>OX639997.1:35795417-37045417 GCA_951828415.1 Anomoia purmunda
CATACAAACGTATGTATGTATGTGTAAGTATGAGCTTATAATGAAACTTCATCGGCGACTAGACAAAAATGGCGGCCAAATTCTACTCGCAGTCGCAAAAATCCAATAAAGTTAAGACAAGACAAAGTCGAATACAAAAGTAAAGCCACTAATGCGCTAAGCAAGGACAAGTATGTGCTGCCGATGACAATGTTAGCTGGCAACAAGAAGAAATGTAATACATAGATGATTTTTTTTTGTCTACTAAAATCTAGCACAAAATTGGAGCAAAAGCAATGAAGTAGTATATACGCAACTTAAGCGAATTGAATTGAGCTATGCAGCGCTCCGTCCAAGTGAGTTGAACTGTAAGTAGTCGAATGTGTGTTAAAGTGTTGTAAAAATCCAGAATGAGTGAATGAACGAAAAATTTGTTGCAACATTTTTACGACGCACTCTATTTGTTGCGGTCAAAGTGAATTACATGGCACAGCAACACACCCCCACACCAACAAAGGCACACATATAAAAAAAAAGGAAAGGAAAAAGTTCAACTCCCTGCGGGGGAACAATAAAAACGCTTTTGGTAAGGCTGCCCCATCAATTTGGTTAAATTACGTCCTGCCAAGAGCCACCACACCAGTACACAGTGCAGTCACTTTTCATGCAGTAGAACTACGCTCCCTCTTGGTGACGATAACAAATCAGCGACGCTTTCGGTATACTAACTACTCATCTGACAAAACTTTAAGCCATCGAACTTCAATTTGTGGTTGGCTTGCCTAAAAGGTGCATCTAAGGAAGCCGTCTTCATAACTTGGTTTCTTTCATCACGGAATGCCTTAATATAAAAAACTGGTGGTGCTTTGGACACCATAATTTAATAAGCTATTACTAACAGGGTGACCTATGTATATGGAGTGGCATTCGAAAAAATGAACAAAACCCCATTTTTTATCAGTATATTCGAAAGAGAAAACATTCCCATCAGTAGTGCGCATCCTGACGATTTCTGGCTCTATATCACGAAAGGCTTGCTCGATGTTCGGCCTGAATCGTTAATGGATTATTCGCATAACATCCGCCCTTCACGGCACCCCACCAAAAAGTCAGATGGCATAAAATTGCAGCAGCTCCGTGGTCAATGAAATCGCTGAGACGGCTGAGAACTTGGCGGGCAAAAGATCGATTGTGGTCTGGGCTATGGGACGTGGTGCGCTATCCAAATCCATGTCTGTAATTTTCGGACACCAAAAATATTTTATCACGCCTCTGTAGCACTAACCGTTGGCCGAATTGGCGTTTATTGCAGCATTTTTAAAGAGATGAAAATGCGGTTCATAGGAAAATTTAATTTTTCGAACAAGTCTTTGATGATTTAGACTACATTATTTCCCAACGTTGACTTTCTAGTAATATTTCAAAATAAAATATTATTAAACAAAAAATCGTGTGTAAATAAGCAACAGGCAAAAGATGGGGATTGAATCCCAACTTTTGCTGCTGGGTTGATATATCCGCCGTTGGAACCGTTCCTAATTTGTAGGTTAGATGTTAGGGAGAACCGTTACAAAAGTAGTTCCAGCGATTTCCATACCGGAGATTTATCTTTATTAGAAAGGTGAATATCTTCAAAACCAATAATGTATATAGGAAGACATATTTTCAGCAAAGTTTGGAATCTAAGGACGATATTTTTTTAGATTGTACATAAGTCAGGTGGGGATGTTTTCGGCTATTTTGTGGCTCACCCGACTTTTCCATTCAGCCAACTGAATAAGTTGCATGTGAAATTGGCAAAGTCAAAGGTTCGATATGGACAAAACACAAGCCGTAGATATCAACAAAAGTAAAGAAACAGTTCATTCTAAATGGGCGTAAGGAGTAAACGTACACGAAAAGCAAAATTTATGTTAAAGAAGTTGGCTTTAATATAGACAAAATGTGCTTTGATTTGTTTTTCTAATAACGGGGTTTTCAATAGGGACGCTGCAAAAGTAGACCGATAGTGACCGCAAACTAGGCCTTATTTTCCCCCGCTCTTTTGACATTTCTCTACAGTAGGGTTTGCCATTTCATCATGGAAAGATATACGATCCAACAACGAGTGGAAATTATTCAAATCTACCACCGAAATCCGGAGTCAATGGCTTCGACTTTAAGAGCGCTACGTCCAATTTATGGTCGTCGTCATTTCTGGCTGAATGGCTTCGTCGATAAGCAAAATATGCGTTATTGGACAGGCAGCAATCCACACGTACATCCACACGTCCATGAGTCAACATTGCATCCCGCAAAAATTACGATTTGGTGCGGTTTATGGGCCGGCGGCGTCATTGGGCCGTACTTCTTCCGTGATGATCAAGACCGGCACGTTACTGTGAATGGGAATCGCTACCGCTCAATGATAACCGAATATTTTTGGCTCGAATTGGATGATATGGGCTTGGACATTATGTGGTTCCAACAGGACGGCGCCACAAGCCACACACCTAATGTCACAATCGATTTATTGAAAACCAAGTTTGGTGAACGTATTATCTCACGAAATGGCCCAGTCAATTGACCGCCTCGGTCGTGCGATTTGACGCCGTTAGACTATTTCCTGTGGGGCTACGTCAATTCTATGGTCTATGCCAACAAGCCAGCGATCATTGATGAACTTCGTACGAATATCGAATGAGAAATTGCAGCAGTATCGGCCGATTTATGCTTGAAAACCGTCGAAAATTGGGTTCAGCGTCTGGACTTTTGCAAGCGTGCCCGTGCTGTCCATGCAAAAGAAATCGAATTCCATGCATAATGGCATCGAATGTACTGTACACAAGAATAAAGTATTTAATTCATATCCCAAACCGTTTTTGTTTTATTTAAAACAACTTTCGTAGCGTTTCTATTGAAAAACCCTGTTCTAGAAGTAAAAAAAAAATCGCTTTTCTGGCCCGATTGCCATGACAAAAGCAATGGAAATATCAGCTAAATTCGGTGTACCTATTTTGAATGCTTCAGATGGATGGCTAAATAGATCCATTAGATGGAATTCAAATCAAATTCTGACGCTCGCCTCATACGCGGACAACTTCCATAACCGGATAAAAAACACTGCAATGGAAAGTGCCCGGTTATTAGGGATTCCACTATATATTAGGGTGCATTACTTTACATACAAAAAAAAATTGCTACTGTTTTTCTATCGGCATTATAATGCGTTTTTATTAATTTGTTCGCTAAATTCACCTCAGTTCATAAAACATTCTAACCTTTAAAGGTCTACATAAAAATATTTAAAGATATTTTCTTATCCTATGCAAATAAATCAACTCACCTCCTTCTTTTTCTCCCAAATCTCATTTAAAAGTTTCCATAAATCACCCTATTGCACATATATACATAAGTACATATGCCGTTTTAAACCTCATGCAGTCACAGTTCCACCTTCTGCACAGAATCTTTGGAACAATCCAT
Organism: Anomoia purmunda; assembly: GCA_951828415.1. NCBI lineage: Eukaryota > Metazoa > Arthropoda > Insecta > Diptera > Tephritidae > Anomoia > Anomoia purmunda. Next base: position 35,798,862 of record OX639997.1, read on the forward strand.
GGACTATCTCACCAGATGTTACCATCGTTCAAGATTTACAAAGTGCGCTCGAAATGTCCAGTAGTTGACGTTTGCCACCAACAACCGCGGCTTTGCTGTTCTGCAGCCCCGTTATTTATATTCGAATCGCGTCAAAATCGGGCGGGTATAGGGATGTTAATAATTTCACTAGCGATTAGAGGGTCATGATTATCATATTCTTCAGAATTAGCGCTTCCTGCCGAAGGTGGGCAGGCGGTGGAGGGTATGTCGTGGATCCTGAATTTTCCAACTACGAAAGAGAGATAATACTATACTATTAATAATATTATAATTTATGGCTCTACTTAATATTTTTAATTTGAAAAATATTGTACGTGCGCGAGTCAGAACAAAAACGTGTGTGCCGATTCTACAAAGAGATATAGAGTTGAATATGGAAGAGAGTTTCGTAAGACATCCTTTTCAGTTTTTTACTTTTAACATAGGTGAAAATGGAAGTAGGAACTAATAAAAATAGTAGTAGTAATTAGTAGTAGCATTAGTAAAAATAGTAGTAGAAAGTAGGAAAAATAATACTAGAAATAAGTAAAAAGAGTGGTAGAAATTAGTAAAATAAATAGTAGCGTCATGTCACAACTTTGTTACGCGATTATGACTTGACTTTCGTCACGCCAAGTAGAGAATCTCTGCCGCTTAAAAAATATCTACATACAAGTTTTGGAGTAAATAGACGGCATTTTTTGTAGGTTTTTTTTAAATTTAAGAAAAAATTCGGCATCAAAATAAGGAAATTTTTTCTTACGTTTTTTTTTTTGTAGTGTACGGATAAATTGAGCTAATATTCGTAAAAGTTTTTTTTTTGTACTATTTGGAATATTTTTTATGAAAATAAATACTGTGCCACAAATTGCGACTATCTACTTAATTGCTTTTGCAGCAGCAATTCCACAACATTTCGCCAACCAACAGATATGTGGCCGCACCGCAAATCCACATCAACGACCATAAAGCAAAGAATTATGGATTGGGTTTGACCAGCGACCGAGGGTTTCATTTCATTTTTGTGGAGAGTGGGCGGGGGCGCATGGTTGTCATCATACAAGTGCGCACATCCACGCCGATGTCATTGTGTTGCAAGCATAATTCTCCACTTTTTTTTATGACCTTTAGCCGACATAATCATTATGACTGTTGTTGTACGTCTGTTTTTTTTTTCTTCTTCTTCTTGGAATAGCTGTTGCTATAGTTCACCATAATGCATATTGTACATTCACATTCACATAAGTTAAATACTCGCATTCAATAAAAGTGTACGTGTGTGCGGGTGAGAAATTGTAGCCCACATAAGCGTCACTAAAAGCGTCAATGATGGCTTCTCGCACACTCACACTTGTTATTTTGTATGTGCGTATGTGTGTGTGTGTGTGTACATTAGTTCATGTTTTCCGCACAAATGTAGTTATTTTTGTACTCAATTTAGCCTCGGCAGCCCTTGTAGTTTATGTGTGTTTTTTTCTGCTTTTTGTGTTACAGCCGTAAGACTTGAGTGTATCTTGTAAATCATATTTACAATAGGAGAATAATTGAATCAGAGCGTAGCAGTTGGCCTCTGGCTGTTAGCGACCGGCTGCTAACAGTGCAATAATGTGCTGGGCCGAGCGTTGGCAATTTCATAGAGTGGAATAGGCATGCGAGGATATTTTAAACAACCCTCTAGGAAAATGAAGATAGTTTTATATTTAAGAGTAAAGTGGAACTATATACTCCTCATCGCTTCAAGTGGAAACTCAATAGAAATATTTTTGAAATTTGTACAGATTCATTTGAAACTCCTGACGAACGAAAGAATAGCTGGCCCATTATGATGCCATATGCAAACTGCGTTCCCCTACGATGTTGCGTCGCTCACTCGGGATCAAACCATTTCGTTAGCGTAATGAACTTTGAGATTGTTGTTATTTTTATTTCCGATATCTCCGCAAGATTTTGCAGAATTGGTTTTCCGAGCGTCTTCTTCTAAGCGCAGCGCAGTAGCAAGTAAGGTGCTCGACACTATTCTCTTCTTCTTCGCATTTACAACTGCGACAGCAGTAGGCGCGCTCACTCCCAATCTCAACGCATGTATGCCGATTAGAATTCTTGTGAGATTGGAAACCTCGTTCCGACTTAAGCTCTGCAGTACGGATGTGCACCGTTTGTCATACGAGACCATCGTTAGCCTAGCGGTTTCACGCAAGGGCAGGTTTATCCAGCGTTCGTTTGCCGCTTGCATGGTGCTGTTCCTAGCATGTTATTTAAAAGTGACCATAGGTAAGCTACTCGGCCTTTCCCCGGAAGGATAAGACCGATCGCACCATTCTTCGCCAGCTCGTCAGCCTTGCAGTTGCCCTCCATGTCATGCGGTCCAGGCAGCCATATGAGTCGTATTATATAATGCTGGACCATCACGTTTAAAGATCTGCGACACTGAGTTAGAGACTTAGTGTTGTCTACGCATGAGCTTAGCTCTTTGAGGGCCGCTTCAGTGCCAGAGAAGATGAATACCTCTAAATTGACTAAAGTTAGATCTATGCGTATGAGCCCGAGAGAAAAAAACCAACTACGGTTTGTGAGTCTCATAAAGAGCGAAATCCAACAAAAGTGGTTCATTCACGGAGCAGTCGAAAAAAATTATCGCTTATTTCTTCCATAAATCTGAGCCTGTGGCTATTATCGCCCTATCAAAGCTACATTTGTTCGTCTGAAGTCATCAACGAAAACTGAAAAAATATAATAGGAAACGTCGAATCGTCCTCCACCAGGACAATGCCAGCTTTCACACAGCACATGGAACAGTTGATTTTTTGAAGGGGAAATAAAGCGAAATAACGACTTGATATATCACTTAATGGCTTCTTCCTGTACCTGTCCTGTATTTGTTAAAAATGCCTAGTTAGTTTTCTTCAACATTCGAAGGGGGTGTTGAGGGATTCCAAAACCATATTTTTGAGCTAAATACTTCAGCTAACCAAGTCATGTAAAATAATTGTGTACATTGCCTTAACCCATAAATGGCCACTGTAACAATAGTGGTTTTTTACTTTTTTGTTTATGTTTATATTTAGATAGTTAAAACTAAAATTCATTCTAAATTTTAGGAATCCTTTTTTCCCACTTCCTCGCTTTGCTGTAATAGATGTGTATGCAATCACTTAAATTTGGAATCTGGTCTACAGGTTCCTTATTAACTAAATTCAAGCTTTTTCTAGAACATGAAATTTGGCAAACAATTCTGATCTTGCAGTTTCCCGCGCAATTGATTGGACCAAGTCTAAGTTGCTTAATTCAAAATTTCTGTTTGTAAATCCTAGACTATTTACACTGGATGGTATGTATTGATGATACTAGAATTTGGGTTAAGGCGGGCTCTGTAGTCTTCTCTATTTCCCATAAATAAAATATGCATACTCAAAATCAAGTGTACATTAGTTCCTTTTAATCGTTTGTCAAGACCATTATTCAAGGTTGTTATGGCGCTTTTCTTCGAAGAGCACAACAGGTAACTGCATACGATTCGATGGGTTCGTGCTTTTCAGAAAATTGAATGACGATTTTGAACATTCCAAATCAATACTTCATTTGAGAGTTAACAATTCGATATGAGAGGACTGCCGAACGACAACACTGTCTCTATTTAACACACTTTATTTATGTATATACTTTGGTTTCTCCGCTTAAAAATATCATAAAAAGTTATATTTTTGAAAACAATAAAGCGATTTGTTTTCGTATATAAAGTATATATTTTGTCTTGTTTTTCGAAAACTTTCAGGGGTGATCTTTTTGTACTTCAAATGCAGATAATTTCATAGATATTTTTGAGTATCATACTACACTGCCGGACAATAAATCGGGAGACAACATTTTTACAAGTGTTAACTATTTTTCGTTTGTTTGTTTAATGCTTATTACTTTTTATTTCACCAAATTTTCATACTTTTTAATTATAAATTTTATTAAAAATTTTAAGTATGCAGTTTTATTGCGCAATAAATTATATTATAATAATGTGCAATGTGATGTTCAATTAGTGTGGGTGTCAGTCAATTTCGCACAAACAAAAATTGTCGAACGTACTAAGTATGGAAGAAAATGCGTGCCACCGACAGCAAATAAATTTATCAAATTTTATCGAAAATTTCCAGCTAATTGAAACTTACAATTCACTATACTAAAATTTATTCGGCAATATAACTGCATTCTTATTTTATAAAAAATTGTCAAAACTTATAAAAATGCCGTATCGAGATTTTATCGTCCGGCAATTTATGTGTGCATATTTCTCTAAGATCATGTGAGCCCAAAGTAGCTTCTTGGAGCAGTAAGTCCAAAGTGAACCACAATAAATTCCGTTTTATTTATAAAGTATAGTACTCTTTTCCCGTTTCGCGTGAAATGAGCTGCCAAAATCTGTGAAAAAAAAATATTGTCGTAAAATATACATGAAATTCCACAACATCTTAGCAACATAAGGCTAGCAACATTTATTCGTAACTTTTTAAATGCATTTCTTATTTAAAAGTGCGTGAAAAGTGATACTTCGCCACTTCCGTTTAAGGTTTTTCTTTTATTTGTTTAGTTTGTTCTTATGCGGCATCTTTTTGACACTTCGAAAATATTGGTTGCTAGCAGTATTTCGCAGCATTCTAAATGCATGTTGCTGGCGAAATTTTACGGCTGTGAAGTTAGTACTAGCCTTAAGAACTTTGTGCGTAATGTGAACGTGAAATGAGCTGTCAAAATCCAAATAAAAATGTTTGCCGTGAAATATACATAAAATTCCACAACATTTCCACCACAGCTCACACTGTAAAAGAGTCCCAACATCTTCGCAACATGAGGCCAGCAACATTTGTCCACAACTTTTAAAATGCAATTCTTACTTAAAATTGCGTGAAAAGCGACAGTTTACCACTTCATTTAAGGAATTGTTTCTGTTTTATTTTTTACGCTTGTTTTTAAACGGTATCTTTTAGCGCTTTGATAATTTTGTTGCTGGCAACATTTCACAACATTCCAAATGCATGTTGCTGGCGAAAATTCATGGCTGTGAAGTTAGCACTAGCCTTAAGAACTTAGTACTTGAAGTTAAAATTTTTCGTAAAAGCGTTTACCTATTTTGACTGTTTGTAGCGTATATTTTTCCTCTTGTTTTTTTTTTGTATGGAGACTACTCTGATCGAACGTGAATACAAAAACTTAATGTTTTTCCGTATGTATATACCGGAAAACGCTTTACTCTTAAGCACCGTCTTGATATCATTTCTCTCCCGATTGCGGTGGGTTTGCCGTTGTCTGCGTTTCGCACATTCGACAACACAAAATCAAGTTATCTACATACATATTTACACACATATACAATAAATATGTAGGTTTATATAAAATCACTTTGATATTTTCTTGCGTATTTGAAGAAATTATTAAATTATTTAGTCAGTCGCTTTCATCTATGCACAACCAGTGGTGTCTCCCATTTCCTTCAGACGAAACTCAGTTTTTGCAGAGCACAATTTACTAGAGGTGGACTTAATTGCATGGCTATCTTGTGTTTCATGAAAACCATTTTCGTAATTAGTTGCCATTGGATAGTGAGTAATAATATCCAAATGCAAACAAATTCGTCTGCGCAGATTTATGTACATACATACATACATAAATATGTGAATATTAAGCATATATTTATGTCTACGTTGGTACTGAAATTAATGGAGGTAAAGTAGTAGATACAATTCTACGAACACATAACTAATTTTATTACAGCGTAAATAAACTCTCATACTGTAAAGTCATCGTAATTTTTTGTTGAAAAGGACTTGTTAAGCAAGGCACTTTTCGGGGCTCCTCAACAAACGCTGGGCAGCCACGAGAACGTGTAGGGTCGTGAGCTCCTTTTGAACAAAACTAGACTGGAGGAGATCAAGGTAGCTCCTATGGTTATACAATAAATAAGAGCTGCGCTTTGCAATTAAGAAAATATATTTACCGTTCTGTTTACGTTTGCACTGTGGTATCTCAATGGATCTCAGAGGGTCTATGTGAGCTCCTAGGAGCGGCCACATTTACCTAACCTAAGCTAAATAAACTCTCATCCTGAATGTTCATCATATTTTTTTTCCTATTTAAAGAATACGTTCTATGGTTAATATCCCAAGTTCAAGAATTAAAACTAAGTGAGTTAACCTGGCAAATATCATAGCGGTCAGTTAAACTAAAATTACCAGTTATCGTATTCGAATTTTAATTTTTAATTCGTGTTTAGTAAACTTTTCATGAAAAAAAAATTGTATAAATAGAAGCATTCAACTTTGCGCAAATTTGTATAAAATCTACGAAAGATTCATCAAAATAACAAACGTTTTAATTTGAATTTGTGTTTATGCAGATATAAGTTAGGTTAGGTTATCGCGGATGTCGTCAGAGACACACTTAGGCTCAAGACCCGCATGGGGCTCAACACTTTTGAACACAACGCCATTTGGTACTTTGAAAGAATTTTAGAAGATCTGTGATTTTCACGCATCTAAGCTGTCAGAGAATTATGTATGTACATAAAATGGGAAATCTTCGACTGGATAGAGCGGAGCACTGGCACAGAAGGTGCAAAATCGTTACAGTGCCCCGTCATGGTAGATACAATCTTATTGACGTTATGTTCTAGTTGCAGCTACGAGCTGATTTGTTGTGGAGAGTCGGAAAAGTTTTTAGAGAAGCTGGTTTCAAACTTTTTCGAATCTGTTTTTCTGTGATTTCGAAGCGATTGTTGCAAATGTGGTCTGAAAACGAATTGTCTCTAGAGGCTCGTTCAGAAATTCTACCCCTACATTCATTTACACAAGTTGTGTCAAGAACCAGCCTTCTGACAGATATAGCGAAGGTAAAGGTATCTCCTACAATGATAGCCTGTAAGTTATTGCGCATAATAAATTCAAATATCGACTCATCGCGTTCATTTGACTCCGAGCTGTCAAAGACGTGGTGCTGGCCATTCGCGTCCGATCCTGTGACTTTGGGTGGACACTTAATAACTGTCTGGTTGGCGTTCTCCTCATTATGAATGGAGAAATATCCTCCCCCCTCCTACGGCATAGTGTCAGAGAAGTCGAAGAAATCTTCCGTCATTTCTTGCAGTTCAGTTTGCCAGACACATCTTGCCTATAGACATGAAGGATCATGGCGTGAAAGCCGTAGTTTATTTTCCAATTTTGGTTGGCAATTGGGCCTACTCATTTGTCGTTGAGGACTATCACCGCTATTACACGCTTGCGCCTATCTCTCCTACTTTCCACTCATATGTGGCTAGATCGGGATTGCCCAGCTGGATGAGGTCCACAACTGCATGTGGGTCGATTGGGAATATCTTCTCTTTTGATGATGTATAGGTCCACCGATCTTTGGTCTGCATACCTTGTGGACTTGACACGGGAATGGAATCATTCCGATCCTGCACAGCTAGGAGGTGGTCTCGGGTTTTCCTTTGGGACTTCCTTGTAAAAATTTCAGAGTCTTTTCTAGACCTGGCCCCAGTTTTTTTTATCGTCCACAATTTCGAGGAAGATTAAAAATCGCGGCATTTCCCATAAACATGTGGGTCGTTCCGGTAACTGTCGTGGTAACGGTATCTTTTGTTTTTGTTCATGATGTTGCTCATTTTCTTCATATAACGAATGCACGAATTTTTGTTGTATGGAAGAAATTGACCAACCCTATCAGAAAAAGAATATTATCAAAGATTTATTAAAATTTTACAATTTGAACTTGCACTTTATTGTATTAAAATTGAAAAAAAAAAATCGAATCAAAAAATTATCTTGAAATTCTGATTAAAAAGTTTCACATTTTGATGCAAAATTTTGGGTTTTATTAAAATAAAGCTTGATAATTTAATTTATACGGGCTTTGTTGTAGAAATAACTATAGTTTTTTGAAAAATAAATAAAAAATGAATAAGTAACAAAAAAAAAAAAAGATGGAAACTATTCAAAAAGTCCCGAATGTTTAGTGCTATATAAGAAACATCCTCTACTTTTCTGGTTACCACGCATTAAATAAAGTAATTTCTTAAATTAGTTTTTGAAACTGATATTAAATTTATTTTCTGTGGTTATAGGACAAATCAGTATAGAAAAATTGCACTTTGAATGCAGGCAAAGAGGTTTAAAAAAAAGCGTAAGATAAACTAAAAAAAATTGAAAATTTTTTGGAGGCTTTTTAATAAAAAATTTTCTGCAATTCTTAAAGTGTCAAAAGAAACATCTTCAATTAACTTCCCATTAAACAGAGTCATATAAATGCTGAATTATATAAAATGCCTATAAGTAATTAAATTTGTACCAGTGGCTTTTGCAGGTAAAAGTTACGCATAATTTTATCAACATTATTATAGGCTCTTTTAAAGTAGACTAATTTGACAATACGTACAATAGTACCGTAGAGCTGCAAGTAGACTCGGGGTAAATTTTGTTTCTTCAATAAAGTCACTTACATAGATAACAAAGATGCTTAAGGTAACACCCAGGGAAACTTTTTGCCACACAAAGAATTTGGACATTTTTATGTACACACATTCCGTACATAAATTGCGCTTTGTTCGAGAAGCTGCGGCAACGAGACAAAATATTATCGAAATAAAATATAATAAAATGTCCAAAGCCGTAAAAATAGCGACAGTGAAACTATAAAAATGGGAAAACAAAAGAAAGCACTTGCCTGGCATACAAACATCGACACAAAATTACACAAACACGGACAGTTACAGTAACAGTTAAATAAAAATAACAATACCATACAATACATATATGACTACACGTGCGAATACACGCACATACACACACACACACACACACATCTATATATAGTCGTATATGTGAACAACATATTGGTTTATATTAATTTGGTTGTGTGTGTTTCTTAACTAGTCGCAATCAGATGCAAGAAACCGGAAATAAAATGAAAATGAAAAATATAAAAAAAAACAGACAAAAAAGCAACGAGCCAAAAAGTACACTGGGGTAAAAGGAAACTGTAACGGAAACAAATTTACAAATGTAATCATAATTTTTGCAAAAGATAGCTGGGAGGGAGGTTGAGGTCTAGCTTACATCTGTATACATATACAAACAAATACTACTCACAGATGTAAAGATATAGTGCATGTTGGGTTTGGGGCAATAGGACTATTGACTGTGGTACATACGCTGGGTACGCTATATGGCGTGCGCGCTTAAGGGTGAAATTGAATAAATTCGAAATGGGAAAACAAAAGAATAACCAAAACACTCTCATACGACAATAATTTGTATAAAATATTAAGGAAAAGAGCAAATTACGATGCAATAATACAAAGTAAAAACAAATAATCGCAAATAATTGGGAGCAAAGAAATTGCGTATAGAAATTAACCCGGTTGGAAATAAGTAAAGCGAATTTTGAATTCATTTGACATTGCTTGTGTCAACGGAGCTTTGTATTACAATTGAAGTGCAAATACATAAATTAAGGGGTAATTCTACTTTGTGAATTCAAAACAGTTTAAAATATTATGTGTGTATTTCTCAGTCATTTTCCAATCGCCTACTTTTGCCGAAATGCCCTCTGTAGCGCGAGTTATGCTCGTGATAAAAAAGTGGATGTGCTTTCATTACTTGTACTACACGGCCAGCTCTGGTAGCCATTTCTAATATCCACCTGCCTAGTGAGTTTCTGTTTCCATCCCATATTCCATATTCCAGGGATTTGCCATTAAAAATTTTCCCGCCTATTGAGCCGATCACAAAACCTGGTATGTCGAGTTTTCCTCGGAAGTTTGAGATGGGGTTCATGGGTGTTAGATAGCAGCTTACAATGGTAGTCGGAAGATAGTGTTTCAGATATATCCGTTTTCACAACCTCTATTCATTATCGGTACTTTACCAGTGTTCTACACCCAGATCGCCGCGGTGCTTAACGTTCAGATACCCATCTCGGTTCGTCCCTTAACATGCCCCATGCTAAAAGGGTTTCGACTGCTGTACGTTTCAACATCTACGACTGCTGCACTTTGTTCCCTTCGGTTCTCATTGGTAGACAACAGGCTTTTGACTTGCCCTTGCATATTTTAGCGCACTACAGTTAGTTTCCAGCCTTCGATCGATTTCTTGAGCTCGCGAAGGATGGCGCCATGATAATAATAATAATAGTAATAATGATAATAATTTAGTGAGCGTTGATGGACCCATAACTTTATGCTTATCCCATAAGGCAAATTATTTTCGAGAAAACTCATGGCAGGACACATGCAGTGGTTTGCTATTGCCTGTCCCAACCATTCAATAACTGGTGCTATAACAGCCTAGGCGATTTTCGCCGATTATAATAACGCACGCCAGTCGTTCCTTTGTACGCACAACATGGCCTAGCCAGCGCAGCCACTGAATCTTAATTCGCTGGACCATGTCTATGTCGCGGTGAAGCTCATACAGCTCATCGTTCCATTGTCTGCGGTATTCGCCGTCGCAAAGACGTAAAGGTCCAAATATGTTTGGGAGAATCTTTCTCTCGAACACTCCACTGACAGTGTCCATGTTTCTGCGCCATATAATAGCATGGGTTTGATGAGGGACTTATAGAGAGTGGTTTTCGTTCGTTGCAAGAGCGCTTTACTACGCAGTTTCCTACTCAGCCTAAATTAGCACTTGTTAGCAAGAGAAATTCTTCGTTAGATTCCGAGGCTGACATTACTGTTGGTGTTAATGTTGGAACCAAGATAAACACTACCTTGCCAAAAGTGTAATTGTCAACAGTGACTCGGAAGATGGAAAGCGAATGACAGAAGGTACTTCCTTCACCTCTAGACCCATACACTTTGCTCCTTTATCCAGCTTGGAAAAGACAGAACTAATGGCGGGGTTGTTGAGCTAATGATGTCGATGTCAGCAGGTGCAGGCTCCTAACGGTTCCATTCTGCAGTTCGAATTATCTTTTCCAACATATTGTAAAAGAAGTCGCACATCAGAAAATTACCCTGTCTGAAACCTCGTTTGGTATCAAACGCTCGGAGAGGCACTTCCCAATTCGATGCCAAATTCAGAACTCGCGGCACATATGCAACTTCTTCTCGTGCGGATTTAAAGTCGACAAACAGATGGTGTGTGCCGATCCTTTTCTCGCGGGTCTTTTCCAATATTTGGCGTATGGTGAATATCTCGCCGATGGTAGATTTACCAATCAGGTCGTTGACGGTTGGCTTCAGTCTTTCACACCGTAGGCTCGATAGAACTTTGTATGAAATGTTCAGGAAGCTGATGCCGCAGTTATTTGTTGGCGCATATTGTAAGATCACCCTTCTTGTGAATTGGGCAGAGGAAATAAGCTGGTGTTACTGCTATCCGAACTTCGTCGAGGGTGACGTGATGTTTCAACCGGCTTCAGCGATCTGCGCTTCGGGATCTTTATCTTTTGTCCATTACGTGCCTGTTACTACAAATAAACAACTGGGAGACGGCGGTCGCAAATATCACTAACTGTATTACAATTATTCTGGGGATGAAAGTATAAATAAGAACCCGAGCGATATCGTTTTAAGTAGAATGCACGAAAAACCGGACAATGACAGGAGATTTGTGAGAGAGAATATAGAGAATGTGGCAGAGTTTTGAATGCGGCTAGTCACTCTTTAAAAAAAAAACATAAAGAAGCGCTAAGTTTAAAGATTGACGTAATACCAGATGTCTGTCTTGAGTTTGGTAATGCCTTGGTTAGCACGCCCAATAAATTTATAAACGCTTTGTTTAGTCTATATTAGTCAATAATATCGTATATACCCACAAGTCGTCAATTATTATAGCTTCAGGTAGCTCCAAATAATTTTAATTGTCTTTCAATTATCTCCTAGTTACAAAAGTCGCATTGCAATAGAGTTAACTTAAATGCGTCTGTTTTTTATTTAATTTTTTCTCAATTTTACACCATGTTAACAAAACACAGAGTTGCAATTTCCTTGTTCGAAATTAACCAGCTGTTTGGGAATGGAATTTATTGCTGGCGAAACTCATAATAAATACGTACACATTCCCTTTTGGGCGATGAAAAATTACTGAGTTGGGAACAACTCAGAATAATGCTGATTACTCGTATCTCGCTCCTAGCTGCGATTGTTCACTTAAAGATAGTCCGCTTTTGTTTTAAGGTTAGATAACGAATGTTGTTTTACTTTTGTGGCGCGGGAAATTTCTCCATGTTTGGACTGATTGTGATTGACCGAAATGTGAGTGCATGAGGCTAGACGGCAAAGTGCCGCCAGCTGGGCAGCATACAAGCACTCTCGCTCATGATGCTTCCCATGTACAAATATACACACAAACTGGAAAAAATCGCCAAATACATAGATTTTGCGGACTTTCGACAGATAATTGTACGTTTCGTACATAGGAGTGAACATTTGAGGCGGCGCAACCAGGACATGAGCGGCGCAACATCCGGCTCACTTTCCTGTGTCGTACAGTGTGACAACATTTTTTCACCGATGATGTTCGTATACAAAAACCTACACACATACATATGTACATATGTATATAAAGGTTTCGTCTATGATTTGTAACTATTTCTATAGTACTTTTGTGCTTTTCACTCATTCTGGTTTTTGTCGTAGTTTTCGTTATGCTGTTTTTGTTGGTATTCTAGTTGTTATCAAATGTCTGCCAAAATTTGTGGCACAGGAACTACGCTTACTTTGTACTTTCCGCTCGCAGGCTTTGGCAATGCGGGTTCTACTACATTCCTACCAAAAGGCACACTTTCATAAGCACCCATAAGCGTTGATAGCCAGTCAGCCAGTGAGCCATGCCAACAAGCAGCAACCAGGCAAGCTAGTCCAGCCAGCCTGTCAGCCATTGTGACCTAGAAATGAAAAGGATTTTTGTTTTCAAGATTTTACTGATGCTGCTGGCGATGGGCGCTTGAAAGTTGAAAGCACTCTGGTAGCGGTGAGGAGCTATAAATAAATACGTACACTGTATGTAGATATGTATGTATTTTATGTATGTACATACATATATACATTATACATGTAAGAAAGGCTTATAAGAATTATGGGTTAGTAGATGTACCAAAATTTCGGTACGCTCTCAAAGCATCGTAAATATTTTCGAGCGACACTCCTTTTAATTCTGTTTGACTACGCTTTCCTTCTGTGAATATATATATATATACATATGTACAAATATGTTTGTTTGGTATATTTGTGTGTGTGTGTGTGTTTGTGTAAAACTTCTGCCTTGGCGTCACCGACGACCCCCTTTGGTGACGTTAGTTACGTCTGCGTTTGTGGTAGTAGTGTGAGGTCGTCGAAGGTCACTCAACCGAGCATTATTTATGTCTTATGTGATGTTATTAAATTATACGCATTCAGCTGTATGTATGTATGTATGTACAATAAGCGTTATGTTCTCCTAATGAAGTTGTCAAACAATATGCACCAACTTTTTGTAGTGCCGTTTCTTATGTTCTATTTTTGTTTTATCTTCTCCTATTTTGCATTTTCAATTTGTCTGATAAGCGTGACTTCGTAAAAAATGGCTTTTTTTGTGCTTGGCGTAATTAAAGTTTTGCTTTTCCACGCTATCAGTTCAGCTTTCATCATCTGTATTGTATGGATGGTTAAGCGGCAGTGTGAAGATTTAAAACTACTCGTAATTTACGTGTTAAGAGAAAGGGTTGATGTTAAAAGATATTAGATATCTGCGTAACATTAGAAAGTGGTTTGTAGTAGAAAAATGATATAAAATAATAATAGAACTTAGTTGAAATACCCGACAAGTGTATTTATATGTATATTGTTGAACTAATAAAAAAAATACTTTTTATTACTATAAAAATATTAATTTTTGTACTATGATTTTTAGGTACTGAGAAGTTACAGATTTGAATCAAACCTTTAGTCAAATAACAAAAAAAAAAGTCGCATGTAGATGTGCCAAATTTTGTTTCTTCGTCGCTAGGTGGCACTTGGAGCAAGGTATTATTAAAAGTTAAAAAAAAAATCACTATTCGACTATTCGACTAGTCGATTAGCAACTATTTTGATTTTTGATAATCGAATAGCAAGTATTCGACTAACCTTTCACTTTCGCTAACTACCCGCTCACCATTGAGTAATCTGAAAATCGACTAACCGAAATTATTCGAATAGTAACAGTTACTAGTTGCAGTCGACTAGTTGTTTACGAGCGGTTAATCGAAAGCGTCAAAAGGAAACACTAAGTCGATTAGGCGAAGTCGACTATTTTTTCAAACAACTTTTGCCAATCGATTAATCGATTAGTCAACTAGTCGATTATCAAGAGCTATAGTATTTTTGTTCAAAAATAGCGGGAAGAGTAAATTTTTTACTCAATTGAATCATTTATTTTTTTAAATAATCAGAAGCGACTTCATAAGAGATATTCTAAGTCCAAATTTAAAAGAAATTTGCATTTTGAGCAGCATTTGGTAAAATTATCAAACTATAACTACATAATATTTATCTTGGAGACAAATTTTTCAGTTCTCAAAAAAAAAAAAAAAATTATATAAAAATATGCTCTATCTATTTATACTATAACAAAACTGTAGAAAAGCCGAGTCGGTACATTGACAACTTCATTGAAAAACAGACCGCAGGGAATGTAATAAAATATATTTGGACTATTTTTGGAGAATTTTTGTCAGTCGGTTTGTCTGGTTATCTATTTGCCTGTTCGAACGCAATAACTACCAAAACAACTGAACGGATTTTTGTGTAAAAATAGCTTAGAATAATTTTCTTCTTTTAAATAAAATTTAAATTTTTTCAACGGCATCATGTCGATGTTTTTATGTTGTTGGTGGTTGTTTTTTTTTTTTTTTTAAATTTTCAACTGAAAATTAATGTTAATTGTCCGGATAAGACCGGTGAACCTGTTTTTGCCACTTATGTAGGCTGAGGATAACGCAAAAATTTAAGCGTGGCGGCGCACTTAAAAAAGTACATTGCCTTTGCTGCAAATCTTTCATAAAAATTGCTGGAACCAGTTTGCAGCTCTCAAAAATTAATATACCAGCATGTATTTATTTTTCAATTAACAGAAATAATGAAAAATATTTTTATTTGTCAAACGTTTGGCCAATAAATGAGGAAAATATTGTAAGATAAATGTATAGTAAATATATTATTTGTACATAGTTTATGAGGGAAACCGTGACTTTTTATCACTTGCCAGATGGCAAAATAATGACCAAAGAATCCAAAATAACGTAGCAAATGTTTTAACAAGTTTTGACAGTTTTGTCTTACTTTATTTTATTCCATTTGAAATATTTGTTATAAAAACATAGTTGATTATTTAACAAAAATGTATAAAATATAAACAACGTAAAAAAATAAATGCCATCGAAATTTTTAATATTGCAATAAAAAATTTTCGAAAATTTTCGGGTAAACAGTTTGGTAGCCCATTCAATTTAACTATAAAAAAAGACAAATTTCAAGAAGCAAAAATTTCTTTTTGATTTTTAGTAACACTATTTTACATATATTTGATAAATAAATAGCACCTCGTTGAAAAAGTGCCTTTTAGGTTTAAATTTGGGTCGCTAAACATGAAAATGATTTTCATTTATTTTTCCAAAGAAGATTTTCGAGATATAGGCAAAACGCCTATTTTGGAGGTCCTTGTTTTAGTTATTGCCAAAAAACTCTAAACAACACTAAATAAAACTGACCTTTTATGATAACTGTTTTAAAGGTACATTCAATCGCTGATATATCCTTTGTGTAAATCGGAATGGTACTTTTTGAGTTACTCGCGTCTAAATGCAAAAACTAAGGTAATCTTCGAGATTTCGATTTTTCGAAAATTTGTAATTTTTGTTCACTCTTTTTAGTGGATAAACTTTATAAAAAAGATAATTAAAAATATTTTATTGAAAGAGAATTTCAATACAAAAATGTGGAGCATAAAGCGCCGAGATTGGACAGAAAGTGTAAAAGTTTTTACAAATTTAATAAACGCGGCCGATCTAAATATTTGTCACATTCACTTTCACAGTTGAAAATCTGCTAAAAAACTTTTCATTTCACTGTGCAACAGCCAGAATAATGAATTGATGTAATATCCCAGTTTATATGGATTTGGGTACGCTGATTTTAAAAATATCACCCAAATTTATTTGCTATTCTGGAGTTTTTAGCAATAGCTGCAAAAGGACCTCGAAGACAGAATTTACATGCCTATATCTCGCAAACGCTTCATTGTAAAAATAAATAAAACTTATTTTCATAGTCAGCGACGCAAAATTAGTCTAAAAAATAATTTTCAATGAAATACTTATTTTATTTACAATAAGTATATTTCGAGCTTTTTTCAATAATTATTAAGAATAATGATTATTTTTTTGTTTGGAGAACAAAAGTAGTTGTTTGAGCTTTATGTTTTGCTTATAAAAATATGAGTAATTTTTAATTTAATTTAAATAATAAATAAAAACTTGTGTACGAGTGCGGATAATAAATTCAACCTTAAATCGGTTAATATTAGTTTTATTTTCTAAGCAAAAAGTATAACTATTATTTCCTAAGCAAAAAATTTTAAATAAAACTTTTTATTGTAATAGAACTGAGTGTGTTACTTTTTTTTTGTTAATTACACGCCTGAAAATTTTTGCGTATTCTCAATAGGGATTTGAAAACAAAGTCAAATGCTACATAGAAAAAGCAGGCGATTCTATAAAAATTTGCAAGATAAAGAGTTAGCGTTACAATCTGCACCAGCATCTCTGTTACTTTCACTATTTATTATCAATAGATCAAATAGAGATGGCGGAATGAGTAAGAGGAATACTTAAATTAGCGCGTCTAACGTCAACGAACTGCCAAAATTATTATGTCAATTATTTATCCAGAAGTGAAAAAGAAAGAGGAGAAAAATGAGAAAGAGAAAAAAAGCAAATGTTTTCTACGAGCTACAAGCTACGAACTTTGAAAGAATGAGAAAACGTCAAATATTTGACGCGGTTATTTAGGTATAGCGCGACGTGTCAATTTAGGTACCATGGTAAGTGTGAGAAGCTTAGTTTATAATAAAATTTGGTACGACGCAGGCGCCACCTTATCGCCATAATATGGACGGGGGGCTAAACAAAATTCTGCAATCTGAAAAAGGGTCTCGTTTATTAGTTCGTTATTTGGGGTATTTGAGAGAAAGGTTCTTCGATGACGGCGAATATCGAAGGGTAATAGTAGTTTTGCTGTCTAATGTGGGCACTGATTTATGGCGTAACTAAACAAGGATAACTGAAAGGCAGTCAAAATGGTCCGTTCCATTACTACAATGACGTTTGTAACAATTGTAAATTAATTTAATTTAATTTAATTTAATGCAAAAGGATATACTCACGTGAAACTGCATTTTTTTCTATTTACAGAAATGTGTGTCGTAAAATATTTTTAAATAAATTTAGACCCACTTGCGAGGAAGCAGGTTGTATATTTAACTTAGAGTTTACCGGTTCAATTGATACATTTCTTTTAGGCATCAACTCAAGTGGTTATTAAGATTTAAATTGTTAAATTGTTGATATTCTGTAATAAATAAAGAAAAAATAAATTTGCTAATCAATTTTTTTTTTTCAAATATAGAAACACATTTTAAAAGAATCGCTTTTTTCCAACAATTGCGAGGAAGCTATCGAATACGTTGGGTTCAATTCCTTTAGCAGAGCTTTGCCAAAGCAAAGCAAGCACTTCCACAAGATTACAGTTCAAACATACCAAGCGTTTCGATGTTGCACAAGTCTGCAAAAATTATTTCGTTTGAAATTTCCAAAACAAAAAAATTAAACTCAAAGAAAATGTCAAAACGAAATGTACATATTCTGGGCAATATCTGAGTTGTGAAATTAAAAATATACCTCTGTGTAACTTATCATTTAACTTATAAATTTAACTCGAATATTCGCGCAAGTGGGCCCTAGTTTGTTAGCGTATTTCAAGTGTTTATATTGGCCCATTTATGATTTGTTAAATTACCGTAAGAACAGAAAATAAACTAAAATCTACATATCCTTAACAAAGCCCGCGATTTTTGTCACATTTCGCCCCTTCTCGTTACTTTTATTATCAATAACCAGCGAGTTAGTCATGCAGCTAGATGTTCCACATTCAAACTAGCGAAATATGTGCAATATAACAACCATAAATTACACAAAACGTAACCTTTACGCCTCGTAAAACACTCGAGTTAAAAAAAAAACAAGTTACAGCAACATTTTGGGGAGCAAAAGAAATTAAAATTAAATTTAATGCGTAAAAAATTTCCAAACACACATGTGTCACTTTTTGCCTCACTGAATTTTTCTTGAATTTCAACTATTTGATTTGACCTTTCTCAATTGTATTTGTTTTTCTTTTCTTTTTGCATAATAATATTTTCATATTAAAAAAATATCCTTTTTTCCTTTGGGGCATTGAAAGAATCTGCGTTCCACGCACTACGATTGCTTTCACAAGTCTCTTTTTATCTAAATCACTAGTGAAAATAAATAGTACACGACATTTCAACATGCGAATAGTTTCGTATTGTGTATTTGTTTTTGCTTTTTGTTTTGGTTTTTCTTCTTTTTTTGTTGTTTCACATTATTTTGCCAACACGAAAAAGTTCTAAACTGACAGCTAAGTGCTGTGTGCGAATATCCTTTTTCAGTGCTGGTCGAATTCGAGTGGTAATGCTTGGGAAACAGCAAAATATTGTAGTTGTTTTGTTGTTAACATTTATTTTTCAAATGAAAAATTATTTCATTTCATTTGTTCCAATAATGTCGGTATCCATTACGCTTGATAGTTTTTGCGCGCTTCACTTACTTAGCTCTTGGTTGCCTCGTTTTTAATAGATGAAATTCGTTGCTTCAGGAATAACTAGATTTAATATGCATTCATCTTATATATATAAATGGGGAAACATGTTTTCGTCACATCTCTTTTACGGTCAAACTATATTTCTACGGTGTAAAAAGGTAAAGATATTTTGACGATGGAGGGAAGAAAATTATTACTATTTTAAATTAACTTAACATAAAGCAAAAAAATCAATTTTAAAATGACACGAATTCATAACTTAACCACGGCTGAAAAAGAGGATGCTTACCCGGTTTAAGGGTCCACTAAAGCCACCAGCCTCTGTTCTCCAGTAGGATCGGCTGTAAGCAAGCGGCTCGCTATACAAATGTGTCCTTCAAATAAGAAACAACAAAAAAACGAACAGTATTTGGTTGTGCGCTGGGCATAGGACCTGCCACGTAAAACATCATAACCAATGAAAAATTTCAACATGCTTTTAATGTGAAAAGTCCCGCTGCGCGGTTGATTGATGATCTTGGGAGAGTGAAAGATGACATCACCGCTATCCAGGAAATGCAACGGTCGGGCAAGGTAAATAAGTCATTGGACCTTGCGACGTCTACCACAGTTGTCATCTAAAGGAACGCAAGTTGGATGTTGGATTTGTGATGGGAAAGAGACTTCGTCACCAAATACTATCGTTCAATCCGATGGACGAGCGTCTCGCCACGATTCATATTAAAACTAGATTCTTCAATATCTTGTTGATTCGTGCCCACGCCTCGACAGAAGAGAAGGATGATGTGATGAAAGATCACGTCGGCAAGCGCATAGAATGTACCTACGAACGCTGCCCCCATCATGGTATCAAAATCGTGCTTGGAGACTTCAATGCTATGGTGGCTAAGGAAGGGATCTTTGGTAACACTGTCGGAAAATTCAGTCTCCCCCGCGAAGTCTCCTCTAACGAAATGAGACGTATCGGCTTTGCCGAAAATTTCACCACTCGACTTCACTTCTCCGCAAACCGACATAAACGAGCATCGGGGGACATTTCTCCTTCTCTGAATTTGGTAGCCCTGCAAAATACGGCTACGTAAAATGACGCTGAATAACACTAGAACAGTAGAATTGAAAGGATCTCTCTGACTTTTTGATACCGTACTAGGTTTATGAAACTCCCTATCGTGTGACTTCTTTAACATTTTGCTGGAAAAGATAATTCAAGCTGGGAAACCGGTCGGGCTCCATCTTTTATAAGAGTGTGCAACTACTGGCGTTAGACATCGACATCATTGGTCTCAACAATCGCGCCGTTGATTCCAGCGAATGAGTCTGGAGGTAAACGAGGGCAAAACGAAGTATCCCCTATCGTCAAATAAACGGTCAGCCCATTCGAGTCTGAGCTTTCACATCACTGTTGACAAAGTAGAGAGCTTTGCTTATCTTGGAATCAGCATTAACATTTAAAAAATTAATAAAAATAATTATCTTTTTCAGCATAATGTTAAATAGGTCGCACGATAGAGAATCACTCTGTTTGAAACCTCGTTTGGTATCCAACCGCCCAGAGAGGTCCTTCCTAATTCTGATTGAGCTGGTCACCTACTGCTTCTAATATAATGGATATAATTTTAATTTGCTTGTGTGAGATTTACAGCCGGTTTCACCAACTAAATTAATTATTCTTCTGTGAATTTTTATATCTTATACATATATACAAATCTCGTGTTACGGTGTTTGTGGTCGAACTCCTCCGAAACGGATCAAACGATTTTTATGAAACTTTGTATCTAATATATTTGGTTGGTATGCGTATAGGTCGTAAAGCATATTCATGCTTAGTAGAGGGGTGCCACCTGTTCGAAAAGTCAAATTAAATTAAATTATACATAAGTCATATGAAATATGAAAATATGAGTGCTAAATTGCTCGTCTCGGGGAGGAGAAGGTTCGTATAAATATTTTGGAGAGGGTTGCCATCAGTTTGAAACGTCATAATTTTGTTATCGACATAAGATATTAAAATATGAGTATCAAACGTTTCATTTCACTGAGGAGAAGGTATATAGCTACATAGCTTGATTTTGAAGAAGGTTGCCAGCTGTTTGAAAAACCGATTTTATTTAAAATATATACGAGTTAAATGAAATATTAAAGTGGGTGTCAAACGGCTCGTTTTGACAAGGATTAACCAATAGCTAACTTTTAGAGGGTTACCATCAGTTTGAAAAGTCGAATTTAATTAAGTTAAACACAATTCGTATGAAGTGCAAAAAATGGGTGCACAACTCTTCGATTCGCTAAGAAAAAGGCTCATCGCAAATAAAAGGTTGCCACTTGCTTGAAAAGTCGAATTGTATTAAATTATGTACGAGGTGTAGTAAAATATGGGTATCAAACCGTGCGTTTCGCTAAGAGAAAATTTTAAAGGGGACATTTTGAAGAAGGTTGTCACCTATTCAAAAATCAAATTTATTTAAGTTATATACAAGAATATAAAATATTAAAATATGAGTGTAACACACCTATATTTTTGAGAGCCTTGCCACCTGTTATATATGACAGAAACTGAAATATATTTTCTGGTTACATAAACAAAGGGCAATCAATAAAAAAATATAAGCAGAACAACGTGTGGCGGCTTTTTTTCTATGATTATTTATTAAAAAAAATTAAAATGATTTTTCATTAAATTGCTTCAGTGACGCTGGCTGTGAGAGTTTAAAAAAATGTTTTATTTTGCTAGCAAATTTCAAAAATATTTGTACTCTTTCTCGTCGGTTTTACTTTACGCTATTTTTTAATCATATCGAGTTGCATGTGTCACATTATTATTAAGCCTACCCCATCTCTTTTCCCATTACTGCTATTTCAATTTTTTCACTCTATCTACTTTTCTTCATAAATCATTAAATTAAATAACTTTCAAGAGTTTTTCATAACTAGAAAAATATCTGTCACTTCAGAATTTTTGCAAATCTCTTTGATTGACATAGCAGACAAAAGCAAGCAAAACGCAATTAA
Organism: Anomoia purmunda; assembly: GCA_951828415.1. Lineage (NCBI taxonomy): Eukaryota > Metazoa > Arthropoda > Insecta > Diptera > Tephritidae > Anomoia > Anomoia purmunda. The sequence goes on from OX639997.1 coordinate 35,820,736, forward strand.
AAGCGTAGTCGGTGATTGGCGAGTATGTACTTAGTCGTACTTTGAATATTTATTAGAGATTACCTAACAGCCAATCTAATATTCAAAGCTTTGTTTGACAAGGACATGCAGTGAAATAAGATGATAAAAAGAGAACACAAGAATTGTATGTCATAACTCTGGAAGTTGTTAGAAGTTGTAGCAACAAGAATTTCATTCATTCGTTTTGGCAGATTTTTTTCAGCAACATTGTATAAAAAGTATTTTTTAACATACTTTGGTTGCAAGGATTTCAGAATTCTTTCGTTACTCATCTAATATTTTTTTGTTTTGTTTCTTTTTTTTTTTTTTTTTATTTTTCATTTTTCTTGTCTCCATAGTAGATTTACACATTCTCTTATTATGCATTTTTTTCCACCGGTATGCTTGCATAATTTTACATTTTCTCTAACAAACGGAAAGAGAATAAAAATTGCAAGAAATAAAGCGAAAATATGAACGTGAAATCAAAAAAAAAAAAAAAATGCCGTAAGAGCATTGTCCAAATGCCAAGTTGGTCACTTTGTCGATTTTGGCATTTTGCCGCTGAAATGCTGAAGAATGTTGAAAAATGTTGCAAATCGCAAGAATTGAGTGAAAGGTAAGAGCATCGGTTGGAGGAGGTTGGAGAGTTTCGGAAGGCAAGGGCGAAGCAAGTAGGTTGAGATCAGAAATTCGCATGCTAAAATTCTCGCTCGTTTATGCCACCATGGAAATTGCACAGCAGCTATCCGCTTTTGACAATGCACCTCCCCATACATACACACATACTCGTACTACATATATTTATTGCTCACACACTGCCACACGGCAGGTGCATAGCTGCTATTGTCAAAGTCGGAGCTTGCCTCCATTGTCCACGCTATTCACACACGTCGACGATCTCTATACTTGTTGTTCTTTTTATTTGCATTTTCGCAGTTTGCAAAATTGTGACCCAAAATGCGAACACCACGAATGTGTACGCTAATCAGTTTTATTTTTTGTTATTGCACTTTTCATGCATCCTGCAAGCAAACGCGCTCCATAGCTTGCACGCTTTTTCTGTTCGAATTTTTACGGCTGTCTTACGGACTGACTGTCTAACTGACTGACTGTGACTGACTACCCACGCTCGTCGTCGTACGGGGCGTATAAGTGTCGTTATGCATCTCAGCGTTCAGCGCCATAGTTTGCAGCTCACCGCTCGTTACGACCACGTCACCTTTGGATCGACCAAACCACAACCGGAATTTATGCATGCAAGTTGACAATGGGCCCGTGTGAAAGAGTGAGAGTGTGTTGGTGCGTGGGTGCGCTTTTCCTCGCATTCATAGCTGCCAATCAGTGTGACCAGATGAGTCCTTTCGATGCTAGATTTAGCATTTATTTTTGTTTTCTAGTCTCAGACATTTTTTTCTTAAAATGCCATTGTGTTTTAGTTTTCGAGCTCAAGGTCGTGTTGGAATAAGAAAACTGTTTAGATTTTACTAATTTTATTCGTCCCCTGGTCGACCAGACACAGTCAAGAGTTTCTGAGGATGACCTCAAATTATTGTAAGATCGAGATATCGACGAATACAAATTGAACTAACTAAAAATTTGGTTTATTCAATCAGGCTTTGAGCTGAAAAACTAAAACACATTATCGATCTGTAAGCAAAAAAATAATTTTCATTATGTTAATGAGTTCAGTTATTTTTGAGGCTTTGATTCCAATACCAAATTTTTCGTACGATTTCGAGTATTTAATTAAATCTAAAATGGAATGATGACCCATAACGAAGTCACTGAAGGGGGAACTTCTGATACTTTCGTTTCTTACCTTCTCCCACATATACATTGCTTTATGCTTTTAATAAAGTGCAGGGAACTAAAAGCACTAGCAGAGTCGAAAACTAAACAACGGCAAACATGAAACTGCTAACACAATCGGTAAAAGACAACATTTTGGTTTTAAGTTACAAAAAAAAATTAAGTTCGGTATTTTATTTTCTTGATCAGTAAGTTTCATAAATTCATTGAAAATTACAAAATAAAAATAATTTAATTTAACGCTCTTCCGCAAGCTGTCCAAAGGTTATTTTGGCTATCTCTTGGAGCCGTACAATCATTAATGAAAATGGCTAATATTGTCGAAAAAAATTGGGAATTGTCGAATCGTTTAAAGATAGCGAGTCGCCCATCAGACATTGTCTAATTATAATACCGACCATTGAACTGATGGAGTTGCAGACGATATTTACTATTGGCCGATACCTTCTACAGTTGAACCTAGGCCAAGTTTTGAAATCCGATAAGAGGGTTCTGCGACCCACCTGGTGTTAACCTTTTCAATGAGGGCCAATCTGAGTTGCCGCTTACAATGGGCCTCATTTGCAAATGGCAATTTGGCTTCTTTTCTATCCATCTGCAGCGCAATTTCACGGATCCAGCCTACAAACCTGCTGCATTTTTGAGGTATCACGTTTTGGGCTCTCCTGCAATCCATACCGTCCTTAGAAGTGATGCTACTGGAATTTAAAAACTGAGTAGCATTTTGGCTGCCAGAATAGATGGAGTTCTTAGGGCAAACATCGGTTTCGTCTTTCGCTGTCAGTTCAGCCTAAAAGTCAGCACACTGCACTATTTAAAGTTTTAAAAAATTTTTGGAAAAAATTAACTATGAGTTAGAGCCTTCGATTTCTCGAGATTGCTCGAGTAGTAATTTCCCACGCGAGGGCCGCTTTCCTAAAGCTCGTAAAACTACATATCATAAGCCACTATGTGTACAGCGAGTGAAACGCAATTTCTCCCGATGATCGATTTATCGATCTCGTAAGGATCGTAAGCTTCCCGATACTTGATTCGATACATGCTCGATGTTTCTCGCGAGAACCGGCGACACCCGAGAATGTACCGAGAACTCGGTTTCTCGAAATACTCGAGAATGTGCGAGCAGAAATCGAAAGCTCTACTATGAATACAAAAGTAGATGATTTAAAAAAATTCGGTTTTTTTTATTATTGATTGGCATATATAATTTCCAGCATTTTTGAAAAAAAAAAAATTTTAAATGCGACCGTTGTGCCTAAAGTGGAAATTTTTCTATTTAGGTTTTTATTAAAAAAGTTTGAATACTTGCATGAAAGAAAAACAAAATAGGCAGTTATTAAAATCATTTATACAGTGGGCAGTTTACAAATTTCAGTTTTAAACCTTGAAATACTGAGATTCTATGGCGTACAATGATAATTAATACCCTAAATCATGGGAAGATTTATACCTTAAAGCCTGTGGTAATTAGTTATTTAATTCATGGTTCATGTTCCACTGTGAAACCACAGAACGTCAAACGTCTTCTTCATATTCATGCTCCGCGTATTTGTGCGTATAGATGGTGGAATAGTTCTGGCAGTACTAGCAGGCACAATAACAAAAACAAACACACTTTTTAGCCACATTTTTTTTTACCCCATTTCAGTAAATCTTCTATAGCTTTCTTTCCAATTAATAAATGATATTAAACCGAAAAGTCCTGCAGGTGCTTTGAATATCATATTGAAAAGTTGAAAGCAGTGACCTTTTCCATCCCTTCATTCATCGCTTTCTGCGATACGTTCGGAGAACTTGTTATCAAAATATAATAGTGGGCTGGTGTAGTGCAGCAGTCGCAGTCTCTCCGAAACTATGCCCAGAATTAATCAATCTAGTAGTATTGTAGCTTTTTTGGATCTTCCTGTATATATTTATTATAGGAAAAATAAGTAATAATTCCAGGGTCTTTGTGGGAGTGGAAGACAATGACACCCTTTCTTATACTCGTGAGTTTAGTTTTTTTTATAGCAGCCTAAGCAGCCTACTTTACGGTGCCCCAAATTCCATACTGTCTATCTTTCTATACTGTGAAAGCGAGCGTGACATTGATGACCTTCCTGAACCGATCTTCGATGCAACGATTCCATTCGTGCAGTTTGTCTAAGATCATCCTAGATACTTGATCACAGTTGAGATCATAGCTACAACCCCAATTAGAGCGGGTATTTCCCAGTGAAAAGTGTCATTTCAATCTTAGAAATGTTGACTGACCCAAAGTCCAATTTTCCTGCAGAATTTTCTAATGTGATTTAGAACAAAGAACGTAGATTACAATGCAGTTGCATCCTATGCCATCGTTCTCTAAGAGAAAATCTCGTCCAATTCAACATACCAGTATTAATTTCACTTTTGCTGATTGATATTAGAATCTGATTATATCCAATTGGTTTGTTTGTGTGGTAAAACGGAAACGAAACGGTATGCAACTTATTTGTAATCAACGTTCTTTGTTTAGGGCCCTAGCGAAAACTTATAACAATACAGTGGAAAAAGCTGACCTCTATAGAGTTTTGAGTGGAACTGACTTTTATGTAATGCTTTGCTCTTAGCAGCTCACATTTTTTAAACTTTTTTTAAATTAATTTTATCTTAACTTTTTTATCATCTGGTTACACTACTTGTAAATTTGTTTTTTATGCTGACGTTACCTCACATTTCTACACACACACACACACACCAACACATATACTTTGCGGCTTGGCATGTTAATGTTGCTGGTCTGCTACACAAGCTCTTTTTTGGTTCTTTAACGTCCACTGCTCTACTGCCGTCCACTGTCCGTCCAACTGTCCACTTACTGTTCTTACCAACTGTAATCATCTGTTTGTGCTGGCGCTACTTCACAATTGCCACCTCACTTCTGTGTACTCTCCACTTATCTGTCGGCTGAACTGACTTCCACTGGTTTCATGTTCCTTGTCCATCCGTCAGTTGCTGCTATGAGTTTGCGGCTTCTTTTCATCAGTATCGAAGTGTTGCCTTTTTTGTTTTGTTTTTTTTTTGTTTTTTTTTTTGTTTTTTTTTGGGAATGTAGGTAATGTTATACGAGTAGTATACAGGATCTGAGTAGGTAAATGGAATGTTGCGAATAATTTGCCTTTGGAGAGGATTTAGTTGAATACTTTTGAAGGGAAAGTAAAGTAGATCAATTTAAATTAAATTCAATTTATTTACTTATAATTGGGAGAAGTGGTAAAGGTGATTGAAATTTTCACCTGAAGGCCTTATAATAGAGATATTGCTTGGTCAAATAACTTTTTTGACTTTCAGATAAAGACAAGTGACAAATACATCACATTTTTTTCAGGTAGCTATCAGGACTAATTTTCGAATGAGATTTCCTTTGATGTTAAGCGTTTTTAATGGCAGAAATATTACACCTTTTTTGTGCGAACAATTTTATGAGAATTGGAATACAAATAGCCGTCAAACGGAGAAATTTTTTTAAGAAGACTTAGAAGTTCTAAAAAAAAATTAAATGCAAAGACACGTATATATCCTTTATTAAATGTGCGAAGGCTTTAACAGACAATAAAATTGTTTTTTTCGTGGAAAAACAAAACACTTTAATGTTAATGCATGCAATTCTGTGGGGAGTAATTTCTGTAAAGTCTTTTAAGATTATTAATTTTTTAGTTTTGGCATAAAATGTTATAAAATCTGCCGGAAAAGGAAACAAAAATGATTTCGAAAATATGAAAATATAAAATCTTTTCGATTACTGCCTAGTTGATCGCGCAAAAAATTTTTTCAAATTATATAAGTATTTTTGTTGATACCACGCCCATTTCTCATATAACGATAAACTACAAAAATCCAAAAAATTCAATATTTTTTACTATAAAAAATAATTTTCTCAAGATTAGATTTTTTTTTAATAATAATAATAAGCAAAACGGTTACCCTCTTTCCCGCCCAACCGACACGAGGGGCACAGTCCGCATGACGTACGGATCTGTTTTTTTTTTTTTTTTTATAATTTTTTTTTTGTGCCGAGTTGTTAAAAGGAAAAAGTTTGTTAAGCGTCGAGATCTAAAACTGCTCAGCTACAGAAAAAAAACTTCATCAGCTGAATCAAATATATATTATACCGCCGTTAATCATTTATTGAGAAAGGACAGTACAGCTCTTTTTATGGTGAAAAGTGAGTCCGAAATATCAAAAGTGCTGGAAAGACAGTTGAAATCTTGACATAAACATCGGAAAGGTTCATTTAATTCATAATTGGTTTTACACTGTTTTAAATAAAGAGGTTTAAAGCGTCTTGAAATCCGAGAAGGAACATTAAGTTTAACTTCGGCAATAAGAAATGTGCTTGAAATAGACCCTGTGAGTAGTTTAGTAATGAATATTATGCCTAGCATTTCTCTACGGCTGGAAAGAGTAGGAAGATTTATTAGCTTCAAACGATCAGTATAATGAGGAAGATTAAGCCGAGAATTCCATCTAAAGTCTCTTAGGGCAAAAAGTAAGAACTGTTTTTGAATTGATTCCAGCCGACCAATGTGAACTTGATAACGTGGGTTCCAAACTATCGAACCGTATTCTAGCATAGGTCTTACTAAAGTTGTAAAAAGAGCCTTTGTTACATATGGGCCATTGAATTCTTTTGACCATCGTTTTATAAAGGTAAATATCCCTCTAGCCTTATTTGCTATAGCATTAACATGACTATTAAAATTAAGTTTGGAATCCATTGGAACTCCCAAGTCAACAAAGTCAAACACTTGATCCAGAGTATAGTTATTTATTGTGTAAGAAGCCGACTGAATAGTTCTTCGTGAAAAACTCATAAATTTACATTTTTTAAGGTTAAGTGGCATATAATTTATGTTGCACCAATCAACTAAGCTGTTAATATTTATTTGGAATAAATTCCTTTCTTCAATCGAAGCGTATGATTTAAAAAGTTTTACATCATCAGCATACATTAGTATATTCGAATATCTTATTGCAGTAGTTATATCATTTATGAATAACAAAAACAGAATCGGGCCTAGATGGCTGCCTTGGGGAACTCCCGAAGTAACATTAATGACATTGGAAAAGGCATTTTTGAATATAACGATTTGAGATCTATCATGTAATGTAGATAAGAAGAAATCCAGCGTAGGAGAGAGGGTGGAAAGCCCAGCAGATCAAGTTTGTGGATGAGTAAGGGGAGACAAACTTTGTCAAAAGCTTTACTGAAGTCGGTGTATATAACATCTGTTGGAATATTTTCTCTAAAACCATTTGAGAATAAAATATATGGAATCAAAATGTTTGAACTGTTCATGGCATCGCCTATTTCGCTAAATATAAATCTAATCTACCGAATTTCGCACAAGCTTTGCATTTCTAGTCAGAAAGCGAAACCACTATATAACGATAATTTATATACAACAAATTAAAATAATCTGTAATTTACTAAATTTTGCTATGTAATTATTGCCTTTAAATCTGCAAGGGAAAGATATTTTGTTAAATTGGCGTGGTAAATTAAATAATACATTTTTTGGTTATATTTTAATCAATAAAATAATACTAGCCTACCAGGCAATGAAATATCTACTTATATATACATATAGTATATCTACGTCCAACAACTGGGAATAGTAGCTTCCTCCTTAATTGGGCACCCGGGGTGGTACCGCCCACGTTTCTAAAACTATTCATATTTTATATTGAACCCAAGGTGCAAATTTCATACTCCGTTGCCAATTTTCTCTAATTTATTTCTCTTTTATTTAACTTCCATATTAAGCCCAGATTTTAATAAATTTTCATAAAAATTGCAAACTTACAAAAAACAAACAGTTTTAGAAAATTTTCGAGTATGCAGTTCAGTTGCTCATTAATTTAAAGTGCTAGTTTCTAGCAACTCGAAATTACCGTTGATTTTTGAGAGTTTCAGCAAGTTTCCAAATTGCCCCGAAGTGGTGCAGAACTAGTCCCCAAATGAACATAAGCTTTATATGTATGTACTATGTATACAGTGGGGAGCGAAAATGAGTATACAGAGATTTTCTTACAACATTCGTAATTTTTTTCATGTTGAATTTTATTTTGTTAGTTAAGTTTAATAAAAGCACGATATTTTCTTTGTATAAACAAAAACGAGATTTTAAATTCAACAAATTCGTATCAAAATTTCCAATTTTTTATCAGAATTTTTATAAAATTATTAGGCATACAATTAGTTTCCGTATCTAATTTTAATACCAAAATGTGGATATCTCAAATGTCTACAAATTTACGATTTTTTTAAATTTTATATAAATTCCCGTTAGTTTAAATTTTTTGTGCTGACGACATTGCGCAGTTTTTGCCATATAAACTACATGGGTGAAGTAAAAAAAAAATTTCAACATAAAAATCTCATACGCATCAGCATACCCGAAAGTTTCTTAAAAATTCTGATTAAAAAGTGGAAATTTGCTGAGAGGTCGTTGAATTTTTATAAATTTTCCACAAAGTTTGAAAATTACCTACTTAGAGCCAATTTAAAAATTAGAGAATGAACCTAATTAAAAACCAAGAAAAATGGAACAGTACATATATTAACATTTACTTATGGACAGCGAAATTTGCGCCGCGTCGTGACCCAAAAGTGTGACGCGATCTTGAAAACTCACTCACATTGCGCTAAAAAATAGTTTCAACTAAGTTAAGTAAGAACTTTACTTCGACTATGGCTAATTACACAAAGCTGACGCAATTTGAACTTAGCCGAACTATAAACATGGACTTTCTGCAAATTTCAACTACCGAATGGATTTTTATATATTTTCTTCTGTACTATACATTCACAGTTATGTTTCCAACGTCGGACTAATCGCACTAGCAGCATACTTTTCTAATATCATTACGTATTTTCTATTCTTGGGCCATCTAGCGGAACCATTTTGAGTAAACCTACTTCTTCTCATCGCACCTAAATTATTCGCTTCTAATTTCATCAAAATCGGATGAAAAACAGAGATTTTCTGAATAACTTGCTTCTAGCGCCATCTAGCGCCTCTATTTTTTCATAACATGGATTTCCTTAATAAATGGATACAAGCGCCGCTTAGCGGATACAGTTTTAATAAAAGTATTTCTCGAGCCAATCGGTGGGTCCCTGGTTCAAATTCTGGCCGGAGCAAGTGATATCAAAAAATTATAGAAACATAGCTAACCGCCCCTCGGTAGGTAATGACAAAACTTCTCTCTAAAATCATTTGGCGTCTGGAGTCATCGTAAATTTGTACATAGGTCCCCCAATTTGTGTGATATTATAACACACCACAAATTGTTGGAGAAGTTTGGCCGAAAATCGAGCTATTTGATGTTTATTATTTGTATACTTAATTCTATTATTATTATTAATATTGCTTCTCGTCGCAATCCCATTATATGTTTGTAATGTTATCAAAATCGGATCACAGATTTTCTGAATAACTTAACTTAAAGCATTAAGCGCCTGTTGGTGCCACGGGAGCCTGTCGCACCTGTCCCACGGCGGCTTTGGATCCCATTTTAAACCTGCTTCCAATTGACTTATATGTAATGTGTACATCTTCTCAGACAGCACTTAGGCTCAGAGAGTCTGGGTCCTGGAAGGCTACACAGCAAGGACACAGTAGTATCCTTGATCAACTACCCTCAGACATAGTTAACACCCGGACGGACTACATCCCTCGCAAACTGGAGTTTGAGCACAGGATTAAGACTGTGTTTCCAAGCAGGAATGCGTGGAGGAGAGGTGAGGTCCTTGCCGATAGCGGCATTCAAATATTCACTGACGGTTCCAAAATGGATTCTGGAGTTGGAGCCGGCTTTTACTCCGAAACCTTGGAATTATCCACGTCTATCAAACTCCCTCCGTACTGCAGTGTTTTCCAGGCGGAAGTCTGTGCGATTTGGCAAGCCTGCAAATCGCTTGAAAACAGAAGCGCAACGGGGAAGATAAATATTTTTTCCGACAGCCAGGCGGCAATAAAGGCGCTAGCGGCACCAAATATTGGCTCAAAGGTAGTCGGTGCTTGTAAGCAACAGATTGCCTCTCTAACAAATCTAGAAATTACTGTCACCTGAGTTCCCGGGCATAAGGGAATCGAAGGGAACGAAAATGCCGATGAGCTAGCACGGTGCGGCTCGCCAGAGGATGAGGTAACAACTAGTAGCGAGATAGGTATACCCCTAGCCGTAGTGAAGGGAAATATACGAAATTTCTATCTCAACAGGGCTCAACAAAGATGGAAAGATACCCTTACATGCAGGATATCACGAGCTACCTGGCCGGACTACAATAAGAAGAGGACCAGCGGTCTTCTTTGTAGGCCCAGGGCTGTCACCCACAAACTTATCGCAGTATACACGGGCTACTGGACTTTGGGCACGCATGCGGAAAAAATGGGCATTCCGCATAACCAATACTGCAGAAGCTGCAAAGATGTGGCTGAAAAGGAAACGGCCGAGCATCTCCTGTGCAAATGCCCGGCCCTGACCCGCATTCGGCTAACATACTTGGGAAGTTCCTTCCTTGACAACCTAGGGCAGGTATCTAGGATCGAGACCTCCAACATAGTAGATTTCATTAACAACTCTGCTTGGTTGTAATGCACATCCTTCTATTACCAAGTAAGTTTTTCGAGTTTATGGCATCAAAACGGCAGTATTTTTTTGCTACTTGGGCGGCATGGGTCGCAGCCATTTTACCTACCTACCTGCTTTAAGCGCCACCTAGCGCATTTATTTTTCACAAAGTATTTTTAAAGATAATTTGTTTGAGCTGATTTTCGCATAATTTGAGATATGCTAAATAAGAAGCATAACTGCATACATTGTTGTTGGAGTCTTGGTCTTTGTTGTTGTTGTAGATTTATCTTAACAAACCTTAGTCTCGCTACTTTGTGACGCGACGTTAAAAAATCACGCTCATACCGCTAAAGAAGTTTTACATCAAGAAATCATTATATTAACGAAAAAAATGTATGCATAAATGAAAAATGTGGTGAATGATCAAATGAAACTCGCCAAGTGTCCATAACACTGTGCTACAGAAAAAAAAAAATTAAACCAAAATTTCCAAACACCCTCAAATTCTCAACTTATTCATAAAAACCAATGTGAAATGACCTTGTCTATAGAACAAACTTTCTCTTATTTATTTCTTTAGCTATTTTTGGTTTTGATATATCTTTTAAAAGAAAAATGTTGGCACTTTTCTATTTGGGACAAAAATGACTTTCGCGCAAATAGTTTGAATCTGTGAAAAAAATTTGCAATAAAATTAAAATTTAAACAATTTTTTTTTATCTTTTAACTTTGGCAGATCCCTTTTCTACAATTTTATAGAAAAACATTTACATTTAAGTCATTTTCTGCCAAGAACGTTCCAGTTTGATAAAAATAAGGTATTATTATTGATCTAAAAAGTGCCAATGTTTTTCTTTCGAAAGATAAATAAAAACCTAAATAAGTTAAAAGGTTAAAAGAAAAAACGTTTGCTTTGTGAACGAGGTCATGCCAAATTGGTTTTTTATGAACAAGTTGAAAATTTTAAGGGTGTGTGGAAATTTTCAAACACATTTATGTATGTGAACCACTCGACCAGATCTACGACGTCTACTAGGTCACTTGGAAAGTCTGTGAATTTTTTTTTTCGTTTTGTGTTATTATCTTATATACAATTTAAAAAAAAATCAACAATTTCCAAAAATTCTACTCATATTTTCAATTATAATTTTTAGAAACTTTTTGCTTCAGTTGTGCGCAGTTTTGTTGCCAACTCAAATTCCATTATAAAAAAAGTGCAAGTTTTAAGTGGCTAAAAACTTCCCTTGGTTTAAGATAATTTTATTTACTGGCGCATGAGCCAAAAATCTAGTTTTAGCAATTTAATTACGTATTTATTTAGTAATTATTTATTTTCTAATTAGCTATAGAATTTAAAGATCCTAGTCCTGTAATTTTTCGTACAGTGCAAACCTAACAAAAGATACATCTGCATATACATATGTACGCGCTTGTTTGCTTGAGATACGAGCCTCATACGGGTATATCCATATATGAACGGTAGATACTATCCGATACTACTACAGATATGCATACATAAGTACATCGCTTGGCAGTGAAGTGCTTCGCTCAATCGTCGTATACACTCAACTGTTGTTGCCAATTCGCTGGTCAAATTTCGATATCTCCACTACCGTGAGCACCCTCTCTCGTTCACACAACAGTTGTTTCAGTTTGCATCGCGTAGATGACTCTGACGTTGATTCAGTCAATGTGTAAAATAGTACCACAATTGTAGTTGGTAACCACCTACTACCTACTACTACTACCTTACTATTCCAATTGCAACAAGTAGTATCTGCTGCTGCTGTTGTTATAGCTAGTTGTGCCAAGTTGTTATCGTCATGGCAGTTGCCGCTCATGCCGTTAGTGCGTGGAGCTGCTTGCTTTTGCCACTTCCTTAGGCCTCTGCCGGTCTGTCTGTCAACTGAGGTGTGAACTACTGCATTCTGTGCATGTGTGTGTGTAGTTGTTGTGCGCATGCCCTGTCGGTAATAGAATTACTTTAAAACCAATTTAAAACGTACTTTTTTACCAACTACAAGTGGTTGAAATTCTTTCGTTTTTCTTGTAACCAACTAACTTAATTAACATGGCGATGTCCTAGGAGAAAGGTAATTATCTGGCTCTGCATTCGATTTCAACTACTTTTAAATATATTTGACAGAAAGGACATTTTGTAAGCTGCCATAAAATGTTTTTATTTCCAAGTAATTGAAATTCCGTTTTTTTTTTCAAACTGTTTTAAAACTAGTCTTATTATCAACTAGAGATTTGATAACTACTTAAAAATCTGTTTCAAATTATTTAAAAATATGTAAAATCCCTTTTATAGTAACAATACAATTTTTATTTTTCGTTTAAAAATATTTACATTCAAATTTCAATGCAGTATACAAATTAAAAATAATTACACACTTTTTTGTGCATCAATTCTCGATAGTATTTTGAGTGTCAATTTCTTGTTCAGTTACACTGTCGAAAAATTCGAATGAAAAGGGTTAGCTAGTCCATTATGTGAAGTTGACTTTAAACAACCCTGGCAAAAATTTCGAACAATTCAGCTAGAGGTAACCGATTAATCGACTAATCGGTTCATCGATTAACAAGAGCTCTAGTATTTACTAATCTTCCCTATACCTGAATTGTTTCAAATGTACAAAGCTCCACGTCGGACGGTGCGGACGTGTAAAATCATTTGCCCTGAAGACGGTTACCGTAGTGTAACCGAAATATATTGGAAGAGAAAAAAAAAAGTAAATCATTTGTTTTACTCTACCAACAGCCCCTTGACCTCGAGCCGGCAAAACACAAAATCAAAATTAGAAAGGTCGCGAAAAAATCATTATTATTCACATAATGGACTAACTAATTCTTTCCATTCGAATTTTTCGACGAACCGACCAGAAACAACTAGCCCTCTAGCCGTTCATTTTCGATATTTCGACTCGTTGGTTTCTTTCAATAAATTATTACTTTGTATATGTGTGTAAATTCATATGCTAATCTTTCTTTTCTACTATAGTGAGTTTTTTATGAATTTATTGTGAGTAGCTGTCACTATTCGAATAATTTCAGTTAGTCGAATTTCAAACTACTCAATGGTGAGCGGTTAGTTAGCGAAAGTGAACGGTTAGTCGAATACTTGCTATTCGATTATCAGCTATGATAAATGTTGCTAATCGATTAGGTGAAAAGTCGGATAATCGATTTTAAGTAAGAGCTCTAGTACGTACCTTCTGAGCACAAACACATAGCTTTTAAATTTTTTCTATGAGTAGGGTTTGAGATGACGGTAATTTTGTGTGTTTTTGTTTTTATTTTGGGTATCACTTTAGTAACAATTTTCCACCGCTTAACTGTTGAGTGCGATCATTACGGATCGTGTTAGAAAGACAATCACTGCGCTTTTAACGACATAAAACTAGTTTAAAACTTGCTGGAAACGTGCTGAGTTATAGCTGGTCAAAATTAAACTTTTTTTTAAATTAAATTCAACTTTTTAATTCTGATTTTAAAATTTTTTTTCTGAATTTCTGCAATTTTTTTTTTAAATTTCTAATTTTATATTAAAAAAACAACAAAAGTGAAAAACTTAAAAAAATTGGAAAAATTCTAAAAAAAAACTTTTAAAAACAATATTCAAAAACAAAAACAGTTTCATTTCGACCATATACATATCTGGGACCGTTTTATTGTAACCGACTTGCAAAAAAAACGCGCCAGCTCGTATAAAATTGCCTTTAGTTGAAGAAGCAACCCTGCTAGCATTTTTCAAGAAACATTAGGTTTGCTTAGTGATATTTAAGAACGGAAAATAGGTTTGCTGACGAATATTTGGTGTATGTGCATATATACAATATTTAAAAAACTATGTAATCAAAACGAATTAGGTCTTAAACTGAAATTTCCAATGTATTTTCTTAAGGCTCATTCACAATAGCGCATTTTTTTCCATTTCCCAAGGCTACATCTCAGGTCGGAGATCATTTAACCGAGTTGGCTCAATTCGCATATTTTTCCTACCTAGTGGTCGTTTGCAACTCGGTTACAAAAAAAACGGGCCTTCTGTATGTTAATTAATAAAATTAATTACATTTTTATAAAGTATACATATAATTTATTAAAAATATATTATACCACAGACAAATTATAATAATACACATAAATAGGTACACACATAAATACTGGGTGTAATTTAGATCAACATAATTAATACAAAATGCGTTTGTTTCAAGCTAGTTGATTTCCAACTACTTACTTACTTTTTAAATTGGTTAATTTTTTAAACTATGTATCTACTTTTTTCCCACAGGGTATATTTTTGTGTGCATGTGTACAACTATTGGGTATTGCAGTTGAATGTGAATGCATGTGTGTGTGTGTGTGTATGTTATCCATCATTGTTTGGCATTGCCGTTGCTACTGGCCGCTGTGTTTGATTGCTACAGTTGTTGGTGCGTATGCACACACACACACACACACATACATACATCCATATATACAAATAAAAGTGTGTGTGTGTTGTATGAGCTTTATTGGCAATTGCTACAACGGTAACTACAAGTTTGACAGGTGGACTTGTCATTTGATTGCCATTTGTTATGTCTATGGCTATTGTCATTGCCATTGTTGTTGTTGTTGTTGTTGTTGTTGAATGGTTTTCGGTTTCGACGCCGTCTCCTTTCGGTTGATTTTGGTTTTCTGGTCTGATTCTATTGCTGATTCTAATTTGGTATGTCGTTGGCATTTAACACTTAAAACCAAATGGTTTACAAAATGATTTGTATGAAAATTTCATTTGGATTGTATCTACTGATTGATTTAAAGCAATAATTTTGTGCTTAATTTGGAAATAGTTAGCACTTCAGAGAATTGGGTGTCAATATGTAAATTAAATTAATAATGCTCTTCTATGCGTCCAAGGCAACAATGAATGATTTCAGCTTGTGCTGGTAAAGTTCGATGAGCAATTGGTTCGGATTTCTTTTGTAGTTTAATATTTTAAGACTTTAAGGCACTTGAGATAAATATTTGGTATTCATTTATTAGTTTTTTTTTATCCAATCGTATTATTTATTGTTGACTAAACCTATTTACTTTCAATAATTTTCTAAGAAAAAATGCAGATGCGCTGAATGGTTTTAAGCAATACAAGAATTCATACAAATAAACCATTTCTAATACAGCTAGTTGATATCCGCCACTTCATTTGCGCTGCTTACTTTCTTACCATATACTTACTGAATACTTTTTAAAGCTACAAATTACACTGCGATGAATTTAAAGCAATGTCGCATATTACAAATTTTTTTAAACATAATTTTCAATGCGATATCTGTCAAAAGTAGCTGCAATGCATTCTTTTACATTATTATTATAATTATTATTATTGTTGGGAATAGACAACTGAGACCTTGAGATCTATTGTGACCCCATTCCTGGGCCTATCTTTTAATCCAGCATCCGTGCTAAAATTTAATATTGACCCTAAATCTTTAGAATGCATACTGTCATCTGTTCTTAGATATTCACCCAGGTACCTTTTGCGTTTGTTCATTAGTGCAGTATATTGCTCCTGCTGTAAATTTCTTGAAGTCTCCTTTTCTACTCTGCAGAATCTAAAACATTTATCCGAGTATATTTCCAGTTTGGCCAGGTGATATTTCAACCTGCAGTGTCTTGAGAGAATCTCCGTAATAATTCTTAGGTTGTTCTTCGATAAGCCCATGCATTTTCATAACGCTTTAGGTTATATGATTCTGGAAGCGCTTTGGAATGCTCTAGGTCTGGTGGATTTTCCCAGTATAGCTTTTGGTGGGATATCTCCTCTTCCTCGGCCAGTGTGGATAGTGTCCCCATCCCTATACCACAGAAAGGCTCAGGGCTAATAAAGGGAGGTGACGCGATTTCGTTTGCCTCAATAGCAGTATGACCCGGAACCCAGAGAATCCACACCTGATTGGTCAGAGCAAGTGTGTTCAGTTTTTAAGGCACTCTATCACCAGTTTAGAAGTTACGTGACAAAATTCCGGTACTAATCATCCTTCAGATAGCCCTCTTCGTCTGCGTTTGGATGTGAATGTGCAGAGGTGTTAGCTCCATTAGAACCTCCATGGCTGCTGTTGGACAAGTTCTCATAGCTCCTGTTATGCAATCGCAGGCCTGTCTCCGTAGTTTGCTGAGCGCTGTAATGGCTCTCTGTTTTGTGGTTCTATCGAACTCGAAAAGGTGACCCCGTAAGTCATCATCAGCCGTACGATAGCTGTGTAGATCTATCTCAGTATTTTTGGGGAGCGGCCCCAGCTCTTTCCTGCCACGGATCTACAAGTCATAAATGCTCTTGCAGCGTTCTTTCCCACTTTCCTGTGATTTTTAAAATAGATTAAAAAAAATATATGTTGGTTTAGTATCAGACCTAGAAATTTAACCTCTTTTTGGGATCCAACAATAGTTCTGCACATTCTTAATGACTTAAGATCTTCAAGTTTATATTTCCTTGAAGAGAAAGTGGTTTATACATATATTCGATATTTTCAATCGAAACACATATACTATATAATATCTTGTATTTCCTCAACAATCTTTCTCCGTGACGAAGTGGCTGATACACATAAAGATGCTGCGAATTTGTTTGGTTTTTTTTTCAGTCAAATTCTGCTAATGGTTCTAACGTTGGGCATTATGTTTCGTTCAATATCCAACAATCTCTAGATGTTGCCAACTTCACTTGCACTCTGAGGATGTGGTAGATGCCATTGCTCGGTTCAAATCCTCTTCACAAACCGACGGTGCTGATTTGTCTGTAGTTTTGTTTAAGCAATGCAATTCGTTTGCCTGTACTTTTTTGAAAATTTTTAACAAGCCTTATCTGCGGGTCTGTTTCAAAAGGTGTGATAAAAGTGGCATCAGTAGCTATATACCCATCTCAAATCTATTCACAATGTCAAAATCTAAATGGACTATTCAAGAAGAGCTTTTAGTTGGTGTTAAGAATCTAATATATACAGAGCAACATGGCTTCATTCCGTACCGCTCTATTTTGTTTAACTTTGCCACTTTCTTCGGCGGTTGTGTTGTTGCTTTTCATTTTGTGATTCAGGTTGACATGGTCTATACCAATTTTTCTAAGGCTTTTGATAGGGTTCCCCACATTATTCGATTAAAAAAAATAGCTTCTATTGGCTTTCATTCAGGTGTCCTGACTTGGATTGCCTCATATTTATGTAATTGTCGTGGCCTGGTTGCGATAATATCAGGTCTTTAGATTCCGTTGCACGCTCAGGGCTCACACAAGGTAGTCTCGTGCGTGCTATGTTATTTGTTATATTTACCAGTGACTTTTATGGGTGTTTCTTCTCTGCAAACTTTCTGTTTTATGCAGTTGATCTTAAGATCCCGATTAGTAATCCTCGTGACTCTCAATTGATGCAGATTGATATATAACATTTGTAACTGGTGTAAGAAAAATCGTCCTTCGTTGAATATTAATAAATTTTTTCACTTAACATTTGATAAATTCTCTAATGTCATTCAGACTTCTTAACATATCTCTTTATCTCACGTCTAGCGTGGGAGTGAAATAAAACGCCTGGGAGTAATTTTTGACTCAGAGTTTACGTTACCTAGTCATGTCAATTTCATAATCTCCAAATAATATGCCATGGTCTTTTGTACTGTCTCATAGCTCAGAATTCACCGATACTATTATATTAAAATTGTTATATGTACATGACATTTGTTAATCCTAGGCTTGAATACGCCTCTTCTATTTGGTCACCATACTTTGCGTGTCATTTGAGCCTCCGCTTTTCGGACCCTACTCCCGACTATGAATCGAGATGCCAACCCATTATTCTAAAATCCCTGCAGAGTAAGCGGACAATCTTTCGCCTGCGATCTAGTCCGTGGTTTTGTAGACTTTCTTGTACTCCCAGAGAGGGTTTTCTTTAACATACCTGTCAGACCTCTTCGGTATGCCGAACTTTTCTATGTTGGAGTAAAGCTTTGTATGCACGAAACCGCTTCAGGAACTCCTTGTATTATATTGTATTCCGCTTAGCCTATAAGAATTTTTTTATATTCATTGGCTAATTAAATAAATAATTAAATACGGAGTTTCAATTATAGCGCCATCTAGCGGATTCATTTTGCGTAAAACAACTTTTCATCCATCAATTTCGAATCAAAAATGCGCCACCTAGCGCATCCGTTTTTCATAAAAGGCTTTTTTTTATTGCATTACGATCACCATATATTTCTAATGTCATCAATATTGGACCAAAAAAAAAGGATTTTCTGATTACCTTGACTCGTGCGCTACCTAACGGATTATAATTTAGCCTATGTCTCTATTTTTTTATTTGAAATTAGACAACTAAGGCTCACTTGTGAAAAAGCAGGTTATCTATTTAACTCAGAGTTTACTGGCAAAATAAATTTGTAAGTTTGTGACATTCTATCATAAATATGCAAATTAAAAATAAATTTGTCAAACAAATTTCATTGAAATTAACGAAAAAGAATTTGAAACGAAAAAGAATTTGAAACGAATGCGTAGGCTCCAACTCTTTTATCAGAGCTTTGGCAAAGGGAAGCGATCACTTTCACGAAATTAGACATCAAGCATACCACGCACTTCGTCGTTGTAATAGAACCCACAAAAATTATTTTGATTTTCAATTTCATTAAATTCACCAAAGGGGCGTAGCCCGGGTTACTGGATTAATTTGATGCAAGACAATGTTTGGGTTATGAAATTACAGATTTTACTCAGAGTTACTTACCTCTTTACTCATAAATTTAATTATGGATTTCTCGCAAGTGGACCTAAAAATCGATCTTAGAGTACATGTGTGTTTAACTCAGATCATCAAATCTTCCATTTTTTTATACTTTTTCTAGACAACCATTTATTTATTTCTTTTCCTTAAGTTTAGTTTAAGTCTGAGAGATTCACTTAATTTAATCGCCCACCAGCTAATGTTGTTCATGCAATTAAAATCTTGTCATCTTCAATCTCAGTGCGCTTGCTACGAATATTCTCAAGAGAACTCCAGCTGATCCACAAAACACGCGTTCAATCTTCGTTCGATAGTTTGAACCTTAGCGTTTTCCCTTGTCAATCAGACCATAAAGCAATTAGACGTTGCAACACACACAGTGGCGGCGTTCGCACTTAAATATTGCCCATGTGTTGCCATTTGGAGTAACATCGATACACACATACTTACATACTTACATACGTACTCATATACATGTACATTTACATATATATATATATAATCTATTATCCGGTAGCACTTATGGGGTTTGTCCAAGTAATATTACATTGTTGCAAGAAACAACAAAAGCGCGAGCCCTTTGTAATTGAGTACCCACGCATTATTGCCCATCTATGTATGTATGTATGTACGTACATGTGTGATTGCGAGTGTTGAAGCTTAAGCGTTCGTGTGTGTGTTTTTATCTGTTGGCGTTTGCCATTGTATGTGAGTGTTAATAAATCAATTAATCGAATTATCGGTTATTGAATTTCAACGGTTGCACTGATGCTGTATTGATGCTGTTATTGTTTTTACTGTTGGCGTGATTACCAACACGTTTCAATGACTGAAAAAACTTATGTACAGGCACTTACAAAAGCAAACATTATATAATAATTACTTACTTACTACCCCAGCAGTTTTTTGAGTGTCAATCTCCACCAAAAAATTAGGCATGTAATTGGTGTCTTATCGGACGATACATCTTTAGAACAACTGTAATACACACACCAAGCGGCAGTTGAGTGATTTTCGTTCAGCCGCTTTTGTTCGTTTTGTGTATTTGTTGTCTCTAGTTAACACTTATCTTGTATTCATAAGTCAAAATTGCCCAAACGAATTTTAACACTGAATATTTTTGTATAAACTTGAAATTGGAAATTGGATTTTGTTTTAATCTTTCATTGGTTGCTCTGGACAAAAACAGTTACGTACTCTATATTTGTGGGTGAAAATTGCCCAATAAGATAGCTAGTATTGGCATGGCTGCATATTTTATTCGCAGTGCATGTTTGTGTTAAGTACAAAGTTGTGTTCACTGTTGTGAGGTGACAATTGTGCACGCATTCGTAAAAAGATATTTAAGTGTCCGGTTGTGCGTGAATATACATAAATGGAGGTAATCATTTTAGAAAATTGCAAATGATAATTATTTGCGAATTCGTAAAAAAAATTGTAGGGCAGTTGTGTTGTTTTATACATACATATATCAACTAGCTTTTACCCGCAGAATGTAATGCCATATTCGACTTCAGTCATTCGTTTAACCCTTTCACTACCGTACTATATGCAGAGTACTTACAAAAATATTGCTTATCTTTTTGGATAGATATTAAATTATATAAATCAAAAAAAATGTGAAAAAATCGAATGCGCTTCTAAAGGATGTTATCTCCTGGGATTATTTGTCCCATTAGTATATAAACGAAACATAAATTGGGACTTAATATTCCATTGGTAGCATTTTTTCAAAACTATCAAACAAGCGTATTCTCCCCAGTTTTATTTATTTCTTATTTTGGTACATTTTAGATATAATTATTATTATTTTTTATTTTATTTATGGAAACTAAAACCACACTAGGATTACGTACAGTCTCACACAATTTAGTGAAGAGAGAGAGAGAGAGAAGGGGTCGTCTTCTCCTAAAGTTCCGGATTGTGCTGGGCTGCTGTCCTTGCCAGCATAAATATTGAAGTCATACTTATATTTTGATGTCACGGCTTCAATGGTAGATCCTACTTTAGAGAGGATCTGCCCTTAAACTAAGCCATTGATTCGTCAATGCTCTGACGTGAGCTATCGGTATGCCAAATTTGGTTTCTCAGGAAAATTAAAATACATTTTTGACATGAGATTTTGGTAACGATTTCGTGACATTGCTTGTTTTTTATAGAATTGTTGCCCATGGATTAGTTTTGAGACCAGCAATCAAAAATCTCTGGCAATTTATTATAGCCCATTACAAGTGAAATTCCCAGCAAGATTTTAATTTCGTTTGCATCCGTCAGTGCCGTTCTACGTTTTGTGTTTGTTTTCTATATGTCTAATCTCACATTTTTGCACTGTGCAATAAATATAAATGAGGGGAAAACATACCCAAATATTTCAAGCTCCGTAAATTTTCTTGAAATTGGAGCCAATATGACGGGAACAAGCTCTTCACTAATACAATAGAAAATCGAGGACGAAATAAATCCAAAGGTTCTCCTCATACTACAAGGTTACTTGAGTTGCTATTATTCATTGTTTTCGCGTCGTTAGCATTATTCAATATCTGAATTGTTATCTGAATCTTCCGTGGAGTTGCTCGAAACACCATCAGTTTCTTCATCGAAATCTGGCACATACTCCGAACTGGACGCACTGAAATCGCTTACCTCGGAATCGCTGTTGTTTACCATCGCAGTCACTTCGTCTTCCGTCAACTTTCCACCTTGGTTCTTTCGATTCATTCTAAAAATCATTAAACACAAAAATTTATTCCACATTTTCATAACATAAATTAAGCCCAATGGTATGATAAAAAGGGGATATTTTTTATTGTTTGAACACTACCGTTGGGATATACACATCTTCTCACAAACTCAAAAATACAGATTTCACCATATATTTTATACGTATTGTTTCTTACTTAACGATGATATAAGGATCCAAAATAACTTTTACTTATGATATACACTTGTCCATACCACGAAATATATGAATTTTATAAAATCACGTGCTCTCTTGATGAAATAAGTTGCATACTAATGGCAATTAAACATAGCGCCCATACTAAACACCTCCAAATCAGCTGACGACAGTAAGAGAACACTTTAATTTCTTACTTAAATTAATATTTTGGATTTTTGTCGATTTTTTGAATTTGCTCTGCGATCTATTATCCCCATGGTAGTGAAAGGGTTAAATAAATTTAACCTTTTAATTAGGTGGCAATGCCTTAAAAAACGTTTGTAACAAATATAACGAAACTCTATATGTACATTAGACGTGTTCTTAAAATTCAAAATGTGTTTTAAGTTTACAGAATGGGCTTATTTTTTTCCTTTCCTCTCAAAAATAAATAAAAACCAAGTTTTATTGAAATCGGTTAACGAAAAGTCGGCGCGGAAACGTTTTGAAAATAAAAAATCGCTTTCCAATAGAAAAAAATCAAGTTTCATGTATTCAAAGGCAATGCTTCCTTCAACCTACAATATTATTCTATAACATAAACCTGCTTCTTAAAAGTAATTTCTATAATAATACGCTTTATACATTTAGGAACATTTGATTTAAATTAATTCAGATTTTTTGTAGGATGTATATTTTTTTTGTATTCTTCAACAACTTGAAGCAGAAACTGTTTCTCTTCTTCTTTATTTGTAAGAATAGTGTTGAAATCTTTTATGAACTTTATACCCCTTTCTGCTGTATCACTAGTTATTAGTAATTTCCGTAATGTTGTACGACCATTTTGAAATTGCCCGTTTGTTTCCCAATATTCAGGATCCAACTTCGAAAACTCGATTGACAACTTATGCTTATTAAATACTGCAAAACAGTTTTTTATTTTGCGATCTTGTAACTTAACATTTGGCTCTTCGGATTTTAAATTTTTTACCATTTGTTTCTTTATCTCTACAGCCACATTGAAATCAAAAAAAGCCATTGCGACATTTTCCTCTGACAAATACCACATGTGTTGTTGCATTTTTCTGATTAACTCAGAAGAAATATTCGCATTGACTCAAGTGAAATTGTTCACGAAATACAAATAGTTTTAAGGAATATATTCCCTTTGACATCCAGCGTGCATGACTTGTAACGCCAGGTGTTTTAAATTGACCACCATTGTCACCAAGGAATGTAAGCACTAGTCGCACAAATTCTTCGTAGTCCGCACGAATAAAAGTTTTTTTGTAATTGCGAGCGACAAAATAGTTTGATGTCATTGCAGATATCGTCGCTTATTTGGGATTTTATACCCTCATCGTCGAGCCCACTTTTAAATGACGAAGTGTCAATATTTGGCCAGGCCTTGGCAAATCTTTCAAAAATTGAGACTTCTGATGCCTGCGTCACTTTGAAATGTAAATCAAATACACTACGCAAGTACATATATTTCAAGAATGTGGTGACGGCATGGTAATACTAACAAATTTCTTCCTAGCATGCGTTGTAAGTGGGTGCATGCTCCATTCATTGGCCCAGTATTAGTGGACGTGGTGTCAAAAGACATTCCTTCTACTCGGTCTAAAATATTCCATTTGCTCAGTATGCCAAATACTGCTGTAGCTATATTTTCTCCAGTGGCAGATACAAATTTAGTAGCGCCAAGAAATTTTGAGTCGCCATTGTAGCTAACAAGCACTGCAATTATCTCAACATTTATTTTTCCAATAAGATCTGGCAATACTTTCCCATCCCAGCATAAAATATAATAAATAGCTATATATAACATAGTATGTATATTTTTCGTGATTTTTTGTTAAAATATACTTTGTCAATAAAACTGGCTTGAATCTTCCGTGTTTCGTTTCGTCGATGCTCTACTCGCAGCCGATGGAGAGTAGAACGATTGATTACCAATTCGCTGGTGCAATGGCCCAATGTTTCTGCAGTCTCCATGAGAATGTGCATCGCCTTTCCATCGGTTACTTTGGCGCTATCAAGTGCTGAAAGTAATCGCGGTGTTACAAAATGTTTTGTTCCACTTTTAGTACAAGTTGAAGTACTTTTCATTTCATTATAATTTATATAGGTTTATTCTTCTTTTGATCCCCTGTCACCAATCTCCACTTCATTTTCCATTCCAAAATTTTCTATGAATTCGGCTGCACAATAACATTTTAAGTTTCACATAATAACAATAATTAAAATTGACGTCCGACACTTGATCATGTTTTCTTTTCCGTGATAGCTCTTTTTCAATTCGGTGAACTCCTCTGCGTTGTTGTTGATATAAAACCATGCCAACACCGGCCATACAATCAGGGCGCCCTTTTTGCCTTTGTAGAATCAGAAATTCCTTATCTTCGCTTATTCAAATGGTTTGTAAGGTATTTCTATGAGCAATGTCAAACAAATTGTCCAACTCTTCAGAAAAGTCTTCTACATCTTTTTTCTGAGAATCAGACCTCTTACTGGGTACCGTTTTTTGAATTTTCTGCCTTTTACTACTTGTTTAATAAAATAATTTGAAATGTATAATTAGAATACATAAAAATTGGTATTTTACCATACAAAATACATACGAAATTTTCAAGTCGTTTCCGCGCCGACTTTTCGTTAACCGGTTTCAATAAAACTTGGTTTTTATTTATTTTTGAGAGGAAAGGAAAAAAATAAGCCCATTCTGTAAACTGAGAACACTATTTCAAAAATCTCCATACACCGAAGAACACCTCTAATGTACATATGTACCGAATCTTATTCTAATCTCTCTGTCCAGTCGTCATCGATATGTGATTTACCTTATTTATTTAATTGACTATAACCTTTATAACAACTTTTTCGAAAATGGACCCAGCTTATAAGCGAAATATGTGCTAAATCTTATACAAAATCATCGAACATTATCATACATTCACTCACATAAAAACTTTCGAAATTATAATAGCCCCGTTTTACGAGTATTGTAACTCAGATAAAATTCCCTTTTGTTGCAAAAGCAACCCTGTTAGCATCTTTCATGAAACATGAGCTTTGTTTATTGCTATTGAAGAACAGAAAATAGTTGTGCAAACAAATTTTAGGTGGACCTAGTCACATATATTTGAAAATACTATGCAAATAAAAACGAATTAGGTCTTAAACTGGAATTTCCCATGTATTCTCTACGGGCTGATTCACAATAGCGCAGTTTTTTCACTTCCCAACAGTACATCTCAGTTCGAGTTGGCTCAACTCGCATAGTTTTTCGTGTTAGTGTTATTGCTTTACATGCAATTCGTTATCCCCAGTGTTCTTTTGCAACTCGGTTACAAAGAAACGGGCCCAATATTAGTAGCATTTATCTTAACTAAAATTTCTTCAATTTTCGAGACGTGGCAACTCTTTCATGACCAACTTTCAAAAATCGTTTGTGTAAGTATATGCATATGTACATATGTTTGCGTGAAATATCCTAATTTTTACAACTAAGAACCCCTCACTTTTTTTCGAGACTAAGTTTTCCCAAACCTCTGTCAGTTCAATACAATATTGGAACGCTTCATTTATCTTTTGAATTTAGTTGAATTTAAATTTTGTAAATAGGTTGCAACACTCTACATTTCTCAAACCTTTTTTCCTTTCACATCAGTATAGTAGAATTTCTGTTACCTTGCCAGTTTATTTAAATCAACGGTCTCTTTGAAAGGTGGTAACCCTCATCAAATATATTTTTGTAAAAGCTCGCTCGTTTCAGAGTAAAATTATGAAAACAGTTAGCACACAAATAGAAATCAAATTAATATTTTTAAACATGTGGCAGCACTTCATAAATATATTTTCATAATTAAGTTTCTTAAAGCCTACTTCCTTTGAATCCCATTACGTGACTCTTTCAAGTAGGTGCCAACTGCCGTTAATGGAAACAATTTCTTATTGGTCAAAAAATTTTTTATGAAGTTTAAATTTTTTTTGGCCCAATCACACATTTTTGTAGTTGCTTTATCATCAAAAGCTTTATGGAAACAAAATGATGCAATTGAGGTGTTATTCCTATTTGTCAGGCAATTTGTAATCGAGAGATCTACTTATAGATGCAGCAAGGCGTTCACTATGCCCATTTTTGTATGCAATTTAGTTCGGAGAAACTTAACCTTTTTTTCTTCGTTTACTACGTCAAATGATTGAACAATTTTTTTTCTAATGATTGGCCCACGCATGGGAGAAGCGAAATTGCTCTATAGCTGCTAATGACTGTGATGACCTTTCGTGGTTTCAAGATAGGGATAAAACATGGCATTTTCCAAAATTGCGGGTAAACACCAAAGTCGAAAATAGTATTAAAAAGTCCCCAATCGACATTCACGATGCGACAATTTTGCTTGCTGACTTAGCCGCCGATACGAAAATGCAAGCAAAATCGTCGCACATTTCATTGGCATCTATTTCTCAAAATTTTTCAACGTTTTCGGGTAGATATTTTGCTGAATTTTTGTGCATGAATTGCCAAAATTACATATAATAAAAAAACCCCACTATATGGACCACACTGAATTTGATTTATATTTTACAAAGCTGCGCCACAATTTCCCACCCGATGTCGATCACAAGTAGCCAAATTTCATGAATGGAAATCGTTATTTGATATTTATTGATAACAGTTAAATTATATATACATATACATATGTTCATGAAATTCAACCCTACCAACCGTACCAATTTATTACAATCCCATCAATGTAGCGTTGTATTCAAAATTAACAGCGATTTATACAGACTTATGGGTATAATTATTTTATAAGAGTAACAACAAGGATACAATATAAAATAATATTACGTATAGATGATGTGAAAGATCTACATATGTTCATCTATAGCAAAGTAAGCAGCAGCAATTTTCACTAATTAACACCAACCTACTGAGCATTTTTTGCTGAAACTCATTTATGAAAGTCACAATGAATTTTCAAGTAATTCTGTATATGCTTGTACTATGTATGTATGTATGTATGTATGTATGTTTGTTAATTTCAAAGTGTGAACATATGTATTTTTGCTTCCCCCATTTCTAAGTAAACATGCCATTTGTGACTAATTTCCAGTTAACCTTTTGCCAGACACTTAATTCCGGGCGTCAAGCGAATGCGTGTTGAATAACAACAAAACGGGAGGTTCAATCGTTCGATCGGTCGCTATGCCAGCGCGTAAGTAGATGGAAGACCCCTTTTCGAAATTCAACCATAAATTTGATATAAAACCACAACGAAATTCTTCACAAAATTTAATTAAGCCCACAAGCAATTACAAATACATACTACGGAGCTACGAGTAGATACTTATAAGAAATCATATGTGTGTAAATCTGTATTGCTATATATATAAATATAGATACATAAACGCATGGGAATACATATTTGTAAGTAAATATTTGTGTAGTCATTGAATAAATATTTCAATAACTCAAATTAAAGCATTCAATATTTAGCTCCGTTTAAGGGTAAAAACTGCGTCATCTGTGCCATCAGAGTGGTGGAATGCTGAAGGAAAATAAGTATCGATGCCTTTGGGGCGCTTTGTTGTTTTGATGTCTTGAAGCAGACAATTTAAACTTATTTAGAAGCAATGCAATTAACAAGAATAATAAACGATAAATGCCATTCAAATTGAATTTCATCAAAGTAGAGGAAAATCTGAAAAGTACCAGCACATTTTTGTTGATGGAAAGCCTTGTGAATCTTTAATAGATTTTATTTTCATATGTTGTTGATATAAATTTTAGAATTTTAAGTATTGGAAGTTTCGCCAGTCAGCAAGGAAAATGGTACCTAAAACGTCTCGCTTTGAAGTAAGGAAGCTCAAAATCGGCAAGTAGGGACCTTAAATTGTTTATTTTCGAATTGTATATCCCTTCATATAATTTTATGCACGAGTGTAGTAGTAGTAATTAATAGTAGCTTTGGTAAAAATAGTAGTAGAAATCAGTAAAAGCAGTAGTAGAAATTTTTTTAGAAAATAGTAGTAATTAAAGGGTGGTTAAATTTTAAGGGCCGATGTTGAATGTGAACCACACATAAACGTCAAGTTTTTTTCTGCATTTCATTTGACATTTCTCAATTTCAGACTAACTCAATTTGAACATGCTCGATCAACGTGTTAAAGTTATGGCAAATCGGACCACAATTTATTTTGTATTTATATTAGTATTTATCCTGAAAACACATTTCGGGTTCTCTCACGTATAACTTGTGTAGACTTTAATTAAATTTGACTAGTCAAACAAATGGCAACCCTCTCTAAAATAAAGATATGAACCTTGTTCCCGCCGACATGCATTGCATTGTTTGAAATTAATATTTTAATATTTTACATGCTTGTGTAGAATTTAATTAAAATTGTGTTTTTAAAATGTGGCAACCCTCTTCAAAAGATACCTATAAACTAAGTTCTACCGAAACGAACGGTTTGAAAATCATATTTTAATATTTTATCTACAACTTATGTATAATTTGATTAAATTTGGCTTTTCCAAAAGGTGGCAACACCTATAAAAGTTAGCTATGAGCCCCGCTACCGGGATGAATCGTTTGACGCAGCTATTTTAATATATCATATAACTTTCGTATATTTTTATTAAATTTGACTTTTTAAATAGGTGGCACCCCTCTCCAAACTAAAGAAAGCCAAGCGTAAAACCTTTCCGGAGCAGACATTAATATATATGTATATACAAAGTTTGAGTTTAAAACAGGTGGCAACCTTATACAACAAAAAATTCATTTACTTTATTGGTTTCACTTTTACTTTTACTTTTAAACAGTAGGTTGCCATACTTTCGAGATATTTGGAAATTTACGATATGATTTAGGTAAATTGAATTCATTTAAGTTTTTAAAAAGGTGGCAACTCTCTTTACAAACTACTTCTATGGGAAGCCATGCATCGAACTATATAAATATGTGGCAAACCTTATCCAAATCTGACGAGTCGTCATTTAGCAATATGTGATTTTAAGGCACGTGTTAAACTTGAATTGAATTGAACTGAAAAATAAAATGTGTGCCTAGAGCGTCACCTGTTGAGAATTTTTCGACTTTTCTTTTTCCCTACCCCTTCGCGCAGGAATTACCAACAAACCCGCAGAAGGACAAACATTTTATAAATATATACAATTTTATTTATATAAAAAAAAATATTGGAGATTTGGGGGGAAATATTTGCACTACATGTACATATGTATTTCCTAATATTCATACCCAGTATGTACGAATGCATAGACTTGGCGATGTCAGTGTGTTTGGCAACTTAAATTAATTAATTTAGTGCTTTCTGCTATTCTTGTTCTTGTTCAACTCGTAAGCAATAGAAGTTCCTTAAATTTGTCTGCCTGTTGTTCACCCTTCATTAAGTGTTGAAAGGAGTGGACCGCTTGCATTGAAATGTGTGGTGAAACGCTGAAATGGTCGCTAGGTCGCTGAGTCGGTCGGTCGCTAACGCATGTGGTATTGCACATGTGGTATTGCTAGGTACCTTTTTTGGAACAACGCAATGGCGTGGAAAGCCAAATCGACCAAATGTGGTCGACAGTTGGCAGACACGCCTTACATTTTGGAGTGGGCACAAATGCGGGATTTCTTGATTAATGTATTGCGGTATTGCAAAATTATGATTGAACTTGGTTGGTTGATTCGTTGCTGTGGAGCGAACAGGGCACGTAATGGAGCAAGCAGACATGCATGAGGATATCTGTACAAAGATGTAATAATTTGAGTTTCGGTTTAAGTAATTAATATAATTTGAAAGACGGCTAATAAAGCATATACATAACTCGTATGCATATAAATCTGCTAAAATATGAATGTATGCCTGCGAAAATGTATCTCAATTTGGCACCGAGAGGGGTGACGGCGAGTTCGATACGAAGTGAAAATCATGTTTGTAGTGTAATTTTATTTCCATGATATGTCTTGATAGGTTTTCTTCGTAATAATCGGTAGATATTTCAATCTCTACTAAGATAAGGTTATTATAAAATTTTTAGCCAATTGAGGCTAACCAGTTTATTTCGGACCACAATGCACTGGTAGTTTCCCTCGTTACAATAATGTCAATTTAAAAAAAAACTCAGATCGTTTGCATGAGGAAAAAGCCGGACCGATGGCAGAAACAACCAATTTTTTGATTTTTTCCTTAATGTGTTGACTTGCACCTCTATATTAAGATTACTACTTACGTCATTAAATTATGCGACGCCGCGACGCCAGTCTGATGACCTCAGCCGATTGAAGTCAAATCGAGGTTTTTTTCATACAAAGTGCGACGTCGTTCTGACTTCGAGTTTCCTCAACGAATCGATTTAGTTTTTACGCCGGTATTATGAACTCGCCCAGGTGAAGTCGAACCAAACCAGAATTATACATGCAACAGATATTTCAATAAGTGTGTGTGACAGAATTTCGAATTAAAGTGAACGGAAGTTTCGGCCCGGTTCGGCCACCAAAATTCGGTTCGGTGACGGTTCGGCTTCGTCTAATGGAAATGCTGCGATCTGGCCGAATATTTGCTAATTTTCATTGATTTAAAAAGTATATGAAGTTTTAGTTTTAACACGTTTCTCTTTGAAAAAATATCCTAAGCAGACTTTTGGATTTGCGTGATAGCGATATGATTTGCAGTAATAACACTGAAGAAATTATTCATTATACATACATATAACGAATTGAACATTTTTCTCAATGCAAGTCTGCTGCCAAGAAAATGTGTAATTTCTGTACCAGGTTTTTTTATTGCTTTACAAAAATGTCCATGTTTATTTGAAGAATTGAAATTGGTGTGATTTAAGATAATCTGCCTTTTTTATTTAGAATTTATTAAAATTCATTGATTGTTTAGTATAATATTGCAGACTTTGAAAATGTGCCAATTTTCGGCTTCGTCCAAAATTGCTTCTATTGGGCCCGAAACCCCTTTTTCAGCCTCCCTTTAATAAATAGGTACATTCACTTATAAAAGTAGAACTTTCCATTTCAAGTCAACCGGTCCATTCGGGTCATGTTTTTCTTTTTCCATGAAACTCGAATATATTTTTTCTTGGTCAAAATGATCAGGCATCTATTTTTTCTTTTGACCGAAACAAATTTTTTCCGATATTTTTTGGCGATTTTGATGGGAAAATCGCATTTTTCCGACTTTAAAACAGCTTCTTTAATAATTTCATCTTATATGAATTCGCCTTGACATTCACAGCGAAATAAAAATCGTCGAAAAGTATTGGAAACAAATTTTTTCGGTCAAAAGAAAAAATACATGAAGCAAAAAGAAAAACATCAACCGGTTGTTTTCAAATGGAACGGGTCAGTTGACAAATATGTCCCATACATATATTTATGACCGAATACATATTTTAAGCAAGACTTCAAGTATGTGATCGCCGTAGCCGGATGTGTTGCGTAAACCCGACTTTAAATGTTGACCGGGGCAAATAAAATAAAAAAAAGTTATAGCGTTCGGCCCTCGCCTAGCAATGGCAAACCACCGTGAGCATTTCCGCCATGAAAAAACTTCTTAAACAAATCCTTTGCCTTTCCGAATTTGCGTAAAACTACAGGCTAAATTATTTTAGTTCATATTTTATTATCTTTTATAATTTGAACAACATCAAACAAATTTGTAAATGATTTTTTTGAGAATTAAACAATTTATATGATTTAAAAAAAATCCAAGTTTAGTTTAAAATAATTTGTGTGCTTCGCCAATGAGTCGTTTTGTAGTTCAAAAAGCGTTCACCACAGCGAGGCAAAATCGAATTCGAGTCGAAGTCTTTTGGCAAATTGGCTATGCATATTTATATGTACATACCTACATATGTATATCTGGATCTAATAAATATCTACATATATATATATATATATATATATATAAATAAATAAAGCACTAATTCCGTAAATTTAGAAGACATTGTGATAAGCTGAATAGTGAGTGACCTCTTTCAGTTGCATATTTAATTAGAGTGATTAATACGTTTGAACTCGCTGATCCTCAGCAGCAATTATATGAAAAAAGCACGGATCTACTAACAAATATTTTTACATCTGTCAGACGCCTAATGAAGGTCAACTGATATTTTCTATTCTTTACTTGAACTTTCATTCATTCATCAGCACACGCTCGTCACACTACGAGAGTAAAACGCTACGCAATGCCAATTGAAAAGGTCAAAAAATTCGTTGTCAATTTGTTGCCACCCCCAATGTGTTGTGGCGTTGAATGAGTGCGTGCGTCATCAGAAGTGGTCAGCTATGCCAAGTGGGTTGGCTGTTCATGATTCATGCTCATCATTTGCAGATACTCATCATATGTAAGCATATAGTACATATATATATACATATATATTTATCACAAACATTTAATTCATTGCATGCAGACAAACATACATAATATAGGCTCATATATATAAAGTAATATTTTAAGTATTTTATATACAGTGGCGGACCAAACAAAAAAACTGAACACCCTAGAAATTTGCGATAATTTGGTTTTACTTAAAAATTAAAAGCCTTTTATAAAAGATTGTCGCAAAATGCGTTTCCGCTAAGTATTCGTAAGATAAATAAACATTTTGGTAAATGGTACTATTCTGCTTCTTTTTTTATTAAAAGTCAAAAACAAAATATTAGTGATATTTCCATTTACAGTCAGGTACTTATAAAAATTCAATTAAAACCATGTGTTATAATAGAAAACGAATATCTGCTTTATAAATTGGTATTATAATTATGGAGCACAGCAAAATGTTTTCATTCAATATTTTGTTGTATCTCCTTGGTTGAAGTAAACCTTTTTTAGCGGCAGTGATTTTTTACATCGCTTAACAAAAGTCGCATCAGAATATCGTAAAACGAAAGTCGCGTCAAAATCGCTTAACTAATTTCTAAGATTACTTTTGCTTTTTTCTACCACTATTTTTTATTAATGCTACTACTTATTACTATCACTATTTTTACTTTTTTCTGCCTGTATTTTCACTATCTACTTTCTACCACTATTTTTACTAATTTCTATCACTACCTTTAGTAGTTTCATCCACTGATTTTACGAATTTTGACCACCATTTTTTAATAATGCTACTACTAATTGCTACCGCTACGTTTAGTAATTCCTTCCACTATTTTTACAACTTTCTACCACTATTTTACTAATTTCTATCGCTACCTTTCACTACTTTCTACTACTATTTTTACTAATTACTATCACTACCTTTAGTAATTTCTTCCAATACTTTTACGAAATTCTACCACTATTTTCACTATTTTACTATTTTTACTCATTTTTACCACTATTTTTTACTAATGCTACTACTAATTACGACTACTTTTATTCATTTCTAAAACACCCAAGTCTGCTAAATAATTTTTATCTTAAAAAATTAACTTTTTTTAAACTGGAGTTGAAAGGTAATAAAACTATATATTAGAACCAAAGATTACTTATCGATTTGGGTTGACGGCATGGTGCAGAATCATTCTAAAAGATGACGTAATATATATGTGAAAGGTGCCCCTTTCTTCAATTGAAAGGATCCGGGGTTTCCGGCAAAAATTTTCGGTATTTAATTGCATTCACATCTCCATCCATTCACCAAGGCCAACTTTCCAATACCATGATGTGAAAAACACCCCCAGATCATCTAGCTTCCTCCTTGTCTAACGGTTAGTCTGAAACATTCATTATTGAAACGTTCGCCGACTCTTCTGCGGAGGTATGCCATTCCGTCCGAAACAAAATAGTTAATTTTGGATTCTTCTGAAATATTACTCTTCTCCAATCCTTTTTGGCTCAGGTTTTGTGAATCTTAGCCTATTGAAGGCATTTTTGTCGCATTCTTACCGTGAAGAGTGAGTTTTTTTTTGCAGGCCGATGGGCATTCAGTCTGTCCACTTCGAGGCGACATCATACAGTTCGCGTATTGATTTCCACTCCATTTAGTTCGTGCGCTTCAATCCTAATGACTTCAGCGGTTTTGAACCGATCCCGAATGCTAATTCGCTTAATACGACGGTCATCCAAAGGAGTGGTTTTTATCGGGTGACCTGAACCAGCTTTCAGTTTTATAAATCCAGTTTTTGCATATTTTTTAAGAAAAGCACACACAGTAGTTTTGCTGAGTTTTCCTTTTCCACACTTTGCGTATACTTAAGGTTTGGGAACTCAAAACCAAAATTATAGCTTAATGCGCTTCAGATATTTGTGGGCGTTTCCCGTTTTCCATTTTATTTTTAGCCGTATGTAGCCCGTTTTTTGTTTTGTTCGCTACTGTACTTATATTTATATGGTACATTCCAGTAATAGCTTAGCTCATTTAGTGTTATACGTAGATATGTAATTAAATACAATTAAGCCTTTTTAATTTAATATTTCTTGACTGCCTCTACCCCGAAATGGTTTAATGGCATTTTTTTCGACAATTATGAGTTGATGTCGTTTGCAATAAAAAAATTAATTCATTGACATATTCAAATGAGAACTGGTAATGGAATTTAATGATAAATTCTTGCAAATGAGTTTATCGTTGCTGCTGAGTGGATTTGTTGGTGTTGTTGCAGCTGACTGGCGGCTAGACTCGTACGGGTAATGTTGGAGAATTGCAGATGTTGATGGGTTTTTTTTTTGCTCGATGCATTCAATCATCGTGAAAGTATTTTCATAATTACTTTTTCAAAGTGTCAAATGTGAATCTCATGAGCACTGAGCTTAAGAAGAAGATATTGAAAAAAAAAAAACGAATATACTCATCTCTGTTAGAGATTGGTAAAACAATTTAATATAAAGAATCCGGTACAATAAATTAAAATGTTAAAATAAAAGTTTGGATTTTCATTTTCACCAAAGTATAGTTAATTTATAAGTATTAATAACAAATTGATTCTCCTGTAATTTGGACAATTTTGATTTTTAATTTTTTTATCTCAACGAATTCTCTAAAGTCTTCCGAAAAACATTTTAAAATATTATGATGGAATATATATGTATATAATATATATATATATATTATATTCACTGATCACATTTCCGTAGTGACCAATTTTATTTTGGGTGACAAAATTGTCGAAAGATAAGATGAAATTTTAATGGAAGTCTAACAAAATGAAAAAAAGGTGTCGATAAAAATTAAAATATCAATAAAATAATATTGAGAGGAAAGTACGCAAATAACAGAAGTTCCTTGTTTCGAAGAACGAATAATAATATTAAAACGATACCAACTCCAAAAATCTTCTCTATTGGAGCTTAATGTACTTTTGGACTTTTCGAATCTAAACAGGGAACAAGAATTTTAAAACACCGAATACTCCTCATACTTCATACCGATCCGACTTGATTGTCGACTGGAAAAAATTTAACGTAGACAAGGATGCTTTTAATTAAGCTTCTCGAGAGAGCGAATAATTACAAGCCAGTCTTTCATCATTTTTCGAGGATATCAAAACGGCCGGAGAAAAAAATGTAAATGCTTGGAGCGATACTTGTGTCCAGCAAAATAAAAACATTTTCAATAATAACGAATGCTGACGAACAACGCGAAAAAGTTCAGAAGCTGGTGGATTTACTACGTCTAAAGCCACACTGGAAAGTCTTAAATGCTATGTTTGCGTTCGTTCGACCATATTTTGCCAATGAGTTTGGGGATGCATTTACCAACTCCTTGCCTTCGAACTTGAATAGCTTAGCTAGAAATCGATTACCCCCAGCAACTTGTTGTTCCTTGGCCGTGCTATTACTAATCGATTTTCGTCCAAGTTGGGTAACGAAACTTTGATTCCGTTTTTATTGGCTGGAGGTTCGTGGTTTCATCCTTACATTAAATTGCTCTAGTAATGAAACCTTCTGTAAACCGTCGTACCTCCTTGTGTAACTTTAGGGCATTTTTCCTGTCAGCTAGCATCTCAAATTCCTCGCACTCGCGCTTCTCGACACCTTTCTTCTTTTCATGGAAGATAAGCCTCAACTTCCGATATCGCCACCACCCAGCTTGCGTTGCTCTGTATACAGCATATTTACTTTCCGTAGCGGCACGATATTTCTCAAAACCAATTATTTTTCCAGCAGCAGTACGTAACGAACGATACATTCAGTTTTTCGACGTCAAGCTTTTCTTATGCCAATGGTCGCGCGCTTTTTTGCTTCATAGAGGCGTATGAGGATCTTGGCTGCAACTACATAGATGGTGTTCTAAGTCGATGTTAGCCCTTAAATAGTGCGTACGTTCAAAAGACTGGACCCATTTCTGCTGATTACCACAACATGACCAATTTGATATTTCGTTCTCTGATCAGATATACGCTTCGATGCTGATACCTTGTACTGCTCCTTACCATGTTGCAGGCCCCGACGAAGTGGATGAAACACATACCGCTGACGGGTGTTTCGTTTATTATTTATACAGCGAGCCACCTGCTCCAAGTTAGACGAACAGATGCTGAAGGCTCGCCTTCTCACTTTTGCTCACTCCCAAACAGATGTTCGGGAGCTACCTGTAGGACAGTGGGTGAAATCAACTGGAAGTCGAGAGCTGCTTGAAGCGTAAGAAGAAGAACCGTTCTGGCAATTCCCAGGTGATTGGAAATCAGAGACTTTCCCCATTCTTCTACACAGGGAGCCATGATTTTAAACATCTACTTAGCTAATCGCGCACAGGACTCGTTACTTGATCTGTGCATCTTTGCATGAGTCATGTTTGCTGAACAATGGTCACAACAATGGGCTCATCTGTGAGGGTATAAATGCAGATGGTGACTACGAAAAATCCCTTACTTTTCTTACAGTGACGTCTTAGGTGAGACCATTAAAAATCCAATCATAAACTGAATTTTAATTTAATGAGCTGTCCGGGGATGACATATTCGGAAACGACGGTTAAGCGGATGACTAACTTTCAGGCAGAAATCTATGCTATAGAAAGATGCGCGCTCTTTAGTACCATCCGCAACTACCGGAATCAGAACATTGCCAATTTGACTGACAGCCAAGCGCCTAACAAAACTCGACAGGTAAGTTCAAAATTTGTGAGCTTGGTGGAGTGCGTTGGCGAGTTGAACACACTTGGTCTGAGCAATCGAGTATGAGTTTAAAGGGTTCTGGGGCATTCTAGTATTGAGGGAAACGAGATCATTGAATAATTCGCAAAACGGGAGCGTCGATTCCTTTCATTGGCGCGGATCCCATCTATGGTATAGGAATGGGGACACTATCCACACAAGGCACAGAAGAGGATAAAGCCCACAGAGATCTATACTAGGGAAATCTACCAGGTCTGGAGCATTTCAAAGCGGTCCTAGGATGATTGTAGATTGCATGGACTTATCGGAGAACAACCTAAGAATTATTACGGAGATTGTGACAGGTTACTGCAGGTTGAGATATCGCCTGATCAAACTGGGATCTTACTCGGATAAAAGTAGAAATATAAACTACAAGACATTTACAGGAGCTATGGCCTGCACTTATGCACAAACGCCAAAGGTACCTCGGTGAATATCTTAGAACGGATGGGAGTATGAACCCCAGAGATTTAGGCTCCATACTAAAGTTTATCTCTGGTGCTGAATTAAAGGAATTTCTCAAATTCCTAAAAAAGGCACATTAGTTCTCAAGGTGCTTAATACCCAATAATAATAATAATAGTAGGTAATAATTTATTAAAAGTGTAAAAAAAGCGATAACTTAGGTAAATATTGGCTTCAAGGATCGGCTACAATTTGATCCCCGTTTCTAGAATTCATGAGGAACTCCGGCTCCTAACAACACCCCACCCCTGAAAGAGTTAAAAGAGCTGTCTTAATGGTTAAATGATTTCTGAAAGTGGTCTGAGGCAAAAAAGAAATAAAACTGCCAACAAAACTGTTTCGTGTGAATTATGGCTTCCCGGTAAAATTAAAAAAAAAAATGTATTTTAGCACAATTTGAGGAAATTTCTATACTCGCAACAATTACAGAAATATTGCATACTTTAAAATATATGAATTCTGGATTTCACAAAACTACTCATAATTAAAAATTTTCAAGTATTACTTAAGTTCAATTGTATGCATTTAATTACAGTAGAAAAACTCCACTCAAGTGAGCAGTGACAACAAAAGTAAGGAATGAAACTTAAAACTTCATATTTAACGAGCAAGATGTCACATACGATAACAACAATAACAACTGCGAAGAAATTGCACCAAATGAAGGAAATTGGTAGGAAAACAGAGGAAAAAAATTACAAAATTTGCAAAGCTGATGCCTGTTGGTTGACTTTTACAGCAATTGTAGAAGCTTCACACCCGCCGCCCGCGAACACATAACTTCGTTTCAACGCACGGTTGGTAGGCAATTTCGTCGTTTGCATTTTCGGTTGAAATTAAACTAATTAAAAAGTTACAAATTTCACACGTAATTATCATAAATGAACATAACATTTTTTTTTTGACTCAACTTTTCACTCACAGCTTGTTTGTTGTTGCCAGCTGTGGGTAAAGAAGCGTGGCAAGAACTAACAAACAAGGAATGGCGACGAAAGCAAAACAAAAAACAAAAAAAAACAAAAAGGGAATTGTCAAGGAAGCTAGACACCCGTCGCAGGTGTTGTTGTTGTGGTTAGTAGCGGATTGTGTTGTTGGTGGCACCTACAACACTGCAGGGAATGGCGGCTAAGTAGGCAATCAAGTGCACCTCAAGCATGTGCGGAGTGTGCGGGGGAGAGTAAGGTAAGAAGCGACTGTTGGCAAGTGTTGCTTGACTGCTCGAAAGAGCAGAGCAAAAGTTTATGAAAACACGGCAGCAGCAAAACCACACACCTATGCACAGCCACACACACACACACACACACACACATACATACATACAGACACAGGCGAGTGCGAGCGCTTAGCTGTAAGTGCACACCTACACATATGGGGCGGGCTGTAAGTGCACACCTACACATATGGGGCGGGCTGTAAGTGCACATAACTTAAGCAACAGAAATGCCACTTACTAGAAGGAAATCTCAAGACAACTTGAAAAACTTCAAGTGCTGCAAATGCACAAACAAATAAACAAACAAATATAAAGGAATAAGAATAATAATAAACGCGGAAAGATGGCGAAGTTACATAAATAGAGAACAAGTGTTGAAACAAATGAAACACAAGGATGGGGAGAATGGATTTGAGTTATTTCACCAGTGCTTGTATCTGTGTGTCGGCCACATAAGGAAATAATACCTACACACATGAGTTTAAAATATCGGGAATGGAGTTTATGGGTCGCACAACCCAGTCAGTAGTTTTGGGGGAGTCGCACGATCAACGCTGCAAACACACACACACACACACTTTTCATATGGTCGAGGTCGGTCTGACGGTTGTGAACACAATTTAGCACTTGCAATCAAATGAAATTTGTCGATTACTACCTTCCACGTCTCCGATTCTCAGCAAGCTCCGAATTTACGGCATTTATGTATGTATGTATGTATATCATTTGTGACAATCATCCCTGCAAGACAGTTGTAAATCATATAAGTGCTCATATTATCATTATGACTAATTTCAAAAGTGCTTAGCAAAGTACTCATTTTTGTTCAGGCCATGGGGAAAAAATACGCACTTTGCTTCTTAGGTTATAGCCAAAAATAACTCATACCGGAATGAAATTCGCACAATTTTTTAGCCTTGTTTTGGGCACAATACTGACCCTAGCAGTGAGAAAATTTCACGATTTTATGCTAAATTTAGATCAGTGTTTAGAATAGCGATATAGAAACGGGGTTTTTGAAAAAATTGAGAAAAAGACAAACTTATAACAAACCTTCAGACCCTTGTATCTCAAACTCTAGAAGTAAAGAGAAAATTCGGGTGCCATTTTTGGAAAGAAAATATATATTTTTTTTAATTTGTCAGTCATTTGATCTTATTCTCAATCATTAATTTCGAATCCCTCACTCTTGTTCGGCTGCAAACATTTCAGAAAAATAGTACAGCGGGCAGGCAACGATTCGCTCGGTTTTTTATTATCCCATATCTTCTGTTTGCGTCATTTAAAGTACTCCACCTTCAAGGGTTTTATGTTCTTCATTTTGTCCAACATGTAGAACCATATGCAGTACTCTAATGCATTTAGCTCTGGGGAAGAGGATTGGTTCTGAACAATTTTAGCCTTGTGAGCTGGAGCAGTATTTTGCTGGAAACAAAATTGCAGTTTGCCAAATAAATGCTTGGCTTATGGCAGCGTATGCTTTTTACAAACTCTTCCTAGTAATAATTTTCATTCATTTTGACGCCTTTCGCATAAAAAAGGAGAGTAAGCTTGTCTTTTGCTGAGATCGCTCCCCATATCATACAGTTCAACTGCCTTTCTGTGATTGTGACAGTCCTGTAATTAGAATAGTTGTTCGTCAGAAAAAATACTAATTTTTGCTCTCGTTTTTTATTGACGCTCTATACGGCCACAATTTGCTTTTTTACAGGACTCATCTTTAAATTTTGCTTAATGGCGTTTTGTATAGTTAGCGATGTTTCATACCGAATAGTAATTTCGACAAATTCTCTCGCGCATTTTCTTCCACTTTAATAGAGTAAATTGTGCAATTTTCAAGCTTCCACTTTTATTTGAATTGCGCAATAGGACGATGCAAAAACATTGTGTTAACTCTAAGGTTTTTTAAAGACTTCATTCATTCAGAACTTCATTGGCCTTGCACCCTTCTGAGGAAGTTTTGCCACTAGTAGCGCGATTCACAATTTTTTAGCGATACGATGATCGAAATTTTTGTCGACAATTTTTTGTCGTTTGCAGTAAAGATTGTTCGATTCAATAACTTTTTCTTAACGACACTTACAGTTATTTATTCAAAGTGCTAAAGATTAGCATCTATGTCAAATGTATTGCAAAATGAGCGAAAACAGCAAAAAGGAATAGAAAGAAACAAATGAAAATGTGCTGCCGAATATTAATTTCAGCGAGTTTTTATTTGATTTGATCGAGGTTTATTTCAAACTATAAAAATTTATAATTACCTATATACATTACAATGCTTCATTTTAGCGAAATATGATACTCTCCTGTGGTCGATTTGATGGAGGAGTCATCAACCAGGACTCCAGGGAATATACGGAATCACCTGAAAATAGCTTTAAATTAAATTATTTCTTTATAGTAATTCGGACAGCGGATGAGGTCCATTTGTATGAATCGTGTTGTGCTCCAGGGCATTTAGCTTTTATATTTAACATTTTTTATTTTGTATCTTATATCTATAAATGTGTTTTATATTTCAATTCATGATAAGCCTTTCCTTCTTCAATTTTTGATAGCCCTGGTGATTGTCATAAGTCCCCATGATTAAAATATGATAATATGTGTCACATCTAACAGGCGATGGATATTGTCTCTTGGAAACCTATGGGTCGTCGATTGGCAGAATCTCTATCAGCTAGAACCGAGCAATATACATACAAGATTAAATGAGCTACTATATCCGAAGCAAAC
The DNA here is from genome assembly GCA_951828415.1 of Anomoia purmunda. Classification (NCBI taxonomy): domain Eukaryota; kingdom Metazoa; phylum Arthropoda; class Insecta; order Diptera; family Tephritidae; genus Anomoia; species Anomoia purmunda. The sequence goes on from OX639997.1 coordinate 35,862,319, forward strand.
TTCAATTCATTGTTGCATGAACCTACTTCGTCTTCACCACTTGACAAATCTTAAATATGCCAAATGAATTTCCATTTTTCTTTTTTGAATTTCACATTTCACATTAAATATCTTTTTTCGAGTTAAAATAATGAATTTTTATTTTCTCTTTTGAGTTGACAGTTTTATACTTTTTGTCGCTGAGCTATCGATAATCGACTAGCCAACGACAACAGCTGATCTGGCGATAGCGAATATCGTTAAACTTTTAAGATTAGTTAATCATGCGAATATCGATACAACAGGTTAGTGAATCGCACTACTGTTCTAGTTGGAATGTTGAAACCAACCAATCAAAAAGGACTAATAAATAAAAGTAATTTTATATCAAAAAAATACCACCAAAAAGTTATTAGAAAGCCGGTGTGGCGTTTTTTGTTTTTCGAACTGCCAAATAAAATCAGACTCAAAAATTTATTTTTATTTCTATGAGATAAAATAACTCTCACGAAATGAGCTTTACTTTCCATCGAAAAAATATACGAGTATGTAATTCATAAAATTATAATTAAGTACAATAATTTTGATTAAAAAATAAATCTCAAAAATTTATGAGTCTTTTTGAAAAAAGACATACTAATAAAGTAATCATTATTTTTAATAAAAAAATAAAAAAATCATAAAAAAACCTTATTTTATATTCAATAGAGCTCGATATATAATTATGTTTTTTTTTTTTGAGCGATTAATAAAAGTCTAAAAGTAATTATTTATTATAAGTTTTATAACTGTGACTAAACAAATTTAAAGAGCATGAAAAACTATGCTTATACATATACTCAAAACTGTTTTTCGATATTTGGAAGGTTTTCATTTTTTTCATTGGAAATTTTAAAATAAACATTATTTTATGACCTTGGTAAAAGTCCAACAGAAAATTGTTCACAAAATTTTTCAAAAATAGTAAAGTGCTCGTTAGCCATTGTCTTCTGCAATGTTTACAGACACACATTTTCGTTGCACGCCATAGTGGGCGAAAATATTTAGATATGGACCAAAATTGAAACCAGCGTAACGAAAATATCAAATTTTATCCCCACCATTTCTACTAACGGAAAATTTGTTCGAATATTTTACTGACTGGGTAGCTAAGTATATTTGCAAATATTTTATATAATATGAAGGTATGCATGTATGAGTGTGCAAGTCTGTGTACATGAATATATCCTCCTACATGCATGCAAAGTATATTTACATTTGCTGTTGTACTTCTTATTCCATTTCTCCATATTTTACTCTTTAAAATGTACTTGACTTGCTTATAAAGAAAATATAATAAAGCAGTCAAGTTTGTCAGCATTTTAAGGACACTTGAAAGGGGCAAAAAATAAGTGAAACAAAAATGAATATTGCAATCTACTGCTTCCTTTTATCGAAACGCGAAGCAAGCTCATATGGATTTGTATGTCGATTAAGTTGATGATTTCAGAAGATCAGAAGGTAGTTAGAGTAGTTATGTATTTATACCATACACACATATAAATATATATAAATATATATAAGTACATATGTGTATTATACGTTTGTAAATTTGTCAATATGTGCAACTAAATTTTGTGCACAACAGTTTTGAAAACGACTGGCAGCATATCAAAAGTGTAGAAATTTTCATTTCCAAAGCGGTACAACTTAAGAATTATCAAATATGATTATGATTTATGACGTCACTTTCAGAAAGCGTACTCTGGAGTGGAGTATGTGATTTGATGTTTTATTATAATATAGAAACGGCCGTTGTTTTTTGCTTTAAAAAAAAAGAAAATACCTATGTGTATGATTTACAGTGGCTGTCTAGGCCTCAATTTCAGCATCAACCACAGGTCCGCTGTCTGCGGCATTTTCTCTGTGCCTAACTCAGACTCTGTCTCTCTCTCTCAGACTCTCTTTCGTTGCTTCGATCCTTTATCCAAAAATGACATTTTTTGAAAGCATCTATGCAGAACCCCAAAGTTCTACTTTTTATAAAATTATTACTAGCGTAAATTTGTGATTATAGAGATATTACTCATTTGTGAATTGATATCATTTGGGTATTCAGTAAGAAAATGTCACAAAAATTTCACCAAAAATGTGTGGTGAAGACACACAAAGACTGCCAGCTGACAAAAAAAAACTCAACGAATATTTATTAATCGATTACATGAGAAATGGAGATTCTTAGAAAAGTGGGCATTCAAATAATGTCGAATATTTTTAGTAAGTAATTGCAAACTTAGCGGATGCTAACCGCGAGCACAACGTAGGTGATAGTTTTCTCACGGTTAGGGGCCGATCTATAATAGATTTCAAAGTGTAGTTGCAGTGCGGTTTTGCTTCCTTTATAAAGTCTCAGCACATTGATTTTGGATATAAAAATAACTTGTGAAGTTGTATTCCTCCTATAGATAAATAAATTTCCATTGTATTGTATTTATCAATATTTTTTAAGTAAAAATTCTTTCGAATGCTATTTCAAATTTCTACTACCATATTTAGTAATTTCTATTACTATTTTTACTAATGGTAATTCTAATAACTACTACTGTTTTCACAAATTTTTACTACTATTTCTGCTACTCCTTATTTTAAATACTACTACTATTTTTACCAAGTTCTACTACTATTTTTACTAATGCTAATTCTAATAACTACTACTTTTTTACTAATTTCTACTACAATTTTTCAGTAATGCTACTTCTACCTACTAATACTATTTTTTTCTAATTGTGCTACTAAGTACCACTACTACTTTTTACTAATACTACTATTAATTACTACTACTATTTTTTCCTAATGCTACTACTAATTACTCATACTACTTTTACTAATACTACTACTAAATACTACTTTATTATTACTTGGGAGTAGAATCATATTCAACGCTCTATCTCTTTGTAGAATCAGCACAGACACTTTTTTATAACTATAAATAGCCAATAGCTAAATAGCCTAAGTTTTCACGCACATTTGGATAGGGTTGCAATCCTCAAAAATATTAGGGAAGATACCGACAATGAAACCCTGTGTTAGTTAGATATATAGAAAAATATAAATAATATACATCTAAGATATCGAAGTCATTGTCCTGTCTGTCCGCAGAGAATTCAATTTTTTGTAACCGTAGATGGATAGCCATGCAAACCAGTAAAATAAACTGGGTATAGCGGATTTTATTCAATAAATTTATAAAAAATATAGTCCTAATATATCTCTGTGAATGCGATACCATTTATTTGAGCAGAACTCAGTCGTCCGACAATCCTTCGACACAACTACTAAAATGCATTGTCACTTATTAAATTCACCTAATTCCAGTTCGATTTCAATAAGACCAAATCTTATTAGGAATGTAGATAATATTTGGCCAAAAAGCGAAATTATTGCAAGGCTAAAAGAAGTTGAAGTCCACTGAGCTACGTTTGTTAAATTAAAGTAGCAAAAATATATAACATAAAATTTGAAATTGAGTTAAAAATGCAGGAAAATAGAGCTGCCAAGTTTCTCGGATAAGCAGCGGAATACAACTTTGAAGGAGGATTATATTTATTTGTTTTTAATATTACATTATTTAATCGCTATTTCTTTCTTAAAAGTTTTTCGATCATTTAATCGATATTTGGGCGGTTTTTATTTTTTCGATAAAAAATAATCGGTAGTTATGCTTGGATTTAAATTTCCCGATAATATCTTATCGATATTTTTCGATTTTTAATTTTTTGATAAAAAATAGTCGTTATTCTTCGAGTAAGAAAAACGCAAAAAAATTTACCCGCGATAACAATAATACGATTTATGTTTTGTGATCGAAAAAATAAAAATCGAAAAAGGATTTAAAAGAAAAATTTGTTTAACAAAAATCAGGTCAGATTTATAAAGCATACGAATTTGAGCGATATATTTGAATTTTGCTTCGAACGATTTTTTCCCAGTAAATGCTTTATTCGAAAAAATCAAAATAACGATAAAATAGAAATCAAACGATAAAACAGAAATTTTGAGTGTTTTTACGTTAAAAGTTGTTTTTTTTTAATTGCTTTTTACTCGTGAACTCAAATTGAATGTAATAGTGAACATTTTATCATAAATACCTCTTAATAAAATTAATACTATACATTTTTGCTTGGCAGTTTAATTATCATCTTTGTTTACTTTTAATTAACAATTTCTGTGGTTTTTCTAGTTTTGTTTAGTTTACGTACTTGAACTACGCATGTATAGTTAAAATAACTCAAATGCAATTCAAATACACTCATTTACATACATATATACTCTGTTAAGTATGAAATTGCCTTTATATTTAGTCTCCATATATATGTATGCACATACATAATTCACTTTCTAACCTTCCTTCCATTAATCTAGAAATTTCATATTTAACTCGCATTACTCTCAGTACATCTCATACACTTACTACAAATTATAATGGAATCCTTTAGCAACTTAGCAATGCTCTTTGCCACATATTCACTTAATTGTTGTAATTTTTGTTGCAAGTTGCAGTTCGTTGCATTCGCCTAATACTAATATATGTATCTAGTTTTCACTGTGAAACGTTTACATCATTTTATTCATAGCATTGCTAGAAAATTCCTTATTTAATTTAGCAATTATTGAACCATTGTCATTTTTGTATATCAATTTTGCGATAAAAAAATCGACTACCATGTTTAATATTTTTGCTGATGTGCAGAAGGAATACAAAATATGGTGTGCATGGAAGATAATTTTGTCAGATTACGCTTAAATTTGGAACAGGCATTATCAAGCACATACACAAAGATCGCCTAAAATTAATATACAAAAATGCTTACTTTTTTCCTTAAAAGATTTTCGATGGAACTCTAAGTATATTCGTTTTTCGAAATTTTGGGCATAATATTTATGCCTTAACTATTCACAAAATCGATAGGGTATGAACTCAGAAAGAAGTATTTCCTTAAAGCAAACTTTCCAAATATTAAAAAAAAATACTAAACGTATTGGTAAAAATAGACTTCTCCAGCATTTTCTAAACAAATTTGTCAAACATTTTCCACAAAGCACCAGCCCAAAAGCCATTGCTGATATAGTGAATGTTCGAATATTTCTCTTGGATTTTCAAAGTTATGAATAGGTTTGCCAATTTTGTTTTCTACATAGCGACATGCAATAAATAAAACTCAACGGTGTTATATAATTTGACTTACTAACAGTGCCTTCTAACGGCCACTTCATTTATAAAACAAACACGCGATTTTTGAAGTAAACCTTTTTTAGCGGCAGTGATATTTTACATCGCGTAACGAAAGTCGTGTCAGATTTGCTTTACTATTTTCAAACAATATTTTTATTAATGCTACTAGAAATTTCTACCACTTTTTTTTAGTAATTTCTACCACTATTTTACTATTTTCTACTACACTTTTATTAATGCTAATACTAACTTCAACCACTATCTTTAATAATCCTACTACTACTAATTTCTACCACTATTTATACTTATTTCTTTCACAATTTTTTTTAATGCTACTACCAATTTCGACCACTATTTTTATTAACAGCTACTCATTTCTACTCCTATTTTTACCACTATTTTGACTAATTTCTGCCACTGATTTTACTAATTTCTACCACTATTTTGACTAATTTCTTGTACTATTTTACTAATTTCTACTACTATTTTAACTTATTTGTGCCTCAATTTTTACTAATTTCTTCCACTATTTTACTAATTTCTACCACTGTTTTTCTAATATTACTACTAATTACTAGCATTATTTTTACTTATTTCTACCACGACTTTTATTAATGCTACTACTAGTTTCTACCACTATTTTACTTATTTCTACCACTATTTTTACTCATTTTTATTAATCCTACAACTAATTTCTACCTCTTTTGTACTAATTTCTACCATTATTTTTTAATTATTGCTACCACAATTTTTTTTTAATGCTACTACTAATTTCTACCACTATTTTTACTAATTTCTACTACTAGTTCTATTAAACCTACAACTAATTTCTACTCCTATTTGTACTAATTTCAACCACAATTTTTATTAATGCTGCTTCTAATTTCTACCACAATTGTTATTAATTTCTACCACTATTTTTACCCATTTCTACCACTATCTTTATTAATGCTACTTTCAATTTCTACCACTGTTTTTACTAATTTCTGCTACTATTTGCACTACTTTCTACCACTAGTTTTACTAATTGTACTAATAATTGCTACCACTACTTTTAATAATGCTACTACTAATTATTACGACTACTTTTATTAATTTCTACTACCACAAATAAGTTTTATTTCTGGCTCGCGCACTTAACTGCGCGCGTGGGATTTTTTAATTGAATGGAGTTCTCGATATGCATTTTGAAAAACTGAATAAAGTTGTAGGTAACTTTATTCGTAGTCTGTTACATACTGGAACCTCAGTTGCAATGTAAACTTCAATTCCAAACTTCTCAAGTTGGGGTTGAACTATCGAAACCCTCCGTGCGCACAATCTTGTTGGGGAGTAGAGTGAAACCTCACATAGTCTTAAATTAAATTTCATTCGTTAAAGATCTGGATGTAATATACAAATGTAGGTAGATTAATTTATCATTTACTGTGTATTACATCCACATACATTTATAGTATGCGTGTAATTGGGGTCGCTTCAGGACATCTGCATTTATCACCGTCCTAGTTAATTTGATACAGCAAAAGCCCGATATTATTTAAAAGCTTAAAGTTATATTTTCCAACATTATTTACAAAGTTCAACCCACCGTACATCATTCGAGCCTACGCACACATAGAAACTTTATTACTCACATACTATACATACTATATGTCCATACATACAGACAAACAAACTGCATTTACTGTGCAATGAGTAATTTATGCAAAACAAGCGCCAGTGGCCGTTAACCATTGGACATTGGCCGCTGACTGGTTGACCGTTGATGGTCGTCGATGTCATTAGGCCATGGTCAGTTGTACTTAGCTTAGTGGTGTTCTGTCAGCCAGCCAGCCAGCCAGCCAACGGAAGTAGCCGGGGGGCGTTAGTGATTCCAAGGGTGGTGACGTCAGTCAGTTACAAAGTGGCATAGAGAGTTGAGTCAGCTGGTGATGATGGGGCTAGGATAGGCACGCTTTATGCACTCCATTAATTCATATAACTAACGTAATATGAGCGACCACAAGAAATGTTTATGTAGTTGTTATTTGCTAAGTAATGGCAACGATTTGTACGAGCGCTGGTCTGAAAGTGAATTTTATATGAGAACGAAATATGGAACTATGTAAATATGTACATCGGTGTTTGAGTCTAAAGAAAATGAAGATTTTAAACAATGATGTGCTTGGGTACGGATTTCCGCTATCCTTTGGCAAAATTTAGTTTCGAGACAAACCGGTTTTAGAGTTATGTCAAAACTAGGTATTTGTTGTTATTTCTTTTGAATTACCTTTAATAACGAAGCATAGGTTTAAATATTTTTCTGTATTTCATTTCCGAGTGTTTATCGAGTAAATTAACTTTCAATCCGATATTTAGAAATCAACGTTTCGCTTTCACTGATTAATTTCCACATTTTTGTTTTTCAAAATGAATTCCGAGTGAATTTCGATGCGCACAAAAACGAGTTCACAAGAAAAAATTCGTTTAGCATTCATTTCAATTTTAATTTGTGGATTTTTTTGAAGAAGAGTGAAGAATTGTAGGTAATTTAAAAATAAATATTTTTTTGGTTTTAAGAACTTTTAAAGAGAAGAACACAAGAACGCAACGCAGGAAACAATGGCCCTTCAATTTAGGGAGAAAAATGCCTAACACAGTTAGACAAAAATATATAATATATACCCGGTGACTGGAAAAAAGGTGGAAAAATACACATTAAAAAAAAACGCTTAAATTTTTTCTAAAATTTCACCTTTAAGGTTTAAGTATATACTATTGAATTTGAAGCAAAATTTATTAATAGTAATAATAATATAATAGTAATAAGATTTCTGAATATCTAAACGACCTCTTTTAATGTTGAAAAACGATCACCATGTATTTCTTTCTTAACAAAGAAGAAAAGAAAAAGGTCGTTCAAACAAAATCGTGACATTCAGTAAAAAAAAACTAAAAACACGCGGGTTAGCTATAGTTTACCTATACTTTTGTGAATATATCGATTTTCTTATGTGTAACAAAGAAATTAAATTATAAAGCACGCTGATGCTTCCAGTGAAGATCTTTAACCCCTATATAACCTGGAGGTGAAGTTTAATCTGGTGATAGCGCATTTTAAGTATATTTCAAATAACATATTTTTTTTAAAGAATTCGAATGAAAATTTTCAAGGATATCCGAGGATACAACTTTTAAAGGACATATTTTAGGTATTTTACCACGTTACCACGTGGTAACTATAACAAAAAGTTTTAGGATTGTGTGCATTAATTTGAAGCTCCTATTTTAACACTTCGTATAATATATAATTTTTTTTTTTAATTAAGGACGCTTAATAAAATTTCGTTCTATGAAAGAAGTAAGTGCGCGTTTTTATTATATTTGAGCTCTGGTTTCCCACGCAAGACTATTTCCTAATATGTGATTTAGGTTTCCGCATGGTGTTATTAAAGAATACTTATCGAATATCAAGGGAAAAATTTAACCACTTCTAGTTACTAAAATTAAATGGTTTAAAAAATTGCATGGTTTCATGCAAAACTATCAAAAAAAAAAACATGAAAATGATAGGAAATTGACCACCAAACGCTATCCTTGACGTCTTAATACACAAATTAATATTTTGGAATTAACGCACTGAAAAATAGTGTGCCTTCACCCTATCAGTATCTGAAATGCGGCGAAAGTCGGCACATAGCGCTGAGAGTAAGATCCTAGCTTTACATATGAAACATTTGTCATATAAAGAAACTTTGCGCTCATTTTCTTTATTGAAACTAAATTTTATTTAAGTCTGTAGTGAAGTTTACATTATTATTAATACATAACATATTGACCATTTTTTTATAATCTTTTGCAATTTTTTTTACAAGCATCTGATCAAGATCTTGAAAACAACATTACCATACCACCAAACGCATTCCCTAGGAAAAACATTTATGAAGAGACTTTGGCGCTCCTGTACTTGGCTTAACTAAGAAATATATAATAATGCGTGAGTCTTTATTACAACAAAATGCTATACTTCTTCATGGATACCAACAAGTTACTAAAGCCAAGCAGTATCTCTTTATTTGGACCACTTAATTACAGAATGATATGATGTGACTGGATATGACTTTAGTACAAGGTATGGAATTAAAAATCCCTATTGTTGTAGCACTCTGTATTTATGTATATTTATTAAAAGTGTATTATATATAGTGTGGTAGGATTTGATAAAGAAATTTCGCAGATGTGGTAGAACTTGACAAAGAAAGGTAGGTGTAACCATGTCCATTCCGAACATTTATGATTCCATGTATTTCATTATCAAACTCAAACTTGCCTATCAAATTTAAGCAAGTTTACTGGTTTAGGTAATAATGAGTAGTGGTCGTGGTTTTTGTCTAATTTCAAAAATTTTTTAAATTTTTCTTTCTGACTTCAAATACAGTATGTGTGCCAAAATTGATAGGCACTGGTCAAGTAGTTTCGGAGATACAACTTTTTCTTAAAAAGGCGGCCACGCCCATTCTCCAATCCTTTTCCCAACCCAATCCTTCAAATCAAATTTGAGCAAATTGTCTTTATTTGTTACCGATATATCGATTTTTTTTTTTGATTTTCTTATAACACCGTTATGTGGGCGTGGTGATTACCCGATTTTGCCACATTGCAACACCAATGGACCGTGGGTCCATGTGCATCCCAATTTTGGTTGAGATAGCTCAATATTTCCTATTCAAAAAGTTTTCGTATATATAAGTAAATGTTTATATCTATCGTGATTGCTTAATGCTGTTACAAACAACCGTGAGGTGAACAAAGTTATAATACACAGGGAACAGTGCGCTTGAATATATGTAAAAAAAAAATTACAATAAATGTAATGCGACTTAATTTGATGCGAGTGTAATGGCAACTGTCATGCTCGTCGTGTTTGCAGGAAACATCTCATCTCAGATGTAACCTGCGTCGAGTCAGTAGGGTTGTATTTCTTAGTAGTCGGTAAGTTTTTCCATTTCGTGTTACCCGCCCGTGAGCCTCTCCTACATGGCAGAAATGGATGTGGTAATAAGTCGAAGCTGTTAAAGTGGTATTCCTGAACAATTTAGGTTTTACTTTTATAGTAACAAAGTTTTGAATATTTTCACAAGAATCCAAGTGACATTTCCATACAAAAAATAAATAAAATGTGGTGACCACCACAGATATGCGAGATTATAAATTTTTTTATTACGATTGCTCCTAGTAGCTTCTAGTTTTTTTATTTTCTGTTTAAAGTAAATTGTCTTGCGAACTTCCCAGGTATGTAAATACGACTTGAATATTCTATATATATACATATATGTGTGTCAAAAATATATAAGCAGAGTAGAATATAAAAATAGTTGCATTCGTAAAAACAAAAAAAAAACAAAAAATATTGGCCTGCCAAAAATATCAAAATATCTAATGTTATACCAGAATACAACAATTTGCACACAAATTGCATAAAGTTTCTGTGTATATGTAATTTTTAACCTATACATGGATTTTTCCATGTATGTATTTACTATTTACATATTGTTGATTGGGGTAAAAAAAAACCAATACCCGTAAGCGCAGATATGCGGTGACGACTCAGGCGATTTTATGCAAATTCTTTATGGTCAATGTTATGTTATGCGACTGATTTGCATGAAAGCCTGATACCCGTTGACCACAGAAATGTGAAAAAAAATTTCTTTGCTGGGAATTTCGGCATATTCAGAAATTGTTATTTGATTTTAAAATTATCATTCCATATCAAAATGAGCGTATCAAGGTGAAAGGGACACAAACATTTCATTTAACAATATGTAGATACAGGGCATCCTGGGTGGATTGAACTAATTAACATAATACCCACATCGTTCAATTTATCCAGATTGAGTTTGTGTTCATTAAATTCATATCCATTTATTTTCATTAGTCAAAACTTTAATCGCCTCAGATGCTGTCATAGAATTCTCGACTGTCTGATTGTTTACGCCAGCGGATCGTCGTTTGATGAGAAAAAAATTGTCTCATTGGCCTCAAAACAAATTCCTTTTTTCACTGCCGTCGTCGGTATTGGTTACATTACAAAATTAAAGAAAAAATTCAAAACACATGCAATACTTACATATATCTGACATTATATTTTTCCTATAAACTTACATCTGCAGAAAGCACTTGAAACAGAGTTCGTATCTCATGAATAGTTTCATATGCTTCTTGACACAATTTTATGTCGGAGTAAGAATAAAGTCTTATTTTCGTTGTTGTTGTTGAAGGGCTAGCTACATCTTGCCATATAAACTTACCCATGGTCGTTATAATTGAACTCATCTAGGGGGAGATCCAGGAAACGTGCTGTTTCGATAGAGTAGGACCAGAGGGATACGGAGGTTAGATGAGTGGGTTTATTGAGGCATGTAAATAGGGATTCTCCACATATCGGGCATTCATTTCCGATGCCGGGGTCGAGTCAGGATAGGTAGGGGTTTAGCCTGCTACAATATCCAGATCTTAAATGAGCCAGAGTGACGCGGGACTCTCGAGGCGTCTCTCGAAATAAAGCTCTTAGGCTTTAGGTTATATGATCCTAGGAGCGCTTTGGAATGCTCCTGGCCTGGTATATTACCCCAGTATAGTTCCCGGTGGGCTACCTCCTCTTCCTTGGTCCGTGTGGATAGTGTCCTCATTGCTATACCACAGAAAGGCTCTGGGATAATAACAGGAATTGACGCTCCCCTTTTTTGCGAGATTTGAGGGCCTTGATAGCCGCTTGGCTATCGGTCAATATGGCAATGTTCCGATTCCAGTAGTTGCGGGTGGTATTGAAGATCGCGGAACTTTCTATAGCATAGATTTTTCTGTACCTTTTTCAGTTAATAAACCATCCGTATACGTTATCATACTCTGGGTTATCATATATGTTTCAGATATATTCACCTACTCCTTTTTATTACTGAGTTCAGTTTTAAACCATTTTATAAAGTTGAACTCTGGTTGCATAGCATCTCTCGGTATTGCAGATTCGGTGTGTTGCTCCGCTAGATACCCTGATATTGCTATCAGTCATTCTCCAGATGGCCCTCTCCACTTTACTGAAGAGGTGTTAGCTCCAACAAAACTTCCATTGATGCTGTTCGATAGGTTCTTATGTCCCCTGTTGTGCTAACACAGGCCAGTTTTTGGAGGTTGCTGAGTGCTATGTTGGCTCCCTGTTGTTTGGTCCTGCCCACCTGGACGTTGCCCTCGTAGGTAATCATTGCTCGTACAATAGCCATATTCAACCATATTGATCCAGTATTTTCGGGGAGCAACCCTATCAAGTGATTCTTTGGGCTTTATAGGTCATACTGCGTAACTTTCGACGAACAAAAACTACACTCTATAAGTTTCTCATCATGCCCATGGGCATTGTCAGCATCGGATGAGACGACCTTTGTAGTGTTCGAGAATAAGATTCTCCGAAAGATTGATGGAGCTCTACGTCTTTGCGGTTTTGCGACGGCGAATACCGCAGAAGATAGAACGTTGAGCTGTATGAGGATTAAAGCGGCATAGACACAGTGCAGCGAATTAAATTCCAGCGGCTACGTTGGCTGGAACATGTCGTGCGAAATTACGCATATGCTCCAGCTCTGAAAGTATTCAACGCGGGTACCAGTTGGTGGTGGTGATAGAGAAAGTGGACGGCCTCCTCTGCGTTGGAAAGACCAAAAGGAAAAGAACTTGACGTCTCTTGGTATTTCCAATCATCGCCTGTTAGCAGGAAGAAAGAGTGGCAGGCGCAATTTGTTGAACTCGACCAAAATCGCTTAAACGGTTATAGCGCCAATTATGTAAGTAAGAAGCTTTTGGTCTAGTATCACACCTAGAAATTTAGCCTCTCTATGGTAACCTATGCTTATTCCATCCATTCTAATGGGTTTTAGACCTTCAAGTTTATATTTCCTTGTAAATGATATGACGGTGGCTTTTGCTGGATTCACATTCAGTTCCACCCTAGTAGACCATATTTTGGTTATATTTAAGGTTTTTCTTGCATAGAGTATCTACCAACTTTATCTGCATATATTAGAATATCATCCTCATATCCCTGGCAAACTTATCGCTCTACCTTTAAAATTATACCAACGTTAGAGTTGAATTCTCTCGGTTTCATCGTATCATCGGAGGTTTATTCCAGCCAGACTACACCGTATATGTTCTTATAATACAATGAATGTTTAGGTCACAAACAAATATTCAATATTATTGCTTAGCATTTCTAATTTAAAATCCTTGTCACTTGGGAAATTATAGGCATTTTTATTTATTCTCTAACCATGTTAATAATTCCTTTTTCTTTAGTATTGCCACCTTCCGCTTTCAACAAAAATCTCTTCTAATCAATTCATTAGATAAACCGCCGCACTTAAACTTTGCGTGGCATGGTAGATTATTTCTGATAATAACAGTTGCTTCTCGTTTAAATTACTTCAACAATGAAGACTGTCCACTGGCTTAGTAATCATATTATTCATGGAATGGCTTGCTGGACGTCGCGGACTCCCAGCCAGGTGCATTTATTACTACTATTTAAAATGTTATGACACTTTATGGATATTAAGAAGTGCGAAGCACTTTAAACTCAAGCGGAATGTGGAAAATAGTCAATTGTGCAAAGAAAATTGCGAAAAAAATTCCATGAGCTGAAGTGTAGCAATCAAAGCAAGCTGTGCCTTGATGTTAGTACTTATTTAAAATTACGTGAAAATTGCTTGAAAAATGTAATAAAAGTACATAACAATAGGGCTGTATTAGTTCTCTAGCTCGCGGATTGGAACATGAAGCGCAATATTGTAGTTGAGGCCTGTACTTGGTACCTTATGAAGGTGAATAAGGCAAAGTAGGTACAATTGTACTTTTTTCGGCCCTTTTTTCGACGTAAAACTCAACTCGGTAAATATATTCGATTCTAAGTACATTTGAAGTGTGGCGAACTTCAATTTCAAGGGAATTTTTAAACCGATTTTATTTTCTCAAGATGATTTTATTTAAATGTGATTAAAAGTAATACTATTTGATAGTATGCTATTGTGAACAGAACGTTTAATAATATTTCCCTGTGAATGAAACATGTAAAATGAAGAAGAAGTTATCAACTGTTTTTTTATGTGCGCACTATTTGAATGAAAGTATACGGTAACTCAGTACAATAGTTTTAGAATTTCTTTGCATCAGAGTAATCATAGTATTTTTCTGAAAGCAGACATCGTACAGATCATTTTTGCTAAACAAATTCATAGTCCAGCATGTCTGAGGTTCTTCATTTGCACATGGGTTAAGAGGGTCCCAATGGGTATTTGTACCACAGTTTTCTTTCTTCTGTCTTTTTATGAATTCTTATATTAAGTTTTGCGGCGGTTTTAGAAAAAGAATAGATTTTGACAACGAAATGTTTAATTAAAAAAAAAAATGTAACTCTAAAGTGCATTAAAAAAAACACTGAACAAATTATCACTGAGTACCGAGCTTTGGCCGATTATGAAATAGAAAATTCGAATGTCTGCTATATCTGAGTATTGGACTGATGTTAGTAGACTAAAAAATTTACTTTATTAGTCATTATTTTTCAATTTATTTCGCATTGTCCAAGATTTTTTTCTCAACCTGCATTTTTAGTTATAGCCCTAAACCAAATTATATGCCTAAACAAACTTTAAATATTCATATTAAATTTTGCAGCAAAGTTGAAAAATTTCCCATTCAAATAACGTGAGATTTTATTTTGTTTTCTCCCGAACAAGGAAATACAGACTTAAACTAGTGCTCCCCGATGTGCTTCTCAAAACTGACTTTAAACTAGTGCTCCCCGATGTGCTTCTCAAAACAAATAGAGGGGTTTAACCCACGGTGTGCTATCTCCTTCTATTGTTGCTGTTATATTCTATATGTGATGTAATGAATTTTGTAATTGTTGTGGGGTTTTTCCTATATGGGCAAAATACAGTATTCAATGCGTAGTATGCTAATGATCCCTTCCATATATTTTTTTTTTCAATTTACTTTAATGTTAGACAGAAGTTCGAATTTTGTTTTGGTTAAAGCCGAACCAAACCTAATCGTACTTTGTTGGCCGAAGCCAAAGCCAAAGCTCTTGTTCGGTAATTCTCTAGTAATAACTTTTTATACATTTCGATTCATTGCTTTTAATTTTTTTATTGTCAGGTTTAATACAACCCAACTTATTGTTAGTGTTGGAAAGCTGAACTTCAATCTGACATATAGAATATTACGAGCTTTTGTTGAGCATCCTAATGGGCTTAGTCTGGTGGTAATTAAGACAATTTTTCAGTGTTAAGAAAGTCTCAAAAATTATATTCCAGGATATATAAGTATACTAATTATTTAAAGTAAACAAAAATTTCTTCAGCGGCAACGCTTTTATGATTTACAAATAACTTTTGTGAAAGTATATAAGTATACACTTGAGATATCTTAACTACACTTAAATAGCTTATTTATAAATTTCCATTTAATTTTCATACAGTTGGCAACTCCTTAAAACTTTTTCGAGTCTAAGTTTTTCTAAACCTCTATTAATTTAAAACAATATTGCAGTTTATTTTTATTTTTCAAATTTATTTTTCAAATTCAGTTAAATTCAATTTTTTCTAAACAGTTGGCAACCCTCTCCGAATATATTTCTCGAATAACGCTTGATAAAATCTTTTCCATTTGATCGTAGTCTAGTAGAATTTCAGTTACCTTACCAATTAAATTAAATCAGCGTTTCTTAAAAGGTGGCAACCCTATTCAAAAATTGTTTGGTATAAAAGCTTTCATTTGACACTAATGCTTTACGTTTTTGCATCCTAGAAATTTAATTAAATTAGTATTTTTAAACAAGTGGAAACACTCTTTATGCTTATTTTCATGATTTAGTTATCTCAAGCGTGATTCCTTTGAATTCCATGCCTTTTTATTTCCTGTAAGTTAATAATTCAGTTTTGCGTTAAATTTGAATTTTTTAAAATTCAATTTTTTTTAAATTTATAAAACAGGTGGCAACCCTTTTTTATTTTTTTTTAAGTAAGCTTTGTTAAACTATTAGTAAGACACATATATTGTAAAATTTTATTTAATTTAGTAATTTGACTTAACTTTCTTTTTAACAGCTGGCAACCTCTTTTCAGACCACTTTGACATGAAATTTTCTTAAAGCTCTTTCGTTTAATTTATTAATTTTTTTTTTAATTTCACTTAATGCTTTAATGAAATTCATTTTAAAAAGATTAAGATAAAATTAAGTAAAACATTTTAGTTTACAAAACAAAAACAAAATCTATGAAGAAAAAATGTCAAAAAATGTGTAAAGAACCAGGAGTCTATTTTTATATGCAAAGCTGCAAAAATATTTTTTTTTATTTATGTATTTAAAAGAGAAGTAATTATAAATAATCAAATCACCTATCTAATAAAGCACTGGCTGCCAGGGCCTTCGGCTTTAAATATAAAAACTAATATCTAGAATAACATATCTGGAATTGATATATAAAAGGGGAAGAAAAATTTTGTATGTAATAATTTTGATATGTCTTATGGATTGCGTATCTTTGTTATTGTAGGCGTATCATTTAATTGCTTGAATATAACTTCAATGACGGATTTACTATCGCAACATATTACGGGTTTCTTTATATTTTGGAAGGCGAAAGTACCGGTTCAAGCAAGGCAGCTGCTTTAGTTGTGAATGCTGAACTGTACGATGGCAAGAAGTAGACAGCAATGGTGACACCTAGTTTATTTGTCACAGCAAATGTAGTATTGGTGTTTGATTTAGAACCGTCTGAATATACGAACTCCCAATCTTCGGTGAAGGGCGCTACTACTTAATTATATATATAGTTGTTGGTATTCGTTGTTGCTAGTATTGCATTTGTGGGGTTGCTGTGAAATGTCGATAAGCAACGGGTTAAGGACTGAGCAGGACGGAAGTATCGATATTTCGATCAATGCTGGGTTTACAATGATGATGGAGAGCCATTTGGCGATGGCGATACAGCGCATTATGGTGGAGGACTTGGCGTTAGTGTTGGAGGTGTTCCAGGCTAAGTTAACCTGTGCGTGCATTAATACATTCCTGGAGCACTGAAGCAATTTGGGAATAAGTTTCATAGTATTAAGCGTAGTGCTTTGAAAAAAATCAGGGAGTCCGGCTTAAGTTGTAATGGTTTTTATTACTGATGTTGGGAATGCGCGAATACTCCTCCTGGCCGCTGCGTGTGGCCGTAAATTGAAAGCCCATAGTCTATTTTTGCTAACAATAGAGATTTCGTTACATTTACCAGTGACAGTATTTAGATGATAAATACTTAATAATATTAAGTCTAGAAAATGAGCTTATCATAACCGTGGTAAGTATAGAATTAACTTTATTGACTGCTATGATGAAAAGGGTTACGGAAAGAGGCGAGCCTTAATGTGTCCCATTATGCAGATTATATACTTCAGACTATTGACAATAAACTAACGATTTAGTTGAAATGACTTTACAATATTGAAAACTCTGGTACAAATCTTCCAGCTTTTTAGGTGCTCGAGTACTACATATTTGTGCGCCAATCTTATCGAAAGCCTTTTTAAAATATGTGTATGCTTAGGATTGAAGTATGATCTCGATTTGCTAAGGCTGAAGTGGCAAAATGCTCGAAGTATAATTTAGGGTCTATCAACACTCAACTCTCTTTGAAAACCGAATTGGTGGGGGCTAATAAGCCTATTGACTTTGGCATGCCACATAACGCGAACAGAAATTATTTTTTCGAGGGCCTTCGACATGCAGGGAAGAAGGCATATGGGTCTGTAGTTTTTAATGCGGGAAGTGGATGCTTTTTTTTTGGGATTGATGGGGGTATGTGCCAGATTTTAATATTTGGTTGTACTGGTTAATGAGTCTTGCTTTTAAAGGAAAGGGCATGTTTCTAAGGATAAGTGAGGATATTTTATCAGCGCCTGGAGTTTTTCCTGTTAATGACGAGATTGTTGTATCGAATTCTAGTGTGTGTCTTCGATAAGGAGCGCTTCTCGGAATGGTGAATGGTTGGTGAAAGGCAAGAACTGTGGGAGGATGATAACCAGGTTTTGCGAATTGGTTAGCGATAAACTGTGGAGGGTAGACCAAGGTCTGTTTGAATGCTTGATATATAAGGTGTTTGAGCATAAACGGTGAGGGTTTTCACATCCGACCATATTTGTTATGGGTTTGAGGATGAATTCATCTTTCTAAATGCAGCCTTGGCTTTTTTATATTTCACAAGGTTGGTGTCGGTTCTGTTATGCAGCAACTTAGCACAGAATAGTTTTTTATTGCTTCACAAAATGGTTGACCAAATGGTTTGACCAAAAATAAATAGTTTCCTAAATTTTCTTATTAGTAAGAAAATATTTTCCGAGTTTAAAAACAAACCTCGTTTTTCTTGTTTCTGCTTTTTGTTGAATAATACAAATTTCTTCGTGTAGGATTACCTTAATTTAAGACGTGTGTAAGTGTTGTTGCCATATTTTTTTTTTTTGTATAACCCAATAGAATATGTATTGAAATGTAGTAGTACACTTCTAACTAATGCCACCAAAGCAAGCGAAGTAACTCCAATACTAGTTTCTGAATATAAATAATTTGTATTCACTCAGTGTTGTGCATTCTAGAAACTAACAAATAACACATAAATCCAAAAGACCAATTTATGTCTTTGACATTTTTGGCAAACATTTTGCAAAGCTATTGAAAATTCGGGCCAACAAGCGTGGAGTAGGGGAAGAAAGGAAAAAGAAACAGATGCAGGCAATAATTTATTGCAATATAAAAAAAAATTTACACTATATATTTAATGTACATATCTACAAATATTTATAAATACAAGTTTATATAAAACTGCCAAACCGCGGACCAAACCTCACACACACACACACACACACGTTCATGGATATATATGTTTGTATGAAAATAAATAGTTGATCCTACCCCCGGAACAGCTGTGCCAGTTGTGAAATTTACCAAACATTAAATTAAGCATGAAATTACCTGGTAAAACACAAAATTTGATAATCAACCAAATACTAACTAACTACTGAGAAATTTCAAATAAGTACTAGCGACGAGTTGAAAGCGAAAAGCAAAGGGGAATGAGGCTAAAGAGGCAAGGCAAGGACCAACTAACCGCAACAAAGGTGAATGTGAGGAGGGAAAATTATTTAGTGCTTGTGTATCTATGAAATTTGCCAAATTGTTTTACGGCTAGATAAAATATATTTATTGTGTTTGTTACCAAATGCGGGCCGAAGTGTGTGAATGCGTTCGTTGTAATTGTTATTTGTTCAGCACTTTCCCAAAATAGGCTGGTAAATGTCCAATAAAAATTTTGGTCACAGAGATTGGCCAATGAATTTATTTGTTGTTGGCATTGTCATAGGTACTTATTTACATATATGGGGAATTCTGCGCCAAGTCGAACACTATTTGGCATTTGCATCTCCGAGTTTTTTCAGAATTTTTTATAGTATTAATTGAAAGAAGTCTCCCTGATTTAAATATTTTTTTTTTGAAGCCGTTTTCGAGATATCGATTTTAGAAAAAACCTTTTTTTTTCAAATGGTCATAACTTTGTTCCGATTTGGACAATTTGTTTTTTGAAACTCGTGGTTTTGAAAACACTAACTGATGGATTTTTTGTAAAAGAGAATAGTTCATTCCGCAACTTTTGATCCAAGCTCAAGTATGGGATAATAACGCGATCTACTTTTGTCGAGTTTTTTAAATTTCATGTTTGAGTTATAAAGGTTGAAAATAATTGAATACACATGGCAAATGTATAATTTGAGTAGGAGTTCACAGTGTTTTTGTTGTTGTTGTTTTTCAGACCTTTATTGTAAAATCTTTTTACTTGTCTTAACGTCATTGTCTGCAAATCTGTCGACGATTGTCTTTCACATGATATATGAATGTCTCATTCCGATACGATGGTCTCCAAATCAAATTCCGTTCTGATACCGCAGCCGAGAAACATGAATTTCCTTCCTTCTTTTCCTTAGAAAGGGAACCACCGAGTGTGTCTTACGTAGCGTAGAAATGCGGGAATGCTTGCCGAGCTCAGGTCGGCCTAAAACTCTAGAAAGTGCCTATTTAAGAATTCGTTCCGAGTCTTGGCCAGGGGAGGACAGTGACAGAGATAGAGTTTGCTGCTCTCCACTTCCTTCTGGCTAAGCATCCCAGCCTCTTACCGTGTATGCTCATTAGGCAGTGTCCGGTTATTATCCCGACCATTAGTCCGAAAGAAGATCGGTGCAGGCGAATGAGATCTCTGGTCCGATTTACGTCAACCTTTGGCCAAACTTGCCTGCAACATTCACGGAACGTTTAAACGCATGAAGATTGGGACAACCTCTGAAATTTGTGGCAACTATGGATGTTGTTTCTTGAGAATTTGGAGATTTAATAGCCGGTTGCTGTCGGAGTATATAGTGGCAAGTCGGTCTGAGAAAGCAGAGGTCCATTCGCCTTCGTGAAGTTTGAAAGAATCACATATACCATAAGTCCATCTCAATTGAGCTTTGATACTGTACTACAAGTGTTTAATGACGCAATATAATAATATCCTTTTGTTGCCAAAAATGTTCACGAAAATCGATCAGTGCGTGTTTTTCGAAATTAACTTTTATATAAACAAATTTGAAATTTTAAAATTCCAAAAGCGCGAGACAGAAGGAAAACTTCTTTGCCGAATTCATAAGAGAGTTAAATATGGGAATAGTAAATGGTAGTAGCATTAATAAAAATAGTACTAGAAATTAGAAAAAAAATAATAGTAGTAATTAGTAGTAACATTAGTAAAAATAATAGGAGTAAAGGTAGTAGCTTTGATAAAAATAGTAGTAGGAATAAATAAAAATAGTAGTAGCAGCATAAGTAAAAATAGTAGTAGAATTGAGTAAAATATTAGTAGCAATTAGTAGCAGCATAAATAAAAATAGTAGTAGTAATAATTAGTTTCATTAGTAAAAAGTAGTCGATTTCAATAAAAATAGTAGTAGTCATAAGTAGTAGTATTAGTAAAGATAGCAGTCGAAATTAGTAAAAATGAGAGTAGTTATTTGTATTGGTATTAGTAAAAGAGTAGTAGAAATTAATAATATTAGTAGTAGTAATGAGTAATAGCATTTGTAAAAATAGTAGTAGACATTAGTAAAAGTAGCAGCCGAAATTAGTAGTAGTACCATATGTTGTAGTACCATTAGTAAAAAAGTAGTAGAAATTAATAAAAATTGTATTAATAATTAGCAGTGTTTGTTTTTCTCTTATACGTGTCATGCTATTGACTTCGTGGCGCGATATCGCATGACGCAAACTTCGTTATGAACTGTAAAAAGTCACTCTCATGCCACTGAAGAAGTTCTATTTCAATTGAATTTAATTAATCAAAATGCGTTTTTTTTTCAAAAATCGGTATCTGGAAAACGGCTTTACAAAAAAATTAAAAAAAAAAAAATCAGGGGGGTCTCTTTTAATTGATACTCTAACATACAAATTTTGAAAAAATCAGAGACACAACAGCCAAGTGGTGTCCAACTTGGCGCAGAATGCCCCATATGTGCATGTGTTTGTGGGTCTACCGGCACTACAGCCTGCCGCTTTAATTGTGTGTGGTCAAAGGTTTGGCATCTACCACATACATATATAGTATATATATTCATTCGAGTAAATGTCAACTCTTTTGCCATTTCAATGCACTAAATGGGCGACTTTTAAATGCGAATGAGGTGCAATTTTGTGGCTGGTCAACTCATTAACGAGGCATAGCAGCAACAACAATTAAGAGTAGACCGCGACAAGGACCAACAACTTTTACTAAAATTTGCACATAATACATACGCGGCGTTCACATACACACAAACATATTACACAAACCTTTTATCCCATTTTTACGTCATTATTGATTGAGGCAGGCAGGCTGGCAGGCAATAGGAAGTGGGTGAGGGGCAGTGTGAGTAAATTACGAGTACAAGCAGTTAATGGGGCACGCTTGAGCAATGATAGCAACGGAACCGTTAGCCGCTTGTGTTTATGCAAATAGTATCCTTTTATTTAGCACTCAAACGTCCCTGCATTTAGTAGTCCTCTTTTTCTCCCTCCCAATACTTTGTTACGTGTTAGTTTGTTTCTCGGCGCTTTTGGCGCATTGTCAATGGTGTCGCTGTGTTGGTCACTGGTGTTTCATGTATCGATGCGACGCTGGCAACTGCAACGGCCGCGGCCACGACGGCGTTGGCACAATTGGAAAATGTAAATTTAATTAGCATCTAATTTTGCAAACTAGCGTAAAATTGAAAATTTACCACACAACTGTGTAGAATGCCACGAATGTCACACGAACTCAACAAACCCATCCCCTAGTCGACGTTCTATAGTCGACCACCAGTAACAAAAAAAAAAAACATTTTCATTCAGAAAAGGGGCATACAAGTAACGCGATAGCAATTGGCATGTGGTGGCGCGTATGGCAAATTGAGGAAAAAAATTGGCATTGGGTCAATATGCACACATATGTACAAAATCGTACCAGGGATGGGAAGGGAAAATCTCATATAGTACCTAATTTTATTTAACTGACTGTTGTACCTAAAAACTGTTACCAATGGAAAGTGTTAAGCATCCTCCGATAAGAACCCCCTATCTCTGATGACGTCCGGAAGCTTAATTTGGAATATGCTTATGTCCGGTTGGTTGACAAAATCGTAAAAGTAAAGGCTGATATAACCGCAATCCAAAAGATGTGGTGGACGGGGCAAGGGGTGAAGACCATCGGATGAAATGGGATCTTGACGGTCGCTAAATTCAGTCTATAGGACGAAATATCCGCCAACGGACTGAGATTGATCGACTACCCGGGGGCCGATATATGGTAATATGTAGTACCATGTTCCAGAATAAGAAGCCACACGGCTATTTCTTGATGGAAAACTTGAAAAAAATTGGTGTGGTAGAAGGAAGACGTGCTTCCAATATCTTTAAAGTGAGCACTATTCGTCGAGTTAACATCGACTTGGATCACCATCCTTTCGCAGCCAAGATTCGCAACGGTCTCTGTGCAGCAAAAAGCGCGCTCACAGTGACACAAGGAAAGCTCGACATCGAAAAGCTGCAATCGCAACAGATAGCGGGCCGTTTCGACACTCGATCTTACTCTCTGAGAGCAATGTTCAGGAAAACGATATGCGCGGGCAATGGGACCACATTACATGCTTAAAATAACGCCATGCTCCCATAAGCCGCAATAGAGGAGCTTGAAATGCCAGCCGACAGGGTAGGTGCCCAAAAATCCTATAAGAAAGAATATGCAGATATATACCCAAATACCCAGAGTATACTTAAACTAAGGAAGGAGCACTTTTACACGATGCTTAATTGCGATGGCTCGGAAAAAATTGGAGATGGTGAACCCAATCAAGCATGACGTCCCGCTACCCGACTTAAACGATTCAACCAAACATCTGACGGTCTGTCGAGCTATTTAAGTGTGGCGGCGAGGAGTGGTGAAGTCTAAGCTGCAGCTCATTGGCAATCGTTGAACGAACGGATGTCTTGA
The DNA here is from genome assembly GCA_951828415.1 of Anomoia purmunda. Taxonomy (NCBI): domain Eukaryota; kingdom Metazoa; phylum Arthropoda; class Insecta; order Diptera; family Tephritidae; genus Anomoia; species Anomoia purmunda. The sequence goes on from OX639997.1 coordinate 35,886,112, forward strand.
GTGTACTTTGCTCAATACATAAACAGGAAGCCCCTAAAATATGCGCCAACTACCGCGGGATCATTTCATACAAAGGCTTTAGATCTGGCAAGTCCACTATCGTCCAGATATTCTCCATACGAAATATCGAAAAGAAAACAAAACAGAAAAGAATCGACCTACACCATCTCTTTGTCGACTTTAAATCCGTCTGCCGTTTCCAGCAGACACCTTCATCTATGTCAGAATTAAAAGGCGCTCTCTGAGCTATTTGATTCATACATTGTGACTCTTTAAATTGCGAATGCCCTGGAGGGAATAATTCGAGCTGCAAAGTTCTCTATTTTTAGAATTTTTTCTTTGCTCTCTCATTTTCTAGCTATTATTACATCACTTTCAGTTGCTTTATGCGCTGAAGTTGTAATCTTATTTTCCATCATTATTGGGTTGTAAATGCGAGAGGGTCGCTTCAAAGTTAAAGCAAAATATTCAGCACAGTGACCATTTTAAGATATATGGGTGTAGTAAAGGAAGTCAAATATGCATCGCTTCTGGGTTGTCACTGTCGATGATTGTGGGCTGGCGTGTTCCTGTCCTCTCAGACAGTCCAATTATTGGCAGTACTGGTATAAATCAAGAGTTTCGCTTAACGTTGACCCACTTTTCATCACCAGTAACCATCCGCTCAGAAATGGATCGGGTTCGTTGCGAATACGCAGCGATTCGCAGATGGAAATTCGGTGCATGACGTTTTTTTCCGTTAACTCGAGTGGCACCCATACGGCGAGCCTCTTTTTGTATTCAGCCCTATCTAAGTAGTTCCAAACCATATTTTGTGAAATGGTTAGCTCCTGGGCCATTGAAACACTGCATCGGACTCGACGATTTCCGTTATGTTATCAATATTTTCGACAATTTGCCTTCCAGAGTGTGGTGCATCTTTGATATCAAAATGACTGGAGCGGAATCGACGAAACCAAAAGAAAAATTGCGCGTGATTGGCAGTTGCAGTATCAGAACCGTGACCACTATTCACATCTGCATTGCAAAAACGACCAACCAGTCGAATGTACTAATATTAGAGCCCTAGATTTAATATTGATTAGAAATATCTTGTACCTAAATTGAAGCGACTCTACAGAATTTACTTTTCGGTTAGAAAAGGGCAGAACCACGTACAATTGTACCTACTTTTCCATCACTGGAAATGCAGGCCATGATTGTACTAAATACAGATATTCGTTCGCTTAGCTTATCTGCAACATGGCTTCCTTCCCCACATTTACTTCTTAATCTAAACAGAATTGACAACATTGTAGCGGTTTCGTAATACCTACGCTTTACTCGTATTTGACCAATTCGCTCCGATTAATTTCGATACTCCTCTCATTGATGCCACTCTAAGTTAGTAAAGTAAAATGCGCTCGTATTAGCCAGAATAGTTAATCAATTCCTAGTATGTTTCAAATGACACACTTTGTCCTGATGAAATTCAACCAATTGGAAACAGTTCATTGCTTTGTTGATTTATTAAACGCTTTCTATTGCTTCAATGTTACTCTTTCATCACAATGGGCAAGTTTAGTCAAAGTATTGAGCCTTGATATCTTTGTAAATTTAAAGTTACTATTTATCGTATACTAAAGCATGTGAAGGGGTTTCATTAGGAGTGATATGATATAAAAATATAAAAAGAAATATAAACGCACTAAATGTTGAGGAATTTCATGGGTTTTTTTTTATTGCAGGAACGAATCCGACGTATTCAATTTTCCTACCAATCAGTGTCGTTTGTTGTGAATATCGCGCTTTAACCCTTCGTCGGGGGCAATCATAAAGGTAAGTACTTTTTTAAATTTTGTTATTCATTTAAAAGTAACCATGACTTACATGCCCCAGAGTTGCATTTTTAGGCATTTTTTAACTATTTTACGATCGTATTATTGCCTTTTGATTTTCTAACATTATTTTAAGACTTGTGCGCCCGACGAAGGGTTAAAGCACGAAGAGAGTTTATTCCCATAGACCAATGACTTCAAATAATCCCAGAATAAGTATAAAAATTCGATTGATTGAAGTTATTTGAGGCATGTAGCCTGGTCTTCGTCTTACAACCAGATGTTGTCAAGACAAAATTTTGCTAAAAAAAGATTGTTATCTAAATAGGCCCAGTCTTCCTGACCCAAAACTGCACCATTTAAATTATTATTGAATACAATTTTTTAAATAATGCTGTGAAATTTCAAACGTGTTTTAGTGCGATACATCGAAATATTGGTATTTTATATACGATGTTATCGATAACTCGATTATTTTCAACTTCCCCATTTTGATATATCGATTACCGATAATTTCGAAAATATCAACATTTCTACACGCTACACACTCAGCTGCAATCGCAAATATTTCCGAAAATGTGAATTTTTAGACGAGTAAAACTGTGACGGCCATTGTGAATATTTGCAAGGTTAACGGTTTACGAACTGCGATTGTTACAGTAGCAAAGTAACAGTAATATTACTGTATCCTAACATTACGACTGCGAATGTTAATTATCATTTTATTTAAATAAATAAATATAATAAATAAATAAATAAATATATATCAAAACAAATCATGATTTAAAAGTTATAATGCGATTTTTATTTTTCGATCACATTTTAACGATATCGTGTGATTTTTTGTTTTTTTTTTTATTACATTTCATCGATATTTTATGATTGTTACGTTTTCAATTAAGAAGTATTCGCTATTCTTCTATTTAAAATTTTTCTATCCTAATAAACGCAAAAAAAAGTGTCAACTATTACAATACCAGCAAAAACAGAAGTAATTATGTTAAATGATCAAAAAAAAAATTACATAATATCTATCAATCAAATATGATCGGAAACATTTAATTTCAGCAAAATCGATTATTCTTCAGCAAAGAATAAAAAATGGTAAAATATCGATAAGTTTTTATCGAAAACAACAATAAATCTCCGAAAAAAATAACGCCAGATTTGCATAGCATATCGCATATATCAATTCGAATTTCGCTTTAAAAGAATTCTTCCCAATGATTTTTTTGATCCAAAAAATTTAAGTGGCGATTATTTTCGGTATCTGATTAAAATCGTCTTACTGACTGTTTGAAACACATTATACTATATGTAGATACTAGCTTTTACCTGCGGTTTCGGTCGCATGGTATTCGGCTTAACGTTATGGATTCGATTGTAACGCAAAAGGAAACAAATAATTTCAATTTTAATTCATTTTTAGTTTAGGTTATTATTTTTTATTATCTAAAACAAAATCCACCCATACTTGATAATTTCCGATTATGGTTATTTGTTGAAACTTTTTTCTGATTGGCAACTGCGCAGTATGCCACGCTATTCGTTTAGTGAAACCTAATTTATTGTTAAAAATTACATTTAGAAGTCTCATTTTCATGTTTAAGTTTTCATAAGCTGAGATTCTTTGAATCCCATGCCGTACATTTCCTTTAACTTAGTAATCTAATTTATTTGGGGTTTGAAGTAGGTGGCAACTCTTTCCTGATATTTTCAAAATAAGTATTTCGAATGATAATCATATTATTATAATTTTAAGTAATTTTTTGAACAGGTTTTTTTTTTTGATTACGTGCTTTCAAAATTTGTAGTTCGCACTCATATTTTAAAATGTCTTTTATTTTTTGATTTAAATCAATCTGCATATAAACACGTGGCAACCTTCTTTAAAAGAATTTTGGAAATTAAGCTTGATTGAGCCCTGCATACAATATTAAATGGATTTGATTTAACTTATTATAGCTTTGATTTATTTTTTAAACAGATGACAACCCTCACCAAACTTATTTTTGAAATTATGTTTTCTTAACTCTTCTATTTTTGCCCTCATGTTGTTAAATGCCATTTAATTTTTCCAAATTATCTTAACTTGCATTTAAACAGGTGGCAACCTTCTTCCAAAACATTTGGGAAGTGAAGCTTTATTAAGCCTCTTTCGTTTGATACCCATATTGCAATATTTGATTTCATTCATTGTTTTAATTTTAGATAACCGTTTAAACAGGTGGCAACGTCCTATGAAAAATTGTTGTTATTGTAACCTATCCGACTTTATATAGTTAACTGTTTAATAAATAAGAAGACATGTGCTCAAAGTCTAAGTTCAGAGAGTTCTTCGGTTCACGAAAGCCCCTTGTCCTTCTGTGAAAAGAGACTTAGATCACAAGAGCTCTAAAACCTACTTTTTCGGTTTGATTTCGCTTTATTTTCATTCTTGTTATGAAGGTGGTTACAGGAATGTATGTAGCTCTTTTGCTTTTAGATTCTTATCTCTATTTCAGTCTAATTTTTGACTAGCTCCTCCGAGAAACTATTATCTCTAGAAAGCTCTGCATCGAAACTGTCCATCAATCAAAGCTTGCGAGTGTGAGCTATACTAAAATGTAATCCGCTATCGACTTTAAAAAGGAAAACAAAAAAAAAAATAAATTTTAACTAACCCAATATATAGTGCTAGGACGCAACTTTAAAAGCATTTTTGATATTTTTACTAAAGTTAAAGAAAACATCACTAACACGCTCGGGCAAAATACTAACAACATCATTTATGCGCATAAAGAACGTAAAGTAAATTTTTGCTGCCAAACCAAACAGAGAACATTTTTGCCTTGACTAAAAGGCATTCCTGCAATTACAATTATGCCCTTAGTGTGTGCAGTAATGATAAAAACATAGTCAAATTACTAAATAGAGAAGATGAAAAGCAAGCAGACGAGCGAGCGAGCGAGCAGCAAAGCTAACGAAGGCGAAGATAGTACACGGGGAATGAACGGAGACTCATACGCCTATACATTCTCGCTAACACACTAAATGTGCCATAAGCGTAAACACTACTGAAAGATTGGTGAGGCGGGAAGCGGGGAGCGGAGAGAGAGTAGTAGCGTGAAGGATGCTATGAATGTGGGTAAATTATTTTTGAAAAAGCGGCAAGACAAGTACGTCGCAAATGCTTGTAGGCCTAAAGCGAAATGACGAAAATAACAAAGCTAGATGATACACGTTGAAAATTTAACCGTTCGTTGATCTTTGGGTAGAATTCGACCCATATATATGGAAAAAAAAAAAAGTTGCAATCGAGCCGAATTTTTTTCAACCTTACGGTTAGAATTCTACCAAATCATCCTCAATCTCAGATCGGATCCACACACAGCTAAACGTACTATCTCATCTGATGTGGACAGCGTCTATGCTTCAGCGCCATACAATAGACATGATACTCAGCTCAAAGTAACACTTGTTAGCAAGAGAGATTCTTCGTTCGACTTCGAGGCTAACATAGTTGTTGGTGTTAATGATGGTTCCAAGATAAACAAAGTCCTCTACTTTGTCAAAATTGCAACTATCAACAGTGGCGCGAGAGCCAAGACACAAACTACTTGACTGCTTATTTGATCACAGGAGGTACTTCGTTTTGCCCTCGTTCACCTCCATACCCATTTGCTTCGCTTCTTTATCCATCTTGGAAAAGGCAAAATTGTCTGATCTGGTGGTGCTGCTGAGTGCCATTTTACATTGCCGTATTAATTTAAAGTCGACGGGTCTTTTCCAAAATTTGGCGTATCGTGACTGTACGTGCATATTCGATGATAGATTTAGCAGGTCTAAAACCGGACTGATATGGTGCAATGAGTTCGTTGACGGTTGGCTTAAGTCTTTCACACAATACGCTCGAAGAACCTTGTATGAAATGTTAAGGAGGCTGTTCCCACCGTAGTTGGCGCATGTTGTAGGATCACAACGGAAGACCCATCACAGGTAAACTTCTACTTGCATGGATTAGAAACTCAGCCTTTACGACCAGGTCTTTCTGCCTGCTTTTTTTTCAAAGTAATGACGACGGAAGTATGGATCGGAACTCAGCCCTTTCGATCACAATCAACAGATGTTTCGCCTGCGATAAATAAAGGAAGACTGGAGACTAGCGACTTGGCTTCGTCCGATACCCAGCTTATGGAAACAAAATACATTTTAGACATAAATCGGAAACACGGCCTTTCGACCAAGGCCTAGACAACATATTACTAGGAGCGGAAAGTAGGGATTTCGACCCGCATCGTAAATAATGCAGTCTAGACAGTATGCATATATAATTTTATGTGACTTGTAACATATAAATATGTAAACTTGGTAATCTTTTTCTAGGTCTAAATATGTATCTGAACAGTTTTAAGCCGCAAGACTCTAACAGGTGTAAATAAATAAATATATTCAGGACAGCAACATTTGCGCACAACCTGAACTCTCAACTTAAAGTTGGGGGTGTGGGCCGTGCAGTTTGTACAAAATAGGTGACCTTCTGGAGCGGTGAAGCTTACGATGACCTGTGCTGAGACAGAAACGAACGATAGAGCTTAATGTTCAAAACTGTCTCCCGACGAAATATCATACAATAGTGTCGGTAGGTAAAGCAAACAAGGAGTTTTTGTTAGGATTCAGGTTCCACTCTAGGGGAGGTGGGATTTCGATGCATTCTCCTCTTATATTGTAACGAAATATAAAACTTATAATACAATATAATTTTTGGTGTTCGTGTTGATGTTGTAACACAAATTGAGGCTCCTTGTTGTACGTGGACTCCGAACGGCAAATTATACTTTTGAGAAGTTTTTTCATGACAGAAATTCTGTCGAAGGTTTGCCATTGCCTGCCAAAGGGCCACCGCTATTAGAAGAAACTTTTCTTTAATTTTTGAAGTTACTTGCCTCGGCCGGGATTTGAATCCGTAACCCACCGAATGAAGCGCGCACACGGCTACGACGGCTGGTTTCGTAATAAATAAAATACAAGCGATTCGTTGCTTTTAAATACAACACTGCTTTTAAATTCTTACAAAATATATGAAATCTCAATATGGGTAGAAATTTACCCACAAAGTAGGATTTTAAGTTCAACGAAGGGTTAAATGCTCATGTATGTATGAATGACTGTGTGTAACTCGAAAATATAAGTTTGTTCGTGGATGTGTAGTGGTAGTATGTATGTGTGTGTGTGTGGAAGTTAGTAAGGTATGCACAATTTTAGTGCGGCCAAGTCAAATAGCAACCTACATACACACATCCATACATAGATATATGCGTCTTTGTGTGCGGAAGTAATGCGCTTCAGCGTAGGTGTGAGCATTGACTTTACTTTAGCAATTTCTGCTATTTTTTGTTTGCTTTCTTTTTCTTGTCGTAAAGGCTCTTAGTTGCCGCCGCTACATCTTCATTGCCATCTTGGCCAACTTTAAAGAACAAGACGATGGCGCAAAATTATCGCAAAAGCAAAGTAACGCTACAAAGCTGACGAGCCTTTAAAACAGCTAAGAAATAGTTACGACTAGTAGGCAGCGGAGGGGGCAGTGGAAAGAGATGCCAGAATCAGACATAAAGACCGATGAGCATTTTCTTTGCATTATTTAGTTGTTTGTGGCATTAACTTAGGGCAAGTGTATGCGGAAAATGCTGATTATGTGCCACAGACAACAGTGAAAACTATAGAAACAACAACAACCATACTTGCTATAATGCTCTGTTAAATACTCATAGCAAAAAGCCAAAGAAAGTGATGATGTTGATATGGGAACGCGCGCAACACGAAATTGCTGCCTGCCACTAAGACCGACACATGGCATGGCCACTGTCATTGCCATTATGTTGTACGAGTATTTGCCAGTAGCCGGCGGCAATTTGAAAAAAAAAAAAACAAACAAACAAATAAACAAAAAATTGCGCAAACATACTCGGTAAGTAAAAGAGTGCATGCCGCCGCCGCCGCCGCCGCCGAAAGCTGCCACGATATGTTGCTAGTAGCAGACATGAGAAGCAGAACAGGAACAAGAGAAACATTAAACGATTTGCGTTGCATGCAACTAAAACTTTGCGCAATTTTGCTGTCGGCTAAATTTGTGTTGAATTTTGTGATCTTCCAAGCAAGGACACATTAGTTGTGTTGTTTTTGTTGTTGTTGTTTGTTTACAAATTTTAAAAATTTTGCAATTCGCAATTAAGATTTACGGCAAAGTAGTTTAACTGCATAATTCTGGTGATAAGAAGACTGACACTAATAATAAATAATAACGATAATGTAAACAGACATAGTCAGGCTAAAAGAATTATTGTGGTAATGATTAACTATTTTCAAATATGCACAAAAATTAAGTAGGTTTTCTTTTATGTAGGTTTGGTTATGTTAAACCGGTTGTTCTCAAAGAGAGCGTTCACTCGGTGACCACAGTGATGCCCTTTGCGATGCTCTGAAGAGGATTCTCCCAAGTCTATCTTTAAGCAGCCTTAAATCATCTCGACGTTTTGTCAATTTCCAGCAGTCTGTTTCAGAATATATCATCCCCTGATATCTGAAGTGCGTTTTTGTTGTGCTGGACACTCATACAGGAAGTGCTTATATCTTTTACCTCTTCCTGATCCTTACAGCTTCTACAGTAATCATTAAGTGGTACCGGAAACCTGGCGGTCATGTAGTACATAGATAAGAAAATGTTCCTATTTGGAAAATACCACCAACCGACTTCGTTTTCCATATATCGGAACTATTGACGCATCGGCCAAATCGTTCAATATTTTATATCGATGCTTTCCAAGGTTAGCCCTTTACTCCTAGGTTTATTTTTAAAGCCATGTTGATGGCAATTAGTGTTATAAGATGTCTGTCATTCATAAAAAATCGAATATCTTTGACGATTTCTTGGCATATGTAATCCCAATAAGGTTTTTCAATGAGACAATATGTTCCAATAAAGTTAAAATAACAACGACATTTTTTTATTCATATAACTTTTCATTCTTGTTTATAGGAATAGAGAAGAAAAAAGAAACTAAAATTGTTTTTAAACACATGCATATTCAAAGTTCTACTATGGAGACAAAAATAATTCAAAGTAGATAGTCATATTGGAGGAATGATGAAAAACCGCAAAAACACAAAGCATTGTTGCATTCTGAGCACACGAATTTGGCCCTTGTCTCTCTGTTCATATTATAAGTACAACGAACACTCCGACGTCACAAAATATTTTCAATGGGCAACTAACCGCTAATATAAAAATGGCCAGGCGCTTAGAGGACCCGCCGCCTATCCGGCGAGTTTTTAGTCTTTTATCTATCGATCGCTTCATTATAGCGCATCTGCCAATGGAAACATAAAGTGAATTTGAAACACCTTAGGCTGATAATGCTCCAGATACACGATCCATGGGTTTACAACGTAGAGCATTCCAACTTAAAACAATGTTTTTCTCTCACCATATTGCGCACTTTCTGCTAATGTCGTAAACTACTTTAGGCCACCCTTTTGCTTTCTTATTACCTGTACTAACTCTGGCATATGACAATATTTGACATGCACAATACTTCCATCGGATCCATTCATCTTGTCGCTAGTAAACCATTGACTTTTATTTGAAATTGCCCGCAATCCAGGCGTCCTTCGAAAATTGATGCTTCTTCCGATTTTTCTCATACGTTCCGAAAACTGGAACCGGATCGTTCATTAGCAAAAAACATTAAGTGACAAATCTGTCGAAAATAATAGCAAAGTTTCCATAGCGAATCGGTGGAGCTAATTTGTGGATGACTTTTCCCCCAAGAGTGCCAGTTGTTACAGAAGAGGTTTCCTTTACGGCAGACATATTTAAATCGTAAATACCCTATACTCCATAATCGCTGGGCTTCATTGGCATATACTGTTTTGGCATTGGACGACTTTTGAATTTCGTCATGTACACATCTATTGATTCGGAAGGACTTTCATTGCGTGACTACGAAAAAGGTTTCCTCGCACAAGCCACAACGTCAGACATAGAATAATCTTTTGGAGCTCCATTCGGGCTTTCTAAGTCTTTGAAGTACATATTCGATGACAGGTGAGTGTGCCGGTCGCGAGACATGCTCTTTTTGTACCTTCTTCAGTTATTAAAGCATCCGTGTACCAGGTTATCATACATTGGTTTACATATTTTATATGCTTTAGATATATCTTCTCAATCCTCTTGTTTCTGTTTTGAATCCTGCTGTACCTTAGCTGTGCAGGACCATCTACGGATCTTTGGGGATCAGCTTTAATGTGTTTTACTGAAATACCATTTTACTTCAAAAAATGTGGAACGTAAGATCGGATGGCGAATATAAACGTTTTATAAATTAAATAAACGCGGTCAATGTTCAAACATCAAACAAAACCTTAATACAAAAACAATTGTTGTAATTCACATTTTATCAGGTATCATCTCTTATAAGGAGTTTTTTCCGGCGATTCTTAAACTGGCACCCAATTTTTTTCATCACGTCCAGACTAGGCGATACAGGGTGCTGAAAGTTTTTCATGAGTTCGTCACAACTAAGGTTGACTTCTTCTCTACATTTGCCAACACAGTTTTATAAATTGCAATTCTAAAAACTAGTCTGGGTTTTTATCCAACAACAAGCCTGAATCTTTACAAATAAAAACGTAAAAGTATCATTTTAATAGTGTTATATAGAATATTCTTTGTATAACGAAGAACGTAGATTACAAAGTAGATGCATGACGTTTCGTTTTCTGTGGAACATTTTTTTTTTGTCCAATTTCACCACACCAGAAACCAATCGAATCAAATCAGATTCTTATATCAATCGGCAAGAGTCAAATTAGTTCAGTTCTAATGAAATTGGACCAGATTTTCTTTTAGAGAAACGGTAGGAGTATAATATACGTTCTTTGGTATAACTACTTACTTGAGATCAAAATAAAATGTGCCGAACTAAATGGCAAATCGCTATTCAGCTAAAAATGTATGAGAGAAGTCTTAACTAAAAATAACCAGAAAAAGTGTTACATGTTTAAAAATTTATAGTTTTTGAAAATGTTCGAAAATATTCGAAAATGTTCGAAAATGCCTTTTTTTATATTTAGGCGCATGTAACTGAAAAAATACTACTGCCATTAATTTGCAAAATTTTATTTGTAATTCAGATTAGAATTTCGTTTCATAAAGTAGTGTTAGAAAAAATTGGACCCAAACCCATATAAAATGTGATACTAAATAAAGTGTATATTCTGACTGAAGAAGCAGAAACAGCTCAAATTAAAAACTAAAAAAAAGTCCTCCTAAGATACCAATCAATGACGTTAAGAAGTATTGCGGGTGCTCCTTGTTATCTAAGCAACATCGAAATTCACAAAGACTTAAATGTACCTTATATTAGAGTCGAAATCAGCAAAGCATATCTAAGATACCTAGATAGACTGTCTTACCATGAAAACTTACTGGCAATTAATTTACTAGACAATAATAGTATTAGACGCCTGAGAAAAGTTCATTTTTTGGACCTTCCAACTAGATTTGAAGAAGTATAATTAACTTGATTTATAGCGAAATAAAAAAATGTTTGTACTATATATTGGTTGGTCTCAATGGAGTACCAACAATCCTGCCATGATTTTTGTGTTTATAAAATTTGCTGATTGCCAACTGATAGATTGCAAAAAAAAAAAAAAATTCTGACTGTTGCACTATGAAATTAGTAAATATTTAGCAGATTTTCAACTAAAAAGAAGTATGTATTGCCCATTTTTATTTAATTTGTCATAACTTTTGCATTTTCTGTCCGATTTTAAAATATTTGTTTTACTAAACAAAATTAATAGAAATAAATAAACTAAGAAACAGGTCGAAAAATCCCAAATCCCAAATAACAAAAATTATATCAACTTAAGGAAACAAAAAGGGTCTTGAAAACGGAAGTAAGTTATGCTGAAGGTTGTTTGGCAATAACTGCAATAGGACCTAGAAAATAGGGGGTTTGGCTATAGCCCGAAAAATGAATGAAACTCAAAAATAAATGAAACTCGAAATGAAACTAATCATACTTATTAAACAAATTTTTTTCTCAGCCAAAATCGCGTAATTTTATGACCTGCAAAGTCCTCTGAGAAAATCACCAAGGTCGGTGCTCCCTATAAGATATAGCTTCCATACCACATATTGTTCAGAATCTGAATATGCCGCACCCAAAAATATCTTATTCTAAGAAAAAATTTCATGGAAATGGCCCCGAAGACATGTCTCCCCTAAAATGAGTAAATAATTTGACTCAGCTTGAGGCAAACACATTTCCTTAATTTGTTCTACAGTCTCTTTGTTCTTATGAAAAAAATAAATTGACAGGAGGACTTTTTTCTATTAATGTGGAGAAAATTGACCATTTGGTGGGCTTAAATAAATGAAAATTTCCTCAGTTTGAAGAAGTCAAATAAGGAAGTTTTCTAAAAAGACATGAAACATTTGAATTTTTATTTTATATTTAATTTTTATTGTTTTAAAATGGTGGAGTAAGAGATAATAATAATTATTTCCCGATGTCAAATTTCCAAATATTGAAGGAAATTATTACTAATATCAAGCAAATTTACTTTGTTAAATTAAAAATGCAATGTTACTCAGCGGGCAGCTGAATTAAGAGAAAAGTTCTCATGTTGAGATAAATTTTTCCATTGCAAAGTAAAAAAAAGTAACTCTAAAATAGGAAAATTAATTTCTTGTTTTCAATAAATACTTTCTCTGAGCGTGGTACGATACTACTTAATTTCCTATTTTTAAATTAAATGAGCGTAAAACTCCTAACAAAATATTTTTCTGATTTAAAACTGCTTAAAAAATTAAAATTGGTATTCTAAAAAATAAGTAAATACAATACTATTTGAAAATTTAATATTTTCGTGAAAGCAACAATTTCTCTGCACTAGCCAAAAAAAAGAAGCTTGAAATATTTAGTTAATTTTTTACTAGCTTTTCGAGTTTTGCTCACAAGGGATTCAATGAACGGCTCAACTAGATATCTTGAATTTATTTTTGCAACGCATTTTCCGCTCACCCGCAACAGTTTGTTATAATCTTACTAAACCAGTAAATCTTCTTATAATCGCAGTTAATTTAACTTAAAAAAATATATAAAAATTTTATCTGCACCTCTACTAATCACCTCGAACTCATCTCAAAATGTCCAAAAATATTCTTCTAATTATCATGGAAGGTGAAGTTTTGTAAGTAATGAAATCAGCTTCTGGCTATGACTTTCACTGTGTGTCAAACACCAAATGCACTAAATCTTCGATTTTAATTAGCAGCGCACCGAGATTGTCACACTTTGACTTCTCCGTTCGTGCGCTGCTATTACAGCTACGAGGGTGGGATGGTATTCTGTCTCTAGACAAAATTTAGTGCATAATTCAGTGATTTGATAGCAAATCCCACATAGCCAACGTGATGGGTTTAGTGCGGCGTTAGCTGAGGTGCATAGACAAGCAAAAGATAAGGAAAAAGGACAAAGTATTACAAAAACAAAAAAAAGGAAAAAAATTGAAGGAAATTGCGTCAACGCAGGGTTCTGTACCTTTTGTATAAAATTTATGACACGCATTCACTCATTCGAACGCTCTGAGACAACAGACCGTACAACGCACCGGCCATCAGGACCATCTAACTCACTTCCATGCAAAGCATAGGAACCGTGTAAGTTCAACAGCTGTGGAAGATGCTAAAATCAGCACGAAGCGGCGCAACGCAATGTCGGTTAGGCAGCAAAAGTTATGGTAAATGCAAAATGGAAAGCGATAGGTAGATGCTGTGGAAAATTCACACTCATCAAGTTGACAAAGAAAAAGTTTTCATTATTACATTTCGCTGTCATTTTTCTTAGAACAAGCGTGAAATTACCATGAATGTCGACAGTCGACAGTGGATCAACGACGAAGATGGAGTTGACTGCCGCCACTGCTCCAAGTTCCAGCTAACACTCCTACTGCTGCTGCTGTTGCTCTGTTGCTCTGTTGCTCTATGGCCAAGTGGTGGGTGCGGTGGTGCAGTCTGTTGGGTGATAGAGTGACTGCATGACCTGCACTCTTCGATAGGTTGTGATGGAGATGAAGATGTGCTGCTGTCCAGTGTGCGCATAGTTGAATCCTCCCAATGCTCTGACTTGCCAACGCACCATCGGCTAAGGGTACGTGTGCGACCTAACCGTCGACCTCTTGGCCTTTTGTCTTTGTCCGTTCACTGCGTGTTGGCTTTTTGAATGATAAACTTCCGGGTGGAAAGTTTTTTTTTTTACTAGATCTGCTACTATACAGGCCGAGTTTGCTGCTGATATCTGCTCTGGTGGAATCCACATTCACAATGCGTGCGCTAATCCCATAACCCGTAAACGCAAATGAGTAAGCATGGCCAAATCATTCACTGTCAGCTTTTGTACTATGGAATGCGATGAGCATGTCCTTTTTGCGCTACTGCTGTTGTCTCTGCAGCCGCCGCCCGCCATCTCCACCGCCATCACTTTTAGCAGCGGCTCAGTCCATCCAACTCAACTGGCCAGCTCTTGTAAGTCGTTCGGTTGACCCCAACTACGCCACTTTTCATTGCGTTCATTCATTCGTTTCGTTTGCTTCGGTTTCGTTTTTATGTCATTTCATTCTATTACTTTGAGTTGTTTTTATTTTACAAAATATTTTCCATCTTACGATTTTTTCTCAATTTTTTTTTTTGCTGCTGTCATTCCGGTTTAAGATAAGCGACAAGTTTAAGCAAAAGGATTGCTTTAGGTGTTGGTTTACTCGATGCAGAACATATTTCCATGCCGTTTCCTCAACAAAATCGCCGCCACTTGCACCCCCCACCTAGCCATATTGTAAAAGGATAAAAGGATTGAATTCAGTAGCCCTCCTTCTGTTCAGTGCAGTGCGCTTCTCATTTCTCACTAACTGGGTTTTGGTGTGATATTTTATATAAAGTAAAGTGTTGAAAGGCGACCGACAATTGCGACGATTGCGACGACGATGACGAAGGCGAAAACATGACAAATTCTAAAATAGAAATTCTTTTGCAAGATTCCTGCAATTGCTTTTGTGTGCGTGTGTTAAGTTTTGTCCTAGAATTGACTTCACTGCTGTCTTACAGCAAAAGATAAAGAATTTAAATTAAAAGAATATTTGACAGCATTGTCAATTTTGTCTCGTGTATCGCCACAACTACCAGCTACTCTACTACTACTAGTCATCAGCTATGAGCAGCTGAGTTGCTGAGTTGCTCGCGCAAATTCTGTCACCACCTTAATGCTTGTCCCGTTGAGTTTTGTTTTTTTTTTTTGGTTTTTGAAGTTTAAATCGCTCGTTTGTGGCAGTTTGGGGTTTTTGAAATAGTTAGTTAATGAAATTTATTACCTGGAATAAGCAACAGTATCCCCGTACTTGCGTTGAGATTTGTTTTATTGTTGTATTAATAAAATTAAATTTTGTTTGCAGCAAAAATATGATCTGCTAATTTTGTGCTGAATAAAATTTGCTATAGGTCAGCGTTTATTAACCTAAATTATCCGAAGAATTGGCGTGTTCTGCAACTAGGATTAATACCAGCAAGATCTGCAAACAATTGGCGTAGAAATTCATAGACAATAAATAAAAAATAGTTTTCTTTTAAAGTACGGTAGTACTTCAGTTAATTTCTAAAGATTTTGTTAGTCAAGGAAAGCCCAAATAAATTTGCATACATTTTTTTTACGTTATTTTCAGTAGTGCAATGTTTGTGCAAATTTTCCCACACAGAATACTCAAAGCAAAATTTTTAATGCCTGCAGACTTTTCCATGCAGTTACTTGTCGATTATAAGAAAGGTCAAAATAAGGCTTTCTGGGTGGCGGAACTTGATTAAAATATTTAGCAAAAGGGATTATTGAACGAAAGATTGAATTCCAATCACAACACACATTTCTTGGCTGCATTGGGCGGAGAAGTTTTCATGCTCATTATTTGATCGACAGAAGGAACTGAAAAATGGCAAGAGATTATAGTAAATTAAGATACTTGATTAATGCTGCTTTTCCTAGAAACTTAAGTATCGAAATGAAATTGTAAAGGGCGAACAAATATTATACGCAATTTGCTTTTGTGATTCGAAATTGATATATCTTATGTTCACTAATTTCAGGGATCGTGAGAATTACAATTTACCAATATGTTTAAAAGCAGTGTTTAACTTATTGGCTCTTTAAATAACAGTTATTTCTAGGGACCGAAAATAACCATTATTTTGCTATTTTCGGATAAAAAAATCTTCGGCAAGTATTCGTTCAAAAAAAAAAAAAACTCGAATATATCGTTCTAGTCTTTATACCATATGCTATAAAAATCGATTGTTATTCTTATCTTGAAATTTTTCTGTTTTAAATAATTGCATAATCCTTATTTTGCGATTTTTATAATTTCGAAGAAAAATGGTCGTTATCTTTTTTTTCAAGTTTGGTGGTTATTTTGTGATATTTTTTCTCGATCATAAAACAAATTATTACCTCCGCCGACGAATGAGTTTGTGTACACTGTGATCGAAAAATTGTAAATACAAAAATAAAGATTATTTCTGGTCGAAAAAATAAAAATAAAATACAAATTAAAAATTATCATCAAACTTGATCATAAAAATAAAAAAATAAAAAATAGCCCTCAAAACGGAAAATCGTTCCAATATACATATGTACATCATCTTTTCGCCAAAATAACCGTTATTCAAGGATTTTTATTTTTTGGATCAAATTTGAGCGCTATTTTTTATTTTTTTATTTTGGTTTGCAGAAAACCCAGTTTCGTCGAATAATTAAAAATCCAAGAATACCGATTATTTTTTATTGAAAAAATCAAAATCACAAAATAACGAACAATCGTAATCACGCCAATTTTTGATTGAAAAAATAAAAATCCCCTGATAAGAATTAAAACATGATAGTTGTTTATCAAAGGTAAAGCACTCCCCAGTTATTTTGGATTTTTATTTTATATTCCTCGTCGAACTGTTATATATAAAAGTCATAGTGAAACATCTTGTTCGTAATTTGTTCTACAAAATTATTCGACAACGAACCACATATATATTTTTGGTATGTTAACTGGAATAATACCTTCTATAAAAGGATTTAAAAAATAAAAGTCACCGACTTATTTTTTATGACGACTTTTATTAAAAAATTGCTGACTTATAAAAATAATATAACTGATTTTTACCGTAGACTGAAATGAGAAATAAGAAATGTAAACCAATTACATAAATAACTCCTATTTTCAAATTTATAAAATATTATTACAAAATAATATTTTTTAAATTTTTAATGGAAGTTACACAACAAAACAGGTTAGTTTTTAAAAATTTCCAAACAAATACATTAATACACTTCACTTATTCCTATGACAGTTAGTTTAGAGATTTTTTTTATTAAATAAATGGGAAATAATTTACCGGACTAATTTGTATTTTTATTTTGAAATATTTTTTAAACAAAACTTTTATAATTTTAATAACTTACTGTTAAAATGTTAAAAAATCACTTCCTTTAAAATTATGTACCCAATTGTTTGCCAATTGAATTCCTTTACTTTATTTATTTTAATATAACAATATGCATCTCATTACTGTGCTTAATATAAATTCATCGAATTAAAGAGTTCACATTCCTCACACAGTATACAATTTTTTTTTTATTCTAAAAATCATTGTAAGAAAATTTCCCTATTTCCGTCATGCCATATACTCTAAACCAGGCGAAAAATAAAACGAAAAAGCTCCGGTAAATTTCATTCATGCCTAACGCAGTTGTTGACAGTGCCTTGTAAATACAAAAACAACAAAGAAAAAAAACATTTTGTGACGTCATTGCCAGTACTTATCGTAGATGATTCGAAATTAATGCCGCTTGAGGCAACAATCGTTAGCGAAGAGAATTTTCGGCAAAACACAAACTAACTGTTATACAAACCAAAAGCGAGCGTGTATGTGTGACTAAAGAACAAAAACAAACGAATTGAAAGAGCATACTTTCGGGCGATGAGCAGAGAGAGAAGTAATTGGCATGCAAAATCCAAATGCGCTCATTAGGAAATAACGAATAATGAAGAGCGAGCGAAAGTGCCACTTCCGTATTGCTAATGTGAAAATTTGTGCTCGATTCAAGAGCGGATATTGTAAATGCTTTACGAAGTGCAATGCAGAAAATGGACGAATGGCGGATGGAGATGGGAAATGGGAAAGCAGCACCGGTAGCAGCAAAGTCAAGTTAAGTTAAATGACATCGGCAGTTGCAGACGAAGGCAATGCAAATGAATGACGATGTATTGTAAAGTGGCGAAGAATAGGATGCAGTCGCCGATGCTGCCAACGTTGCAGTTGTATATAGTTGTAATTGTAGTTGCAGCTACATAAGACTGAAAATCGCTAAAGCAACAACAATGCATAAATAATTATGATCATCATAAGAAGCTGTACCACAACACGCTGACAATCGAACAGAAATAAGTCAACGTTCGAATATGTCGGGTCATTGTGCTGCAACCGTGTGTGTGCGTTGCCGTTATAAACAGCCGGTCGATTTGACGGTGTGTGATGTTTGTGTGCGAGTGTGTGTTTGTCACACGCATTTAAATGCAGATGTGTGTGTGTGTGTGTGAAAACAAAGCTTGCCACTCACTCACTTTAAAGAGTCCTTGTGCCTATTAAATTTTGTGCGCGCATATGGAATTTGTTTTGAGTTGAATAGAAAGCGATTGAATAGAAACGATTTTATTTGCAATTAATATAGCATATGTTAAGACGCTAGAGCAAGCTGCATTTGATAGCTAGCTTTGAGTTAAATGCTGTACATTATTTTCGAAAGAAGTTTGTTCAGGAGAGATAAAACCTTTAAATGAAGAAAAAAATCAAAAAAAAATTGCTCTGAAAGCACTTGAAAATATGTGATAATTTTTTCAAGCATACATGTTCTGAATTTTAGCTCACTGAAACCGGCTGCCGACGAAGCAACGCGCCACAGTAGCAAAGGCGATAAAAACAAAAAAAAAAAACAAAAATGTGAACTATTGTGGGCATAAAAAGTAATTCGAAAATCGTAGACAGGTCTGCGCTATTTCGCCCCCCTTTAGTTTTATTTCATTTTTATTTTCCTATCTGCAACGCCATCATTGTCGTAGTCCTATGTACCTATGCTGATGTGTTGTTGCTATTGCTGTATTTTTGTTTTTTTTTTTTGGTTCTTTATTTTATTTCTGATGTGTAGTGTCGTTGTCGTCGTCCACGCGGTCGTTGTTGCCATCGTAGAGCTGGTCGTTGTCGTTGCCGTTGCCATTGCAGTTACCGTGGTCGTAAGCGCCCCAGCATCGTAGGATAGTCGTTATAGTCTCGTAATAGTTGTCGCTATTTCTAGCACCTTGTTGTTGTTGTTTTTATTAATGCTTTTTGGGCCATTCGTGCAGCATTCACTCGCTCATTGATTCGGAATGCGAGCAAAAGCGCTAAAGGAAATGAAATAAAAAGCGGCAGCAAAAGAAAAGCAATAAGTACAATAAAAAAAAAAAAAAAAAATAAAGCAGTTGATTGCTTGGCTTGGTATCGGTTTTAACGATCGAAAAAAAATTTGCGAAAACTATTTGCCGGCATTTTTCCATTTCAGTTGTATTATTCGCACGCTGCATTGCCGCAAGGGTAAAAATATCAACAAGAATGAAGAGAATGTTCTGCGCAGCAACTGGCAAAAACAATAAGTATTTTTAGGCATAATTTAAGGCGCTTAGGCCGTACGGTGATTGAGGAGAGTATAAAATAAAATTTTCGAACAGCAGCAGCAATTCGCGATGCTGTAGATTTTAGTAAACACGCTCTTAAATTTTAGCAAACAAAATTCTATCTAACTCTTCAACTTTCCTCTCTCACACTCACACTCGCGTGGTCTCTCTCGCTCACTCTCTCTCTATATCGTGTGGGCAATTTTTTCCCTTCTTTGAATTACCATCAGCTTCTTCTTTACAACTGCCATGCAAAGTACGAATGTAAAATTTTATGGCATCCTGTGTAGTAGCGAAACTCAAGTAGCGGTTGTACTACGTCTACAACAACGACAACGACAACAACAAAAAGATAAATGAAAAGAAAACAAACCAAGCAAATTAATATTGAAAAAAGGAAGAAAAATGTAGAACAGAAAAAGCAGTAAAAATTACCCTAAATGTAAACACACGCCAAACAAAAAATCGTTTCATTCTCGCAATAAAAGGTTCTTGTTGCTGTTTGTTTCTTTCCTTTTGCTGCAGCTGCATTTCCTCTTCTGCCATTCCATGTACGCATCCTCGTTATGCTGTGCGCCCAGCGCTTGAGCGTCTGTATGTCTAGTTCCACCATTTTTGGTGGCACATTTTGTCCTTAAAATTTCGGTCGATTGGCACATTTTTTCAGTAGAAAAAATTAAGACTCTAAAATTCTGTCGTGTAGAAAAACTTGTCTCGCATGAAGAAGAACTTCGGTATCATAAGAGTTTTATACTTTCAAAAAAAGCATAAATAATAAGGTAAGTAATACAAAACCAGTTAATTTACAATATCTGAATAGTAGATATCGTAGATATTTCAAAAAAGCAAAGACTCGAAAAAATGGCTCCAAAGTTTTCGAGTTATGGAAGCTGTTGGTGTAAAACTGAATGCACATTTCTCCTTAGCTATTGTTAGTTGATATCTACAGGTGGCCCATATATAGAGCTTATCATAACTGTATGACAGAGATTTTTTGTGAAGTTTATTTTATTTGCTAGTTACAATTTCTTTTTACTTTTTTTATAAAAGCATAATTCATTCTACAACAAAACCCATACAAAATAATTCTTCAAACTTTGTGCAAATTTCAGTAAGGTTTGACGAAATTTCAAAAAAAAATTTTAAACTTTATGATCGGAATTCAGTGGGTACATTTTTTAATAGCAATGTTAACTTTCTCTTGTATGTGTTTTATATGCTCATAATACGTAATTTTTTTATCAAAAACTACTCCGAGGTATTTGACAGAGCTGGCCCACTACAATTCATGATTTTCTAGTTTTAGACTAGAGCTTGGTAAATAACAAGGACTTCTTTTTCTAGTGAAAAAGATGGCTTGTGTCTTACTAGCATTAAGTTTAACCTTCCATCTTGTCATATAGTTTGAAATGCTGCACAGTGCGCCCTGTAATTTTGTTACAATGTCATTACCGAACTTATGCGAATAAAAAATTGCAGTATCAAATCTAGGAAAATCGGAACAGTACAGTGTATATAACAAGGGGCCAAGCACTGATCCTTGCGGAACTCCAGTCGGAAGTTGGATCATGTCGGAGTATTCATTATTTAAACACACACAAATGTAGCGATTGCTCAAGAAACTTTGGAATAATTTTACAAGGTGCAGTGGAAATTAATTAATTTATGTATGAGGCCATTGTGCCAGACTGAATCAAATGCTTTTTCAAAGTCCCCAAGTATTAGACTAAGATTTGTAAATAGAGATATTTTTTGTCGAATTACTTTTTCAAATATTTTGCTTAGACTGCTTAGAAGACTAATTGGTCGATAACTACCAGCAATGTTGATTGGCTTATCAGGTTTGCGGATTGGTATGATTTTTGCTGTTTTCCAGACGGTACGAAAATATTGCAATTTAAGACAAGAGTTTATTATAAACCTGAAATACACTACTGCCTCTGTGGGCAGATATCTTATCATAATATTTTTAATGTCATCATGCCCTGCTGACTCTCTTAGTGGGGCTTCACGAATTAGACCTTCGATATATTTCGTATCTACGAACTCCGACCCAGGAGTGTCTAACGATAGCGAATTAAGTTGGGTTAATGTTGTAGTAACAAGATTTTCCTGCATAGGTGTGCCAAGTTGAGTAGACACTTTATGATTTTCAAGAAATTCATAGGCGAAAAGGTTTGCCTTTTCGTCATTGTTAACAATGGTCTGATTATGATCACACAGAGGTGGGATTTGTGTGTGTTTTTTACGCAGTATTTTACAAATGCTCCAGAAGGGTTTGCTTCTCTTTTCAAGCGAGCTAAGGTTCTTTTTCCAAGTTTCATTTCTGCATTTAAAAATTTCACTTCGAATTTTTATGGAATATAGACCCGCTAATTCATGATTATAACATTGCCTGTATCTACACCATTACCTACGGTGGTAGTTTCTTACTTTTATTAGGTTTAATATGAAAGTAGGTAGTTTTAAGAAATTGTTCTGGCCACCCCTTAGCGGAACAGAACTTAGAATTGTGGTCTTTATGTTAACTATTACTATTTCATATAGCTTGTGTATAATTTAATTAGTTCAACTTTTCAGCCAAATGCCAACTTTCCTTAAAATATAAATAAGCCTTCTTCTCAGCGAATCGAACAGTGTGGCATCCATATTTTCATATTCCACACAATTTACGTTAAAACGACAGCAACCATGCAAGATTACGGGTGCACGCGTAGGCTAACAACGGCCGTTGGGATGAGGCTGACAGGAGCCTTAGAAGGCCAACTACGCGGCACTTTACATAGTGTAGCAACTCGGGAATGGCCGCCGAGTTCAACGCGGCCAAATAGTCTAGAAAGTACCAATTTAAGAATTTATTTATTTATTTATTTATAATAGAAAAGTAACAATGAATTCTTACTTTACTTACAAGCTATAGCTACAGAGGCTTTTAGCCAATTTAAGAATTGGTTCGGGTATTGGGCAGACTATTGGGCGGAACAGTTGTAGAGATAGCGTTTGACGCTCTCCACTTCCTCTTCGTCCCTGCAGCTTCGACAGAAATCGCTGGTTAGGCATTTCAATATCTCTCCGTGTATGCCCATAACGCACTGCCCGGTTATTATCCCGACCATTACTCTGAGAGAAGGGCGCTTTTCGTCAACTTTTAAACAAACTTGTCTGGTAATCTCTTGGATTATTAGGTTCCATGACCCATCTAGTATTCACCTCGTCGATGTGTTTTCTCTTCAAACTGTGTTCGCAGGAAGTTGGACGCATGTCGATGTCTATGGCAGAATTTACAACAGATAATTCCTTTCCCAAACAACACGTTTGCAGTGCAGTTGCCGGGAATGCCACTACATATGCCCACAAAGTCATACAACTATCACGGAACATTAGACGCGACCAGATTCAGAGAACTTTTGGATTCTATAGCAACACTGTGCGTTGTTTCGTGTGAATTTAGAGATTTAATAGCACCTTGGCTGTCAAAGTATAGAGTGAGGAGCGGACATTGTCAGACAGAGAGCAGCATCGATTATAGCATTATCTCGTTAAATCTGGCAGCACTGCATCCGGACTAAAATTTGCATATATATATATATACTATACATATATGTATATGATACAGATATTTTTATTCATTCTTAAATTCATGCCAACCCCTTAGGTTTGAAATAATTTATCATTTTTATCGTACAAACAATCAAATATTTTTATGCTATTATTTCATCAAAAATGATTACGATAGCAATTTTGATATTGTAGGAAAGATAAATTTTGGTTTGCTCGTTACATAAAAGAAACAATGCGTAAAAAACGGGCATTTGCAAATTAGAATAAAATCAGACATTCGTGAAAAAATTATCAATTCGAAAAACTAATCAAATGAGAGTGGCGACGGCGCAGAGGGCTATGAAAGCGAAAAAAAATCTTCGAATTCCATCATAAAAACATGCCTATGACACGCTCCGGAACGTGTAATATCAGTACACAAAATTTCACTTTTTTTTGTTAAGTAGTTTAAGGGTGATGATCGCACGACTGGACAGATTTTCATTTTTACATATTTAGATTCGTGCATTCGTTAGGTTAAGTGAAAAACCATCATGAGATAGAGTTTTAAGACCCTGAACCGTTAATGGATTCTTCGCTTCTTAACATCACTCCTTCACCTGGCTCTTACTTGCCGGCGAACAACAGCGCTGATATCATTAAAATTCCATTTTCTCTCATCACAAGTGCTACTGACGAAATTCTGTGTAGACAATTTCGATTTTACTACGCGATTGGAGTAGTAGCAAAAACTACTACTACTACTACTCGGTATGCTACTCTACTTCTATGCATACATGAATATGTAAGTACACTTTAGGCAAAATAGTTATTGATCGCATATTCCCGATTCTCGACTCTCTTATGATTTTTCTTTCGCTTTTCACATCGGTCTCAGTGCATCTTCGTTCCACCCTTTTCATCCTTTACTCCATACGCAAACGTTTCAATGAATATATTCGTTTCAATCATTTTCTGCCTTTTAGTATGTGCCGCATTGAAATGCATTCCAGTATTTATTTATTTTTTTTTTTTTCATCCTTCGCTTCGCTATTTACCTGCTTTTCGCTCGTGTTGCGCTATTGAATTCCATTTTCTGTTGATGGATTCTTCTAATTTTTCCCTCCTTTGCCGGCACGCTTTTTAATTTTTTTTTATGCCAGCAACCACATGCACTCATACAAACATATGTACACACTTATAAAAATATGAATATTGTTTGTTTGATCTTTGAATGGAAGTTAACACGTGGCTTTGCCTGCGATGCCTTGGAACTTGCGGACTCATGCACTTACTTTTGTAGTTATATGCAGAACTAATCGTCCGTAAAAGTAATTGGTTTGGTTCAAATGGATTAAGGGTTATTGTAAATTTTCTCCTCTAAGTCCATACAAGAAAGTAGTGAATTTATGTTTATAGCAGAGACGTAACTATTATGAGAGAAAATAGTAAAAAAAAGATTTATATATTATTATAATATATACATATAAAGGATTTATGCATATAAGATCCATAATCCGCAACTATAATTTAAATACCTATATTATAAAAGTGTTTTCACAATGATTATCAGCGTGATAAATATTTTTTATATAAAAATCTTGTAATAACAATTATCAGCTAGATCAACGCCATTGTATTTCAGAAAAACACAATTACATTTCAGAAAAACGCAAATGTATTTCAGAAAAACACAAACGTTTTTCAGAAAATCACAAATGAATTTCAGAAAAACACAAATGAATTTCAGAAAATGACAAATGAATTTCAGAAAAACACAAACGTTTTTCAGAAATTTAGAAATGAATTTCAGAAAGCGGCGAATGAATTTCAGAAAATCACAAATGTATTTTAGAAAAACACAAATGTATTTAAGATAAATGTT
Organism: Anomoia purmunda; assembly: GCA_951828415.1. Classification (NCBI taxonomy): domain Eukaryota; kingdom Metazoa; phylum Arthropoda; class Insecta; order Diptera; family Tephritidae; genus Anomoia; species Anomoia purmunda. Next base: position 35,911,144 of record OX639997.1, read on the forward strand.
TTTAGAATTTTTTTATGTATGAAAACTTTAACATATGCAATTATAAACGCAATGAAAAATAAATTGGCAGGAGATGAGGTCGACAGCGTGATTCGATGGCTAGAAAAAGATCATACGCACAAGCATATAACTTATTATCGGATAACTTAGCACCGTTATATGTAAGTGGCATATCATTCGCGTTTATAATTCCTTTATTCTATTGGTCTAAGCGGGAAATGGAATATGGGAATTAATTTTTATATGGATTTGGTAAGGGTTATGTTCTCTTATCATAAAACGGACATATGCAAAAGTTTACCAAAGATATTCAAAGAACATTTTTCTGAAATACATTTGTACTTTTCCGAAATACTTTCAGAGAAACATAAATCTGAAATGAGATTGTGTTTTTCTGAAATAGGTTTGCCCTTTTTTTTAAATATATTTGCCCTTCTCTGAAATACATTGCAGTTTTTCTGAAATGCTGTTGGAAAATTTGTAGTTCGAAGTCATTCCGGATCACTTCTGGACTTGTTCGGGACCAGTTTGGAACAAGTCAAAACTCTGGCTGTGCATTAATTTTTCTTTAATTTCAAGCTCTTTCAAAAATTTTTAAATTTTGAATTTAGCCAGTCATGCTTTTTCGTAAAAAAAAAAATATAAAAAAAAGTAAAAAGAAATAAGTTTGTAATACCGAAGCTATTCCGAAATATTATCGTCTTTCACGACTTAAAAAAGTTTTCTTACTCGAAGTTATTTTGGAAAGACTTTTATATTGTAAGGTAAATCTCAAAATACAAGTTTTTCAAAAACAAAAACCGTTATAAAAAGTATCTTGTTGAGAGTTATTTAAGAAATATTTTTATAATATAAGTCTCAAAAAAAATAGCTGATGTTGATTAAAAAAATTGTTCTCATTCATCATTATCATTGAAAGTCCTTTAAAACATATGTAGATCTCAAAATAATAGTTATTGATGATTTAAATAAAAAGCCTTTTATAATAAAAAATTTAAAATAATATTTATAATTTGCGCCACTCATAATTTCAACTATAAGCGATATAAATTTTTCTTAAGTCTTCAAAGATTTTTTTGTTACGACTTATATTATAAAAGTCTTCTCAAAATAATTATGATTGAGGCACATTTTTTAAGTCTTGAATACTAGGTTTTTTAAGACCCAGTGCGGGATTAGTTCGGCACTGAACCGGGTTTAGTCCGAAATCAGTGCGGTACAAGTTCGGCATCAATTTTGGAGTAGCTCGGTACTATTTCGGGAATAATTCGGAACCAAAGAGGAATACGTTCAGAAGCGATCCCGAACTGTTCCCAAAATTATTTCGAACTTGTCCCGAACCCGTCTCGGATTATTCTTAAGCTCCGAAATAGTTTCGTCTTTCAAGAATTAAAAAAATTGTCTCAGTCATAATTTTTATGGCAGGTCTTTTATAATATAGTTCTCAAAATATGAAATATTGATGATTAAACAAATTATTCTCACTCAAAAGAGTTTTACAATTCTTAACAAAATTGGAATGACCTTTTAGAACTCAACGGTCAAGTAATTATTACTCAGGATCTCTGGTTTAAAGAGGTGTCATGTGAATTTACTATACTTAGAAAGTTTTATACTTATCCTTGGTTTGGCAAAATGATATTCACTTCTTACTGCTGTATGGCTAGTATTGATTGACTTAATTGAAATTCATTAAATCCCACATTACGTATACGCCCTGTTGAATTTACGTGAATATTATTCATGAATATTTTTGATACTGCGTGTCAAATTGATGATCAATAAGAGAAATTTCTTTGCGAAGGAATAACCACGGGTAAGTGTATTAAAAGCCCCAAATGCTTCGGTACATAAAGGCCAAATTTTTACTGGCGTTCAAATAAAGTTTTTCAAGGTTGCTTCGAAAAATTAGAAATAATATTTCAGCTAACAATTCGTGCTACATTATAAACCATTATTGTCAATTATAGACGGTCGATTTGACCCATTATTTGACAGCTGCCAAAAAGTTCGAGTATACAAACAGTAAGAGGGCTTAAAGTTTCTATAAAAAAATATTCCCAAGAAAGTTAATTGTGAATAAAATCGAGAAAAGATAAATGAATTTATTTAGTTTTCGACTAATAATATTCACAGGCATTCAATTTGCTAACTTGACAACTTTTTCAAATTGTGTGAACATTGTATTTTACGCAACAATCGAAAAAGGAATGGTGGGGAAGTTTAAAGATATTAGCTGAGGACCCTTCAGAAAATATCATTCACAGTACCATACTATTTCTATTGCGAAAATAATAAACATGACTTTCTTTTCTATAAAAAAACGAATAAAAAAAATACCATTGTCTACCTCCAAACGCCGTTTCAAATGATTAGCTTCATTGACTATGAAACCGCAAACTAGGTGTTTTATTAAAACAGTTTCTGTGCCATTACGAAACCACGAATAAAATCTACGCCACATCACACCACAATCAAAACTGCACAAACAAAACAAAAATTGGCAGACACATCATGGAGTGCATGAACGAAGCATCAGCGAAGCAAAGGAGTGGAAAGACTTTAAAGGTTGTAAAAGGAATACTCGTAAGATAGAAAACTACCACGACCATGAATACGATTGCAAAATTTTACTACTCTAGGTGCTACGTTTGTATGAATGTACTCGTATATACCCAATAGTATTTTTTAGCTTGAAAACCGGACATCTTTCATACTATACATTCAGTGGTGATGTGGTTACAAAATCTGTATATTTTCTTTCGGTTTTATAGAGATGCAGCGAAAAAAGGGCTACCTATCACCGAATGAGAAGGGAAAATTTCTGCATGATAAAAGACCCGAACACGCAGTGAGCGGAGTTTGGGAAGTGAGCATTTCTACAGAAAAAAAATATTAAAATTGAGACTTAATTTTGGTAGGAAAAACGATCTGAAGAGCAGAACATGTTTAAAATTGTCTTTTATATTTTCATTTCACAATGTTATTTAGCATTTCATATTTAACTAATGAATTTTTTAACTCAATTTTACCGGAGAGGCTTCGTTTAGTTACACTTTGTATGCCGAATAACACAAAATATGACGGCGTCAGAATTGATTTCTAAACACAACTGAAAACTTCACTACGCGTTTTGCGAAAAGTTCAAATGTCCTGAAATCTTCATTAGGTTAGGTTAGAGTTAGTAGCTGGCAGTAAGTCCGCAATTGGGCGCGTTGTGATACCATTTGGATTGAAATTTTGACCACTAAGTCTCGTTGAACCAGTTTGCAGAATTGACGAATTTTAGCAGCTGTCGTGTTTTTATTTCTGCAACCGCGTCTACTTAAGATATTTAAAAATCCGGCACCCAAGAATTTCTGTCGCCTCCTACAAAGTTCGGGCCAATCACATATTAGATACAGCAGAAATCGTTGTGAGGGACTCGTGTTCGTTCAGCGTACCTCACTATAGGAATATGTCCTGTGAGTACTAACATTGCAAGAGATATTTCTCTCCTACTTAGCGACGGAAGTTTTGGGAGTTTCGTATGCCCCATTTAGATCACATAAGTTTTGATATGTTTTGGTAGGCCTGCTGCGTTTTCACAGGAAATGCGCTTCTTTGAGGAAGAGCTTGCCAATCCTGAGCAAGCAGGAAACGAGCGGCATGGCCAACCTCTTCCAAGCCGGTCAAAGTGGCGGATTCCGTACCTCAAAGAGGCCGGTCAAAGAGGTACGGAATTCAGCCTGAAAGAGGTATCCCTTCTTACTAGCTCGTCTACCATCTCGTTACCTGGTACCCACACCAGATGAAAATCGAACTGATCTGCCTTCACGTAAGTGATCTGTAGTAGTTCGCTATTGTCTCCGAATTTGTTGCGACCGTGTCACGGGGGTTTAAGGCAGCTTGATTGACTGAGTAGATATAAACTTTGTTTGTCGCAATCATAGAAAATTTTCCTTTTTTTGCTGCTAATTCGGCTTGAAAGACACTACAGTGGTCCAGAAGTTGGAATGACATTTTCGTTCCTAGCTGTTCAAAGTAAGCGCCCCGCCAACTATGTTGTCCAGCTTAAATCCATAACTCGATCTCATATCGATCAGAATCGTAAGGGAACGTGAGATCCTGGAACTTCATCGACCCATAACTCCTTGCTTGGTATTGATGCGCGATATTTTTTGGTGAAAGCCACCCCTGACGTACAGTAGTCCGTGATGCTCGGCAGTTAATGGGTTTTCAGAATAGCTATATGACTACTGCTATTTACTTTCCAGCTGTTAAGATCATGCAGCCTTAGAGAATCGTTTATTGCGCGGTGTTTTATTTAAGATGTATGGTTTTCATTGGGGAAACACCTTTTTCGGGGTTGGTCCTTTTGACACCTGTTACTTGCTTTATTCTCAGTTTGGTTTGTCATTTCATAATGAACAGACTAACTCTGGAACAACGTTTGCAAATCGTGCAAATTTATTACCAAAATAATGGTTCGCTTCACGCGTTGCGTCCAATATTGGGTCGGCTAGGATGAAGCTTATTTTCGGTTGACGGGGTACGTTAATTAACAAAATTATCGCATTTGGAGGGTTGATGATCCACAAGCCATTGTTAAGACGCCGTTACATCCTCAAAAAGTCACTGTTTGGTGTGCTCTACGGGCAGAGGGAATCACTGGTTCATATTTCTTCAAAAATCAAGCCGACCATAAAGATACAGTCAATGGGGAACGCCAAAGAGCCATCACTAATGATTTTTTCGAGACTGAATTAGAGGATATTGATATGGACGACCTTTGGTTCCAACAAGACGGCTAAACAGCTAGCAAAACAATAAATTTATTAAAGGAAACTTTCGGAGAGCGCATTATCTCCCATCGTGGGCTAGTGGCGTGGCCTCCAGGATCGTACGATTAAACTCCTCTGGACTATTTTTTGTGAGGTTATGTGAAGTCGCTTGTCTACCCAGATTAGCGCGAGACGATGTACGCCTTGGAAGAGAATATTCGGCCTTTACAAATAAGAGCCATTCTCTACACTTTTTGTAGTATAAGGATTACTGATTTCTTTTCTAAAATGGGTCACCATACCATTACTCCGTTGAGAGCTATAGGTCTGAACACAACTGTGCACATGACTCCGTTTTGGCCTACCTCGTGCCTGGAGCCGTATTATAGAGCTTCAAAAGCGGGCGTGTGCGGAGTATCTTCATCACATTCTATATTTTGAAATGCGAAATGAAAAGTCTGTTTGCAGAGAGCGGGTGAACAGTTTTGAAAAAACTGTTGAACCAACTGACAGATATTTTGCATTTCTTTCTTCAGGAAACTGTCGCACACAAATTTTTTTAGCAAAAAGCGCAGAGTCAAGATCGCATAACTAAAATGTAAAAGAAAATTAAAAAAACCAAAAACATCCTGCCATTAATTGAAAAGTTAATAAACAGAATGAAAAAAAGCCGAGTTAAAAAATCTTCAGTAGTTTTTCTACAATTAATTTTCAAAGATAGGATTTGAAAAGTTTGGAAAAGAATTAGAAAAATTTGAGTAGCAAAAATTTCAGTAGCTCTGAAAGCTTAACTGCTTCTTCTGTAATTTTTTCATGCATTGTTTGCTAAAAACTGAGTTTCATGACTGAGCTTTCGTACTGAATATTCTTACCTAAAATACCGTTGGGTATTCAAGTAAATATGAATTAAAATAAATAAGTACAAAGAAATATTTATGTACTCATATAAGTTTGCCCATATCGTTTGAAGAGTAAATGCCAAATAGAGCAAAAAGTATCAAGAACTGCCATAAAACAGGGCAACAAACTCAAATAAAATAAAATGTAAATGCAATATAAAGACACACGCACACACACACACACACAAGTAAATATTAAACAAAAAACTTTAGTTGTTGGGGTTGGGGGTTGCGGTGGTGCTGTGGTGCAGTGGTGCAGCTTTCAATGGCAAACAAATGCAGTGCAACTAAACACGGAAAGTGTAAAGATCAGAAGCAGTGACTGCAATGAACGCACACACATATGTACATACATTTGCTCTAATACACCTATAAACATATTCACATGTATGTGTGCATGAGTCTCCCGTAATGTGGCAGCAGTGTCAATGAGACAAACATCAAATGAGGCAAATAAGTAGAGCCATAGCAGAAATGTGTTTTGTTTTGTGGCTGGTAAATAGTGCAATATTCCGTTATGGTTATGGTTTGTTATGGATGTATGTAACATTGAAAAAAGTATATATGTATATGTGTATTTTTTTTATTGAAAACGAATATAGTGCAAGAATTAAAACAAATATTGCCGCTGGCGCTTTTAATTCCCTACTATTGCTAGGCTTCCTGCTGATTTTGCTAGAGAGAGTGTCGCTGATAATAATGATGCTAATAATCATACTCAAATTGCTGTGGAAAGTCGAGCGCAATAAATGGCACGCAAAATGTATTTACGTATTAGGGTATGTACATACATAATAGGTGTATTAGGGCGGCTCATCAACAGCAGTTGCGATTTTTCCCTCGAAATTATATAATTTATGTTTTAAGATTGCCAATAAATTATTTCGCAGAAATATTAAGATTTATGCGAGCTGTACGGAATTGAAGACGCCTTCAAAAATTCTATTTTTGTACTACATATATGTATATAATTTTTTTTAAATATTTCTTTTTAAATAACCATCTAAGTTTTTTATATGGTCTTAGTTTGAAATATTTGCGTGCAAATATTCAGAAAATAGTTGTCAAACATATTACCACAAAAATGGGTGAGAAATTAAATTTCCAATGATATTTCGTAATTCGAAACCACAAACCCTGATTTTTATAAATTTTATATTAAAAGTCGACACACAGATCTAAAAATGCGAAGGGGATAAGATTGAAAGCATTTTTGTTAAAAAATCTTCGTAATATTATTTTGAATTTCTTCTCAAATTTACTGAAAAGTGCAAGTACTTGTGTCAAAAGTCATATAAAGTAAATTAATAAGTAGATCGTCTAATTTTTACTTGAATCTTATTGAATTTATTAATAAGAAAAACTTTTTATTTTTAAATTATCCCTTTTTAATTAAAATTTTGCTTTTAACATCTTAACACACATATGTAGTGAAAGTGAATAATCTTCTTTATTTTGTTTCTAGTTTAATATTGTGGATATTGTATTGTACTTTAAATTTTTATTTTTTTTTTAGTCCAGTAATAATTAAATAAATTTGGTATCAAATGAAAAAGGTCTAAAATATCTAAGCGAGGAATACCACCTTTTTCAAAATATTTTAATTAAAAATGTTATTTGATTGCCATGGAATAAAATTGAATATAATACAGTTGACCACTATTACTTATTAATTTATTTGTAACCAAATTTTGTGAAATTATAACTCAATGTGTAACATAAACTATATAAATAAAAGTTTCCAACTTTTAACTAAAATAAAAAAAATTTTATAAATTTCTATACAACTTTCAAAATTTTTAATAAGAAATTTTAAACAGTTTTTGATTACGCAGTTTGATTGCTCATTTAATTTTTCTATAATAAAGTCGAAGTCTCAACTGGCTAAAAATTCCGGTTGAATTTTTATAGGGTTTGTTATTTTTTTTTTAATTTGGTTCATGCGTAATATGGAGAAAAGTGTCCAGCAATGTCAGCAAAAAAGCTATGAATAGTCAACGCGACTTTTTAGGCACTTGAAATTTGATCTTTGTTATATTAAAATTTAATTGCGTACCTTAAACTTAAAAAAAAACGAATTGAAAAAGGAAAATTTTGAAGATTTATTTTTAATTTTGTTGAATTTTCATAAATTTCCTAAAAAATTTGAAACTTTTATTTATATAGTTTATGTTCAATAATGAGTTATAGTTTTATAAAAAAATATTTAAAATTAATTAATAAGCATAAGTGGCCCGCTGTATTGAATTTTGTTGCTTATGATATGCACGCGCCCAAGCTTTGTTCCATGGTAATGAAATAACATTTCTAATTTCATAATTTTTTAATAGGTGACATTCGTCGTTCAGATATTTCAGGCTTCTTTCATGTGATAAAAAAATTTCTTTATTTTCGATAAGCAGTTTGTTTCTTTTATTAAGAAAGAACTTTTATTTCGGGCTTAAAAAAAATGTTTTCAACTGTTATTACTGGACTGAAAACATCAAAGTCCGGATTTTTTAATTATGATTGGACTTTTGAAAAAATAAAAACAATTCAGAATTCTTGTCTAGAAAGGACTAGGGTCAAAGAAACATTTATAGCTTTCTTTTACAACAATATTTTTTGCACCGCACTTCTATTGCATCGAAAAAAAAAAACTGTTACTTATGGCCGCGTCTGGTCTAAATCCGTCACGTTTTGGCTGAGTTATTTCAGTTTTTTGATTCATAAGAAAATGTGTGCTTCCCTTATGGGTAGAATTTTACCCATATGATTTTGGAGAGTTTTATAACTATAAGATGAGAAATTGCCACTGCTCAATGGTAGTATTTTCGAACATGATCTATCATGACCTATCAACCATCAATACCTACATAATTTATAACAAAATCTCCAATGTGGCCAAATATGCAAAAAATCACAAAACAAAAGAGTTTTTTACGCCAACTGGCATAAAATCGCATGAACAATTTCCTTATTATAATTTCGTTGAATTAATTTTTAAATATAATATTCTCATATCACACGTTAAAAAAAATATTAAATATATATATATATATATAATATAATAATATTTTTATGCAAACTTTTTATAAAAAAAAAAAATTGTTTTTGTAGGTAATTTAAAATCGACCCACCTCACTTTAATCCTAATATTTTGCTCCAAAATAGTTTTGGTTTAAGTCTTGAAATATAATGAATTTTATAAATCCGATGGAAAAACATCATCGATTTTTTTTTTTTTTTGTATAGTGTAGTGATGCACCCTAATGTATGTGTATAAAAAGTACTTGGAAATAGTGCAATAGGCAAATACAAAAAGTAATTACGCATATGTTTTTATTTGCATAGCGGCATATGTACTTTTGTAAATAAATATTCGTAATTATGTACAAAAGAGAAAGCACGTTGTTCAAGCGAGTAATCGGTTATTTGAGGCAACAAATGAGACGGATATTCATATAAAATACATACATTAATATAAACCAGTTGAAAGCCACACACCACACACATTCGTATGCGCTAAGAACTTTGGCAAAAGGACACAGATACATTATTATCTTCTAGCAGTGCTTTTAGCTTTGTAAAGGATAATATTTATATAATTCTTGCAAGGTCACGAGGTTACGTAGAGAAATTACCTATGCAACTGGAGCCAAACAAAAACATCAGTGTAGCCACTAAAATAAATAATGGCATATCTAGCAGAACTATGGTTTACTAAATAGACAATTGTAAGCTAAGGAAATGTCTGACATTTATTATTACGGACAACATCGCTAATGATGAGGCCGCCAAAGCTCCACTTTTCCTTAACCTCGCCAACTCGGTTGGTAATTCTTCGTTGTACAACGGAATGTACTCGAGGATCTTATTATGTATAGAAAGCACAACTGAGAGTTTGGTAGCGCAGAAATTGGGCTTCACCCATTCTTGAAACCGTCCGGCATCGCGAGTCTCTATTGCAGTGCCGGAGTGTGCTCCTCCAAAGTCTTATGAACGTTGCAAACGCTCATCGAAACAGAGTCCAGTTGTCTTGGGAAATATAGCAGTCCGGATGCCTCCTCTCTAGCACTAACAGCGTGTAGTGCCATTTGGACACCTAACTAAAGTATCGAGAAGAAGTGGTCGGCTGCGAAGAGGGTTGGCCAAGCAGTTGTGCCTATTTGTATGTGTTGCCCAAAGATCGTTGTCCTCTTCAAGTCAGAACTACATATATATTTAGAGTTATTGGTTTTGCCATTCCTGCTGCCATTTGCTACTTTGTACTTCTGATTGACGGCGATCATCATTCTAGCCCATTGCAATTTGAACTTTTGCTTTACGATTTTGTCGATAATTTTTGCGCTAAGCCCTGTGGAATGGAGCGATTATTTTCAGGACTTTGGAGCAGCAGCTGACATGAAGGATTTTAAACAACTTGTGAGTTTAGAGGGCGGTTGGCTGTCCGCGCAGCACTTTGTGACTGCTTCCGTAGTTCACCAGAAATGGACCTTGGCGGACGGGCCATCTGCGTGATTTCCGTCGGTATGGAGCTTTCTTGAGGGGTTTAGTTTGTCCGGAATTTTCTGAGGCGGGCCTGCCTACAGAAAGTGTAGCCTTACCTTCCGACAATACAGGTGACTCGAGAGAGATTTTAGTTGGTCACTTAAGCACTTTTGGCGCCGCCGACAGATTTCTAATGCCATAACAGTGATAGCATTTATACCCGTACGAGGATCTGATGCTTTTTTAGGTTTTCATTTACATTTATGTCGTTAACCAATTACTCAGATCAGACCTTTCGGTTACCGAAAAAAGAGGGAAGTAGGAAGGAGTATCATGCCACAGCAAGTCTATTGTTACTCCCACTGACGGGCCGGTATCCGGGAGGCTCGAGGTACATTTGACTTCCCTCTTGTCTAATCTAATTCCGTGGTGAATCAAGTGACGCAAAAGCATTCCCAGATTCAGTTTTGAGCGGGCATGAACTATCTCTTAGTGAAGCCTTCCCTAGCAGCCTCAGCAGACGCCAGCTCTGAGAAGAAGCATATGGGGAACCCTGCTGCAAGATTTAGCTTCAGTAATGATAAATTAGTGGTAGGGTGCTCCAACTCAAACAAATTTAGATTATTGATGTGCGCAGAACCGGCTATTGTGATAATGATTGAAATAAGGAATACAAGTCTACTATGATTTTTATACTTTTTGCAATGGAAAATTTTCGAATGTATTTCTGTCATGAAAAAACTTCTCACAAAAAACATTTGGCATTCGGAGTCGACTTGAAACTGTGGGCCCCTCAATTTGTATTACTACACCAAGACGTACACCACAAATTGTAAAAGAGTTCGGCCAAACATCGAGCCAAATAAGTGGCAAATTATTATTGTACTAGAAAACCCCGGCAGACTTTGTCCTGCCTATATTTATTTATTAATTGCCCTTTGTATATGTAACCATTTCATTTTCTGTCACATATAACAGGTGGCAAACTTCTCAAAAATGTAGGTATGCACCTTTCCCACGCCTTGTCGCTAATATTTAAATATGTTATATCCTTGTTTATAATTAAATTAAATTTGACTTTTAAAACAAGTAGCAACACTCTTCAAAATATACCTTTTAACTTTTTCCTAGCTAAACGAACGGCTTGACACCCATATTTTACTACACATCGTACATAATTTTATTTTATTCTACTTTTCAAGCAAGTGGCAACCCTTTTTAAAATATACCGTGCTATAAACTTTCTTCCTTAGCGGAACGAAGCCCTTCATATACATATTTTAATGTTTTATATACTTGTGTATAATTTCATAAAATTCGGCTTTCAAACAGGTGGCAACCATCCAAAATACGGCACTCATATTTTAATATTTCATATAAATTGTATATTTTTAATAAATTCTACTTCTTCCCTCGTAAAATTTAGCTATGAAACTTTTGTCTGTGTATATTGTAATTAAATTTGGCTATTTAAACAGGTGGTAACCCTCTGCCAAGAATAAATTATACTTTACGACGTATTTGCGGAGGAGTTGACACGAGATTTTTATATACATATAAGATTAAACAAAATATTTTTTTTCGTAAAATATTTTTTTAAATATCAAATAGTTATTAGAAATAATTTAATGAACGCCATTCATACAAAATTCTATTTAGCACAATATAAGAATGTTTTATAGAATTCAATATAATCCAAAAATATCTGTACAAAATTTCTTTTGGCAATTTACGTTATTATTCACAGAGCTCTTCCTGAAGGCAACCAATTGAATCACCCTTGCTATAATTAGAATCAAAAACTGATTCCCACGACGAGGTCATATTCACTCTACGCCTCGGAGTTAGCGCCTTCATAAGTGTTAGGTAAACGTAAAAGCGGTTAGAATTATATTTCTTTTTGTATGCGAGTGGTCACATTAGGGATGGTAATCCCGGATGGCACCTAATCCAATATTTTGTAAGTATCCAAAATAAAAGGACGCCTTACTCACAGTCCCCTAATTTTAAATCAGATCTTTTTGGAAATATGTCTGGTGTGTTTTGTAAGCTCGAAGCTGCTACAAGTTACCATTGAATTTTAACAAAATAATTGTTTTAAGAGCGGGTTTACCCATTTTTTTAACTAAAATGTTTATATAAATGAATAGAAATTTTTACGAACTTATTTAGGCTTTGTACCATGTTTGGAATTTGGATGGTTTATGTGATACACTTTGTGAAATTTATCAAAATAAAAATTTTTTTGGGTGTCCAATTTTGAGTGAGCACTTACTTAGGTAATAATTTGTTAATAAATATGGATATTTATTTCTACTTAAAATAAAGAAAGCAATATTTATATAGATAGGTAGGATTCTGTTAAAAAACTTAATTAGATTTACTTGACTTTAATTATGACCGTAATTAATACGTTTTAAAGCCTACAGCTATCCGTTTATTCCGCATCTATTCTACTTAGTTACAAAATATGTGAATTTATTTAAGCAAAAAATGTAATTTTTACTTTTTAAATATGTTTGCCTCAAGAGTTTTTCGTAATGCCTTAACTTCCTTTTTAAGATACATATTTATATGTCAAAGTACTACCAATTGCGTAAAATTTTACTTTTGTCGCTTGGTTTGTTATGAATGGAATAAGTTTCACAATAAAACAAAATATTATTTAACCTAAATTTTTTACTATTTTTACCTATTTCTACTACTATTTTTACTAATACTACTACTTTTTTGACAAATGCTACTACTAATTACTGCTACTATTTGTACACATTTTTAGTAATGCTAATACTATTTACTCCTACTATTTTTACTAATTTCTACCACTATTTTTACTAACGCTACTTCCAATAACTACTACTATTTTTACCAATTTTACTACTATTTCACTAACGCTAATACAAAATTTCCAATACAATTTTTTTTAACCAATTTTTACTACTATTTTTACTAATTTTTTTTGTACTATTTTCACTAACGCTACTATTAATTACTACTACTATTTGTACCAATTTCTACTAACGCTACTACTAATTGCAACCACTACTTGTATTAATTTGTACCACAATTCTACTAATGCTACTACTAATTTCTACTACTATTTTAACCTATTTCTAATACTATTTTTACTCATTTTAACTCAATTTTTCTACTATTTTCACTAATGCTACTATAAGTTACTATTACTATTTGTACTAATTTTTACTAATTCCACTACTATTTACTACTACAATTTTACTCATTTCGACTACCATTTTTACTAATGCTACTACCAACTACTACTACTACTTGTATTCATTTGTACTACTTTATTCTTTCCTCTTTTCTGTTTATATCTATATTTTTTTTATTAATTTCTAACTACCATTTTTTACCACTGCTACACTTATTACTACTTCTATTTTTACAATGAGACCCCGAAAATCCTGAGATGCTATAAATCGAAATAATTAACTACTATACCTATTCCACATCCTTTGATACTTATAATATCACGTATGTGTTTGTATAAATATTGAATATGCAATTCAAGCGTCTGTCTACTTGCTGTGCATATTCCAAGCATGACCGCATCTATTTGCATTGCAGCATACAAAGATAGTGGCTACTTGGATACAAACTTAGCTTTTTATAAATACAAAAATATTTAAATGTATTTTGTGCATAGTTAGATTTCATTCTGTCTATGCAAAACTCCTGTTCGCTTCGCGTTGGCACCCTTTGTGTAACTTTAGTTAGCTATTTCAAAACTTGACTAGCTTTTGTATATGTACTGTATGATTTTACATATAAATATGCTATAACATTTAGTATGCACTCATGTATGTGCATATGCATGTGTGTGTGTTTATAACCTTACTACTCTGTTGCTTTGACTTTTACTTAAGCTTTAATTCGCTTTTACTTAAGTTTATTCTAAACTTGAAAACTATTGCTGTAATTAAAATGCTTACCCAACTATGAATACTCCTAGAAGCACACACATACACCTGCGTATTGCACTTACACACATACATACATACATATACATGTGTGTGCATGTGTTGCTATGAGGACGCTTCATAACCGTTCGTTTTCTGTCTGGCTGAATATGTTTGCTTGCATATATTTGCTCCGTGTGTGTGTGTGTGTGTGTGAACTGAAGTGTTGCACCTGTAAAGGACAGTAAATGGAATTTTTTTAAATGAACGAATTGCTTTTAATTAAGGTATATTGCTGCCTTTAAACATTTTGCAATGCTTTTCAAGGTATTAAATTGCTTTGAATGCGGTTTGAATAAATTTAATGTTTAAAAAGTAATCAATATAAGGTTTTTTTGTTTCGGCTTTCTAATAAAATATTACTTTCTTTATGCAATTTTTGTTATAGTTAATTTGTGTTTATATCGATAAAGTATTGGTTCCGGCTTCATCAGAAATCGCAAAATATACCTACAACTTTTCATTGGGCAAGAATTCCAATGACATATTTTTTCTGCTGATTTCTAAAGAAACAAAGATTTTAAATCCACACAGCTTATAGGATTTAAACTAGGTCAAAACAAAAATATATGGATTTTCTGCATAACTCGTTTCTAGCGCCAGCTAATGGATCCATTTAATACTAACATATAATATTAATGAAATGGCGTTCGTTGGTCATCGCATCACAGGAGTGCGGTTGAGCCGATTTGGCTAATTGTTTGCGTTTACATTTACTATGTTTATTTAAAAAATTGCCGGCAGGTAGCGCTGTGATCGATATATTTCTAAATATCGTATTTATGCGCCGATTTGGTTAATTTTCAGTAGGTTTTTCCAAAAAATAGAACTGGTACGTGGCGCTGGAGTCGAGATATTTGAGAACGGATTTGATTCATATTCAGTATGTAAAATGGTTTTCCCAAGCGAAACGTTGCTGCACAAAATATACCCACAAGGTGGCGCTGGAATACGAAAAATCTATGTTACGGACTTATTCCATTTATATTCAGTACATGTGTATCTATGCGGTAGGTGATATTTGTAAACACTTCTTCCATTGAACGATTTAGTTCACATTTAAAACGGAGATTAACTAATGAATCAAAAATAGTTTACTCGGGAGAAGGCGCTGGAGTCGAGGTATTTCAAAACAACATATTTGTTGTCCCACTTGGTTCGTTACCGAATCTGTTTAATAATCTTTGTTGTCTTTTTTGTTCTAAGAATTTCTGCGTCGCTGACTAAATTTTTACTTTCCAGCGTAGCGTGGCATACACATTGCCTTTAACCCAAGACAGATTACTATTGAAAATTGACGAAATCAGATGACAACCACGTCAACATAACGGGAAAACGACATGGTGTTGCCCTTCTTAGAGCAAATATGAATATCTTTTCAACTACTTGATGAAAGTCTACTAAATTTGGTACACACAAGAGGCGTGGTACCGGTAATTTATAAAACCAAAAAAATAATATTAATATTTCAGTTACTGTAGAAGATAATTTTCTCAAATTTTATGTAGAATTGGATTGGGGTAAGAAAGGTGTGGTTTAAAAAAAGTGTAGAAAATGAGAGTACCACCTCCCACTTTAAAGCAAATGGGTA
Source organism: Anomoia purmunda (assembly GCA_951828415.1). Taxonomy (NCBI): domain Eukaryota; kingdom Metazoa; phylum Arthropoda; class Insecta; order Diptera; family Tephritidae; genus Anomoia; species Anomoia purmunda. The sequence continues at coordinate 35,926,847 of OX639997.1, forward strand.
TGTCTGCGAAACTACTTTATCAAAAATCTAACAAATATATTATACACTTTGCATTTTAACTCGGTAAGCATAATTTCGAAAATCATGGCAACCCACCTTTCTTACATACAACGGTAATTTACAAAAACCATATTTTAGTAAATACAAAGGGTAATTTACACAGATTTTATATACAGGATTGTTGAAAGGAAGAATGTGTGAAAACTTTTGAAATGGGTGTGACAATTTAGCGAAAGATGCTATAAATTTGAAACTACTGTATTAAAGTCTGTCAAATATGGAACACTGTTAACATTTCAACTCAGTAAGCATGATTTCGAAAAATATAGAAATCGGGTAAAAATATTTTATCATTTTATCAACATAGCAAACATCCAAATTTTACCTAGTCGTTTCCGTTACAGTCAGAATGTCTCAATATTTGTTCGATTTTTTCAGGCTCACGAATTAGAAGACATATATGTGAATGTACATACATATGTAGTAAATAGTATTATATAGTCTATATGTTTGTAAATGAGGTGTCTTTGCGCAATCAAAAACTATTTCATAACTATGAAATACAAATACGCACATAACCTTATACTTGGTACGAAGATTTTTTTTTATTAGAATCTACATACTAGTTATGTTCTACATAAAATGAAATTTCGTGCCGCACAACGCTTATATGTAGTTATGTATTTTATCAGCGGCATTTCAAAATAAGCGTAGAGTTATGCCAAGTTTAAATTTTTTTTTTTTTATATAAACCCAGCGCGTATTTATGTGTTTAGAACATGCGAGTATGATTATATGTAGCTTTGTATGTGTGTATGTATGTATTGCCCTACGCCTTGTCTTCGCGTGCCATAAACCATTGAACGTGCACTTATCCTGGTACTTTTCATTAAATACGCACACTTATTTAATTTATGCAAAAGTCGTTTTACTAATTAAAGAATTTATGAACTTTAAGGCAGTTCGTGGTTTTTTTTTTAGAAAATATTTGTTATTTTTTTCTCTACATATATGTACATATGTGCACTTGTGAAAACATCGTCACATTCTTTATAGTTAAACATAATTTGTATTGGAAATTTTTGTTTTATTTCGGGTGCTTGTTGAATTCTCACGTACACAATAAAGAGAAATTAAAAAATTTACTTGTATTTTGAGTTAATGAATATATTTATGTGTACCTATAATGTTGAATTCATTAACTGACATATATGAAATGCCGAGAAATGAACGCGATACTCACTTACGCATTTACAAAAAAAAAATGTGTGAACGAAATGCCCTGTCGGAAATAGACCACCAACTACAAGTGGTTGAAATTATTTCATTTTTTTGTCTGCAACTAACTTGATAATTCCTTTAACGTAATAATTTCATTTAATTTCCTTTTAAGCAGGTGACAACTCTTGGCACTCATATTGTGAAATGTTGTTTATATCTTGATTTAACTTAATTTGCATATAAACAGGTGGCAACCTTTTTAAAAGTAAGGAAATGAAGCTTTATTGAGGCTTTCGTATAATAATAGTTGGATTTGGTTTAACTTAGTATAATTTTGATTAATTTTTTTAAACAAGTGGCAACTCTCTTAAAAAAATATTTTTGAAATTACGCACTTTTAGTTTGCAATCATATTGTAAAATGCCATTTATTAATATTAATTAGATTGGATGTAACTTATTATAATTTTGATGAATTTTTGAAACAGGTGGCAACCTTCTCCAAAATTATTTTTGAAATTATGCATTCTGAAAACTTTTAGTTTGCGCTCATATTGTAAAATGCTATTTAATTTTTTGAATTAAATTAATTTGCATTTAAACAGGTGGCAACCTTGTTTCAAAACTTTTGGGAAGTACGGGTTTATTAAGCCTCTTTCAGTTGACGCCCATATTGCAATATTTGATTTCGATCATTGCTTTAATTGAATTTAACCTTTTGATCAGCTGGCGAATCCCTGTAAAACCCGATTTTATAATAACCTATAAAACGAACTATATATTTACATATATCAAATGTAAAGTCAGATAATTGGATTGCACGCAGAACATCGCCATGCGAATAAAGTTAGTTGCTTGCAAGAAAAAAAAAAGTTCACCCCCTTGTAGTTGGTAAAAAAATAACTCTTTAAATTGCTTTTGAAGTAAGTATTTCCCACAGGGTACATACAAATTCATTACGAGTATCAAACCCCCTCAGACTAACTGCCTCATTCTTGCCACACTTCTTTCCTACATTCCTTCGATTGTGGGTGTTGTTGCTGATGCTAGGCATAGGCATATCTAGGCAGTGATGTCAGTGAGGCCATGCAATTTAGCTGCGGGTAGTCAAGTACAAAAAAAAAAAAAAATATTTTTAATATTCAATTAGCATACGCAAACATTTCGGTATGCTAATGTCGGCTTGTCGGTAGCAGCAAGATCAAGTTTAATGAATTTACTATAAGCATGTATGGAACTTAAATATGCCTACTATAAAATATATGCACAAAACCTTATGAGTCTTTGAGTAAAAATATTGGTAGATAGGTAGCTACGCTAAGAACAATGTTTGTGGGTGGCATTGCTCGTATCGTTTGACGGCAAGTGCTTTAACTTTGACGGATACCTACAACTCTCTTTTCAGAAATGCATCAAATGTTATCAAGTGTGTTGATATGCACCGAAGTATATACATATAAACCTACAGTTACTGACATCATAATAGAATCAAGCATTCCCTCCACATACGTAAACAGTTATTAAAAACATTTCTTAACCAAATCAAAGAATGTATTTTTTAGTTCCGTTTATTAATTTAGCATATTAGTAACTCAAACACGCATGAATAGTTATTTGATTAAAGAAAAACAAACTCTTTTAAAGTAGACAGTCGTGAAATTCAATTGAAGATAAAAAAATATAATCAGAGAACTAAAACTCGAAAATAATAATAAAACTCCATTAAAAAGAGTGACAGTTTTAAAATTTTGTAGCAAAACCTTTATTTACAAGTATCTTAGTACATCTTTTCGGCATAGATTCTATTAGGGTCTCACAGACCGACTTTGATACGAAATATCAAGCTTTCTGTATTCTTTGCCGAAGTTCTACCTTATTCTTTGATTTCTTGATTTAGCGGTCCCAAGCTTTTCCTTTACAATCTACCACAAGTTCTCCATTTGGTTTAAATCTGGAGATTTCGAAGGCCACATCATGACATCGCTTCCACGACTCTGTAACAACATTTTTACAAGACCCTGCTGAAACTGCCAAATCAAAGGCATGTCTCATTTGGCATAGGGTAGCATAGCGCATTCCAATATTCTTAGGTATCGGTAAGGGTCCACGTTTTCCCGAATCCAAAAAAACATCCCCATATCATTATATGTATTTTCTCCCCCATACTTGAATGTTTTTGCTGTTTACCTGGGATTCATTTCTGCATTTTTCGGTTGTCGGGCCCAAACCTTTCCATCATTGTCCACCATATTTACTTAAGATTCGCCGGACCATAAAAATATTTCGCCACTTTTTTGAATTTCCTGGACCGGACCAAGTTATGTGAGTTCTCGCAAAACGTTTGCCGATTTCATCGCTGTCTTTTTGTCAACTTTGGAACTTTTCGTGACAATCTGCCGAAAAGGTCCCTTTCCACAAGACGACGGGCAATAGTTATTGAAGATATTGCTACGCTTATTTCCTTCTGGATGACTGTAGCGGATTTAAAAGGGTCGCGGTTTGAAAGTCTCTCAATGAAATTGTCGTACTCTGGCGTCGTTTTTCGCGTTCGACCTTTAAGTTCGCATTTGTTTTGAGGCGAAAGAGCAGTAAACACAAATTTTTGTAATATGTTAATAATTTTTGCAGTTTTGCGTAAAATCATTTTTTTTGTTGTTTCAAATTTTGTACAGATTCGATTACAGACAAATGTTATCGGAAATATAATAGCAAAGAGGAAGAACCGCTGATTGTTTCGAGGCAACCGATTTGATTCTATTTTATTGTCCATAACTGTATATATATATATACAACTTTTATGCAGTTCGAAAAATTAAATTAACAAGCAACTTTTGAAGAAATCGCTTTAACTTCAATTATAGATTGAAGTTAGCTAGCTACAAGATTATTCAATATTATGTGTCATCTCATAAGTATATACACACTTCCATAGTACATGCACATGTGTGCGTTATACATATAAATATGTATATAATGTGATGTGTAGGTTAATAGCGAGGGTCAAAAGATTGAATTAATTATAGGATTAGGTTCAAATTTGTTCAATAAATATCAATTATGCTCTCGTTTAACTATAAATGACGTTAAGATCATTTAAATGCATAGCTATGCACAGATGTATGTATGTATGTGTAAGTATTAAGACATTAGCCATTAGGCAATTACTGAAGTAGGGATGTTGATAATTTGCTAAAGTTGACTTGTAATTTTTTGGGTAGTAAAGTTGAAATGAACAAGTAAAGAAAAGTCTAAGTCCAGGGAAAGCGAAAATTTAAATATCGGGCGCATATTTTTATATCAAATAAACATTACTTTTTGTATGCAATTAAATCAATTAATATTACACTATTCATTGTAAATACCTTAATAGCTTTTTAGCCTCCATATTTTAAATTATTTAACTCACGTATCTCTTTCTCTTTTTTTTAGTATTCTATATCAAATTTAAAATGAATTTTTAAGGCTATAAATTTGACTGTAATTGCCATTTTATAAGTGAGTACAGGGTTTTTGTCCGATTTCTAAATTTTTTTAAATTATACTCATTTAGTTGAAATGTAAAGTGTGTAACAAATTTGGTAGAATTTGATAAAAAAGATTCGGAGAAATATCTATATGCCTTGAAGTGTGCGGTGCTCCGCCCATTTTCCAATGTTATTTTTTTAACTCACTTTTGCTCTCCAACGCAATCCTGTGCACAAAATTGTGAGCAAATTACCGAAATATTGCATTTGTTTACTTTTAGTAAGGTACTGTTATATATAAGATAGGCGTGATTTTTATTCAATTTTTACAATTTTCAATGTGGTGCTTGGTGACCTGAAATGCAGTGTGTGATTTCCCCAAATTTGGTGGTGTCACGCCTATGCCTCAATATTTTTTCTCTGACCCAATCCTGTATACTTAGAAAAAATAAGATTTCTTAAATTGCAATTATATTTGAGATGTGGGTGCCCGATTTCTATATTTATGAAAATTTGAATATTGTATTTACTCGAGTACTTCGACCAAGTACCGAGCTTTTTTTGTACTTCGATACGCGCCCACAAGTATACGATTGTGTAAGTATGTATATGCTCGGTCGCCAAACACTTGAAACTAAATTTAAAATATGTAGAAGCTTTGGAGTATGTAAATCTTTAACAAAAACTACACCAACAATTGATTGTAGCATTTCTCAACTTTTGAGAAGAAAACTGCGCTACGCGCCAAGAGCAAAACGAGAAAAACTTTCGCTTGATTGTATTGTGGCAATTTTTTTGTACAAATGTACCCCAATATTAGGAAAAACGCAATCTTCAAGCGATTTAGATGTCAATAATATTCAATAAAAAACATCAAGAATCGGTATTCCCTATCGCGGGAAAAGAAGTAAAATCCATACAATTTCGAAAAAGGTAACTAGCTATTGTTTTGGAAATATTTCGAATTTCGAAAAATCGCCAAGGCTTGACCTTCGAAAAAATTATGCCAGTTATTAAACACACATTTACTCAATTTTTATTCGTAGGCTCTTTACAATTACCTACTTGGTAGTATTTTTTCAAATGGTAAAATTGGTAGGTTACATAAAAAATCAAACTTACTATTTTTTCCTAGTAAAAACGAAACTGGGATCATAATTTACGCTTTACAATTAAATTTTCCCCGAGCACCACCCAAAACCTGTCCAAAAGCAGAAAATTTGCGATTTTACGAAAATTCAAATTGAAGATTTTATCTTACGTTTTTTAGTTAAATTTAAAAGCGAATGTGAAGTTTAAATTTACCTATTACTCTTAGATTTTGTCGCAACACCCCGTAGTTGCAACAGCCCCATCGTAAAATTTCTAAAAAAAAAAAAAAAATCCTCACCCTTAAGAGTTGCCCCAACAACTCCCAACACCTCCTTTAAGGGTAAAGTTTAAGGATGTTATGAAAATTCAAATTTAGAATCTTTTCCTATGTTTTCTAAAAACGAATCTGAGTTCTAATTCTGGTAAATGAGTAATGTTTGCATAGTTTTTTTTGTGATTTTAAAAGTTATTCATTAGCCTTTTAGCCTTTTTTTTATTTTTTATGTAATCTAGAAATGTTATCCTTTGGGGATGCTGGGGCAAAATCTAAGGGTGATAAGTAAATTTAGACCTCCGATTCGTTTTTAGCACACCGAAGAACTTACCCTAAGGTAGTTCACCTTTCTGAAACAGAACGTTTTCTTGGCTGTGTCTGCGTTATCGTTGTGTTAGTAAAAAATCAATTATCGGCTGTTTAAAAAATCATAAGTTAATTTTGCATATTTTTTGGGTACATTTTTGTTATTTTATTTTCTGTTGATTCCAATTTTTTTTTTATAATAATGCTACACATTCTTAACTGTAAAAACAACCTTTACATATCCTACAAAGCCATTTGCTTCAATACTCCGATTGCATTACAGCCTAATAACCAGAATAATGTCAAAATTAATATCGCATTTAATATGAGAATAATTTTGACAGCAAACGGGATGCCATACGACGGAATGTATTAACAAAACGAGTATTACATGCATGTGTATTAGTGTTGGTATATTTGTGCCTGCGTATGAATAAACATGTTGAGAATTCCGGTAAAATTAAATATGTGCATTTCCTAGTGTCGAACTGCCACCACCAAATCGAAATGCAATCAGGCATGCAGCCCCTTAAATGGCGAATAAACAAAATAATTTGTAGAAACAAATAAACCAAATGAACCAAAAGACCATAATAAAAAATAAATAAAAAAAATTAAAATTAAAATACGACCAGATATACCAAAATGGCAACAGGACTTTCTGGACAATATAAAATCATTTGCCAGCCGAATATCAGTGATGATAAAGTTGCCACAATTGCGGGTTTTTTTTTGGTACAATTTGAAAACGGAAAATACTTTGACACCGCATCCACTTTTTTGGTACAATTTGTATAGAATGTAACGTAGTTTATATTTAGCTTTGCTTTTAGTTAAATAACAATGTTTTGAAAATCGAAAAAAAGTTTTTTCGAGATCTTGTCGATTTCAACAGAGAAGGTCATGAAATTTACTTATTAACAACAACTTTCCTCATTTTATTTGTGATTGCAAAAAATGCAAACGCGAAGTTGCAAGAAATTAGTCCACAAATTGATAAAAAAAAAAAGGAAAATAAAGCATCCGATTAATAAAATGCTCCTCCGATTCTGAATAAAACTCCAGGAAATTTTCATCATATTACCTTTTCTCATATGATGAATACAAATTTGCAAATACCTTTTTCTTTGTAAGCCAATTCATCCGTAGGTATAACGAATATCTGGAAATATGGAGAATTGGTTGATGGATTTTGAGAGTAGTTTCTCCAAATATCTGAGAGCGAATTGGACAAGTTTTTAGATTTGAATATTTACATATTTGATCTTATTCCGCTTAGTAACATTGAGAACTAAGTTAATTAATAAATTCTATTCATGTCCATTATTTGCGTGTTAAATTTAGATATATGGAGGTGAACTGTTTTCGTATCTCTTCATCTCTAATTACATCTTCCGCATTTTTACAGACCTAAACGTAAAACTGGAAATTTTTCAGTACTGATGGTTTTTTGTACGTAGCACTGACCCAGAAAGAAGAACGAAAGTGAGCAATGCTAGAGTGAAATGCAATATCACACGTACACATTTGTTCACATCACATTTTACCTAGTGGTCCTAAGGAACTGATATGAACTTTGTTCTGGTTGGTTGATTGGTTGGTTGGTTATAACGTTGCAAAGGAACAAATTGTCGGCCTTCTTGTTACCGCACAAGTCCATTGGACTGGCCGCCAAGCTCAACTGCAGGCCTTCTCAACAGGCAGGTAACCGGGAAAAGAAAGAAAGACGTTTAGCTTCTCTAAAAACCATCCCACACCTACTTCGCAGTCCATTTTGGACCCATCGGTGTAGATGGTCACTCTCCCTCTCCAGTCCTGTCTTGAAGGAAAATTTAGTTTAAATTTTTGCTTGAGCGATGGAGGTACATAGGCGGATTGGTCCTCTATTTCTACTATACCCGTATAGCTTTAACTTCCAGCATCCCGACTCTCTGAGTCTGATTGTAGAGTTCGGCGCAATTTTGCGAATATGGAGCTCTATGGACAGTTGATTCAGAATCACATTAAGCGGATCCGAGGGGCCCGACCTATTGGACCTATTGTTTGTCCAGTGCCGGCCACAATACTGTAGCACCATAGGTTAGTACTGGGCTTATCACAGCCGTAGACATCCATAGAACAAACTTTGGTTTCAATCCCCACTTTCCACTGAAGATCCGTTTGCTTGTATAATAGGCTAGATATGCCTTCTCCGCGCGCTTCTCGATATTTATCGTGCAGCTTAACTTGGCATCTAGTCTGGCGCCAAAGGAGGACAATATGAGAACCATTCTGTTTATAGAAGGGAGTCTGAAATGTGCCATTTTCGTTTTCTTGGTAAACAACACCAGCGCTGTCTTGCTCTGGTTGCCACTGAAAACGCTTTTTGAGGTCCATGCGTGTAACCTCGACAGAGCTAGCTCACAATTTCACTGATCATCGAGGGGAAGGGACCAGATACTGCCACCACTACATCATCTGCATAGGCTACTACCATTACTCCACCTTTATTGAGTACCAATAGGATATTGTTCAGTGCCACCACCCAGAGCAGCGAGGAAAATAGTCCCCCTGAAGAGTACCCCTGCTTGCGTAGCGCGATAGTTTCGCTGAGCCATTGGATGATGTTGTAGTTCGATTGCCGCTGAGCGTTAGCTCAATCCACTTGCATATGAGGTCTGAGATTCCAACCTTTGGGAGGGATTGAGTAATTGCGTAAGTTTTTATGTTATTGAAAGCACCGTCTAAGGCTGGAAGTGTCAACTGCTTCTAATGGAGGGATCTCTCTATGATGCTTACAACTTCATGGAGAGCAGTTTCTAATGATCAATCTTTAATGCATACATGTTGGGTCGTTGATAGTTTAGATATTTAGATATTCTTGGAAGGAATCTTATGTGCTTTGCTCTAAGCGCTGACTAAATTTTTTCAACACTGACTGTCTGTTGTGCTAGCAATTGGCTGTCACTGTTCTTGCAGGGAATTTTTAGTTGGATCATCTTCATATTTTGATGTTAATTTTTAATTCCTATTTTTTTATTAGATTAATATTTATTTATAGGACAATTTAAAAAAAATATATTTGAAATATTTTTTATTGAAAATTACAAGAAAAAACTTGTTTCATTTGGGAAATTTTTTGCTTGCGAAAATTTCGATATTGCAATATTAACTTGGTATTTCTATTTTCGTTTTTAAATCCTATTTTTTACTACATTAATATTTATTTATAAGCTGGTTAAAAAAAAATTGTGAAGTATTTTTTAATGAAAATTACGGCAAAAAAAAAATTGTTTCATTTGGTACACTTTTTGTTTATATTTGACACATTTTCGAAAACTTAATTTACAAACTTTCTTTTTATTTTCGTTTTTTAAACCTATTTTTATTATATTAATATTTGTTTATAAGCCAATTTAAAAAAATTTATTTATTGCTTATATTTGCAAAATTTCAAAAAGTTAATTTACCAACTCTATTTTTTACTTTATTATTGTTTATTTATTATGGGCCTATTTAAAAATATATTTGAGCTTTTTTTTATTTAAAATTACAAAAAAAAATTGTTTCTTTTAATAAATTTTTTCTTATATTTGACACAATTTCGTGAAGTTAATTCACCAACCCTGGCCGATATTGCCGTATTAACTTGGTATTTGTATTTTCATTAGTAATGTATATTTTTTATTATATAAATATTAGTTTATATTTTTGATTAAAAATTAAAAATAAAAAAAATTTGTACAGTTTTTTTTCACTTGGTACACTTTTTGCTCATATTTGACAGAATTTCGAAAAGTTAATTCACCAACCCTGGCCGATATTGCAATATTTTGTCGTTGTTGCATGCCACTTAATTTGTTTTGTATACATTTTTAATATTCGCATTTTTTATGCCGCTATTTATTTTTGTTTTAATTTTTTCGCATGCAATCATTAAGCGAATAAATGCGAATTTACGCGCATAAATTAACATGCACAATTTATAAATCAATGCAACGCCGCGCAAATGCCAACGCGCCACGACAATGGGAGCCGGAGTAGTAAAAACAACAATAAAAAAGAGATTCATACAAAAATGAGAAGTAGGAGGTGCAAAAGAGGATTAAAAGCAACCGATTGTGGGGCCTTAGCCACTTTGTAAGCAAATATATATATATATTTATATGTACAGCAACAACAATAATGCAGCCAGCAGATAAACAGCAGTGGCTGGCTATATGTAGGTAATGCAACTATAAAAGTACAAACCAAGACAATAAATTTTTTATTAAGTGCGGCATTAATTGAAATTATCACGACTACGGGGCGGTTGCTGAAGTAAAAATTACTTGGCACTGAGTCGAGGAAAAACAAAAGTAACACACACACATAGTACAACAAGAAAATATTACATAAATACAGGCGCATAAAGGAACAAATAAAGGGAATATTAAACGAATGAATTGGTATTTTTTTTAAGGAATAACAATGGATGGCGATTTTCCAATTTAACAAACGCCAAGCAGCGTACGCGAATATGAAAGAAAATATGGGTAAATGTGTAAATATGCTGATTGAGAATGAGGGCGGGTAGGTAGTGTAGGTAGGCTAGGTGCATACAAAGCAGTAGCTGCGTGGGCAGTGGCGGTAGCGATGTCGTTGCTAGCAGTGGCTGGCCGCTGCCTTGTTTGAAAATTGTTGGTCGCAAAGGGTTTTACGCAAATTGAAATATCGACTGCGCTGGCCACCACCACCAACGACGACGACGTGCTCGCTGCAGGCGTAAATACGCGGCATAACCGGCACGCGTTGAATAAAGTACCTACTATCTGAGGATATTTCTGCCAGCAAGGAAATTATGTACAAATTGTTAGGGTAGAAGATAGCGGTGCGACCACTTAATTTTTGGACAGCAATTTACGCATTGAATGGAACGGCATGGATGAATGGAGAAGGTGGCTGGAATTGCGGAAGAGAGTGCGGCACTGCCAGTTTGTGCTAACTCTTCTATATCAGATGAATGTATACAAATTTATAATTTGCACGTTGAAAATGAATACCGAATGAAAAACGTTTAATATACATAAATAAGCTAAAATGTTACATTGATTAAAAACAAACATTAGACATTACTGCTGGGCTTGAAATTCAATTCACAAATGATAATAAAATAACACAGTAAATATTTGTATTTTAAATGTGATGGAATAACACAAAGAAGTCGAAAAACTAGCATAATATAATTCGTTTATAGGTTGGATTAAAAATAAAACATTTGCTGCCGGCTGCAAAAAACCCATTAAAATTAATTTAAAAAAAAAAACTGTTTGTGATAACGTAATAATGTAGTTTACGGGAAAGGAAGGGAAGTGAAGGGAGTGGACAAAACTGCTTGAATCGTGATGACTAGATGGATTTGTAGACTTGTCTTTATATAACGAAGTTCGAAAGCATAAGCTAAAAACTACGGAAATCTCAGCCGACAATTAAAAACTTCGGATGAAGTTATTACAGAAGCAATGAGATTAGCAGATGACCCTTCAAAGGAGTTTGCAGCAATGCGACAAGACCCAGAAAATACTTTTCGAACACGTAGAATAGGTATGCGTAAATCTAGACGCAGAAATCAAAGTACCGCTATACAGTAGTAATCTTTAAATCACCCAACAGTAAACAGGAAAATCTCACCTCTATCCTACTGAATATTTAGTAGAGATGTGGTTACAAAATCCGAATATTCTCATTTGTTTTTATATAGAGCTAGCGCTAAAAACACTTTTTAAAAACTGACAAACGAGAAGGAAAAATGTCTGCATGAAAAAGGCCTGCATGTGCTTTGAGCATTCGCACAAGAATAAGCTGGAAAACAAGAAGCGAGCATGCCCACAAGAAAAATTCTCAAAGTCCGGCAGAATTTCTATAGGAAAAACGATCACAAGCGCTTTGAAAATTTCAAATTTTTTTTATAACTTTATTTCATAACGTAATTTAGCATTTATTATTTGATTAATTAATTAATTATATAACTCAATTTTACCGGAGAAGTTCCGTTTATTTACACATTTTATACCGTTTAACAAAAACTATGACGTCATCACAATTGATTTATAGAAACAAATGAAAACTTCTCTGCGAGTTCAGTGAAAAATTCAATTGTCCTGAAATCTTCACTACACATTAAGAAAATATATCAGTAGTCCTGTACGCTTCATTGCTTGTTCGGTAAATTTTTCAGGTATTTAATGCTGAATTGAATTGTATAACATTTTTCGTACTGAATATTGTACTGAATTTGTATCCCCTAACCTCAAATACTGTTGGGTAGATAATTTTTTAGTTTTGTTTAAAAAGCACGTTTTTAATAAGAGGAAAACGAAAAAACTTGTTCGCGTTCTATGGAAAAGTAGTTGATTGTTTGAACAAAACTTGCTTGTGTAGAGAATTTCAAACAAACATTTTCAAAATACTGCGCAATCAATAAAATGCTGCCAATCGCCATAGTACTCTTTGAGTTACTGGCTTTTAAAAAAGAATAAGGGAACTTTCCAGCTTTTTTTGATTCATCACTTTTGATTGATAATCTTTGAAAAAAAAAAATTAAAAATGTTTAAATAAAAAATAATTTTATTATAAAAATAAAAATCTTTTGAAAGTCCAAATTGCACAGAAAATATGAAAGTATGACAAATATAAAAAAGGTAAATTTATTTTATGTCACCTTCCCATTGGAAATCTGCCAAATTTTTATTTATTTTTCATCGGAGATTTATACCCTTTAGGCTTAGGGTTTTATACAAAGATTATCCAGGAAAAATTTTGTATAAAAATAATAGTTTTCGACTAAGCATTTAATATCCTTACCAACATTGTTCCAAGAGAAATAGTTTTATTGCTTTTCCGGAGTTTTTCGATCTGCCAAAAACATAAAACCTCGAAAACGAATTTTGGTTTCTTAGGGATCAAATAGCGCAGAAAATAAATTTCATCTTCGATCAAAAAAAAAAAAAATAACTAAAAAAAATATCTTTGGTTTTGGGGAAAAATTAAACACAAAAAGTTATGATAATTTTTAATAAAAAAAAATAAAAAAAATCAAATTCAAAAAATGATTATTGTTTTTAATAAAAATAAAAATAAAGAAACTCGTAAGAAATGATAATTTTTAATCAAAAAAATTTTAATCCCCTAAACAGCAATATTTCCGAACTATACTCAATACACTCAATTTTGTATCAATAAAATATGACTCGATACATATATGAATATTTTTTCTGAGCGATTAATACAAATTTTTAGCGATATATAGAAATGTATATGTAATTTGACGCTTATATCATAGATTGATGGTTGGTCGAAGTTCTTCTACAATTTTTAACAGATACCGCTCAAAATTTTTTAAATCGTACATAATAATCATTATTTACGGTCCCTGCTTATAACTTTAGAAGCCTGTTATGTCATCGATTCAGGAGCAAAAGTTAGGGTATCTTTTATTCACCGACATTTATCTTTTAGTTAGATTTAGTTAATAGTGGCGCAACCTTCGTTATGCGATATCGATACGACTTCCGTTATGCTAAAGAAATTTTATTTAAAAAAGCAAAAGAAGTTACCTTTAGTAGGTACTATAACTCTCCCAGCGCTGGAAAATTATACCAAATAGCTTATAAAAACTTACAACTAAACTCTCACTTTGATCGTGGAAAATGTTTGTGAAATATAGCGAATATGAAGAAATTCGTTGCATCTCACTGACGAACCGTAGTATGCTAGAATTAAGTCTTAGAAACAGTGTGGCCAGAAAAGAAGTAGCTAAAATAGAGAGCTAATTTCGTTTCAAGCTTATGTTTAAAAACGAGACCAAAAACTAATTTACTGAGGTAAATCTGCATTTTTAAGAATTGGATATTGCCATTTGGAATCAATTCTTCGCAAAATTTTTCTGAAAAGCTTAATTTCAATCTAAAGATAATTTTTGACAGCTTACGTTTTATAAGTTGCCAATTTATGAACCTCACAAAATATGATATGTTCCATTAAGAATATATGATTTTCCATACAAATTTTGGGACTCAATTTAAAATTCTAACTTATATTAATTTGATAAATTTGATAGAAATTATTACTAGAAAAAAACTAGAAGGCTTTGAAATCAAATTTCTTTTAATTATAATACTTTGGCTTAAACAAAACTAAAATGTTAAAATACTGGCTATTTGTCTATTTTGTCGTCGCCGACTTTATAGGATGCCCACAACCACTTTGATTTAAATTCTCCCATATCTTTTACCACATCACCTGGCTTCTTTATTATTCCTTTCACGGTTGACCAATATATCTCAATAGGACGCAGCTCTAGGCTATTTGGTGGATTGCAGTCACGAGGTACGAAATCGATGTTATTTGCATTGCACCACTACAATGTGTCCTTGGCATAGTGACAGCTTGCCAGATTCGGCCAGAACATTGGTCTGCTACCATGACTGTTAATAAATGGCTGAAAAAGTTTTTTGAGGCAGTTATCTCGATAATCTTGGGCGTTCATCGTCTCAGCTGTGATAAAAGGGCTGACTTTACGGCCACAGGAACAAATTGAAACTTGGACTTCACTTTCAAGTTACAGCTTACAGGAGCATCTTGGCGGCTTGCAGCTTTGATTTAATCACTTTCACTATGCTCACTTCCGCTGCCAGGCTTTTTAGTAACTGCCAGTCGTTCCTTGTATCGATTAAAAACTCTGAAAAGTGTCGAGTGGTACAATTTAACATTTTTAGCAATTTAAATAATTTGCCTAGCTGTATCTATGACTCTATTGCCATTTCTTACTAAACTGTAAATCAAATCGAAATTAAATTTCTCGTATGAGAAACTAAGATCATGGTCTACTCATAGTATTGGAATTTCAAAATATTGAAATATTTTTGGATAAGTTATAAGTTTTCCGAAGGGTCGCAATTTTGGTTTGTTCACTCTTGGGTTCCAGTGGGTTTCGGATATTAAATATTGTTTCATACTGACGAAACCAGATTTAAAATATCGGAAAAGTATATACAAATATTTAAGCCTTCATAACCAATATATATGAATCTATTTGGGGTAACATTCTCCGTTTGTGCTTAATTTTAATTATGTACATAAAAATTGTACCATCATATCACAGCTATACCTAAAAACTTTTTTCCCAACATTTTAATGCATTCAAAAATATGACGAGCTTTCACATACCACATACAAATATAAATATGTATGTATGTATGTATGCCCTTGAAATGTATGTATGTATGTATGTATGAATTTATTTTTGGCCTGCAAACAAACAATAGTTAGTTAATTTATGTGTGCAATGTATTTTCAAAATATTAAATTACATTACACATTATTGGATATTGTCAATGCTTGCAATTAATTAAAAACCATTAAAAGAACTTATTACTTGGTAAATAGAGAATGCCAATATATGTCGATGCATTTATTTTATTTACCGCAAGTCAAATGAATTCTTTTGGTTTTTATTTTCACATATTGTATATTTTTGCGAGCATAATAATATTTATAATATATGCAATTAAAATTTGTAGCTATTTAATACACAGTCGTTGCAAAAGGGTGCTCTATGTGCAGAAAGGGGGAACAATTTGTAAAACTTTTGGTAAATTTAATGGTATCGGGTGTTAAAAACTAAAATATTAAGTAAGAAATTAGCTTTATTCCATTGATTAAAGAAAACTGTTTGATCAGGAAATTCTGCTTTACTAAATACTATTAATTGATATTTAGATATTTAGTCCCAAAAGTTCACAGAAAAATAAAGCAGACTTTTATCTGCGGTATGGATCGAAATATGTATGAAAATGTAGGTCTATTTTTTATATTTATTTTTTTTTTATGAATAAGGCCACTTTAATTTTAGTTAAACATCCCCTTCACTTTTATCGCAGTTACCCTTTTCCAACGAAATGATATTATATGAAATATGTACATATGTATCGTATAAATTTATGTGTTGCGAGATGCACATACTTTTTGTAGAAATAATGTATCATACTTTTAATAATATTTCATTTTTGAATATAGTAAACACATCAATAATTTTTGCTTAACTTACACTCACTAAATGCACATGAAAGTAATAATTAAAAATAAATAATAATATTAATAATTTGGCGCCTACATCAAATAGCTCGATTTTTGGCCGAACTTCTGGTACAATTTGTGGTGTGCGTCATGAGGTTGTGCCAAAAGTTTAGTGTTCTCCGAATGGCTGATGATTTTTGTGACAAGCTTTTTCATTGCCGAAGTACACTCGGAGGAAAAACATGGTGGACCCTACTGACGCAACATACTCGGCCACTAAGCCACTGTTTCCGTTTAACCCTTGAGTTGTCCGTTGTCTCTGGTCGAGTGACACGGTCGGCAAGGGACCTATATCTATTTGTATGGTTTTTGTATGAAAAATATTTTTTTCTCAATTTTTTGTTTGTTTTATTTTTATAAGGTTTTTTTTTTTTGCATATTTTAATTAATTTTTCATAAATTATAAAATGAAAAAAGGTTAAAAACTATTATTGTGGAGGGGTTTCTGTGTCTATCATACTTTGTCTACAGGTGTAGCATCGATCCAGAACTGTAGAATGCTGTCCACAAAGTGAACTGTTGCTGGAATTGCTCTGCCATTTTATTTTACACTGCCGTCCATTTTTAAAACGATATAGTCGGCATGACGGCCTGTTTGTCCTAGGTGGAAACAAAGGTGCATCTACTTCTGTAGGTCTGACTATTATCAAATCTATTATTCGGTACAACGTTCCTACGGACCCTTTAACACGTTCCCGTATTAATCACCTTTAAACCTCAATAAAAACTATACTATTGGTCGTATTGCCTTTTTTTAACGATTCTCCATAAAATTCTCTTGGAATACAGGGTTACTTTTGAAGTGTCTTGTCCTGACTTAAATAGGAGTTATTTAGTTTGAAAATGAAAAATACCCTCAGGGACCTTATCATTCATCTAAGGGTTAGATAATATAAAAAAAATGAAAAAAGGGGCATCCACCTCCCTTACAAAGCGAATAACATAAAAACAAATCAAAGACGTTGCAGTCTCTAAATTCTACCGAGTTTTTAATATAGAAACTTCAGGTGGACATTAGAGCTATATTCCGGATAAGGGCGTGGTCGGGCTTGAAAAAAGATATATTTTCTAAACCAGTGTAATTCTTATGGCTATACATTTAGCTATTTCGGCACTTTATTTGTATAATTGCGTGGAAGTTTCAAGTGGCTCAAAAAAGTGATAGATATGTGCATTATATTTATGTGACATATTTTAACCAGTGTGTGCTTTTGTTTGTTTTCTCTTCCTTGCCAAGAAAGAATTGTCGAACTTTGTAGGGAAGAAACTGGTAAAAAAAAACTATTAAAATTCAACGGACCTTTTTAGTTACTTGGCACTTACATTTTGTTATACTTTCTTAATGCGCTAACTATAAAACTGCATACTCAGAATTTTTATACAAATTCAAATTAAAAAGTTTGAAAATTTAATGAAATTTTGGTGAATTTCCCTTTTTTTCTACAAAGTTTGAAATGAGAATAAACATGACATTTTTCATATAATGAATTTGACTTTTATTTAAAAATAACAAACAAAAGAAGAATATCCACAACTGGTCTGAAAGTCGTGTCTCCATTTTTTTCACATTACTGTAGGTCATTAGTGGGATAAATTTTATGATAAACCGTGTCGGACAATAAAATCGGTACGCAACATTTTTATAAGTTTTGAATATTGTTTTTTAGTTTGTTTAATGTTTATTCATTTTCACAAATTTTAAGTATACAATTTTAGTGCCCAATAAATTTAATATTTTCGATTATTTTTTTATACTTTTTTTGCTATTGATCGCCTGTTTTTATTTTCTATAAATTATTTATTTGAAAGCAGGAGAATATGCCACGATGTATTGAAAAAATATATATATATATATATATTACACTCATTTCCCATTTTGTCTCTCGTGCACTAAAATTGTCGGCTTTCAGTAATAGCAAATTATCGCACAGTGGTTCATGTTGTAGAGCTACAAATTCAACATGGAAAGTGTACTTTACTGCACAAATGCAGTTTTCCGCAGTTGATATTAATATAATATCTATGCTAAGGCATCAAGTCAATGCCAATTATAGTTTACAGTGAAATTCCTCATAGCCGGACACTCACCGTTACAGTATTTTTATCCGGTTATAGGAAATGGCCGCTTATGGGGGACATCAAGAAAAATATGTACCAATTTAAAGGGAAAAATCGCTTTTGATGAACATTAACTCCAAACTCCCATTTAGAAATAATTCTTTATTTATTTGTATTTATTTTGATTGTGTTTTGCCAATATGGAATACTTAAAAACAAAAACTGTAGTTTTTTTTGACTGGAATCACCAAATTCGTTTTTATCAACTCAATACTACAAAGTTTCTTTGGAATTTTTTAAGTTTTGTCAGTTTATGAAAAAAATTTTTTCATCAAAATAGTTTAAAATGTAGTGTCCGCGGCCAATTATTAGAGTGTCCAGTTATTAGGATGATACCTGTATTGGAAAATTAATGATAATGCCCGGTTATAAGGACTATCTATCCCGAGGAATTTCACTGTATTACAAAAGCCGAATCGGCAAAATATTCTTACCTTTAAAAGCGACAGAAAACGTTTAAAATATAGGTGTTATTTGTTATGCAATAGTTTATAATAAAGTTTCACTTTATCGAAAACAGGTTCAATAAACTTAAAATAAAAGTATAGAATTATAATAAATGTTTTTAGCATATTCGAAATAATATTCATATGTATCCAAAATGTTAACAATACGAAGTTCCTACAATTTGTGTGAAAAAAAAAATTGGAATTATCTATTTTTATGTATAAGCCATCTAAAAACAAAAGCGCAGTAAATATTCAGTACCGATTACAAAATGTATTAATTAAAATATAAGATCTTAAGATCTATAAAGAATTGACTTATATATTTCCTTTCGAACACCACTGTGCGGCGTCCGTAGTTTATTATGCACAGTGTAAATTTACAAGATGAACTTTTGATCAATAAAATTGATAGCTTAATTATGTTGAAGGTATTACAAATAGTTTATTAATGTTATTATATTGGGCCCGTTTTATTGTAACCGACTTGCAAAAGTATGCTGCGACTCGGATAAAATTTCCCTAAGTTTCAAATGCAACCCTGTTAGCATCTTTCATGAAAAATGAGATTTGTTTAGTGTTATTTAAGAAGGGAAAATAGTTGTGGAAGCAGGTTACCTTAATTATGTACTTAAAAATAATAAAAAGATAAAAAAAACGAATTAGATGTTAAATTGAAATTTCCCATGTATTTTCTTCCGGATAATTCATAATAGCGCAGTTTTTTTCAAACTTTCAACACTACATCTCAGGTCGGATATCATCCGAGTTAGTGTTGTTGCTTTACATGCATTTTGTTATCCTACCTAGTGTTCGTTTGCCACTCGGTTACAAAGAAACGGGCCTATTGTTATTTTATTAATATTATCAGAAAGGTTGACTTTGCTGAAACACTTGTTCTCCAGACCTGCTAGCTATCCATTTATTAAATTCAATAAATATTTCAATAAATTTGATTTTCTTTAAAAAGCAAAATAGTAAATATATACATATATACGTACATACAGTATTATTTAAATACTCTTGGAGCCAGTGCAATCTAGGCACTGCGTTGAGGCCTTAAAATAAATGTCAACGACTGACTGTGTGACAAAACGGCATTTCTTGCTATGGATGGGTGCAATTAATTTATTCACTAAACGCATACATGCATGCAAATTTGTTCAACGGTTAGTGTCGCTCATTTAGTGTCATTTGCATGCAAAGCAGGTGCGAGGAACTTAAATGGGAACCTGTTGCTGGGAATGATAAACTTAATGTTTGTAATAAACTTTTTTTCTTATATATATATATATGAGCTATTTATAGATTTATACTTACTTATTCCAATACATTGTTAAGTATCGATTGGAATAATTTTATTTATATTATTTACGTCTAGGTTTATGGAAAAATAATAACAAAAATAAGCATATAGCATGTCTTATAGTCAGAACAAAAATTACAAAAACTTTTTGGGGCAAACCAATAGTGGCAGTAATGCTGCCCTTAACCTCAGCTTAATTTGAATTCTGGGAAGAATGAAAATAACATGAAGACAGTCAAATTCATTAGACAAGGTATATGGAAAGTACCTGAATAGTTCCAACAATAGTTGGTGTAAATACACTGAGCCCCTGACAAATACAAAAAAGGCATTCTGCATCAAAAACGGACCTTTTGCATCTCCGATTATTTTCGTAATTTTTTTATGTTATATTAGCACTTTCCGAAATTCGAAAATGTTGAAATTCACTCGATTTGAAAAACCTTTTCCAAGATTTTCAGCTTAAATATTTGTAGTTGTCAAATAAAATATTCACTCATACTAAACGATATACGGTCATATTCTGAAAATCAAGCGATTTGAAATCGTACGATTTGCCAAATATTTTTTATTACATCTGCTTAAATTACCGAATATTTTATATGAAAACAATAAAATAAGCATATGCAATGTAATTCCAATAATTTAAAGGCCAAATTTTAAGCATTTAAAAAAAAAAAGTTTTGAAAAATATTTTCGAAATCGAGTCGATTTAAAATTTTTCGAATTTCGGAAGGTGGCTGATATTTAAAAATATTTGCCCGTTCTGTTTTTGTAAATTTTATTTGTGCAGGGTTTTTCGGGATTTTGTTTGTAAAAAAACTTTATATATATATTTTTTTTTTGACCGCACACACTTTTGCTATAACTGGAACAGTTTGGATAATTAATTTTATTGCGAGACTTACTGTATAAAAATATTTTTATAATAATTGTAAGTGAAAAGAAATTCTTAAATAACTAACGCGCAGGGCGTCCATTTTATAGAAAACAGCAAAATATTTTTGAAAAGCTTTGACTTTAATATGTAAATTCAGTAAGTAATACCGATTGGCTTTTGTATGTAACTAAATCTAGAACTTAACGGCATTAGCCAATGTTCAAAAAGTCCAGAATGGCTGAAAGTAGGAATATTGTCAACCGTACTCAGGCGTTCCAGACTTTAGCTGTTTTGAACTTAGTTCTGGTTCGCGTCAATGTGACAGCGAATTAACCTGATTAAAATTGCTTACAATAAAAAGCGTTTTTCACATGTTTTTAATCGATAAATTAATGGGTCGGATTTACCTAAATTGCCGCCCTCGGCAAATGACTAAATGCCACCCTTTTCAATCTAAAAAATCTGGCGACCTTGTTATGTTATTTTTTAATGACAGATGAGGAGATAATTTACGCATATTTTCACTTCCCGACTTCGACAACGTTTTCTTCGGCACCATCCATAAAATAGGTGGCATTAAATTTTTTAAAAATTGACCATCCGCCAAAGACTTATTTTTCCAAGTTTTTTTGTCCAGTGTAAAGCCTATTATTTGAATGCACGACTGCAGCGCTTGGTTGTTATTAAGAAAAAACAAAAAAAAAAAGTATATTTTTAACTATTTTGGAAATTTGGCGCCCTGGGCAGCTGGAACTGTTGCTTTAATGGAAAATAGTTACATCCCTGGTTAAATTCTTTTCTACTCTTTTGTGCACACTTTTAGGTAACCGGGGGTCGCGAATTCTCTCTTCGTCGAAGCGAAATTATTTCCAATTTATGCTGAGATTTTTTGTTACATAAACTATGCAACAAACTTTAAATCCTCTCTCATGATCTACCGTTTATTACGTCACTTTCAGTTGTTCTCAGCTCGGAAGGCGCAATGTTGTATTTTCTAACATTTTGGGCTCAAAGAAATTTAGTGGCTCAACGTACGAATCTATATCACTAAAAAATTAACAAAATTTTTCATTCGGTGACGAAAATTCCATCTTTCTGGTTTAATTTCTAATGCCTGAAGTGACTGCTGTAAAACCGGAACAAGTTCGAAAACCCTAATGCCTGAAAAGGCTGGCGTGGAATTCTAGCTTAACTTCAATTAAAAATGAACTAAGTCGAATTATAAATAAAATTTTTCGACGCCAATTTTCATTTTCAATATGAAATAACGTAATTTGCTTATATGTATTAAATATAGTTCAAACTGATACAAAGGTCCAATTATTTGACCTTGAAACATATTGCTTCAAATACTTGTTGAGTCTGTGCTTGGGGCAACACACTACAGACCGTAATTAGTTTTATTTCTAGAAATGTCAATCTTTCCATTTTCATAACATCCCTACACCCTTTCACACTCTTCGATATGCGAACAAGTTTTCTTACTGAAACCATTCCTCTGATAACCATCTTACTTTATGAATTGAAATTGATAACTATTCGAAGAATAGAAGGGGAACAAACAAATGTTAACACCCAGCAATCGGACTAAAATAGTGACAAACATAACTAAGCTCCAAATGTGACTTAGTCAGAGGAAATAAACAAAAGTTGCTTACTTAAGAATAAAAGTCACGTTACGGATTTGTCGCAAGCGGAAATGGGTAAATAGACAAATGATTCAAATAATTTCTTAACACTCATATTTTCAATCTTATACGCTTATTTATTTTTTTATTTTATTCTTTATAAATCTGCGAAACAATGACGCATGACATGGATGGTAAATGAGGAGTTAGTTTAAGAAAATGAGCGTTACAATCACATAGAAATAAACAAAAGTTAAATTTTGAATACCTTTTGCTTAAGTCTTTGAAGACCAAGCCCCAAAATTGCATCACAACAACAGGTGTTCGGTGTTATATTGAAGTAAAAATTACTAAATGTCACGTACAAGACAAAAACAGCACATCAACTCTATTTATGGACATGAAGTTAAATATTTGCTTAACATTTTTTTATGAGAGGTACATAAATTATTCATTAAAATCAAAACGCAATGGTATTTTCGAAAGACATAATAGCTAAACATTTTTAGAAATTAATAATAGAAATTTATAACAGAAGTTGCAGTAAAAGGTTTTAAACTATTTATGGTTGCTTATGGTTTTTGCGAAAATTGAGCTGTATTACTTTCGTTTTATATTTACTTGCATTATGAACGCAATTTTTGTGAATGTCCTTCACCAGCAGTATAATGATAATGCGAAGAGCTCTCCCTCAGCCGGACATTTAGCCTTCCGGACTACCGCAGCGTGCTTCAGGCGGTGGTGGCCGCAATCAAGGAGGCGACCGATTGCCTACTCTCCAATGTAATGCCCTCTAGATGGGCAAACATTTATTCTGATAGTCAGGCCGCTATGAAGGCCTTAGAATCGCTAATGGTGAGATCAAAACTTGTCGAGGAGTGCCTGACTTCTCTTTCATCCGTCTCAAAATACCTCGACATTGGACTAATTTGGGTACCGGGCCATAGCGACATTGCAGGAAACTGCGTGACTGATGAGCCCGCTCGGCGGGGTATCCTGGAAGTTATCACTCCATGCAGGGAGAGGGTGGGGGCTCATTTGGCTGCCTATGGACTTATCTTGGATAGATGGGAGCTCTGTCGACTCAACTGAAGTCGCTTACTAAGCGGTAACTTTCAACCTTCGTAGGTGGGCATTCATGCGGTTAGGCTGAATATAATCTCTGATCCTTTCTGCTCCAGCTGTATGGAGGATGATGAGTAGGAGTCATCTTTTCATTTTCTGCTCAGCTGCCCTGCCTTTGCAAGACTGAGGCTTAAGTACCTAGGCTCCTACATCTTTAGTACTCCAGAAGAGCTTTCTAGGGTGGAGATTGGTAACTTGCGTGACTTCATTCGGGGTATGCAACGTTTCTCCGGTTAACCTTTCTTGATTCCAATTTACGTTACCGTTCAAAGGTCAACCTAAAATGGAACTATCACAATGAAAGCCTACTAATTTTAAGTGACAGCCAAGCAGCACTTAAGACCCTATTGCTTGAGTGCATAAAGATACTCAACCCTCTGGCAACACGTAGCCATATTCAACTCATCTGAACCCCAGGCCACTATGGCATAGAGGGCAATGCGGCAGCTGATAGGTTAGTTAGAGATGTGGCATCAAGAACTCCTATAGGACGCGAGCCTTTCTTGGCAATAGGAAACCACACTATCACGGGAGAGCTTAGGAATAAAGAAACTAGCCGCGAGCACCTCGAGTCAGGTTTACATCAGGCAAAGTCTCTTTTGGAAGGATAAAAACGAAAAATGCTTTATAACCTCTCAAAGAAATCTTTGAGGATACTGACAGGCTTTCTCATTGGTCACTACAGACTGAAAAGTCATCTGCACAAGCTCAGCATATAGTCGAATGACTCCTGTTTCCTTCTGCGACTCGGCTCACGACATTTCGGGAAGACCGCAGAGGTATCTTGACCCACATAGCGCAGGGAAGGAACACGGCCGCTCACTGCCACCAACCACCATCTTAGATTTCCGCAGAGAGTTAGTGCTTGCTGAGGTACTGCAAGGAGCACGATCTTAAAGGTCGAAGTGCAAACCTCTATAATTGTATCTATCTAAACCCACCGAAAATTAAACAGAGTACACACATCCACAACGTTAAATTTGTTGATACTCGTTACGGTATATTTAGTTGTTGGTGCAAAAAAAGCATTACCATTAGTGTTGCAAGTATGTCACATATAGCAAATTCATTAGGGTACACTAAATTACCAAGGTTTGTGAACTTCCTCACAGCCAAGGCGGGTTTGGACTCAATTAGAACTTAAGCTCATAGCTTTGGCTCTATTAAAGGTAACATACAGACCAGAAGGAAGTATCTCCTTTTCTTATGTTTTAACTCAATAGCCACTACACAAATACACACACATACCATAAAATAAGGTGATGGCAAGCAAAACTAAATACTTGCCGGGCACGTATACGCAACGGCGCACAAGCAAACAGTCAATGTATGTATGCATGTATGTATGTGTATGTACATATGTACATTATGTTGCGGCTGGCCTTCAACGGTGATGAAGACAAACTGAAAACACCAATTTCATTTTGCGGCCGTCAGCAATATAGCAAAGGCCCAACACACCCGTAGGTATTATGAAATGAATGCAAGAAAAAAAATAGAAACAGAAAAAGAAAAAGAAAACGAGCAATGAACACAACAAAAATTGAAAAAAAGAAAGAAAAAAATTTGCCAATACCAACACTCTTTACGAGCACGCCGGTTTGTTTTTTGTATGCATATGCGTGCGTTCCATTGTTGTATGCTGCATTCGAATAACATTTTATGAATGCTAAATAACCTGACAAATCGCAGTGAGGTGGAAGGTGAGGTGTAGGACAGGAATAGACAAGCCGTCATTGGATGGCAACGTAGACAACGAGCACTGCGACGACTTATTAATAATTTACGTGGTAGTATTTTGCTTGCTTCCAGCTATGACTATGCGATAGGCAACAGGGTAACAACAACAACAACAACAACAAAAATGCCAACATCTAATAGCAGCAATACCATCACTACCGGCCATTATCAAAAAATAAAAATAAAAAAATACAAGCAAATGTAATCAAGAAAGCATAGAAAATGAATACAACAACAACAACAACAACAACAATAACAGCAATTGCTAGCTTGCTGCCTTATTCGAATTCTAATAGGAAAGGCAAAAGTTAATGGATATTTACTTCATACTCGACGTATACAAGCATACACGTTTGCATGTGTGCGAAGGGGGGGAAAAAATAAAATAAAAGAGACGAAAAAATAAAAATGAATAAAAGAATTCAACCATAGCTGTACAGCTGGCAAGTGAAAAAGAACTCGGATAAGCGTATAATTGTAGCTCAGATGAATAGGCGAATGTCATGATTATTTAGCAGCATGGGGCGGCATTAGTATGCGTAACGCACAAATCATTAACTATGGTGTTTATATGCATATATGGTACTTATACCTACATATGTAGATGTGGATATTTGTTTGTGATTTTATGCGAGTCATATCATAACTCCCTGCACAGCAAACCAACAGCGTCTAAGTTGCTCTCCAACTCCAAGTTAATATTTTACATACAATTTACGTATTGGAATATATTTAATGCAAACGGCAAGTATTAGCATAGAAAACAATTTAAAAAATGCTACTTTAAAAAAATACAAAAGGATATACATATGTATCACATGCACATAAGAAATTATTTATTTAGTTTTTAATTTTGGCGACATATCAAGAAACCAAAGTTTAAAAACCCCATAATTACTAACAAAATAAAATGCTGGTATTCAAGTGTATAGTGCCGGAGGACGTAACACTAAAAATTGTACACTAAAAATTGTGCTCGCCTAGCAACTCCGTGTACCATGGTTCAAAGCCAGGTAAAGTCTAGAAAGAAAAGAAGTCTAATGAGGAGATGTGGTGATCTCCGAAATAGCAGTTATCACTCCTACCACTTTGAAAAATTGTTGCTTTCTCATATTATCCCCAATACAAACCTGGCCACAAGCTCTATAAATTATACAAACGTTTAAAAAAAATATAAGGCCGAAAATAAAAATATAAATTTTCATTCAATACTTAATTTCACAGTCTACAAAGTAAAATTATTTTCAGATTTTAAACCAAAAAGCATGGTGCAAAAAATGTCGTATCGACTTTTCAAAGCTATCGTTAGAATCTTCGCACATAGTAAAACAAGAATTTTTTATGGCTTTAATGCGGTATGGAGACGATCAAATAACTTGGTCAACACTTTAAGTCTATGGGCCAACTCGTTGTCGGTTATGTTTAATGAAAATGAAAAAAATATTGTTCTCGAATTTGATAATTACTATTTGCTCCTTACCACTTATGCTTAACGCATTGAAGCCCACTTCAGTTGTGAGCGTTGTGAAGTAAAAGTGTGCCGAAATTTCCCCTATTTTTTTGTTTTTTTTTGTTTTTGTTTGTATTGCGTAGTGCCAAAATTTCGGCCAGCTTGTAAACGAGGGAGATTAAGGAATATGAGATATTGCTAGATATTTATTGTATCCCTGCAAAACTAATACTTTACTTATTACGCATTAGTTTTGTTGGGATACCAAATTCAGACATTGTGGCAAATAGGCACAAAAATAGACAAAAAGATGGTGTGTGTCCATTCTTCTTTCTGGGGTCTTTTCTAATATTTGGCGCATTGTGAAATATTTTGGTCGATGGTAGATTTTCCAGGTCTAAAAGCACACTGATAAGTTCCAATCAGTTCGTTTACGGTGGGCTTCAGTCGTTCATATAATACGCTCGACAAAACATATTGCGGGATCGCCCTTTTTGTGGATTGGGCAGAGTACACTTAAATTCCAATCAGCAGGCGTGCGTTCGTTCGACTAAGGAGCTGGTGCATGTACCTTACCAGCCCCTCGCCGCCGCAATCGAATAGCTCTGCTGGCAGTCCGTCCGGAGCAGCAGCCTTATTGTTTTTTAGCCGTGCTATTGTCGTTCGAGTTTCGTCCAGATCGGGTAACGGTACTTGACTCCGTCTTCATTGATTGGATGTACGGGTTCATCATCTTCGATGTTTTCCGCGCCACTAACATTAAGCGGCGTGAAGAAGTGCTCCCTCCACAGTTTGAGTGTACTCTGGATGTCGGTCATCAGGTCGCCGTTTTCATTCTTACAGGAAATTTCCTCGGTCCTGAAACCTTATGTAAGCCGCTATACCTTCTGATAAAATTTTCGGGCGTTTTTCCTATCGGCTAACATCTCAAGCTCCTCGCACTCACGCATCTCGGCCTCTCTCTTCTTTTTTCGCAAAGTGCGCCTCGCTTGCTTCTTCAACTCTCGATATCTCTCCCGCAGAGTTCGCGTTGCGCCCGATCGCAGCGGTATCTTTCTTTTCCATGGCGACGCAGCATTCCTCATCGTACCAGTCGTTTTTTCTGGTTCGCTGAAAACGAATGACCTCTTCAGCGGCGGTACGTACACGTTATGAGCGAGAAAAATGTGGTCCCATTGCGCGCAGATATCCGCTTGTTGAACATTGCTCACAGGGAGTTGGAATGCTACGACAAGATATTGATCCGAGTCGATGTTAGCTCCTCGAATAGTGCGCACGTCTAAGACATTGGAAGCATGCCTGCTAAACTAATGCGATTTTGCAAAATGACGTTGAGCAACACCACCAGCTCAATCAGAATTGGGAAGGACCTCTCCGAGTCGTTTGATACCAAATGAGGTTTCAAGCAGAGTAACTCCCCATTGTGCGTCTTCTTCAACATTTTGTTGGAAAAGATAATTCGAGCTGCAGTATTAAATCGATCAGACACTACTGTGCAACTAATCGCGTATCCCCCGATGACATGAATATCATTGGTCGCCACGACCGCGCCGTTAGTTCTGCCTTTTTCAAGCTGAATAAAGAAGCGAAGCAAATGGGTCTACAGGTGAATGAGAGCAAAACTAAGTAACTCTTGTCATCAAATAAACAGTCTACGAATGCGCGTCTTGGTTCTCGCGTCACTGTTGACAGTTATAATTTTGACAAAGTAGAGGACTTTGTTTATGTTGAAACCAGCAATTACGTCAGCCTCGAGACCCAACGAAGTTTCTTTCTTGCCAACAAGTGCTACTTTGAGCTGAGTAGGCAATTGCGCAGTAAAGCCCGCTCTCGACGAACGAAAATCACGCTCTCAAAGTCACTCAACATGCCAGTC
This sequence comes from Anomoia purmunda, assembly GCA_951828415.1. Classification (NCBI taxonomy): domain Eukaryota; kingdom Metazoa; phylum Arthropoda; class Insecta; order Diptera; family Tephritidae; genus Anomoia; species Anomoia purmunda. Next base: position 35,955,867 of record OX639997.1, read on the forward strand.
CTATTGTATGGCGATGCATTACCCGCTCGTGGTGGTTTCCTTTAAGTTGGAAATACCAAGTGGAGAAGGATTTGGCTATATTTGGGATCTCTAGCTGGCGGCAGTTACCAAAGCAGAGGACCAACTGACGCGCGCCAGGTTGAAAGCGGTCAAAATCGCCAGCTATTGATTGATGGAAGTAATAAATTAGCGAAGTAAAGTGATATAACTTTAGTTATTTAAACTGTCAAGTAACTTTGAGAACGGTCGTAAACCGAAAAATTAATAATAAAAACTTAGAAATTCTATTTTTGCCAGCTCTTTTACATGCTGAAACTTTTTGAATGTTAGTCCACGCTTTTTCAACGGTTTACGTTATAAATCCATTGACAGCTCGCAAATTATATTAGAATAAATGAGGCGGTAAAGTGAGCAGCAAATAAAACATAGCTAACTAACGGCCAATAGTACCATAGAAGAGCGGAAGTCAATAGCACGTACCAATGTGACTGTGGGCACACGCAGGCGTACTTGTATGGATTTGTATGTATGTGTTGAGAAGTTTCACATAACTACGTGTATCTACAGGTGGCAACCATGCGGCAAGATATTGAAGCTACTGGTCAAAAACTATTTTTCCCGAAATGGCATAAAATATTCACTCAAACAAGACTGATTTAATCCCCAAACATAAAACACATAAGTTATATTCTTCGCATCGAAAACAAAAAGGAAAATATTTTTCCGCGAGTATAAAAAACCGTCGTGCTTCAAAATGATTCAATACCACTTATTTGATTTATAAATGAAGACAATTCTTAATTCGTATTATAATTTCATACTCAAAAAATAAGCGGTCGACGGATCCTGTTCTTTTTTGCATCGAAATGAAAGCACCAAGAATAAAAAAAAAATCTACCAGTTTTGCTAAAATTCTATCAAAACGATAACACTGCTAGCAGATAATACAAATGGGTTTAAATCTGGGAGCCGATAAGCATTACAAATACTAAATATCAACAATAACAACAAACACCTGTGGTAATAATAATAACTGGAATTATGGCGTTGTTAGCCTTAGTTAAAATTCCAACGTTTAGTAACACTCAGAAGTATGTGCAGTGTTGTGGAAAATCTAAATAAATTTTTCCCTTATCAGGAATTTTTTTTTAAATCTCCTACAGTACAGCACGAAGAAAGGTTAAATGGTTTCTCTTCTACCAACAATGTACCTGCGTTTAAGCCTCTTATGTTTGGAAAAAAAAAACCGAAAGCAAAAAGATAAGTAGATATAAAACTTATTTAAAAAAATAGTTCAACCGCTCGTTGATACAAAATTTAAAACCAATCAAATATACCCAATAAAAAAGGTTTCAATTCTGCTAAAACCCTAAGCCTTTTGCACCAAATTATTCTTTAACAAAATCGATTGCTTTTAAGAATTTTGTGTTTTTCCACTTTACGGTTATAATTCAATCAAATGCAAAGTCATTCTCGTCCTCCGCATTAATTTGAAAACTTTGAGACCAATATCCAATTGATCCACTAATTGAGCTAAACGTCCTAAAGTACAGACGCCAGATTATCAAAAAGGACGTGAAGGATGCTATGCTTGATTTAAGAAGAGCGTAAACAGGGATAAAAACAGGGCTTATATGCTGATTTTGTAAAAAAAAAAACCAGTCAACAAAAATATCCATGCATGTACAGTATTCGTCAATTGCATAAACGAAATGTGAAATTTGGTTTCGTAGTAAATAGAATACAAACTATTCACTGCATAGAATTTTTTTCGAACGAAATACTATTTGAAACATGGGTAGAATTCTACTCACAAGGCCGGAAAACGCATATCGCTTTTAAGGTCAACGAACAGTTAAGAAAAAAAAATACCACCCAACAGTTATTCGAAAGGCGGAGGGCATTGTGGGTTTTCGATCTGCCCGAAAGATTCAAACTCAAAACTAAATTTTTACTTTTGAGTGATCAAATAACGCATCAAGAAATTCAGTGTAGGTATAATTATTGCTTTTGATGAAAAAAATAAAACTCATAGAAAATTGTTATTTTTAGTCAAAAAGTAATAATTCACAAAATAAATATTTTTTAAGGAAAACGAGTTTTACTTTTGTTAAAAAAATTATAACTCGGTACATAATTTTTATTTCTGAATAGAAAAAGAAAACTCAGAAATTTAATATTATTATTTATTGCAAAATTCAAAATCTTAAAATACTGATCAAATAGCAATTTTGTTGATAGAACTTGCAATAGTTATGGGGTCTGATTTTTAGATGATAAATATTTTGTTTTGCCCTCCATCGTTTTATCATCGGCAGATAATCTTTCTGTCGAACACTCCAAGGGTCATCTCATCCAATGTTGCCAACGTCCATGCTTTTGTTCCATACAATAGCACGGGCATAATGAGGGGCTTATATAGAGTGGTTTTGGTTCGTCGAGAGAAGGCTTTATTACGCATTTGTCTACTCAGCCCAAAGTAGCACTTCTTGGCAAGGGAAATTCTTCATTGACTTTCGAGGCTGGCATTGTTGTTGGTGTTAATGCAGGTTTCAAGATAAACAAAATCCTTCACTTTTGCGAAATTGTAACCGTCAACAGTGATGCGAGTGCCAAGATGCGAATGCGGAGACTTTTTATTTGATTACAGGCGGTACTCCGTTTAGCACTCGTTCACCCCCCCAGACCCATTCGTTTCGCTTTGTTAATCAGCTTGGAATAGATTGCGACTCTTGAGGACACCCGTTCATTTTTTCCGAAGACCGAAGACTTAAAAAATGTATTGCACTGATAGTTATTATGAAAATATTTTAATAATATTTATACTTAATTCTCAAAATGAAAGGTATCGGTACCGGTAAAGGTATTTTTTATTCATAAATTTCGCTAATAAACTTAAATGATTCTGATATTTTTAAAACTCAGTCATCAACTAATTTTTTTTCGGGTTTCCAACCGCATATTTAGAATCATAACTATAGGCCAGCTGTTATCTTTATTTACTTGCATTTTCAGCTCAGCGATGGAAATTAAAAGTGGAGAACCGCATTCTCACTTCTAAAGCCAAATATAACGGTCTTTGACGGCTTGATATTGAATCTGCGTTACTTAGACCAAATACCCCTAAACTTAAGTGAATATGTCAACAGTATTATAACAAATCACTACAATAATTTTAAAAATTCTAATCAGCTTTAATCTAACATTATTTTACAAATCGATAATCATCAGACACGGTAATTTTTCTAATATTTTGCATGGAACTGCATTCGTAAAGGCAATGCGTCTGTGTGCGCGTTTTAATGCTAACGTGTAAATTGTAGCGTGCCAAATTATACCTTATTCATATGTATGTAGTTGTTAGATTTACATACAAACAAAGATACGCACATCGCAGTCAATTTATTGTTGTTTATTGAGGTTGTTGTCGCTGTGGCTACACTTTAAATAGTTAACTGGCCAAATGTGGCAATGACGTTCGACAAGCGCATGTGGCAGCAGCAACAAAAACAATAACAACAAAAACAACATTCACCAGCTATTAATACAAACTTAGAACACACATCAATTGATGTTAATATTTAGTACATGTCAAGTAACTTAACGCAACTCTAAGACAAATACTGATTTCGCCTGCTAATTTTGGCAACGACGGTAGCTCTCTTAACTTGCTGTATGCTGTTGTTGTTGATGTTGCAGTCTACGCATATGCTTGTTGATTTGGTGACAGTTGACGCTGGCATTTAGTTGTTACTGCTTTTGTTGTTCGAACTGTAGTTTCAGTTGGTGTTGGTGTTGGTGTTGGTGTTAGAGTGTTGCCCTGCTGTGGTTATCGAAGCTTATCAGTTACGAATATCGTATGGCGTATGATATGTAACTGTTGCCAATATCAACACAACTGACACCACACACACGCTAGGCTGGTTCAAAAACGTTTTGAAAAATTCTTTTAGTTATTGAAAAATGTTGATTAGAAAACATGTTAGAATTTTTAAAAAGGGCAAACACAACTGCTCGGTTTTTTTTTTGTTTTTAAAAACTACACTTCTACATTTCACTTTGTTAAACAAATTTTCAAGGCACAAACGCCCTTAGCGGGTTAAATTTTTGTAAGCATATTTTTAGTTGCACACGAAATATTCTTTTAAATTAAAATTGAGAGAAATTGGATTATAAATCTAATTTTCAAAATATGCCCACCATCTCGCTACTTAGCGATTCCAAACACACTATAAATCGTTAGGGAGATTTAGAATACGCATATTTCGCTCCTGTTTTACCCACGAAAGACACACCTTTATAAGTATTGACTATTTATTTTTCTTAATTTATCAGGGACCGTAACGCTTATAAGTTCTATATAAAAATTACTTTCAAAATTGTTATATTTGGAGTTTTATTCTAAGTAAACAAAAACCAAATCACCAAATAACTTTCCTTTTCTAAGCCAATAACAATCAAGAAATAACCCTTTTCAAACAAAAATTGAAAAACCCATTTTTAAACAATGAAAAGTTAAATACTAACTCTCATTTACTATGCAAAAAACATAAAATAAAACTAAAAAAAAAAACACTTGTAGTGTCTAAGCAAAAATTAGAACTGAAAAATAACTAATAATATTTTCTAAGGAACATTTTGAACACAAAAAAATTTCGGTTTTTGAAACATCAAACATAAGAAATAAATTTCAGTTTCACTACAAATATGAAACTAAAAAGAAACACATTCAGTTTCTAAGCAAAAATTAGAACTAAAAAAATTAATTTTGTTTTCGAAGGAAAAGAATAAAAATTAAACAAAAAATAACTGTCGGTTTCTATTAAGCTTAAAAAAGTTTTCAGTTTCTAAGTAAAACACAATGATATTTATTTTTCAAATAAAGTTAAAACGAAAGCTGACACTTAAATTTGTTCCAAAAAAAAAACGCTCTTGGATGGGAAGCAAAAAATAAACTTAAACTCACAAAATCCTTGAAGGAAACCCACTTATTTTCTAGGGAAAACCAAAACCGAAAAATATTCTTTCATTTCCCAAGTAAAAAATTGCACGCGAAAGTCAAATACTAATTAAACAGCTCTTATTTTCTGAGTAGGTAGGTAGGTTGGAGTGGCAGCCGCCTACAGCGGCTCACTTAGGCCAATATTAGGAGGCCCATTGTGTTACCACAAGGAAAAATTTGTACCATCCAAGAGGAAAAATTACCCCTCACCAAACGATTTTGCCTCGCTGATGAACTTCAACAGATAATTTACCTCGGTGCTTGAAACCTCACTAAGGTCATCCAAAAACGGTGATCCCAGATATCGCATTCTGCTTTACACAGTGCAGGACACTTACCCAGTAAATGTAAGATCGTTTCCTCCTCCTCGTCGTTCTTGCAGCTCCTACAGCATCTTCGGAAGGGTACTCCCAACCTTTCAGCATGTTTCCCTATCAGACAGTGCCCTGTTAGAGGCCCGATGACGTTGGAAATGTTTTCCCTACTTAGAGAGAGAACGCTGCGCGACCGTTTCCGGCCCCATTTAGGCCACATCTGCCTTGAGGTTCGACAGGTCGTATTTTGCCTCCATCTATTGTCAGCTTGTTTATATGTAAAACCTCTGAGTAGCATTTTGCAAGTGGCAAACGGCATACCAATGCGTTCTTTATCCTGAAGAATCTGCTTGGTCGTACCTTGTCTTGCAAGTTCATCTGCCATGCAGTTTCCCTCTATGTCCCGGTGACCAGGGACCCAAATGAGGTACAGTCTGTTCTGCTTGGCCATCTCCTGCAGAGATAGGCGGCAGTCCAGCGCGATGTTAGAGTTAAAAGTGAAAGAGCTCAGAGCTCTGATTGCAGCCTGGCTATCACTAAAAATGAAGATGTCTCTTCCTATAATCCCGGTCCCAATCTTATCTAGGGGTTCGGAGAGGGGTTCGTGAGAAAACGCCTCCTCCTACCTTATTATCGAGTTTCGAGCCATCTGTATAGATGGCAATGCTATCAGGTGGAGTATGAAACTCAAGTTTCCACTCCTCCCTGCTTGGAATACGTGTAATAAAATTACTTTCAGAAAGTAAGTGAGTAGTGGGTAACAAAATAAGACTCGGAAAATAATTTTAATAATAGAGCTTTTCTTTTATAGCTATCTAATTCAAATGAATATATGTATATATTAATTTGGCACTTAAGCCAAATCTTGATGTTTGGCCGAACTTCTCCTTTAATTTGTGGTGTGCGTCTTGATGTTGTACCACAAATCGAGGAACCTGCAATTTTACGCTGACTCCGAACGGTAAATGTTTTTTATGAGAAGTTTTTTCAAGCCAGAAACGCGCTCGGGGGTTTGCTATTATCTACCGAGGGGCGACCGCTATTAGAAAAAAAATGTTCTATTGTTTTTAATGTTACTTACCCCGGCCAGGATTCGAACCCGAAACCCACCGAATGAAGCGCGCACATTCTACACGCTCGGCTACGGCTGCCACCATCATTTTAAATATTCAGACATAATGTCCTCATACCATACTTTTTCTATGGTTTTTCGTAGTCCCACCATTGACATTGGCTTGTTTTTTGTGGCCGATGACATGGCGCTGAATCGTCGTGGAAAATTGTAGATGGTTCCTTTTCTGTTACGGACTCCAAGCAGGGTACAATCCCATGGCGTAAAGTAGATTCGTACTCTTTGGCATTTACTATAACCTATATATAATAGGGACTCCGGCTTGTATATTTTAAATGCATCTCCATAGCATAATAATTTATATAATAATGTATAGAGAATGTTTTATAGAAAGAAGGAAATTTCGCGCAAATTGTTCACCTTTACTTTTGGCCAGTTTAATGTTTAAAAGCGGGTTTTTTGCAGGTTTCCTAGCCGGCCTACCCATCACGTTTAACCGGTATTGAAAGGTTCGGATAGAAATATCCTTTGGAAGCTATTGTTGCTGCTCTGTTTTTATCTCGGTAGAATTATTGAAACGATTTCAAGGCTTGTTATAAAAATATCCCGGTCTACTCTTGGATTTCTGCATCTTTTTCTATCTAAACCTTCTTTCCTCTCCAGTTTCATGGTACTTTATTTTTATTTTTTTTAAATGTAGCACTGAATCTTCACTGAAATGTCAGTCTGCTGCTATTTGAATAAAAACTCTTTCAATTTTATTAGTATTCGGGGAATGATGCGCTTTGTTTTTGCTGAGCTGGGTAAAAAAAAAAAAAATTTATGCATTTGAAGCACCTTAATATGCGCACATAACATACGTACATTTAGGTTTCAAATATAGCCTTAATCAGCTACGAAAGCTCTGGACTACAATTACAACAAACAGAATTGTTATTAATTGTGATTATGTTAATGCAAACGTAGATGAGCTAACGTTAGATTTAGGGCTCTTTAGTGTCGTGAAGGAAATACCGGAGTAGCAGCGACAAATAGACTAGGTCAGGTTCGCGAATGGTGAATATTTTTGAATATTATATATTATGTGTGTGTGCATTTTCAAACGATTGGAAGATGCCCACTGTGTTCTCAAATTGTTCTCACATACATATATTACTCCACATAAAGCTCATACACACAGACAAAGTTGTGTCGTGGCGATAGGGGTTTATTCACAGTTGGGCTTTTAGAAATCGCTTAGTGCCTAACAAGGCATATGAGTAGCTTTGAATGCTAAATGAAATCCCATCAAATGCGCGGGAGTACAAATTTTATGTTATGGTTATGGTTATGATGAAATTAAGTTTGGGGAACTACATACAATTATTGCTTCAATGGAACGCAAATAGAGGGAGTTTGCCGACTTTCACACCGAACACAATTTGTTTGGTCAAACATACGTTAAATTTAGATTTGCCGGTCTTCGATTTGAACTTCCTTGCTGCTATCTTATATTGTTTCATTGCATCTTTGTATAGTTGCCAAACTTTTGTTCTGTAGTTGTCATAAAAGGTTTTCCTGACTTTACACCCGAGTTCTCTAAGCTCCCCCGTCCACCAGGGTGAAGATTTCTTCTAATTGATCTTCATTTCTTGAAGGTCTTAGCCTCTTCTTTTCTACTTTTTTATCCAGATCTTTTGTAGTTGTAATCTTATTAGATTTACCGCCACCAATTTTGGCATCGCCTCCATTTAGGAAGTCTAAAGACGACTGGTCTGCGCATCGGATAACCCTGTATCCTCGGAAGGATCCAGACGAATCGAACTCTGGATGAGGACTTGACGAATTGTCGAGTATGTAGCTCATTACGAGGCTCAACAATGTAACCTCGATCTCCACTCTGTGATTCTGTATCGACGCGGGTGAGTTGCATCCATTATCATCACTTGGAAGTGACTCTTAACCATCTCACTATAGTGACGCTGTGCTTCGATCGGTTATGCTGTGGTCTTCTTCGGGTCATTACCCTTGGCACTGTCGTTCACTGAGTGGTTTCCCTTCTGAGTCCCCGTTCGTTGTCTTGGGTTGGGTGCGTTGCTTCTCGCGTACTCCGGATCACCTGCTAAGTGGTACTACCTATGCTATTTTAACCGTCTCCTGACTGGAGGTGAAAGGGTTCCCACGGGTTTCCGGGTTTTGATAAGGCTTGGGTTTAATGAATTGTCGGGATATCGTTGCTGTTGCCGTCACGAATACAACACCTTGGCTTAGGGTGTTGCTTGGATAATTTGTAATACTATTCTTACTGATGTCACTGCTAATTACTGCTACTAGTTTTTACGAATTTCTACTACTGTTTTTACTAATACTACTACTAATTACTGCTACTGCTACTACTACTACCGATTTATAACGACCAAATAATGCCTGAATAAAAACTTTCAGAACATTTTTTTCATTTTCTCATATCATATATGTATGTGTGTACATAAACCAATACAAGGTTGCATACATATGTATGTATGTATGTAAATATCTTATGAACACATATATTAACTAAAATTTTACTATTTAGGACATCGGCTGAATCAAACTTCGAAATTCCTCCAGAACAGTTCCTAGACATTTTTAGTTTGATTATCTGTTTCTCTGGAAAAATATACAATACTTTTAGTTTTTTTTTAATTTTTAATCTTATTGTTTGAAAATATTTACATAAATATATATATATATATATAAGCCAATTTACAAATATATTTTATAGAAAATTAAAAAAAAAAAAACAATTTTGGTACAAATTTGGCATTTGGCACAATTTCGAAAAGTTAATTTATCATCTCTGGCATAATATCGTAGTTTCGAAATTATTATTATAACAAATCGCGATTTTGATACCGTATTATAAACAGTCAGATGGCTACAGCTATATAATAAACGATATTCGACGATTAGCGGCATTTTGCTATAACAACTGCTCATACTTTTGTCCCGCTTACGCCTGGCGAATTTCGAAAAATAGTAGCGTGAGAAAAATCCATGTAGAGAGTACGTGCATGCCAGAGATAGATAGAAATCAAATAAGAATTCGAACTCAACAAACAAATGGCGCTCTTGCGCTCATCCATACCGGTTCGAATGTTCAAGTGGCCGCGTGTGCTCAGAATAAATAAACAGCCTAGCGTGAGCAATCAAATCGGAAGTTCGAATATTCGAAATATGCGGTATGGCCATAAATGAATGGGTAGTTTGTTGTTCTTGAGTGCCGCTGACTCAGTGTGAGTGTTTGTGTGTGTATATACACACACACACACACACGCAAGTGTTTACATGGACTGGTTGACTTGCTCCCTATATATTGACTCTTTTGACTCTTTGCTCACTTGACAAAAACAACTCATATTTTGCGCCATCGTTGGACTCCATTTTCGTTATTCTCCAGCATTTGGCGACTACACAGAGCCTTATTGGTATTGGTGGCCACTCATTCGTCTCAAATAAAATGCGACCAACTCGCTCTCGTCGTACATTTGCCGCATTTAGTCTTGTTTATGCCGGCTAACATGCAACATAAGCGTCGTCGTTGTCGTGTTTCAAATCGCGCGCAGCAAATATTGTTATCGTCGCCGTAGGTGCAAAAGACAAAAAAAAAAAACGTTGCAAATCGTCGTCGTCGTCGTCGTTGTCGTCATCGTTATTGTCGTTGCCGTTGTCCGTTCTTGGCTCAGCAGCAGCTGTCGTTCTCGTTGTCGTCGTCATCGTCAGCAGCGTCAATCTCTGTCGTCTTTCTACTGCAGTATCGCATCGAGTTGTGTGGCATCAAGCTTTTGCTGCTAGTTAATAACTAAAGCAGAGGAGTATATGATACAAAAAAAAAAAAAAACGAAACAGAATTTTTTTTGTAACCAAATCCGTGACAAAAATTTTCGGTTAGTAACAGTCTACTTAAAGTGCAGTCTTAAAGCAGCGCAGCGCAGTGAAATAGCCACTCGATAAAACAGTAAAGCCAGCATTGAGAGTCCTATAACAGCAGCAGCAGTAGTAGTAGTTACAACAACAGCAACAAGCAACGCATACGCAATTTAGCCAAGTCGAGAGCCGCGAGATACAGTCAGACAGACGTTTTGGCGTTTAGTTCAGTTATGCGCTAAAAGCCGGTTAGACAGAGTAATAGAAGTTGGCGAAAATCAAAAACAAACAAAAAAAAAACGAGACAAAAAAAAATACGCATAAGGAAACCGCGAATTGCGCGAATTTGGTAACAGGAAGAAGAAGAAGAAAAAGTGTTACTATTCTACGGTGAAGAAATTCAAGCGGTAAAAAAATTTAAATCATAAAAATTCAAAGAAGGCAGGCAAGAGTGACGCGAGTGTAGTGATTTGGCCAGTTTGAATGAAAAGTCATAAAAAATATTCTTTTTTTCTTTTTAGCTGCAAGCCGGTATCTATTTAAAAAAAAAATACGTATTTTAGCGTTCACATCTAGCTTGTAGAGTCACAGCAGGACAACAGGTTCAATGTACGCGAACAAGTGAGAATTTTTCAAATGCAAGCACACACACACGCGTGCTATTACAATACGCGTTTACGTGCCGCATTCGTGTAAAGAAAGCAGCAGCAGCAAGTGAAATAATATTGACTTTTTACGCAGCACAATAAAGAGAAAAAGATAATTGAATTAATATCAATACCAGACTGCAGTCAAGAGGATCAGCGCAGCGCGGGTGCCAATAGATGACTGATAGCATTAAAGGCTGATGGAAAAAGTTGTGGAAAAAGCGTAAACGCAAACAACGCGCGTCACAATAAAAATTATAGAAAAAATACACACGATACACACAAATTAAAAAAAAAAAGCAATGCGCTGCAATAAAATTGTGTGCCAGAGTGAATGAGTGTGTGTGCATCGTATACAGGTGAAGTGAAGTGATAAGCGCCGCCAGGCTTAGAGCAGCGCACCAACAGTAGCAGCGACAAGTGCGAGTAACAAACAAACAAAAAAAAAAGAAAACAAACAAAAAAAATTCAAAAGTTGTCTGAAAAAATGTGTGGCAAAAATAAATAAAAAATAATTGTGATAAAGAGTATGAAAAGAAAAAAATAAAAAATTGTGCAAGCCAAACACAGACGTCAAACGTTTGTTTAACAAATACCGAGGAACAAAGTGAAGAAAACACATACACGCGCGCCCACACAAATACACCGGCAGGCCAAGCAACACAAAAAAAAAACCATATAATGAAAACTAACACAGACAAAACAAGAAAATAAAATAAAAATAAATAAATGAAAATATTGAAATAAAAAATAGATTGCAGCTTTAAAACGGCTTTTCAGCGCTTATGAATGCGCAACGTCTGGCTACACGATTAACTTAATATTTTTTGGTGTGGGTGATGAAAAAAATATTTAAAAAAAAGTAAAACGCAAAAAAGTTAAAAAATAATTCATAAATAAAAGAAATCAGTGTTTATGAAAATATTCACGAAAATTAATAGTGAATGTCTCCCTGAGCAAAATTTAAAATAACTTAAACCCAAAAAATGCATTTCCTAAAATTAGTTCAAATTTAATTCTACACACCCACAATTGTATTGTGCGAATAACTAAACAAAAAAGCAAAAAAAAAAAAATAATAAAAAATTTAATGTAAGCAACAATCTCTGCGCAACGCGTGTCTTTAATAAATTTCATTCTCTTTCGTTTCACTACCTATACATCTACAACTTGCTTTCATTTTCGTATTTAGTATTTAATACCAGTGTACACTTGTGTTATGTGTGTGTTCTTTTATATGAATAAAATTTTAAATTGGTGCTTTAAATAATTTTTTATTTATTTTTTGGCCAAATTAATCACATAAAATACGTAACAAGAAAAGTATCGATTTGTGAAAAAATAAAAGCAAGCAAATTTGATGATAAATTGAAAGTGAAAGAAATTAGAAAAAAACAAGCAAGCAAGCAAGCAAAATCAATAAGGCATATAACTGTGTTCAATTTGCGGAAATAACAAATAGTCAAAATTCATTGCCGCTGATATTCAAAAGCTGTTGAATTTATGTAAGTAGAATAATGGAAAAGTGATGGTAGTTTGTAAGATACATTTTTTTTTTTTTGTTAAATTTAAGTTGCTTTTAATTTTAAATAGTATTAGTAGTATTAGTATTTAACGCACCTATGTATATTCATAAAAATAATAGACGTGTAGTGAGCATTTTTTTTTTCTCCTTATACAAGTTGAATTATTTTCTAGAATTTTATGGATTTTTTTTAGAAAATTTAAAACTTCGGCAAACGCAAATTTTTCGAAACTTGTGATTACTTAAATTTTTTTTTTGTGCACACAACTGTATATGTAAATAAAGCCTAGTACGGTGCTGATAAAAAAGTTGGAGGTAAAAATTATTGCTTGTGTGGAAATAAAAGTGACTTAGAAATCTTGACCTTTGGTGCTCATTCTCCCACTCTTGCCTCAAAATGAAATGGAAAATATATTTCTGTTCAAAGCCCCAGCTTGTATATGCTTAAAAAGTAAAAAAAAAAAAATGTAAAACCTTAGCCTAAACTTCTTACGGCTTAAGAACATTTGCGACGAGAAATCCCCCTTCCATGTACATTAAACTTTTGATTTTATTTGCAGAGTTAATATTTATTTAGATCACTGTACTAGCCTTAAATTTCAAAAATCGTATTAAAGATATAAACCATTTAAAATATTAATGATATCTGACTGTGTGACATTAAAATATTATCCGGCAATATAATGGAAAATGTCCATAGAATTTTCTCAGAATACAGTAAGAAACTGTTATTCCGAATTTACAAACTGAAAACAATGCGCGAGTATGAAAATTTGACGAAAGAGTTGCTTCATAATGGAGGATTTTTTCTGTTGCCTATAAAAGTTATTTTTCAACGTTTATTTTTTAAGTTACCTATTGAGCAAAACTTAATTTCATATTTTTATATTTTACATCAAAGATATTGAATGAAAGAAAGCAAATGAGGAGAGCTGCTGATCTCTATACTTTATATTTTACTTTATCTGTTTATATTTACATATCTTCTCCATCTCTATCTTCATCAACATCTTTAGCTCACAAAGTTAATTAGACAACGTAAAAAATAAATCTTGACAAATTGAAAACTATTGGAAACGAAAAAAAATTGTTTCCTATAGAAGCGTTTTCAGGTAACGTAAAACAAAATATTGGAATATAAATCTTATAGAGCAACGTTTTTGCGAAACAACATAATATGTAACTGTTATACCTATAAATTTTCTAAGTCCGTTTATTCAAAAACTGAGACATTGCAACGTAAGCCAGATATGCCATTACTATAACTACTTATATCCACTGTCATATGCCCTTTTTCGGACTACTTGACTTTAAACAGTCATAAAACAAAAGTTGGTTTTAAGAGGCCTTTGATTTAACAGAGGTTAGAAAGTACATATAGTCCCAAATTTTTTTAAAACTATATAACGCAACTCTATTGAATGTTACAGTATTGCAAAATACTTTGAATTTAAATAATTTTAAGAAAGCAATTAACAAAATCTGATAATTTTTTACTGAAGAAAAATATATCTAGCGATAATACTTTTTAACAATGTTGATATTCACCGGACAATATCCGAATTCAAAATACTATATAATTTATTTTTTCTACACAATGAACAAATCGTAACGGACACTCGACACAACCTTTGATAACAAACCAACTCTTGTGGTGATCTATTAACAATACCTTGACTTAGAGGCATGATCGGATTTACCTAAAGTTCTGCCCTGGCCTTTTCAATCTCAAAAACCTATCGACCTTATTTTTGATTTTTTTCTTTGAGACCAAAGAAAATTTACGCATATTTTCGCAAGGTTAACTTTAAACTTTGTTTGAAACTTGCCGCCCCTGACAACTGAAAATGCTCCAGCCCTGAAAGTATTCAACGCGGTACCTGCTGGTGGTAGTAGAGGAAGAGGGCGGCCTCCTCTGCATTGGAAAGATCAAGTGGAAAAGGACTTGACGTCACTTGGTATTTAAAATTGGCGCCAATTAGCAGGAAGAAGGAGTGACTGGCGCCATTTGCTAAACTCGGCCAAAACCTAGTAAGAGCTTATAGCGCCAATTAAGTAAGTAAGTAAAGACAACCGCCTCTGTGTTGTCCTTATGGTAAATCCACCCCTGGTTAGAGGGACTATGCACTTTAGATAATAAGCTATACTTTTTTTTTTTTAACTAGGAGTGAAATTCGATACGACTAGTACGTGCCATAGATCTGTTAATTTGTGTGCTAAATGAAGTTCTGGAGGATCTAAAGGGGATTGCATACAGGCCTACGCGTGGTTCTGGTGACAAGGATTGGCCTTTTCATTTCATAATACTTTGAAGCTATTCATCTTTTTGGGGAGTCCATGGCTATCGAAATAATAGCAGGTTAATTAGAAATTATTTAGCTGTTGGCCGAGAGACCCGTTGGGCGCCAATATCTACCTACAAAATAGTCTGATTTCCTACTTGGCTCCTAGGTGTACGTGCTTAGCACAAAATTTCGAAATAAACACGCCCGATATAAAATGATAAATATACATAAATATGAGTAGTGTATATGTAGTACAAAAAACAAACGTTGATTTTGATTTAAAAAAATATATTTTCAACCATTTCGGAGCCAGCAAATGATTCATTGTTTGTTTTTTTTTTTTTTGTAAGCATTAACTGCCGTTTCTGGTTCTTGAATTCAAGCATTTTTAAAGTTGTTTAAGTAAAAATTAATATATTATTTATAAATAATACTAATAATAATAATTGGGCGCCTACATCATATCGCTCGATGTTTGGCCGAACTTCTCCTACAATCAGTGGTGTGCGTCTTGAGGTTGTGCCAAAAATTGAGGGATCTACTGATTTACGTCAACTTCGAACGGCAAATAATTTTTGTAGGGAGTTTTCTCAGTGCAGAAATACCCTCGGAAGGTTGCCAATGCTTGCCAAGAGGCGGCCGCTATTAGAAAAATGTCCTTTCTATAATTTTTGATACTACTTGTCCCGGCCGGAATTTGCCGTTTGGCGGCCGCCAATTTACAAATTTGTATAGTAAAAAATCATAAAAAGTGTGTGTTTTGGAAAGTGTCGGAGCGTGCTGGGCCAGATCTGTATCTACTACGAAATGCTGCTCCTATGGAGTTTTCCTTTGACTTTCGAAAATACTTATTGATTGTATCTGATTGCGTATCTGCTATAGGCGAATCTAACATTTTTATCTGAAATAAAGTGCAATGTTGTGCATATCACCACAAATGCGTCAACTTGAAAGTAAAACTCTCGCATAGCAGCTGTTTAAGAATTAAAAATAAAAATGAAACATTTAACTGGAAAATTAAATATGTATGTAGCTCGGAAACCATAACGACAGCCAAATTAATTACTCAGCTATTGAATGCGCGCTCATAAATATCAGAAAATCTGTAAATTAATAAAAATCTAAATCTGGACACTTTTCTGTCTGGGCATTTTTACTTACTCATTTGCGCTTCCAGTGAATTCAATTCAAGTCAGAGCGTAAACATGTGGCGTGTGGCGTGTGGCATGTGGCGCCCATTTGGCGTCTACTGAAACTAGGTACCTACTCTGCTCATAACAAATGTTTGCCACTCATTACTCTCATTCGATATGGTCACCCAAGAAAAAAATAAACAGCATTTTTGCTGCACTTGTGGTTTTGTCTTGTTTTCTTGTTTTTATTTATGTTTTTATTGTTCTAAAGAGGATATTTTTTATCTAGTTTGTATAAAAAAAAAATCTGTTTTAGTTTATTGCATTTTTTATGTACATATTTCCACAGCTGTTGCGTGCAAAAATTGCATACTCCAGTTTTATTCACACTGCCTCAAAAAAAAAAAAAAAACAAGATGAGTGCGTCATTTCGCGATTCATAAGACTCTAGGTAATTATATTTTTCATTTGATACATTTTTGTGAAAAATTAGTAATAATTTCTGAATCGTTTGTGGTTTTCTAGCAAAGAGGTTTCTTTTAATTTAGTGTGACAATTCAATCGTAATGTTTTATTCTTGTTTTTTTTTTACGAACTTATGTATAACAATTATAGAATACTTTGCTGCAGTTATTTACCGCCCTTATCTAACATTTTGCTTTATGTGGGATTACAAATTCATATATGTAGCATAATACCGCTATAAATATTTTATTTTTTCGAATGCTTGCGAATGTTTTCTGTTTTAAGAGTTTGTACTTAGTAATAAAATTGGGAGAGCATACACTAAATGTACATTAGACCGTATCAGGTTGTATAGAGTAAAACAAAGTCTATATACTATACACTTCGGATTTGCGAGAATTTCAAAAACGATTTTTTTTGGCACCCTGTAAAACAGTTAAATTGGTTTTTTGCTATAATTTCTCCTTTTGATCTTCGTTTGTTATGAACATAAGTAAATATTCTTTTGATTAAAATTATATGTATTACTTTTCATAGTGCCAATTTTTACAATAATGTGGCTTGAATGCATAGTATTGTTTTAAAAAAAGAGCTTGCATAAAAATTGAATTTTACATTATAGGTAAATAGTTCCTATAGCCGAAATGTGGACTTGCTTAATCTCTTTACAACTATATATAATATATAAATTATAAAAATCGACGATCAAATAGAGAACTTATGAAAAAAAAAAAAATTGTTTCCTCTATTTAAAAGATAGCAGGGTACCCGAGGGGTACATGTTCAACTTTTTTTTAGATACTTAGGCTAAATTAAAAATGACATCTAAAAAAAATTGTAGAACCTAAAGTGTTGGCAATCAAATATTAGACCCGAAATGTTAAAGCAAGTTTCCACGATATTTATCACTTATAAAAAATATAAAAATTTATAAAACAAAATACATATGGTAGTTCGAAATGCTATTTAATAATTTAAAAAAAAATTAGTTGAGTGATTTGAAAAAATCTATTTATTTACGTTCGATTTGCAGAGTAGCTAGTATTGGCTGATATTTAAAATGACGAATATTAATGTGCATGTTTTCGTGACCTTCGCCTTATTCTCCGATAATAAGAAATATATTCAATCAATATGTTTATAGAAATTGTAAAGAATGGATAATTTTGTTATAGTCTATTGAGCTAACGCAAACTGAAATGGAAATTTTTTTGGTACGAAATAAAACATGAAATTTATTGGGCCTGCATCTCTATCCACCAGAAATTCTTTTCACCTGGCTATTTGTATCCAAACAAACTCCATAGTTTTTGTAATGCACGTAGAATGGCTGGACGTCACGAGTCATCTAAAATGACTTTCGAAAACTATAACGAAATGAAATTAGCGATAAGTACCATCTAAATGTAGATTCAGGAAAAAATATTGAAATCGAACTAAAATTTAACTCGATATGAAGGCATCTTAAACAACTAGTTGCAACGGAGCTTATTTTTGTCATTCGAAAGAGATTTCTGATCTGTCAAACTACAAAGGCAAATACAACTGGTTTCTTCTTCATGCACTTTCATTCATTTTTCACACAGTGACGTTTTTGACATTTCATGGGCCACCAGCAACAACAGAATATACGACAGGTGTGTATTTTATCTAATGCGTTTGCCTGTTTAATGTGTCATGCTCCGTACCCATCGGGATTTCAAATTCTTTTATGTGACACTTGATTTTTTTTTCCATGAGACACTTTATATCTTAGAAAAGAAGGCAGCTCTAGACATATTTAGCTCTACTGTCATTAGCAAAGAATACGCTGACAGGATTACCTCATTCCATTTCCTTCCTACATCACAAAATACTGTCAAATCCACGGATTTTTGTGCATACATTTTCATTTCGATATCATATTGCTTTTAAACGAACGAGCAAAGGATATCAGCATCGAAAGGAGTAAGACCCCTACAATGACTTTTGTAAATGCAAGACATCTCATTGAATTAGGGAAAGGTACAGAAATGGTTAGGTTTTCCTAAAAGATGCACCGGTTTGGTTAATGAAACGACAATTCGTAACATCCATTGTTTATCTTAAATTGGACTGTGTGGTATCATAAGCGATATCATATTCCGGAAGAAACTTCAATTTTAGTTAAGTTATTCTCTAATTTACCAAAATGCTGATCCAGTGCTAGATAAAGTAGACAAAAATGCTGGTTTTGTTATTAAAAAAATTGACTGAAAACTAAAATTGGCTTAAACTCATATTTACATTTTTACCTACATAGATATTTAGAAAAATATGCAAATAGCTCTGCATAAACTTTTGTTTTTTAGAGAACTCTTTATCTAAAAAAGGATACCCATCTGTTATTGGGAAGGAAAATGAATTCAAGCTTGTACATCGTCGTTTGTACGCAGCTTAAAACTTGTCGATTAATATCTTCGAAAAAATTTGGCAGCATTGAATGCACATACATACATATGTATGTAAGTAACTATAAGTAGCCTTACTCGCCATCGCCAAGTCTAGCTAGTTAACTTTGTTATTGCTTTCACACAAAAATTTAGTTCGAAAGCGAGCAGAGCTCAGACATGGCGAGAAGAGAAGTAGCCAACCGAGCGCACCGTTAATTGCATACTATAATTAACACATGTGCAAATGAATTCAATTTTCTTATCTTTCTGATATTCAGTTT
Source organism: Anomoia purmunda (assembly GCA_951828415.1). Classification (NCBI taxonomy): domain Eukaryota; kingdom Metazoa; phylum Arthropoda; class Insecta; order Diptera; family Tephritidae; genus Anomoia; species Anomoia purmunda. The sequence continues at coordinate 35,974,887 of OX639997.1, forward strand.
ATTCTGTCTAATTTCGCGAGCCTTACGAAATTCTCGATGTACAAGGAATCCGTGGAAAAAAACAGTACTCTCAAGAAATTGTTTATCGAGCATTATCGAGAAGCATAAGACTCTAAAAAAGAAGCAGGCTGTGTCAGAGACACGGCCATTAAGTTTAACGTAGAATACGCCATCCGATAAGACAGAAAACATATGTAACAATAAATGATAAATAATACAAGCAAATGAATTTCTTTATTTTTTAACATACTAAACGTCAACTTCCAGCTGTTGTCGAACAGCATCAATCAGCATTGTTATTTTGCAGTGCTTGGCAGCATTTTCTCTTCTTTTACTCTACTTTAACTTGCCCGCCTAAGATTATGCAATACAAAGAAAGGGCTGCACGAGTACATTTAAATCGCCCAACAGCAAACACTCAACCAAACACCACACACATATTTGTGTGCATGTGTTTATACAATTTTCATTTGAGAAATTTAAATATTAGGAAGATATCAACCAACATGAAATGTATGTCAAACGAAAGCTAACATCTTCATTTGACTACAAAAAAAAAAAAAAAAAAAAATTTATCGAGCCGTTTCCTTATAATTAAAGAAATAGAGATTACAACAATAAAAACCTGACATTGGTGCCCATACCGTAAGGTAAGACGTATTCTACGCCAAAATATTGCTTTGGCTGTTTGGTTCACATCACACATAGTAGGTTAGGATAGTATGTAGTGCAAATTTAATGCAACCAATCTAGTTATCTTATCGAATTGACTATTGCGAGGCTCGCGAGTTTTACGAGCTTTACGATACACGAGAAGTTCGTGAGAAAGCGGTACTCGCGAGAAATTGCTTCTCGAGCAATCTCTAGAAACCGCCAGCTCTAGTATGTAAATACTTATATTCCAATATTAGCATATAATTTTATATTAACTCTGGAGAACACGCGATGTCAGTATTTTGTTCAAGCATTTTTTTGCTACTTCATTAGTAGTTGTGCTTTTCGCTTTACCGAACAATTTTTTCGGTCCGATCACGATCACCGCTTTAGGCATGTGGTTATAGATAAAGAGTGACACTTTGCACATTGCGCGATAAAATCTATGACTGATTGTTTTAACTCTATGACTGATATTTTTTTTTTTTTTTTTGACCAATATGCTAGTTTTTCCAAGTATCTTTGAATTGCAAAGCAAATACCGAGAATTTGACTCAGCGGATAACCTTTCTGAAGGCAATTTCTCTTGAGTTAATAAAGCTAAAGCCAAATATTTCAAAATAGCAGACAACGCAAATTTTACTAAACGATTCAAAGGATAATAAGAAATGCTTTGCACAGTTTATCGATGTGAGTGGGGAAGGAATCATCGGGGGCTAGAACCGGCAGACAGCAATCCGTTTCTAGAGTGACAAAGTCGAAGCTGGCAAGAATTTTCGAATAAAATAAAAATGATCAGACACGTAGTTATTTGATCGGTTGGGGGGGAAAAAAATTATTCCGCTATTTTGCGGCAATTTAAATATCGCTGTGAAAATCGTATTTCTCCGTTTTTGATTTTTGGAACATTCAAATGCGAGAAAAAAATTGCCAAATCTTATTAAAATTTTTGTTTTTGAAAAAATAAAAAACGGCAATTTTTTTTTGAATTTTTTTATTTAAAATGTATTTGGCCATTTTTTGTAAATAGTGCTAATACTGTTGATTTCAATTTTCTTCTTTTATTTGGTTATACAATTTTGCAGCCGTTTAAATTTTAACATAATAATGTGAAACTCTGAAGTGGCTCAAAATGCCAATTGATTTTTGACTTATTTTTGAAATTTTGCTCTTTCAATTTTTTTTTTAATTTAACGCATGCAGTTTATATGACAGAAGATGTACAAAACAACGAGCAAAAAATAATTAAAAAAAAACGGGAATTTATTTGAAATCCATTCGGTTTATGTAAAAAATATGCGTAAGACCAAAACTTAAAAAAAAATGTCAAAAATCAACCGACATTTTTAGCCACTTCAGACATTCACATTATTATCTCAAAATTATAAAAGCCACAAAACTGCTGCCCAAATTAAAAAAAAAAAAAACTTAATTAATAATTTTAACAATATTTGAAAAAAAGGTTAGTATCCCTTAGTTGCCCATAATTTTGTTAAAATACATTTTTAATTGTTTGCTTTCTGACGTGAAAATAAGAGATTCAAAACATACACTTTTGAGAAAAATTAACTTTTGAAAAAAAGTGCAATTTTTATTTTTTGCAAAAAAGAAATTTTTGACATGAGTTGCCAATTTTCTTGCATTTAATGTCCAATTAATTTCGAAAATTGTGCAGGTTGAATTATTTAAATCGGTCAGTTTTTAGAGAAGTTAGGTGTTTATAAAAAAAATTCAAAAACGAAAAAAAATTAGACTTTCACATCGAAATTAAAATCGCCGAAAAATAGAGGGAAACAATTTTTTACCGCCAAAAGATAAACGAAACCAAATATTTGAATTTCTGGGGAAACTAAAACCATAATTCGAATGGACCGTTTGCCTTGAAATGGCAAGGCTTTGCAGATATTGTGGCCTAAGTAGGAAGGCAAAGAGGTGTTGCGTTTTTTTTTATTGCTACAGAATTTTTGAACACTGGCCAATCGTTTGATTGTTCACCGCAAAGAGTTCGGTAAAGAATTGTAGTAGCAAAAGTAAAAAGCAGAAAGAAAGTTAAAGTTTCGCTTTCTGTTTTATAAAAATTATCTAACCACACACAGACAAGTGAAATAATCTATAAAAAATGTGTGTATGTACGTAAGTATGTATGTATGTGTGTATTTAAATACTTATGTGCTATGTATAAAGGCACACATTTTTAAATGTTTATTTTGCAATTTTTTTTTTTGGTTTGCGTTTATCTGACTCATACATATCTTTTTCTACTGATTGTTGTTCTGCAATCGAAATACTCATAGACATACATTTTTATATGTACATACATACATATCTATATAGCTATTTATGCTTGTATTTATATGTATATGAGATAATACTAATAGAATCAACAAGCAATATGCAGTAGCTTGGCTAATAAGAACCACTTGAAATTGAAACTGGAATTTGAATTTTTTTTTTGTTTTTCTTTATTTTTTTTTTTTGTTTTTAGGTATGTATGTAGGTAGAGGGGCAACCCAAATCAAAACAAGACAAAAGCGAAACTAGTTTTTGTTAGAGATCAGCACAGCGGTGACTCTGCACTGGTGTCGATAGAGTGGGGTTTATGAAAAATGAAAGAACGAAAAGAAAAAACAAAGATGTGCGTTTGTTTTTTGTATTATACACTCCTACATCTGTACATACCTACACACATAAAATATGTTTATAAGAATCTTTGTTTATTATAGCGCTATGGGTATAAAAATTGGTGTGTGTTATTTGTTTGCGGAGATAGTGTAAACAAATCAAAGTATTTGAGTGATGCGCTGCGTCAGCGGATAAAAGCAAATAGTCTACAGAACTCACATAAGATTTTGGTATAAAAATCGCTAAATAGTGGAATAGAAAGGAACGCATTTTATTTAATTGCTCGTTAGCTTGAAGCTTCGTGGAGCGATTGGTTAATACATATGTTAAAAGAAGAGCCAGGCGAGAGCACGCGTGTTTTTAGAAAATTGTGTGCTGTTTTTGAAATAAAAGCCAATTGATGGCAAACCTTGGCTTTCACATAAGTGGTACATACATATTTTAAAAATGTTGCGTTATGAAAAAAACTTTGATTGTACTTACGAAATTCATATCGCCTATTTCCCACTGTATTCTATTTTTTATTGTCAATAATTTCATTTTGCTCCACGGAAACAGAAGTGTAGATTTGCGTAGAGATTCAGTTGAATAAAGAACATTTTTACTCTGAATTTTTTTTTTTTTGAAATTTGTCAGGCATAACAGGTTATACCAGTTTCCTGTAACTATAGTCGCTTTCCAACATTCGACTTGCTAGAATCATAATTCAAAAAGTTGCAAATTATTGCATTCTAAATTAAGTTTTAAAACTATTATATAACTTTATTTGTACACGTTTGTTTATAATCAGATAATGTTGCATCAGTCTTGATGTTACTTAAATTGGAATGTGCCTTTATTTCGAGATGAAAATAACATATTTTTTTGCGAGCTCCGACTACGTCTACTTGTGTGCCACATTCGGGGAATGCTTTGCTTTTTTCAATCTAAAGAATAGCCATAGTGGAACTCATCCGTAATTTCACTACTGGCGACGCGAAATGGATCTATTATGACAACTGTTATGCAAAAATAAAAGTTATAGAAGAGAACTGCCCAACTTAGCTAGATGTTTGCGGGGTGATTCATTTCTTTTCTTTTTTGTTTGATTCTCTGGCATTATTGTAGTGCCCATTATCTGAAGATCACAATGAAAGTAATGCGATTTTTTTTTATTTTGGGTATCTCTGACCGCCATAGGCAGTAGTTTTCAATAAGATTATTTCCAATAAGATTATTTCCAATTAATCGAGATCTTTTGAATTGGATTCGTTGTCACGGTTTTTAATAAAGACTAGCTCCATAACTCTTTACAAATATTAAAAAAAAACTAACTTAGACTTTTTAACGTAAGATTTAAATTGTTTCAGATATTTGTTTTAAACAAAAGCAATCGAGTCAAAAAAAAAAATATGCCATTATTTTCCTTTACAGCAACTCTGATTCATGAAAATGGTGTGGTAGAAAAAATATTAGACCAGCTCAGACTTTGTTAATATCTTATTCTATATGTTTCTAAAATTATACCTATCCGGTAATAAAACAGTCGATTGGTCTTCTTTAGCCTACAAATATTATTTTATTTATATCGCGGTCTAAGATGTTTTAAAAAAGTGGCACAAATTTAAAAAAAAAATGTCTGAGCCAAAGGAAAGGTAAAAAAAAAACATAGTAATTTATGGCCGGAAATATTATTTCTCAGTTCAAAGTGTCGTTTTGACCCTTACTTATGAAACACCAAAAACAAAAAAAAACCAATTTGGAGAGTCCTTAGAGTATTAAAATAATCTATCAAAATTATTCTTCGGAAAATTTTAGTAGCGGTCTGCTCAGAAAAAATCTTTTTACAAAGAACGCAAAGGACCACAGAGATTAAAAACACAATTATGCCCCCTGGAAATATGCAACGTATTTTTAAGCGTTTTTTAATTGACATTAACATTAAAGGCTAACGGAGTTGTTATGTAATTTTTATATGAAGGTATCTTTTATTATATTTCATGAAGAATTCGGCTTTAATGGCGCACAGATTTCCGTAAAATGCCAGGAGAGGTAGTTTGCTTTTGCTTTCACTAAAAATACCTCAAGAAGTCCCTCCAAAAAAGCAAATATGGAAAGTCGTTGGGGGGCTAAAAATTCTACAAAATTATCCTCGGAAAATTTTACTAGAGGTCTGGTTAGAGAAATTCTTTTTACAAAGAACGTAAAGGACCACCGAAATTAAATATGCCCCTGGAAATATGCAACATTTATTTATGCTCTCTTAATTAGCATGAACATTGCACATCAACAGAGCTGTAACTTTTATGTGAAACTATTGTTATTTTAATGTACTAAGAATAATTTTTTTTTATTGCCCACAGATTTCAATTAATTGTCAGGGAAGATATTTTCCATTTGCTTTCAACTAAAAGTGTCGTTTTGCCCTCACTTCAATAAACACCTAAAAAAAACAATTTATAAAGTCGTCAGAGTATTAAAATAATCTATGCAACATTTATTTATCCTCTCTTTAATTAACATTAACATTACAAGTTGACAGAGTTATGTATTTTTTTTTTTTATTAAACTATCTGTTAATTTACATATTTTAGGAAGAATTCGGCTTGTAGCGTAAACAGCTTTTTCTGACAGGACGGTACAGTTATGTAAATGTAACGGGAAATATTGTCGTGGAAAGTCGTTGTTGTGGAAAGTCATTAGAGGATCACAATGTTATAGAGAATTATTCTTAGGAAATTTTACAATATACTTCTCAGAAAAAATCTTTTTACAAAGAACGAAAAAGTCCACATAAAATAAAACGCAAATACAGGGGTTCAATGAGAACGCTACGAAAGTTTTTTTTAAATAAAACAAAAACGGTTTGGGATATGAATTAATTTCTTTATTCCTGTGAAAGTACATTCGATGCCATTATGTATGGAACTCGATTTCGTTTGCATGTGCACCACGGGCACGCTTGCAGAAGTCCAGACGCTGTACCAAATTTTCGACGTTTTTCAAGCATAATTCGGCCGATACTGCTGCAATTTCACGTTCGATATTCGTACGAAGTTAATCAATCGTCGCTGGCTTGTTAGCATAGACCATAAACTTGGCGTAGACCCACAGGAAATAGTCTAACGGCGTCAAATCGCACGACCGAGGCGGCCAATGGACTGGGCCATTTCGTGAGATAATACGTTCACCAAACTTTGTTTTCAATAAATCGATTGTGACAATCGCTGTGTGGCTTGTGGCGCCGTCCTGTTGGAACCACATATTGTCCAAGTCCATATCATCCAATTCGGTCCAAAAATATTCGGTTATCATTGAGCGGTAGCGATTCCCATTCACAGTAACGTGCCGGTCTTGATCATCACGGAAGAAGTACGGCCCAATGACGCCGTCGGCCCATAAACCGCACCAAACCGTAATTTTTTCGGGATACAATGTTAACTCATGGAGTACGTGTGGATTGCTGCCTGTCCAATAACGCATTTTTTGCTTATTGACGAAGCCATTCAGCCAGAATTGACGACGACCATAAATTGGTTGTCGCGTTCTTAAAGTTGAGGCCATTGACTCTGAATTTCGGTAGTAAATTTTGATAATTTCGACTCGTTGTGGGATCGTATATCTTTCCATGATGAAATGGCAAACCTTAGTGAAGAGAAGTAACAAAAGAGCGGGAAAAATATGGCGTCGTTTGTTGTCACTATCGGTCTACTTTTGTGCGTCCTTATTGCAGGACCCTTTATGTACCCTTTAAATATGCAACATTTATTTATGTGTTGTTGCATTCATTGACATTAACGCTGTAACTTAACCGCGCTGTTATCTTATTTTTATACAAACTTATTTTTTATTATATTTTCTGAACCATTCGGGACTTAACGCACGGGAAATATTAACGTAAGGGTGCAAAATAGATATTTGTAATATCCTATTAAATTTTTTCTTTTAGTACAATATGATTTATTTTTCATTTCTGTTTGGGAAGATACTGACAACAATGGGAAATATTTTGTTCACGTGTATTTTATAGTTATTATTATTTTTCTTTTTTTTTTAATTGCTTATCCTAAATATTTCCTTTAATTTTTTATCTAGTATATTCAGAGAACTTACAAAAACAAAAAAAGCGAAGGCATTTCATATACATATTTTTTTCTTTGTCAAGTGAGGTTTGTTGGTTATTTTTTTTATCATAAGATTTTGATTAAATTTTTAGGATTTCAAAATTGCATAGCTAGCTACTCACTTTGTAACGTGATGAACAAAACAAAACATAAATTTTAAATTATCAAATTCTTTTCCAAAGAATTCCCAAGCACTAAGACGTGTTTTCGATTTTTTTATTTTGTGCCCATTTTTTTGTTTGAACTTCCGGCTACTACCTATGTACATATGTATAGAGGAGATCTACTTGTTTCCCAACTCACGCACTGCATTTTAGAATTTACTCATCGGCCACTACGCCACTGCTTCTTCTCTACCACTTGCTCTCCATACAGCTCACCTCTCACCTCTGTGCACCTCTTTAACACATTTTGCCGTTTTATGTTTTTCAACTTTGACTTCGCTTCATTTACTTACTTTTGTTTTGTTTTTTTTTATGCCCACATGCACATTCTTATAAATCCATAGCTGCCTAAATTCGTATGCATAGTCGGTGTAGGTGCACGACACACCAGGTTGTTGCATTTGCCGGGCTACTTCTCTTGTCGACATTTGACTGCATTAACTTGGGGCGCACACTTTTTCATTTACTTTCATCTGTTTTTTGTTGTGTTTTTTCGTTTTTTTTTTTGTTGAGTGTAGATTTTGCTATTATTATTATTACTACTGCCTTCTCTTATTTCATTTTGCTACTCATTTGCTTTTGTAGCACAGGTATTTTACGTTGAATCTCATACGTGCCACATGCAACAGTAACCCAACGAAAATAGCCTTGCCGACTGCAAATAAGGAAAAATGAAAATTTAAAACAATGAAAGCAACAACACAAAGCAGCATATACATACATAGCGCATGTGACACGCAACAGCAACAAATCCAATTTCACTTGCGTCGCATTATAGCTACAGCTTATTATTCTCCATTTAGACTGGCTCACATTTACCTCTATTATCACAAATGCGTCGCATTCGTCAATACCCTCCAAAAAAAAAATACAATGGTATAAGCAGTAGTAAGAAATATGGAAGTAGCATTTATTTTATGTGACCGAAAAACCTCCAAATAGTTTCTTTTCATTAATTATTATATAATTCTTATTTCAGACGACCTATAAGCAATAGGCCTAAGGATAAGAGGTCGTAGTCTTACATTGTCTTATTATAAGGGCCAGTGTGTTTCTGAATTCATGTCTTATAAGCCTTAAAATAAGGCTAAAATATGGCATATGTGTTCAATAAGCTTTATAATAAGGTGAAACAACTCCAACTATCCGGATTTTATTTCCCTTATAAACCTTATAAAAAGCTAATTATACTCCATTTAAGACCTCACTATAAGAACTTTTTTTAACCTCATTTTATACGAACTATAAGGCTTAGGTGTTTCTAAAAGAGAGAACAAGAGAAAACCTTCTGAACTGATGGCATCAATCGGCACGTTTCTTTGTAACCGACTTGCAAATGAACACTAGGTAGGATGACGAATTGCACGTAAAGCAACAACACTAACTTCGAAAAATATGCAAGTTGAGCTAACTCGGTGAAATAATATCCGACCTTATATGTAGTGTTGGGGAGCGTAAAAACTTCGCCATTGCCAATTAGCCCTAAGAAAATACCTGGAAAATTTTATTTGTTTGCACAACAATTTTCAGTTCTTAAATACCAGTAAACAAAAATGCGAACAGGGCTGCTTTTGCACTCAAGGAAATTTTTATCCGATTTGGAGCTTTCTTTTGCAAGTCGCGTACAAAGAAACGTGCCTAATATAGCAAAATCAAGTTCAGTGTAAGGTAAAGTAAAAAAAAAATTATTATTATTCCAGAATATGGCTTTAGCGATCTTTACCTCGCGTTATACAAATGCGGTCAGGTTACGTTATATGGCGTTAGAAAGATAAGTTTTTATACAAAGCAAACTTTTCAAACAGTTTCGCGATTGCTTAACTGATTATTGTTTGAGCACCCGTCAAAAATGGGTACCAGCAAAGAAAGAAAATACGCCATATTTTGCAGTTTTTTTTCGATGAAGGCGAAAACGGTGGCTAGGTGGCTGAAAATGTGAATAGTGCCTATAGTTCTGATCGCCAATTACGCGCAATTTTGGATACAAAAAGCAGCTCAATGTATGGGCACCACTCAAGTTAACGCAAAAAAACCTTATGGACCGAATTTCCATCTGCGAATCGCTGCGGAATCGCAACGAGATCGATCTATTTCTGAAGCGAACGGTTACTGGCAACGTAAAGCGAAACTGGTTGTGGTCGAATTACGGTGAGCCGACGTAAACGGTGGCCAAGTTAAGATTAACGGTCTGGAAGGTTTTGCTTTGTGTTTGGTGAGATCATCTACTATGAGATACTTTCCTAAGGCCAATCTCTTAATTCGGACCTTTTTTCGGACGGTTAACAATTGGAAAATCTGAAGGAAGCTATTGCTCAGAAGCGGTTAGCTTTGGCCAATAGGAGAGGAATTGTGTTACATCGGGACAGCGCCAGGCCACACACACATCGAATGTAACTCGTCAGAAGCTCCGAAAGCTCGGTTGGGAGATTCCTATAGTGAAAAATTCGACTCAAAAGAAGCTTGGAAAATCGACTGTCTTCTCTTTTTGTTTCCAATAGGAACGAAGGTTTCTATGAGTGTGGTATTATAAAATTAACTTCGAAATGGCAATAAATTATCGAAAAAAAACGATGCACATTTGACTAAATTGAATCATGCTAACTGTGCTATAAAAAACCTTGAACTTAATGTAAAAATTATTATTTTCTTTTTTATTTTCCCTATATAAGAAATAAATTGAATGAAATCGATATGTGTCCGTGTATGGGTACTCCACCTAATTTTTAGTGCAGAAAACTTTAAGATATTTTGAATTATGAAAAGGTCAAATATTTGTCGACTTGTGCTATAATAACTTCAATTCTCCGCAAAAAAGGTGAAAAACCGCAAAAAAAAAAACAAACTAAAATGCTCCCTGGTGGCAGTCAAAAATAAAAATTAATTGGTAAAATAGATTCCCCGACCCAAAAACCCCTGTATATTGTATGTATATTTGCAATATTTTTTTTTGCAATTGAAATGCATTAAATAGATTGACTTTTTAGTATTTTTGAAAATAACTGGCACAAAAAAAATTCCGTGGACTCGAAATTCATTTTAGAGTTACAGTTCCATGGGCAAAAATACTTGGTACGATCTTTAGTACCAAGAGGAAGTACCGGAATTGCGATGATGCATTGATTTTTTTTTTCAGCGCCATGCAATTTAACCCACCCTAATGTACGAATATGTATGTATGTGTATGCGTGTGCCACTTTACTTTTCTTCTTACACTTTCATCTCCTTTAATCACGTCCAGCCCCGTCCAACAACCCGTTTGGTTAGAAGAATGTTGCATATAAACAAGGCCGCCGCTGTTGCATGCCTTGAACTTGATTTGCCGCTGCGTGTTTTCTCTCTCTCTCTCTCCTTAAACTTCCCCCCCCCCCCCCCCCCCCACTCTTCTAGTACAACACACCACAATTATAATCAGCTCATTTCACACCTGTCGTCCGTCGCCTGTGCGAGTTTTTCGTCTACAACAAATCAGTGTCAGCGAATGTTCATTGCATAGCAAGCAATACCAGGCACATCCTCACTGATCAAATTTGTTTACATTGAGTTTTTCTGTGCTGGCTGCTGCCACATGCAACAAAACTTGTCTACACATACTACTCTAAATATAAATATGTATGTGTGCATGTTCGCATGCATGGATACGCGTTAACCGTTCGCGGCAATCCGACCATTTTCCCTCTAAGCACTTTGTTTCTATTGCAGCACATCATCTCACATGCTGTTGGCTATTTTCTGTACTTTTCCTATTTTTTTCCAACCATTCATTACATTGCAACGCATTTTTCTCTCACTTTATTTATTTTGCATTTCGAATTGGATTTTCCGGACTTACCGCTGTTTTTGTGTAGCCACTTCTTCATTAGCACACATTTATAGATATTTCCTTTTTTGCACATTTTTGCCACTTCAGCGATTTCCAAAGGGGGGTTGTTGGTTGTGGCAACACCAATCAACAGGAGCGGCGGTGAAGAAGAAGAGGAAGAGCGAGAAAAAAAAACAACGCGTCAAATGTGTTACGCATGTTGAATGCCGCAAAGCGCAAGCGGGAAAGCAAAATTGTTGCAATTGATGAAGTGGCAAAAAAAAAAAAAAATATCGGAACGCGTGACAATTGCACCACTGCACTGTCACTGCACTGTAATGCACAACGCACATGCGGCGGCTGAGATGCGGCATTGAAAGAGTGCCATTTATTTGTACGCTCAGTTATTGTTATTGTTTCGTATTATTATTATTATGTTTTGTACGCGTTTAGTGCGTAGTATTAGCGGGTATTGTTTGGAAGCTGCTTGGAAAGCAAAGGGCAGATTGTTTTTTTTTTGTGTATTTTTTTTTTCAAAACAATATTATTACAAAACAGCAGCAATGAGGGAAATTCGACAACATTGTTGCCGCCGTTGGTTGGTACAACAATTAGCAGCACAAATAACTCTGCGAAGTGGAACATCGCAGGGCAGAAATACAGAAAAAATGAGGGAATTTATTTATGTACATATGAAAAATGTGGGTTATAGGTTAGTGAAATCATTTATGACAGTTACTCATCTGGGGGATGATATTATGGCATACATTGTATACTAGCGTTGTCCCAAACCTCTGTACGTACTGCGCATTTAAAAATAAATGGATTAAGTTCAAAATTTACGCTTTTGAAAATGTCTACATAAAACCATGATAAAAATACGTACATATTAGGTACAACCGTTCGCTCAATTCATCCGCCATTGGGAGTTTTTGATTTTTGCTAGCATTTTAAGAACACACTCTCGAAATTATGCAAATGTCGAAGAAAAAAAATCGAAATAAACAAATAAAAATTTTTGATTTGAAAAATTTACTCAAAAGCGCGAAAAATGAAAATGTTTTCCCGCTTTTGTGGTTTCTCAAACACCACATTCCTTTGCAAGTAGAATTATTGTATAAGTACACAGGCTCACATACATACATAAAGAGAATATTCTTTGCATTTCGACGAATTAAAAGCCAAAAAAAAACACATTTGGTTTCTGCAGCTACATATACATATATTTAATATTACAAGTTAAATAGGAAACACATTTTCCGTATTTAATAACACACAGCAGTTATTTAGAATTTTTAAAATATTTGCCTTTAAGTAAAATCACAAAAGTATATGTACATATGTATGTATGTACATATAGCAACTTTGCTATTAGATTTAGAGTTATATTTCCAATGAAGAGTTGTGCTCTTTTTTGGTTCGAATTCAGTGATCAGTGCTCTACGAAGTAAGAAAGTTATTATTGCTGATAAATTGAAATTCCGAGGCAAAATAACAAAAACCTCTGAAATATCGGTGGAAGTGCGGAAAATCGTGATTGGTTTGCAATCAAAGGGAAAATCTCTCAGTAAAATCGCGGAGACTGTCAATTTATCAAAAGCTATGATACAAACCATTGTTCGAAATTTTAATATCACTGGTAGTTATGAAAATAAACCCAAAACAGGACGACCGAGAAAAATGGACGAAAGGATGTGCAGCCCCATTGTTCGGAAAACTAATGAGGCTCTAAAACAGACGGCCGTAATACTAGCAAAGGACGTGGATAACGAATTTGGTATATTCGAGAATGCTGAAACTGTCTAACTATCAAAAAATCGATAAAACTCTGACTTTTTGGGAGCGTGTTAATTTTTTGGAGGTGATGGCCATACAAAGGTTTGGAGGAAATCCAATATAGCCCTCAGTCCGAAAAATGTGGTATCCACTGATAAGCACGGTCGGTGGGCGTCGGCGTATTACGGTTTATCGATGGAGTAATGGACAAGCATATGTATATTAACATTTTAAAAGATACTTAGTTACCTACCGAGCGTCGACAAACTGGGATTGAAGAACAAAGCCATATTTTTACTGAATAACGATCCCAAACATTCCATTCCTCAGCTGTGGTACGCGAATGGCTACTTTATAACGTTAGGCACAAATTAGAACATCCTCCGCAGTCTCCTGACTTAAATGTTATAGAACATCTATGGGACCATCTTAAAAAAAAAGTAAAACTCCGGAAGGTCACTTCAATTTCAATCCTTAAAACCGCCTTAGCTGAAGAATGGAAGAAAATAACTCTGGAAAGTACAAAAAAATTGGAATTTTCTATGCCAAATCGGTTATCTGCTGCAATTCATACTTCTTATTAATTATATTATCCTCCTTTTGGGTTTGTTTTTTTTTATGAATGCCGCTAAATGTAAATTACTTTTCATATTCTATCGGCTGAAATATGAGTTTTCTTTAATTTTATGTTATTTATTTATTAAAATAAATTATTTTGAGAAAAAAATCCTAGCTTGAAGTTTATCTAATGAGAGAAAAACGAAATTCCAGCGGCGTATGTATACGTTTGTGACATAATTTTTTTCGATTTAAATTTTCAACAAAAATCCGACTCATAATATACATATGTATGTATATGACATGATGTTTAAAAAAAAGTTTTAGATATTCATATTTCTTACACAGTTTTCTTTACTTCAATACACTGTGACTTTTAATTAATTAGCGTTATTACCAGCTTAGCGATTTTGACCGATTCCACCCTTCCCATTCCCTGACGACTGTGTGATGACAATGCTCATATAGCAAAGTAAAGGTCCAAAAATGTTTCGGAGAATCTTTCTCTCGAACACTCCAAGAGCAGTCTTTAAGTTTGGCAGTGTTCACGTAAGTTCCAATCGGTCGCCTTGCATTCGTCCGATCATATTTTGCATAGAGTTCGAATATTTTCCGTCAAAATACCGCAAACAGTTCACTCCACTTCACCATTTCATCATGAGTTTTTATATGTATATATAAGTATATATATATATATATAAGTAATATTTGATTGTGGCCAAGTTGCGACATTGTATTGAGAACTTTTAAATTCACCAGTGGTGAAAGTAAAATTATGAGCAGCATTGTTGGTAGCTGTCTATTGAAATAATAAATTTGACAAAGAAGAGAAAGAAGATTTTGATTTTTTTTAGACATTTATATAAGTATCACTAAATTTATTAGAATAATGGGTCTTAGGTTAAGAGATCAATGATTTTTGGGAGCCATTTCCTTTCCAACACTTATTTTTCTCCATTTCCATAGCACAAAGGACTAAAAGTGCTTCTTCCATTCTATGTTGGTAAATTTAACAGTTAAATATGCGAATTTAATTAGCAAACTTTATTGATGTTATATAATATTAATTCCGCTTTGATTTTTGCGCTTCAAAATATTTATGAAAACAGCTGTAACCGGCGTGTTACCTCTTTACTGGTAGGTAAAAAATTTTTGTGACTTTTGTCCACGTATCAAACATACAGAATACCGTTGTTTTGAATTTGTAACCAAAGTGGTCAGTTGTGACCGTGGTGACTATGACATCAGAATACCCCGGTTAAAGTAAATATTTTTTCCAATACTACGCCAATCTTATTTATCTCACCAACACACTTCAGAAGATTCACCGATATGCGGTAATTAATTAGTAGGTGGAATATTAAATATCTTTACGTAGAATTAGTACTCTTATAGGGTCTATCGCTATTGCAAAGAGTTTAAATTCCGAGGGAAAAGTCTAATTTTGTAAAGAGGTTTGAGTGATCTATAATTTTCGATATACATACAACAAAATAATAATATTTTGTAAAATACCTGCAACTGTACCCAGACACCCAGCACACTCACAAAATGCATTCATTTTTTATTTTTCCTTTTCTCAATTTTTAACTTGTACGATTATGTTGAATATGGCGACAAACACGTATTTTTATTTTGTTTCTTGGATTAATTTTCAATGAGGTTTTTTTCCTTACCCTCTTATTGATATTGGCTTTGTATTTTGTTAGTGTACTAGACTTGGCTCAAACCAAAAAGCTGACAAATTTAATACCAAAAAAAATAAGAAATAAGCAGCAAAGCAAACTAGAAAACTATAAAAGAATTTACGTGGGGACGAGTGGAAGGGTGAGGTGAGGTGAAGAGGAAATGTATGGGCTCAATATATCTCAAAAGGTGATAATTGAAGTAACGAAAAGATGGAGAAAAGAGAAAAATTGAAGAGAAGCGCACATACTACATATGTATTGTATATTTGTATGTCTCTATGGTAACTGAAGACGCCGGTTCACTGCCGAAAAAAGGCAACGCAATTTTTCATACATAACGAACAGGAAGTGACAGTTATATTGACCACATGAAAGATGAAAGGCAAATATGAAAAAAAAAATATTTAGCAATTCTACAGACTTGATCAAAGGAATGTCTGGCATGGATGGGAGAATTTTTGTAAGGATACTTTGTGAGGAATGACAAAACAGCACCTTCTGTGTGGGTTTTGTTGGGAAAACAAAAAAAAAACTATATGTGCAGGTGAATTGTGACCCATTCTCGCTTCACCACTATGCCCATATATTTTACGAATTTGTAAAATTTTTGGTTGATTTGGCTTTGCAACAATGACCGAGAGGTTGCAATAATATAAGCGGTATGTAATTCACTAGCTAAGTCGAAAAGTAACTCAGTGAATCATAAACTGGATGAGAAAATATTTTCCTGTAAATATCGTTTGCTTTAAAATTAAATCAAGTCTGAAGATTATATTATTACTTATATTTCAAGACAAACAATACCATCAATTTCCTCTAATTTCAAAAACTATTATTTGGATTAAAAATATTTTTTTTTTTATAAAACCGAAGGCTACAAGTTTTCTTGACATTGTTAAAACTATTCCAAATATTATGAAAATTGCCTGGAAAAGGTTAAAAAACTAGTCTAAAATGGCTTTTATTTCAAAAGTACCTAAAATTAATATGAAAAGAAAGTTAAAAGGATATAAACTATATAATAAATAGACTGAAACGAGCATTAAGGAATGAAAGAAGCTTGAAAAAAGCTATTGATTGTCTCCAGAAAAATTTCCAAAATTAGAAAAAAATATAATCGAAACGGCTTAAGCGTTGGCAATGTGAAACCCCCAATTTGCTTTTTTCACTCGAAATTATTACGGCTAAGTATTCTCAGAGCTGGGGTGTATAACTTCGATTGA
Source organism: Anomoia purmunda (assembly GCA_951828415.1). Classification (NCBI taxonomy): domain Eukaryota; kingdom Metazoa; phylum Arthropoda; class Insecta; order Diptera; family Tephritidae; genus Anomoia; species Anomoia purmunda. The sequence continues at coordinate 35,991,474 of OX639997.1, forward strand.
AATTTAAAAATTTAGATGTAATAATCTTGATACTTGATACTTGCGGCCGCCGTAGCCGAGTGTGTAGCGTGTGCGCGCTTCATTCGGTGGGTCCCATGTTCGAATCCAGCTCGGAGCAAGTAACATCCAAAAATTATAGAAAAAGTTTTTTCTAATAGCGGTCGCCCCTCGGCAGTCAACGGCAAACCTCCGAGTGAATTTCTGCCATGAAAAAAAAACTTCTCACAAAAATCATTTGCCGTTCGGAGGCGCCGTAAAATTGTAGGTCCCTCAATTTGTGTTACGACATCAAGACGCATACCATAGGAGAAGATCGGCCAAAATCGCTTAAGCGGTTAAACCGCGAATTAAGTAAGTAAGTAAGTAATCTTGATGCTGCGTTTCAAACTGTGCAAGGTATTGGTGCTCAAAAAGTTACTGATCGATCTGGTTGAAATTCTGAAAGATTACTCTGCAAAACTCTTCCTCGGAGCATTTCAGTTAATGCAATGATGTTTTATTTGGTTGATTTATTTACCAACAAATTTCAATCGCCTCTCGTCAAAATTCAATTTTTTTCCATTGATTGGACCTCTACAAAAAACTTTTCACAAAAATCATAATCAAACATCAAGCTATAAAATAAGCGCACATTTGTATTATCATAAATATTTTGATGACGTCCAACAAAAAGATATCTTTAAAAGTTGCTCTGTTTGCGTTCTGAATAAGAAGCAAAAAAGTAGTTTCTAAAAGAAGTCATGATCCGATAAGAAAAGGGTCTAAAATTAACTTTGCAAACTCTTCCAAAGGCATTTAAAATTAAATGTAAAAAGTTCTAAAAAGGGTTTATAAAACTGAAAAAAATAAAATATGCTTTAAATTAATTGGTTTAGAGTTCAAAAATAAGCTTTAATGCGAATCAAAAAATGGTAAACAATTTAGCGGCTTTAAACAATATGGCTTTTAAAATAAGTTGACAACGCGTATAGTTTTTAGCAACCACGTCGATAGACTTTAAAAAAAAATTTATAAAAAATACGAAGTTAATACGGCAAGAAAACATCATCATTTAGTGTTAAAAAATGAGCAGAGTGTTTCGAAAGATCGCCAAACTTTTACCATTGTGAACGAGAAAAAATCAATTTCAGTTTAAGTTTGACCTTGGAAAAAAATGGTGGCCCAGTGGAAGTGGTTTTTGTTTGCTTCCTATAATTTTCGAAATTATTGACTTGAAACGCCAAAAGTGTTCCGAATTTGGTAGCGTTTGAAAAAATAGTTTCGGAGATCTACCGATTTGCTTTAAAATGGGTGGTGTTATGCCCATTTCCAAAAGTTTTGATTCCGCGTTTTTCTTTCTCCAATAGTTCCTTTTATAGTTACTAAAATATTCCATTATTTGATTCTTGTAAAATTCCGCTGTATGGACGGGGACAAAAAAAGGTCTGTTTTGCCCTCAATTTGTAGAGCGAAAGATAGTTCTTTTTTTTAAATTAGTATAACATTTATTCAGAGTGCTATCTGAGGTAGAAAAACAAACATTTTTTATAAAAGTGAAAATTGAAAATTAACAAATTGTTCAAGGATCTTGTAAGTCAAGTCGCCGCTGACGTCATAAATTGCGCAGCTGATGGTCGCCACAATTTTCATCTGAAATCAACAAACCAAATATTTTTGAACTCAAGAGAGTTTTTTATCGTAGATAGAATCAAATGTTTCCGATATTGGAAAATTAACCCTTTAAAATAGGCACCCGAAAAAAAATTATGATTTGGAAAAAAAATTCTATGTACAAGAAAAAAAAATCAATTTTTTTAAATGTATATAGGCACTACGCCCTTAAGAAATGTTTACCAAATATAGTTGGAGAAAACCCATTTCATTTTATGTAGGGTTTTTATTAATTTTGTAGAAAACTTTGCTTAATTGGGCGCATATAGCGAAATTTGGAAAAGAAATTACTTCAAAAATAGGAAAATTTTTCTAAGGTTCTTTTGGTTTGCAGAGTTTCTATGCCGGTGGCTATTACAAACAACCGTTATGTGAATAATGTTAAAAATATATAGGAGAACGTAGGTTGTATCGTATAATAGCAAAATACAAACATTATATCAAGTCTCTTACTGAAGCAGCAATGAGCTAATGCTAGAATGCAAACGCCATGGTTCCTAGGAAAATTTAATGAGTTCTAATATTTTGAAGTCTCCCAGTGTTCATCAAACCGAATACCTCTTTGTCCAAATTTTATACGAAATGCTAATATGCTGTGGTTTTTTCATCATTTCAAAATGAGGCAAAATAATCGCTGCTTTCAAAATAATTGCCAACAAAATTATGAAATGAAAGTCAGGTTTAATTGAAACTTTGCTTAAAAGTACAGTTTTTTTTCACAATAATTAATTCAGCAAATACCCAAAATGATCTAAAGCTAATAAATACGTTAATCATAATTAAAAAAAAATAAAAAAAAAAAATTTAACAATTAAAATCTTGATACTATTGAGCTAAGTCAGTTATTAAGGCAGCAAATGAGAAAACGCAAAAACGCATGCTATTCAGTTGATGAAAGCGAATAAAACAAAAAACGACTTAATGTGTGGAACAAAATAATAAAAACAAACTAATCAACATTTGTCCAAAGAAAAACATAGAATGTGAGTGTTTTTAGTTTTTCTCAACCCCACATATTGCTGTAAGTAAATATGTATGTATGCATGTACTGTGTTTTTATTTTACTAAATATTCACATACATTTTTACCGATAGTTATAACAACTGTTTCGCTTCTTTATATTTGAATTTTTGGTAACACGTTGTTAGCGGATGGAATTCGAAAAGGGGAATGTGAGCTGTGAGCTCGCGCTTTTAACAAAAGGTTGCTGACCCGCAATTTTCGTAGACAAGAAAATTGTTTTCATACTTGTGTTTTGGTTTTCGTAGTTTTTCTTTACATTCGTTGTTGCTGTTTGTTTTTGATATTGGTGTTGTTGTTGTTGTTGTTAGTCCTAACTGTAGGTTTATTTGGTAATGCGAGTAGAACGAAAAAAACCAGGTTAATGAAATATGGTAAAAGCAAAATGCAACAAAAACAATGTGCTGAGGGGTCAACCGTCTGGGAATAACCATGAAACGTGTTTTAACCGTGCACCCAAACAAACAAACAACAAATGCATGAAGGAATGAAGTAAATCGATGTGAATGTGAATGTCGGTTGAGTGAATTGGACAAATACAATATTTTTAGATAGATATGTACATGCATATATACTGTGTATAGGACGTTAATATGTACGCGTTTCTATTTACATTTGTTAATATGTGAGTGGTTAGAGTCAATGGCGGGAATTATAAGGCTAGAATGACTGAGGTGTGCTGACGACAAACGTTAAACAAAAACACGGACTGTACTCTCATTGAAATCATAATTTTATACATACATAAGTACATACATAAATACATGGAAATAACATAGATATGTATGTATGTACATATGTTAGTAATTAAAATTATTATGCAGGTAAAACATAAAATTTTTAGAAGTAAATTAAACTATAGGGTTCCTTCTATATTCTAACATCTTTTCCTGTTTTTCTGAAATACATATGTATGTACTTCTCTGAAATTCATTTGTCCTTTTCAGAAATAGATTTCTGCTTTTCTGAAATACATTTGCCGTTTTCTGAAATTTATTTGTACTGTTCTGAAATACATTTGTGTTTTTCTGAAATACATTTGTGGTTTTCTGAAATACAATGGTGTTTTTCTGAAATACAATGGTGTTTTTCTGAAATAGATACTCATTTTTCTGAAATGCAATTGTATTTTACTGAATTAGATTTGTGTTTTTCTGAACTTCGTTTGTGTTTTTCTTAAGTACATTTGTACTCTTCTGAAATAAATTTGCACTGTCCTGAATACATTTGTGCTTTTTTGAAATTCATTTGTACTTTTCTGAAACACATTTGTATTTTTCTGAAATTCATTTGCCCCATTTTTTGAAATTCATTTGCCCTTTTCTTTATGAGTGAAATAAAGTTTTAATAAGTTTTCTACTTCTTCCTTTATTTACAGCCAGAAGCCATTACAGCAACTCAAAAAGGCGCAAGCAATTCTTAAATAAAATGCAGCGCAATTATTGAAGTGCATATACTATGTAAGTTGAATACTAAAGTTTTAGCTAAAATTAAATTCAAAATATTGTGAAAATTTATTGAAGTGCAAATTCTCTGTTGAGAAAATATAAGAAGGTAGTGGTTAAAAAAAAAAATTAACATTTAACAAAATTTGTGTGATCAAATATCAAAACAAAAAAAAAAGCTAAATGAAAACGGAGTCTCTGGATTTTCATAGTATGGATCTCAATATGGATATACTACCTAGCGGGAATATATTCAGCGAATTGGAGCACGTCTGCACCACTGGCTACTTTTCGTCACAGCCCTCGATTGAGGATCAATGGCAACAGGTGAGTGAAATTAAATTGTTTGAATAATATAACTTTAATAAAGGACAAACCCAATTACTGGACATTAAGAAGAAAAAAAAAAACTTTTACAAAACTTAAAGAAAATTTCTGCAGAGTTTTCAACCTGATTCACTTTTAAATAAAAAATGATATCACTTAAAAACGAGAGTTTGGATAAAAGCCGCTTGACCAAATTCATTTGGAAGTGTCTTCTTTATGATGTGAAAAAGTAAAAAATGCCATTTTCGAGAAAATAAATTTAAAAAACTATGGTTTTTTAATTTATATTTCTTAAATTTTCCGAAAAACAAATTTTGGGCATGAATTGCCATAATTTTTTCCTTAGAATTTTAATGCTCTTTTAATTACGAACATTTTGCCGGTTTAGTTATCAAAATCGGTCAGTTTTTAGAGAAGCTATGTGCATTAAAAAAAAATAAATCTTCAAAAACGAAAAAATACTATTTTCACAGAAAAATTAAAATATCCGAAACATATTGTATCTATTTGGAAACAATTTTTTCGATCAAAAACAAAAATACGTGTCTGAAAATTTTGATCAAGAAGCTAAATATTCGAGTTCCATGGAAAAATAAAAACATGCCCGAATGGGCCGGTTGTCTTAAAATGGAATGGCTCTGTACAAATCTGACCTTATTTTTATTAAAGATATTTTAGTTTTAAATTATTGGATAATCCTTATTTTATCATTTTTATTTTTTTCGATAAAAAATAATCATTGTGCTTGGATATTTATCGATAAAGTTTGATCGTTATTTTTTAAATTTCATGTTTTCAATCAAATTTGATCGTGATTTTTTAATTGTTAAGTTTTAATTTTTTCGATCAAGTTTGACCGTTATCCTTGAATTTAAATTTTTCTTATCATACTTGATGGATATTTTTCAATTTTTAATTTTTCGATCAAATTTTATCGTTATTTTTGTTAAGTTTGATAGTTATTTTGTAATTTTTTTTTATTTCAATCAAAAGTGATCGATATTCTTGGATATTGAGTTTTTCGACCATATTTTAACGATATCTTTGATTTTTATTTTTTGATCAGAGATAATCGTCGGCGTAAATTATCAACGATGATAATAATTTGTTTTATGATGGAAAAAAAATCATAAAATATAGATCAAATATGATCGGTAAAATGAAGATTCAAGAATAACTATTATTTTTTAACGAAAAAAAAATCCAAGAATACCGATTTTTTTTATCGAAAATATAAAAATCCAAGAATACCGATTATTCTTGGATTTGTAATTTCGCGACCACTTTTAGTCGTTATTTTTTTTTTTTTGTATTTGTTGCGATCAAATTTGATAGTTATTTTGTGATTTCTATTTTCACGAAAAACAAATAATCATTTTTCTTGGATTTAAAATTTTTCGATAATAAATTATCAATCGATCAAAAAATAATTCTATTTTTATCGGCGACAAATTTTTTGACGTGCAGTACGATGGAGAATTTTTAAATTATAGAATAACGATTTCTTTTGATCGAAAAAATAAATTCCATAAAGTATCAATTCAATTATAATTTTTTTATAAAATATATAATCCATTACCGTTCCTGGATCAAACTATGCATTATCTTTATACATAAAACAGGAATATTTATATAACTATTTATATAACAAATTGCAACTATAACCTTACGTTTGGCCTTAATTTGAAAAAAAAACTATAATAAAAAACCCGAAAATAGTGTTTTTAAACAAACAAAGAAAAAACATACAAAATATTTTTGAAGCCAAAAATCACACTACACATAAGTTTTGTTTAGTTTTTTTTTAAACTATCGAAACTTATTTGAATTTTTAGTACCTCAAAATTAAATGTGTTCACTATGATTTTAAGTTTTCGCAGGCATTTATTTGTATTGCTTCACATTTCATTCAACACTTTTAATTATTATTACCAAGTATAAAGCAAATTTCACTTCCCGCACACAAATTTTGATCGATGAAAGGTGAGATTTACAAACGAACAAAAAAATAAAGTATTAATTTTGAAATTGTTTCGCTTAAAAAAGAACAACGCCAATAATTATAGAATAAAAATTTATAGCAAGCTACCTATCATTTACTTTTGTTTACGTTCCAAAATTTCGTTAGTGTTCGCGTAAACATTGTGGTATACATTTTTCTGGTTTTTGTTTTTGTTTTTGTATAAAAATACTTGAAATTAATTTTCAACACGTGCCACTCTATAAAGCAATATAGAAATAAGAAACTAGGAACATGATGTTTTGTGGTTTTCGTGAATTTTCTCAAGTGCGTTGCGTGTGTTTATTGGAAAATTTTCGACCAAAAACAAAAACCAACACTGTGACGCTTAGCAAAAGGGTGTATCAAAAGGAGCGGAAGCAATGGCAACCCTAACAAAAATATAGGTATGCATCTTTTCCTTGCCGAGAGAAACAGTTTGGCACTCACTTTTTTGAATATATACGATGCTTGTATGTAATTTAATTAAAACTAACTTTTGAAAAAAGTGGCATCCCTCTTCCAAATACACATACATATGTATATTTTTTCCTAACGAAGCTAATAGTTTGACACCCATATTTTACTATTTCATATTACTGCTGTATAATTAAATTAAATTCACCTTTTCAATCAGGTGGCAACCTTCTTTTAAATATAGCCAGCTTTAAACTTTTGTCCTCGGTATAACCCACCAATTGACAATCATATTTTGCCATTTCAACTTATGTTTAATTAAATCAAAATTTTCAAACAGGTGGCAACCCACAAAAGTTGGATATGAATTTTCTTGACGTGACGATCCGTTCGACATTCATATTTTAATATTTCATAAAACTTCTGTGTTATGGAATTAAATTTGCCTTTCCATACAGGTGGCAACTCTCTCCTAAACATAAAATATGAAATATACATACAAAATTTTAATTTAAAAAAATCGACTTCGATCACAAACACCATGAGATGAGATTTTTATACATACATATATAATATTTTATATTGACTCTCTCGTGCTGCGCCGAGTATTTGAAGTTCAGTTTCGTCCGAACTTATTTTTTATTACTCCTTCCCTTTTACAAACGAGTGTAAATATCGTACAATGAAAGCATCGTTCCACTATTTATCCCGAATTTAAATTTTCAACTTTTTTATAAACAACAACTGAATTGTTTTAGCGCGCTATTTTTGGATACCAAATGGATACAATACCATACAATAATTATTTTGTATACAAATAAAAAAATTTATATTCATCTATGAAACTTTTGGCCTTGCCAAGTAAATTCCTTTATGCGAACTTACTCAGAAAGCTAAAATTGAATTGCGAAAAAATAGTTTTGAATATTTTTTTCCAATTAACTACACGTGTTTAAAACGCTCAGCGCAAAATTAAGCAAATTCTTTTAAATTAATTGTATTATCTAAGCAAAAAAATCTTAAATATTTACTACTTCACTGCAGCATTGAACTCTTTAAAATATACCAAAAAATATACCACAATGTTGTTGCACTTTATCAATGCTGCGTCACCTTGAAGTCATGGAATATGGGCGCACCCAAAGGGGGCAGAGCAGGTTTTGGGGATTTCAAACCACTTCCAAAATCCTACAACTGTAGCACTATTTTGCAAATAATTGACTTGTTTTTAAATTGAATTAACGTGAACTCCCCTAAAATATTTTTTTGTATGCGCCACTGCTGAAATTTTGCGCTTATCAGCGCACGCAAGTATTGAAGGAATGCAGCTAGCTATCAGCTTGCAATGCGCCAGCTACTGCTTTAACTTAACAGTTCCTTTGAAATTATATTACATATGTATGTATGTATATTATTATTCATAACTAAAAAAAACGCGCTAGGGTTTATCAAAATATTCAGCCTTACTGCAGGCTGAAAAAGAAAAACGTCAACAAAAAGCGGCGAAAAACAACTTCGAGGGAACAGCATACATTTATCACTTTTACAAACACATACTCGTACACAGCTTTTACTTACTTAGTCATAATTTTTTTTTTTTACGGCCGCTGTAGTTGCTGATAAATTGGGCCAGCAAAGCAAAACAAACAAAGAAATTAACAAAAATAAATTTAACAAAAGCCGGCAATCAGCTGAGTTTGATAACCGCCATGGGCATATACATACAAACATACATAGATATGTGTGTAGGTATACATATATGTACTTATGTTTGTGCTTTACTTTATTTTCGATTTAGTCGCCCGCCTTTTTTGTAGTGAGAGTTTTTGTTGGAATTTCGCATTATCTGCGAGGAAAGAAAAAAAAATAAATATGAAGGCAAAGCAAAAACTAAAAGACAAGATAACAAAAATTTATTTGCAGAACCTTTTAAATTTGATGCTTGCGGGTTGCTGTTGTTGGTGTAGAGATTATATATTATACATGCACACATCTTTCATAAAAATGAAAATCAAAATAAAAATAAAATTAATAAAAACTAACACTCTCGCGTATGACGCAACTATGCAGTCAGAACTTTTTTGCTACTGAAATTTTTTCAAACTATTAATATTTTATTAAACTGCTACCTGGTTGAAAATTCGAGGTGTGCTTCGAAATAAGTGCATTTTTATAATAATCTCTTATCTAGGGAAACTAGTATCTCGAACATCTTCGAACATTCTTTGTGTTCAAATCCAGAGAGGAATATGTTGCCTCGAGGTGGAAAGGGAGAACTATCGATACTTTTGGCTATCGAAATTTGCCGATAACACTATGCGACAGCACCAAAAAAACGAAAGGGGTTTCATAGCTATTTTCTGAAACTACATCTTTCTAAGAGTGAAACCCCAGCGGAGGCTTTAGCCCTCGAGAACGCGCGCTATGAGAATTTTGCTCAGGATCGTATCGGATTACCCGGCAGTTTTGGGTGTACAATGATCCGCCTAAAACCAGGACTCTTTTGGGAATGAACAAAGAAAATATCTACAAACTCATGGCAGTCTGCACGTGGCACGGGCCTTAAGAGTGCATAGCAAAATAATCGGCTTACCATACCCACCCTCTGTTGCACCTGCGAGGACCCTGGTTAAAGAGAGACAGTCGAAAACCTACTTTGCGAGTACCCACCTCTCGCTAGGCTGAAGCTAAAGACACTCTCGCTTTACCGAGCAATTGTTTCTGTCACCCCGAGCTTTAAGCAGGGGGTTATGCTTAGTCCAGCCATAAGTTCTGTTACAAGTTCAGACTGTTATGAAAACGAACCTAAGATACATTTTTAAAAAAATTTAATTTTATTTAATAATGCATATGCTTTTGCTTTCACAGTAGCTCGCGTTTTAGCCATTGATCAATTGCGGCATGCACAGTTTCTCTTGGTATTGGCGACGCTGCTCGAACCACAGATATTTTGAGACTCTTCAAATTTCTGTAGGGTATTTGGCAGTTCATGATCTTTATGTCTGAGCACAAGCTGCAATCCAATGGATTCAAATATGGACTTTGAGACGGCCTTAAGAGAATGTTGCTTTTAAGGAACTGCTGGGTGGTTTTTGCTTTGTGCGCTTGAATAGAATCTTGCTGGAAGAGACAATGCTCTCGATTGAAGATAATATTGCTTAACTAGTTTACCAAGCCTTCTTAAATATCCTGCTGATATATTTTTGCCCCAATTTTAACTCCTTTTTCACAGAAGTGAAGAGGTGCAACGCCTTTACTGGAGACTCTCTACCCCAAATCATTACAGCAGCTGGATGTTGACCACGTTGAATCCTTAGGATACAATTTTTGCGTCTTTGGGACTTTTGGCGTTGATTTTGTCATTTTCCTTATTAAAAACTTCTTCAACAGTGAAAATTTTGCCTTCAGTAAAAACGATACATGGCCGTGAAGACCGCTTGCCACTGAAGAAGCCGCTTGCATCTGTTGAGCCTAATTTGTCTTAAGCGCGTTATCAGAAGATGACCAGTTGTCTGGCCGATGGTAGGCTTTCATGTGGAGATCATCTGGAATAAGTCTTGATATTGTTATGGTCGATATACATATCTATTTCCCTTGACATAGTTTTCAGTTTTTAAGGGAGTTTTCTCTTGGAAGTTGTTTTTACGTGGCGTATCCTTAGCCTAGCGCACAACCGAATTCTGATTCTTTTAACAATATAACTCGATTTATATAGCGAGCCATTTGCTCCAATTCAGACGATCACTTGATGCCGCTCCTGCTGGTCTACCTCCTTCATCACTTCTTACCACCACTATTAATAAATAAATACAATTATCTATTTTGTAATCAGAACAGAATGTAAAAACTTACAAATCTTGAAAAAAAATCAATATATCTTAAAGCAATTTAGTAATGAAAGCTCTCTCGACGATTTACAATCGCTTTCTTTAAGTCTCTCATCAGTTTTCTTGTCTTAGAACGGAAGAGAGCATGAGGGGATGTCTGGAAGTGTTCGACGATTTTAGCAGAGGAAAAGTGAGGACGTCATTTCGTTTAATACTTTGCCGCGACTATTTTCGACTGTATTATTATGGTATAGAAAGATTTTAAGTATATTATTTATTATTATTTATAATACATATTGAAAATTCAGATAGTGAGATTTCACTTACCAAGTGCCCGTTTGAAAAGTTCAAATGGAAATGTATCTGCATAGTCTTCAATAACTCATGATATGATTATCTAAAAACAAAATACAAAAAACAAGTTCTTTACGTTAAGGCTACACAATTAAAAATTGTGATTTGATTAAAACAATTGAAATGGCAGGAAAAACCATACTAGTCTTGGAAAATTTGTTATATGTACATTGTTTTCTTATATAATTAGATGTAGGAAAAAATTTAATGCTTCATCTACTATAAATTTCTCAACTTTAAATTGTTTAAAGTTTCAATAAAAGCGCTAATTAATTAGTATATGTATGTGAAGGTAACGATTAATATGTATATAGTAAAATTCGTAAATTTGTTAGGTTAGATTTTTATGTAGTAAAATATTAATACTTAATCTTGGTTGTTCTTAGAAAATTGTATCTACTTATAGCATGAACCAAGTTACATCCACTACTAGTTTAACTAAATATATTTTCACTTTTTGAATTTTCCTACTGGGATTTCACTTTTATCTCAAGTATGCTTGAGCTTTGACGCAAGTATTGCTAATTTATGACTCGTGCCATTTTGAGTCATATACAAACCTATTCCTACATATGCTACATAAATGCACATATTTACTACATATGTACATATGTATGTATGTAAGTATGTATGTATGTGTATACAGATAAGCAAATATTTTAATAACTAGCTTGAAGTGAGGCAAACAATTAAAAATTGTTTGATTATAAATTTATACTTGTCGCTATCAAAAAAAATTTTTATATTTAATTAAAATAAAAAACTTAAATAATCACCGCGTCTTAAAAAAATAACTTGCCTTCTTTTGACCGTGAAATTTTCAAATTGATGATTTAGGTGGGAACAAATTTCAAATGAATGAAATATGCATATAGTAAATTAATAAGTATAAAAACCCGTATATACTATTGTTATTTATGGGCCATTTTTAATTTATGACCAAATTATGATGAAACGAAGTAAAATCTTTCAATAAATTAAGATGAAATTAGGTATTTCATTTTATCATAAATCCAAAACTAAATCACGTGTTGGCTCTAAATTTGATCGATAATTATCTCAAATGTATTCTCCCATAACCAAATGGCCCGAGTGATTTTTTTTAAGTATTAGCATTTCACTTCCCTGTTTCTTAAATTTTACTGCCTGTAAAAGCTTTCTTTCCTGTTCATAAACTAAAAAAAAATAATATCACAATAAAATTTAAATATATCAAAAATGTACACAACCTTTCAAATTGTTTCCTTTTATCGAAAATCTTAGCAACTCTGTGGCTTCAGAACTGTCAAGATAATTTAAGAATACCAGATGTGTGCGCACTTGGTTTATGCGAAGTAATTTGGAGGAAAATAAGTAATTTACGTTATAGGGTGTCCAGTCTTAAAGTAGAATGACTGAAATTGTTAAAACAAAAAAAAAAAATAATAATAATTCGGTGAATATCTTCTGATTTACTCAAATTTAACTCAGCTGCGCCAATTAAATGCCATTTGAAATTCAATAACTGCTGCAAAGCAGAATATCTTTTAGAAACTATACACTCCTATGCTAACATCCAAATTTTCGTAGTTACGAATTAGTAGCTCCGCTCCGCAAAAAATAAAAACACAATAGGCTGTAATCTGTTCATAACTCTACACCGATCAAATAAAGATTGATATTTAAACACATGATAGAATAAAGAAGGTAATTCCAATGTCACCTTTTGGACGTTATATTAACTACCTGACAATCAAACAGATTATAAAATTTCGTGCTACCAGCTGTAGTAGATTTTTTTTTATATGTTTGTTTCCTTTGTTTGAAAAAAATAAATAAAAATAAAAGTAAAGAAAAATAAGTACAAAGCAACGGCCCATTCAATTCCCAGTTATTTCGAATATTTGGAATAAATCGCTACTCGAATGAGGAATTAAGGAGCGTGACTTGCGCAAAGTAGCTAAACATGACATTTTGCGAGTGACTGAAGTGCAGTGTCGAAATGACCATTATGTTTTTAAGAGATAAACGGTATTTTGTATGCGGAACATCTGATGGAAATAGTCCGAATTTTACGTCGCTATTTTACTTTCGAGAGGTACATACAAACCAAAATCTGAGTTTTTACATACGTCAAAATTAATTGGGATCTATGTATTAACCGCGTATCGTAGTTGTATGCAAAATTTATTATTATTTTATCATTATTACCACGTCAAATAATTTGTTATTTTCTTATATTGAAATTTAAATATTGTATGTAAAAAATATTTCATTTGGAAAAAATGGATTAATTTGAATTGAATAAAGTTGTAGCTAATACAGTTTTGAAACTAATCTTAAAAAATAAAAGACTCAGAAAAGTAGGAAAAATATTCTTACATTTATAAACATTTTTTGAATTAGTGTTTAAAGAAAAGCCAAGTTCTCGAATTATGTATATGTATAAAAGTTTCCATTTTGTAAATAATGCCCAAGATATGTTTGAAAATTATCCTCTCCTACAAATATCCGATGAGGCAACGCTTTGCCAAATATTTACATGTGGGGAAATGTCAATAATCTGTTTTTTAATCAAAACAAAATTCAAAATGAAACTACGTTCTTTCTTGTACCCCGTTTCAAACAATGTTTTTTGCAAATTTGTAAGGATTTTTTTTTTTAATAATTCAAATATAATGAGGAAAATTATGCTTCAGCCAAAAATTTCATGAATATGTAGCGCAGAATGTTACGCAATGTTTCCAAATCCTTTACACATTTTAATCAAATGTAAATTATTTAATTAATTTCAGTTATATTTGAATGTTTAATGGTTTGAATAAATTGAAATTTTTTGTTAAGTTTTCACCTCCTCAAACACGAATGCATAAGCGTTTTGAGTATTATGGGGAAGAGCTGGTACTATGTGAAAAAAAATATTACAAATAAACCTTTTTTTCTCTGAGCAATTTACGTAAAATTTTTTTTAGATATTATTGAACGTTACTTTATTATTAATTTTTTAAAATTTCTTTCAGCTCCGGCACCAATTACTCTTCATACAAAATTTCCGATAATTGACAGCTACATCGGATTTTAGCATACCGACTCTACGATACGTAGCACAATCGAACCTACGACGGTTTCTAGCATAGAGGTGGTGAATATTTTTTTATATTACACGCAAAGCAGCGAATGAGGGAAATTAAAGAATTTTTTTATATACAATACTACAATTTGTAGAATTGTAGCGGAATATGTTTCAAAATATTCAAGTTTTAAAAACGAATGAATTTATTTTTCTCAGAAGTGATTGTTTGCTAGTTTTTTCTACCATTTATTTCCCTTGAATTTCAATTCGCAACCTATTTTTGCACTTAATATACTATGTACATATATCAGATCAGGAATTGTGTCTGTTTACTCTACACTTGTGTTATAATCATTTGCAAATACTATACCATACCTACAAACGTACATATGTACATACATATGTAGTAAATACACGCACATTCACAAACACAATCACAAAGTGTTTATAGATAATCCTGCCACTGCTTACATAAACAAAAATAAACAGAGCATACGTTTTCTTTGCAAAACCTTCTTCAGTCATTTTTTTTCGCCAATTTCAGAACAGCAATTCGGCTAGTTACCAAGAGTATACACATGCATACATACATACATGCAATAAATTTATATTTGTATGTGTGAAGCGGATGAATGGGCATGGTGTTTATTTACGCTAGCCTCATTCGATTTGCGTTCGCAAAAATCTGCACTTGTAGAGGAGCCCCAGCCATGAAGTAAACAAGAACAAAAATTATAGTATGCGAAAAAAAAAAATTTGCAAAGCTTGTTGATATCGCGAAAATCTTTAATTTTTTGTATTTTCTATTTTACCGATTTATTGCCTTAAATGATATCAGCAAAAATGGGCATTGAAGCGGTAAGCTTGAAGTGTACTGAAATTAGTTCGATATTTTTTGTGAATTTATTTCGAGCGAAATGTTACAAAAAAAACGAAATGTATATTAAAAAATTAGTACTTAAAATTTGAATGATAAAATAGAATATTATTATTATTATCAATTTGTTTGACTGCGTACATCTGCATATGTTTTGGAATTTTTTATATCGCTTAGCAAATACTTGTGTGATAAGTAAGCAATTAAGCTTTGATGTCGAAATTTGAGTATTAGATTTGATAAAAGTTTATGAGGGATTGTAAAATTTTTTTATAGTAAATAAATTTTCAAATGGTGAAATGAAGATAGACATTTTTCCAAAATAAAATTGTGTCGTTCAACAAATATACTTTGAGCATAGACACATTTTGGGGTACTATGAAATGCTATCTTGCTTTTTTAATACTACAATTGGATGGGTTATAAAACTACGCCACTCTTTCTACAAATTCTGTTTAATGAAGTGAAATTGTGTACTGAATTTTAATATACCAATAATTTGGTGTTTATGTCATATACCGCGATGTTTGGCCGCATCTTTGCTACAATTTGTAAAAAACGTAGATTCCGAGAGACAGACGATTTTTATGAGAAACTTTTTCGTTGCAGAAATGTACTCGGAAGTTCGCCGCTGCTTATCGAAGGGAGATAGCTATTAGTGATTATAACCTCGGGCATTCCGAGTCAAACGCTACTCTCGACAGCAAACTATTGAGTTAAATTGAGAGAGACCAATTCGAATTCTTTACCTACACAATTTTGATAGTCACTCTCCGCCAAAAAGGGCAAAAAAGCGCAAAGTATAACAAATGGCGGAATAGTAAATCTTAATCTTAATCTCAATTTTAATTCATTGGTTAGCACGTCTACTAAATATGTAAACGATTCTTTGTTTAGTCTATAATATCGTTTCAACTTGCAAGTGGTCAATTATTTATTTCAGATAGCTCTAGGGGATTGACACTAACTCTCAAGTGCTCCCTAGCCACCCGCTGATTTGCATTATCTTTTTCCTCACCCAAAATGATTGTTTTCGTCTTCACTCGTTTTCAATAAAACACAGAGTTGTAATATTCATGTTCGAATTTTACCAGCTGTTTCGAAATGGAATTTATTTCGGGCGAAGCTCATAATAAGCACATTTACTTCGGGCGGATAAAAAATTACGGGCGAATATTTTTTCGCGCGGATTTCCGAATAAGACTGTATATATTTTGTAAAAAAACTTTCCACATATTGACAAGTTTTGACTGTTTATTTTTCCTTAGTTAATTTTTTTTTTAAAATTCGAATTAGGTTTTCTCCACAAAAACAGTTTTAATCCAAGTTTAAAAATTTTCCCAAATGTAGAAAAAATCAATCTAAATTGTTAACCAGAAAAATTAACAAAGTGGCAGTTTCAAGTGGCTTCAAATTACCTTTGATTTTTAGAAAATTTTTTGGCCTAAGGCGTAAGTCTCTGTGGGTCCAGAAAACTCAAAAAATAAAAACAAAACGTTTCAAAAATATAGGTGCATGCTTCGCTAAAAAAGATTATTCTTATATATTTGTTTTTGAAAAAAAAAATCGATACTGCGTTACATTTATGAATATATCATATTCTTTAACCTCAAAAAGTCGAGGTAATTTGGTATCGTATAAAGGGAGGCAGACGTAAATTTTACGTGTATATTTTGGCTTCAGTACAGTACAAAATGAAACCAATTCACAAAGTTCTTAATTCAACTGATTATCAATTGTCATAGCATTATTACTTTTTAAGATTAAAATATGTAACTGAATACTGTTGCAATATATAAAATTGTGCTTCTAATAGAGCGTATTCATTATCGATATCCTTAACATCATCTTTATCGTTACTAATATGAATATCAACTTTGCTGCTGATTCCATCATCGTTATCTTTGCATTTGTATTTTGTTTTTGCTTATCAGTACTCAAATGTCTATGGTTATTACTATACTTATCTTAACCGTTATATACGTATAACAATGCCGTCATCGTAAGTGTTATTGTTATCCTTATCGATTATAAATTGCACCACTGCATGTTCCTCGTGTTCACTAATGGCTCAGTTATCTATGTACATATACTTAACTTAACTTCACTTGACTTGACTTGAGAAATGTTACATAACGATTCTGTTTAATGAACTTTGTGTTTAAGTGATTAGCCCCCACGGAATCGAACTGAACTTTACTTGAAAGAAGCTGTGTCTATGTGCCCATTCCTCTGCCGGTGCTTCCGATAACTCCAGTAAATAGTGCGATATCGCAACGAAACTTGTAACCCTATATTTACGAAACCATAAAAAGTAATTTGTTGTAATTTGTAACACAGGTTTGCATTTGATCAGTTTTAAATGTATAAATTCGATTTAAATGTTAAAATTCGATTACAATTCTTCGAAATTATTTGATCGAAATTTTGTGATTTTCATTTGTTTTTATGCAGTTCAATCGCTCTTTTAACCCTGCTATTTTTTCGATCAAAATTTATCGATATTTAGTGATATTTTTTTATACGATAAAAAATAATCGTTACTATTGGATTCACAATTTTTCGATCATAATAAATGAAAAAAACTTTCGGTTATGACAATAATAGCAACAATTTATGTTTTATGTTCGAAAAAATAACAATCAGAAAATATCAATCACATTTGTTGAGAAAAGTAACGGTCGAAATTTATCGAAAAATTCACATCACAAAATATCGACTATGCAATGAGCTATATCAAAAAATCTTGTAAATAAAAATAAAAACAGATTTGCATAGCATATGGAATAAGGATTAGATCGATGTATTTGGTGATTTTTTATCGAAAAAATAAAAACCGCGACTATTTTCGGTCACTGATTAAAATACATGAAGATCAATGTTTTGATAAATGGGCGTACTACTTAAAAGCACAATAATCTCTTTTTGAAGTAATATTTTTATTTTATTTGGCCTAATTTAGTAATAGTTCAATTCAAATCGGAGGCATAGCTAATATAATGGAAAATAACAAAAGTCAAGTAACAATTAAAATGGGATTATTTTCAAAAAAAGTTCAAACACATGAGCGGAGTGGACAGTTACGATCTATCTCATACCATGCCCACATGGCAATGAAAACAAGTTGTTGACAAGGGATGACCGAAAATCGTTCTAGAAGAAACCTGTTGAAGAAACCTGGTCACTTGATACCCAATGCCCATACAAAACTCACCGTTAAACTGACCAGTTGTTTGTGTTATTTTTCCTATAAACTAGTGACGGCAAATCATCGATTTTTTTTGGCAAAAATTATTAAACACAGAGTTTCTTATGAAAATATAACAAAAATTTAATTGTTTTCGAGATTATCATGATTGGTTCGTAAAAAAGTTAAACTTTTTTCTACAGTATATTACGAATGAGTCATGAACAACTAGTTTTTGTTGTCGTATGAACTTGGTATCAGGCATGGTGAATCGAACTGCATTAATGGGTTTTTAAATTTTTTACACGCCCTCGTATACAATGTTTTTGTTTTTGTTTTGCAAAATCTACAAAGGAAATTTTTCGGGGTACTACTCTTTCATGCCGGCCATGTTTTTTATTTTGTTAATAAAATTCTTCCGATAAAATAATTATGGGTGATAAATTTTATGTTTATTTTATTGAGGATGAGTTCTACACTTTTAAAGGCGAAGAGTTCTTTAATTTTAAGGTGAAATAAATTTTTCCAATTATCATAGCGTTTATGTTTTTTTTTTTATTGTTATATTATAAAGTAGAAACCGAGATTTCTTTCAATTTTCATAGAACCTCAAAATTATACAGGTGTATGTACGCTCTTATAAATAATTCCTCAGTGTATACGCTTTAAAAGTTCTTGGGAAGGTGTGAAAACTAAATGCGAAACCGACGATCAATACATGCGAAATGTAGCACATGTGGCAAGTTTTGTGTTCCCATATAAATGTTGATACTTAAACATTGCATATCTGTTTGTTTGTATATTTATAAAGTTCTGCCATAATACATACTCTTATCTATTTTTCCTGACTATTCATGTATTATATAAAAGCAAGTGCAAATGTGTAACATTTACGCAACACATAATTTTCTCGCTTTCGTTTTGGTCTTTAGTTTTTGTTTTTTTTTTCTTTTTAAAATGCCAACGACTCTAGTTATCTACATATGTATTTCAGATTAAACATTTCTGCAATATTTGCTTTCGCACAATTGAAAGGTGTTTAGGTGTAAATAGGAATCATGTGAATGTACATAGAAAAAAATTGATATATATATCTACGCATTATTTACTCACCTATACAATAGGGGCATTCTCGATACGTTGCTTACTGTGTAGTATGGTACAAACAGTCACTCAAAGAAGTGTTCACATTTGTACATAGTAGAGGCATTACCCTTGATTTCTACTACAAAATTAGTGATCAAAAAGGGGTAGTTTTGGATTTAATATTATTGCGATTTTTTTCTAACGAAATCCATAGCCACTTGTTTTCGTTAGCAGTGATTATTGCTATTCTGAAATAAAAAATAATTACAATTCACGTAGACAGTTTTTTGTTTTATTAAAAGCAATTCTTTTTGGGATTTCAGTACTTTCTTTATTCACCATCATCAGCCTCTATAACAGCTTTAATCCGTCATGGCATGCTGTCAATAAGCTTTTTACACATTTCTGGCCTGATAGTATGCCGTTCTTACCTTGGTCCTTAAAACATTCAACATCCATTTCCTTCGGCCCCCACCAGCGCTCGTTTCAGCACACCCCAAAAATGTTCTATTGGATTGAGATCAGTAGACTGTGGGGGCCAAGGGAGAACTTTGCACCCATTATCTTGGAGCCATTTAGATGTAACTTTTGGCGTATGTTTTGGGTCGTTGTATTGTTATGCCCGACTCTAGCTACCTAAATTTTCTGCTGCTAGGCGTGTGAGGTTTCGGCTTCAAATATTAATATATTATTGATAATTCATTGTTCCAATTATTCTATGAAAGGATCTAAACATTGGCGCAATCATACAGCCCCACGCCTTTAAGGCCTCCCAGGACAAATTTAAGGGTTGGTGTAATATGGTGTGGCTGAACTCTAGATCCCATCCCATTCCATAGAAGGGCCTAAATGGTTTGTTTTTCTTTCATCTCACCAAATTACCATCGCACAATCCTCTGTTGTCCAATTTGCGCGTTGTCTGGCGAAAGCGAGTTTGAATTGCTTATACCTTGTCCAGCAGCTCTTAAGGTATTCCGAATGGGATCTACAGTGTGATTGATTGCATGATATGATAGCAAGCTTTTTGCAACCCTGTATCAGCTGTTTGCCATTTCTAATCAATCAGAAAGTTCCAGCATCAGTATGTATTTGACACACGCATGCTATGAACGTAAAAAATGAATAAATTATCGATTTGTTGCATACTTTGATATTGAAAATATTCTATTTATGTTCATGCAACGCATCGCGAATACCCCTAATACGTGTGAATGAATAATATAGGTTATGTAGTAAATGCACTTGTTAATGTTCTTTAATTCTGTGCAATTTACACGCCCTTGCATGCACTTAGCGCACACTCCTGAAAGAATTGTAATTGCAGACGATTCTATAGAATTTGCGGGCATAAGCATAACAAGCATTTTAACATGAACTCACACATACACACTCATAGTGTTATGTATAAATAACTTACTAAAATTGCGATGTATTGAGTCAGAAGTGTAAAGGAATGCGAAAAATTTCAGAAAGTTGATATAATTTTTATATACATACATATGTATACATATATGTATGTAGGTTTTTTGGTATTTAAACTTTGATGTTCATTTTTTATTTATGAATTTTGTGGTTTCTTCCTTTCGTATTTTTACTCAACGCTTCCAATATTCCTTTCCTCTAGATATCTAAAACATTTTTGCTTTCGGCTGAGTGAATTTTTACTTGGGGCATAACGTTTTGCCAAACGTTAAGAATGTAACAGCTATACCTAGTAATAAAACTTCTAAAAATCATTAATACAATCGGAGAAGTATTAAAAATTTGTTGGTAACTGTGATGGATTTTAAAAAAAATTTTAAAGACATTTTAAATAAGAACTGTAACAGCTCTAATTTTTATAGAAAAACAATTATTATTTTTTAATTTAGATTTTTTCGATCATATTTGCTCGATTTATCTTATAGAAAGTAAAAAAACATAAATAAAAATATAATCAGATTTCCATTAGATCGGTATATCGAGTTTTTTTTTAACGAATTCATCGCAATAAGAAATACGTAGGAAATATCATGATTAATACAAAAATGAAAAGCAATAAAATTTGCAACGATTTGATACGAGTGGAAACGAAGATAGCGGTAACAACATATAAGGAAAGCGATAATATAAGGGTTATCGATATACTGTATCAATATCATCTAATAGTACATTATTTATCTTGTTAGCAATACGTTGGATCAACATTGACCTTACTAATTTTCAATGATCTCTAAACCTACTTATGCGTCAAAGCTTGTGCTTATGCAAAGCAGCTAGATTTTTACGTCGTTCAACTTCTGACTAAATTGAAATAAGCTAACGTCGCGAGTCACTCTTCCGAAGCCGCAATAAACATTTTAATTTACAATTATACCGACATTGAATATATTTTTCTTGTTATTGTTTTTTTTTTTGTTTGGTATTAAATAGAGCCTTCGATTTATCGAGATTGCTCGCGAGGATCGCTTTCTCTCTATCTTCTCTTGTAACGAAAAGCTCATACGGCTCGCGATCTCTTCAGTATTCAATTCGATAAGATAACTGTATTACTTGAACTAACTTTTTGCATTTCTCAACCTAAACGCACTTTTGATCGTTCATAAATTGTTCTTATTTTTACTTCAAACATTGAAAAGTTGATTTGGTTTCAAATAAAGTACTCGTACCGCTAAATACTCGACATTTCTCGACAGAACGGCGATACGCGAGATTGTATCGAGGACTCGGTTTCTGGATTTCTCAACTGTCGAAACACTCGAGAATGTAGGCTTTCATACATTTTTATTTTTATTTTTTCACGATGTGTTTTCTTTGAAATTTTGGTTTTTTTTTTAAATACTTACCAAAAGGCACATTTAAATTTTTCTTGCAATAATGTAAAGATATATAAATACCGATATCTCTAGTCAACGAGGATTTATCTGGGCTATTCCGTACCACTCAAACATTTTTTTGATTAAAACTTTTTCAAAATATAAAAATATAGACAATCTAAGTAGATAGATATACACTGGAGAGCAAAACTGGTCGAATGGTGAGTTTTTACAACATAGCCAAGGTTTTTCATGATAAATATTTTCTCTGATTTTATATATAAAAATACAATTCATATTATTACGTAAACCTTGTAAATTAATCGTTAAAATGTGATGCAAAATTTATAAAATTTCAGAAAATTTGCATCAAATTTTTTTTATGTTTTTTAAGCTTATTTAAACATGTTTTGGTTATGCTGTTTTATAGCCTATTTAATTTTGGTGAAATAAAGTGCAAGTTTGAATTGGCTAAGAATTACGGTTGATTTTTTTCTAATTTTTTTGAAGATTTAGCATCGGAATTTTTTTTATACATATAACGCCTATTAATTGTATCTTATGAAGTAGAAAATGCAATTCGCAGGACTAGAATTTCAAAAAAAAGATTATAACAAATCAGCTTTAATTTCTAGCCACTGCAAACTAGCACTGTTGAGATTTTTGTAATTTAAATAAATATTTTTTGGTGCTTTCATTTTGGCAGTTTTTTAGGCCAGTACTCAACGAGTATCTACTTATTTAGTTACTTTCTTTTTTATTTATTTATTTATTTATTTAAATGAACAAAAATTATTAATAATTAGATTACAAAAGTTAAGAGGCACTAGCTGCTAAGGCTATCGGCCTGAAAATATTCTAATGAATTTTATAAAATACTTATAAACTATTCTTAGAATAATATGCTGATGAGTATTATAAAATTAAATACAATGGAGCAGTTTATTTTGGTAGATGAAGTCGAAGATGTGAATTATGTTGTCTGAAGATGATTCCTTTAAGAAATTGAATGGCTTTTCATTTCCGAAGATGTTTTTCCTTGCGTTTTCAAACTTTGGACAGTTAGCGAGTATGTGCAATTACATGAAGGGCACAGTGCTGTTGGGCTACCATTGAGTAGGTGTTGGTGAGTGATCTTCGTGTGTCCTAGTCGAAGGCGCGTAAAAACTTTTATTTTGTGGGATGGAAGTGCACTTGGCGGGAGGGATTTTGAACGGGTTGGATTGACATGTTTGTAGGGATGTAGGTACGTAACCCATTTATCATCTGTGTGTCCTTTGGCAACTATTTGTATGTATTAGTTTGAAAATGTCGGCTTTCAGGGTAGGACTGAATGTGAGACAAGGCCGGTGGGACGCATTTTTGGCAGCTGTGTTTTTTAATTGAAGCCAACTTCTTGGCAAAGCGACAATAAATCTTTGTGTACTGTATATTACTTTCTGAAGCTGTGTCATTTATTTGACGCAATAAAATGTATGCTTCTGAATATATGTATGTACGTACATACATTCAGATGTATGAACCTGAGATTATTTTCAAAACCAATGTAATTCTAATCAGTTAAGCAAAATTAATGCACCTTAATCGTTCAGCTCTCAATCTACTCTTGACACAAAATATATATGTATGTATGTATGTAGTAAGTATATATGGCAATCGTTGTATCACCATCGCGAACACAATCAATGTGTCCAAATCGAAACGGATATTTCGCTTATTTCCTTCGATTTCCGTTGCATTGAATTAAACCAAATCAGCATAGCGGGTGAATCAAAAACAAGATAGCACATTGTTCTTGTAAGGTCAGAGACATACATACATACATATGTATGTACCTATAATATTTATGAACATATACATACATATATCGTTATTTTTATGTAGTTTATTACAGGAATATTACCATTATTGCTGCTGTTGCATATTAATAACGTGCATTTCCATATTTTTCTCATTCAATTTCCTTGTTAGCAGTCTTGTTATTTCTCTTCTGCTTTCTCTCTATGTTTCCCATTCTATTTCTCATAAATATTCCATGCAAGCTCCTTTCGTGTTGTACTAAAATATGCGTGTGTGTGTGTGTATGTATGTACATTAAGGCGTATCACGAAAGAAAAAGTTTCGAACAAATGTTGGGGACCCGCTAACAACAGCTAAATCGCTTCTTTTGCTTTAGTTTTCCTATTTGATTTCCGATTTTAAAGATATTTATGTCGCCGAAAAGGTAATACTTAGAAATATTTTGGTCCTTAAAAGATTTTGGCTTTAAAAGCCGTTTTGATTTTTGCCTACACTAATTTTTGAATTACTATCCCCTGTTTTTCTACTTTTACACTATATAAATAAATCTAAAACTCTCAGAAAACTATGGAGACTTTGCTAAAAAAGGTTTTTGACTTTATTCATAAAAAAAAAACCTGTAATGCTTTTAAAATTCAACAAAACCCATCACTTAGTAACTGCTAACTTTCGCGAT
Organism: Anomoia purmunda; assembly: GCA_951828415.1. NCBI lineage: Eukaryota > Metazoa > Arthropoda > Insecta > Diptera > Tephritidae > Anomoia > Anomoia purmunda. The sequence continues at coordinate 36,015,986 of OX639997.1, forward strand.
TTGTTGAAAAATTATTCCAATGATTCGACTATGCCCTATCACTTCCGACTGTCAAGTTAAGCGAAAATATTTCCAAGATTTTCTGTGCCTGAAACTACAAAACGTTAAGTATTTTGAGTATTTTGATAAGTGGAATCTTTTAAGTTTATAAAATATCTGAACTTTCTATTTGTAAATAATAATCCATATACTTAGCTTTTCTATGCAGTTTGTTAAATCCGCGTAAGAATTTTTATTACAGTTGATATTTTCTTGGAAATTTGTACCGTTGTATTTTACCCAAATCTATCCCGCATTTACATGCAGGGATTCGTAATAGCCGATTATTTTCGTCGTCTTCATATTTATGTCGGTATTCTGTAACTCAGTCTCATCTCAAGTCACTAAATTTGAGGCATTCAAATTGAGAAATTTTTTGTGACTTGAGACGATTTCGGTATTCAGTAAGCAAAAGTCTCAAAAATAGTCTCAAGTAGAGACGATCAGCTGATCCCATGTTCAGCTCTTTAAAATTGAAACCATACTGTTGTGTTAAAATTAGTATTGCAATATCGAATAGTCATAAAATTAATCTCACCACCGAAAAGTCTCAATTAGTGACTATAGACTTCTTATAGAATACCGGTATTAGGTGGATTTTTTATAACAAAATAATATTTTTCGTTAATTACCTTTATTTTTACGAATTGTAAGTCTGCCACGTGGAATCTTCGTGCGATCCGAAATTTTGTAAAGTTTTTTAATTAAGTGTTAAGATAACAATGGCGTACGCTAAGCTTTTTTCCCTTCATACAATCTGATACGGCTTAATGTATGTATGTACATATCCATGCAAAAATTGCGAGAGGTCCATGCACGCACCTATGTAAGTTAATTGTACTACATAAGAGACATAGAGTATATACTCCGAAATGTATGAAATATATGTGATCAATTTAACATTGCGATGTCCTAGGGCAGGACCTTATACTCCAACTCTGCATCACACCAGAGTATCACAAAATTACAGTGAGCCATATCTGTATGCAGGACCTTTCGAAGCTAAAAAAAAAATTATATTTTCTTAATTTACACTAAAACAACAAGGCTTTTTATGTATGTATCTCCGTTTTGGCTGGTAGATCAACGATGGTTTTTGAGCTATCCGCTCATTTATCCCGGGGTGAGTTTGGGATCGAGTTCGGTCTAATAAGGTGCATCCACTGCATGCTAAGCCGTCGTTTCAAAGTGAGGCAGTGCTTCCATTCAACGGATAGTCAGCAAGAGCCCTCTCCAAGGTGGAGTTCATTCACCTATTCTTTGAGTCGTTGTTATCAAAGGTATTCTGAGAGAGTAGGCAGATGATGCGGGACTTATTTTCGGCGGACCTTTTCACGATGCTTGATCTCATGTATGGATACCTAAACTGGATCGTAAAATGGTACACAGAATCTGGGTTTGCCATAAATCCGCTCAAAGGGGGATCTCGTCTTATCCTCTAGAAGGTATAGAATGGCTGATGCCTGACCTTCCTCAATCAGTGGCATCCTATTTGTGCGTGTAATAAAATAAAGATACACTGTCGAATGAGTCGATCACACCCCTTAACACTATCTCGATTTGACATTGAAATTTTTTGTTCAGCGTCAATAGCTTCGTGAGCTGCAGATACTTTTCTTTTTATTTTTTACCCATACCATCATCGTCTCTATTTCGTATTATTATGCATAATCTTTAGACTTCTTCACAGCTAACAGCTACTAACAATTACTGTTCGTTGATTATAAGTTTACATACATAAAAGTTGCTTCGCATTTCGTTTCCCGTCTCAAAAATTTTCGACCAAATTCCAATTGCATGAAAAATCTTGACGTAAAAAGAGAACACGAAAAATGTTGCATCACGTTCCGTTTACTGTGGTAAATTTCTTAACTGCCTTATTTGACCACACCAGAAACCAATTGAATCTAATCAGATTCTAATATCAATCAGTAAAAGTCAAATTAATTCTGGTATTGTTAAATCGAACGAGACTTTTTGTTAGAGGAACGGTGGAAGTGGAATGGTGAAATCGGACGAGAATTTTTATTAGAGGAACGGTGGAAGTAATGCAACTTCTTTGTCTTTGCCTGGCGACAAGTCAAAGGTTGTGTGTCAAATCCAGACAGAGTCTAGAAAGAAATAAGATGAGGAGATGTGATGATCTCTGAATTACTAACTATGTATAGTTTCTACCACTTTGACTGTTGTTGCCTATGTACCAATACTTTCCCAATAAAAAATCTTTATTTGATATTTTTTAACTGTAAATAATAAGTTAGTGTTGTTATTTGTATTACTCTCGCAATATCCATCTTTGTATCCAATTTGTATATGAATTTACTAAAAAAGAATTCGATTTCGATAAAGTAAGTTAGGCGGTTTTAATATTCACAATTTCGTTCGTAGCGTGCTGCGTTTTTTCAAGTGTTTTTCCGCTGCATATTTACATACATACATACATACATATAAATGACGTATGTATGTATGTATGTATGTATTGTGCAGCAATGTGCGCCGCTGGCTTCTGTTTCTGTTTATATTTTTCTTTCTGGTTTTATTATTTGTTTTTATTTACATTTTGTATTGTTTTGGTTACTTGTGTTCGTTATTGATATTCAAACTGTTCTTGAGCTCACTTCCGTTTCTAGCGGTTCAGCAAGAAAAAAATAATGTTGCATATATGTATGTAAGTATGTAGATGGATTTGTCTTCCACGCCTACACATTTGCACACATACATACATTGGTTTAAATATACCCTGTATTCTCGACATTGTCATATGTATGACCCGTTGTAATCTCATTGGCGTTCAGGCACACATGTGGGTTTTTTCTTTCTTTTGTATATGTATGCATGTAAATATGTAAATATGTTAGTATCTATGTAACTATTTTTACAAGTGCATTTTACTCTAGAACTATAAATGCATATACCTAATATAGTATGAGTGGATGCTTGCACACATTTTTTTGAATGAAACCATTGCTGCTCACATGCACATACAAATATTCATAGCATTATTCATACCCTGATTATTTTTATAATTTAAAATTTTTTTTTTATTAACGTAAAGGGTGTTTTTTCTAGACATGTAGTTTTCAAGAAGAAATAAAACGCATATTGTTTAAAGTTATAACCAAGAATTTAGGTTTATTATAAAGATAAAAGATTACCATTATGTTTTAAGAATAATTTCGGGCAAGTGATCGTCGCGGCAGGATAAAATAAATTTCACCGAGAGGCCCAATTTCCGACCACTTTTTGCAGCAATTGGGGCCGTACGACAGCAAAAACACCCCGAATATTATCTTACAAGGCGTCTATTGTATCGGGCTTATCTGCGTAGACAAGCGACTTCACATAACTCCACAAAAAATAGTCCAAAGGTGTTAAATCGCACGATCTTGGAACCCACGAGTTTCCTTCAATAAATTTACTGTTTCGTTGCCTGTTTGGCATGTGGCAAAGTCTTGTGGAACCAAAGGTCGTCTACATCAACATCCTCCAATTCAGCCACGAAATGGCTCTATAGCATTCCCCATTGACTGTAACATTATGGCGGGCTAGATTTTTTTAAGAAATATAGACCAATGTTTCCCTCTGGCCATAGAGCACACCAAGCAGTGACTTTTTGAACATCTAACGGCGTCTCAATAATGGCTTGTGAATTATCAACACTCCAAATCCGACAATTCTGTTTATTAAATTACCCATTCAACCAAAAGTGAGCTTCAGCGCTGAATAAAATTTTCTTGTGAACGTGCGACGCGCTTGATGGTCGTTCGACTTCAATTCTTGCACGAGTTGAATTTTGTAAGCTCGCAAACCAATATCCTTCCGCAACATCTTCCATAAAGTGGATGGACACAGTTCCAATTATTGCGCGCGATGGACTCATTCCGGTGTTCTTCGATAATCTGCTCCACAGCAGCAGTAGCGTCTTTAGTGTCCACTGTGCGACGTCTCTGAGGAAGCGCGCACTATCCATAAGAGTAAACGTGGTGTGAATCCGATCCTTGGTTGCTCGAATTACCGACTCTGCTGAGCAATTATGTACTTAGACCGAATATTGGACGCAGCATGCGATGTGTTGCGCGAATCGAACCATTATTTTGCTAATAAATTTGCACGATTTGCAAACGTTTTGCCGGAGTAAGTCTGTTCATTATGTAATGGGAAACCAAAGATGGATGTCAAAAAGACAAATCAAATCAGAATATTTAGAAAATGTTCGATCGCTTTCAAATTTAGTAAAAAAAAAGTTAGTAGTCTAGATTAAGTTAATGTGGTTACTCCTAGGGGCTCACGTAGACGTTCTGGGGTCCATTGTGATGCCACAGTACGGACGTAAACAGAACAGCAATTATTTATCTTAATTTGCAAATCGCTGCTGCCAAATCTCTACTCCCGATATGCCCGCCGGAGAGTGGATTTGGTTCGATCCCAAAAACTTAAATCTGAGTCTCGCGAAGGCAGAACAGCTACATATGTAAGTAAAAATTGCTGCCTCTGTAGGGGTTTGTACTGATATTGAACAGGGCGCTCTCAGCACCCCCATAATCAATGAGAGCTACGGCTTGGATAACCGCGGAAGCTCCAGTGACCGCCTCAAGTCTACTTCTGGCTAAAAGGATTTCGCGACCCTACATGTTCTACCTGCTGATCCGCGTTTGCCAAGCTAATCGCAAACCTATTTGTTCAGAAGTAGCCAACGGGTGACCAGAGGAATCTCGGAAATTCTTGTTTAAAATGTCTTTGCACCCTTTCCAGCTTAGCGACTGCGCCACAGTCTTGTCTAGGGAACCCCGCCAGACAAGAATCTCGTACATCAGTATTGATCATATAACCATTTAATAACTTCAGGCGCGAGAATCCAGCATATGCCGAGGGCCCCTCTATAAATTTATATTTCCAGGAAAGTAAGCCCCGTTCAGAATGCACGAGCTGAGAGCCTCCTGGCAGAGGCAGGGGGACGCTAGGAATTCTTTCTCTCTCTGACAATGAGTGCCAGGTTGTTCGGGTACGCAAATATCTGGCAGCCCTCCCTATCCAGTCTTACATAACAAGAGGTCGTCGTCGTTGACCACACGCGAAAGATTCTGCTATGGACTTCAAGAGGGTCTGTGGGAAAGATTTCAACGAGCTTCTCTTAAACTGAGCAATTTTGTGAGTTACTGCTGCTGTACTTCTTCTTTCAAATATAGCACGAAATTTTATTTTTGAATCGCAAGGAAATTGTCGAACATACTTTGTATGGAATAGAGCCACACATTTTTTCCGTGAGGGGGAAAATTAGCAAAAAATAGTGGAAACTTTGAACTACTTGAGAATGAAGGTTTGATTGATGAATCTTCGTGTTTTTTTTACAAAGTTTGGAATGTGGATTTAAACGCTGTATGTTATAAAATCAGCTACACTTTTATAAAAAAAAAAGAATAGAAAGGTGGCCAAAATTGATCAAAATGCCCTGCCCCTTTTTTATAATAGTTTTACATCATCATTTTAAAAGCACCCATTTTCGAATATTCAAAGAAAATATGTAGGAATCGCGATAATGGAAAATTTGCAGTACTGATGGTTTTTTTAACGCCGCACTGAGGCAGTAAAGAGAACGGGTGTGAGCAGCACGGCTATATGCATGTATATTCGGCAATATTGATGTGTTAGAGTGAAATGCAATATCACACATTTATTGGCATCACTTTTTGCATAGTGGCTCTAAGAAACTGATACCAACTTTGTTCCAAATCAGTGGTGAAAAAATTTTGCTATAAATTGACTGCCACTTTCCGTGCAGGTTATTTATTATAAGACAGCTGCAGTTTGTGGCTTTTATTACTATCAAAAGATTCTTTCGCGAAACGCTTAAAATATTTAATTAAACTATTCCATATGTTCATATGTAAGTTCCATATTTATAGTTTAATTCCTAACTATTGCTGCATTCATATTTATTAGAACGTTATTTGCGTATTTACAAACAAAAATCTAGATTCACAACTACGCGTATTCCATTTGAAACCACCAGCTGCTGTCTTTTTGTGCTCGAATATGAAATAAAAGTATACTATGTGTGCAAGAGTTTGTATACATTGTATTCATACAGTAGGAAAAATAAACAGTTAGTGCTAAATAAATTCAAATATGCCATAGATTCTGACAATATTTATGATACATACAAATTATGGGTAAATTATTGTTTGATCCAATTAAACGGGTAAGACTTTATACAAACATTCTAAGTAATAAGTAGATATAATACAATGTATGTAAGTATATTATATATGTATGTATATATGTATTTATGATAATATATAATATGTACATCTGTACATACGCACGAGTGTGTGGTTGTGGAAATAATCAACTTCTGTCTTGGCAAATGGGTGCGCTTGATTAAATAAATGTGTGAAGTCGAAGAATTTCAAGAATCAATCAAATGCAAAGTAAATCATGTATTGACTCTTAGACATTAAGCTGACTAATGACTAAGAAATGTGAGTATGAAATCTGTAATAATTCGCATTAGTATAGCCATATTGTGGGAAGATTTTGCAAGTGATAACGAAACTGTGCAATGCATTATATCTGTATTTGCAAATGAAGATTGCAAATGTTTAATTAAAAAGTGCATGCAAATGAGACATGTGAGTGGACTGATACCTACTTATGTACATATGTATGTATGTATGTGAAATAGTTGAACAAAAGTTTTTCTCATTTCTGCGTTTTAGAATTTCCAAAATGGTCGATACTAATGTGCCTACAGAAAAAATTATTTTCTTAAACCAAAAATCAATTTCCTTATTTTAGAGTTAGTATATTTTTCTTAATAATAGGAAAAATAACCTAAGTAATGCAACTTTTTCCTTAATTCCAGTTCACGCTGAAAACATTGTGTCATTAATTAGAGGAATTAAATTTAATTAATATTAGTACAAATTTTCTTAACTAATTTTGAGTTCTATAACATAAAATAACTTTTGCAAACAAAAAAAAACCAATACAAATTAGAAGGCAAAAAAAAAGCGCCAAAAAAATAAAAATTTATAAAAATTCAAGTGTTTCATTTACTTTTTGGAAAAACACCATTATGCCAGGTTTCTGCAAACTGAGGAAATCTATTACTTTCCTAAACACAAGTAAAACAAAACTGCAAGTTTTCTCAACAAATTCAGTAAAAAGTTTTTCGCAAACTGTGTCAAATTGTTTACTTCTTTTAAGGCAACCTGATATTTTTTTCTAGCTCTAAGGAGTTTTTTCTGAGTTTCTGGGAAAGAAACCGCCAAAGTTTTCGAAAAAGAGGAAAAAGGTGTAAAATGTTCATATGAGCGAAACACTGAGTTTAGACTTTTGTTTGAAAATTTAATTTTAATGCAGAGGTTTGAAATGCTCTAGAAAAATATTCTTTCCATACAAAATCCTTGTACGATTAAACTAAATAACAAATTCTTTACCTTTAAAGTGGAATGCCAGTTAATGAAGGAACACACAAGCAAATATCTTTAGTTACCTTCTGTTAAGTTGTGTTCTGACAATTCACGTTCAGTGCAGTTTTTGTCTGAGGAATTTCCAAAAGAAATAGTTTTGTTATAAATATCTAAAAAATAATTGTTCTGAGCATAGAAAAATCTATGGTAGTTTTAGAATATGAGTCTTGTGCTTGTTTTTTGTTGAGTCTTATCTATGTAGCTAGTTGTTCAAAGCGATAGCGGGCTTGCATTGCAACGCGAGCTACATGGTTTCTATCCCAGGCCAAGTCTAAATAGAAATCTTAAGAAGACGTGGGGTGATCTCCGAAAGAGCAGCTATAATTTTTACAGCTTTGACTACTAAACTGTTCGACTGTAATTTTGTTAAAGAGAAAAAAAATGACAACTTTTTTATGCTGCCATCAAAAATATTAAAAAAAAAACTATAGAAGGAAAAAAAACTCAGACTGTTAGTTTGTTTAACAAAAATGACATAAGCGACGTTCCCTTTCAGAAAAAACTTTGGTTGCTTTATTGCAAACAAAAAAACCCTTCTTATTCATTTTTTATTAACATACTGGTTTTGATCCAATACTTTCCCTGTAAAATTCTGTAAAAATTTCAAACAGCAAGATTACTGTCTGGAGTGAGAGTGAAAAAATGTCACAACTAAAAACTAACGGAACACATAATATATTTTTTCCGGTTAAAACGCCAAATAGTTTTCTTCAAAATTCAAAACAAAAAGCGAGAAATTGGATAGCAAAAAAATAAATAGTTGATTCGTTAAAATTCTTCATAATTACGACTAAAATTTACTTTTACATTTTTCACTATAAACTTGACAATGTGAAATTTTTGTTTACTTTTGTGCAACAGCTGATCGCTTGACACTTTTCAGGATTTTATCTGAAGAAAAGGTTCGGGTAAAATCTTGCAACTTCTTGCTTCTCTAGACAACTCTCCAAAAATCGCACTCATTTAGGGGATTTTGAGGTATGGGGAGATTTTTCTTGTAACTTCCTGTAAGTCCATAGAGTACAGAAACGAAATTAGTGTTTATTCTACAACAAAAAATTTCATGTAAATTTTCAACAAATTGTCATCAAAAATTTTCAAAATTATTTTTGTTATGCAGTTTTATATATAGTCCATTTAATTTTGGTATAACGTAGTGTAAATTTCAATTTTTTTAAAAATTGGATACTTGTTGCTGACGTAGTTATGCCATATGGAAAAAAGTGCCACACCCTCCAAAAAAAAAAAAAAAAAATCAGCGCGAATTTTAAGCTACTACTTTAAAGTGGCAAAAAAGTGCACATTTAAAAATTTCCTCGAAATTCTGATCAAAAAGTTTGAAAATTTGAGGAAAGTCAGCAAGGGCAAGGATTCAAACAACTTCATCATTGTAACGAGGACTATCTTATACGACATTAGTTTTTATTTTTGATTTTTGTGTAAAAAAAAACAGTAACAGTTATTTCTTGCATTTTATTTCTAGACCTCAAACGGGGTGTCCTCAAAACCATGTTTTTCAAAATTGTGCAAATGATAATAAGAAAAACTAGTGAACCCATTTTCAACCTCTAACATTCAACTGAAAAATCATTAAAAAATTTCCTACACAGACTAAAAAAAAATTTCAAAATCGTAATTTTTTTTTTGGGAACCTATTTGAAGGTGCTTATTTTCGAATATCGCAAACATTTTAGTCTATCTTCGATAAAAAAATCTCTTGAGTAAGAAAAAGTTTTGGTTTGTTGATTTCTGATGAAAATGGCGGACAGCATCGCTTACGCAATTTACGACGTTAGCGGCGACATTACTTACAAGATCCTTGAAAAATTTGTTAATTTTCAAATTTCACTTGTTTAACCCTCAGACATCGCTCTTAATAAATGTTACACTTATTTGAAAAAAAACGGTTCTCATTTCCCTATAAATCAATTGGAAAAACACATTTTTTGTTAGCCTTTAAATGTACAAACATAAATGTACAAACACCAAAATATAAAATCGAAAATATAACCAAAATATAAAATCTAAAATATAACGACTATTTTCTGAGCAGAAAATGAAACACAACAAACTGCTATTAAAAATTATAATTTTTTTTAAATTTATAACTGTTACAGCCCTTGTTGAAAATATGTACATAGAATTTTATCAAAAATTTTGGTTCACAAAAGAAAAAAATTATTAAAAAAATTTGTAGGTCAAAAAGTCCCTGTCGTATAGTTATGATAATCACTATATAATATTTATACATATGTATGTTTGTATACTTATGTACATAAATGAATGTACATAAAAATACCTCCATTCACTCACACATATGCATTTACATCTATACAATACAAAAGTCAAAAGTGTGATTTGATCCTTTCACTCTCATCGAAGTCATGTCGCATTTCCTAATTTCCGTGCATACGTGGCAGTTGAAAAAAAAAAACCCACCCTCTTTACATCCTAAATAAGTACAAAGAAACGAGTCTATAATCAATCGCTAAGCCGTATTCAACTATTTCGATTGTCCTTTTGACTGTCAATGCCAAATGCTTTCAGGGGATCGGCACACATTTGTGCGAGTACTCAGCCAAGGCAATACAGAAATGGCACGTTCCAATTTTGTTTACATTTTTTTTTTGTCTTTTCCATTTGCCTGTAACTCACTTTGCAAGGCAGTCAGAAATTTATGCGCTCTATTACCGACACTAAATACTCGCATTATTTTGGTTTTTGTTTTGTTTTTATATTATTGTACTGTACTACTGTGGCATATTATTTAGCCACGAAAACATGTGCCATAAAATACAATAAACAAAACAAAAAAAAAAAAAAACACGCGCACACACAAAATAATGAAACACAAAGAGTAGATAAAACTAAAATGCTGTATTCTGTGCATAAGTAAAAGGAATGCTATGAATGTGTTGTAATTGGAAATATGCACGCTAAAAGCAAAAATAATAAAAGTACCAATTACAATAGTACCTACTATACTATGGATACTCACACCCACATTTGGCAGGCCAGGCGTTGTTGTCGACGCGTCCATTCAACTGTCAGTGGGATTTCTTTTTCGACATTCGAACTCAATAAAATAGCAATGTGCAGGCGCTGGCTAAGCTAAAGCCGCCAGCTGGATGGTGCGATGAAGCGACAGGAGGACAGACGGTGGCTAGTCAGATGGCTGACAGGCTAAAGACACACACACACACACATATAAAAATTGCACACACACACACACACCCAGTTAGCAAAATATTTATGCGCATAACTGTCGGGAAATTGGAAAAATTGTGGTAAAAATAGGCTGTCTCATAGGTTTACTGGTTCCATTTTTAAAAACGATTTTAAAGCGGACACTTTTCCGTATACGTTTTCAGTTCGTTTTTAAATAATAAACAATGAATAAATCAATCAATAACTGGCGCTATAACCGCTTAGGCGATTTTGACCGATTCAAATAAAGCGCACCGGTCGTTCCTTTGTTTTCTGGAGATGCTAAGTGAAGCCAAGTCCATCTCCACCTGGTCTTTCCGACGTAGAAGAGGTCTTCCCCTTCCTCCGCTACCACCAGTGGGTACCGTATCGAATACTTTCCCAACGTACAACATAACCTAGCCAGCTTAGTCACTGAATCTGAATTCGATGAACTATGTCAAGGTCATTATAGAGCTCATACAGCTCATCGTCCCATCGTCTGCGGTATTCGCCATCGTGAAAACGTAGAGGTCCAGAAATCTTTCGGAGAATCTTTCTCTCGAACACTCCAAGGGCTGTCTCATTTGATGCTGAGTGTGCCTATGCTTCAGCGTGGGATTTGTACGTCGAGAGAGGGTTTTACTGGTAATTTGTCTACTCAGTTAAAAGTAGCACTTTTTGGCCCGCGAGATTCTTCATTGAATTTCGAGGCTGGCATTGTTGTTGGTGTTAAAGCTGGTTCCAACATAAACAGAGTCCTCCGCGCTGGCTTTTACTTCGTTTTCCGTCGTTCACCTCGAGACCCATTCGCTTCGCTTTATTATCCAGCTTGAAAAGGACAGAAGTAATGGCGCAGTTGTTGAGACGAATTATATCGATATCATTAACACGCGTCAGAAGTTGCACGCTCTTAAAAAATTGTGGCTGACTGATTTAATTCTTCGGCTCAAATAATCTTTTCCAATAAAATTTTAAGGAAAATGCACAATAGAGATCGACCCTGTCTGAAACCTCGTTTGATATCAAACCGCTCGCAGAGGTCCTTCCCAATTCTGCCTGAGCTCAGGGTCATTTTACATAGCGGTATCTGTTTTGCAGGGATACCAAATCCAGACATCGCGGCATATGGGCAATTTCTTCTCGTGCTGTAGAAAGCTGATTTAAAGTCAACAGAGGGATGGTGTGTGTCGAGTCTTTTTCAATATTTTGTGTATTGTAAATAAATGGTCGATGGTGGTAGATTTACCATGTCTAAAGCCACACTGAGATTGCCCAATCAGATCGTCGTCGGTCTTTCACATATTATACGAATTGTTAAGGAGGCTGCTCCCGCAATACTCGACGCATATTGCAAGATTTCCCATCTTGTATATTGGGCAGAGCACGCTTAGATTCCAATCGGAAAGGATACTTGCGTTCGACTATATCCTGGAAATGAGCCATTCCATGCACCTTACCAGCTCTTCGCCAACACTCGCAAATAGCTTCACTGGTAATCAATCCGCGCTTGTGGCTTTGTTGTTCCTTAGCCGCGTTATTGCTATCCGGACTAGGTCGAGCTCGGGATTTTCGTCTTATTTGGCGATGCTTTCACTGTCACCGTTAAACAAAGTGGAGTAGTATTCTCTCCACAAGTTCAGTGTGCTTTGGACATCAGTCACCAGGTCACCGTTTTTGTTCGTGCTGGAATTTGCCCTGGTCTTCAAAACTTCCGTAAGTACTCCAATAACTTCCTCAGCGGCGGTACGTAGAGAATAAGAAACAATTTAACGGTAGTTTTTCGGACGCATTTGATTTCTAGTGTAATTTTATTGAGCTCGAGGCCAGTTTTTATTAGCGAATATTATGAAAAAGCAAAAACATTTCAAAGTTCTAGAATTGATAGCCGCTATTTCGAAGATCACCACATCAAAAATCATTTGTCGGGAAACACACGTTTTCCTGCTGACGGGGCAGCAAATTCGATACTATGTATAAGTAGTGGTAGTAACGGCAAATGAATTCTATGTAAATGTAAATCCTGCGCCCTAACGCTAACACATTTGAAATTTTGTTGTTGTTGTTGTAGTTATTGTTGCTAGCACTTCTATTTGCTGCCAAAAGTAGTGGATGATCAGCACAGGCAACCAAGCAGCTCTGTAGCTCTGCCCGCCGCCACCCGCCTAATGTTCGGATCATTTATCATGTTGACTGCAATTAATCATCAAATGTACGTCGCGACGTCTACTCAGCAGCGCAGGGCGCAACCAAGAGCGGCGTGTGTGTTAGAGTGCTGTTAGGAGAAAGTGGATGTTGATGTGGTGGTAGCTAGCAGGAAATACAGTTACATCTAAATGGAGGCTCATGTCTACATACGTGCTGGTTGAGAAGAAAGAGGCTACCAAAAAGGAAGAGCATGTAGCAAATTATTTGCTATACTACTATAGCTTAGTAATCCTCATTTCAAGTCAGCTGCCGCCGACAAAGTATAGAAGTCAAAGTTGGTATCTTTGGTCCTTTTTTTTTTGTTTGTATTAAAGCCAAGTATGCGCTCGGCCGGCTAGTATAATATAAAAAATGCACTACTTATCGGCATACAAACATTTTTAAATACATATGTAGATTTGTACGTAGACTTGTGAGGGGCTGTACAGTAAATGGCTCGAAATTAGTTTATTACATTGAAGATGGATTTGGAAATTAAAGCTATTTTGTTGGCATTAGCGTTTAAGTGTTTTTGTGGATGTGGAGGTATGCTTTATTTTCGTAGGTATATTAATTAGACTGCGGTATTTCAAAGGAATACCGACTCAGTTTTTGTATATTTCTACCTTACTGTTGGAATGCTTCTGAATATTCCCACATCTATTTACTGTTATTTGGCTCAAAAGGAGTTCGTTTCCCGTGACTGAAATACTATACAAGCTTTGAAGGTGAACTATGTCGGTATTCTGTAAGCCAGTCTCTAGTCACTAATTGAGACTTTTCGATGGTGAGTTTGATTTTGAGACTATTCGGTATTCAGTAAGTTGTCTCAAGCCGTTAGTCTCAGAATAAAGTCACTAATTTGTCAGCTGGTTGTGAGCAGGTTACAAAACAAAGCAATTGAGGAAAGTATCGAACAAACGCCAAGATGAAATATCACTCGATCTGTCCCTGGTTCGTTCGCTATATTTTGCTTAGATCTGTAAAAAATAATTCCTAAATTTCAATACGCATAATAAAACAAAACTATTTACATTTATGGATTGCTGATAGTTTTAATTTTTGTACGTATTTTAAGTAATTGGTGAACATAAAATGCAGTAATAAGAATTTTGAACGGTTTCTTTCAATGTTAACTTTACGATAACCAGTTTTTTTTTAATTTTTAAAGGCCAATAATGCTCTTGACAAAGAATTGAAAAAAATATGTAGTGAGCTATCGATGAACATATTTTCATTGAGGTTAATTGTGCAACTCTCTGTTTCAATTTCGACTATACGTATCTTCTGTATTAGACTATTCGAATGTTCGATATTAGACTTAAAGACGTGAATAGTTAACGGATTGTTCGCATAACATCTGTGCTTTACGGCGCTAAAAATGCATAACGGCTTAAAATTTCAACTCCGATCTGGCCCAATGAGAACGTCGCGACGGCTGAAAGATTATCGAACTTGGCGCGCAAAATATCGATTGTGGCAAGGGTATGCTGCATACCAAAACCATCCTTCTGAAACCGAAGATCATTCAAGTTCACGTCTTCGGTTTCCAAAGACTCGTTTGTTGAGCCTGTGAAGCGTCCACCGTTAACCGAAGCAGCATTTTCAAAGAAAAATAGTCCAAAGATGCCACATCGGATTCTCGACGATCACGTGCCGGCTTCCCGTTGCCCAGAAGTGGCAGTTTTAGTTGTTAACGTAGCTGCGAAGATGTAAATCAGGTTCATCAGAAAAAATTCCACTTGATTTTAATAAACGCACTGTTTTGGTACAACATTTACTTTAGAAATAAGTTCGCATTATTTTCCAACGCTGTTCAAGCGTAAAGCGATTCATTTCTTTCCGCGGAGAAAAGCTACTGGCTTTCTGCCAAGATTTCCAGCGGAAAAGAGCTATCACTGAAAACTTAACATATGATTAAAAAACGCTATACGAACCACCCTGTATTTAAAGCTGTCTCTATTTTTCAACAATTCCAAGGCGGATCCATAGAAGATGATAGCACGATGACCAATGCGAATCAGCTGGGTTTTTTGTTTGTGTAATTTTGCGAATGAAATGTCAAAATCTAGATTAGCCCAGTATTACTCATGTATTTTGTTTTTGTAATTTTGCGAGTGAAATGTAAAAATCTGAATTCGCCCAGTATTGATCATGTATTTTGTTTGTGTAAACAACCCTACGAATTGGGAAAAAGGACAAGCAATCAGCTCAAGGGATGCTAACCTTACATGAAGTTACCTTGCACAATTCCCTGCATTTCGGCTCATTTTTGATTAAATTTTTATACCTTTTACAGCTTTTCCACTTAAGTAGAAAACTTTCTTATTTAGGTTTCAAAAACGCTCGCTTAAGAAGAAAATTTCCGATATATAAAGTATCTACTTCATGAAGTATCGAAACGAAAATGTAAAAATAATTGTGAAGCTATCAAACGCAAGGGACATTAAACGGGAAGCAACATTAGCGAAAATGCAACCCTGGCGTGCATTTTGTTGTTGCTGGTGGTTCATAAAACATCAAAACGCTGTGGGGAAAGTGAACGAAGAAGAAGAAAATTGCATGCAACTCTATCGATTGAAAAATTATGGACACTTTTCGAATGGCACTTAGGACTTGTGGCAATTGATGGAAGAGTACTCTGGAAAGTAAATTTTTGACAACTATGAGGAGAATAAAAATTTCCGAGCCGCCAGGACTAGTGAAAAATTTGACAGCAGGCATAACCAAGGAAAATACGGTGTTGGCGTTTTTTTTTTAAATCTAATATTGCTAAAGCGTTAACGAAATGCAAGAATTGAAATATTTGATACATAATAGCTGCATTCAATTACTGTATTAACTCGCTGGTTTTCGTCAGCATTAAAGGAAAATTTCCAGCAGTATAAAGTTACGAATTGGCACAGCAAAAATGTAAAATTTTCTCAACATAGAACTTTTTATCAATTGGCAGAGACCCTTAAATAAATGTACAAGATTCTTGAGTGTAAAAAAACACACTTGTATTTGTTTGTTTGTTTTTTTACAGACATATTTATAATATGTAGCTCTTAACTAAATTTTTGAAAAGACGCAAATCAAGATAAATATTTTACAACACCAATGTTGTGTAAAAGATATACATATATCCGAGCGACAGCCATTGTAGGGTTTCCAAGCGATATATAATTTTGTTTTTGAAAAACTTAGCTTTCTAATACCACATTTTACAAATACATTAACAAATATACCACAAAATATCTGCGTTACATATTTGTATTTGATGCTAGTTTTATAAGATTTGAAAACAAGCGAAAGGACTCAAACTGGAAATAGGTCAAAGTAGCTTGATTTATTGCTATAATTAATACAAACGGCGAAAGCAATCATTTTAACCACTTTTCCAAAATATAGACAGAAATACTTATATACACATACAGGGATATATTTGAATATTCTCACCTAAGTTGGCAGCAGTCTGCTTCAGAAAGCGACCATTAGAATTGAAGATATTTCCCAATTCAAACCTTAGCAAATTTGATAGATAAAAATGGCCAAATATTACAAACACATAAGTGTACATGAATGAATAATGTTTTTAGTTAACCTAACCCGACGTTAACCGATCTGAGAGCCGCATATTATTAGCCCACATTAGTGGCCAACAGACTTACTTGCCTTTATTATTCAACCAACGGTCGTTTTGTGCTAAGTTTTTTTCTATTTTATTTTTATTTTTTCTTTTTGTTTTGCATTCATGTCCATAATGGACACTACTTTGTTTCCATGCACAGATGTCCAGTTATTTCGGTTCGTTATTAAACCATTTGTTTGCAACACAGACAAAAATTAGAATTTAAAGAAGATTTATATGGCGTAACGAAAAGAACAAAAAAACCAAAAAAAAAGAAGCAACAAAAAAAAGGCGATAAGACGAATGTGGGGCGGGAAATTCGCAAGACTGCATGGAATTGTTCGCAGATGTAGGGAGAGTATTAGTTGCGTTCGCAAAGGGGACCCAAGCACATGCATGGCCAAACAAATGAACGGCTATGTAGAATTGAATTTTATCGATTGAAAGTTTAGGTTGAAAGTTGACTGCAGACAATTTCGAAATATTTTCGCAATTTTTTTTTTCTGATTAGAAGTGTGTACTATGTATTTATCAACTGCAGTCCGTGCTCACTTCGATTTGGTGGAGTTGCTGTAAATTGCGTGGGCTATTTATTTAATTGGCTTAGTTAAAAGCTCTAGCTTTAGCTTGAAATCCCTATAGCAGCTTTGCTATGAGGGACATTACTATTTTCGCTCATTTACTTTGATAACTTCTTTACTCTTCACTTCTTTGCACTTCACTTCACTAAATTCCCATCACAAGGAAGATTTTTATATAGTTTTATTTATTTTCTGTGTTGTCAGAATCGAAGCCTTTACATATTTCTTGAATTAATCCTCAATTCCTTAGGGTCAGCGAATACACAAAGAATCTTCTTTTAGCGACATCTAGTATTTTACTAATTTTCCTCATCAAGTTAAGGGAAATAATTAAAGTAAATTAAGTCATACATAAAGTGGTCGAAAAAATCTATTCGGTTACAGGATATAATAAAAGTAACTTTTAATTTTATGACAAATTAAGTGGACTTTAAGTTGAGAAATCTATAAAGTCGAGTTATAAAAGAGGCGATTATGTCAAAAACATGATCTTGGCGGTTTTTAGAGGGAAACTAAAAATTGTGCCTCATTAACGAAACGGGGTTTGAACTTATTTTCGATCACTGAGCATGAAAAATAGGCAAAAAATCTGCTTTCTATGTTTTTTTTTTCTGCAATTATTGGCAAAAACTCCAGAAAAACTAATAAAACTAACCTTGTGTCGAAACCATTGTAAAGGCATATTCAGCCTTAAGTATTTTGTAGATTTCCAACTGAAAGAGGGGATACCTCGCGAGACGAAATCGGCGCTTTTATTAAATTTGTCATCACTTTTACATTTTCTGTCCGATTTTGACCCCTCAGGCTTCACATTTTCGCAATAAATTTTTACTGTCATTTTAACATTTTTAATTAATTATTTTACAAAGTCTTTTCGAAAAATTCGAAAAATACGCAAAATGGCCTTATTTTTTTTTTTTTTATTGAATCGCCATTACCTCAAAAATTTCTATGCCTATTGACATAAAAACTATATAAGACGAAATTGATCGAACGATATATCATTCGAAGGTGTCCAACCAGAGACGGAAAATAATCGTTATTTGATTTATTGGTATAAAAAAATTATTGGCGAGAATTCGTTCAAAGCAAAACTCGAAAATATCGATCTATCGTTTTCTTGTGGCTTTTAATTTTTTCGATAAATTCGATCAATTTTAATCGTTATTTTTTAATATTTGCTTTTTTTTCAACCAAAAATAATCGCTGTTCTTGGATTTACATTTTTCCGATTACAGTTTACCGATGCTTTGTGATTTTTATTTTTTCGGCAAAAAAAATTGTTATTATTGAATAACGATTATTTTTTATCGAAAATATAAAAATCCAAGAATACCGATTATTTTTTATCGAAAAAACGCAACATATCGATTAAATCATAATTTTTTCTGTTATCGATGAAATGTACTTCACAAAAATTGTAATCTTTACGGTCCCTGGGATAAAAACACATAACCGAAATTGACGAAAACATATTGCCAATTACGGTGGAATAATTATAATAATATAGTTCATGAATATTGAAACGATTTTCCGTCATTCCTTGACAACTTTAGTTTGAATACAAACCGATTTTGACGTTGTACCTACTTTTTCGCTATCGGAAAAACAGAAGATCAAAAAGAATAAAACTTATTTTGAAAATGTGCAGTACGGTGTTAATGTTTTCAATATTGTGATAATTAATCCCACCTACTACTCATTTAAAGAAAACAAGGGTATGCCTACACCAAAGTAAAAAGATGTTTGAGTTTTTTTTTGCCAGTTATTTGCTAAGTAAATATTAAGAGCATTAAATGGCAACCACGCCTTTATGTATGCTACATTTTTAACTTAAGTTCCATTCATAAATTTCGTATCATTTGCTGCTACTCTGCACGTGTAAGTGCTCAATAAATTTAGGGGATTAAATATGATGATGATGTCTTATCGAATACAATTCACAACAATGTTTTCTATGTCTGAATGATGTTCAACACACGGGTACACACATACATATGTATGTATGCATGTACATCTGTTGTCGATAAAATGTACCTCAGCTAATGCCTTGTACTAAGTAATATGCCTTTTGATATGATTGCGATTATTTTTTGTTGCGCTTACATTTTCGGAGTTTTCTAAAGTCTTGTTAAATTCGCTTAGTTTTTCGCTCAGCTGAAGCGTGACATGTATTATACATATATGTATATGTATGTATTATATGTATATAAAAACGTAGATGTGTAGTTCAAACCATTGACAATTTGTTTAGTATTGTGTAAGAGATTTTCAATGTCATGTAGGAATTGCCATTACTTTATGCGCAGTTGTATATAAAGTCGTAACTGTGCCAGATTCGCACCATAGTGACACATTTTCGTACACACATATGTACATACATATGTCAGTAGATATCTAACGCTTTATAATACTTGTAATATTTTTGTTATTGTTTTCGTTCGTTGTGTCGATTTTTCTAAGAAGCCTCGAGTGAATCACTTTGGCAACGCCTGGCGCCGTTAACAAAAATGGCGTAAACTTGTAATACACATAGTATAATGCCTTATACCTACTACTTTGTGTTGGTATTAGAGTGTTGTTGTTGTAGCCAAATATATTTGCAAATTTTCTATTTAGCCTACAGCTTTGGATAACAAAAGTTACACTGTGTTTCCACATGACACAAATTGCACATTTTCTATGCTACTCTCAATCTGAGCTGAAATTGTGAAATGATTTTTAATTTCGCCGTAGAAAAGATATCAGCTGAGATTGATTTGAAATCTCAATTAGCGCGAAATTGCGAATAAATGCTCTAAATTTTCCGATGAGAGTGTGAAATTAACTAATTTTGATAACCATGAAAACAAAATACTTTTTTTTTTTATGATACAGTGGATTCCGCAGAAGAGTTTTAAAATATATATTTGGGTGATTCACAAGGTGCCATAATATGTCATAACTCATAAAATTTTATATTTCAAAAGTCATGTTTTTGGAATGCATTAAAATTGAAAATAATCAAAACTGAGAAATTCTGTATTTTTTTTTAATTGTTTGACTTTATGACTTAAGACACATTAGGACACCTTGTGAATCACCCAATTATGTATTCGTAGGTTAGCCTTTTCTAAAAAAAACTGTTAAATATTTATAGAAGAATTGTAATTGGTAAAGCTGGCAACAGAAAGCTCTAGTCTCGGTAAATTTAAGTTACCACAGAATGGGTTATTTTTCACACTTGCAAGCTTGGTATTCGATTGCTTCTTTTAAATCAAGCAACAGTGTTAAAAGAATATAAGGTTAGTTCAATAAGGAAAGTGTACAAATATTTTTTTTATTATTTTTTGCTTTGCAAAATGCCTTCAATTCGTAAAGAAAAACTAATGCCAACGAAATGTGAAATGAAATTGTGGTGAGCCAAGTAGATAGCTGCAATTCGAAGTTGAAGTTGTGCACCAAGATAATGTTGCCGTTTGAATCCGTTCAGTTCCAAATGGTTACTGTTTCTAATTATTTTTGTAGGGTTATCTGTTTTTTTTTTTTTAGTATACATTTTGATTACTTTTTTAAAACTCCAAACAGATATGAGCTTTCGTAAAATGTTTGTGCATTGTCGCACATTTCATCCAAAGGTAAGCGCGAAATATTCACTAAACATACTTGATGTTTATTGCGAAAATTTTGCTGTTTCTATCGCTTGCCCATTACTTTTTTTTATGAATTTATTTAAGATGAATTTATATTTTGCGTGTTAATTTAATTGAAAAAAAAACAATCAAATAATAAAATAAAACCATTGTCTTTATTCAGGACATAAATTTTGATATGGATGTTGTATTAAATATATTTTAAGCTATTAAACTAGTTTAACTGTTGTTTCTCAAGGCGACATTAAAAAAATAACAAGCTTACGAAAATGGATGCTGGTAAGGAGCACCAGAAAACAATTGGCGGTTTGAAAGTTTTCGTTTGAAGGAAAGAGGGATATATGCCACAAAAACGTTTTGTCATATAATTCTCTTGTAATTCTCTGAATACACCAGAATTTAAAATTCACCATGAAAGTCAGAAATAAACGCAAAACTAAAAATGTGTTCGAGAATTAATATCAAACTTCATCCGGATGGGTGTTAAAATGTAGAATAAGACGAATAACATTTTTGTGGAAATCTGTGGAATATTTTAACCCTATATTGCCTTAATAGATGGACCTTTTTGGTTCTTTTGAGGAAAATTGCAAAAGAAGTACCCTTAAAAAAGCTTTATATAAGTAAAGGGGTAAAATCTGTATAATCATTTGTCAAATAATTCTAGTATAAGTCTCTGACTTCACCTAAGCTTCAAAAAAGTTATACTTTAGAAATGGGGTAAAATCTGTCCCACAAATATTTTTCAAATAGTTCTAGTATAAGTCTCTGTTAGAAATAAACCAAAAACTAAAAATGTGTTCGAGATTCAATATCAAACTTCATCCGGATGGGTGATAAAATGTAGAATAAGACGAATAACATTTTTGGGGGAACATTTTAACCCTCTAATAAATAAGTAGTTTTCCCCTTTTGAGGAAAAGTGCAAAAAAGGGATTAAAAAATTCTACTATAAGTTTCTGAGTGCTTAAACTACAGCTTGAGTGTCAGAAATGAGCCAAAAATGAAAGTCTTTTTAAGGGTTAATTTCACACTGCTTCAGGGTGGTGCTAACATTTTGTACATAACCAGATTTTAGGGGGTTAAGTATACGAAAAAATACTGCTGTTGAAATTTTATTGAAAGTCAACAAAGATAACTCTATATATAAATAATATCCAAGTGCAAAAAAAAAATGTTGTTACGTAAAAGAAACAGCTGATTCTGCAAAAAAATTTCAAGAGAACATTAGCGATACCACCTTCCGCATTCTTTTCACCAAGTGCTGTATTTTTGGCAAGTGTGTTAAAATCATCCCTTCAACCTCAATGTCGAGCATATAAATATCGAAAATAATAATTCGATGAATTCGAAACATAGTGCGCAGAGGGAGTGTGTGTGTTTGAGTGGTTTACGTGCCGAATATAACTGTCACATATCCATATTTAGTTATAAATGCATGCCCTTATACTACAAACCTACCTTCCATTGCATGTGGTAAGCAAAATGTAGCAAGTGTGCACTTTTTTTGGCAAAAATATCCGTTTTGTTCTATACCTTTCGCATCCCTCTACACTCGTGCTACTCTAAGTACAATAATACTAAACTTTTCTGTATTCTACCGCTGCAAAAATCCAAAAATCAGGGTTGAAAACGAAAACATTAAAAATAATTGGACATTTCGCATTTTTTGTTTTGTTTTTCTTTTTTTTTGTGTCAAAGAGGGTGGATTTTTATGAGACTATGTTGCCTGCAGTCGAACGTTGAAATTTCGCACTTTTTCGATTTTCATACATACATATGTAGTTAATAGGTATGTGCGTTTTGGTTTGTTTTTAGTGTTTATTATTACATGTGGGTCGCTTGTTTAGCTATTGTTGTTTTGTCGCATGTAGCAGCAATTTGCAGATTATACATGTTGCATAAGTACATATGTATGTATGTATTTGTTGCTATTTACCTTTTTACATCGGAAACAGAAAATCTTTCGTGCAACAACAAATCGAACATGAGTGGCAACCATAATTTTTAGACAATTATTGTTAGGATTAGGTAGACGATTTTAATGAGAGTATCGACAAAGGACACACATCCACCTACATTGTAGTAGTTATTCGTTTTATGTTCGAAGAATACGTTTTTATTATACCGATAATTTTTGATAATTTTCCTTTCGTTTATTGCTTTTTAGCGACATTATTGGTGTCTATTTAGAAATGACACCGGATTGGTGTGAATGCAAAAAGCTGTTGTACAATTTTAGTGAATTGCTTTAGATTTTTATTTTATATTTAACTTAGTTAGCACAACATAGAGTGAGAATGCGACAAAACAAAATATTAAAAAAATTATTTTAAAAATATGTTGTTCTAAAAAATCATTGATTTGAATATTACTTTTCGGATCTGTCAAAAGAGCTGAACTTAGACAGCTATGTAAAACCTTCTGATGCCATCAGATGCATTGTGTGTTGCGCCTACTTCCGGTTGACGAGCTTAACCCCACCTCTAGGTGTCATAACAGTGGACGTTAAAATAAAATGCTGCTTGAAATTGAATCTCAAGCACATCAGAAGCTATTCCTAAAACCTAAAGGACGATATTGGATCCCAGCAGACTGCCGCGGTTTTTTTTAAATTAGATCAAGTGCAAGACTATAAAACTTTCACGACATAATCAGAGTTGAAAGTTGTTGCCTTCATACAAATTGATTTTGGTAGCAGAATAAGCTTTAGCTAATAGGGAAGTGATCAGGCAGTTATGGCTAAATTTTTGTGAGAACTTTTTGCACCAAAAAAAAAGAAAAGAAAGATATTTTTTTGGCTTAGTTAAGGTACAAAGGGCTAAAAAGTACACCTGTAGTTAAAGAGATAGACTTGATGACCAAGCCGAGCGAAAGGCCAAAATATTGAAGAAATTACGGCTTAAAAATCTCTTTCATTTTAGTTTGATTTTTTTCTCACATTTATGGAACGGCTGAACGAAAGAAGATCATTTCTTGTTTACTCACCTTTCTTCTTGTTCTTCTTGTTCTCAGAGGTCTCCTTGTTTTTATGTTAAAAATCGTATAAAGAAAATTAATAAGGATACGCTATCATTTTAACTAGATTCCTATTCTATTTGTTAATAAGGATTTTTTTTTTTAATTTTAAAAGAGCACTTTTAATTCCAATTATCTAAACATATAAAAAGTTAGACGTTTTCTTTTTCACAATGTGTATCAAAACGCGACGAACATATTTCAATCGAATTTGTAAAGTGTATTTTTCAAACCCGGGGCACGCACGTAAGCTTTATTGTAATTCGTTAGGTGGCGCATGAGTCGACATTCTCCGAAAATCTTCATTTATTGCTTGATTAAAAAAAAAAAAGAAGGTGACGAAATATAATATACTTTTTTGAAAATCTAATATGCTAGGTGGCGCTAGGCGCGAGTTATTCGGAAAATCTGTATTTATTTATAATCTTATATTCCGATTTTGATGAATTTAAAAACGTACAAGGCAAGTGCGGCAAGCAACACTTTTACGAAAAATTAATTCATCAGGTGGCGCTAGAATCGAGTTATTCAGAAATTCCGTTCCAATATTGATGATATTACCGAAATTTGCTACAGGTTCGTTTACTATATTCTCCAACAACCAATTTTAATGAGAAATTTTCATTGGCGACAGTGCCTAACGATTTTGTTTAGTCTGAGAATAATCCACTCTAAATTGTTTTTAGTTTAATATTATGAATATTGTTCGTTGGGTTTTTGTATTTTCAAAAGGACAAAATTTGATTTACTTATTTATTGTTCCAGCAGTTGTCAGTGAATAAAGTTATAATTGTTTTTAAAACTAAATATCTTTTGTCGGTAGTGACGAGCTGTTTTTTTCTCGTTGTATTTCTTGTGAATTATTTAAAAAAAAATTAAGTTGTAATGCTATAATTGCCGGAAAATATTGGAAAAATATTGGGATTAAAAGAATTATAAAAAATAACTATTATTAGTACGCATATAATTTATAATAATATAAATTACAAAAATTATAAGCAAATATGTAAAATCTGTTACAACAATATATAAGTACTTAAATTTTTTATAATTAAAAATAAAACTTAAATAATTAATTAAGAAACAGCTTAAACAACAGTATGATACTTAAATTCATAAAATAATCTGCTTTAGGAATTTCGGTGGTAATAATTTTAAATTCATTACATTGGAAAGTTTTTATCTTAGTTTCACAGATTGTCTTCTAGATTTTATTGAAAATACATATCCAGTCGTAAAATCACAGAGAAATTTTGTTTCTGATTTATAGGGAATTTTTGGTGGTATTTTCGCACTGTGTAGATATCAAACTAACAACTGACAATTGTGAGTAAGCCCTAATAAAATGCAAAAGAAATTTAAGTTTAAAAATCTAAAACTTTTTTTATTAGGATAGTATTTGTACCTAAAATTTGCCAGCGCAACTATATTTCGTTGTGTTGCTACTAGATAAAAGAAAATTTTCTCCAAGTTGGAGCGTTTTCTTTTGCAAGTCGGCTACAAAGAGAAGGGCCTACTGTAATTGAAGAAAGTTCGAGACTAAACACCATAGTAAAAGTATAAAAACAACGATATCAAATATCTTTAACAACACGCTATCAGTAGTAAATATAACAATAGCCTACTTTAAGGCGCTCAAGCGCATGCAGCACAATAACATTGGAGCTATCAGCACAATGACTAACAACATGTTACGAACACAACTCATTTATGAGGTCCGCATAGAGCTTATCATCATATGTATGTCCTAAACGATTATGTACTCGCACACATACATATACTATACATTCATATGTATGTAGGTAACGTTATTTAAGTTACTACATACTCGTAGGTAATAAATCAGCTTAGGCTCAATTTGTGAAATGTACGCATTGATTTGTTACGCATGTTTGCAAACTGGGAAAGCTATACAAATAGCTTGTTATTGCTGGCAGGATGTTAGATGCAATTCTGTGTGTGTGTGTGTGTGTTTGATTTTTGTGCTACAATCAAATTTCTAACTAAAGCGTTTCAGAGAGCGTTTGAAAGCAAATTTACGGCAAGAATGTATTTGATTTGTACACAAGCTTGAGAGGGAGTTTTTTTCAATTTTTATTTTATTATAAAACATTTGAGAGTAGGGTGGCCCTAAAATGCATGGGGGAAAATTAAAAAAAAAAACCAATACCCATTGTATTTTTTAATCAAAAAATATTTTGAGGTCACTCAAAATTTCCATGTATTTTATATGGGGGGAAAAATTAATTTTTTCTTAGAATTTTTCAAAATCAAAATTTTTCAATTGGATAATTCTGCTTGTCCGCAGAATACTAACTTTTTTGTATGGGTACCAAATAAAGACAAAAATGGACCCAAAAAAATATTTAACACTTGTGTTGGTCGAAAAAATCGAAACATTTTTTATTGCATTTTCTTGAAGTATGTCCTTTCAAGTTTTTTTTCTCTAAATTTTATAAAGATCTGAGTACTAGAGCCAAAGTTACAGTTGTCAGCAGTGCGCTCTTTCCGAATGCCCACAAGTATATCCAAAACTTCGAACGCAATTATCTCAAAATGATGTTTATCTAAAAGTCCCGTTGCGGTGAGCAAGGTTTCTCGAGAACCATGCGACCTATCAATCTAATTGTTTGCATGCTACTTGGAAACTGAAGTAGCTCATACCTGAGCAAAGAAATTTTTATTGAAACCAAAAGTTGTTTTTTTCGAATGAAAAAACTGAATTTTTAGAACTTCAAAAATCGAAATTTTCATTAAAATCATCACCATTTGTGTAAACAATTTTTTTCCGCTGAATCCTTCGTTCAAGTGCGGCGTTTTGATATAAACTAAAGGAAACTGTTTTTGTTTTTGATTGCAGATGTTCAATTGGCTACTTATCATGCTCTCCGCGAAGCCTGTAAAAAAAAAGTGTTTTAACGCAACAGCTGTAGTGCCAACAAATGAGCACATTTTTAACTGAAAAATTCAATTAAACATCTTTAGACATAGATAAACGTACCCGCAGTGTTTGATTAATAAAAAAAAAATACTGTCTTTGCAAAAAAATGCATCAAATATCGAATTTTTTTTCAAAGAATAAGTGTATATAACCCCTTAAAAAATTATTGATTGTGTGTCGGTTTTTATAGTCTCCTGTAGAAAACCAGAGTATGTCGATTGAAAAATGTTAATTTTCAAGGGTAACATATCATTTCAAAGATAGAAATTTGTATTATTTCCTCCATATGATATACATGACAAACAGACCTAAAAGGCCACCTAAATCAGAAAAGTTTAGCGGTTTTCTCTACGATTTATTCCAATAGGAAGCCCTTCTAATTATGACTCAATATGTCTTTTAAATGAAATCAAGAAAATAAGCTGTAAAACTAAGATGAAAACTTATAATTTCAAAGCCTTTTCTGCACAGTAGACATTTTTAATATAAATGTCGAAGAAAGACAAAGAGAGTAAAAGAGCTCGTCCCTATCGAGTAAAGATATTTAATTTTAAAAGCAATTTTAACTTTATTCATTGAAACCTGCTGGAACAATAAAGAAGTAAATCTAAAATTCTTATTTTGAAAATGTAAAAATACAAAGTAAATGATTAACAAACTATATAAGACCTACTGTCGCTGTCGTCAACTAGAATTCTCAAATTAAAATTAAAAATTTTCTAAGTCAATAGTATTTTAGTAAAATTTAGTGGACCTCCTAATTAATTTATTTTATATGACTTTTAATTTACTATATATGATTTTTAAAATTAAAAATAACATGAAAATTTAGAATTTTTTGAACAAAATTCCATAGAAATTATTAAAAAGTAGTTATCTCCTTGTTTTCAGCCGTTTTCCTTTTCAATCAATTTTGGGGTAAATGTAAATTAGAATTAGAAAAGATTTTCTAGCAACAATCTTGTCCCCTCTCGCTCGCCCTGGCCAGCAAGCTTTTTTATAAGTCGATTTCTTTTAGCTATGTACCTAAAAATATTTTTTGATAAAAAACAAATAGTGGTATTATTTTTTTTCAATACAGAACAGTCCTAGAGGATGAGAGCATTAATATTACGACTTCACTTATTTTAGGATCACCCTATTGAATAGTCGTGTAGCTAAGTATAAATAGTATAGAAGAGTGAATATAATTAAAATACATATCTACATATCTACTTATGTTGTTTGTCTTAATAAACAATTTTATGGCTTCTTATTCAACTGTTTTGCTTTAAGCTCTCAACGCTCTACAAAGAATATTTCCAAACCGGCTCTTAACGCACTAAATGTTTGAAATGTTTGCGAGAGTGAATTCAAGACTTGTTTTAATTGCAATTTTTAAGTAAAAATACAATCTTTTAAAAAGCAACTAAAATACTTTTGTTCCATCTGATAAAATATTTTTTTATTTTTATTTTAAATTAAACTCTCTTTCATTAAATGCAATATTGAACAAAATATCTTCGTATATTTAAATTTTTTAAAGAATGCTGTAATTTTAACTTTATTTGCGATATTGCGAATTCAGCTCGCTTGCTGCAACTAATTTTGAAGAAACTTTGTGCGTTTATTTTGAAGATTGCGCTAGCAAAGCGTGTTGCGCTCTTCGAAATCCTCACTTCACTTCTTCTGCCACGTCTTCTGCTCAAACTCACCAAATATTTACACGCTGAAATCTTGCGCCAAACTTTGCTAACTTTTGTTTTCGTTTGCTAACCTATCGATTTTTCTCCATTTTTCTTCATTTTTTTGCCCCTCTCCCAGCAGCAGCAACTCTTTTGACAGCGTCGTACCTTCTTTTTCATTATTCTTTTTCTTCATTACGTACTTTACGATCCTTCCGACCCTTCCTTGTAATTGTTTCGCTTGTTGTATTTTTATCAAAAAACTTTTCGCAAGTAATACAAAGAACTTTTAACATAAATTGTACGCTTAACTTATCACAGCATAAATGTTTCATCTCAACAACCTAGACGTCGTCGCGCTATTCGCGTATTATATGTATGTACTTGGTGGAGCGCACAAAAAAAAAAACTACACAAACCTGAATAATATAATCAGCTCGCAAGCTCACTGAGCGTGCGTTTTAAGATTTTTTTGCAGCTAGAAAGTGGCGCCATTTGGTGTGACGCTCTAAGCTGTGGTATTCTGGGGAATCATAAGTGGCCATGAAGTTGGTTAAGAGTATAGACTTCCAGGAAAGTGAAGAAAATATATGATGTACTTAAAAGGGGTTGCTATCTGAGCGCCTGGACGCGTTTGAGAGTGCTAAAATATTTAAACAGAATTATTTATTGTATTTTACATCTTAACCTTCCGTTGTATGCAGTGTCCTACGCAGCCCATTATGAGCTTTAAGGGCGAACAATTTTTGAGCTGAATTATTTCTTGTATTTTACGCCTTAACCCTTCACTGTGTGACGTGCCCTACGTAGCCCATTTCGATATTGAAAGGTGTAAAATGTTTGAGATGAATTATTCATTGTAATTGACGTCTTAACCATCCGATGTGTGATGTGGCTTCCGAAGCCCATTTTGTACTTTAAAGGCGTGAAATTTTTGAGCAGAATTCTTTTTTCTATTTGACATTTACATCTCCGTTGTATTAGGTTTCATAGGCAGCCCATTGTGATCTCTAAAGGCGTAAAAATTTTGAGCGGAATTATTTATTGTAATTTACGTCTTAACCCTCCGTTGTATGATGAGGCCTATGTAGCCCATTTTGATTTTTAAAGGCGTGTGCCTTTTTTCTCTGCTGACTTGTTAAAAATCAGCAAAAATATACCATACACGTCTACGAAATAAATGAATGACAATACTTATAATATTCCTCAAAATCTTGCTCTTCAATTACGCAGTAAAAACGTTGTGCTATTAGCTAACCGATTTTACTTTAAAAGTACAAAATAGTATTAAAAAAATCTCCGATTATTTAGAATGAATACAAACATAAGCCGAATATGTTTAAATATCTAGCTTCCTCCTACCGCAACATCTATACCACTTGCAAAACAATAGAAACGCTACATCTACATACAAACATTGTTGTTGTGATATGAGTTGTCATTTCATTTTGTAATCAGCTGATTGTCAAGCCTTCATGACTGCCACATAAATTATACACATGCTGACATAAATCTGATGTGCGTTTCCGATTTCTTTCAAGCAAAATTTTCTTTTTTTTTTGCAATTTCTTTTTCTTCTACTCATACATATGTATCTACATTTGTACACTGATGTGCAAAAAAATAGAGGCGGTAGTTTTTTACCACTTTTGTTTGTTTAATGTTTATTATAAACGGCTCATTAAAAATTTTGTATTTTATACATGAGAATAAGCCGCAAAGTATATTTTATGCTCGGGAAAGGGTTGCCACCTGATTGAAAACTCGAATTCAATTAAGGTATATAAAAAATAAAAATATGAGTATCAGACGGTGCAGAGGAGGTTAGTTAAATATATTTTGAAGAAGGTTGCCACCTGAGTTATGTATCTAAAATTATAAACTATGGCTGTCAAACGCTTTGTCTCGGAAAAAAGGTTAATAGCCTGAGGGTTGCCGCCCGTTTGAAAAGTCGATTCAATTAAAGTTTCTAAGATATGAAAATATGGGTATCAAACGGTGAGGAGAAGGTTAGTTAGATATATTTTGGCGAAGGTTTTCACCTGCTCGAGAAACCGAAATTAATTATATTATAAACTAGTTACATATGTATGTACATACATATATGTTATATGAAATTATCACAAATGGGTTTCAAACCGTTCACCTCGGTAATAATAGCTAACTTTATTAGGGTTGCACCCTGTTTTAAAAGTATAATTAAATTAAAATTATACAAACGTTAAGGTAAAAATTAAAATATCGGTATCAAACTTTTCGATTCGCTGAACAGAAGGTCAATAGCATGTGAAGGGTTGCCATCTATTAAAAAAGGCGAATTTAATTATATTACAGACAAGTTATATGAATAGTAAGATATGGTTGTTAAACGATTAATTTTGCACAAGAGAAGATTTATAGCTAGCTTTATTTAAAAGAATGTTGCCACCTGTTTAAAAAATCGAATTTAATTAAATTATACCCAAGTTATATGAAATAGTAAAATATGGGTGTCAAACGATTCGTTTCGCTAGGAGAAAGTTAATAGATTTATTTTGAAAAGGGTTGCCACCATTTTTTAAAGTCAAATTAAATTAAATCATACACAAGGATATACAATATTAGTGCCGAATTGTTCGTTTTGGTGAGGAAACGGTGCATACCTATATTTTGAGATGGTTCAAAGGTCAAGGAATAAATAAAAATATGTAGACAAGGCAATGTGTCCCGAGGTCTTTTTTAATAGAGGTTTAGCTCAACGTATGACAATATATGAGCCATATACCATATTTTAATCCGATAATTAGATACTTTTGCTACAGGTGCAATGGAAAATACTTTTATGAAAAATAAATACGTTAGGTGGCGCTGAAAGCGAGTTATTTATATTTTTGATGAACTTTGAAACGCTTGAAGGGGCTACGACAAAAGCTATATTTGTGGAAAATGGATCCGCTAGGTGGCGCTAGAATCGAGTTTTTCACAAAATCCTAATTCAGGGGCCTATATTGATAATATTTGAAATATATGGTGATGATGCAATCCAAAATACTTTTAAAAAACACAATACAAAATACTTAAAACAATATGTATAGAAATCTATTCGATGGTTCTGTAGTCGAAACTTTCAGAAAATCCAATTTTATGGCTGGGCTTAATTCATATCTAATAAGCTTTGTACAGTTAAAAATAATGCAATTTAGTCGTAGTCGAGATAAATTGACTCTGAAGCTAGTTGAAGATATAATTGGTAGAAATCCGATTGAAAATTCTGGAAAGCATTGCTCTAACGTTTGACTCGAATTTATCTTTACTGTGTTTACGGGACATTGTTTTTAAATAATCTTCTGTAAGTATTATATACATATGAAAAAGAAGTAAACAATGCAGACGAAGTCATGGGTTTCAACTATTCTCAACATAAATCCGTATTGCTAACTTTGTTAAGGAAAATTAAAAAAAAAAAAGTTTCCGAATTCCAATAAATCCTAATGCAATAAAATGCAAGTTTAAATATACTCAAAAATCCCATAACCATAACCATAATTTGTTATAGAATTATATGTATTTAAAAAAAAAAACTTAACACTAAATAAGGGAAGATAACAGCAAAAGAAAATATGAAAAATGAACGAAATTTGTTAGCGTTTCCAAAACTACACTTTGTAATACCTGAAATTAGTAGACTAGTTTTTGGAAAATTCTGAATAAAAAGTTTGTTGTTTTTGTGAAAACGTGTTGATTTTTTTCTGCAAACTTTGAAATATGGATTTATCTATATTACGTCTGTTACATATGCGCTAAGTAGACTTCTATAAAATAAAAATAAATGTAAACCGAGTAAAAGGAGAGCGGCCGATACTCGTCAAAAAGTAGTGCATCTATTTTTTCGCACACTAATGTACGTACATAAGTACAATTGTACCTCCTGTGCCATACAAGTCCGCTGACACTGTGGGCCTAGCGCCACAAAAAAAAAGGCCACACTCAGCATAGCAAGCTATCAGCTCAGCCCAGCTCAGAGGTTTGTGTGGGCCTGCTGCTCTCCATTTGCCGCCTGCCTGTCTGTTCTCTGCCACTTGTGCCTATCTACAAATTTGAACATACAATTTTCCTATTTACCCGCCGCTACCTCGACCATCAGAGATGGGGCGTGTTTGTTGTTTTTTTTTTTTTTTTGACTCACTCATACGCTTGGGTTGCGTGCCGTGTCTCGAATTCCAGCTACCGTCTGGGAGATGCCTGATAAGCGGTAACAATAATTTGTGTGCGCCTACTGTGTAGTGTTGCGCGCGCCCGCATATTTTATTTATAGTTGTTGTTGTTGTTGTTGCCATTGCCGTTGCCGCTCAAATGTTTGCTTGTCTATTTTGCGCTATTATTTGCTTGTAAGTAAATAAGTTTACATGTGTGGGAGTATATTTGTTGTAGTTTTCGCTATTTTCGCTTGGGTTTTGCAATTTACCGTATTTGTATGTTATATTTTTATTTACTCGCTTCGTGGCCTTTGTTGTATTGTCGAATTTCTTAGACAATAAATGGGCTTACTTCCTTGGCCTCTGGTTTCGATAGCGCTGAGGGCGTCAGCCGGCTAATGCGCCTAAAAGTAGTGGTCGATGTGGGTGATTAGACGCAAGGCGGTCCTTTTGTAGCGATATTTTCTTTTCACTATTCCTTTTTTTTCATACTAACTGCTTACTTGTCAACATTCATCCTAGCTTCTAATCCCTTTCTTTACGATCACCCGCATTGTATAGAGTTTCAAGAAAAAACAACAAAAAATCATGTGGAAGGAAATCAGTCCGAAAATCCTTCGTAAATACAATTTAATTGCCTGCACCCTTACCGGCGCTCGGCAACGGCACTCTTTTGTACCATTTCAGTGTTCATAGCATATCGCATTGCAAATGAACTCTCTCTCCCCCACCCCCTGCTTCAGATGCCTTGCAGCTTGCGAACCGCACTTGCACAGCGGTGTAGGTGTTGAAAGTCAATCGTCAATTATTGTAGCATGCTTCGATTTTAGTTTGACTTCTGACGGCCTTGCCCAGCGCTGACTTTTGTTCGTGTTCGAGAACAATGAGCGAGGCGTGGACAAGGATATAATGGATGGGACGCACAACCAAACATTCGTACATGAATACAGACATGGTATGTATAGTAAAACAACCTAAAAAGCAATGACCAAAAAAGGACAATAATCTTGAACTTATGTGTGTGTGTGCGTGTGTGTGTGTGTGTGTATGGCAAGCCGGTAGTAGTTTTTATGAAGCCTTGCAACGTAACGAACCAACCAACGCCTGAACTGATCTGAACTGCGCTGAACTGCTTTGGTAATTTAAGGCTTTGTTTTACGCTGCAGCTGATATTTATTGTACTTTAGTGCCTTGGAACTTTTGTACTTGAGCGCAATGCCATAATTTTTTTACGCTTCTTTTTTTATTATCGCATTCCACCCTATTGTTTTTGGAAAGGTTCCATATAGTATTGAAGGAACTTTCTGTGAAAATGTTTGGGTTAATAAATGTGTGGGCAAATTTGTATAACTGAAAAAAAAAAAAACAAACGAAAAGGGGACATAAAAAACCAACGATTTGTTGCTGGTACAGTAAAGCGCAGAAACAGAAATATGTGCGAATGCATTACAGCACAGCGGCAGCAATTGGCAATAAACCATTAAATCCTTTTAAGCCGAAACACTCGTAATTTGCGGCATATGCCACATGAGATGTAACCAACAAATATAGGGGCTTAAGTAAACTTACATGCCCTGTAGGAAAACGAACAAATAATGGACGGTTTACTGCTACAATGAAATGAAATTATAACCTTGACTATTTCTCTTCTAAATCTGATGAATTTATGGCATCCACCATTTTTATATTCGCTAAAAACATATATTGTCCCTGTGAAGCAGACACGTTTTTTTGGCCCGGTCACGAGATGACTTAGTGTCATAGTGTTGTTAGGATAAACCATTTGTCCAGACTTCCTAAGTTTTGCTAAAAACAATAACACTAAAACCCAATAACTACTTCTTTAAAAAAAAAAATTAGTTCTATTTTAGGTTTTTTTTTTATTTGACCCTTCCAAGCAGGGACCGAAAATATTTGTTACTTTGATTTTTCGGAAAGAAAAAGCATTAAGTAGAATTCTTTCAAACCAAAACTCGTATATACCTATTGAATACTTATGCCATATGCTGTAAAAATCTGACCTTATTTTTATTTAGTATTTTTTTTAACCGTTACATAATCGTTATTTTGGGATTTCCATATTTTCGATGAATTTAATTGATATTTTTTGATTTTTATTATTTTGCTCAAGTTGGATCTTTATTTTTTAATTTATATTTTATCGATTAAATTTTATCGATAATTTGGGATTTTTATTTTCTCGATAAAAAATTATCGTTATTCTAGGTTTCAAATTTCCAATTTCCAATTATATTTAATCGATATTGTGTTTTTCTTTTTATTTTTTTCGATCATAAAACATAAATTATTGGTTTGGTATTGCTGCTTTCATTGCCATCGCCGCTAAATTTTTGTAGCGTTTCTTACGATCGATGAATTTCAAAACCAAAAAAAAAAGAAAAACGATTATTTTTTATCGAAAAAATAAAATTCATAAAATATCGATCGTATAAGATCGGAAAATTTTGATTCCTGGAACGACAATTAGTTTTGAATGAAAAATTAAAATTCGCAAAATATCGATCAATATTTATAAAAAAAATAAAATAGGATTTAAAATAAGATCGATCGAACTTAATTGAAAAAAAAAAAATCGCAAAATATCGATAAAATGTGATAGCAAAAATGTAAGTCCCAAAATAACGATTATATTCTTATTCTATAATCGTTAGTATCCCGCCTATAAAGTTAAATTAACTCATCAACAAAATTTATCGTTTCCTTATATTGAATTTTATTTTTCGTTGACCAGCCGAAGTCTATATTACTGTTTAGCTATTGTGCATAAAAAAAAATTTAAATATATCTTTCGAACTTGATTGAAAAAAATAAAAATCGCAAAATATCGATAAAATGTGATCGAAAAAATGTAACTCCCAAAATAGCGATTATGTCATGTTTTATTTTTATAAAAATTATCACCCCTTTTTTAAAAGTAAATTGACTAATTAACGAAAATTGAAATTTTTTCCTTTGTTGACCAACCAAAATTATATATAACTGTATAGCCGCGCATCAACCGTAAAAAAGGCTTACGCGGTTTCTTATATGCGTTTGTGAAAGCGGCTTTTCTAAATTTAAGGTTAATTTTTTTAAGGTAAATTTCTCTTGAATACTTTCTTAAAAATACTATTTTTCTCCATAAATAACCACCTATGGCTTAACGGTACATTTCCACATTTTTTTTTTAAGTTTTAATCTATCCAAGAAGCTAATCAAATATTTCTATGCAGCCAGATTCTTCTAGTCGCCGCACTGTGTCATGCCTGGAAATCCTAACTGTCCTGCCCGTTCGGCCACGAAACGCTATAACTGTATCTACTTTGTGTACATAAAATGAAATGTCATGAGAAGTAACGGTGCAAAATGTTTTAACCAATTATCTCCCACATAAAAAGGTCGTCGGTTTTACTCTTTTTTTTTTGATAGTCTAAAAATAATGCAAAAAGAACATATTTTTAAAATGTTGGACAATTTTACTAGAAGCCAAACAAATTCTTTATACGAACAGCATAAAAGTTCACAGAAAATATAAAACAAAACAAATATGTCCCATTTCAATGCGCTGCAATTAATTATGCTTTCCCTCATTAACATTCAGCTTTAATCGCACACAGATTTTGTCTGCGAA
This sequence comes from Anomoia purmunda, assembly GCA_951828415.1. Taxonomy (NCBI): domain Eukaryota; kingdom Metazoa; phylum Arthropoda; class Insecta; order Diptera; family Tephritidae; genus Anomoia; species Anomoia purmunda. The sequence continues at coordinate 36,052,125 of OX639997.1, forward strand.
GACCTTTAATGAAATTTTGTTGCGAATATTTCTCAAAAACATTTGCAACCTCTAGCAAACTCATATCGGCCAAATGACCGCACTAAATCAAGTTTAGAGATACTAGAATCCAATTCGATACAATATTTGCTTCGCTTGGGGCTATAGCTCAAAATATTTCTGTTACTAGGAGCGAAACAAGCATCAAATTTGCATCAACATAAGTATATGCAAATTTCGTAAATTGTGGCATTTTTCCTAGAAGGTGCGCGAGTAATTTAATCTCATTAACGCGTAGTTCTCTCATTTAGTATCTCCAGCACACACACGCAACTTGGTATACTTTTGACTTAAGTTGGGTTAAGTGGGTTTAGCTGGTTTGACACAATAAGTAAACCTCACAGTTTGAAAAAATGAATAATATGCCCCGTCGGTGCGCGCAGCTGCACGCTCGCTTCGGAAATTTTATGCCAAGCGTAGTCCAACACACAAAAAAAACTCCAGTAAACTGAAAGTCAGAAATTCATACGCAAAGTTCACGTTGTCGTCGTTGTTACAGTTGCTCAATTAATTTCTTAATACACTACATCTTTATGAACTTCATATTTATAATTCCCGGCTTTTATTTGAATTATTAACTATTTCGAAAAATAATTTCTCACGCCCAATTGATTTTTGAAATTTTTTCTGCCAGCTTGTTGTTGATTTAGGTTGCAGCAACTGTGCGCGCGCTCTGTGTACTGCGCTAAGTGTTAAATCCAAAAACAACAGTCCGAGGCGACTTAATACATGCAAAGTGATAATGTAGTATCCCTGTAGGAAAAAAGCAGACAGTATAAAAAATGTACATTTTTAAAAAGTAGTTGGAAATTAATTGCCTCGAAACAAATGCATGTTAAATTAGTGTTAGCTATGTATGTGTGTTATTATAATTTTTATATCGGAAAATATATTTTCAATAAATTTTATGAAATTAGTATTATTAATTACTATTTTGTAGATAAATACTAGCTATATATATATACATATATATATGTATATTTTATTTAAAACAAGCAGAGTTATAGCTGGTCGAAATGAAACTGTGCTCTGAATTTGGATTTCAAAGGTTTTTTTTTTTAATTTTTGGGATAATTTTTTTTTACTTTCGTTTTTTTTTGATTTTAAAAGTATTTTCTTTTTTAGAATTTTTGTGTGGAGAAATTTAAAACAAAACGCAAAAGTTACGAAAAAAATTTAAAACTAAAATTAAAAAAAGTTTTATTTCTATAAGTCAGTATGTTTTTGTCAATATCCCCAAGCAGAGTTAGTGCTGATCGAATTGAAGATGTTTTCAAATTTTGATTTTAAAGTTTGTTTTTTTAAAGCATTTTTGAGATTATTTTGTTTTGTTTTTAACATAAAGTAGAGAAATTACAAATAAATAAAAAATAAATTAAAAAAAAAATCTCAAAAGTTCTGAAGAAAGAAATTTTAAATCAAAATTAAAAAAAGTTTAATTTCTCTAACTTAGAATGATTTAGTCAATCTCCACAAGCAGAGAGAGTGTTTTTTGAATATTGATTTTAAAGGATTTTTTTTAAAAGAATTTTTGAGATCATATTTTTTTTAGTTTTTTGCTTTAGTTTTTTAACAAAAAGTACAGTAATTAAAAAAAATCGAAATAAGATATAAGAAAATTTTTTTAACTTTAATTTTTTTTTAATTAAAAAAAAGAAATCGAAAAAATTTTGAACAAAAATGTTAAACCAAAAGTAAATAAGTTCCATTTCTATAACTTAGAATGATTTAGTCAATCCCTACAAGCAGAGTGGAAGTGCTTTTTGAATTTTGATTTTAAAGGTATTTTTTTAAGAACTTTTTTTTTAGTTTTTCACTTTAGTTTTTTTCTTTAACATAAAACACAGTAACTAAAAAAAATCGAAATAACAAATTAAAAAAAAAAACATAACAAAACTCTTTTAACTTTAGTTTTATTTTAAATTAAAAAAAATCGCTAAAATTCTGAACAAAAGTTTTAAACCAAAATTAAAAAAGTTTCATTTCTATAACTTAGTATGTTTTAGTCAATCCTCACAAGCAGAGTTATTGCTGATCGAAATGAAACTGCTTCGATTTTAAAATATTTTTTTTAACTTTTACCATTTTTTAAGTAATTTTTTTTAATATAAAATAAAGAAATTAAAAAAAACCGCATAAATTTCGCAAAAAAACTTTAAAACCCAAAATTAAAAAAAATATTTAGTTTTGCCAGCTATAACTCAGCATGGTTACGGAATTGGATTGAAAACGCAGAGATTGAAAGTATTTTTTTGGTAAGACTACTTTTAAAACAGTTTAGAAAAATTAATTTTCAAAAAGCTGGAAATAAAAATATTTTATTGCAGCTGGAGACAACCCAATTTTGATGTTCTTTCTACCAAATAAATTTGAAAAGTATAATAAAGTTGATTGCTTACAAGAAAAAAGAAAGTATTTCAACGACTTGTGGATGGTAAAAAAAAACTACTTTTTCCTACTACTATTTCAAAAAGGGATGTGATTGCTTGCAGGGAGATGGCTTGCAGCTGACGCAAATTTTTGTTTGACATCTTTCATGCATACAAATTCCATTTTTGCCATTCCCATATCTTGAACAATGCGTTTTCTATATCCCATAATTATTTTCTTAAACATTTGTTAAAGCTTAAAAATACTGAAAACAAATATAACATATGTTTTTAAATATTTATGACGAAGTTGAGAGCAAAAACAATAAGCAAAGCAATGGCAAGCCCATAAGTTGCCGTTTTTATAGCGCTGAGACCGTGATATCAACATACATACATACATACATACATAATATATTTGTCAATACATTTGTCACCAAGTATTTGTGTACCAAACGCATTTGCTTGCTAAACATAATTTTTGAAGTGCCATGAGAATTTTTTGAGAAAAATGCATTCCACTGTGCTGCTCCGCTGCTTCTTCAAAACGCAACTTTAGGTTGTAGCAATATCCCATTGTAAATCAACAAAACTACCAATGGCATCCATTCATTCATTGCTGTTGGGAAATATTTAAATATTTCAATGTGTGACTCAATTCAAATTTTTGGGGTGAGGTTATTGCGTTTTAAACGTTTGTAGTTTTTTTTTTTGGTTGAGTCAGTTATCTCAATAGCAAAAGAAAAAATGTAATTAAAAGTCAGATAAAAACCAATTTACACAAGCAATCGACATTGAAGTGTTTGTATTGCTATATTAATATGAAAATGTGAAGTAGCAGCACAAACTGCATTGCAATTGACTGGGCAATAAGCGCAGACAAAAGAAAACCATAGAGTGGGGTGCAATCAAGACAGAGGTTAGGTTAGATTGGAGCGGCTACCTGAGTGTGATCCCAATTCCCTCCTATTTAACCCACGCAAAGTCACTTAGATCTTCAAAGAATTCTGATCCTATACTGCGGAGAACTCGCACATAGATGTCTCTGCCACTTCTACAAATATAGTCGTTGGGGATCTCTAGCCCGGCCTCATGATTTTCGATATCTATGTGGCATGCCTCTTCTGCTTAGCATGTAGGGTTCTTGTGATCGTTTCTCTTCACCTTCGGGTGTCATGAAGTTCCCAGCTTACATCCAATTCCTTAAGGGAGTTCTCACTTGCATGTAGCGAGTGGCAAAAGAAGGAGCGGATGTTCTCTTCCTTGCAAGCTTGTCTACCTTCTTTGTTCAGGTACTCATACCAGGCGTAAAGCAAACTGTTTAGACATACCCTTGCCAAATTTCCCACAGTCAGCTCCTGTGTTGGATGTGCCTATGACAGAGTCTAGTGCCTTTAAAGCTCTTTAGCTATCTGATTAGATGAAGATATTACTATATGTACCTGATTTTGGTTCAAAATATTGAGCAGCCTAATTTGATTGTATCTAGTTTGGTTTGGAAGATACTACAATGGTCTGGTAAGCGGATGGATTTATTGGTTTTTAGTAGACCGGTACAAATAACCCCATCCGATCCAGTTCTAGGCACATATCTTTTATGATTGTATTGTCTTCTCTAAGGACAGGACCATACCAATATTCTAAATAATTAATTTTTCTAATCATTTAACTCGAGTCGATCGCCAAATATTGCGATGAAACCATTGAACTCATATTGACAATACATTTCTCAGTTGCCGACTCGGTAAAATATTTTCCGTGAAAAATTAATAGTGAAACATACACAAACAAAACTTAATTTGAAGTGTCATCTGAACATAGCTGAAGGCTTTTCCCAAAAAGCGCCAGCATATCTAAATTTTTTCTGTACTCACGATGAATGTTTAGGCAACATTCACCATCATTATCTCTTCAAAAGGAGTGATTGCATACATGCATTTTAGATTACTTATTAAATAAAACAAAAAACTCCAGCAAATAATTTGATATTTCAAATTTGTCGACACCACAATTTTACTTTGTAGATAAATCAACTTATCGACGCAATAAATGACGCCATAAAACTTTTCGAACGCAAATACTTTCCGTATCGATATCGATGTCTATGCGGAATCGAATCTAATATTGTATCTAATTTTGCAGCAACTTCGAATCTAATTTGATTCCGACCCGTTCTGTACGACCACTGTATTAGACTTGTCTGGGAAAATTTACCTCGAGTTTACTTGGAGGAGTTCTTTAAATCAAGGTCGACTCGAACTAGTCCTGAACCTGTGACATATTGGGTATGATACCCTCACTTTCCCTCGCTTTCTTCTGTAAAAACAGTTAAATTTTACCGACCTTGGTAATTATAGTTAGTCGAGCAGGAACCCATGGTGTGGGTTTAGGAATAAGCGATTTAAATATTTCTTCGTTTATGTAAATATTGTTTTTATAATTGAAAAAAAAAAAAACAAAATAAATTGAAGTAATTACCGAAAATAAATCCTTATGAGTCTATAAATGAATATTATTTGCGAAATAATGTTTCACAGCATAGATTTAGTAATGGGGTATTTTTTAAACTCTATATAAAGCACGTCAAGTGGTAGAAAAACTATAACCCTAACTATGATACCTTAGTTGGGGCGTCAAGCGTTGTGTTTTCTACCGCCAACGGGTGACACCGCACGCTATACCCAAATAAGCGCGTACAATTTTTGATGCTTTCCCATTTTCTCAAAGTTCATTGCCTGGTGTTCATTCTAATTGCATTTTCCTTTTTCTCATTTGTATATTTTTTCTTTTTAACTTAAATCTTCCGCACCCAACTTCAGGGCGCTATCAAAATTTAAAGGTCCAGTTGCTCGGCAATGGCGCCGTGTTATTTTGGAATAGCCCATACAAATTGTAGAGATATTTTGACAGCTCGTTGACGCTTGATGTTCCAATAAAGGTATGGCTCTTATATTGTTATGGTCTTATGATGCTGATATGTCAATAAAAAAGCGTACACAAGCAATCACATCGTATCAGATTAAAAATCTGTTATAATGAAATATAAAATGTAAAAAAAGTTTGACAATTCATCGGTGTCTTGATATGAAAAAATTATAACTAAAAATATATGAAATATTATGTTGTACTAAGTTCGTTTGAGCACTGAATGTCAGATGTGAAAAAATCCCCTTGCTATAACATGGTTTAAATATACATAGGGTGCCCAAAAACTGGGGCCTTTATTTTTGGAGGCAGCCAAATTCGCTGAAGGAAGGCAATTCCTTAATTAATAATAATAATTATAATAATTTGACTTTCAACTTAAAGTTTGATGGTTGGGCGAAGTTACCCTGCCGAATTATTTTTTTTAATTAAGATAAGTTGACGTTTAGGGGACTAATGTCATCCAATTTCAAAAATCATGAATTGTAAAGAACTCGAAACACGTTTTCTGTTGAATTTGTTGTCAGAAACTGAGAAAATCTGATTGTCTACCAGTTACCTAGTGATACATAGTGTGAACAACCTAATGGTGGTACTTTTTGTCTTTTGTTTTTCCGACAGGGTGAAAAGTTAATGTCTATTGTAGTTGAGGTATTTGGAGACAAACCAAATGTGACAAGGGATAACGGCAAATCATTCCAATAAACACCAATTGTGGTAGTTTAAAAGTGTAGTTTATTTGATTTTCATGGACTTCGATCGTGTATAACTCGAATATTGGCGTCATTAGAGCAAAGTTGAAGATTAATTTTCGTTTACAAAGTTCATCAATTTTGTGCTCAAAAAAATAAAATGCGCTGTTCTGGAACATCCTGTATATAGTATTATGAGCGGGTGTATAGGTATAAGCTAAACTTAGCACTCAATACTTCCAACTCCTCTGAAATGAAATTTTTGCCACGAAGCAATAGCCATAAAGAAATGCCAATTAAAAGATATAGCCACATAATCTCACTCTAATTTGTTTATACCCATATTATTATTTCATAAATTCTTAGCAAATTCATACCAATTGCTTTTTCATTTCAATTTTTTTATTTTGTTTTTTTTTTCGCTCTTATTATCTCGTAACAATATTCAAGCATTTTATTGTTTGTATGACTACTTGCCTTGGCGTTTGTTAATTTTACATTCACTAGAATCGGTTTTTCGATTCGTCGCTCAAAGTTGGCTCCACTGTGTCTGCTTGTAACAAATTAAATTTATACCAAATGTCGCGTAAATTTCATAGCCTAATTTTCATTCAATATTTTTTTCAAATTTAGTATATACCCACATATATGTATGTATTCATATTCAAATCTATTCAGACATATACTTCGATAATTGTACTAAGCACAATATGACAACAACAACGTAAATGAAATTTGCAAAATTGAACAAAAATATTTTCTAGCTTCTTGTCTTAATTTATATTTATATGTATGGGATTTCTTATATGTACTAGGGATGTAAATATTAGGCAAAATTGCAATCCCGCGATTTCGGGATTCCCGGCACACATTTTTCTTAAATTTAGTGCAAATTTAATTAACTTTGAGCTTTTTTATTGAAACTGGAAGCGTTGCCTTAATTCTTAATCCGAAAGTCTCAGACTTCTGAGGGTTATAGTTTTAAAGTTATTTGTTGCTAAAGTGGCAAAAAATTTTAAATTTAATCCTACATTTTCTTTAGTAGATCAACTGAATAGAAATTTGTGTGCTGCCTGTCATAAAAAAAAAGAAGTCAAGAAAATAATTAAAATGTACATAATATTAACAATATTAACGTGGCGCGGGCATAAGCTATATTTTAATTCTATTGCGCCACCTAGCATAAGTCGAGATATTTAGAAAATCCGTATTTATGACGATATATAGACGAGTTATTCAGAAAATTCATATTTATGATCCGATTTTGATGATATTTTTTTTTTTTTGATTTTAGAATCTAGTTTTTACAAAAAAGATGATATATTATAAAGAAAGAAAGTGGCATAATGCAGTGAAATATTGTGAAATAAATAAGGAAATTTTAACAGCAAATATTTATGAAACTTTGAATGTTTTTACAACCTCTGCCAATTGCTTTAAAAAATTCCAAGTACTTTGGCAAAAAAACAGGCAAGGCTTCTTTATTGGAAAGTCGACCTCAAAAATCTATCTGGTATGCGATTAGTTGATATAAGTACGGGGATTTGCGGAACTTGGAAGTGTCATCACTATTTATATAATGACGGAAATTTGCCTTCTTTATATGTAGTATTCCTCTTATAAAATATTTTGCCGTTTCTATGGTAACTAAATACACACAGAAATCGAAATATTCATTCGCATTCGAATAGCGTTTAATCGACTGTGCTATTTTTGTGTCCTGTTCACTTAGGCGGCAATATACCACCAATACTTAATTTCGAAATTAACAATGCGCAATTTTATTTAATTTTTTTGCTTATTTATAAAATATGACAATGAAAAAGTTAATCGGGTCGTTACGTTTTATAAAAAGACTAAACTATCTTTCATTTGTTTGTTTAATGTTTATTATTTTTTTATGAAAGAATAACTCATTTTCTATTAGAAGCAATATAGATTAAAATTTCAAATATTTTGCAAAAATTAGAAAAATTCTCAAAATTTTTATTTAAATTACGCCCTTTTTAATAAGAATCTATAGAGACAATTATGGCAAGCAGTTGTATAACTCGCTAAATTTTATTATAATAAGCTATAGGCTCCAATTAGCTGAAAATTTCCGTAGATTTTTGAGAATTTTTTTTTCGCCGACAGTGCCACGTATTTTCATCTAAACAAAGTACTTTCGCCACCATTTACTATTACTAGTTTTAATAATTTCTACTAGTATTTGTGTTTATTCTGCTACTTTTTTATAAATTATTTCTACTATTATTTTTACTTATTCTGATACTATTTTCTACTACTACTTTTTTTTTTACTAATTTCTAGTACTATTTCTACTTATTCTGCTACTAATTTCTACTACTATTTTATTTTATTTATTTTTATTACTATTTTTTCTAATTTCTACTACTATTTTTAATTATTCTACTAGATATTTCTACTGCTATTTTTTCGAATTTCTGCTACTATTTTTACAAATTCTCTTACTGCTGTTATTTTTATTTATGCCACTACCGCTAGTACTCCCATATTTAACTCTCTGCCTCTTCATAAAAAATGTTGAGGAACCCAAACATTTTTAACGAAAGTTTTCAAGAGTTGTCGAGTTAAGATGCAGCCGTCTTTATTTTTATTACTGCTTTCTATTTGCTATGCTAACTGCGTTTATTTTACATATTTAGCTTTATTATATCAAGCTTTTAATTACATACTTTTTAAAAAGTGCTATATTTTTGTACATTCTTTTAGAAGTACTTAAAATTTCGAGATTTTTCGTGCAGTTAAAAATATTTTCATTTAAAAAGAAATAATTTATTTCAGAGTTAAGTGCGCAATAAATTGCTCTCATATTAAAACATCTTATTTATGATCGATCCTTTTGTATATTTTTTATATTTTCTTAATTTTCGTACTAATTTTGTTAGCTGCAAATACAAATAAGTTGATTCTCTAGGCACCTTCTTTTTGTTGTATCAACTACAGCAGTCGTTAATCAATATTGAATGCTTATCACGCGTGTCTGCCAATAAAATTGTACGTATGTCTGAATTACTTCATTTATTTCATTTTTTTGAATGGTCCGCATGCGTCTTCACTCTTTCCCCCTCTACAAATTGCACAATGCATTAAATGATTTGTGAATTTTTCGCTACCTTACTTATGTTGTTATATCAGGCCTGCGTGTGCGAGGAGTTGCCTAAATTTTTTCTTGCGTATGTTGTGTCGCCCTCCGTGCAGTTGCGACACAGCTGGATGCCATCAATCTTTTATCGAAATCAAAAATTTTTAATTTCCCATTCTTATCCAATGTGTTGCTTCCGTTGCTTCTTTTATTTTGTTACAATAGAATTTGCTGCGCTCGATTTTTCCACTTCACACCACCAGTATTTAATTGCAAGTAACTCGGCATTTATATAATATTTTAGCACTGTATATTCGTTTGAAAATAAATGCACACATGGTTTAAAATTTGCTTTGCTATGTCTATCCACTTTCCATTTTGTGTGTACTCGAACATCGCTGCTGATAACATCGACATTGCTTAATATTTTCAAACCACATTAATAAATCACCATTTATCTATTTTCTTTTCTAGCTACCTTGACGTTGCAAAAAAAAGAGGAAATAATCTCTTTTTATATCCCTCCCAGACATTAAGAACCCATTTCGGTATTTATCGTTTTTTTTTCACATTTCTTTTTTAATATTCTCACGTCTTTCACATATCCGCTTCAAGTCTGATTGCTTATTTCAATCCTGCTGCTAACATTTGGTTGGATTTAATTAATTTATGCTTTACAGTTTATTATAGAACTTACCACAATTTTCAATTTGTCGCACAGACTTTCTCTCTCTCACTACACGTGCATTCGCATTATCTTTGTATCATGCCAATTTTTGTTTTTTTCTTTGTTTTTGTTATTTTCTAATTTCCTCTCTTGTTGCGGTTTTATCTTTTGTTGACACTTTGACAAGTTTTGGCCACAGCGCTAGCACACGGATATTTTATATTCATTGTGCTTGTGAATTTTCTGCTTCAAGTTTAAGGTCAGCTATAAAAAAAAAAGAGCGTGAGATATTTTTTTCCACGTTCAGCTTAATTTACTTGGTATATGAAAGTGTACTGTGCCGAGAAATGTTATATACATTCGTACTGAATTATGGAATGTGAGTTTCCATTACGAGCAGATATTTATGGCCTTTTTCTTTAGCCAAGCAGCAAAAGTGCCTAATGGCTCTAATAGCTTTGAGTTGTTCTTGCTCTTAGCTCTTGAAAACTGAATATATCTGAAGTTTGAGATGTTGCTTGTGTAAATATTAAATAATTTTGAAATTCAGGTGCTAATACTATAGACGAAATATATTTAAGGCGCCTTTGGCCCATTTTTTGACACTTGACCAAAAGTGGCTTGAATAAATAACAAAAATTATTCATACTTCTTGCAAATTTTGTTGGTCGCTGGAAAACCGCAGCAACTTTAAAAAGTACTTCTTTGGATTTTGACAATTTGTTGCGCTGAAAGGTTTTTAATATAAATTCTTAATTAGTTAATTTCCAAATTTTTCCGAAGCCCGATTTTAAAGTTTCTTTTTGATATTTAGGAAATAAGTTGCTTTGCAGCGAGCGGTTTTTGCCGAACCCTGAAAGTTATCGTAAACGACCATTAAACACGTTTTTATTTATGTTGTAAATACTATGAGTTTCGAAAAATTGATATTTGTTTAGGAAAACAACATTGCCAGATAGAATCTTCAGCCTCCAAAAAAAAAAAAATATACTTAAGAAAAAAATAATCGAAAATTTTCATGCAGAGGAACTTTAAGATTTTAAGTTTGGTTGAACTAAAAAAAATTCTTGGAACTGCTTCATTCCGCTCTTGGCTTAGAAGAACCATTAAAACCACTGTTCATGACTGAGTTACAGAAGTTAAACGTCGACGAAGGTCGTTCACAAATTTTTCACAAAACTTCCTTAAAGCGCCGTATTTGGAATCGACAATTTCACATTTAGATCAATTTTGGTTTAGAACTTTTATTTTATCATACAATTAAAATTCTACCAAGAAAAAAATAGAAAAAACATTGTGGGAGTTATGATATATTAATTTTTTCTTCATTATTTATTTCCCTTTATTATTTTATAAAGAAATAACAAAGATAAAAATTAAAAAAAAAAAATGTTTTTCCAAAGTAACGGACAATTTTAAATTACCCATTTACCAGATTTCATAAGTTGTTTTTTGAATACTATTACATAGTTGCTATGAGAAAGATATCCACTTTGAAAAAAAATTAAAAAAATTAATAATTTCGACAAATTAAACTTTTTTTAATGAAATTGTTGGCTAAACTTTTTTTTTACACAATTCATACCTCTAACTGATTGTAAAAAGTTAATTTGAGAAAACGGTAAAAAAAAAGTTTTTTTAAATTTTATTGAGTATCTCGAAAAATACCATCCTTTTGAAAATGCCTGTTATGAAATTCATATGAGAAGGCTTAGGAAAAAAGATCTTATGAGCCTGAATATAATTTCTATTTCGATTCTTTTTTAAAGAATGTTTGGAGTATGTGGTTTTTTATTCATTAAATTTAGTTGTATTTTTAAAGTTGATTATAATTTGCTTTCCTTTGTGTTATTTGCTTTGTTTTTTTTTTCTTATATGTGCGGCTCAAGACCGTCAGCATTCATTTTCTTTTATACATTAAAATTTCAGCTTGCGAGTAAAAAAAATAGAACGTGATACTGAGCGTCGTACCTGCTCGTTCATCAAATGAAAGATGACAAGATGTTTGCTCCAAAAACATTTATCAAAACTAAATGTATGAAAAAAATTCAATTAGGTTAACTCAAGTATACAACATCGAAATTTTCAGCATTAAGTTCTCTATTATTTTGCACTCTTTTTGCTCTTACTCGAATTCTTGTTTTGCTTGTTTTTCAAATTTCTATTTCGATTGCTTTTGCTATACGAATCTAATACCGATTCGATGATGATTAATGATGCTAGAGGTTTTTACTGCGCTCTCATGCCAATTGTGTTGGCAAAAAAATTGCCATTTAGCAAATAATAAAAATAAATAGACAAGCGAAATTGGGCTGACTGGCTCAGGCTCGAAAATTTTTGTATATGGAAAAAACAGTTAACAACGTCAACGAACAAATAAAGAAAATTGTCCAACCAACCAACGGTAATTTGCAGGCACCTCAACTTTGCACTTTATTATACTGAAATTGAAAAAAATTTAGTTTGAAGTTTGAACTTATACGGTTTTAGTTTTAGAATGCACTAAATTTTTATGAAAGAATAGTAATTGAAATTAAGTAAAATCAGCCAAATAGTAAACAAAAAGCACAACATCGTGTATTTATTTTTTAAAGCATGACTGTATAGAGGGAAGTGTCAAATTGTTCGGACTTTAATCTTACAACAAATAGTATGGTATTTTCAGATTCTGTAGATAATGCAATGGGAAAGTGTGTGAAGAAACCATAGGCTGATAATGTGTTTCGAGCCTCTGAATTTTAAAAAGAAAAATTTTTAATCAAAACCAGAGAACGCAAACAAACAATAGCAAACGTTTCCGAAACGTTTAGTTTCGCTCATGCAAGGCAACGAAACACGGCTGATTCTAAACGCTCAGAAATATTTTGTGAGCAGTAACTTTACTCTCATTTTGCTCGTGATAGCTAAGGCAAACAAAAAAATTGAATACAGGGAAATAGTGAAACAAATGAAACACAAAGTTAGTGCTCGTTTAGTATTGAAAGCATAAAAAAATTTTGAAATTTTTGACCAAAATTTGCCAAAAAAATTGCCGATGTGTGGCGATCAAGGCGAATTCATATAAGGCGAAGTTGATCAAGCAGCTGATTGAATTCGCTTGGTGAACGTTAAGTCAAAATGATGTGTTTGTTGCAAATCGTACTGTCAATCTGCATATATTTTGTTAGTGTAAATTTTTGTTTTTGTACTTATAACACCACCTGATACGAATTCGTCTTGTTGTGAATATTTGGTTGGGAATTGAATGGATTTTATTGTGTATTGTGTTTTGTTTGGGTTTTACTCATGATTTGAATTTCTACAATAAACGACTTTACGCCACCATAGCCAATTGTATAGCGTGTGCGCGCTTCATTCGGTAGTTCCTGACCGGGGCAAGTAATATAAAAATTATAGAACAAGTAGCAGCGGTCGCTCCCCGGCAAGCAATGGCAAACTACCGAGTGACTTTCTGTCATGAAAAAAAACTTTTCACCTAAAATCATTTGCCGTTCGGAGTCGGCATTGAACTGTAGGTCCCTCAATTTGTGTTACAACATTAAGATGCACACTACAAATTGTAGGAGAAGTTCGGCCAAAATCGCTTAAGCGGTTATAGCGCCAAATAAGTAAGTAAGTAAGTAAAAGAGAACAAATAATTCCTTTGGTTTGTACTCACCTGCTATTGGAACGTTTCGTGTATTGTTAGGGTTCGGGAGCCATATGACAAAAAGAACACAAACTTTTCGTACTTGTTGTAGGAATGGGTAGTTAGTGATAATTATACCTTTCATGAGAATGAAATGGTATATTAAGTTTGGTCCGATGTTTGTAAGTGCCAGAAGGAGAAGAGATAGACCCATCAAAAAGTATACCTAAATGATCAGGACGATGAGCTGAGTCGATTTAGCCATGTCCGTCTGTCTGTCCGTCTGTCCGTCTGTCCGTCTGTTTGAACGCAAACTAGTCCCTCAATTTTAGAGCTATTTTGATGAAATTTGGTAAGCAGGTGTCGTTGTACAAATGATTAAACATTTGTCGGAATCGGCCAGTTCGGGTGACTATAACATATAATACAACCGATTATTCAGATATTGAATTTTGCGCCATAACTCCTCCATTTAAGCAGGTAAAGGCTTGAAATTTTGCAGAAATATCAGCCATTATTAGCTATATATTAGTATTCATCAAGATCGGAGTTCACAGTGTAAATCGGCAAGATAAATTCAGGACAAATATTTATTGCGAAAAGTAATAAGCTCAGCGCAATATCACATGAATCATAGCGTTAAACGTTTGGGAACTATTTACGGATCTGATAACTGTTTTCAAAGACCGACATATGTAGGTCTTACATATTAATACTTAATTATTTGTATTTTTTAAATGTTGAATATCAAGCGTCGATACGATATTAAAAATATTCAAAAACCATTCCCTTCTTAAAACATAGTTCTTTTTAATTACATAAGGAAAAGCATTAAATAATTTATAACAATGCCTTTACTAGAATTATTTTTATTGATTTGAAGGAAGTTTTCGCTTTTAACTATAGGTAATGCGAAATTCTAATACAATAACACGTTTTTTACTATTCTTCCATTCATGAAAGGTATGAAGCCTTCGGCATAGCCGAAGACAGCGCTGTTTTTACTTGTTTTGATTTGTTTTCGTTCTCTAATCAAAACTGTTCGAGCATGCAGGTTCGCAATCAATCGCATTCCTATATTTTTGTGAGAATTTGTTTCTCAGACATTGTGTTTTAAATTCTTCTAATATCAATTAGAATTGCTAAAAAACAAAAATGTTGTTTTCTTGAAACAAATTTTCAGCTTTCCTTGCCATATTTAATTTTATCAAAAACGAGTTTCAGCGTTGTGGCATTTTTCGTTGGTATACAACATTTTTTTAATATTCTTTAACTGACTTTCAGTTAGTTCTAGACTAGAAAAAAAACCTTTTTCACAAGAATCTTGATAATATGTGATAAAATCTGTTATATAAGTATTTGATAACTTATTTTCGAAAGTAGTGTGAGCATGACGTTTTTGTTTTTTTAAAGAATGCTAATTTTCGCTTATAGAAATAATATAAAGTAATACTATTTTCTCAATTCGTCGGTCATACTTTCAGCGGTTTTATTTATTTTTTTCAATTATAATATTTTTTTGTAAATTCTTAGCTAGTGCAATTAATGCAAAATTTAATTGAAAGCAATTTTGTGTAACCTCAATAGTTCATAGAAAAAAATCGATTACCCCATTATTGCAAGCGTCCAAGAGTTGAAGAGAACTTTTTCTGAATATTTTTTTTTGTTGCCCAATTTGTTCAGTTCCAGCTGCTACTTCTCCATTTAATGCCACTATAACTAATCTATTTCTGTTGTTGCATCCAGTCATTCCATTTTCGTTTTTACGTTTACCATGCTGCTACTTCTGATTCGCAAAGTTTTGGTTAGCTTAACTGTTTATTCTGTCACTAATGATGACGAGGAGTTATTTTTGGACATTTAACAAGCAATACAATATAAACCTAAAAACCCATGCAATCAACAGAAGGACAATACCCTCTCCACATGTGTCTCTCTGTCTCTGCATGTGTGTGTGTGAGTGTGCGCCCGTTTGTGTGTGTGTGTGAAAAAACGTCAACACACTTTTATTGGTTTTTCGCACACGATAATAAATGACCAAATGTGAATTTGGGAATTAGCAAAGTGAACAGAAATGGCTATTCTCACTCGGATACAAGGTTCGCCGCGTTCATATTGATGTTTGCAAGATGTTGGGGGAAAAGAAGAAAAAAAAGATACAAAGAAACCAGAAAAATTAGTAGAAGAGGAAGAAAAAATTGTGATAATTCCACTAAAGCGCCTGCAGGTCACAAACATCACCTTCAATGTCCGCACAAAAGCGTATGGGGTTTTTTGCACCTATGTACATTTCTTGCCACATTTAACATCAAAGCTTAACTAGGCACTTCCTTTTTTTACTTTTATTTTTGTTTTTTTTTGTATGCAACTTTCATTAATCAAAATGCTGACTTTGCTCAAATCACTGTCATCATTAAGTGCGTCCTTCATAGATATTTTTTTTTTTTTGGTACAATCTTTTCTTCAATTGATTTTTTGGCAATTTGACCAAATTACTTTTAATACATATGTACATCCATCTGTCCCATTTAGTACATGGTAAAGCGCTTTAATTTAAGTAATTTTCTCTGCATTAAAAAAAGGAAAAAGTATTTGGTGCACAAAGGCGATAAGTTCGTTATTCAATATCTCTCTCTAAAAAAAGGCAAATTACGGACGAATTTGGGGTTTTCATTGCCTACGCGAAGCTTCTACTAATTATGTGACAACAAAGCTTTTTGCGGCTCTCAAAACGAAAAAAAAACCAAACCAAACAAAATAGAAAAATGGGAATGTATGTAAATGCGTTTGAATTTTACAATGCAGCCCTTTTGTCGTTTGTTTGACTATTTGCTTTTGTTATTAGCCAATACTAATTAAATTATTTGCTCAATTAGTCATTGGGTATGAAATCAAGCGTAACTAAAAATGAACGTTGAAATTTGAAATCTGAAACGCATTTGAGTTCAACATATCAAACAAAATTACTAAAAAAAAAATTATACTGCTCTGTGTGCTAGTGCGCTTGGTGTGAATGCCTAAAATAATGGAATTTTTCAACAAAATCAAATTATGATTCGCTACATTGCTGTAAATTTTATGATGACTTTAATTAGGTTCAATTTCATAGAAAGTATGCTTAGTTGCCCCACCTTTTTGTAAAGCTAAAAAAACCGATTTTAACAAATATTTATTACGAAAACCAGAGAACGAAAGCAACCGAACCCATTACTACAACACGTACGTAAAGATCGTGTTATTTTGGTCATACTACTCCCGGGCACTAAAAATACACGAAATGTTTCAATAGTAGGTTGCTTAGTTTCTTTTATTGTAAAAGGTACTCATCATGGGCAAACCCCCAAAGAAAAAAAAACACGACTCTAAATATTCACACACAGCGGCAAATGATTATCAAACTAGAGGTTTCGTTTTGTGTTGTGAGCACCAACTTTGTGTTTCGTTTGTTTCACTATTTCCCTGTATTCAATTATTTTGTTTGCCTTAGCTATCACGAGCAAAATGAGAGTAAAGTTACTGCTCACAAAATGTTTCTGAGCGATTCAAATCGGTTGTGTTTCGTTACCTGAGCATGAGCGAAACTAAACGATTGGGAAACGTTTGCTGTTATTTGTATCCGTTCTCTGTTGAAATCCGTTCTACTTTCATTGTGTGTGATTAACAGATTTTGATTCAGGCGAAAATTTTAGATATATCATATGTTGTTGTTTGAGAAATTTTGACAATTTGTTACTTTGTCCCCCAAACGATGAGAAAAAGCCAGAACATACGGCTTATTCTGCCGCACGTAGTGTTGGAGTTATTGTGTCTTAAGTTGTTGTTGCATGCTCTTCGTGAAGTTCCATATGTACAATAATACACTAATCCAATAAATTCAGGTCCTTTAAAGAGGAAGGTGGAGGTGAGGAGTGACGCCCTTCCATCTCCCAGCTATTTTACGAATTAACAGAGTTTGGAATCTTGTTATTTAGTATATATTCAACTTTCACACAGTTTTAAAAGCTGGACAGGATCCAGTGGTTTGGTCTTCATAAAATTATTTTGTTCTTCGATTCGATGTGGCCTATATATATATATCTCTCAAAATGTTGTATTTAGAATCAAAAACCTAACAGCATTTTTAAAAGCTAAAAAGGCGAATACCGTCGATGCAGATCAGCTAACTTAAAGCAAACTAAATTCATTACAGTAAATCTATGACGACGGCGAAAAAGTCTATAGATTTATATAGTTTTGGCGTAACAAGAAATTAAATGAGTCCCGAAGATAACTTTACTAAGGCAGACACAGACAGAAGCCATTCGCAGCCTAAAATATGCAATGATACCCCCAACAGAGCTGCTTACAAAGCTTGTTCACAAATTTACTGAAACTAATTTAGAGTAGTCTTCCTTATGTCAAAAACCTTCCTTCAAACGTTCTAAGGAATATCTTGAATGCCGTCCAATTTAAATAACTGTGCGATAGAATTAGTAGAGTCCTGAATGCTTGGAAGCTGATTTGGAGAATGTTCTGGAGACTTCCACGAACTTTGCTTATTTTGAGTGTTAGAATTAAAGAAGATATGGTACGTTTAAACTGCCTATACTAGAGTCAAAATTTGTGAAATTGGCCAACATTTTCTCCCACACTTTTTTAATGGAATTGATTTTTCTGATGCATAATGATAATAAAAAAACGTAGGTTTGAAGATTCAATAAAACTCGAAATAATTTGGAAGTTGTAGCAATTTGTTTTTCCAATATATTTTGGATTTAAAATTTTCCATCAATTGGCTATTACCAATTCTTGGCTCATTTTTGAAACAGTTAAATTTTAAATTTTCGCATGCGTAAATTATCGAAGGGTTGGAAGTCGATGGCATGCCTATCGGCATGAATACGTTGGAAAGTTGAGTTAAGGACAACAATTTATATAGCAGCATTTACATAGCAACCTAGGCTACAAGCGCTGCCATATTATTCTTTTCCCCCTGCACCAGCTATTTGCTAATTACAAAGCAGCTTCCAACTAATTTTCACTGCCATAATTAATTAACTTCAACTTGAATTATACAAAGCAAAATTTATGCAAATTCATTTTTTATTCAGAACTTACACATTGCAAAAACTTTACACGCCTTAACGCCTTGAAGCATGCTACGACAATAAGGAAAACGGGCACTAAAGCCTCATACTCTCTCTGTCACATTCTTATCACTCATGTGCCCACACCCAGAGCTACACGGCTACACGTATGCTGTACTCAATCACTCACAACGGCTGTCGATTCTTTCAACAAAAACGCACGAGTTTATTTAATTTGACTATTTATCAAATACCATGATGCCACGCCTCCTTCCTTTTGGTGCTTGATATGAATTTATGTTTTTTAGTGTAGTACCCGCTCACCTCACCCTTATCCGAGTTGAAGCAAATAACGCACGCGTAACCCTTAAAATAGCCTAACCCATTTCATGGGCGTCTTGTTTTTTGTTTGTTTGAACGCCTAAAAGCATGCAAGTAAAACTTACATATCCTTTTTCTTTATTTGCACCGTTTTTTATTTTGTGTTTTTTTTCAGCCTTATCTCTGTGCCTATTTGTTGCATGCCTTATTCAATTGCCGACAGTTATTATTCATCAATATTGACCGCAGTGGCTTGTGGCAATATTGACGAAACTCCAAGAACAAAAAAAAAAAAGAAGAAAAATGTGCTAAAAGGGTATTCATGCTAAAAGAAAATAATTTTCGTTTACTTTGTGCGCATTTATTTTGATTCCCCCCTCTACCTTTCGTGCTGTCACTGCTTTGGAAATACAATAGCAATAAAAACATAACAAAATACTTTACCCTAAATTATTTAAATTCTTGTCGTATTTGCACTGAGCCCTTTTTCTGTTGTGCCGGTTGCATTTGGGCATTACATTGGCAATTGTTATTTTTTGTTGTTGTTGCTTTGTTGGCCTTTTTCTTTTCGCATACCATTTTTCTATCTTTTTCCCGTTGACTTTGCAGCTAAAGAGGAAGAAGTTTGAAAAGAAAAAAATTGCCAAAGCATTTAGTATTCGATTGTAATTTCAGATGTCATTTATCATGGTTTGTGAATTTTATATCACTGTGCACAAGTAGATGTGTGTGTGTGTGTATGTAGATGTGTGGCATGAATGCAAATTTTGTTGGAAAAGTATACGCTTTTAACGCGGCAGTTGAGTATTCAATTTAGCATTTAATTTCATATAAAAACAAAGGTATTTTCCTAGATTTTTTCCATAAAAGTTTATTTATTGGAAAATCAAATAATAGATCAAATGTACACCATGAAATGTGAATAGCAAAGAGTAATGGAGAAATTTAAAAAGGAAATTTTAGGAACGTTGTGAAATATTACATTTAGAAGCATGGTGGTAACTTTTCTTTTGGAATATTAATTACACTGTGAAACAAAAGACAAAAGAAAACCGTAGAGTGCGCATATATCAAGTTGGATATAATAAATTTTGAATTGTTGTTTTTTTCTGTTTGTTCCACAAGCGATGACGGAATATCATTAATAATTTCGTTTCTGTTGTTTGTTTTAAGGAAACTTTCATAAGTTAAGGACCATTTTAAAATTTTTCATTATTTTTATGTTTCAAATGTCTCGTGTAGGAATTTGTTAACAAACTGAAAGTTTTTACTTTTAAGATTCTTCGAAAGTTTTGTTACTGAAAGGGACTGTCTTCTATTAAACTTTTTTTTAAATTTATGTACGGGATTGGGCTGGAGAAAAATATACTTGGGTTAAATTGAAGCCCTTGCTCTACCAAATTTTGTGTAAAACAGTTTCCATTTTAATTTAGTAAATATAATAGGTATTGAGAATTGTAGAAATTGTCGAAATTGGACAAATATGACGTCCATCTTCCCTATAACGGTAGTTAACAAAAATGTAAATTTTATACAATATATAAAAATCTCTTGTCACAGTGTTTGATGGGCGAACTCATCCAAAACTGCTCGACCAATTTTTAAGAAATTTTGTTGATATATTTGATAGGTCTAAGAAGAGATCGTAAAGAATATTTTACGCATGGAAGGGGGTCGTCACCTTATTAAAAAATTTTTTTTATTAGTTAAATTATACACAAGTGATACGAAATATTAAGCAGTCAAGCGGTTCATTGCGGCGAGAAGAAGGTTCATATATACATATATATTTTGTGTGAGCATCAAACAGTTCATTTCTCTGATGAAAAGGATAGTAGACATATTTGAAGGGGGTTGCCACCTGCTTGAAAAGGGGACTTTAGTTAAATTAAACACGAGTTATATAAAATATTAAAAAATTTGCATGCCAAACGAATAGTCTCGGCGACGAGAATTTGCATACACAAATTTTGGAGAGAGTTGCCACCTGTTTAAAAAGTGAATTTAAATAAAATTATGCATAAGTTATAGAAAATATTATAAGATGTGTGTGAAGCGGTTGGCAAGAAAGTTCATAGATAACTTTATGAGGGTTGCCACCTGTTTGAAAAGCCAAGGTTAATTACATTAAATACCAGTTATATGGAATAGAAAAATATGAATGCCCCACTGTTCGTTTCGCTGAAAAGAAAGCTTACACTATTAGAGGGTTGCCACCTGCTTGAAAAGTCCAATTTGATTATATTATACACAAGTTATATAAAATAGTTAAATCTGTATATGGGCGTCAAACCATTCGTTTTGCTTGTAAAAAGTTATAAGCGTATATTAAAGAGTGTTGCCACCTTTTTTTAAAGTAAACTGGAATTAAATTATGCACAAGGATATATGGTATTTAAATGTGAGTGTGAAAATATTTGGCTCGCCGAGAACGAGGTGCATACCTACATATATTTTTGAGAGGGTTACCACCTGTTATATGTGACAGAAACCAAAATGCGTTTTCTCTTTAAATATACAAAGAGCAATATATAAAAAAATGTAGGTTAGACAACGTTTGCAGAATTTTTCTAGTATTCTATATCTTACTAAATCTTGAACAAATTAGTTGAAATAAATATACCTGGAATCTTTTTTACTATTTTAAGCTTGGAGTAAGTTAATAAAACGAAACTTTGTGAAAAATACGTTTTTTTTTTTTTAAGTAAAGTAAAATCTATTTTAGCTTACTAAATGACTTTGGTAAAATTTTGCATGCATTCAAACATTCGTTTTCTATTTTATGAAAATGTATTTATTTAATTACACCTGTATCCGTTTCTCTTCCACCATCACGTAGTTTATTTCGCTCACATTTTCTAATTTACCGCAGCGATTAATTGATCTTTTGGCCACATCCGCTGCTAATCACATCTGTCTCGCGTTTCCTTTTTGCCATCAATTGTATTGGCTATCAATTTAATTACCACAAAATTACTTGCTCTGGATTTCCATAACAGCAAGATAGCAAACTTTTACCTTAACCAAACAACCAACCGTCACATTTAATCAGCGTTAAGGGATCAAATTACGTTTGCGTTAAAGAGGAAAAAAAAAACAAACAACAACAAATAAAATGGAACAAACAGTGAAAAAGGAAACATCTAAAGACACGAAAATAACAGCTTTCGGTGTGTCCCAAATTTGAGCATGTATGCATGTATGTAAATATGTGTGTATGTATAGATGTATGTGTGTATGTATCACATATCCATATGAAAACCATTAAATCCCCATCGGCCTTCCCACTGTCAACAACATGCCACTATAAATTGACCCCAAAATGCCAATCGACATCGACCTTACAAAGCCGGCCATAGAAATAACTAAATTTATTTTTTAAGCTTTGCATTTTTTTCGCCCTATCTTTACATACTTTATGAAAAATGAGGAGTACCCTTGCAGCCAGTTTTCCCTGCGTGAAGGTAGATTGGAGCGACAGAGATTTCATTCAACACCTTGCACTGATTTTCTTTGGGTTTTCATATCATTTTCTGTTTTTGCTTCGCCCCCCCTTTCGGCTTCAGCAACTTGAAGACGGTCAACTAGCTGACAACCCTTTGGCTAAACTTCTTACAAGGGAGATGCGGAATGAATTGTATTGCCTATTGCCTTGAGTGCGCTGAGTGAGATGTAGCAGGTGGAGGCAGGTTGGTGGAGGGGGGCAAAGGTGCTACCATTCAGCTAGTGGCATTTAAATGCGAAATAAACGACTTTTCTTGCTAATATGGAAAAGTGGAAACTTTTATTAAAAACTGTCAACCCGAATGAACAACTGTGTGGATACAACGAAGAGGAAAAGTAGGTACTAAAGGCGAAAGCAAATTTTTAGGGGAACAAAGTGTGCAGTGGCTGGTTATGAGTTGAAAAAGCTTACTATTAATAGATTTGTTGAAAATTGAAACGATGACCAAAGGGAATTAGAAAACTCGAATGGCTAAAGTGAAATATTGAAGTTAGTAATCTAAAAAGAAAATAAAATGTAATGGGTAAAAAATATCCAAATTGAAAGGCAAAAGAACATTTGTGTATGAAATAAATTGCAGAAAACTGTAATAAAAATTATTTAATGCCACTTTTTCGGGCCTATCTCGGGGCAATTTTGGGTAATTTTCGTAGCCATTTTGGAACTAGTTCAAAATCAATTGGAGCTTATTACCAAATGATCCCGAAAGAGTGCCGCCATAATCTCCAACTCTGTTCGAACTAAACCAGGAATGGTCTCGTAATATTTTTGCATTTCAAGACTTAAAAAAATGCTTCTCACTTTTGACGATTTTGTTTTAGAAATTGACTGAAATTTTCTTTATGCCTAATATCACTTTCTATATAGATTTAACGCCGCTGGCTCCAAAAATAGTACTCACATTTTGGCATCATGTCTAGGTTTTGACAAAGCGAACTCTTAATAAGGTTACTAGAAAAAAAATTACTTGAATTACTTGATTTTTTTTTTTTTTTGTTTTTTACATACCGATTGACTTCATCTACCTGAAAATATGAAAAATTCAGTTCGCATTACAATGAAAGCACCCAGGATTTAAATAAATAAACAATTAATATTAGGCAATATACACAATTGAGCCTTATTCTGAGTTCCGTCCGAAAAACATTCGCCCGTAAATTCATCTGCCCAAATTAAATTCCACTTCGAAACAGCTGGTGAAATTCGAACATGGAAATTACAACTCTGTGCTTTGTTTACAAATTTAATCTGAAATCAACAAACCGAACATATTCTTATTCAAGAGAGGGTTTTATCGTAGATAGACTAATGTGCGTTATTCGATAACAGGCTCCAAAAGAAATTATAATTTTGGAAAAAAAAAAATTCGTTGTAAATACTTACAGTCGAAATGGTCTAAAAATTATTTGTTTTTGAAATCTTTAGTCTATAGAAAAAAGTTTTTGCATGCTCTTTTAAGTGAATGGTAGATAATGAAAATCAGTTCCGTAGTTTTTTTTTTATTATCCTTTACACAATCTTGAAAAACGTACTTTCGAGAAAACCTCGTTTAAAGTATGAGGTCAAGAGTAGGGCGAGCTCGGCGCCAGCCAGTTTTGGGAAGCATCTCTTCTATAATTTCAAGAATTACTTGTTGAAACTTTGACACGATATTCTAAGGTGATATTCCAATCGATGAAAACAATAAAACAATCGAGTTTTTGAAATGTCTGAATTTACTACATCCCACCTTAAAGACTAAAGAAAAAAAAATGTTTATATATTTATTGGACGTGAAAACGAATGCTTTACCAAATTAAAGATAGAAATTTGATCTCGCGCAACTTAGCTCCAATGTCAATTGCTTCCACAACTCTGCCAACTCATTCTCTCAATTCTCGCTCACAAAGCACCAGGCAATGTCCGGAGTTTCCTCCATTCTACTGCAAAGAATTTCGCGCTGGTTCTTATTTATCATTTTACTCATAAAATTAAAGTAACTTCCGTTGTTTTTTGTTGAAGATTTAAAAAAAAAAGTAATTACTTTCATTTTGAAGCTGTTTGCTCGCCACTTGAATTTAAGTGAAAAAATCCAACGAAAATGGCTACGCTTTTCGCCCGAAACGAGTGCTGCCAATAAGAGAAGAATTTCCAGGCGAAATTTATATTGAGGCAACATTGGGCGAAAGTGAAACTCAGGAGAACAGAGTCGGCGGTGGTGTCTACTCTGAAAAACTAGAAACGAAAACGTCGTTGTGACTTCCGGACTATTGAAGTTTTTTGCAATCCAAGCAACCGGAAAAACAAGAAGAGGTTTTATTTATTTATTTATTTATTTATCTAAAACTATGTCACTATTAATTCGGTAAAAGTAGCGTTTTGCCGCAGAGCGGTACAGCGGGGATACCGTAAATGCAAGGTAAAAACTTGTCTCGCTAGGTAGAAGC
Source organism: Anomoia purmunda (assembly GCA_951828415.1). Taxonomy (NCBI): domain Eukaryota; kingdom Metazoa; phylum Arthropoda; class Insecta; order Diptera; family Tephritidae; genus Anomoia; species Anomoia purmunda. The sequence goes on from OX639997.1 coordinate 36,076,872, forward strand.
GAATGAGACATGGGGGTTTTAAATTACCTTAACGCGCAGCTGCAGCGTCGAAAATATGGCATGCGGATTTGTTTCAATAAAAATAACAGCAGCCTTGTCCCACTGTCTCTGCGAAGACTTTTGCAAGAACTGTACACTAAATCTAGAAATCGTGATTGCTAAAATTGACTGCCACAGGCAAACATTTGTTAAATTCTACTCCCTTTTAATCACGCAAATTTGCTTTTCAAGAACAAAAGCAAAAAACAAAAACAAACAAAAAAAAAACAAACAAAAAATCATGTAGTATGAAAATCAAATGCGAACAAATTTCAGTACATCTCAGAAACTTTTTCTTTCTCACTTTATCAAAGTCAAATTGTTACTCAAACTTCATTAAAATATTTGTTTTGCGTTCTTGCTACACTTTGTCGGTATGCTAGATTTATTTTTTTTTCATCTCTTGACACGTCAAATACATACTCGTATACTACGTAACATATGTTACTAAAATGCGATAGGTTTCTTCTTGTAAAATGGGTGTATATGTATGTATATTGTATTCCTTTATTTGTTTTTGCTTTTTATGTTCATTTTTGCCTATTTGCACACTTCAAGGGATTCGGATAACTGAAAAGCGACAACTAAGTAGGCAAATTAATTTATCCTCAACTTACACTCACACACATACAGACTTCTGTATGTATGTATATTTTTGTATTTCCTTTACATCATTTCCGTTTTCGCCTGCTCTGCAACTTGGCTCCATAGACAAATCGTGAAAAGCTAAAAAATAACAAAATATCAAGTCTAATGGCTTTGCTATGAAGAAATGTATAGATAATATGGCACAAATGTACATAAGATATATGTGGATGTACATACACATACTAGATATGAACGTGACCTATGTAAGCTTTTTGAACAGATTCATATGCCAAGTTTATTTGCTATTCGAAAGGCATGCGAGCGTGCAAAAGTAATCCATTTATGTGTGGAAATGGGATAAAGCTAAAAGGAACTTAGAACATTATACCACTGACTGTTTCAAAGATAAGAAGTGGGAAATGGCTTTATTTTAATGTTTAGAAAATAACAACATATCATTTTATGTAAATACTGAAAAAAAAATATTGAAAAATGGAAATAAAAATGACACATGTGCTTAAGGAATGTCTAATCAAAAGGTGAGGTAATCAAAAGGACCTTAACAGCTTTTTTTTTTATACATCTATTTTCATATTTATGACCAGTTTGAGTTACGCCTGTAAAACTGCAAATCGTAAGCATGTGTCGATATTTCTATTAAAATATTGTGACCTTTCACGGTCCCATTTTATAATATGTCCGCTCCTAGAATTTTGTTCTTTGACTCCTCTTGCAAAATGTCCTTTGCTTAGACATTTGATCATTATTCTAACGTCGGTATTCTGTAGGCCTGTCTCATCTTAAATCACTAAATATGAGACTTTCAATTAGCGACATTTTTTGTGATTTAAGACGATTTCGGTATTCAGTAAGCAGCAGTCTCAATACTTTCACCAAAGACAGTGGTGAAGAGCCCAATCAGCTGATCGCATGTCCAACAATCGACCTCAGTAAAAATTTGTTCCTCGATAGCACGCAATATACTTTTTCCATTATTTGTCAACAGCATTATTGCTAAAAATTAAGACAGAATGGTTATCGTAAAATTAACATTGAAATTAATCCGAACCGATTTTTTAAAATATGTGTAAAACTTTATCAAAATTTTATCAAGATGGCAGAACAAGATACAAAAGCAAATGCAAACAATATTTTTTTTATCAAGCGTTATGAAAATCAAGTGTTATTTTTTTATTTTACAGATTGAAGCAAAATATAGCGTACGACCAAGGGACAGATTGATTTCTACTTAATTTTCACGTTTTTTCAATGCTGTCCGCAATTGTTTTGTTTCAAAACCTGCTCAGAACTAGCTGAAAATTAGTGACTTTATTTTAAGACTAGAGTCTCAAAATCAATCTCACCACCGAAAATTCTCAATTAGTGACTAAAGGCTGCTTACAGAATTTTCTAACTTATCTATTGAATTGTTAATATTGTGCAAGTCTATTTTTAAATTAGTAAGCTGATTGATTTGTTATTGTGCAGGCTTTTGAAACTTTCCCTACCCCTATTCCTGCCTATATAAAAATCGCAAGGGCCGTAATGGCTATAATTTTTATTAAAAAAAGTCCAATTTAATCGTTATTGTGTGATTTTTAACTTTTATTGTTTTTAAAAATTTGTTTTTCGATCAAGTTTCGTTGTTATTTTTAATTTTAATTTTTTTCGATCAAAAATAATCGTTATTCTTGGATTCTTATTTTTCCATCATCGTTAATCGATACTGGATTATTATTTTTTCGAGCAAGTTTGATCGATATTTTGTTATTTCTATTTCTTCGATCAAAAATAATCGTTTTTTTTTTGGTTTTAAAATTTTTAGAGCAAATTTGATTGATAGTTTTTGATATTTGGTAAATGCAACGAATTTTTTTGGTCGAAATATAAAATTCGCAAAACAATCGATATTTTCGTAACACCGACTTTTTCGACATTACAGTTTTTTACGCCAATGGCTGTAATGTTTACCGTAAAGACAGAGATGCAACGGAAACTGGTTTTACTAGAGAAGGTGGAGTTTTAATCGATATAGAACGTAACTTTAGTTCCTCGGTCGTTCAACTTTTTAAGGCTGACTCGCTACTCCACCAACTCTGTGTTAGAGTTGGTTATTCGTCGGAGCTACTTTTTTTTTATTGTCCTCCTAATAGCAGCGATGCCATACCGATAGTATTCGATAATGTCAATAATATTGTCAATATCTCAAACAAGGGCAAGATCATTAGATCTGCGTTCTTGGAGTATTTAACTTTAGCAATTTATCTGGGTGTACTGATTTAGTTTTTGTAAGAAGCAACTTCAACTTTAAGTTGGACGAATGCCACTATCCAACAACTGCAGTTACTGTACAAACATAACCCTAGTTTTAAGCATTGAATTTTATAATTTTCCTACTGCGCCTCTCGGAAGTGGACGACTCAAACCAAATTATGATATATGCAATTCAATACTTTTTTTTAATTCAGTAGTGTGTAGTTATTATTGCAAAATAATTCGAGACGCTTCTTTAAATTACCCTGGTACAATAATGAACTAAAACTCTAGAGAAGTTTGAACAACAAATTTCATAAGGGATACCATATCGGTCGTTACAAATTTTATTTATTAAAATTCAACATTCTAGATAGAGCATTATATAAAAAGTAGACTAAGAATTATGAGGCCACTATTAGAAGTCATCGTAAAGTTTTCTGCAGCTATTTGAAATCCATGAAACCCGGCTGTAATATTCTTTCCTCGGATTGTTTCAACGCTAATCACGCTAACTCGGCTGAAAATGCGGCTAACCTTTTCACAGAATTGTTTAGTGCAAATTTTGACACAGATACTGGATATGAGTTTGGGGGGAATTCTTCGTTTTTAAGATAACGGAGGATGATGTCTTAAGGGGTATAGCCTGTCTAAAACCGCCTAAGTTCATGAATGTTGAGAAGTTGTGAGTTGTACTTTTTAAACTGTGTCCTGCTTTTGTTGTAGATCTAACGTTAATATTTAATATTAAGTTTCTATCTTCCGCTGAATTTATTGATGACCTCAGCAAAAACGATGTACGCCATTATCGAACTATTTCTAGAATGTCTATGGTTTCAAAACTCTTCGAATCAATCATAAACGAAATGTTGATTTTTTTCTGTCAACAGTTTGATTACTCCTAACCAGCATGGATTTGTTGAAGGTAGATCCACAGTAACCAACCTCGTTGTGTTTACCGAAGATTGTTTCTCGTTTTTTTCAAAATGGGCAACAAGTTGACACAATTTATATTGACTTTTCGAAGGCTTTCGATAGAGTTAAATAATTAATTTTGAAATTAGCTTGTTAGAGATTTCATTCACAATTTTTTGAATAAATTAAATCGTATTTGAATATTTATTATTTATTTATTTTTCTACCACTATTGAGCCATGAGCTGTGACACCAATTTTTGTTTTTTCAAAACGCATGCATTTCTTTTGCTTTCGAATTGCTCCTAACAAATTACTGCTGATCCTTTGACAAACTCGCTGTCAAATTCATTGGCATATTTGCAGCTCTACTGTCTGGGCAAGTATAAGTTAAGCTGCTTCTAACTCCACCTGTGCATGTGTTCGCAAATATAAAAGTCACCTCTGCTTTTCGGCAGACACTGTTTAACCAAAAACAAAAACAAAAAAGGTTTACTTAGTTTTTTTCCAACTTTCATTCCTTGCTTGCTTTACTTTCACTTTGTCATTTCGTTTTTTATTTTATTTTCGTTTGCTTTTCGTCACTCAGACATCCGCTCCTCTGCTTTTCTGATCAACCTACATACCTTCATTTTGAATGACAAAATTTTTTTTTTTTTTTGCTTATCAGCTACATTTATGTGCGAGTTAATGTCATTTTTGCTTGAAACTCTTAGCGCTATCATTTGCAGGTCTACATTTGCAGGTCTACAGTGTTATGAGCATAGGTGCAAAAAAAAAAAAAAAACACCACTAAGCATGTGCTGCATGTCGCAAAAGAGCCGAGAGTTTTTTTTATGAATAAAGTTAATATTTTGCAGTCAAGCACGGATATTGAAAATGGCTGGGAGCGTTGTGCTGGATGTAGCTCTGTGACACTGTGTGGCAGGTGTGAAAGAGGCGGTGAGAAAGTATGCCCAGGATTGACACGTACGGCGGCAAACATGTAGCGTGTTTGATGGAGATACTCCTGGTACTACTTTTTTTCTAACTTTTCATTCACGCGAGCAGCATTTTTGTGTTTTGTTTTTTTTTGTTCTCAGCATAATGCACTTGACTTTTTTGATTGCGCATTTTCGACTGTCGAAACAAACTAAGCGACAAACACATATTTTAAAATTTGAATAAAAACCATATAGATAAGATTGGAATAATTGTTAGATCGTTCAGTTTTAAATAAGTCATCCTAATTTTTATAAAAATTATAAAAGTCTTTTGATAATAATTATGAGTGAGACAAATTTTTTAAGCTCTCGATATTTATTATATAAACGGCTTTTCATAACAATTATGGGTGTGAACAATTTTTGAAATTAACAATAACTATTATTTTGAGACTTGTATAATAAAAGTCTTTCCTTAATAATTATCAGCGAGATAAATTTTTTTACGTCTTTCAAAGACTTTTATTTTGTGACTTATATTATAAAAGTCTTTGGATAATAATTATAACTAAGACAACTTTTTTAAAGTTTTGAAAGACGGAACTATTTCGAAACCCAAAATGGTATCGAAATTCTGCACTAGGCAGAAGTGATTCGAACTGGTCCCGAAATGATTTCGAAGTAGTCCCGAGACAGTACCACACTAAGCCGAAATGGTCGTAAAAAAGTCACGTCTTCCAAGACTAAAAAATATTTTTTTCCCATAATTATTATGAAAAGACTTTTTTTATATAAATCTCAAAATAAAATCTTTGAAGACTTAAAAAAGTGTATGTCGTTGATAACTTTAATGAAAAGGCTTTTATAATATCAGTCGTTGAATAATAATTATGGGTTTAGCGAAAAATTTGTATCTTGCTATAATAATTATTGATTAACTTTTACTCTTTGCTTTTATAATAAATAGTAATGTCTCTGGAAAATTGCTGTTGATTTTTGATAATTTCATTGCAGACGGTCACATTCATTTTCTCGTATACTCAAAAAAAAAATACACGCGTGCACCTACGTGCACGAGCCGACTCTACAAAAAGATATAGAAATAAATATGGGGGAGAGTTTCATACGACATCCTGTTAAGTGTTTTTTTAGTTTTAGCATGATTAAAAAAAGTAAGAGAAATTAGAAAAAGTAGTAGTAGTAATTAGTAGTAGCACTGGTAAAAATAGTAGTAGAAATTAGTAAAAATAGTGGTAATCAATAGCAGCATTAACAAAAAATAGTAGTAAAAATTAGAAGTAGCAATAATAAAAATAGTAGCAGTAATTAGTAGCAGTATAGGTAAAATTAGTAATAAAAACTAGAAAAACAGTAGTAGAAATTAGTAGTAGCATTAACAAAAATAGTAGTAGATATTAGAAAATATAGTAGTAGTAGTAATTAATAGTAGCATTGGTAAAAACAGTAGCAGATATTAGTAAAAACTAGTAGTAATTAGTAGAAGCATTAACAAAAAATAGTAGTAAAAATTAGAAAACAGTAGGTGAAATTTGAAAATTGTACATGTAACTAGTAGTAGCAATAACTTCAACAGTTACTGAAATTAGTAAAAAAATAGTAGTAGAAATTAGTAGTAGCATTAACAAAAATAGTAGTAGAAATTAGAAAAATAGCATATAAAGTACATTTTTAGCTACTTGGCATTCGCACTTTTTATGGTAACACTTAATGGGATATTAAACTGCATACTTTTATTTTTTATAATTAGAATATCAAAAACTGTTCAAAATATCGTATTCCAATTTTTTCCGCACATAACTGTATGCACGCTCGTTATATTTATGTATTGTATGTAGTATGTATGTATGTACATATGTATGTATATGCAAAATGAAATTCGAGTTGTGCTGATTGTGGCTTTGGCGCGCCGGTACAACTTCGCCGACAGGCTTCCAACCATAAAGTCCTACACACATGCATACATAGTTATATATGTACATATATTAACCTGCTTGCGTCTGCCCTTGCTGATTTGCTTTTATGAAATTAACTTCATTTCATACTCAAAATACAATTCTTTACAATGCATTACTTTTTGTTTTACCATTTTTTTTGCTTTGTGGAGCATTGACACGAAACACCGCAGAAAATTGTTAAATAACATAGACGCAAAAATGGATAGGACAGACATATGTATTAGTATATATACAAGTGTGGTGGCAGGACATATGACTCTACACATACGAGCGCATGTTTGTGTATATCTGTCCTGGGAATTTTTTTGCGTTGCCTGGCATTGAGTATACACGTGTTGCAAGCGACACGCAGTCGAAAATTTTTATCAAAAGCAGCTGCTTTAAATTCCGCATAAAAATCCAGCCGGCACACACACACATACATAAGTAGGTACGTGCATTGTACAGGATAATTTTTGAAGCCAAACTATACACGTGTATTTGTAGGTTTATAAATATCGCTGCATTTAATTTAGACCGGGTCGGTTGCTACACGAAAAAATACTGTAGCGGTAACTTCCTGTATTTTAAGCGAATGTTGAAAAGATTTTTTCGCCATACAACAGTGTTGTTGGGAATTTTGTTTACCTAATCCTATTTTGACATCAAAAAATTTCTGTTTCTCAAAAAAAATAGATATATATATATATAGAATAGCATAGATAGTTACCGACATGGTGAAAAGTTGATGTCAAGCTTGGTTTGACGATAGCCTAAAGCCGAAACCGGTTTGTCTCCAAACCAAACTTGACAAGGGATTACAGAAAATTGTTCCAATGTACATTTGTATATTAATAGTTCATCGTAGTCTTTCGAAAGGCAATTGTAAATACAATTTGAAAGACTTTTAGTATTCTGAACCAAAAGTCTTACATAAAAAAATCTCCTCTGAACATTCTTGATGAAAAGCTTTATTGACAAATAACAAAAATCTTAATTTCAAAAACTGATGACAGCCAATAACTGGTCTCTTCTTCTGCATGCTACCGAACATTTTGTTAGCGGTCAATTTTTTTTAACGAAAGTTGTAATCACTTCTAGATAGTAACCACAATTCTGCCGCAAATGGCAACGCTGTCAACAGTTGGTCGTATAAAAATGTCAAATATTGCCTACTTTATGAAGCACTGTTGCCTAGTTTTACTACAATTCACGTAAAATCAACTCTAAATAAGATTGAATTTGTATTATTAAAACTTTTTGTTTTATTTTTTGTTCCACGCCGATGCCAAATGTGTGGGAAATAGGCGTTTAGAAACTCAAAAAAATTAAATACTTTTTTGTCACCATTGCCATTTTGTTACCATCCAAAGTGATGGTGAAAAACAGTAACGGTAACGACAATTTTGCAACCAATGCAGTATATGTAGATCTGTAAGCAAAACGAAACTCGGTACAATTTTGTCGAGGAGTTTGTCGGTCTGGTCGTTATCCAATGTTCGATGTTTTGGGAATGTAAAATCAAATGATGGATTTTTCTGTATATATTTATTTTTTTTAACTAGCTTGCGTTTTTTTTAATTTTAAAAGTTTTGAATTTACTTAGAGTTTGCATTCTTGAATTTTTTTTGTTGAAAATTTGCATATCTCAAGAGCGCCGTTTTAGTGGATATCTACATATTTTTTTATAAAAAATGTCTGATATATTATAAGTATAATGTTAAATTTCTCTCTCATTTTTTTAATGGCGTACTTTCTTCGTATACTCGTAAAGTAGTGCCATAACTTAGAATCACAAAACTGAAATTGTCAAGATTTTAAACAAAAAGTGTGTAGCAAATTGAATAAAAAAACAAGACAATTCTAGCTACTGCCTTTAAACTCTATACAATCTTTTGAAAGACAAAAATCTTTTGTAAGATAAAGTTTAGGAAATCGGACAAATTTCTCTACTTTCTCGAGCTATTTTTAGTTATAAGTTCTGCTTATATCTCGCAAACGTTGCTTTGGGAAAAATAAAGGAAACTAATTTTCATATTCATATCCAAAATTAGTCTTAAAACCACTTTTTTTAGCGAGATACGACTCATGAACAAAATATTCGTATACTAGTGTTATTAATTACCATATTGTTTCCTCAGCAAACTCCATAATAACAAGTCTTGACAAATCCAAGTTTCAAATTTGAGGCGATTGAATATTTCTCATTCGTATTTTCTTCCATGCCGGCTGAATTTATCATTTCATCTATTTGGCTGCAAGGTTTGGCAACAAATTTCAAAAAATTTCACGCCATATCGATGCTCTTCCGCCAAACTTAAAAATAGCGTCAGCTTTAAGGTTTTTTGAAAACTTGGAAGTCCTTAGCTTAGGCACAAGGTTCCTTTTTCCACTGCTGCTTATAGAGATTTTCAAATTTTTCTTTTACCTGCTGGATATCACCACAAGCAGCTTTTAAAATTCAACCCAGTCTAATGTATGCACCGCCTTCGTCGTTGAGTGGCTTTTATGGTTACCTGCCTCAGTGCTACGTGCGCACTCATACATTTTGGATACAAATACTCGTACAAACAAATGTATGCATGTATGTGTGTATGTGTGTGTGGGGAAAAAGGAATAGAGATCGCATGAAAGTATAAATTTGTCAAATTAACATGCAATTATGCGGATGAATATTTCGTTGAAACAAATAAAAAAAATTAAAATTAAAATAAAATAACCGGAAAATCCATACAAAAAATGGCAAGCTAAAATTATACAAAAGAAACACAAGTGTACATACCTATAAAAAAAATATACATAAATATGTATGTAGATAGGTCTCAGCATATCATTATGTGCATAATGTTTTTTAATACCTTTGTAATAATATGCAACATGACTCATATTGCGCTGCATGTCACTTTGTCATAAAAATATTTAAAAATTAAATAAATTCGCGAGGGTATAAATAACATACTATACGTGGAGTTTCGTCTGATGGCAAGGCAATTAATTCTGCATTAACCCTTTCAGTAACAAAGTCCAATATATTGAAGACTGTTTTTTTTTGTTTTGTGTTTAAAACTCTTTTTTTTAGAAAAAGGACTTTTGTTTTGAGCAAATTCTATCATTCTTCCTTACTGCGTTTCTTTTTTGAAGCTTCTTGTGGTAATTAGTTGACTTTCTTTTCCTTGATTTACAAAGTGCAAAAAAGTTGATAGTGACTAATGTTAGCTACTGAAACAAATTAAGTATTTGTTATCGGAATTGATACTCTAAAAAATTTTCAGTATTAGGCATAGTTTTAAAATTTGTTAAGTGAATTAAAAAAACGTTAAAACTATAGGCATTACCTTGCGGTTGCGGTTCCAGTCGAGAACAGCGAAGAAGTGTAGAAGTTCAAAGGGCATACAAGTTCGATGGTTAATATGGACTATGACTTTGGAATTATGACAACAGTCACTGATCTCAATCCTGCCGGCTTTTAGAAAGTAGCTGTGACCAACAGTGACAAAAAAACAAGCGATTTGCCGGCCTTGTCAAATGATTTGTTGACAATAATTTCTTACCTTAAATTTTGCTATAATTTTGTAACCAATACTTGTAACGGACATTCTGGCAACTTTGTAATAAGAAAAAGTTCACCTTGTGGTGAAAATAAAATTATGGACAGCACTATTGACAGCTGATTATTGAAATAATAAATTTGGCAAAGACAAGTGAAAATATTTGTATTTATTTAGACATTACTACATTACTACATTCATTAAATATATTTTTTTGCAACCAGTTTTGGAAAAAACTGTATCGTACATGGACGTAGATTTCTTAGCAACCGTTTCTCTTCCAACACCTTTTTTTTGCTTCAATTCCATAGTACTAAGGACTAAGAGTTCTTCTTCCAATCTACTTTATATTTTGTAAATTTTAAAGTTTTATGCACTAATTCAATAAGAACGCTTTATTAATCGTATATAGGCATTTCAAACTATTTGTGCAAACAGCTGTAACTAGCGTGATACCTTCTTACTGCCAGCTACCAATTTCGTAACTTTTGTCACGGTATCAAGAACTCAGAATACCAACGTTTCGAATTTCTAACCAAAGTGGTCAGTTATAACCGTGGTGACTACTGCAACTTCATCAGAATTGTCCGGTTAATGTAGTGTAGAAGAAATGAGGTTGTTGTGATGTTCATTGTGAATATTTACAGAGGTCACAGTAATGTATCGGCGAATGGCGACTGTGACAAGTAGCAGTCACAATAAAGTACAGCGAATTACTATATTATTGTTGATTAACTGCTTGAAAGAAATTAAGCTAATATCGAAAAAGTTTCAAGTAAAATTAAAGTGAAATGTTGGTGATATAATTCTCTTCTAAGTACTTACACAACAACAAAATATTGTCATTCGTTTTTAAATAGAGAAGGCGGATGGCGCGGAAAAAGGACTATTTAAATTCTGCATGAAAAAGGCCTAAACACGCTTTGAGCACTTCCATAGGAAAAAACTGCAGTACAGGAAGTAAGCATATCTACAAGAAAAATAAAAATCCGATCTCAAACGCAGTACAAATTTAAAATTACATAATCAATGATTTTTTTAAACTAAATTTTAACAGATAGGCTTCGTTTATTTACATAATTTTTATGCCGATTAAGACAAAATATGACGCCATCACAATTGAGTTATAGAAAGAACTGAAATGTTCTGAAATCTTCGCTACATGTTAAAATAAAATTTTAATAGCCCTGAAAGCTTTCACTGCTTGTTCGGTACATTTTTAAAGCATTGATTGCTGAACTGAGTTGCATGACTGTTTTGGTGCGGAATTTGTAGCCCCTTACCTAAAATCATTTTGGAATGTTTTACGAAAATATTTTGATTCATTCAATCTAATTGCAACTATAGTTTGTGTTAGTATGCCCTGAAAATAGCGATTTGGAATCCATCTTTTATTTTTGTTTTACTAAAAAGGAAGCTTATTTTGCGGTTTTATTTTGGCTTGTTTATAAATATTAACCTATACAAATCTATTTCCTGCTATCAACGGGCAGATACCGAGTAGTCAAGCTTTTTGCTTTCTATTCGCTTAACCCTCAATTTTGGATATGCTCTGAACTAAGCGGCTAAGTCCTCCAAGGGGAAACTTTTATTCCCAAATTTACCTTGAAATTTCTAAAATACATCTGGGAAAACAGCTCTGAGTTCAAAATCACAAATTTCGCTCTTACAAATTCCGCAAAAATTTGACTACTGTCTTTGACATGCTTATTTAAATTTTTATTATCTCTATGATGAAAGGGAAAGTGGCAAGTCATAAGTATTGCCTAATGAACTGCGAATCAGATTCAGGAGATTTCCTAAATAGTCGGAGTAATCTAATTAAACTCTGAGGCGTATCATTGGCTCTGATTGTATTGACTTTTGACTGACTGATGTTGACTTTTGAATGGTGAATCTGACCCGCAATCATAAATTATCTCATAAATTTAAGTGATAATTTTGAATACTAAATTTGACTCCTATCATGCATTTATTATGGCAATAAATTTTAATAAGTTATTTATATCTCTTAAAGCTTTATATTTATTCTGCCAAAGTGTTCACAAGTAAATATGTATAATAATTCATATTCATTCATATGTTCGCAAAATTTTTGGAGCGCAAATGTTTTATACATGACACTGAGTAAACATTGAGCGGTCAATATCGTCTTACAAAGGCGAATCATTGTTTACAGATATTTTATTATTATTATTAATTTTTTTTTTGTTGAGCATGGCCTGTGTCTTTGTGTTTGTTGCTGTGGCCACTATCTGCACGTTGACGCATATCCGCCAGATAAATAACGAAAAAAAATAAAACAAAACTAGCTGACAAAAAAAGAGAAAGAGAAAGAGAGAGAGAGAGAGAACATTTATATCAGAAGAAGACCAAGAAAAGAAAAAAATCAAATATAATACAAGTAAACAACAATAATATGTAAAAAAAAAAAACAACGAGCACTGGCGGGAGTGCAATAAAAAGGTGTATACTTATATTTGGGTGGGTCGATAACACTTTTATTTTGTTTCGATGGTATTTGGTTGAGTTCAAAAATCACATTCTGCATATCTGGAATGTAGGGGCCGCAAATAACGTTTATTATTCAAACTACAACTCAAAAAATCAAGCGGGAGATGAAATTCTAAGTGTTTGAGGATTAAACTAACACACTCCTTGTTACGAGGACTACCTTCGGCGACATTGAATTTTCTTTTTTGAGTTGTTTTTTTATTTTAAATAAAGTTCAATCGTCATTTGATTTTTTTTTTTAAGAAATAATCGTTATTTCTCGAGTTTTATTTTTTGCATGCCAAATAATTGTTATTCCTTGAGCTTTATTTATCGACCAGAAAATAAAACTTTATTTGTAGCGACTTTCTCACACTTAACAAAATATGAAGTTCAAAAAATAAATATTATTTTCTAAGCAACAAAACACAACAAGTAACTATTAAAAATACTTTTTTAAACAAAATAATTATCTTTACGGTCCCTGCTTTTTATACTTAACTTACGTAAGCTAGAAAACTGCATACTCGAAAATTGTTAAAAACTCTTGTAATAATTTAAAAATGTTGTTAAAAATTTATTGAGTTTTCACAATTTTTTTATTAAGTTTGAAACATAAATTTGCAGGCCTTTTTTAAAATTTTAACAATTTTTGTATATAAATGACACACAAAAAAATTATCACACAAATTAAGTTTTATTTTCTGGGCGAAAAAATATAATGCAATATATAACTACTCTTTCTTAAGCAAAAAAATAAACTCAACAAATAGCGTTTAAAAGGTATTTTTTTTAAATAAAAATGCATATTTAACATTTAAAAGAAAAAACTCCTTTAATAATTTTAAAATTTTGATGAAAATTTTTTGAGTTTTCATTAATTTTTTTTTTAAGCAACATTAATTTGCAGCTTTTTGCTATAACAGTAGGAACTATTTTTGTATATAAAATTATCAAACAAAAACTATCAAATGTATTTCACAAAAAAAAAAATTGTTTTCTTAAGAAATAACCATTATTTTCTGATCAAAATAATAAAACTCAGGAATTAAAAATTATTTTCTGAGGAAACATTAAAATTCAAGAAATAACTAACATTTTCTGAGCAAAAAATAAAACTCAGCAAATAACGATTAAATAGTATTTTTTTTTTTTTTTTTTTTTTTATAAAAGTTGTGATCCACTCTGCAACGAAAAAATTAATTTTGTTCAGAAATTTTGAAAATATTAATAAAAAATTGCAAAAATTTTACTGGGAAACTGCAGTTTACGGAAATGCTACTTCCCCGAAAAATTTAATTTTACTTCAGTTTGACCAAAATCAATGAAGTTCGCACACGAAATGCCTATACGTTTTGAGTAAATTTGAGTTATATGAAATTGTGAAATTTTTTTGTTCGATATTACAAAGATATCCTTCGACCCTAGCCAATTTCCATTGAGCCAAAGAACCATTGCCCTGCCTTATGTAAATATGTTCGTATGTGTGTGTGTGTGTGTATATTTCATTGTTTTGGTAAACATTTGAAATGCACATGACGAACAACTTCATTTAACTGCACCACCAGTAGCCGCTGTAACAGCCACTTTAAAGGCTACATTTAGTTAAAGGTTCTTAATTATTTACTGCTACTGCTCTTAAAGGGACAACATGCAACATGTGGCGCACAACAATCTGCCAACAACTTAAGTAACAAAGAATTTAGCAAAAACAATTAAATTCAACTAAAAACAAGAAATTCATGTTTACAACAAAACCTAACATAACTAACAGAAAGCTGCAACAAATCTGTGTAGAAAAAAATGAAGGAAAACGAAAAGGACGGGTTCAGTCTTTCGAATAAAGACTTTTAGAATGTCGCTTAGAACAAGACCGAAAAGATCGTAAAACCTAAAAAGGAACTTTACAAATTTACCCGCCAGAAATCAACAGTCAAAACGAGCGAGCAAAACAAAAAGGAAATATACACACATATGTAGGTATCTATGCATGTGTGTGTGCGAGGTTTGAAAAAAGCAGTCAACAACTGGTTTGCCCAAACAAACAACTCTTCACAAGGGTACAGTCAATAAACATTTGTGTGTAATTTAATACGCAAATTTTGTGTACACTACGTTTGCTTGGTTTTGTTTGCAACTGCTGTTCTTTAACCCGACATTTGTTCTGAAAACTGGGTATTCCCAGAACTTTCGATTTTGAGCACTGTGGTGCACGAATGCCGTTAACTGAAATTTTAGCTAAGCTTCCGCAACAGATTACTGTGATCTTGTATTCTTTTAGATTTAGAAAAGTCAAAAAATGTTCTCAACAGGTGGTGCTGTAGGTGAACATTTCATTTTTATGTTCAATTCAATTACAGTTCAACACGTGGCGTTAAATCGCATATTTGGATAAGATCTAGCACAAATATATTCCGTTGCATTAGTTCCATTATAAGCAATTTTTAAAAAGAGTTGCCACCTTTTTAAAATCTTAAATTCAATTAAAGTAATCAGTGAAATTCAAAATTGCAATATGGTTATCAAACAAAAGCTTCATTTCCAAAATATTTTAAAAGAACTTAAATTAAGGTAAATGAAACTTTACAATACGAGTATGATTGCCAAACTGAAAGGTTTGAGATAGCATAATTTGAAAAATATGTTTGCGGAGGATTGCCACCTGTTTGAAAACTCAAAGGATGTAGGCTTAAAATATCAATTTAATAAAAATTAAGTTTGGTGTAACAGTATTGGAACAAAAGAAACCTGTACATTGGATAATATTTTTGGAGAGTGTTGCCACCTCTTTTCGAAAGTTGATTTAATTTAATTAGCAAGGTAAATGGAATTCTTCAATAGTGGCGTAAAGAAGAGATAAGAGATTTTTGTTTGAGAAATACTTTTCAAAAGGGGTTGCCACATGTTTGAAAAAATTAAAAAATTTTTTAAAAATTAATTAATTAATAGGTATTAAAACAGGTGTGAACCGAAAGATTTTTAACATTTTTCTTTATCAATTGTGGAGGGATTTTTGGACTTAAGCTCCTACAGAAATCTGAAGACTTTAGTACTGTCTTGAAATTGTTTCTCTTTTTTTGTTTATTGCTGAAGAGAACATTTCGCAGCCTACTTTTCAAAAATTATTCCTTAGATATCAATATAGCATTTAAATTAAGATTAAATCATTAATCGAAACAAAATCTTAAAAGAATATCTAATATAGCATCGGTTGCAATATCACTGAATTACTCGTAATTTGAATAAATGACCGAGTACAATTGAAAACTTCTCCAGATAAAAAGATGATAGGCAATTTTAAACAGAGTTAGATAAGGGCTAGAATCCCAAGCCAAATTTATGGAGCTAAATGAAAAAATAAAGATCGAAATCTGACTTCAAAGGCAATAAATTGGTAGGACTGGTTAATTTATCCCTCATAATAAACTTTTTCAAACACGAAATACTCAAATTCATTATATGTCTAACGCTTATATTACTCCGAACGCAATATACATAAGTAAATAGTTAAATGCCACTATCTGTAAAAATTAAAACTTTCGCCAATAATTTGAGCTTGAGAACTGTCGAGATATAAGAAATGTCTACACTCAGTGAGCGTAGAAAGTATTTTACTTTTATTGGGACAGATTTCAATGTATAAAAAAAAGGAAATGAACAAATAAAAAAAAACTGACTTTTTCGAAAAGAGAACGCTATAAGATAACCGAAAAATATTGCAAATTTCCCACAAAAGACTGAGGCGGGTTGATATTTTCGTCAACGGTGGTTTCTTTCGAATTACTTGTGGAAGGTAGGTAGTCGTATCCAATACTGATGCGCGTCTAATCGCTCAAGCAAACCTGAGACGAAAATAAAAAACAAAACAAATAGAGAATATGCACAAAAACAACACCAACTGCAATAGTAGTATTATGACATTACTGAGTTTTTTTTTTTTTTTGAGATGTCTGCTGATTGCTGTCATTGTCAAATTTCATTGATTTAAAGATTTTATATTTACTTTTATTTACCGAATTAATGTGTGGCTTTCGTTGTTTCCATTGCCGTTTTCGGTGTAATTTTATCTTATTTGATTATTTAGCTTCACTGTATACTCCGATCAGCGGCATTCACAATAAGAAAAAGCGGGTTGTGATTATTTTCGGGGAATTGTTTTTACGGTTTTTAATTAACGTTTTATTTTTTACATTTCATTGCTTAATAATAATACACCTTTGTAGAAATTAATAAAAGTAGTTGTAGTAATTAGTAGTAGCACTAGAAAAATAGTGATAGAAATTCTTAGTCCCATTAGTAAAAATGGTGGAAGAAAGTAGTAAAAATAGTGGTAGAAATTAATAAAAGTACTAGAAGAAATTAGTTAAAACAGTGGAACAATTTAGTAATTATAGTGGTAAAATTTAATAGAAATAGTGGTAGAAATTAGTACAAATAGTAGCAGAAATTAGTAACAATAGTGGTAGAAAGTAATAAGTTCTGACGCAATTTTCGTACGCGACGTAAAAAAGCGCTGCCATTAAAGAAGTTTTATCTAAAAAAAATTCGCTTACATTTTTTTCGCAATTATCTAGGGCTCGACGTATTAACAATCATCTGCTCCATTTTCAGCTGCTACGTTCGTAACTCACACCGTAACGACCGCAGTTATGTGGTCTGAGTTATCAAATTATTCCAATGTACTAAAATTTATGCAATACAATTTTCTTTTTAATGCAAATTTATTTAAAAAAAAAGAGTAATTGGTTGAAAAGGTCTTTACCTATCTAATTTCAAGTATTTACCTATGTATCTAATTTTAAGTTAATTAAATTGAATATATTTACTCGTATGATAATAAATGAATCCATTCGAAATTAATTACCAACCTATAAAGTAACATATCTTTTATTTTCTATTATTTTCAGGTAATTTCCACGCATATATTTACAACAAATATCCAAATCACCTGCCTTTGTATGCAAAGTACAGACATTCCCAGCCACTAAATATTTCTAATGTAAGTACATTTTTTAATACATTTTTAAGTAATAGTTACATTGCGATGTTTATTTGAAAAGCAAAGAAAATTTCTCCTGCATATTTTTTGTTTAACCCTCGCACATTATGCACGACTGCAACGTGCCAGGCAGTGTACCCACATGAATACTACTAAAAGTAATTATAGCTACAAACATAGCTTTACACTTATTATTATTTACTAGAAAGCAAAATCGAAAAATTGTTGCATGTAAGCGACTGAAAATTCACAATTCGCCCCTACGAATCGGTTGACTGCCAGATTTGAACATCAAACAATTAACGCAATGTAAATTAACTGAACACGTTGCCAACTAACTTTACTCACTTATAGTTTACATGCCAGACAGAAGCTGGAAAAGTTGTAAAGTACCTCAGCATACCTTCCCAACTATTTTCAAACATTTCTACATACTTAATAGGTGTTGGCTATTTTTGTTTGTATGTCGACTTTTTACTGCAACATTTATGGCTCTTTTGTAGCTACAAGCGACGGGCAATAGGTATTTGACATCCTGAGACCGACAGCTTTAACCCTCATCTAACAACAACAAACAAGCCACTAAGGTATAAACTCAAAAGTAAATGATTGAAAATAAAAATCTCAAACTGATTTTGTTAATAGTTTTTTGTTAACATTTTTCGCATTACAAAATTTTCTTAAAATCATTGTGTCATATTTTTGGCAAGTTATTATGCGGCTTACTGTGGTTATTGTTTTCATTCAAAAAAGATTTCCACGAGTTTAAGTTAAATATTTAAAGCGGGGATTTCCAGCACTTACAAAGTCATATGATTTCTATATAACTCGACTTCAGCGCCACCTATCGGTGTGTTTCATCACAAAAGTAACATACATTTTGAATTTGAAAAATAGCTGGTACTAGAGCAACCGCCTTTCGAATTTAATCAAAATCGAGTCATAAATCTAGATTTTCTGTATAACTCGACTCCAGCGCCATCTATCGGTATTTTTCGTCAAGCAAGTAGCATACATTTTGAATTTGAAAAATAGCTGTTAATGAAGTAAACGCACCTAAAGCCTTTCGAATTTTATCAAAATCGAATCATAAATCCAGATTTTCAATATAACTCGACTCCACCGCCTCCTATAGGCAATTTCCCATCATATAGAATTTAATCAACATTATTATACAGCTCTAAATATTCAGTGTAACAAGATCCCAATGCCACCGCTACCTAGCAGGTTTTCTAATAGCTTATGATAGGACTGAAAATTTTGGATTATTTTTGACATTCTTTCCCTTTACTTTTGTATGGAAGCAAAAACCGTCTGTGAAAAAAAAATTATCAAAAATCAGCCAGAATTTTTAGCAACTTGAATCTTGTACTTTATGAAAATAAAATAGTAAAATTTATTGGTCTACAAAACTGCGAACTCGAAAAGGTTTTGAAATTTTCTAATAAAAGATTTGAAGATTTTATTATTATTTTTTTTTAATTTGATAATTTTTTGCGAACTTCGTAAAAAGTTTGAAATTTTTATTTATACAGTTCATTTTACAAAATAAGTAAATAACAAATAAAAAAATAATACAAATTTATGCAAAATAAATTAATAAGCAAATGTGGCCCAATGTATTTTATTGGATGGTACTGCTTATGAAACGCACGCACCCAAGCCTTGCTCCATGGTAAACGAATGGCATTTTTAATTAAAATATTTTTCATTATTTTATCATATAAATATTTCTGATCTGTTTCATTTGATACCAAATTTGTTTAATTTTGATAGGCGGTCGGTTAAATATTAGGAAAGGACTTTTATTTCGAACTTAAAAAATATTTGTTATTACTGGACTAAAAAAAAAATCCGAATTTTTGTGTCATTATTTGAAATTTTCCCAAAAAATTGCAAACATAAAAAGAGTCCAAGATTCTTGTCCAAGAGGTTCTGGCATCAAAGCAACATTGATAACTTTCTTCTACAACATTTAGTTCGTCCCGAACTTTTATTGCATCGAAAAAAATAGCTGTTATTTTCGTTCCCTGGTATTAAATAATAAGGGTTAAAAAAAACTTGTATACTTTCTAAGGTAATTGCAATCAACGAAACTTTCGTTGAAACGCTGGCTTCAAATAATTTTTTTCTCGAAAACCCCATAAAATATTAATTTAAGGGGTTATATACAAAGTTGGGGCTCAAAAAATCGAAAATATTTTTATTGCATATTCTAAAAGTACATACTTTATAGAATATCAGCGCGAAATTTCATCCAGATCGGATCACTAGATTCGAAATTACAGCCGTTCGCAGCGAACTGGACCCATCCATAATTAACTTAAAACAAAACTTAAAACGCAATTATCTCGGAATGGCATTTTTTGAAAAGTACCGTTGCCGTTCACACGATAACTCAAAAACTTATAAACCGATTATCATAATTTTTTTTTATAATTATTCGTATTTACAATCTTGTGTACTTGAACGATCGTTTTTGAATCCGAAAATTTTCGATTTTTTGCAATAAATTTTTTTTTTTAATTTTTGAGCAACAAAAAAATTGACTTTTTGAAAACCATGAATTTTTTTCAGAAAAAAAATTTTTTTTTGGAAGTCGGTTCGTTCAAGTACACAAGAATACATTTCTCTTCAATAATTATAGTACCTTTTTGATTTCAGTTGAGCGGTTCGGCTTGGAGAGTGTGAACGGCAAGGCTCTACAGAAAAAACACGCTTCGGGAGATGGGCTCTAACTCGGAAAATTTTAAATATTTTTTTGAAATTTAACTTGTTTTTTTTTTCTTCAATAATACTACCAACAAACTGTCTTTCGCTTTATTGAATAAAATTTGCAAAAAACCTTTAAAAAAAATCACGAACTTAGCTCACTTTTTCACCTCAACTTTGTATATAACCCCTTAAAAAAAATCGAATTACAGTCACATCTAGTCATGTACTTAAATTGAGTTGAGGTGCAATGAACCTTGCAACATTTTTTCTTTTGGATCGGCTGCAGATTTCGTAACTCTTTTTTTCCTATTGTTTACTATTTGGAGCCAAATTTTTTCGAAATGGATCGATTAAATTTACACTGCCCTTGACGGCCTGAATTTGTGTCATGTAAAATTTTTATATCGAAAACATTTAAGTATGTCTCTCCCTATCGAATAAAATCAAATTAATGGATACACACAAATTTAGATAAAAGCCTAGACTTTAAGTTTACATATAACGGCTATTATCAGCTATTTACTAACTGCTAAAACCACAAACGTCCACAATGTTGTTTACACAAAACTTGTTTACTGGCACTGTTGTCACCACTAACACTAACACTAACACTTACACTAACACAAATACATACACATGTATGGACATAAAATAGCAGTAGCAACATGGTAACTTGCTTGGCCCAAATTTAAGTTTGAATTGTTCAAAATGATAAACAATAGTATGGCGTCGATGAAAAGAAGTAAACAGCGAATACAGTAAAACTTGAAAATTTTTGAAAACAAACGGAGAACATCGTTTAGGCGTAAATAGTAGTTAGTAGTTGGTTAGCTAGATGGTACACAAAACAACAAACAAATACCTGACATTACAGAATTCAAAGTGTACATACATCAAATACAAAAAAAAATATCGATAAGTGAAGGCAAAAGCTGTGTGCGGCGATGATATTGCGTTATTGTTGTCCGCTTGTAAAGGAGACATTTTCAATTAACACTAATGCACTAAACAAACGCAACGCCAACAACAAAATAGGCATAGTAGATACAGCTCGCAAAGTGACCAGTAGCAGCAGCAGCAGCAGCAGCAGCCAACGACAACAGCCAAAGCAGCAGCAGCAGCAACTGTGAAAAAACTGTAAACAACAATTCGGCACAACAATCTGAAAGTTGGTAAATAACAAGCAATAAACAATTTGTAGTAACTGCATTTGAACATCACGTATGTACATATGTCTGTCTGTCTATATATATTTGCCTTTATTGTTGTTATTGCCATGCTGTCCACACTGTCCATTTGCAATCAACATGGGCATAGACGACACCTTTTGAGACTGCAACCGCAATATGGATTGGGAGACGAGTTGTTTACGAACATTTGCGCCATTTCTATTTCTATTCACAACTAGGTGTCAACAAAGTTGGAAAAAATTTCGTAAAGATATCTCTACTATCTAGATAGCATTTTCTGAGATTGATTTGATTTTCTTAATGTTTTCAACTAAATGCAGTTTGGCTTTATTCCAGAAGCCAATTATTTAGTTTAATCGCTGTTTTCAAATTAGCCGAATGTGTAGCTTGGTGTGCCCTTCATTCGGTTAAAATTTTTTGCTGGTGCAAGTAACATCAAAAATTATAGAAAAAGTTTTTTCTACTAGTGGTCGCCCCTTGGCAGGCAATGCCAAACCGCCGCGCGATTTTCTGCAATGAAAAAACTTCTCACAAAAGTCATCTGGCATTCAGAGTCGGCGTAAAACTGTAGATCTCTTGTATTTTAAGTATATTTTGTGAATTTGAGTAGGAATGATTTTGTAGAACATATTAACCCATTAGCTCTCTCACACAATGACCGTTTTGATACCATTTTTTTAAAGTGAGAATAAAATTAATTTGTGTGATCGCTAGAGCGTCACAATGTTCTAGAAAATTATTTGCCAGAAAATTTCACTAAGAGTCTTCTCAGACAAAACTATTATAGAAAGTACGTAAAAGTCCATAGCAAATAAAAAAAACAAATACATATGTACCTATGAAATAAGCAACACACTTTTTATTGCTACACAGCCGTCAAATTTCGCCAGCAACATGCATCTGAATTTCAGTGCTGCTAGCAACCAAAGTTATCGAAGCGTCTGAACGAGGATGCAAAAAACCAAATGTAAACAAATAATACACAAGCAATTCCTTAATTGAAGTGGCGACATGCTATTTTTCAAGAAATTTTAAATGTCAAATGCATTTGTTGAAAATGATAAATGTTGTTGGCATCATGTTGCCAAGATGTTGTGAGTCTTTTCACAGCGTGATCGGAGGGTAAATTTGTTGCAGATTTTACGGTAAACCATTTTATATGGTTTCATGCGAAATGGGAAGAGAGTACTATGCTTTATGCTCTCTTTTAATTGCATCTACTTTACGATAGCTGTAGCTTAATTTTTGTGTATACTTTCCCAATGGTAGACCTTTGTTCGAATTTGTGTGTAATATCTCATCAAGAGGACCGAGGGACTCTACGTTAAGCAAAATCAGCGTTTGTCAATAAGATTCTCGGACACCTTAAATCGGACAACCTGCCAATTGTGCGTAGGAATATTCGGGCTACAATAGTGGATGATCTTCTCGATCTATCTTGGTACGGCGGGCTCCGCAGGGAGAAAGACATGAGCACGTGGACGCCAAAGCAGATCTCTATTATTCACGGCCTCTAGCTTGGCACTCTTCCAAACCTCTCCCATAAAGGTAATTGCCAGCATATAAATAGTAGCCCACTCAAGAGACCTAGCATGCTTTTCAGAGATCTGGGAAGCAAATTAACCGCCTTAGCATTCCCCGCCTGCGTGCCCAGACGGAATTCCGTTCTTGCCTATCCTAGAGACTTTGGAGGTCGACTCCGACTCTCCCTCCCGTACTCTGAGACTTCCCATGTTTTAACGGGACGGAGACGGCCGTCGCATTAGCCTACCAGCCGTTTCCGCTGAGTTTCAGCTCAGCATACTCAGGCAGTAGAATATCACAACCGCCAGTCCAAGATCAACAGATAAAAAACAAATGAGTAAAAATATTGGCAGACATTAAAGCGATTCCAACGCGACTTTCGTTATACGAATTTTGAGGCGACTTTCGTTATGCGATGTAAAATAAACACTGCCGCTAAAGAAATTTCACTTCAAAAAGTAAATTAAATAATTTGCGGCTCAGTATATCGAAAAGATTACTTGATAGAATCGACTAAGAATGCCGTTTTCTACATTTGGATGCTACTCCATGGCCTTATAGATTTTTTTTGTGGAAAATTTAAACCCCATCCGATCACAGCAAACTTTTTATGACTTATTGTTTGTCTTAAGTGACTGACCCAGTAGTACCATCAACTAGCTAAGATCTCTCGGTGTCTAAAGTTGTCACACTTAATGCCCTTTCGAAAAACAACAACTTAAAAGAACCCTCAACGGGATGCAATAAAAAATTCCTATGCATTAACATTTACATAAATACACCTTGACAACAAAATTTAATGACTTCATTTCAAAACAAAAAATGAGTGGAAATCAAACTCCAAGTCGCGCTAGTGGATTATCAATAATGCTTAATAAAGAAAGATGCACAGAAGAAAACAAAAACAAACGGCAATCTCAATCCAACCTCAACGTCAATAGTACAGCAAAAAACCATACGGAAAACCAACAGCAAAATCCACCATCGGCAGACACACCAATGCTCCCATAAAACGACGATTGCAATAAAATCACAAAACCAGTTAGCAACATAATAACTACTCCTGACATCTTATCAGTAAAAAAAAAAACAAAAACCAAAAAAAACATTGACTAAGTTAGAAATTTATGAATAAAAGGAACTTTACAAGGAAAACCAAAACGCTTATCGCCATGAACAGTGAGTAGTTGCCACATGCATGCCACAAATAAATGCGCATATAAGGCCTGAAATAATAACAATAAACTATTGTTACACATGCGTAAAAGTAACCACCAACAACACCGCTACTAACACCACCACTAACACCACCTTCTGCACAACACCAACAAATAACCAGAATACCAAGCTCCGACATCACTGTCATTGCTGTTGTTGCTCGCTAGCAGAATATAAAAACTCGTAAAGGAAAATTAACTCACAAATTGCCACAGTCAATGGCTGTGTTGAATTGTCTGGCCGCCCAGGCTGCGAACTGAACTATGTGACTATGCAAAACTGTCTGGTTAGCTGCTTGGCTGACCGAGCGCGCCTAGCACCCGACCGACCGACAAACAGAGGTGTATTTCAACATGAAAACTGGACAAAAGTCGATTTTCAAAACAACTGCACTTCATTTTAAATTTAGCATTTCTCAAATTAATTCAAACTATTTTCAAATTGAGCGAAACTATTTTCAAACTGAACGAAACAATTTTCAAATCTAACGAAATTTTAAATTTGCCATTTCTCAAATTAATTTAAATTATTTTCAAATTGAACGAAACTATTTTCAAATTGAACGAAACTATTTTCAAATTGAACGAAACAGTTTTTAAATTGAACGAGTCCATTTTCAAATTGAACGAAACTATTTTTAAAATAAATTAAATATAAACGAAAGTTTCTTTAAAATAAGTTAAAATCAAATTGAACTAAATAATTTTCAAATTAATTTAAACTATTTTCAAATTGAACGAAACTATTTTCAAATTTAACGAAACTATTTTCAAATTGAATGAACCAGCTTTTAAATTGAACGAAACTGTTTTCAAATTGAATGAAACTATTTTTAAAATAAATTAAATATAAACGAAAGTTTATTTAAAATAATTTAAAATTTAATCAAAAGAAATGAAATTTTATGTAAACCAAATTTAACCATTTCAAAGATAAATTAAACATTTTCGAAATACATTGAAACTGGACCCTTATTAATCTAAACCTTAAAAATTCAATTTACAAACTATGAGCATATTTGATTAAAATTAAAATAAATCTTTAGTAAAACCTCTAACTTTTTAATCAGAATTTTTAGAAAACTTTTCGGTATGCAGCGAGGACCGAAAGAAAACGTTATTTGTCGAGAGTAAACATTCATTGGAAAGAATTCGTTCAAAACAGAATTCCAATGTAACGATGTAATCCTGAGGAGTCGTGCATATATATTCGAGAATTTGGTTGTATTTAAAAATGAGGTATTATGTATTTATAAAATATTCTCATGACACAAGTTTCTTACATAAATTATTGTTAAGTTCAGATCCATTTCACACAAATTTTGTTTCAAAAGAAGCATTCATTGAAACTTCTCACATCCGAAGAACCTTGCAGTTTATCGATAGCCGTGTCAGTGACAATGAAGATGTAGAAACGGAAACTGAATAAAGTTATATTTCTGACCTTTAATTTTTCTTTTATTGTGCAATTATTTATTAATCTTTTTTCACTAAAACCCCCATAAGATCCTTGTTTTATTTTATTTGCTTAGCACAAAAACTTGTCAGCTAATTTTGACCGGTTTTACTATGCAAATACTCCTCTGTGCGATGAGTTGACCAAACAAAAAAAAAATTAATAATAAATAAAAACTCGCTGCAACACCGCCGCCACACAGTGGACCCAAGCGTTCGAGTAGTCAGTCCGACCATGGACCGCAATTTTTCGTAATGCATGCATTCAATGAATTTTTTTGCTGCCGCTTTTGAAGTTACTGTTGTTGTTGTTGCTGGTATTGTTTTTGACGGCAAACTGGTCGATGATGACGACGACTACGCATCGAAGGCATATTGATGCTGATGGCGGCTGATGCCATCATAATGGCATTCAATGAATTTTATGCTATTTTACATTTACATAATCGATAATGGCAACTGCAACAATAAAGGCGGCCCAAGATGCCAACAAAAGCAACACGACAAAAAGTTGTATAAACTTGTGTATGTTTGTATGTTTGTATGCATGTTTGTTTGTACGAGCTGGTTTGTAGGTAATTTCTTTGTGCACATATTTGCAGATACTATATTTTAATAAACGCTGCATACCTTGACTAGGCCAGACAAACTTAGCCAACCGCGCCAGTTGTCCACTCTCTGCGCTTTAACCGTTCGTTGGTGAAATTGTTGACCGTCACGTTGCTTGCAGTTTGTTCACAATCTCACTCTATACATTCCCGAGCTAAGTTAGCACCACGTGGCGACTTCTCTGAAGGTTGGTCACTGATTGTGCGGCACCTAATTGTGTCCTGGTTGTCGACATCAGCCGCAAATTTGTAAATGTTCACAAAAACACATACATTATGTTTTTAAATGTATCTGTGAATACCCTCACACAAATATTTGTAAATTTAGCCTGAGCCGTTGGGCAGTGAATGCCAGACAGCGTAATTTGGCTAAGAAGACAGTCACTGGCTAAAACTGGAAAAATTAAAAATTCATTTGATTTTAGTTTTTTTTTTAGATGTTTTCCTTAATCTGCTTTCGTTGTTGTTTGTGTGGTAAAAATTTTGCGATCGATTTCCACTCGCTTACCGTCGCGATGTAGGCTTGAAATATTCAACATAGGTTAGATCTGCAATGCAATGTAAACATTCCGCTATGTGGCGCACGAGTCGATATGTTCGTAAAAACCGCATTTGATTTAAAAACTTTCCATCAGAATGGTGGGAAAGATATCTGGATCACATGAACTTTATAAGTAAGAAGAGTAATAACTAGGAAGGTAGGTAGGTAGGTATGAAAAAGATATGAATCAGATATTTTACTTTGATGATTGAAACCCCGCTAAAAATCACCCAGAAACGGTGATCTCAGAAGCATCTTCGGAAGAATACGCTTAGTCTTTCAGCATGTTTCCCTATTAGACATTGCCCGGTTAGATCTGCAACACTGTTAGAAGTACTCTCCCCTTTTAGACAGTCTCTATATGTTTCGTTACGCCATGTCTGCATTAAGGTTCGCCAAGTCGCGCATTTTGACTCCAGCTTTTCCTAGCCTTCCAAGTTAATCTACCGTGCAGTTTTCCTCTATGTGCCTATGGCCAGGGATCCAAATGAGATACAGTCTGTTTTGCATGGCCATCTCGTGCAGTTCAGCGCGATGTTTGAGTTCAACGTGAAAGAACTCAGAGTTTTGATTGTGGCACAGTTATAGCCACAAACGATGAAGATGTCTCTTCCTAGAATTCTGCTTTCACGCTTCTCTACTGCTTCCATAATAGCTGACACCTCAGCTTGGAAAATGCTGCAGTGGTCTGGCTACCTTAAGAAAAAATGGCAGGGCAGGGTTTTACCCACTTTACCGTCGAGTTTCGAGCCATCTATATAGATGTCGATACTATGAGCTGGAGTGTAAAAATCTAGTCTCCTTCCTGCTTGGAATTCGTAAGAAAATTGCTTTCAGAAACTATTGTCGAAGCACATCGATCCGTACTGCTCGGAATAAAGCAAAATTTGCTTAATATACAAGAGTACCCTTGGGTTTCAGAAAGCCGCTGAGATGTCTCTTTTGGTGAGCAGTCTAAGGTTAGCATCATTTTCTAATGCAGGTCACCCGATCACTCAATAAAAGAGAATTGGTCTAACGACTACTGTAAATAACCACCGACAGATGCGGTGATGGATGTGAGCAAAGGCAGAAGGAAGCAGGAAAAGTCAGCGACGAGGTGATCTCCACACGGGAAACCGTGTAAGCTCGAGTCGTACACAGATTCTCTGCGGGGCCTCCCTCATAGTTCAAGGTGACATTAAAATCACTGAAGCGCGGAGATGAGCGCCCAGGCAAATGGTAGCTAAGTATATGATTTTTTTTAATATTAATAAAATTCTGTTATAAAGGCCCATACAAAAAACTAAAAAGGAAAAAATATTAATCGACCAAAAAAAGTTTCTAACAAAATGTTTTACAAAGACCTAACAAAAACCATCTGATAAAGAATTTGGCCCATACAAAAATAAAAAAATATAATTTTTCCGTAACATACTTGGGTCTATTTATACCATCTTTCTCCGAAAATTTGTGATTTTGAAGTTGTGTATCACAAAACTTTAGCGGGTTTTCGTTTTGAACCGAACGGAACAACTTATTAAAGTGGATTTCGTTTTGGTTTTGATATTTCAAAATAGAAACGATTCTGCTCGAAACTTTGCGGTGGTTCGATTCAAAATCGGTAAACGAATATCGGCAAGGATCGCATGTCATGCGTCATAAAATTTAACTTGGAACTAAGTATGTAAGCGACTCCCTGGGTACTTACTCACAGAAGAAACAAAACACGTAACTCAAAATCTACAGCCTTTCCTTGCTAGTACTCGATAAACGTCCACAGACAAATTTTTTGTACGAATAGGAAAAATTTTCATCGAGGCAGAATCTTTAAATGAACAAAACGAAACCGCGACATGCATGGCAACTCATCCCGGGAATTCGACGTGACCGCTGGCTAGTAGGTATCTGTAATGGTTTTGTGAAGGGGTAACCTACGATGGAGATTTGACATGGGTGTGGGCATATCGTTGTATAGCAGTAGTAATCGTATAGGCGAAACCAGACTGCTGCCATCGCGCCCACCTGTGAAAGAGGCCATCATATGGTACGTGTCGGAAGTCCTGACCCTGAGTTTAAGCTCGAGCATAGCCCTCTCAATGCTTTTTTTCAACAGATGCGTTTTTGCGAGTCTGAGGTGTACTCATGCGGACTCCAAAAACAGGACAGAGTCGACGTCATGGCGGTATGCCTGATGTACCTAGATACTTGGAATTTGAGGAGGTAAAGTCAAATTGGACTGGCGATCAGAACGCGTCGAAATATCAAAATACTGAGTGAGCCTTCTCGAGAGACATTTAGACAGCATAGACGTAAATTAGTGTAGTTTGGATAGCTTATTTTGTGCGACTGACAGGCCACCCGTCCGGCGCATTATAGAAGTTCAAATGGTAGTAGCTTTGACTGCGAGGTCCGGCTGGAAACTTAAATCTGATACTTTTATTTCTGAATAGAACATACTTCAAACAAATAAACGGTTCGTCCGAAGTGTTAAATATATTAAATTATTTCAATTTATGCTAAAACGACAATCGCAATTTTATATAACTAAGAGCCCACAAATTCAGTCACTGCAAATATCATTTGCCTTCTTCCAAACCACACACAGTATGGCAACCTCGGTAATACATTCGTGCAACATTTGATTCAGCTCACAATAACACAACATCAACTAGAAACCATTGACTACAACAGTCACTGAGTAAACTCAGACACCACTCACACAGCCATTCAGCCGGCCGGTCTTTTAGTCTACCGATAAACCAAATGTTGCACAAGCAAATTGCTTTCGCGCCTTGAGACGGAACCGAGATTAAGTTGACGATTAGTGTGGGTGTGTGATTTTTATTTTTATTTAACATAATTATTTACGCCTACTACTTTGGTTTTGTATTTGTGGCGGTTTCGTATTACGGAACTAAAATGTGCCACAAATTGTCTCTAGGCGCGGACGCTCTTTTTTTTCAGTTGTCTTGTGATATAATGTGGAGTGCTGTTGTTGGTAGTAGATGCTTACGTGTGTGTGTGTGTGTGTGTGTGAAGTGATTGAATTCGACTCTATATGACTTTATGCCACATATTTATGTTTAGCACTTAGCTGGGTTTTATCTTTCAGTCGCGTACATAACTTGCATTTTTTCTTCCAACTGGAATACTACGCATATATATTTTTTTGTAACAGTAACATAAATACATTTATGGAATTTACTTAAGATATTTTATTCGCTTTTTTGCATCCCACCCTCGGAACTCGAATTGAAATATCGAACGGCTAAATATTGCAGACCACCCAGTGTCTATAAAAATAAAATACTTTGTCGATTGTATTGCGATAATGTTTTGCAAATATTTATAAACTAACCACTGTAAGTGAAACTGAAATCCGATGATCATATCGAACCTAGTACAACTTTATCCCAGTTGAATCTCTTTGCCACGAAGTCTGCTCAACTACAGATATAGCGCAGATTTCCTCTTAAAACTCCACAATACGCTCTCTTTAATAGAGTGCTTTCCTTGTGCCACTGAGCGCGTGCTTTCTGCTGTGACAAGATGGTGATCCGGGTCGAAGTTAGCTCCTCGAATAGTGTGCGCGTCTAAGACACTGGAATCATACCTTCCGTTTAACGCAACATGGGCAATTTGATCTCGTGTTTTTCCATCAGAAGATATCCATGTAGCTTGAGGTAACTTTTTATGCTCGCACAGCCTCAGTCCGTTAGCGGATGGTTCGTCGTGTAGGCTAAATTTACTGACTGTGGCAAATTTGCACAATTTGTGTGGGAATTTGTACTTCTTTACATCGCAACGTTCGAGCCTCTTCATTCCTGGCTCCGTCCGTCTCTCATCTCTTAGATGGTGGGCAGCGGCACCTTCCTAATTAATGACGCATGCCCTAAAATCGTGATCCTTAAATCATTTGCTGTGGTCGTCATCAGAATAGAGTGGTCTCAGCCGAGGGTTACTCAAATTTTTCATTGGTTATCATTTTTTGAGTGGCGAATACTGGGGCGTTTTTTGTTTTGTTTTAAGAACAAATTTTTATAGCGAGCCGCTAGCTCCAAGTCAGACGCCCGCTCGCAGCCGCACCTACTGGAGAATACACACTGCAGATATTGGAGAGATCTTAAATCAAAAACATCTGAGTGGCCCCTCCGGGTCATCGCCTTATCACTTTAGCTCACTCCCAAACTGGTGTTCCAGAGCTATCCAGAGGAAACTTGAATGAAATCACCCGGAAGTCGTGAACTGCTTGCAACGCAGTCTCTGGTAAAGGGCAATCAGAGACTTCTCCCACTTGCTTGGACTTCTACATATTGTTGCATCCTCCGTACTGGCTAGCATTGCATTATTAAAATTAAAATGTTGGCAAAGAAAAAGATTTCTGATTATATCATAAATCACCAAGAAACCACATTGTTTAATTGCATGCAGATTCTTCACTTTTTCCTAACTTGATGGGCTTTCTCGGTAAGAATCGCTTTACTAATTTCCACAATATTTACTAATTTCTACCACTATTTTTACTCATTTCCGCCACTATTTTTTACAAATTCCTTTATTAATTTTTACTACTACCAAATTTTACTTTGAGCTCGTGCCATTTAGGTGCACGCGTGTCTTTCTTTTTTTTTTCGCTGTATTTGCCATTAGAGCTCTAGGTATTTATATCGTACAACATATATGTAGCTCGATGTTTCGCCGAAATCCTCCTACAATTTGTGGTGTGCGTCTTGATGTTGTAATACAAATAAAGGGATCATAGTTATACGCCGCCACCGAAGGGGAGATAATTTTTGTGAGCAGTTTTTTCATGACACAAATACAGTCGGACATTTGCCATTGCTGGCGGCCGAGACGCAAACTTGGAAGCACAAGTTATAATCTCGACTACGGTGACCGCAAAAATAATACAAAAAATTCATCATCATACATTATAAGATAAACAAACTTTAATATTAAATTGTGAATGGCCCCTTTCTTGTGACTTCCTGGTCTTTTTATCTCGCGATTTCAAAAAAAACGTTTTTTTTCTTTCTTTAGCTACATTCTATATGTAACTGAGAAATCCGAAATGTAGGTTTCTACATTCAAGCTATCTACCGTAATTTATGTTTAAATGCATTGTGTTTGAAGGTAGTGCTTTTTTTAACTGCCCAGAAAGAATTCTCAGATATAAAAGTATTGGTCCGGTGTCACTAATTTTATTTTCAAATTATATAAGTAAACATACCGCTCGCTATGTTTACTCGAGTACTAGTTGGAAAATTCTTTTTCACAATTTTACTTAAGCGGGCGACCCATGCAGTTTTAACATCAATGTAACCAAAGGCGTTTTAAGGTCGCCAATGTAATTTTTTTTCGTCATCAAAATTTAAATTTAAAGATCATAAAATGTAGCTTCAAAATAAATTAAAAAATTTGGAAAATTCATGCATTAGATCCTTTGTAATTTATTTGCTAAAAAAACGGTAAATTCCGTGCCTCCAGAGTAGCGAACACCTTTAACCCTGCTGTTAGGTTAAAAAAAACTTACGAATCTTAGGTTAGAGGACCATTTGGTCCATACTGCAGTTTTCATACAAAATAACAATTTAATCTTAGTCTTTATATTTAGTTTGGTTCAATACTTGCTAAATATTATTATTTTATTATTTACTCAACTCTGGTAAAACCCAGCACCAGTGGCCTGCTCTAAAAATGCTTCTAGTTCAGGAGCTCGAAAGCGAGGAATTTGTAGTTGCTGCAAGTCTAAGTCTAATGTAAAATGCTCCATTTGCAGTGCGTTTATTTGCAAAACCAACCGAAAATCATTTTTTTGCTCATCATGTAGTGCGAAAAAATATTGAGCAAACTAATAAATACTTCTTTTTGGAAAATTAATGTAAAGAAAATCAAAGAAAATATACTATGGACCAAATGGTCCCTTAACCTAAGATTCGTAATTTTCAATTTATCTTAGTCCAGTTTTAAGTCAGAGAATTAAATTTTCGCACATAATATTGTTTTATAAAAAGACCACCTGAGCTGAAAAATTTAGACAGTATATATCACCGTTCCAAAGTTACAAAGAAAACAAAAAAAAAATTGGACCAAATGGTCTTAACCTAACAGCAGGGTTAAGTCTATGGAGGAATTAATTTTGTACCGTAAATATTTCGCTCCAATACTCAGAAAATATTATCTTATTTAATACAACACCAACATGTTAAATATATATTGACTTTTCTATTGAATAGTCGCTTTTTTCCAAAGAGCTTTAAAATAACTACATAGCAGAGGTATTACGTATTGATAATTAAAAATATACATGTTTGCACTTTGCCGAGTTTTAATATCCACATACAGTTTTTCAATGAACATTTACCTCTTCATGACAACATTCCGTAGCAGTATAAATTTTACGCTGCTCTCCATGGCGACCAATACGATTAATACCTAACAATTTGTTTGGGTAGTCACGGCAATTTTACTAAAACCAACACAATTTTTTTGTTTTTGTTTTTTTTTTCGCTTGCTTGTTTACTTATTTCACAGTTTGAAAACAGTTTTTTTTTCATTAGATAAGCTTTTGGTCAATTCTTTACATGTCACCTAAGTATGTATGTATGTGTGTGTGTGTGTGTGTGCGTTTGGGCAGATATTGTAACTATATGTATGTACATATGCACTACCATTTATATCGATGTCGACTGAAGTGAGTCGCTATGTTTGGTCTTAAATGGTATTATGTGCAAAGCAGAGAGTCGATGTTGACTTCATGCAAGTCCAAATGAGTAATAGTGGTATAAAATATAAAAGTATCTACAAAGATATACATATGTATTTGTATGTATGTACATCAATATGAGAGTAGGTTTGTGCGCATAAGAGTGCATGGGAATGTGCATTGATTGGATTCTTTTAATCTATGTTTTTTTTTTGGTTTTTCCCCCCACTTTTCTGTTTCAAGCCAGCGATGCGGCACATGTCGCCATAGTAGCAAAGTTGCCTCTGCTGTTGTTGGTCAGCCTGCATCACCGGTAGTACCGAGTAAGTTCAACATGACGACAGACAAGGAATAGCTCCGCTCCGCTTTTGTGTGTCCAACGTGTCTGAGCTCTCAGCAGAACAAACCACTTACATGCACACAAATACAAGCACTGTATAAGTATACTATGTATGTATGTATGTTTGTATGTATGGGCGATTAAAAACGTGTAACCACAACATGTTGTAATTAACCCGGTTGTCATGTAAATAAATCAAAAGTCGCATCCCTTTTTTTCTGTGTTTGCTGCTGCTTTTTGATTTTCCGCGCTGCTTACTTTTTTAGCCACTTTAATGCACTTTTTTTTTGTATTCTAGTACTTGTATTTTTTTTGTTTGTTTGTGCTCACTCTCATTTTCCACTTGTTTAATATTATATAAGTACATATATGGACATAAATATGCAAGTAGTTGTATGCTCGTACACCCAGCGCAACAAAAAAAGCTGCATCTAGTCGGTCTCGGATATTTGATTTTTAGAAACTGAAGTTAAACCCGAACTCTTATAAACAGAGTAGAATGGTGCTGAGGGGATTTGTTTTTTAACTACACTACTCGACAAAAAAAATCTCCAAGAATAAAATAGGCCTTTCCTAAAGTGAAATTTTCTCCTGATTCCGAATATGACTTTCATTTTCTTGTGGCAGATCCGAGATATCGGCGAAAATATGAAAATTCCCATTTTTGTAGAACACTACTTCATATAGGTACGGCAAAAATTTGTATTTTTCATTTTTTCGTTTTAAACTGTTGAATTATGCATTATACTAATTCCCATAAAAATGTCTTGCCTTCACCTCCCTCAAGTATCTTCAGTAGTTTGGCCACTATGTCAAAAAACGTTCAAAAAATGTTGAAAAAAAAACGAAATTTTTTACACAATTTCAGATTTAACCACTTTAAAATCGGAAAAATTCTATTGACGAAAAAAAGTTAGCCCTCCTATGTTGTAGGTAATTTAACTACGAAAATTTTAAGCATACCAGCACAACAATCGGACGTGCCATTGAAACTATAGCCCCGTTAACTTGCAAGCGTCTATCCTACAATTTTAGTATTACTCTGATAAAATTGGCGAGACATTTCATTTGGTCACTCTACCTTAGGGTCTAATAAATTTAAAAAGACCTCAAGTATTTAATTGTCACTACTGTTTGTTGTAAATTTTGTTTTGCAAATTGTAGTGCAAATTTATACATACTATATCGGTAGATGTGTTTACGAAATGGCTTGTTGCAAAAGAGATTTTAAATGTAAAAATAATCCGGATGATTTTTGCTTTATTTGCGGACATTATATTTTCGGAAACTCAGCTCGGAAAATAACTAATTCTGTCAGAGATGCATACTTTCATTATTTCGGTTTCCGTGTAAAAAATCTCGATAAATCTTGGACACCTAATTTTATTTGCGCCTCCTGCAGATTAACTTTAATGAGATGGGTATCGGGTAAAGGTCATAACATGAAGTTTGGTGTTCCAATGATGTGGACTGAACCCTTTAACCACGACCAGTGCTATTTTTGCGTGATAGACCTTAAAGGTAAAACGAGAAAAAAGAGGAAATTAATAAGTTATCCAAATGTGGCATCAGCTAAAAAACCAAAACTACATGACCATACCTTACCCATACCTAGACCGCCTATAAGTTTTGAAGCCTCAAGCGAAAGTGACTCCGAAGCAGATAATTCAGAAAGTGGACAAGAAGGAGAGATCCCACATCGAGTCTCACAAGCCGAACTTAATGACTTGGTCAGAGATTTGAAATTATCGAAATTTGATAGCGAAGTTCTAGGATCTCGTTTGCAGCAATGGGGCAGCCTGGGCCCTTCGACAAGTACTTCCAAATTTCGAAATAGACACAAGACTTTCTCTACTTTTTTTACTAAAAGTGAAAATATTTGCTACTGCAATGATGTTCAAGGTTTATTTGAAGCACTAAAATTAGAAAATAAAGTGGATGATTGGCGCTTGTTTATAGACAGTTCAAAGCATAGTTTAAAAGCAGCATTACTCCATAAAGGAAATTCGTTACCGTCAATACCAGTGGCACATTCTGAGAATACTAAAGAAACTTATTTAAGCATATCAAATTTACTTGAGCTCATTCAATATAAACAATTTAATTGGAAAATTTGTGCGGACTTAAAGGTAAGCAGTTTCGGTGGTACAGTTTAAAATAAATAGTATATGAAATACATCCTAGGTTATAGCTATAGTTCTCGGACTTCAAGGAGGTTTCACTAAATATTGCTGTTTTCTCTGTCTTTGGGACAGCCGTGCTAGAGAAATCCATTATATTCAGGAAAACTGGCCACCAAGAGCTGAGTACGAACCAGGTGCCTTCAATATCGCAAACCCGCCTTTAGTAAATCCCGAACGAGTTATTTTGCCAGCACTTCACATCAAATTAGGATTAATGAAAAATTTTGTAAAGGCTTTAAATAAGGACGCGCCATCCTTCCAGTACCTAACGAAATTTTTCCCTAAAATAACTCAAGCCAAATTAAAAGAAGGTATATTTGTTGGTCCGCAAATTAGAAAGTTGCTGAAAGACGAAAATTTTGCGAATCATTTATCATCAGTAGAAGCAGCGGCTTGGGACAGCTTTAAGCAAGTCGTTAGTGGGTTTCTTGGCAACAACAAAGATCCCAACTATAGAGAGATGGTCAAAGCCTTGTTGAAAAACTACAGTGCTATGAAATGCAACATGTCCCTCAAAATGCATTTTTTGCATTCACATTTGGATAATTTTCCCGCAAACCTAGGTGCTGAAAGTGATGAACAGGGTGAAAGGTTTCACCAAGACCTCATGATTTTTGAAAAGCGTTACCAAGGTTTTTGGAATGAAGAAATGATGGGAGATTATTGCTGGACAATAATACGGGATACAAACCCAGAAAATTATAAACGGGTAGTTAGAAGTACCCACGTCCCTCACTATTGACCACCACGGTAAAATCGCTCAATTTGACTTTTTTAGATGTAGATATGTATGTATTTAATGTTGTTGTCGTTGTTGTTTTTTACTGAGTTGCTGATTTATACTCATATTACTCAATTGAATACAGTTTAACGTGCAAACATATGTCTATAATAAAACGTTATAAAAAAATAAAAACCTAGTTTGAATAAAAATTTTCTCTATAAAAAAATTGTAGGATAGACGCTTGCAAGTTAACGGGGCTATAGTTTCAATGGCACGTCCGATTGTTGTGCTGGTATGCTTAATATTTTCGTAGTTAAATTACCTACAACATAGGAGGGCTAACTTTTTTTCGTCAATAGAATTTTTCCGATTTTAAAGTGGTTAAATCTGAAATTGTGTAAAAAATTTCGTTTTTTTTTCAACATTTTTTGAACGTTTTTTGGCATAGTGGCCAAACTACTGAAGATACTTGAGGGAGGTGAAGGCAAGACATTTTTATGGGAATTAGTATAATGCATAATTCAACAGTTAAAAACGAAAAAATGAAAAATGCAAATTTTTGCCGTACCTATATGAAGTAGTGTTCTGCAAAAATGGGAATTTTCATATTTTCGCCGATATCTCGGAAACTAGATCTGCCACAAGAAAACGGAAGTCATATTCGGAATCAGGAGAAAATTTCACTTTAGAAAAGGACTATTTTATTCTTGGAGACTAAAGTTGATCAAAAGTTGTCGAGCAGTGCTATTTTTCAGCCCTCTATTATTATTTCAAAGCTCAGTTAGCAAGTTTAGCTTATAGAGTACCCGCATTTCGGTTGGACGAGAAAATCCATGGCTAATAAAACACAGCCCAGCTACTGCGGCATCATCCTCCTTCACATTTCACACAAGGTTCTATAGAGCGTATTGTGCGAAAGCCAATGAAGCCAACCGTCAACGAACTGATTGGCTCATATCAACGTGGCTTTAGACCTGACAAGTCTACCATCGATCAATTATTTACGATCGGCCTAATATGGGAAAAGACCCGTGAGAAAAGGATTGACCCGGACTATCTATTTGTCGACTTTAATTCAGCTTTCGACAGCACGAGAAGAATTTGCCCATATGCCGCGATGTTTGAATTCGGCATCCCTGCCAAACTAATACGTCGATATAAAATAACGCTAAGCAACACCACCAGCTCAGTTAGAATTGGGAAGGACCCGTTTGATATCAAGCGAGGTTTCAGACAGGGTGACTCTGAGGTTATGCTGAAAAATATACTTCGAGCTGCAGAATTAAACCTGCCGGGCACCATCTTGACATCGACTTCGTTGACCTCAACAACCGAGCCATCAGTTCTGCCTTTTCCAAGGGCAAAACGAATTGCCTCCTGTTATAAAATAAACAGTCAGCGCATTCGCGTCTTGGCTCCCGAATCACTGTTGACAATTAAAATTTCAAAAAAGTGGAGGACTTTGTTTATCTTGGAACCAGCAGTAACAGCAACAACAATGTCAACCTTGAAATCCAGGCAACAACCTCTTATACCAACAAGTTCTAATTTGGACTGAGTAGGTAAATGAGCAGTAAAGTCCTCTCTCGGCGAATGAAAACCTCATCATGCACGGGCGCTGTCAGCATCAAGTGAGACAGCCCTTGGAGTGTTTGAGAGAAAGATTATCCGAAAGATTTTTGCACTTTTCGGTATTTGCGGCGGCGAATACCGCAGACGGCGGGGATGATGAGTTGTACGAGCTTTATAACAACATTGATATAGTTCACAAATCAAGATTCATCGGCTACGTTAGCTAGGTCATGTTGTAACTATGGTAAAAAATGCACCAGCCCTGAAAGTATTCGATGCGGTAGCGATTCCCATTCAGAGTAACGTGCCGGTCTTGACCATCACGGAAGAAGTACGGCCCAATGATGCCGCCGGCCCATAAACCGCACCAAACCGTAATTTTTTCGGGATGCAATGTTGAATCATTTATATTTTGCTTATTGACGAAGCCATTCAGCCAGAAATGACGACGACCATAAATTGGACGTAGCGCTCTTAAAGTTGAGGCCATTGACTCCGAATTTCGATAGTAAATTTTAATAATTTCGACTCGTTGTTGGATCGAATATCTTTCCATGATGAAATGAAACCTTACTGAAGAGAAATAACAAAAGAGCGGGGAAAATTATAACGTCGCTTACTGTCACTATCGGTCTACTTTTGTAGCTTCCCTATTGCAAGACCCTTTAATAATTGAAGGGAAAGTTTATCTTCGTAAAATACCAGCAGACTTAGAATTCAATGAAAGTTCAGTCTGAGAGTAGACCGGCGGGCTGTTTTGAGAACAAGAAATGGTTTTCAAAAGCTACCGAGATAAAACCAGAGCTGCAGCAATCGCTTCCAAAGGATATTTCTAGTCGAACCGTTCACTACCGGTTAAACGAAATGGGTATGTCGGTTAGACCTGCCGGCTAAATCTGCCATTTAACCGCAAAAATGAAAGAACAGCAGTTCAACTGGACCAAAGTAAAGTAAAATACCCTGAATGTGAATGGGAGCACGTGCCATATTTTCTAATGAGTTCAAATTCCACATGATAAGCCCTCATGGTTATCGCACCGTCCGCCGTAGACCAGGGGAACGATTTGCAAAAAATTGTATACCTGCTTCTATAAAGCATTCTCCCAATATCTTTGAATGGGAATGCATTGGAAAAATGCAAATAACAGCCCCTAATTATATTAGAGGGTATAGTAAGTGCCAAAAAGTTCGAATCTATTTTACTCCATGCGGTTACACCCAGCTTGGAGTCCTTAACAGAAAAGGAACCATATACAATTTTTTGGAACGATTCAGCGTTGGGCACGAACTGTAAGTTTTATTCATTCAACCAATTATTTGATTTTTGGGGCTATCGTTTGAGGCTAGATTACAAAACTGAAGAAAGAATTGGACAAAATGTCGCTAGACGAGGCAAGGAATAGTCCGAACTTGAATCCAATAGAAAAGGTTCGGATATAATAAGCGCTAAAATTTGCAAAAATAAGCTTTTATCAATGGTGGAACTATCAAAAACCATAGAAAAAGTGTGGTATGGGGAAATTACGCCTGCATAGTTGCATGATTCTATTCCAAGAGAGTGCAGTGTATAAAAGAAGCACAGAGTGGCACAAGAAAATATTAAAAAATAAATACAAAACAAATCCTTCAAAATTATGTCACATTTTGTTTAATTGAAATCTAAAAATTAAGAAGAACAAAAACAAAATTTCGAATTTTTCAAAATGTTCCAATTTTTTTTTCAGTGGCAAAAGTTTCAAACTAAATTTAAAAAAAATAGTTATAACACAATTGACTCAAATTTTTGTGCCCATTTATTAAAATTAAATTAACCAACCAAAGGCTCATCAAAATTGAATAGCGGCTATTTTTGTTGCGCTGGGTATAATAAATATT
Organism: Anomoia purmunda; assembly: GCA_951828415.1. Lineage (NCBI taxonomy): Eukaryota > Metazoa > Arthropoda > Insecta > Diptera > Tephritidae > Anomoia > Anomoia purmunda. Next base: position 36,117,216 of record OX639997.1, read on the forward strand.
CACTAGGTTTTGAAAGCCCGCTCTGCCTCCGCGCACCATCGCAGACCGCCGCTGCCAGTGCAGCCAGCTTTACGTACCACATTGAATGTTGATGAATTTTAGCTGCCAGCATTGATGTTGCGGACTTTACAACAGTCAGAGCAATCCCAAGCAGACAATTACAAACACACACACAAACACACTAACACATTTACACTCGCACACTTTACGCCAATACCCGAGGCAATTGTAACTGACAGCTTTTGAGTGGGGCGCTTTTGTCAACTGTAATTGAATTTTTTTCATTGTAAATTTAATTTGTCGTCATTGTTGTTGTTGTTGCTGTTGTTAAACATAGTAAATAGTTGTTGGTTTTATTCGAGCCCTTTTACTCTTATACTGTTGTGCTAACAGATATCTGTATCTCTGTCTCCTGGCAACATCCAACATGTAATGTCGCATATTATCTTTGTGGTGCTGTTGATGTTGGTGCCTGTGTGTGTGTGTGTGTGTGTGAATATGTTCCGTACTCGTTCCCATCCATCCATGTGATATGTGTATGTATGGACATATGTATGTATGCATGTGTGTGTATGTATGTGTGAACGGACGGCAGTTGGGCAAATGTAGGCGTGTATCTTAAGGATACTTCATGATTTATTTATTATCATGTGACATATTTTATAAGTAAATTCCACTGTGTTGGCGGCTGACTCAAGGCCATCTACTTACGCAACTTACAAGTTTACACACATTTGCAAGCTTATCCAATGAAAAAAAAAACCAAAAAAAAAAATACAAAAAAATGTATGTGCATGCAAGTTACACTGTTGCAATATTCCCTTATTGGGTATATTAAATTATTTTCAGTGTTTTAATTATAAATGATAAGGTTCCTGATTGATGAGCTGCGTGCTGGGTGGTTGTGGTGGATTACTTATAGGAATTGGCTGTGAAGTCATAATAAGTTGGTTTATGGACTCAAATAGGAGAAGTAGTTTGAATGTACAGTGTGTTCGATAAGTTCGTATAGAAAATTTAAGTCCAATAAAATCAAAACGAATTAAAAATATTTTAGTATTATACGACATTTTAATTTATAATTTTATTGGTATTGTTAATGGAAATTTTCAATAAACGCTTTCTTAATTACTTCTTGCTTGACATCCTTATTTTAGTATTAAGCTTATATTATTTACTTAACTACATCAAAATTATTAATCCTTTTCAAAGAATGCCTTGCTACGTTCCGTTCCATTCTTTACAAAAATATCATTCATCTTTTTCTTAACTGGCGCCTAGGAGATTTCGGCCAATTTCAACATAGCGCGCCAGTTGCTCCTCTGCTTCTCTAACTGGCGTCAGCTAGAGCTCCCAAGTTTAGCCAACTCCTTCTCCACTTGGTCATAGAGGAGACCTTCCTCTTCCTCTGCCACCACTAGCGGGTACCGCGTCGATTACTCTCAATGCTGGAGTATTTCTAAAAATATCCTACATATATGTTAATCTCTTTTATCAGCCTCTTCAGTCAATATAGTATTTATTTTACCGTCCAGCCATTTTTTTCAATTTGGAAACAGGAAACTGTCAGAGTGGGCAAAATTGCGATAATATGTTGAATGGCGTTACATTTTTGAAGTGAAACTTCTTGGGCTGTAATTCCAATATCGAATGAAACGAAAAAGCGACAGGAAAAGGGAGGGGATGGCGCGCGTGGTGGGGCAGTCGGCCGGAAGGAGGCATGGGAGAGAAACGAAAACGCGACAGATTCGGAGTTGGAAAAAACGAGAGAGGGCATTAAGCTGTGAATGCTGCTGCAGTTGGAGATATTTGTGCGGCCGAATGTGTCATAGAAAGCGGACAGAGGGTGGTAATGATTGTTCTCTACATCACTCCGAACCAGAGAATTAACGATATAATAAAATTCATACATAGAGCATTATTGGCATATACTCCCTCTGATGCAGCAGACTTAGGAGAAGATTTGCACACTATGCCAATGATTTTAAGCGATGATTTTAATGTCAATTTTGCCTTGGCTGAAGCTCAACCACTTGTACAATTTTTAGAAAGTTAATTTAATTTAAAAATGAATAATAATCCCAAAGACTGAACAACCATATCAGGCACGACAATACATGCAATTTTCTCAAGATATTTAAATAATTTACAATCACGAGTTTTCATTTCATATTTGTCATACCACAAACCAATTGTATCTTTTCTTGAACATGTAAGTATGGAAGTGAATGAATCGATTTTTTACAAATGGAGGCGGCGAAAACATCAACTATCTTTTTTCATTAATCTAACACCCTTAAAAATTCCAGAATATCGAATAGTGGCATCTGTTATCTGGGAAATATTTCAATCACATAAAACTTGCTGGCTAGGATGAGTATTTTCATTTCAAGTGCCCATCGAGATCCATGAAATTTCACTTTCCACTGTTCCCCCTGTTCTTTTTATGATAACAAAACAGCGGATTGCGGAATCACGGCACACATCACGTAGATATCATTTTTATACCAAATATTCAAGTAAAATGTGAGTATATAATTCAGATGCCTAAAGCCTCATACACCTCACATACTTTCATACTTAGAATAGGTATTTACACTGACTTATCTCTTTTTTGCAGTTTTTCATAATTTTGCTAGCGTAAATGTCCATTCTATAGATTTAGTTGAGCTAAAAGAAGCATCTGTAAACTATAGCAAACTATTTGGAAAACGGAATTTATTACATAAGTACTTGTCGAACTATCTCATAATATTCCCAACTGATCGCATTTAAGGAAATCTGCATTCCGCCTCAGTTCTTCTGATCGAAGCGGAATTATTTACACATATTCCTTCTACTTCAACGTTAACGGACGACACTATAATATAGCTTGAAATTTTATTTTTCAAATACTCCTCATTAGTTACCCAAACTTAGTTTTTTTTTTTTTGCCATTTTGGACGACCCATTGCAATCTGGTCTCTGGAGTCAAGACAACACGCACACTTCAGAAGTGAGTCTGGGATATCCTACTCTACAAATGGGATGCCTTTGCGAACGTATTGAAATCATACCTCTGTTAAATTTGGTTTGAAAGTAAATCGGTATCGGCATTGTGCCATTTTCTGAGGCCTCAAGTAATATTACTGGCATGCGTGCCAAAGTTATATGTTTGTAAAATATTTGCAAAAATTATTTTCCTTAGTTGCCTTCGTGAGTTCGGTTTATCCTACAATCATTGATGTGAACTTTTACTGAATATACTAAAAAATAATAATAAATCTTTTGAAAAAAGATAGACATGAAAAATAAATACTGAAACATTTTCTTTATAAAGTATTATTTTTATTTCATTATTTTTTTCAAGTCCCACACTCCTATACAAAATTTCCCCACAAGGAATGTTTGAAAACGTGTAATTAAGATGGCAGTTGAACATCGCCATTTAAACTGTCTGGATAAATATTGAGGACTATATAACAAAGCTAACATAGAGTTGAAACTGAGTAGGAAAAATGTTAAAAAATTAAAGAAACAACCACAAACAAGTGAATATAGTATGCAAAGGAATATATATGTGAGATTCTTTTGTGGTCAAAGTTGAATGCAACGAAACGAGGTAATTATGTTAATTAATGCAAAATGTATAATAATCTAAGGGCACAAATGTGCAGCGGTGATCGTAAATAAAAAATTTAATGTGTATGTTTGTTTAATAATAGACATATATTCAAATACATACAGCCTTACTATGTATACTTATATACGTGAACTGCCACTTTTAAAATTTTTTTATTTAACTTAAAGGCCCTACTAAAGCCTGAAGCCTTTGGAGTTTTTGGGATTTTTTCAAAAGATAAAGAAGAACTGAGCTTCTTCGGATCATATGTTTTTACATTTAAAGTATAGAAATCACTTTTTTAACTACGAAAATTGTGGTAAAACTTTAGCCAATGGTAATGGCAATTTGGCGGAAAAAATACAGCTCGCAACTCTCATGTGTAACAGTAAAATCAAACGTGTTTTCAATACGCCAACGCTTTTCTATCGAGTGCCTTCTATTTTTTTTTTTTGGTTTTCTGCAGTCGCAGGTATATATTGTATATATATATATATATAAGCTAAGTGGAAGAAGTCAAAAGGCAATTCCTTTGACGACTCTAAATTTCCATGAAATTGATTCTTCTTCCAGCTAACTGGCGCCAATTGTAAATAGCAAGGGACGTCAAGTCCTTTTCCACTTGGTCTTTCCAACGCAGAGAAGGCCTTCCTCTTCCTCCGTCGCCACCAGCTGGTATTGCGTTGAATACTTACAGGGCTGGAGCGTTTTCACCATTCGCTCGACATGTCCTATCCAACTTAGCTGCTGTATTTTAATTCGGTGAACTACATATGTAAAGGTCGTCTTAAAGCTCATACAGCTCATTTTCCCAGTTCCATCGCCTGTGGTATTCGCCGTCGCATAGATGTGGAGGTTTAAAAAAATATTTCGGGTCAGCTTTCTGGATTCACATTTCATAACAAATTGCTGAACTTATGTCAAAACAATTCTTCTTTCAACCACCTATTTTTTAACCCTTTGTCTACCGGAAGAAAGTTTGCATTACCTATCGTTCGGGTTCATTTGACCCTAATGTAATTTTAGACATACACACGCATGTTGTTTAAATTACACTATGAATTGTTTTGGTTTTGCGAACTTTCCGGACTTCGAATATACCGCATTAAAAAAATGATCACATGCTATGTTTCGTCTAGCGTTGTCCATCTCATTTACTAATCTTGTTCATCACGTTTTCACTTTGATTGCTTTTTTTCCTACTCCAACTTTTTCAGCGTAAATTTCTAATTTACAAACATAAGAAGGTACGAAGTCACAAATTACCCAAAACTTGCTGATGTACATATGTTTCTGGTCCTGATAGGATGTACTGCTGGAATGGACATCTTCCTCTAAACCCTAATAATTATACGTCTCCTCTCATACTGCAATCTGGTTTAAATTTTTTTTGTAGGTACACTTTCCAGATTTCGAAACACACGCGAATGGGCTGCAGCTTAACTCAGCATATTTTGAAATCTAGTTCGCCTCATAATGCCATGAACAACATTTCGTTCATCTTTTCTACTCCACAGTGCGGACATCTTTTCGTTTTTTGGACTTGAATACTCCGACAGGTATTTGAATACCAACAAACTTATAAAATTCATTGTGTTCTATTGGTTTCCGTGTATTTCCAAAATTACGATTTCCTTTATTATTTTTCCATTTGATAATAACCTCCTTAAAACAAATTTGAAAAACAGAAGATAGACTATCAACTTATCGGGATTCGAGAAGCTTGTGTTGTGTAAAAATAGGTAGAGGTCATCACTTTTCTAAGGCCGTGTTTCCACAGACAAGCATTTATGTCTTGGAAATAATTTCATTGCATAAATTTTGCAAAGATTACTAGCTTTAATCGCCGTAATGTGGCAACAGTTCATTTCATATAAAAACGTCAATAATGTATGAGCACATAAAAATTGGCAACGATATTGATCACATCTCTATATAAAACTAACTTCGGTTAGAAATATCATTTGCCAATAACAAGCTCAATCCACGTTTACAAATATTACAAGAAAAATAATTTTTTCTGTAAAGCAATACTTTGGGTCCAACGGACTCGGATGGTAGTTCGTTCCCGCTAGAAAATTTCGTATAGCAAAATGAATTATTTATAATTGTTTATATAGTCAGAAAATCAAATAAATAGAAATTAACAAAGTCAAGGAGTTTCGTAATTCAAAACCCCACACAAGGTAACACAATAAAATCTAATACATGCCCATTGGACCCGGCTGGTAAGCAAAAGATTAATTTGTTTCATTTAAGGGCATTTTTTTAGACCACAAACTTTTTTATCAACTAGTAAAAAAACTTAAAATTTAAAACTTTAAAATTTAAAAATTCAAAAATTTCAGCTGTCCAGTTTTTGATATTAGCCACTAGTCCCTCCTGTTGTGATGCCAAACGAAGTATTTTGTAACTGGTTTAAATTTGTGGCTTTGCAGTCGAATGTATGTATTTGTATGTGTGTGAAAGTGTGTGTACGTTTAAAATGAGTACAGTTGACACAGTTTCCAAGTTGATGCGATGCAACAAGAACAACAACAACAACAACAAAAATCGCCGCAAGTCAGCTGAAACCGACACAATTTCCCACTCGAAACACTTTTCAGGGGAGTTGCGTGCATTTTGTTTTTTTCAACATTTTTATTAATATTTTTTTTTTTTGTTTTTGTTTTTAACTTCTATTTGTTATTCATAGGTTTGAGCATTGTGTGGTTGGTTGGTTGCTTTGTGCATTGTGCTTTGTGCTTTCGTTTTCGTTTTCGGTATTGTGGGGTAACTCGTTGTTAACTTCAATCTTGAAATAATTAAAAATAGAGACTCGTTATGCGCAAGCGAAGCGATGAAGCTAAAAGGTTGGGAGCTGAGGCGGTGACCGCGACTCTGGGTTGGTGTACGAAGCGGTGGGGGAGAGGGCGATTGAAGGTTTTGATGAAGTTAAAAGAAGTCAGAAATGAAGAGCGATGAAGTGGGCATGTTAACAACCCACACACGTAAAACAACAACAACAGCAACAACAAGCAAACAACAACCGCAAATGATAAGCACAGCAGAAAATAAAAAAAATAAAACAAAAAGGCAGCAACAATGAAAACAAGTCAAAGGCGGCTCACATGCACAACAACAACAACACCAACAACAACAAAACACAACAACAACTATGTAATAGCATCAGCAACATGAATCATAAAGTATTATAAAGTATGAAGTAGGCAATAAACAAGAGTATCATCGCCTGGCAGTCGTCAGGGTTAAAAAAAGGGAAACCACACACACACACACATTTCCAACATACATGCACACATATACTACATACATACATACATACATACATACTAAATATACTAAATACATGAATTAAAAATTCCAGCATTGTCGAGTGAGCAAAACAACAACAAACGCTCGCGTACACTAAGATCATAAAGGGTTAATCAACAAGATGCGCAACAGGAATAAAAGAAATTTAAAGAAAAAATGGCAAAAAGTTAAGTAAGAGCAGCACTGACGGCTACCAAACCCCTGCATGTATGTACATATGTAGACTTGAATTGCTATGCGAGAATCTGTATGTGTGTAGCCATGTATGTTGAGTGGTTGCTGCAAGTTTTGAGTTGCGGTGCGTTGCTTATTTATGACAAGACACTTCATCATAATCAGCATATGACATAAGGCAGCGAGCTAGTCAACCAGCCGGGCTGTCAGCCAACAAGATCCTAGAACGCTATGAATGTATGTATGTATGTAGATACTTGCGCTTATGGAGTATGTAAAGGGTGACCCATATAGTGGGTTTTTTTTTTTTAAACTTCTAAAGAAAAATGGAACGCGATTTCCTGACTTCGCAGTAGCGTAGAACGACCGTACACCGATTTTGAGGGTCGACCCAAATCGAACTTCGGCCAATTTCATACATCTTATGAAGTATTGTGTTTTTGTTTAGATGTGGGGTTTTCTATGAGGCAATACTTTTTTTAGATTTGGTCTTTTTGAACTGCGTTTGCAAATCGGGCAAAAAAATGTTCGGTTCGCGCGATACATCGCGATGTAAATACGTCCAATATTCGGTCGACATAATCGCCCAGCAGACTTGGTAATTCGAGGAAACATGGATCGGTTTCGCAATACGTCTACTCTAGTGGATAATGTGCGCATCCTCAGACACGCCATACAGTGCGCACCGAAGACGCTATTGCTGCTGTGAAGCAAGAATTGAAGCCGAACGACCTTCAAGCGCGTCGCACGTTCGGTGAATCGACCGATCCCGATTTTCACAAGAAAATTTTGTTCAGCGATGAAGCTCACTTTTAAGTGAGCATTTGAAGTGCTGATAAAATACACAACCCATTGTTGAGAAGTCATTTGTCTACGCAGATAAGCCCGAATTCGTCGCGTTATTGCTGACATGCGAGCCCAATTGCTGCAAAAAGTTGTCGAAAATTGGGTCTCTCGGCTGAAATTTTTTCCTTTTTTCCGAGCCTTACGAGCTTTTTTTTATACACGAGAAGCTCGCGAGAAAATAATCTCGAGAAATCTATTTTTAATGTTAAGGCCTATTGACATTTCCATCTTGCAATCGATTCCGCATAAAGCTTACCTACAGCGCTGAATAATTGTCCACTAGATACACTCGATGGAGAAGCAGACAAACATTTTAAAGCAATTTTACTACCATGAGATTTTTTTATTAGCTAAAATGCTTCTGTTTAGTACCGAGATTTCACAAAATATGAAATGGAACATAAGTTTAGTGGCTAAAGTTGTTTGCTTTTGTTTTAAACAGTAAAAAATAGTACAGGACATTTCTCCTACAAATTTCAACCGACTCCGCAGCTTTTAAATGCAATCCTCTTGGATTATTTTTTTGTTTATAACAATTAATGTAATAGAAAATTTTACCATTGTTCCTTCATATAATTTTTCCTTTCAGTTCCATTTTCCATTTTTCCTTCATATAATTGTAATATCGTAACAAATCTTTATAATAGCAAATCCCTACGATAGATCATAGAAAGTGCATTTCTATTGAAAGCAAAAACTCCAAAAACTCGATTGTTGCAGTCGAACGGAGATCTTGGATGCTACAATCTGTGCCAGGTATGCTCGCCCTGCGAGAGCAGCAATATTCACAGTAACGTCTTAACTACAATTTTCGATGTAAAGCTCTGAAAAAATTTTATAAGCAACTTAAAAAAAATTGTATTTGGGCATCTATTTTGGGTTCCCATAGAGGCGTAACCCCTTAAGAGTAAAATTTTATATCATTTTTATACTAATACGGGCAAAGTTCGGTTTGTTTGGATGAAGCAGAACTGAATTTTAATGGTCGAACATGGCCGAAGCCATAGCTGAAGCCGAAGTTCGGTCGTTCGATCGTTGTTAACCCAATTTTCCATAAACTTGCTGGGGGTTTTTTTTTTGCCTTGACTTGATAGACACTCGCGCCTTAAGGACTTGAATCGTTAGTGGCTAGTTCGCATAACCATCGGTCCGTCACGGCACCCGACAAGCATGAAATCGCTGCTGAGGTAATCAATTGACATCGTCGAGACGACTGATGACATAACTACCGAAATTTGCTCGCAACAGATCGATTCTGGCATGAGATTGGTTGTGTGACTGCTGAAACAAAAGATCGTCCAATTCCCTGTTTTCAAATTCTGGTCACAAAAAATTATTTATCACGTCTTAGTAGCACTTACCGCTGACCAAAAGGGTGTTAGGTGCCGAATTTTGAAGAAAAAATAGGCCAATAATACCACAACTGTGGAATCAGCATCAAACTGCTGAGATGAAATTGAGCTTAGCCTAAAAAAAAAGAAGATTTTTTGAGCAAATTCGTTGCCCATTTCGGATTGCCCTAAGCTCAAACTGAGAAGCGATAATGGTAATGTACTTTGTAAGAGAATAATGCTAGGTCTTTGAGTAAAATTCGCAACAGGCTGGCGGGTGAAATATTGAGTTGTTGTGATCGAGAAAGAACCACTGCATGGATCACCCGATATGTGAGAGTATGTACATATGTAGGACGCACCAGACAGAGGAGAGAGCCCGTGGTAGAGCGGTGCTTGCGGGGCAATATCTTGGCGCATATTGTGCCACATAAAGGATGACGTTGATGATATACGCACACATGCCCACTTACTCACATACACACACACACACACCAACCAACCACCACCACAAAGACAGGCGACAACAATAAAGTTCTGTGATGAGCTTGCGAACAATATTAACATTAACAAGCTTGCAGCAAAATGTTGCATGACCCTTTTCTGCAGCATCGCTGGTATATTACGTTGCATTGCATTGCAGTTGCAGTTGCCTTGCCTGGTATTGTTATTGTTGCTGCTGCTGCTGCTGCTGCTGCTGCTGCCACTTTTTGTTGTTTTTGTTGTGGCTATGTTTGTTTTGGCTCTTTTTGCTTGCGTTAATGTTGAATGAGTTTAATTGAAGCACACTTGCTATCTCGTTAAACTGCCATATAGACACGCACACACACACACACAAAACACACACGCACACACATGCATACACTTGCAAAACTTGCCAGTATTAATTCTCAAATGCGCGCGAAGCTTAGTTGTAGAGAGCAAGCGTTATACCGAGCACTCGTTTGAGGCTCAAATTGCACTAAAAGCAGTAAGATAACAACAACGAAAACAACAACAAATCTTATTTTCAAACAACCACAATCAACAAAGTCAACAATATTTTGTAAAAGCGCAACAATAGCAACAAACACAATCTTAGCAAAACACTTTAACGCCGGCTCACACAGATCCTTGCGATTTTTGCCTTTTCATATACATAACTCCCCTTTAATTGTCATCATGGAAAAAAAGGAAGTGCTACGCTACGTTAATTTATAAGACACACATAAAATGTGAAGAGGGTTGGTTGGTTGCAAAAATTTCACTCCTTATCTACTACCGACGTGTTGCATGAGGGGCATCTTAAATGCCTGCTAACAAAATTATTGCACAAAGCTGCGATGAGATGATGCGCATGATGCGCAAAACTAAGTGCAGCTAATGGGTATAATGAATGCAGGTGTGCGGTTTGGCTTTTTGAATCAGTTTTTGAAGTGGTTTTATAGCTGCTTAATACCGGAAAGAAGCAGCTTAATATGAACATTATAACCACGACGGGGGAATTAATTTTAAAAAAGAATGAAGCAAAAGAAAATCGTAGTAAATAAAATGAAAATATAGGCATATCTCTAAAATAAACCATCAATGGCTAATGAGATGTGATGCCTGCCGAAGGGCCTTACATAAAATAATAATAGTAGTGCGCTGATTGAGCAAACAAAAATTGTGCATTTTTCGTGCGCAACGAATTGGATTTATCGAGTATGTATTTGGAAAAAGCGAAGCATATTCCAGGAAGGTGGAAACCTATAAAAGTACTAATTTAAATTAAATCTAATGCAATCAAACTGCAAAGCTATCTTGCCATATTCCAAGGAATGATTTATATACATAATTTATGTAAGTGTTTTTTGTTTTCAAAAATTTTTAGAGTTCTCACTTCATGCGAAAGATTCAGAATGTGAAATTCAATATGTACATTGCTAAAGGCCCGCTTTGTGGTATAGTTGATATTTTAAGCAGAGCTGTAATGTAAGCCGGGGTTGAACCGAATCGCCGTTTTTCTTGGACATCGAGCCGAGCTACGAAGCGAATCACATTTATTTTGAATTCCCAAAGTCGTACCGCAAACTATTCAGAAAATGGTTCGATAAAAAAATCGACTTTTTTATTCGAGCTAGGACATGAAATTACATCAAATATAAATACAAATTCAGTAATGTGTAAAATGAAATAATAATTCGACACCATTTTATTTAGATATTATAGAAAGAAAAAAACTTTTTTTCCTCAATTCGAAAATTTATATCTTACAAAACACAAAAATAATTATTTTTCTAATTTTAGGATACTTAAAGAGCAAATATAAGTATTTTACATAAAAACTTTGCCCAAAAGGAAAATTTATTCAATTCTGAAAACGTCTAAGTATTATATTTTTCGATTTTGCAAAGATTTTTTTTATTATTTATTTTTTCATATCTTACAAAACACAAAAACATTTTTTTTAAATTTTAGGATATTTAAAGATTACATATACATAAGTATTTTGTATAAAAAATTTACGAAAATTTATTCAATTCTGAAAACGATTCGATTTCGATTTTCCAAAGATTTTTTTATTGGCCCTAAATTTTGAATTCTATATAACATTTCGAAAACAATTATTAAATGTTTTTTAATTGATACAACTTTATACTTATAAGATGACATATATGAAAACTTTACACAAAATTACATCAAAATCGAAATTGGTTCAATATGGAATCATCCACATATTATTTCGAACATGAAATACAAGATAGAGCCTTCCGCAGACCGTTAGCCTTCCTTTTGTCGATTCGACAACATTTACGCATTCGCTGAGGTAATAAACAAATTTTTTTTAGGCTAACATTTTTTTTTACACGAAACTAAACTTTCAAACGTTTTGACAGTGATGCGGCTCTCTCTACAATTTCTACTTTGCTCTGTCATTCTCTGCCTTTTATTTTGTCACTCTCAGTTGGTCTCAGCACGGAAGGCATAAGCTTGTAATCTTTATGAACATGCAAATTCGTTTACAAAACATCTCTTAAACAATTATATCTCAGATACATTTTATGATTCGAAATTAGCCCTAGAAAACAACCCTCATTTTTACTATTTTCTCAAAGGCAAACTCAAAAGTTTTATTCCATACTGAATTTAGCACTAAAGGAGCCTTGTTCAGCTACTTCCCGTTCATATCATCGTATGTGCTAAAAAGGCTGTGATTTAGACCAGTCAATTGCAACTCATTAAAAAATTCGTATAACATATTTTATGTCATATATAGAGAATGAACAATAAACCAAAAGTATCACTACAAATTTCCACAACAAGTACGAAAAGTGTGTGCTCTTTTTGTCATACAGCTCCCGAGCACTAACAGTACACGAATATTAGTTGCCCCGATTGATCGAGCTGATATTAATGAGAGCTATCTTTAAATATCGCATAAAAAAGGATTCGTTACGCCTCTCAGGCGAAGTTCAGTATTCATGGGTTGAAACTTCACAATATTCCTCTTTTTAATTTTTAATGTCGATGGAGCTTATTCTAACCAATCCCTCTTCCATGGATCTGATACAGTTCTCGTATAGGTTTTTTTCAAAGAACGTTGATGGCGTTTCGCTCCCTGTGGTAAGAATTTTCGTAAAATTTCACCGCACCAGAAACAAATTGGATATTATCAGATTCTAATATCAATCAGCAAAAGTCTAATTAGTTATGGTATGGTAAAATTGTACGAGATTTTCTGTTAGAGAAACGGTGGGATGGGACGCAGTTTCTTTTAAACCTCCGTTCTTTGCTTTTCTTTGTCTTCTAGCGGGTTACATCCAATGGATTTTATTTAAGTACATTTGCTATTTTAACTTGAGTTTGGACTAATATCGGATCTGTGGTTAGGGTATATCATCGAAATTCTTACCAGTATACTTCAATAACATAAGTAACAAAACTGGAAATATTTAAGTTAAATGCCTTACTTTTGTTGTCATTCTAGAAAGCGAGTTTCATTCATTTGCATTCCCCCACTTTAAATTATGCTGCGTTTGAGTTGTAGTCAAAAAAATCGTATAAGGCAACACATACCTCTATCTATAATAAAAATAATTCTTTAATTAAAGGTGATCCGTACGATCAACAAATCTTATACCTCTTGGCTTGAATCAGCAACACAGGCCAGTGAAGTTGAATTTAAATATGAATAAATATCTTAAATATGAATATATGTATATTTATGCTCATATAAATACAATGCACAAATTTTTGTATTCACATTCTTAGAAATATTAGCATACATACAACTGCTATGAATATAAAAAACATTTACATACATAATCTATGTAAGTATATTTTTTTGTACACAAACTCTTAGTGAATCAATTGAATACAAAAACACCTGTAACAACCTTCGACTTGCTTTGATTTTAAAAATAGACCTTACAAATTTTTTTACTTGAGAATATTTTAATTGGCATCTATAAATATTTATGCATCAATTTACGCATCTACAAACAACATCTAAAGGAACAAATGCAAATAATCATTTGGGTTTTACGAGTATAGATGTTTGTTTTTTTATCAACAAATTTTCTTTTCAAATCAAAGCCAATCTCATTAATGATAAAAAGAGACACACCATGTTCTGTACTGCTGGTTCCTAATTTTGATTTTGAGGTAGTGTGGTTGAAAGGCAGTTTGCATTTTAAATTCATGTTATATATTTTTTAAAGAGGTTAGCTTATAGAAAAGTTGCGGCTTTCTTTACAATACAATTGCCCACAATTGGCTAGGAAAATACATCATTGGTCCCGTTTCTTTGTAACCTAGTTGCAAAAGAACACTAGGTAGAATTACGAATTGCATGTAAAGCAACAACACTAACCCGGAAAAATATGAGAGTTGAGCCAACTTGGTTAAATGATCTCCGACCTGAGACGTTGTGTTGGGAATTGAAAAAACTGCGCAATTGTGAATTAGCCCTGCGAAAATACATGGGAAATTTAGATTTAAGACCTAATTCGTTTTTATTTGCATAGTAGTTGCAAATATATAATTACATTAACCTACAAATTGCCGGCACAACTATTTTCCGTTCTTAAATAGCACTAAACAAATCGCAACTTTCATGAAAGAGGCTAACAGGGTTGCTTTTGCAACTAAAGGAAAACTTATGCGAGTTGGAGCGTTTTTTTTGCAGCTCGGTTACATTAGAACGGGCCCATTCTAGTGTACGGAATTAAAGTGAGCGGATTTCCTTTTATGAGTTAACATATTTGACGTGCTGATGGACTTGAATGGGGAGAGATTTTATCGAGTATGTGTGGTTATTAAAATTAAAATAAAAACACTTGGCTGCACGGACTAAATAAATATACATACATATGTACATACAATCGGACATACGCTGAAAATTGTACGATTTGGTATCGATACGATTTGCTAAATACTGCCGCAGATGGTGAATTAAAAAATGCATTTTTTCACATTAATTAATCAGCGGCCGTAAATAATGATTATTTTAAAATTTTCAAAGAAAAAAATCAAAAGCTTCTAAATGCCGGAGAACAGTTTTGCGTTTATCTAAATATATATTTTTTTATGGGCTGTATCGATTTAAAACATTTTGGGCAACATTTGAAAACGTTATAATTAATAATTTTTTTTTCAATTTATTTAATTGCTCCAGAAAAAAAATTTTATATGGAGTTTAAATATTATAATGAAAAAAAATATTATATGGAGTAATAATATAACATAACATTTTTTTGATAACAAATAAAACACATTCTTCGAGTGTTATTTTTCTGCTTTGGAATTTTTGTGAATTGTGTTTTTTTTTATTACACATAATAATAACTTCATGA
This sequence comes from Anomoia purmunda, assembly GCA_951828415.1. Classification (NCBI taxonomy): domain Eukaryota; kingdom Metazoa; phylum Arthropoda; class Insecta; order Diptera; family Tephritidae; genus Anomoia; species Anomoia purmunda. The sequence goes on from OX639997.1 coordinate 36,132,299, forward strand.
GGCTTATTTTTTTGATGCTTTGCTTTTTTCATCGGCAATAAAGCTTAGTTCATGAGCGTTAGTTTATGTCTCAGAAATACAAAAATTATGTATTTTTCAGTTTTTTTGTGCAGATCGAACAACTTAAAACGCCACACCGCTTTTCTCATAGCAATTAAATGGTAAATTTTTTGTGTTATGGCCTCGTTAAATTAATGTTAATAACGTAATGAGAAATTTTTTTTATAACGAATAATATTGTTTCGCTGAAAGAATTAAACACATTTCTCGAGTACTATTTTTTTGTTCCGAAATAATAATTTGTTACAAATAGTAATAATTTAATGAGTTTCAGTTTTTTAATAAAACATAGTTATAATTTTTTTAGTTTATTTTTTTTTATAGAAAGTTAAACTCAGTTCTTTCGCGTTGCTATATTTCAGAAATTAAAAAAAAAATTCAGTTTTTTTGCAGATGAAAAATTTTAGGTGAACAATTTTTTTTGTTTTTTTGATGACAGTTTAATTATGGTTTGCTAAACATATTTTTATCAAAACAATTTTACCACCAAACAGTTAATAAATAAAAATATAGTTCAACAATTAATTTTGAATTCTGAGAGATAAAATATCGTTCGTAAAACTCAGTTTTTGATCAAAAAAATACGTAGAAAGTGCTAATCTTTATTAGTCAAAAAAAAAAAAGAAGGAGACTCATACAAAAAAAATTTATTTTATATCGAAAAATATCTTTTCACTCTAGCACCCGAAAAACGGGTTTTATTTATAGCTCAATATATGGTTTTCATTTCTGGACGAAATCATAAAACTCATAAATTAAACATAAATTTTCTCGATGGAACTCATAATGATTACGGTCCCTGATTAAAATGATTCTGGCTTCGAGTTTTTAGTTGAAATCATTAGCTTTTCGCTATGGTGGCAATCATGCGTTGTATTTGCATTCAAATATTTACATACAAACATAATTTCGTTTCTTAAGGTTGGGCCTTTAAAAAATATTCAGTTGAAACGCTCCTAATTTTCTCTTTGAGCTCGCTTGGATGCATCCTTTTCATCCGTTTTTGAATTAGTGTGGACGTGTGTTCATTCGCCAAAAGCCAGTTGGAAAAATATAGAAAACTATTTTTAATAATTTCTACAATTTTTTTTTACTACTGCTACTTTTAATTAATCTTTCATCTATTAATTATCGTTTGAACTGAAACGACTTGCTGGTTCCTGTTCTTCCTTTATTCAAAAAAAAAAAAAAAACATTTAGCACAAATCTTCACATAATCTTAGAGATTGATACAATTTTTCTACATGGGATTGCGGCGAAGCACTTACCTTTGCTGCCTCTCTACGCGGCGTATGCATTTTACATATTATACATACATACATATATACTATTCACATAAAGCCATAGCATTTCGTCGTTTTCTGTAGTAAAGCGCCTTAGTAGATTTTTTTATTTAATGTTGCCAATGAATATCGTCAGGTAATCGCTTTCTATCTCGCTGCAACATCAGCAATCAGTGTATACAAAATTTTTTTCCCTGATTTCATACGCACTAATACACACAATCAGTGTATGTATGCACATTTCGTTTTTTTTTTATGGGTGTACATATTTAGTATGTAGGTGTATGCATGTTTGTATGTCTATGTTTTTATGTAGCCATTTAAGTAGCATTAAAAACAATTCCTTTAATTTCAGTGTGAACAATTTCAATTTTCTTAAAGCTATTCAAATTTGCTGTTTAGCGATTTGAACGAGCAATGCACATTCAAAAATACAACACACTCACACACATGTTATCATGTATCAGTGCTGCCAGATCGTTTTGAAAAAAATAAAGTAAAATAAAAGGGCTGAAAAAGCCCAAATCAAAATTTGTTTAATGCTAAACATATAATCAAGAATTTACACATTTTAATTGTCTTACAATTTCATTGCAAATTTTGTACGGTTTCTGAATATTTGTATTAGCTTTATAAGCTTTAAAAATAACTTATTTTGTAGGGAACAAGCAGTTTTTTCTTACGTAAAATTAATTCACATATTTTTGTATCACAAATTATATCTTAATTTCATTTGAACGATTTTTTTTTTAATTACGAAATCAAGACAACACTTTTCTCCCTTCTCCAAGTCATACCTTAAAGTTACATTTAACATATTGCCACTAATTCTATTTCGTTGTCTTCTTTTCACAATGTTCATAGCGCTGAAATGCGTCTGACTTCTCCATTACTGAGAGGTAAAATTAAAAAATTAAAAGAAAACTTCAAAAGGTAGCGAAAGTATTCTCGCCAAGGGCGTTTTTAAATTTACGGACCTCTACCAAAAATTCTACAGTAGAGTGCTATATGAGTGATTTTTTCCATTGCATGGCATTTATTTCTCTAGTATCGAATTTACGCTTTTATTAAAAGGCTAAACAAAAGACTTGAGGCTAAAATTCAACTTTCCGGCTCAAAGAATATAAAAAACACGCGTGAACCTAAGTGCGCGAGCTAGAAGTAAAACTTTTTTGTTGTAGTAGAAACTAATAAAAATAGTCGTAGTAATTATTAGTAGCATTCGAAAAAAGAAGTGGTGGAATTTTTTAGTATGATTCGTAAAAATAGTGGTAGAAATGTGTAAAAAATAGTGGTAGTAATTAGAAGTAGCTCTAGTAAAATAGTTGCAGAAATTAGCCAAAATGGTGGTAGAAAATAGTGAAAGTAGTGGTAGAAATTAGTAAAAGTAGTGGAAGAAATTAGTAAAACTTGTGGTAGAAATAAGTAAGAAAAAAGTGGCAGAAAGTAGTGTAAATAGTAGTAGAAATTAGTATAAGAAATTAGTAAGGATAGGGGTAGAAATGAGCGAAATTAGTGATAGAAATTTGTAGTAGTATTAGTAAAAAAAATTAGTAGAAATTAGTAAAAATAGTGGTAGAAAGTAGCAAAAATAGTGGTAGAAATGTGTAAACGTTGTGGAAGAAATTAGTATCAACAGTAGTAGAAATTAGTACTAGCATTAATAAAAAAAAAAAGGGTAGAAAGTAGTAACAATAATCGTTCCGTTATACGATTCTGACGCGACTTTCGTTACGCGATGTAAAGAAATCTCTGCCGATGGTAGCGAAGTTTTACTTCAAAAACTTAGATCTAGTCAGAAAAAAGTCTAAAATGGCAACACTGGTTATCTATCATCCATAAACATAAATCGTATAAGCTCTAATTTTGCTAGTACATCAAATTCCTTTGGTTCGTTTTGATTTTTTTTTGTTTTTAATTTTTATATATGCACTCAGATATTTAAAAAGGATTTTGTGGCGCGCTTCAATGACTACCGCCTGCACTGACTGAATGCTTACACCCCTTCCTCCCTTCACAGCCTCACCGGCTCACTGCCTCTCACTGCCGCTTTAACGCTTACTGCCCGCCTCCAAGCACAAAGCCATCTGCATGACTGACTACTTACGTAGATACATATAGTACATATATGAATGTTTATTTGTATTTGAACATCGCTGATTTGATGTATTTGCAAGCGGTGTTTTTTCGTTTTCTGTTTTTTGCTTTCATTTTTATGCGCCTCTCATGCGATGTGAGTGGGTGATTGGGGCGTTTTGGTTGTTTAGTTGATTGCCTGGTGGGTACACTTTGATTGCTGTCATCGTTAGGTTGCATATGTTGGTGTTGTTGTTGTTATTGTTGTTGTGCTTATGAACATATGCAAAGCATCAGTAGACTTAACGCGATTACGTAGTACTTAATCTTATTTGTTTAAGTTGGATTTTTCTTCAATTTGGCTTTTGGGAGGGATTGGATGTTGTAGATACCCAAACTGTTGGGCAAAACAAAACAAGGAAATCGCAAATTGATTTATGCTAAATTGAATTTAAATTTACTATGCTTGACTTAACACCATTCAAATGCACATGTGTGTGTTTGCATGTGTGTGTGTGTGTGTGGGTGTGCGAGCTGAGATTACAATTATAAATTGTGCACTGTTTGTGTATTTGAAAAATTGGCTTAAATGTCAAATCTTCTTTGGCATAACAAAGAAAAAGCTTTGGAGTAAAGTACTAAGAATTTATTATAATCAATTCTAATGCATTCATTGGCTTATGAATATACATAAGTATTTCGACTTTTGTGAATTATCGTTGGTACTTTAAAATTTCGACATGCTGCAAAATAAATTTTCTAATTTCACAAAAAATTAATTTCTAACGCAACTTTTATCAACATGCCATTTTAAATCACATCTATGCCCAAATAATTCTTTAAATATTTCACAATACTTGTGTTATTTAAATCTTAACAGCAAAAAATCGCGATTCTAAAACAGAGACCGAAAGTAATCGGCTTTTTTGGATTTTTTCGGATCAATTTATCATTGACAAGAAATCGTTTAAAACAAAACTCGAATATATCGATCTAACTTGTATGGTATACAAGTCTGACTTTATTTTTATTTATAATATTTTTTATTTCAAATCATTACATCATTAATCGCTATTTTGTAATTTTTATTTTTTCGATTAAAAAAAGTCAATAATCGTTTCTAGAGGATTTTTATTTTTTCGAGTGATTTTTATAGTTATTTATTAATTTTTTATTTTTTCGGTACAAAATAATCGCTTAAAACTTGAACGTAAAAATAAAAATACAAAAATAACGATTAAATATCAAAATATATCAATCGAAATTGATCGAAACAACAAAAATCCAAGAAAAATCATTATTTTCGAACGAAAACGTAAAAAATATAATGACGATAAACTTGATAAAAAAAATCCGAAAATCCGATTATTTTTTATCGTAAAAAAAATTACAAAATATCGACTAACGATTTTTTTAATAACAGTTATAACCGCTTTTCCTATTTAACATTTTTGTAAAGAATATGGTTACTGTCCTGTTACTGTCAAGAAAATCCATTTACTAGTTTCGGATATCAGTGAATTCAAACAGGAAACATATAATAATTCTAAACATGTTCCAAATTCATTATATACATAAAATTCATCCCCTGCATCACCTAAATAATTTTCAATGTACACACAAGACTTTTCTACAAGTTTTTTACGTAATTTTTTTTTTAATATACATAGTTCGTACTCTTACAAAAATCATACAAATAAGATTTTAAACTTTTTAGCCAATTTCCAAGTCCAAAAGGCAAAAAATCCGTCTGATTTTTGAAGATTATTTGAAATTTTGGTCTTGCAAAAAGTTTACCATTTACCGCATACACTTTGAATGCCAGAAAATGTGTAAAACTGCCAGCATAAAAACTATTTGAAATCAAGCGGTAATTATGTCCATTCGTTATATGGGAAAATGTGCGTAAGATTGGGGAGAAAAGAAATTCGCAAATCAGCCTGAATTTTTAGCCTCTACAGACCTGCATATTATAATGCCAAAACTGGGTGAGCTACAAAACTGCTTACCCAAAATTAAAGAGTTTGACATTTTGATGAAAATGTATGCAGTTTTTGTAAATTGTGTACACGTACGTTGTAAAATTTTAATTTATGTATATGTTTTTGGTTATACATGTTTTATAGATATCTATGCTTTTATCGTAAGCAATATCGTAGATTTCATCGATATGTTATAGATTTTGTTATTGATATCGTTATGGTGCTAAAGATTTACAAACCCTCTATATTTATATTCGTAAAGATATTGCAATTGTTAAAAATATCGCTATTATTATCGAAATCGTTTTCATTGCGGTTACCACTACTTTTATCGCTCCAAAAATTTTGTCATTGATAATGTTGTTGTTGTTTTGTATTTATAGTTGTATTCGTACTCAAACTACTTAGTGTTCCTATTCGTTCGTAGCGTATCTGTATTGATATTGCTATTTAAAATATCTTTATATTTGCATTCTTATTTGAGTTCGTATTAGAGAAGGATGCTGATTTTGAAGATTTTACCGATCGCGATAATTTTCGGGATTACATATGTAGTCGCAGTATTCTGGTAAATGTAAAAAGTGGAACAATGTAAAAGGCAAATCTATTACGTTACTTTTAAGCAGAAATTCAGACGCTTTAAAAAAAAATTACAGACATCAATAATTTGTAAAAAAATGTTTGTAACATTTTTTAGCAGTTTCTGCTGCTTGTTTTGTTTTAATTATTTTAAGTCACTGTTTCAGATCGATATATAAAATAACTTTAATTCCAAAGGCTATACAATTATATAAAAAGAATTGAGACCATTTATGTGACTCATATAAAAAAAATTATACTCATCAATCAGGGGAATAAAACTGAGTAATCCTTAGATTTTTGGTGCTCAAAAAATTCTGAGATTTGACATCCCTAGTTCGTATTTACCCTGCTACAGAATTGCTCCGAAAACAGCTACGGTCATTTTCACAACTTTAGCTTTGGCTTTTGGCTTCAAGTAATTGGGACACGAATTTCGATAAGTTGTGGGAATTTTTCAATAAACATAACACTTTTTGAAAAAAAAAATGTTTTTTTCTTTATTTTTCTGTTGGTTTTTGTAAATGAAATTCTAAATACTTTATTCTTTAATTAGTTCCATTTTAATAACGTTAACTTTTTTCTAACTTTTTATTTGTAATATTCACATTTTTGTTTGCGACTTTTCCCCTACCTCTCCTTCGCCATAATTCCCTTATTACATACCCAAGCGATAAGAGATTTTGTCTAGACAAAAAATATTATATAACAACCAGAAGCATTGAAGAACTTGATTTCATAAACAACGACCTACAAGTCTACATAAATTAGACTTCAGTATTCAGTGTGTGTAGGTGGAACAAGGATGTGGGTGATGAGACAACATCGCTTTAAGTAATCCGCCTTTTCTTTTATGAGTGTAAGTATGTCATTTATTTTATGCGCCATGCCTTACTCTGTGGCTGTCTTGGCAACAAAACAACAAAAGTAACCAAAAAATTTGCAAACTTGTCGCACGCATCCTGTACACACACATACACACAAATATACGGACGCATAATATTTCTACATATCTGCGCTCCACGCGCCTGGCAACTAGCGCAATAAGTATGCCGCTCAGTATACACTTTCCTCATTCAATTCATTCCAATCAATTCCATTCCTCTACTCGCTTGCCTGCCAATTCTCTACCCCTGCTGTTTTGATGCCCGTTTTGATTACTGCTTTAAAAAAAAAAAAAAAAAAAAAAAAAAAAACCAAAGAAAAAATAAACGCTCTGCTTCCGGTGTCGCGAAGTGGCTTCTCTTTGTGATTCTGCTTCGGTCTCATCATGTGGCTTCAAAATGACATTTTAACCGGTGTGCATAAGCTTGAGCTTTTTGTGCATACGAGTATTATTATCCTTTTCTTACGCCAGCTAGTTATACTGTCTGTCGTTGATAATGAACTCTTGTTGTATCATTTTATGCTGCTTTTGCTGTTCATGTTATTCTCATTGTTGACCTTTTTTTTTGTGTCACTATTGTCAGTGTATTGAAATACTTTTTCCACATCAATTTTTATAACCTTTTAGCTTAGCTTGAGCTGGCAGTCAGCTACTTTTTTTTGGAAGAGATTTGTGATTTAGTGATTTTTGTTGCTTTGTTTATACAAATTTGTTTTACACATTAAATTCCATTTATGGCAAACATATGTATGTAAAGTTATATGCACAATGCTTTCCCGCCGATTGGAGTTAAAGTCTTCCCTGTGACCAATCCACAAGTTGGTCGATCCTTCCGCGGAATTAGCCTCTTTAACATTTTATATATGGTTATAGCGAGCATGTTGTGCGATAGACTCTAGCCCACCGTCAACAAACTGTTTGGCCCTTATCAGCGTGGCGTTAGATCTGGCAAGTCTACCATCGACCAGTTATTTTCAATATACCAAATATTGGAAAATGCCCGCGAGAAGAGGATCAACACACACCATCTATTTGTCGACTTTAATTCAGCTTTCGACAGCACGCGAAGAAGCCGCCTATATGCCGCGATATCTGAATACGGTATCCCTCCAAAGCTAAAACTGCTATGTTAAATGACCAGCTCCATCAGAATTGGGAAGGAGCTCTGCGGGCCGTTTGATACCGAACGAGGTTTCCTGACAGGGTGACTCCCTGTCGTGTGGCTCCTTTAACTTATATTGGAAAATATAATTCGATAATTCTCAAAAACTGTGGCGTTACTTTATTTCAAGTTGGATAAAGAAGCGAAGCGAATGGGTCTGGAGGTGAACGAGGGCAGAACAAAGTAGCTCCTGTAACCAATTAAAAAGTCAGCGCAAATCTGTGTTAGCTGGGACAAGTCGTGCGTGTGGATAGAAACGCTTGATCCTTGACTTTAGTCAATGCGGGGTACCAGCTGGTGGCGGTGGTAAAAGAAAAAACCCTTCTCTCCATTGGAAGTGGGAAATGAGAACGAACGTGACATCGCTTAGGTAGTTTTAGCGGCAATTTAGTAAGTACGGAAGTAGTATTGCAAAGTAAATGGGACTTAAGCTTGACGGGCGAGCCAATGGGCATCTCTCTCGTTAGATGAAGAAAATATATTTTCGGACTAACAACGATGATCACTGGCCGTTTGGTGAATATGCGGCCAAGATGCGCCTCCCATACAACAATCGATGACGGAGTGGCAATTTGGAGGATGATAGGGAAACAGTTATTCACCAGCTCTGTGAGCGTCCAATTCTGGTACGCAAATACTAGGGTTCTGCTTGGCGAGGGACCCGAAGAAGATATCTAACTTCACACTGAATAGCGTCAATAGATTCTTTAACACATCTCGAGTGCTTTGTAGATTGATAATCGTGACAGCAGTAACATAAAGTAAATATACTGATGGCGCATGGCGTGGCATGCCTTTTCTTATTTCCATGTATGGCTTTGCTGAAGATATTCCAAGCTCTCGAAAAAAAACTCGCCAGCGGCCATCGATTTGTTGCCCTTTTACAGCTGTAACAAGATAACATTTTTCGCAACTGTACCAATGCCACCTAAATAAAAAACAAGTGTTTGAATTGCATGAATAGTGAGCCTTTGTTTTGTTATGTATAATGCTGAATAATTTCTGGTAATATGTTTCCATCTGATTGAAGCGCATTCGAAGTTCGCATTGTACTTTGTAGAACTACGAATATGGCTCTTCAATCGCCCTATTATACAAGTGTTTAGTTTTTCGTATTGTGGCCACCATTGTAAGACCTTAAGACAAAAAACTTTCACCCAGATTATAAGACGAGAAAAAATTATCCATCGTAACGTTATGACCCTACAGACCTCAAACCAAAACAAAAACCACACGCTCACCTAAATTTGTTTCTGTTGTACCACCATTTGGTTGTCCTAAGTAGTGAATCGGATTCTCCAATCACAATAATACATAAGTTCCGAAGCAAACCAATACATATCAGGTTTAGAACAGATATACTCGTATTGGCGAAACTTGCATTTCCACCAAAAACCAAGTTTTGGCTTGTAAATTGTAAACAGAGTGTTTGAAATATTCATCCAAAAGTCCGGAGCATTTATCAAATGTTTCGCGAATAGGAGCATTGAACATTTCTCTAGAACTTTTCTGATATTGACTCAAAACACGGCAAAATCGAATAACTTTTTTTTGGTTTTTCTCAACATTATCGCTCTTCTGATGTGGTGTAACTAAGAGATGTGAGTTTAAAAATATTTCACAAATGCATAATATTTTTGCAACAAATTTCATATTTTCTGGAAAGCATTGACTAGATATGAATTGTGAAGAAGCTTTATGAACTTCGTTTGTTTGTGCGATTTTTAACACAAGGTGCGAATGAAGGTTAAATGAAAGAATTTCGGTTTTACCTCCGAAGAAATATCAAGCACTAGTGTTGGAAACACAAGCTAAGAAAAAAATATAAACCAAATCTACGAGTGAAGCTCATATAGACTTGTAAAATATTTATTTAAAAAAAAAAACCTTCTCGCCGCCAACGCACAGGATGCTAGTGAATAGAAAGCCTCAAACGTAGACTCCAGCAGCTGCTTACCCAGAACCAGAGCTAACTTCAACAAAAGTAACGTTGACACAACAGAGTTGCTGAGGAAAAGCAGAGAAACGCTGGCGGAGCTATTCACTTTTTGGTTTTGTTGTCGCTTTGGTGACTTGCAACATGCCACACTTGAGTGTATCGAATTACATTTTGAAGTACACAATCAGGCGAATTAAAAGAAAGAAGAAAAAAAAGACGTTGCCTATGCTTTACAACTTTATACGTAGACACAAATATTTGTGTGTGAGTTCTTAAATTTCCTATGTGTAGTCTCGTATAACAAAGTTTTGCATACAATCCGTGTCATTATGCTCATTTTGAAGCTTTCGTGGGCGCTCACCGCTGGAACAGCAAAAGTGCCTAATTTTGTTGTCATTACTGTTATTCTTCTTTTTGCTTACTCATTTCCTATGCGACAATGATAAATGCCAGTTACACAGCGGAAAGGAAAAGTTTTTGGCAAATGTCAAAAGAAATCACGATATACTTGAAAATGAAAAGTGAAAGAAATGACTGAATGACAGTTGTGATTGGAGGAGCAGGGCTAAAGTTATTTGTATTGGTGACAAAGTTGCGTTGAGGATAATGCAAAATAACTAAGCGGCATGACTAAGAGAAGTATGGGAGCGAGTTATAGGAGGTGGATATAGAATGATATTGAAGAATTTTTTGAAATAACTTTAAGGGTATTTTTCATCTAAGCTGGCAGTTGCGTATGCTTTAAATTTTGTGGCACTCGGCTTTTAATTTTCTATTTCTAATCAGCTGATATTTACTTTTTTTCAGTACTGTTCGAAATCTTACACTATTTCTTATTTAAATTTATGTAAATAAATACTTTAAACTAACATCAACTAAGCCATTGCTTTGCGACTCCTGCTAGCACTATCGTATTTTGAACACCCACCCCTGCTTCATCTGCTGCCTAAGTAAACTTATGGTTTTTTTTTTTGTTTGTTTTATATTAGTGCTCCTTGTCTCAAGAGGACATACTCGTACATAATTATCATTGTCACGCAGTAGCGGCGCGAACGACATAAATTCTTGACTAACAGCAGCAATCTACCTAAATAATACAAATCAACAAAAATTTAAGGGTGACAACAGTCAAGGAGTGGAGGAAGCTCATCAATCGATTGTGTTGAATGCGTTTAAAAAATTTTGGGGGGCGCATCTGTGTTTTGTTAGCGAAGAATGGGGAATTTTGTATTCTTTAAATAGCCGCTAGGTTCATTCACTTCTCTAAATTGCCCAACAAAGCGTATGCAATTTATCTGGGTAGAAGTGTGGCATGCAAATTGACATTACACATACATACATATAGAACATATGTACTACGTTTATTGCTCGAGGGTGTGCGCTTCTTAAGCTGACAGCAAGAAAAATACGCTACTTCCCTTTCTGCCTTTAGCTGCGGAATTGTCAAAAGAATTATGTGGGGAAATTTATAGACTGTTTAAAGAGTGATTTACACTTGAGGCGTACTCGCGTTTGAGTGCTATAAATATTTTGTCTTAAAGTGACAATAATATTTATGTATACTATTAAAAAATAAAACGTTTTCTTTAAAATAATACAAAGATTTTATATTGTTTCTTCGAAATTTCCTTCCCAATAGTTTTATAATTATTAAAATAAAATTTTCTGGTTCTTAGGAAGACTATATCAACTGGATGTGTTTTGAATGCCTTTTTTTAAATTTTAAAGACGAAATGATGTATGTATATAAAATATTTTGAATATTATTCTTCGTTTTCATTATGTCATATATTTGACGACAAAATGCCAACTTGTTACACTTTTATATTTTGGATTGGTGTCAAATCAAAATATGTCAAAATTTTTGGTATTTTCATTTAACTGCCAACATTTGACTTCAAATTTGACGTAGTGAAAACCAAATAAAAAATTGTTTTTTAAAGAAGGAAGAAAACAAAAAATTCCATGTGACGTATCTTCGTAAAAATTTCGTTTTCAATAGCTTTATTTTTTTTCAAGAAAAACTATTTCACCAACTAACTGGATGTATTTTGATTTTTCTTTTTATATTTTGCATTGGCGTCAAATCGAAATATGTAAAAATTTTGGCGCTTTCCTTCAACTGACAACATTTACCGTAATTTGTCTTAAAGGAAACCAAGAAAAAAGTTAGTTTCTTAAAGAAAGAAAAATATTTGTTTATACTATTCAAAAATATGCAGTTTTTAAACATAATTCAAACAATGCGATATATCGTTTTCAAATCTTCGTTTTCAATAGCTGTATAATTTTTAAACAAAATTTTCTGATTCCTACAATAGGAAAACTATTTCATTAGCAGTTTGTGTTTGGAAGGTTTTTTTTTTTAATTTTAAGGACGAAAGTACGTAAAATATTTTAATTATTATGCCAAATATTTGACGACAAAACGGCAACATTTTACAATTTCATAATTTTGCATTTTCGTCAAATCGAAATAGTTTAATCAAACATTTGGCTCTTTTCATTCAATTGACAATATTTGACTTCAATTTTGGCATATTGAAAAACAAAAGAAATGTTCCTGAAGAAAAAATAATATTCCTGTATACTATTGAAAAATATGCCATTTTGAAAAAGAATACAAACAATTCAAAATTACTTTTTCAATAGTTTAATAATCCTTTTACAAAATTATCTGGTTCCTAGAAAAAGTATTTGACTAACTGCTTGTGTTCTGAAGGCCTTTTTTAACTTAAGTTTGGATTTCATTATGTCAAAAATTTGACGACAAAATATGACATGAAATGCTAACATTTTACAATTTTATAGTTTTCTGTTTGCGTCAAATACAAGGTGGCGCTAAAGTAATCCTCCTATCAGAAAATGCTATAAATTTTGCGATTGGCCCCTAATGTCAGTTATGTTTTGACATTTGTGTAGGAAACACATGCGAAATACACGTTAATAAACAATGTTACGCTACACTGCTCCAGAACGCGGAATATTGCTGACTATTTATTTGACCAATAATCGGTCGGTGACTTTGGCACAACGTGAATTTCGTCGCAGATTTCCTGGCCGTCTAACGCCTACTGGTGAAACATTGCGACGTTTAGCCGCTCGCCTCGAAGAGACTGGCACAACACGAGATGCTGCCAGGCATGGCAGACCCCGGAGTAGCCGTTCAGCAGAGAATATTGCTGCTGTAGCCGAGGATGTCATGGAAGCGCCGTTGACATCGACCAGACGACGTGCCACGCAAATGGGTATCAGTCGACGGTCTTTACAGCGAATTTTGGTGCAAGATTTGAAGATGTTTCCGTACAAAGTCCAGACGGTGCATCAGCTGTTAGCTGCTGACCGCCAATCGCGTCTAACATACGCTCAAGCCATCCTTAATCACCACCAAGAGGAAGATGATTTTTCATCAAAAATAATCATGAGTGATGAGGCCCATTTCCATCTTAGCGGGTACGTAAATAAGCAAAATTTACGCTTCTGGGGGCACTGAAAATCCGCGTGTAACCCACGAAGTGCCATTACACCCGCTCAAAGTCACTGTATGGTGTGCTGTTTTCGCTGGAGGAGTCATCGGACCTTTTTTCTTCGAAGACGTCGCGGGCCAAACGGTTACTGTGAATGGTGAGCGCTACAGAGCAATGATCAACGAGTTCTTTTTGCCGCAACTTGATGAATTGGGATTGGAAAACATGTGGTTCCAACAGGACGGTGCAACGGCACACACTGCACGTGTCACAACCGAAGAATGCATTTCCCGGGCGCCTAATCTCCCGTTTTGGCGATTTGCACTGGCCAGCAAGATCGCCTGATTTGACCGCTCCAGACTTCTTTTTGTGGGGCTTTTTGAAGTCGCGGGTTTATGTCAACAAGCCTCAGACTCTTGCAGCTCTTAAAGAGAATATCCGTCAAGAATGTGAGGACCTATCGCCGGAAGTTTTGGCCAAAGTGATGGAAAATGCCATAAAAAGGGCTCAAATGACAATCAACTGTGGCGGCGGCCAAATACATGACATCATATTCTCGACTTGATGTAAGAAAAACTAAAAGACCAAATAAAAATAATCCACAAGAAGAATCAAAGTTTTTCATTTTTTTTTTAATTACAGCCAAAAAAAACATCGGAAGTTTACTTTTGCGCCACCTTGTAGAAACATGTTAAATATGTTGCTGTTTTCATTCAAATGACAACATTTGACGTAAAATTTGACATAGTGAAAACCAGGCATTACAGACATAAACACGTATTTCTGCGCCTCCACCAACCCCAGCCTTGAGCTTTGAACCATCTGTGTATACATGGATGGGATCGGTCTTTCCAACCGCTTCCCGTTTCCACTCTTCCCTTGAGAGTAGGAGGGAGGGTCGTGAGTGCTGTAGCGAGCGTAGAAGTCGGCAGTGCACAGCCCATTTTCTTCACTCAAGAACGTTCTACCTTACCACTATGCCGTAGTGGAGAATTGTCCTAACTAAGTTTAGAGCCGGTTTACAATTTTAGGTTCCCTTCCCCCTTTTTTCCAATTGACCTAATGCAGGTGTATAGTACCACGGTTGCCTTTGCGCTCTATCTGCAATATTGGACCCCCAGTTTTGTTTCCTCTTCAAAATTAGTTCTAGATATTTGGCCTCTCTCTCTACTACTACGAGGGTCTCTCTCTCTAGAGTTAGATGTTCGTGATCCGGTAGCTTACCTTTTCTAATGAAGACACCAGGCTCGCTTTTACAGGATTTGCTCCCAGTCCTCGCCTGTCACAGCACTGAGAGGGATAATGTTGAGCGATCTATGAAGTAAATCAGTCAGAATTGAAAGGTGTTTGCCCGAAATTGTTACTTGTATTATAATATTTGCTTATTTATTTATGTTTGTACCTCCAATACCTTCTAGTTCTTTGAGGAGGTTGTTTACTGTTATGTTCCATAGAAGCGAAGAGATTATTCCCCCTTGAGGCGTACCTCTAACTGGAAGGCTTTTTATGGTTGATTCACCTAATCCTGCGCGTATTTCCCTTGAAGAAGTCGTTCGATAAATGAGATTAGAGTGTAGTAGGGAGAATTGAAAATTTGTTTTATTTTTTACGAGCTCTGCTTTTCACGCATATGCGCAACGGCAAGACGCTCTACGAATCTCGTAGTAAATCAGCTCAAGCTTCTTTTTCATGTGCCAAGATTATTTCGTAAACTACAAGACTCTAAGAAAGGCTCAGTTGGATTTCCAAAGAAATCCAGTAGAGCGCTTTTCTAAATTTAAAAGAGATATTTTTCACCGTCTTCCCTTACCGAAATGCTGCCTTCGCAATTGTCTATATTTACTTATTACCAAGATAAATAACAGCAATAGAAAACAGCTGAATGCAAAATTTCATTCAAGTCATTTGGAGCCTTTTCGCACCGACAATAACACAACTTTAACCACAAAAGGAGCACAAACGAAAAACTATATTGAACGCTTTTAAAGGTCTTCAAAACCAAAGTGAGCCAGTTTATGCTACAAGTAGATATACCCTACCTACCTCCCTACCTCCCTACCCTACAGTCACACATCACGGCTATAGGAGGAAAAAAACGCAAATCTGTGCCGACACGTTTTGCAACTTTACTTTATACTTTCAACTGTCCAGATGTCGATACGTTTGCAAAATATCTTTGAAACTTATCGATTGAATTGCTTGGCCGGCGCACGTGTAATGCCTTTGGCTCTAAACTCTAATGCGCGCACTCGCACACAAATATTGATAAAATATAGGTGGCTAAGAAAATGCCGGCTGACAACGAGGAACGAAGAACGAATAAAGGAAGAAAGGAAGTTAGCCAAAATGTGGCAACATATTGTATACTGGTTGCCAGCTATTCAAATGCTGCATAGCAACAACCGAAAAGCGCGCTAAAAAGAATTTGCAATCGCCCCAGCACCTTAACCAGAGAACATCAAACAAGTTCTCTGGTTTTGTGTAGGCAAGCGGTGACTATCGAAGTTAGCCATAAAAAAACAACAATATAATCGTACATCGGCAGAATTGCATGCATGAAGAACAGTTCGGGGGAGGAGTTGTTGCAACAAGGAGGGTGCAAGTGAGCTTTAGTATAAAATGTGTTACAAAGTAGCCGCCGTACGATATTTGAACTTACATTTACAAGCCAAAAATTGTGCTGTAAAAAAACCAATCTTTTTTAACATATGAATAGCGAAGTTAAGATTTCTGCAGATAGTCAAAAAGTTTTACTAAGTATTTTCCCAACCAAGTGCTTTTATCCATATCAGTAGGGAAACAGAACTTAAGATGAGTTAGGATTGAGGACCAAAAATAAACTTTAGTTTGATTTTTTTGTGAAAAATTTGTGCAAAAACGAAATTCTAATATATCTATCTAATCATTGTGTCATAGCATATGTTAGAAGATTTTTTGTTTTATATCATAACCATTTCTTTGTAACTTAAATTTTTTCGTTCACATTTGTTCAAATTTTTTGATTCCTATTTTTTCGTTCAAGTTTGATCGTTATTTTTTAATTCATATTATTTTGATCACATTTAATCGATAGTTTGAGGTTTTGAGTTTTTCGATCATAAAACATAAATTGTATTATGGGTTTAGTGTTGTTACTTTTATTGTCATCCTCCACAAATATTTAAGCATTTATTATAATCGAAAAAGTTTAAATCCAAGAATGACGATTATTTTTTTAACGAAAAAATAAATATCGATCAAATATGATTTGACAAATTTAAAGCCACGAACGACTAACGATTATGTTTGATCGAAAAAATAAATATCGATCACACAAAATAACGATCAAATGTGATCGAAAAAATTGAAATCAAAAAACAACAATTAATTATAAATCATAATTTTTTCTTAATAAAACTTATAACCCTTACGATCGCGGGTTAGAACACAAAAATGTTAAACCCGAAAGAGATAGATTGATTTTAAGACAACAAACTTGATAGTGAATTTTTGAAAATACTCAAATACGACTTAAGCTATTATTCCTTATTGGCACAAATATTTAATTCGGACATGTGAGCAGACACCTGCTAAAAGTTCGCGGGGAAAAATGGGCAATATACCCTTCGACCATAAAATGAGTGGATTTGTAAAATAAAAAATTATTGTTTTTGTTTTGAAAAAAACAAATAAAATGTGTACTTCTTTTCCTACAAAAGTTCACAAATTTTTTAAAATTATTTTTGCCTACGTAAACAACTTTGCTAATAAAGTTAAAGATGGTGTCCATGAGGGTGATACAAAAATATACTGCAAAGTCACATTTTCATATTCGCATTACCCCAGATGGAATGTTTAATGATACCAACAATGGGGAATCTAATTTGTTTTTGTAGAATTCATGAAATTTAATTTGAACAAATTAAATTTTTTTTTTATTTTAAATTGCATTAATCGTTTTTTCCAAAAAAGTATTATCAAAAATTATGAGCACCTTTTGGGGGCTTCAGGCAAGCACTTTATTACACAAAAATGAAATAGGCTACACAACTGCATACTAGAAAAATTTCTAAAAATTTAAAATTTGAAATTTGTAGTCCCGATGCTAATTCATTGACAAAAATCACCAACCTGACAGTTGTCAGGTTTACTGCGCCTAAAACTATGTGGCGAAAATGCGTTTTAGGTCGCTAATGACGATAACAACTACCAGGTTGCTGAGTTTTGTCAGTGTATCAGCATAGAGGTTAAGTGATAATTGCAAAATTTTGAAATTATGATTTGAAACTTATGTCGGTATTCTGTTAGCATTATCTAATTGAGACTTTTTAGTGATGTGGCTGATTTTGAGACTATTTGGTATTCAGTAAGCCGTCTCAAGTTTCTAGTCTCAAAATAAAGTCACTAATCGTCAGCTGGCAACAAGAGTTGTGAACGGATAATTTCGATGTTAATTTTATGATAACCATATTGTTTTAATTTTTAAAGAGCAGTAATGCTGTTGACAAATAATTGGAAAAGTAAGTCTATTGCGTGCTATCGATGAACAAATTTTCATTGAGGTTAATTGCTGAACATGCCATCAGTCTTTGGTGACATTTTTTAAAACTGCTGCTTGCAGAATACCGAAATCGTCTCATGTCACAAAAAATGTCTTTAATTCAAAGTCTCAAATTTAGTGACTTGAGCAGGGACTGAATTACAGAATATCGGCATTTGATTTATATCGTATAATCTACTTATACATGTTTAGTAAAAATTTAATAACGTCTAAATACGTTGCGCTACTATTTTATTGCTACCAGGTGTAATAACCATCTGGTAAAAATTGTATAACCATTTCATCTTCATAAATTATGGCTTTTTTTTTTAATTTTTGTATGATTCTGGGTGGCAAAAAAATAACTAGTTTGGGCCTAGCATTCAAATATTTATTAAATAATCTTTGTTTTGTCATTCATTTAAGGGTTATTAATTTTCAAACTTCTCATCCGTATCAAACAAAGTCTAGAATTGCTATAACAAAATAGAAGTATGATGAAAATTTTTCGAATTACTCTACAAATAAACGCAGACATAAACTTACTGGATATTTATGTGCGAATTGCAATGATGAATACTCGCTCGCCATCGATTTATGCCAAGTATGCCCACATATGGCGACGAAAACCACAGTCACTTTGGATACTAGCAACAACAAAAACAACAACAACAACGTTAGGCAGTGCCAATTTGCCTATTTGCCCATTTGGTTAGCGGCATCCGAGGCATCCGACGCATCACCGTCTCAACGACCTAACAATGGAGACGCTGGGCGTTGGCGGGCTGTAGACGAGAAGCAACAACTATTTACCAACCGGCGACCGGCAAACGATCGACGTACAATGAATGACCGACGACGACAATATTCAAGTTATGAGCTGCAATTTATAAATATATATATATATATATATATTTATTTTTTATAGACACTGACTGGCGTTCCATATTAGGCATCATTAAGTTATTTGCTATTGACTTGTATGGCGGCGGCGCACAATCGACCCCAGTGGAATAGGAACTGCATTGTACACTGCGCCCATAAGTGTGGACATAATAAATACATATGTACATATTTACAAATTTCAATGTGCATGCAGTTTCTCAGCTTAGCCGGTCGAGCGTGTGGCTGCCTAGCTAATGCTGGCTGTGGTTGTTGTTGCTATGTTGCTGTTGCAATTGGGCGCCCCTCGAAGTGCAAGTTGGGCGGAAATTGAGTGATTTCTGATAAAAAGTCAATAATGCAACGATTTTATGTGCGTTGGCTGCTCTGTACTGAGTTATGAATGAGCTATGCGTCTCTTGGCATTTAAACGAAAGAGTGCAAATAATTCGTATATGTGTGAAAATTTGCTAGCATGTCTGCACATGCAGCATATTTTATTTAAGTTTTTTTTTTTTTGAGAATTGCGGCCTGGAAATGCATTTTTTAATTAAAGTTGAAATAAATTGGTTTTGCTTCCGCATCACTTTTGGCTGCTGACATTTTGCGGAGCTGCAAAAGGAAAGAAAACAACAACAAAAATTTACTTTAAGTGGACGGGAATTATTGTGTGCTATTTGTGTTTGCATTGAGTAGTAGTTAGTTGGAATTATTGCTTTTGCTTCAGCACACAGAGTTTGCTGATGAAATCATAATTACTGTTTTTTTTCCGCTCTAAATGATATGAAGGATTAGTAGGAGTCTGTGGGTTGTTCAGCTGAAGCTAAATAACTCAAAATATAACACTGCTTAAAAAAATAAAAATAAAATCTCAGTTAATTGTAAAAATCCTGCGACTCTATTTTGGATTCACTACAAGTAGGATGCAATATAAATACTAAAACGAACAGCCATGCAAGTTTTTTGTGAAAATATATTTATTTGAGAGACATAACAAAAAAAATTATAAAGGAATTATTATAGTAAGGTACAAGTCTTTTCATAAAAGTTATGACCGTGATAAATATTTTTAAGTCTTCAAAGACTTTTTTGTTGAGTTTTATATTATAAAAGCCTTCTGATAATAGTTATTAGCGCGATATATTTGTTTAAGTCTTCAAAAATTTGAATTTTCAGACCCATATAATGGGTGTTTTTTTTAGGGGTATAGAACTTCGAATTGAAATAAAGCACAAGAAAATCGTTTTAAGGTCCATCAATTTGGCTTTATTGGAAGGATAATTTTATGCCATTAATGTTTAAATATGATTTCGGGCATGTGGCCGCCGCGGCTGGCTCGAATAAAGCCAATTCTACAGGTCCAATTTTCAACCACTTTTTCGAGCATATGGGGCCGTATGTCGGCAATAACGCCACAAATGTTGGCTTCCAATTCCCCTAACGTTTCTGGTTTGTTGGCGTAGACGAGCGACTTCACATATCCCCAAAGAAAATAATCCAATGGTGTCAAATCACACGATCTTGGTGGCCAATTTACAGGCCCATTCCGCGAAATTATGCGCTCATCGAATGTTTCCTTCAATAAATCGATTGTGACGTGCGCTGTGTGGCATGTAGCGCCGTCTTGTTGGAACCACAACTCATCCACATTCATGCCATCCAATTCGGGAACAAAATAGTCGGTTATCATGGCTCTATACCGGTCTCCATTAACGGTAACTGCCTCTCCAGCATTATTGCGGAAGAAGTATGGCCCAATGACTCCACCAGCCCATAGAGCACACCAAACAGTCAGTTTTTGTGGATGTAATGGCGTTTCAAGGGTCTCATGTGGATTCTCTTCACTCCAAATGCGGCAATTTTGCTTGTTGACGTAGCCATTCAACCAAAAATGACCCTCATCACTGAACAAAATTTTGCGATGAAAATCAGCATCGAGATCAATCTCATTTTCGGCCCATACACCAAAATCACGACGCATTGCATGGTCTCGCGGCTTTAATTCTTGCACAAGCTGGATCTTGTAAGGTCGCAAGCCAAGATCTTTGCGCAAAATCTTCCATAAAGTTGATGGACAAAGCTCCAATTGCTGTGCGCGGTGGCGAATCGATTCATTCGGGTCCTCTTCAACACTTTGCTCTACAGCGGCAATTGTTTCTTCGGTGCGCACTGTTCGACGTCTCTGCGGATGCGTATTATCACATAGAGTAAACGTAGTGCGAAAACGATCCATGGTTAACCGAATTAATTGCTCTGATGGACGATTATGTCGACCATAAAATTGACGGAGCTCGCGGTAAACTTCGCGAACTGAACCATTATTTTCGAAATAAATTTGCACGATTTGCAAGCGTTGTTCTTTTGTCAACCTGTTCATGATGAAATGGCAAACCAAACTGAACATAAATGACATTAGAGTTGCCAGATTTGACCACAAAATGCCAGCTTTATCTCTATTCGAAAAACAAACCTGTAAAAAAAACACCCGCTACATACAAGTCTTTTCATTATAGTTATAAGTGAGAAAAATATTTTTAAGTCTTCAAAACGTTTTTTGTTGAGACTTATTTTATAAAATTCTTAAATTTTCTAAATATAAGGCCGAAGATAACATAATAACTAAATCATTCTAGCGGGTTTTGAGAAATTTTGTGAATAAAAAAAGTGTAAGTTTTTCCAACATTTCTGCGAAAAAAAGTCAAATCATCACCTTAAAACACTTCCATAGATTGGATGGTGGGTCGGTTGGCTTAAGTGAATTAGCACCCTTATAACAAGCAATTAGCAAAATAGCCATTTTCATTCCACAAACCCATTGCCCTTAATGAATTTCAGTTTGTCATACAGAAAGAGACCGATGTACTCAGAAATGATCTGCTTGAATATTTTACCGAGTATCTTTAGCCTTACCCTAGCGAGAGCTGGGCACTCCCACAGAAGGTTTTCGGCTGTCTCCATTGAGCCAGGGTCCACGTAGCTGCGACAGAATCGGCTGCAGAGTAAGCCAGTTCACTAAGCATTCACTCCTAAAAGCCAGTGCCCTGTGCAGAGACTGCCGTGAGTTTGTACGTAGTTTCTTTGCTCATACCTGAAAGAGCTCTGGTTTTTGGCGGATTATAGGACACCCAAAACTGCGGGGTAATCCTATACGATCCTGTATGGATCCACGTCTATGTAGCTGTTGAGTAGTAAAATTTGGCAATCCTGCTTTTGAACTCTCGAAGCGAGGCACCTACATATGTACATATATCCACCGCGTGGGACCCGCTCATTGCAGAGCCACACGTCGCCAGTTCATCCTCTGTTTCATTACCGTAAACGGCATATGCTACGGGACTCATATTAGGGTAATCTCGAACGTGATATCGAAACCAGCTCTCTTCCACATTCATACACTAGTTGGGATCTAACCGAGATAGGAGACAGAAGATAGAGCTTGAATAGCCGCTTGCCTATCTAAGTGCATTTTGCTTTAAGCATCTTACTGCCTCCTTTATTGCAAACGTGGTTGGCCACTTCCCTGAGACAAATACATGCGGCTTCGGAATTTCTTCACGGGTATTTGGGAAGCCACGTCTTTGCCAGGGTGTACTCAGAGGACAACGCCTTAATCTAAGCGGAAGTGCGTTGAGAATGGAGTTGTGCCCGAACGTCCGTTCGTTCCAGAACTCAAACGCACATAGTTTATTAACCAGCTAATCCTTTGTAAGAGAGCATAGAAAGCCACCGAGGCCTTCCTTGCCTTGCTCTTCGATGTTTATTCGCCAACTAAGTTTGGGTTCCAGTATAACACAAAGATATTTCCCTTTGTTTGACAGGCTCAGTTCCGACCTTCAAAACTTTGGTTCGTGGAATCAGGTAATTTGGTTTTCTTTGAGAAAGCATCTACAGGTACATTTAGAGTTTTTTCGACAGGGTGAAAAAATGATGTTTGTATATTGGAACGATTTTCCGTCATCATTTGTCAAGTTTGGTTAGGATATACGTCACATTTAAAGTGTTTTCTTCAAATTGCCGAATTTAAATATTTGTAGTCTACAATAAAAATGGCATTTATATTTTTGAGCGGTGCATTATACTCGTATAATATAATTTGCGCCACTGTCATGCTTCTTCTCCGCCATATTATTGTGTGCTTCTTTTTTTTTTGTTTTTATTTTTGGGGGAAACATTTATTAAAGATGACCATTAAATTGAATGTGAGTGTCATTGATAAACTCAATTAACGCTCAATTACTACGCCAACGAGCAAAAGCACTATCGAAACTACACGCAAGTATTTACATAAATATATTTTCTACTGCCCCATGCCTCGCCTCACACACTGCCCGCCATGCGACGGATGCATCACTTGGCAAACTTGCGCTACTTGCGAATTTCACATTGCGGTTACTCGCTGCGAATTCCAACCAAATGCATTGTGAATACATTGTGTGGCTGACATCCGGCGGCGACATTGTGCCACTCGCTTGACAGGCAGACAAATGGCGCGAAAGTCAGACAGTAGCCAATTGAAGAGTCAGTCAATCAAAAAGGCGGGCAAACAATCATTTTGGTTAGTAGATATAAATTTGTATGAAGTATATTTGTTGTTGGGTTGAAGGATCAGCTAGACCGTGAAGAGGAATGCACGTCGAAAAAAAAAACAGCCGATCGAGCAGTCAGTCAGTGCGTCAGTTAGTTAGTGGAACAATCAAACAAAACGCCAATGGCAAATTATTTCCGCATTCAAGGAAGTTTGGAAAAAAGAATGCTCTTTATTTGTCCACGTACAGTGGTATGTTTGTGCGTTAGTGATGTTCAAAAGTATTTACATAAATAATGTTTTTAATTTCTACCTCCCGCCCACTTCCCCTAGTGCGGCCTATTTCTTCGTGCATTCCTCTCACACACTCATACATCTATAGACTTTGTTTAAGTATTACAAACGCACCTCTACACCATCAACCTCAATGAAACTGCAATGTCCGATTTAATGGCTTCGGATGCTTAAAATCTCACTGTTTGTTGATTTAATTCGACTGTGGTTTTGTGCTTATTTATTTTGTGTTTTTTTTTTTTTTGGCTACTCAAATACTCAAGTGCAGATCGCCAGCATTCAAATGCTCATTTGCTGCTAGAGTAAATTTTATGCCGCAGTAGCGGTGAGCAGCAGCAGCAGCACGTCAAGCATAAAGGAAGCTGTCAATTTTGAGCAGTGGGTGAATAAATATAAACTACAAATACATATATACAATAGTATTAATAGTACGCCTATCCATCCGATAGTCAGATAGATGAGTTTTCAGATCGTCAGCTATTCAGAGAGCTGCTTGAACTTGCGCTGCATGGCGCATTATACTCGTAGTAAATGAATGAATCAATGGATGAATGAATGAATGAATGGTGGGTGAGTCTCGTGTATGTGCTAACGATTGTGTGGAAGGAAATTGTGTGTGTGTGTGTGCCTGTGTGTAACTATGAATGGCTATGTGGGCATACCATGCGTGCTTACAAAAATAGTTGCTACCGAATTCGGTTCAAACACATACACACAAACATATATGTACACATATGGTACATAAGGCCTTCGGTGAGTAAATTAGCTGAAATGAACTAGAGTACAAAATTAGTTTAGTTACTAATCGAGGGCAGTTAAAATTACTTTTTTGACAACGTTCTATAAAATAAAAATATTCGAATTCAATAGGAACTCGTTCCATTTTGTTCTGTTAGGGGGCAATCAATTTTTGAAAAAGATAAAAATAAAACTGCAACTCACGGTGCACGGCAACATCATTTTCGGTGAGTCCAACTGAGGATGAAAGACATGAGTCCCATTTCTTTGTGACCGACTTGCAAAAGAACACTAGGTACTCTAACTCGGAAAAAGATGCGAATTGAGTGTTGGGAAGTGAAAAAACTGCGCTATTGTGAATGATCCCTGCGAAAATACATGGGAAATTTTAGTTTAAGACATAATTTGTTTTTATTTGTATAGTATTATTAAATTATAACTACGTCGTATACGCATTTACCGGCAAAACTATTTTCCATTCTTCAATGGCACTAAACAAATCGCATCTTTAATAAAAGATGTCAACAGGGTTGCTTTTGCACCCAAAATAAATTTTATCCGCGTTGGAGCAAGTTGGGTACAAAGAAATGGGCCTATGGTATAAAAAAAGCCTTCAAAGATTTTTGGATTCTCTGATCAAATTAAAATTAAATTCAGTCAATGAACAGATAGATTAAAAACAAAGTTTACATTTTCTTCCGTAAAAAAAAAACTTTGTAGATTCCTTATATGGAAGAAATTGCCCAACACAGTCAGCAAAAAAAATTATCATTATTGAAGTTGGATTGGCCACAAAATGACATACCGGAAAAGTTTGAAAAATTCCGATTTCAAAATTTTAAAAATTTGATATAGGTTTCATTTTTTGTAGAATTTACGTACAAAGTTTGAAATTTTTATTTATATGCTTTTTTTTACAAAAACATATTAAAACAAAATTTATAAACATAAGTGGCAAATTTTGTTGAATTGAATTTTGATGTGCATTTTAAAGTGGAATGAAAGTCTATGCAGTGGGGCATCATATTTGGAGGTGCAATAATTCCAACTGAAGATGAAAGAAAAAAGTTTTGCATTCTCTGGTCAAATTAAAATTAGTTTGAGTGATCGCTAGTGAATTGAAAAGTTCTAGGCAATTTTTCGCCGTAATATGTCACTATAACATAAAAGTCAACAAAAATAAAAATTAAATAGGTATTACTTTCAAAAATCACTCGCAAAATATTCAAACTTAATATATAATAATATAATATTGCACTATAAAAAAAAATAAAACCCAAAATCTCTGTGCGATTGTAGCGAAATTATATATGTATAAAATAAGGTAAATAAATTTTCATATAAAAATTGGATAACAGGGACCGTAACGGTTATAATTTTTATTAAAAAAAATTATGATTTAGTCTTTTTTGTGACTTTTATTTTTTCGAACAAAAATCGTTTTTACTGGATTTTTATTTTTCCGATAAAGGATAATCGTTATTTTTTTAATTTTCACTTTTTAATCAGTTTTGATAGTTATTTTTAAATTTATATTTTTTTGATAAAAAAATTCATATTCTTGTGTTTACAATATTCCGATTATATTTTATCGATATTTTTGAATTTATTTGATAAAATAAAAATCGTTCTTCTTGGAAATTGCTCCATCAAATTTGTTCATTATTAAAAGGTCTCTCGATTTTTACAGCGAGAAGAAATACTATATTTTACAAGGAAATCCCGTCAGACGTTGTGCTGTCCATATTTATTTTTTAATTGCATTTCGGTTTCCGTTTCATAAAACAGGTGGCAACTTGTACTCGCCGAGACGAATAATTGGGCACTCATATTTTAATATTTGTTATTCTTGTGTATAATTTATTTAAATATGACTTTTCAAACAGATGGCATCCCCCTTAAAAATACACCAATAAACTTTTTCTTAGCGAAACAAATTATTTGATAAACATATTTTACTTTTTCATATAACTTGTTTAAAGTTTAATTAGATTCGGTTTTTCATACAGGTGGCAACCTTCTGTATGCTATAAGCCTTCTCTTCAGCGAATCGTATATGTAGGATTCATACATATTTTAATATTTCATATAACTTGTGTATAATTGAATTAAGTACGAATTTGCAAACAGGTGGCAACCCTCTGCTAAATATAGCAAGCAATAAACCATCTCCTCAGCGAATCGAACCGTTTAATACTCATGTGTAAATATTTTATATACTTGTGTATATTTTAGTAAAATTTAGCTTTGCAAACAGGTGGCATCTCGCTCCAAAATTTATGTATGTATGAAGATTCTTCTCACCGAGACGAACCGTGTGGCTTCGATATTTTAATATTTCATTTTAATTGTGTTGAATTACACTGTGGAACAAATTGAGGTAAGCAAAAGTTAGGTCGATTCTAAGAGTGAGGGGTGAAAATAGAGGCAACATTAGAAGACCCGTATCGCGGCGTTTGTTTATGTTAGTTCGAATTTTTTTTCAATCGACCTTCGAAATTTGCAGTCAAATGCCGATTTTCAGCATATTATTTATATGGTTTTTTTGCTATAACTCGTCGACTAATTGATACTTTTTCAACCTGTTAAAGCCAAATTATTGCTAGAGACCTGCGCAACAATTGGAAATTTGCTTTCTGTTTGATCCATAATATTCTTCTCAGTTTCTTCAATAAATTTCATTTGAACAGAAAACAATCATAATACAAAATTTGCGTTTTCCAGCTTAATATTAATTTACTTCTCATTTCTTATGTACCAATTTTTCAGTGTTGGTTTTGAAGAAACATTCAAAAAGAAATTATAAAAATATGGAAAAAAATATAATTTTGAAATGTTAGTTATGAAAAGTTTTAAGTAAAAAAATTAAATAAATTAAATTAATGATTTGGCCAGTTGCCGTTTAGCAGGCGGCTGTGGATCAACATCACTGCTCTCTCGAATATCTTGGTCATCGTCATCATCATCAGAAAGGTCGATAATTTCGTCCAACAGATATTCTGGAATTTCATCTTTATCTTCCCCTTCTTCCTCTTTTTCCTCTTTTCCCTCGTCTTCCTCTTCTTCAAAGGTGTTTTTATACCACCAACAAATTTTATTTTGAGGCGAACCGTTTGACTTCCATATTTTAATAATATATTTCATATAACTTGTGTATGTTATTTTAATTAGACTTTTCAACCAGGTGACAACTCTTATGAAAGTTAGCTATGAATATTCTTTATGAGGCGAACTGTTTGACAGCCATATATTAATAAATATAATACTTTTGTATGTTTTAACTAAAATTTGACTTTTCCAATAGGTGGCAACCCTCTTTCACGCATAAAATATACTTTGGGAAGACCTATTCTCATAGCTACCAAATATATTTAGAAAAGTTCATAACTTTTTCATGACTTTTATGTATATATTCATTTATTTATTTGAGTGTCTATATATTTAGTACATTATTTACATATTTTTATTTGACGATTTCAATCTATATGCATATGTCTGTATACAAGGAAATCTGACCGCTTTTTTCGTTTGCGCTCTTCATTTGGTTTTATTTGTGTCAATTTGACAACTGAAATGTCCGTTTCATTTGCGAGTAATACGGAAGTTCCGTTGTGGTCACTTTGTGGCTACTTTTATAGTTACCCAAGTTTTCTGTGTGCACAGCGGCGTAGGAAATTTTCATACTGTGTAAAAGATTGATGATTTACACATTTGCAAAAAACCTCGATTCAGTAGTTCTTGTTGGCAATCTTCTTCATCATTATTATTATTATTATTATTACTTTGCGAGCCAAGAATGATAGAATACAAGATTGCGCCTTCCCGCGGTGAAATGACAGATTTCGCCTTTAGTAAACAAGAATGCGGGAGAGAGAAAATTGAACAACTTCCAATATTTCATTGAAAAACGTGTTCTAATTGTTCTAAAGTGTAAAATATGAATTTATAGGCAGACATTTAATAAATAAATTCGCAAAATACTAAAAAAAAGTGTCTCTTTTTCTTAATTTGTGAAAAAAGCTTTGTCTAGTTGAAGTTGAGAATTGTCAAACCCGGCAAAACCAAAGTAGCAGTACTTCTAAAGGCGTCACCTTCAGTATTCAGTACACCGTGTTTGCGAGCTATTTTTGTTGTTGCCACATTTTCTTGGGCGCACAAGTAAGTGACGTTGACAACAAAATTATTACGATGACGCTGTTTATATCTCAATTTATTTTTGTTTTGGTGTTACGTACTGTTTAGTTGCTTTGCTGTTATACGGCTATTATTGAATCATTAATTTAATGCCCCATTGGCGCATAAACAATAGGCAGTGGTTGTCTACATACATATCTACTTAAATACTTTTATTATATACATACATATATTAACGTTAATAAACAAATATAAATGTATGTAGATTTGAGTAAATCTCTACAAAGCGAAACACCGCAGGATATCTGAAAATAAAGACATTCGCATGCTTGGAGAAATAAGCGTATTGTATTTCAAGCTGGGTAATAGAAAACAAAGTCTATCCACAGGCGCTGACGCATTGCCGCATTAAGTAAGCCTCCGTAACTGCGCTACAATTCATAATATTTTAGTGAAACCGTTAATCTTAGGTACATAGTTTAATGCTCGCCATAAATTACTGCACGTAATTTTCGCTTCACTTTGTTTAGAAAATCTTCATTATCAGTACTCAGGTGTTTTTATTTTTTTTGTCGCCCAAATTTTCCTTCGTCAATATTGAATTTTTGTTTTCAATTATTCACTTGGCTTGATTTTCTGAACATGACATTTATTGCCACACCACATGAAGATTGACAGCAAATTCATTATCATTATCAGTGTGAAAAAACCGTTGTATCTGGTGACCTTTTCATTCCGAATTTCACGGTGCTGAGTGGTGCTCATATTGAATTTAACAATTCTTGCGTTATGGGCGGATGCGGTCGAAAAAAAACGTCACGCACATACACAATTGACATTTGATTGCTATTAACATGAAAATAGATTGGCAATACTGGTAGGCAGCAATATAATCAAACATATTTGACATTCGAGAGAATGTGAGAATTGTGCGCATTTAACATGTATGTATTTTTTAAATTACTGCAAAATTATTAGTGCATTTGTACACCATATAGCTTGCTGTTTGGCTGAACTTCGTCTACAATTCGTGGTATGCGTCTTGATGTTGTAACACAAATTGAGCGACCTACAGTTTTAAATCTACTCCGAACGGCAGATGTATTTTGTGAGAAACACACTCGGAGGTTTTCCATTGCCTGCCGAGGTGCAACCACTTCATATTTCTAAACAACCTCGTCAGCTCTCTAATTTTGACCTGACCTGATCGTCAAGTTCCTTAAATAAATAGCTTCAGCTGTCCTTTTAGCTCGTGCCGAACAGCGGCAGGATAGGTGATGTTTCGTTTCTGCTTCCTTCACGTGACGACAACTGCTAGAGTAGTCACGCCCCTAGTCTTGCTGCGCGCGCATCTGCAGTTGAGGTGAGATTTCGTTCGTTGGCCACCCATCAATGGCCAGACTGCCTTGGCAATTTGTCAAGTAGGTTCAGACCTGTCGTTTGTGATTTTAACAAATATTTGGTTTATCAATAGCCTACATGTCTGCGAAGGGATGCCAATACCATACTGCCAGAATCACTAATATCACTTACCGGAAGAGTTGTGCCTTGACGAGCAGGCTCATCAGCTTCGCAGTTACCCCGTAAGCCGCAGTGACGGGGAACCCACATGGTATGTGTTGAGAATCTCTCAGCCATCTCTTTTAAAAGATCGGCGGCATTCACATAGCTGCCAACATGAGTGACGTTCTCCTTAGGGAATTCATAACCGCCTGACAGCCAGTAAAAATGTGAATTTCATCACCGGGAATCATATCACACTGTACCAGTGATGCGGCCTTCAAGATAGCCAATAAGCTCCGCCTGAAAAACACTGCCGTAATCGAGTAGATGGATGCTGAAAGTTATGCCCAATTGTACCGCAAATACCCTTTGTCCAGCTTGGAGCTACCCGTGGAAACATGGAAGGTTCCACTTTTCCTAGCCTCTCCTGTAGCTGAGTTAATAATTTGGATTCGGTCGAGCGAGTGGGAGCTTGCGCGTAGTCGGTTACCGTAGACAGTTCCGGGAGTTCGGCCGATATTGAACTGTGGCATAGTCCCTGCCTGCTGAGCAATGAGATAACTGCCTCTTAACTGATGATATTAAAGGCACCTTCTCTATCTAGAAAGATCGCTAAGGAGTATTCTTTGTGGTGCAAAAATTTTTCAATATTAAAGATAAGGCTGTGAAGGGCAGTCTCCACACCCTCACCCGGCCCACTATCCATCTTATGCAAGTGACTATAATGCGATCCAATGTTTTTAAACGGAAGCACGAGAGACTTATTGGCCTGAAATCGTTGCACTTGTTATGTGATGCTGTTCCCGCCTCTGCGATAAATACTACATTATTCTGGGCCCATTTTTGTGGTATTTTATTGAGGCGTACTGTCGTCATATATAAATATATAAAATAAAAATCTTTTCAAAAAAATCGCAAAAAATGAGCGAAGTGTAAGATTAAGGAATATACATGCAATAAAATTTCATAAGTAATATTTTCGCTGAACACTCGAATCTTTTGACTCTTCAAAAAATAAAGTTTTTGAAATTCTTAGATAATTAAAGTTATCTACAAAATTATTTTTGTGAAAATTTCGCTAGAGGTCTTAAAGCCGAATTTTACATAAAATAAATAAAATAATGTATTTTTCATTCTATATTCTTTGTATCAAATAATAAACAACAGAAATATACTTTAATAAAAATGAATTAATCATCAATTTGCTTGGAATTTAAATCGGCCCAAGTGCGCTTTAAAGCTGCAACCAAAAAAGGACAATCACTTATTATTCATTATTGTTACAATGCCATAATTGAATTGAATTTTTTGCATCAATTCTTCTTTTATATGGGCGCAAATATTTATTTAAATTTTGAATGCCAAATGCAACCTAAGTCCTCATGCGTACACACCTACATTCATACTTACATAAAGCAACCAACCACATACACCTGTGTGCAAAGTAATAGTATGCCCAAGTTTTGATTTTAGCTTCTTATGTTACATATATGTATAGTAAAATCGATATTAACTAATCCATTCTAACTTGGTGCGAAAATATAAAAAAAAACTTACAAATGTTCATCAAAATATCCAATTTTGCAACATTTTTGTTGTACGAAAGTACAAGTTTTAAATGGCTCAAAGATCCTATTTAAAAAACGAAGTATAGAAAAAATGTGCAATGCTTCAAAGAATCAATTTATTATACTAAAAATTGTGGGACTTAAAACTGCGTAACCATAAATTGTAAAAAAAAAATACGTGCGCAAGTGCCGATTCCACAAAGAGATATAGAAATAAATATGGGACATCCTTTTTAGTTTTAGTTTGAGTGAAAATAGTAGTAGAAATTAGTAAAAATTACTAGGAGTAATTTTAAAATAGTAGTAGAAACTAACAAAAAATTTTATTAGAAATTAGTGAAAATAGTAGTAGTAATTAGTAGTAGCATTAATAAAAACAGTGGTAGAAAGTTATTGGTAGTATCATTTATAAAAATAGTAGCAGAAGTTAAAAAAAAATCATAGTAGTAGAACTAGTAAAAATAGTTGTAGTATTTAGTAGTGGAATTATTAAAAAATAGTAGAAGATATTAATAAAAACAGTAGTGGAAATTAATAAAAAGAATGAGAGATTAGTAAAAATAGCAGTAGTTATTAGTAAAAATAGTAGTAGAAATTAGTAGTAAAATTAGTAAAAATAGTAGTAGTAGCATCAGTGAAAATTGTAGTAGAAATAATTAAAAAGTAGTAGTAGAAATAAGTAGTAGCATTAGTAAATATAGTAGTAGAAGCCAGTAGAAATAGCTGAAGTATTTAGTAGTAGCATTAGCAAAAATCGTAGTAGAAATAATAAAAACAGTGGTAGAAATTAATGAAAATAGTACTAGAAATTGGTAAAAATAGTAGTAGAAATTAGTGTAGTAGCATTCGTAAAAATAGTAGTATACATTAGAAAAAAAAAACAGTAGTAATTAGTTGCAGCCTATAACATACATGGCTTGTGATGCGATTCTCACGCGACTGCCGTGACGCGATGTAAATAATCACTGCCACTAAAAAAGTTTCAATTCACAAATTCTGATTAAAAAGGTGATTCAAATTTGTTTATTTTTTTTTTTATTCTGCAACAAGTTGAAAACTTGATTTAATATGCGCTTTTTATACAAGATAATCTTAAAACAAAATATTTATAAGAAAAATAAAAAATTAAATGACAATACGTCTCGTTGCTATTATTTTGAACACAAGTGCACATACAAATATGGTCAACGGGGGGCAAAGGCACATGCCACTTAGCGACAAACAAACTTGAACCTCCCCAAAAAAATATTATATTATTCTTTACTTATGCAGCAAGCGTGTGCAAAATAGCAAACCAACAGTACAAAAAAAAAAAACCGAAAAATATTTTAGTAAAATCACTTTATGGATACGTTTTATATGTGTATATGGTAATTTTCATGCTGAAAATTTATATGCTGTGGCAGAGACAACTTGCAAATCCCAGCCTGAGACTGGGCTGAAGGCAAAGGCAGCTGTGGCGTGGTGGCAGTTTACTTAATGGCAAAATGGCACAGTCACTTGCATACCGAAATGCGAAAATAGCAATTGTGCCCACAACTGCACGTCGCGCAATGCGCCGCCTCACCGATAGTGCGAAGTGCATTATGCATGTTGCATGCTAATTTGCTGCAGCATTTCACAATTGTTAGCGCGCCTGCGCCTGCATCTGTACTTCTGCCCCAACTGGAGTTTTATGGCAATTGCTGTACTGCCTGGGTCGCAACCAACGCGTGCGTGGGGGTTTTAATGGATTTTTTAGCGCTTTGTGGCACAGCACTGCGAATGAGGCTGTGGGTTGAAGTGCCAAAAAATACAAACAGCAAGCGCACATACTTAGTTTTGTAGGAAATTGCTTTTTATTCCTATCTGGCATATTATTTATTAATATTTGTTTTTTTTTTCTTTTGTTGCTTCTGCTATTTGTTTGCCAATTCGGTGGTTTGTGATTATTTTCATATTATTTTGCTTGCCGCGCTGATTTTCATTTCCTTTTTAGACAAACGCGACGAAAATTGCAATAATCAAGCGAGGCACACACTCAGGCAGTCAGTCAGTCAGTTAGTCAGCGATTCACTTAATGCTAGCTAGCAGCTAGCGGTTTGTTGATTATCCGCGTGTGTGCCTGCGCGAGCGCCCTCTGTGTTGTTTTTGGTCGCGCATTCGCATTTTATTCAAAAGGAGTCAGCGCTCAAAAATTTAAGTTGCATTAATGTTACCATATGTGTTTGAAATTATTTAACTACATTAAGTATATTGCAAACCCATACACTGACAAATGAACAGATGCTTATCCAAATCAAATAACTTACAAAGTAAATTGTCGTTCGCTATCACTGTGGGCAATAATTTTCAAAATAATATTAATCATAAAAAAAAACACGCCTGTATCAAAAAGCGCGAGCCAGAAGTAAAACTTCTTTGCCAATTCCATAAAGATATAAAGACTTAAATATCGGAGTAGTGGTGGTAGTAGTCATTAGTTGTGAGTAGTAGTAGTAGCAGAGTTTAATAGTACTTAGTAGTATTCAGTAGTACCAATAATAAAAACAGTAGTAGTAATGAGTGGTAGTATAAGTAAAAATAGTTGTAATAGTAGTAGCATTAATAAAGTAGTAGTAGCATTAATAAAAGTAGTAGTAGCATATGTAAGAATAGTTTTAGAAAATAAAAGTAGAATCACTAAAAATAGTAGTAGAATTATTAAAAATAGTAGAGAATTGTTAAAAATAGTAGTAGAATTGGTAGTAGTAGAATGAGTAAAAATAGTAGTAGCCATTAGTAGTAGTATAATAAAAATAGTAAAAAAATTAGTAAAAGCATAGGTAAAAATACTAGTAATAATAGGTAGTAGCACTAATAAAAATAGTAGTAGTAATTAGTAGAAGCATTGGTAAAAAAGTAGTTGAAATTGGGAGCAGTATAAGTAAAAACGGTAGTAGTAATTAGTAAGAGCATTGATAAAAATAGTAGCAGAAATTAGGAGCATCATAAATAAAAGTAGTAAAAGTAATTAGTAATAGCATAAGTAAAAATAGTAGTAATACTAGGTAGTTCCATTAATAAAAATAGTAGTTGTAATTAACAGTAGCATTGATAAAAGAGTGGTGGGAATTGGGAGTAGCATAAGTAAAACGGTAGTAGTAATTAGTAGGAGCATTGGTGAAAATAGTAGTAGAAATTAGGAACAGTATAAGTAAATATAGAAAAAGTAATTAGTAATAGCATTAGTAAAAATAGTAGTAGTAGTACTACCGTACGTAAAAATAGTTGTAACTAATAGTTGTATGAGTAAAAATAGTAGAAAGAATTAGTAGTAGCATTAGTAAAAATGGTAGAGTAATTAGTAGTAGCATTAGTAAAAATAGTAGTGTAATTAGTAGTAGCCGTTGTAATAGCAGTAATAATTAATAATTATAGTAGAAGTTGCAATTAGAAAGTGTAGTAGCTAGTAGTACATACTAGGAGTAGAAGTGGTAGTAGTAGTACTAGTAGTAGTTGAGGTTGTGAACCAGCCTTGAACTACTCGTCGAGTGTCCCCGAACTTGAAGTCGAAGTCACAAGCAATCCTGAAATGGTCTTGAAAAAGGTTCTTAAATGATCCCGAAGTATCTAATTCGAAATTAAACCCGAAACGGTCTAGAACGTGTCTTCAATTGGTTCTGAACTGTATCATATAAGCGGCATCTGGTGACTTTCTGACGAAACTTCGTGACGCGATTCTGACCCGACCTGCGTTACGCGATTCTGACGCGATTTTTTTGTGCGATTCTGACCCGACCTTCGTTACGTGATTCACACGCGACTTTCGTTACGCGATCTAAAATAAATATAAAGTAACTTTAACTTTAACAAATGCCAGAAATTATTTGCGTTCATGATGGGCATACAACATCCATATGTACCCGCGAGTGTATGCATGTATCGTATATATGTATGTTGCATGATGTGTGGCAGTCAAATTAAGTGCATTTTTCTACAATTTTCATACATAGCAAAGGCATTTGCTTCGATTCCAATTTGGTGATGCCACAATTGCTTTTCATATTTTTGCTAAAAAGATTGCAAAAAAAAGCATCCCTGTATTGCCTTCATTGCAGCTGTCTCATGAACTTGCATTCCATCGTATTATGCCACTACAACTGGTTGCCAAAATGGTTGCTTCACAACATTTTTTCAATGTGTTTTTTTTTTATTCCACTTCTGCTTGTCGTGCCCATCAATTCGGCGTGGCGTAGCAGCAACAACAACACAGTTAGTTGCGTGGGCGTTCGCATTGCATTGCGCATTAATTGTCTGCGACAGTTGAATGTTGATGTTGTTGGTGTTGGTGTTGGAGTTGGTGTTTTGTGGCATGCAGTGCATGTTGCGCGCTAACGCCTACACAAGCGTTGCGACGTATCCTTGTACTTAACATAAATTCTTGTACATTTTTTGAAGTTCGCTTTGTAGAAAATATAAACTGCTATAAAGTTGTTTTGAAAACTTCAATTTATGAAGTTGTTGGCTAGAATTATGAAGCAGTTTAAAACGGAGTTTTTAGTACTATAGATTTTGATTTATTGAGTTGTTATTTTTTTAAACTATTTTTGAAGTGCAACCCAGGCTTATTACCTTTTCACACCGAAACGGCCGGTAAAATACAAATACAGGAAAACTATAAAAGAAACTACCGCGTTTATAATAATTTTGAAAATGCTGTTTAAATGAGTGAATTCTGTTTAACTAGTAAGAATGGGCATAATTCATTGAAAAATAGTATTAAACTTTTATTTTATTTTATATAACTTCGCGAAGCCCAAAACTCTGAATGGCACCGAGTACGAAAATTAACTTCAAGAGTTTGAAGGCTTTTAATAAAAGTCGTTTCATGAGTTTTGACTTTCGAGTCTTAAAAAAGTTTCTTTCCCACACTAGGCGATGTTTTGCAAGAAGGCTGCATTCGAAGACCGCAAAACTTATTGCCTCTAAGCCAGAAGTAAAGCTTCTGTGCCGATTATTCAAAAAAATATAGAGGTAAATATGGGAGAGAGTTTTAAAATACATCTTTTTTATTTTATTTTTTTTACTTTTAGCATGAGTCAAAATAGTAGTGGGATTAATAAAAATATTATTAATAATTAATACTAGTAATATTAGTAGTAAAAATAGTAGTAGAAATTAATAAAAGAGTAGTTGGTATATTAGCAAAAATAGAAGTAGAAATTTGTAAAAAATAGTAGCAGAAATTCATAAAAAAGTAGTAAAAATAGTAGCAGAAATTAGTAGAAGAATTAGTTAAAATAGTAGTAGAAATTAGCACAAATAGTAGTAGCAATTAGTAGAAACAGTAGTATAAATTAATAAAATATAGTACTAATTAGTAGTAACATAAATAAAAATAGTAGTAGAAATTAGTAGTAGCAGTAGTAAAAATAGTGGGAGTAATTTGTAGTAGAAATTCAGCTATACATAAATACATAATGCAAATACATTGATATGGCGCTACCTCATGTACTATGTATGTATTTTTTCTCAAATAAACGTCTTGTCGTGCCTTCATGACGCGAATGCGATGCGACTTCCGTGACGCGATGTAAATAATCACTGCCGCTAAATAAGTTTTACTTCAAGAAATATATGTACATATGTACATACTCGAAAGGTTTTAAGCCAACGTCACTGAGTTAAGCTGACTTAGAATTTGAAGTTTCCACAAAATAACCCAACAAGTCCTCGACATTTTTTTAATAAACCATTTCCGCTGCT
This sequence comes from Anomoia purmunda, assembly GCA_951828415.1. Lineage (NCBI taxonomy): Eukaryota > Metazoa > Arthropoda > Insecta > Diptera > Tephritidae > Anomoia > Anomoia purmunda. The sequence goes on from OX639997.1 coordinate 36,169,623, forward strand.
CACGCGAATAACTTCAAGATGTAAAAGTGGATTCTACAAACGCAAAATGATACTCGAAACATAAAATTGTTGCCACTATGGCTAGAAGTAAACAATGAAAAGGCAAATTTAGCACTTAACAACTAAACGTTGGCAATAGCAAAAACAAAAACAAAAACAAAAAACAACAAAGCTAGCGAAGAGAAATAAAAACAAGAAACTTGCAACAAGAGCAAAGAAGACAGGAAAAAGCAAGCAAAATAGGACTATAAATACTAACAACGGCCGGCAAATGAAAATCATAACTACAAGAACAACAATGGAAACTGATATGCAGCGTTACGCCAAATTTATATATATTACACTCCTCACTTGCAACTACCACAGAGCCTAGAAGCGACATCAGCAACAATCACGGCATTGACTAACAACAGTGGCGGCGGCAGCGGCTACAACGAAATTTTTTGTTTGAACTACAAAAAAAAACCAAACTGGAGCAATTTGTGAGCGCACTGAGAATGAAATGCAAAAACAACAAATGAAATGAATTGAAAATCCATATAGACATGCAACAAGAGAGGTGGCAACAGCGCTTAAGTGCTTTTGGAAAAATGAAAAAGTGTGAAATTGCTAGTCGGGAAAGTAAAAGGGTAAAAAACAGGCAATATAAATAAATAAAGAAACAAGCGCGCGCATACTATGCAAAAATACTACGAAATACAAAACAAAACAAAAAAACAGTACCTAAACAAATGCTATAATAGCAACAAAAAATGGGGGAAAAAGTAGAAAGAGAAAAATGTTGCACATAGAAAAGTAGATCAACAACAACGCGAATGGCTTTTGCATCGGTGGCGCTAAGAGACGACATGCAGCTGACTGGTTGTGCACTGAAATCAGTGAGGCGCACGCAATGCCACTTGGGAAAGTTGCAGTAGGAACTGCACAAAAAAAAAAAAAAAAAAAAACAGAACGCATATGTATGCGTGAATGTGTGTGTGTACAACTACATATGTAGTATGCTTTATTGCAGTGCAATTTTTGGTTGACTGCCGATATGAAATATCCTAGATACTAGTTACAACAACCACCTCTACCTCTTACCTCTGCCTGTCCCAACCCGCAAAAGTGGCGATCGCTCTCAAATGCTACAACATATCAATATGCCATTATTGTGTTGTGTGTTGTTGTAGCGGTTGCATGCAACATTTTGCTATACCGCGACGTACGCTTCAAAAACATTTTACTTTTCTTGCTTCAGCTGTTTGTTGTTGCTGTTGTGGGTGTAGCTGATTGTTGTTGTAGCTGCTTGTTGTTGTTGTTGCTGTTGTGAGTGGTTGTTGATTTGCGCTTGGAATTTTTACGCATACGCCATTGTGTTGATGTGTGAAATGAAAATTTGAAGAGACACAAACAGGCAGGCTGTTGGCTGTGTGGAGCTGTTGGAGGGGATAGAGGAAATTATGGCAGCAATGAAGAGTGTTGCTGCAATCATGTTGCATCAATGCAAGGGAAAAGGCAAGGGAACAATACAAGATTGCGTTGGTTTTGATGGCAACGAAAAAAAGCAAAGAAAAAAGTGCAATTCTCGGCTCCAGCGCCATCTGTTGCAATTGTAGCGTAAAACAAACTTATACCAGAAACAGCCCTCCCATTTCAAGACAACCGGTCCAAGCGGGTCATGTTTTTCTGTTTCAGTGAATTTCGAATATGTTGTTTCTTGGTCGAAATTATCTGAAACGTATTTCTTCTTTTGACGGGAAAAAATGTTTTCTGATATTTTTTTGGAGATTTTAATTTCGCTGTGAAAATCGCATTTTTCCGTCTTTAAAATTTTTGTTTTTTAAACACATAGCTTCTTTAAAAACTGACAATTTACACATTTGTTGCAATTAGTTGAATATTAAAATGTGATGAAAAAATGAAAAAAGGTGCTTGTTTAAAATTTGTTTTCTCGAAAAATGAAAAAATACGCTTACCGAAAAATTAAGTTAAAAAAGTGTTTTTTTTCATTTTTTCGAAAAAAAAAAAATTTTATTAAGAGTTGGCAATTTTATTTCTTTGCATTTTAAAGTTCAACTCTTTGCGAACGCAAGTCGGATAATATTTTTACCAATGTCCGGGCTAATTTTTTTTTGCACAGTGTTAGTTATTAATATGAAATGAGGTGATGGTATAGCTTAGCCCAGACCACGGCAAGTACACGATCCGTGTCAAGCTTAAGAACTAATTTATGCCGCATGGCAAATTGAAAATTAATTAAAGAAATTAAGGAAAATTTTTAAAATTTTTATATATCCCGCATAACCAAAACGTATATTAAAACCTTACTTAATTAGTGAATACAAATTTTTTAAGTCAATGCTAACAATATTTTTCTTTCTTTCTCATTACAGGTATGACATTATTTACTGTGTTATCTACTAAGATTAGCTAGCGATGGATGCATGTAAAAGTAGTAGAAGTGATAACTGCTATTTCGGATATCAACACATCTCTTCATCAGCCTTTCTCCTTTCTAGACATTACCTAGCTTTGAACCATGGCACACTGAGTTGCTAGGTCAAATGTGTATTCTTGATGACTTAAAGTCGTAATCATTCCCTATTTCTTCTGTTATTTGTTCACAACTAAGGTAACTACAAAAAAAAAAAAAAAAAAAAAAATAGAATCATAAACTATTGCTTAGGATACTTAGGTCTATTTTTATCCTGACGACGTAGTAATATTTGTTTAAAAAATTATCGCATATTTGATTGCTTTAATTACTTAAATTTACACAAATGCTGGCCGGGTTTCTATAATTTACTTTATTTTACTTACGCTTTGTTCTCGACAAATATAGTTTTAAATCGCACAAAAGCAATGACCGTCGAACTGATGGAATTTCTCTGGCTTACGAGTACAATATCTTTACTCTAAAAAATATCGATAAAAGTGTATTAAAAATTATTGAAATAAGAACTAAAAGAAGGCACAGGATTCAGTGATTTTCCCAAAATTTTGCAGAAATTCGAACCACCAATCAGTATCCTCGTTTTATTGTCAAATTGACACATTTTAAATGTAATTTTAAGCATAAATTACGCACAGAGTTTTACACTTGCAATGTTTAAATATTTTGAAGTGTTTAAAAATAATAGAATAATATAGCCAGAAGTGCCGATATGAGTAGATATCGATACTTTAGACCCGATATTTTTCAGCTATTGACATTTTTTATCGATACTCCTTACAAGTAAAGGTATCGATAGCTGCATGGTATCGTTTCATCCCTCAAGTAATGGAAATTGGATGTTTTTTTAATCTTGTTTAAAATCGACTATCCCTCTAATCGACCAGCAGCTTTTTTGATGGTTCATAATCGAATAGCAAGCATTCGACTTACTGTTCACTTTCAACTAATCCAACACCATCGAGTAGTCTAAGCGAAAATATTCGAATAGTGACAGTGACTCACAATAAATTCATAAAAACTTCGTTATAGCGGGAAATGTGTTTTGTCAATAAGCACAAACATTCGAACACATACACAAAAACAAATATTTATTGAAAAAAAAACAACTAATCGAAAAATCGAAAATGAACGGTTAATAGATTATGTGAAATCGACAACTTTTTGAAACAATTTTTTGTTTATCGATTAACCGTTCAGTCGATAAGTCGATTAAAAACAGTTGTAATATTTATTTCTTCACGAAAGTTTACAACAATTACAAAGCACATTTTGCGCAACAAAAATAAAACAACACATTGCGTTGAAATGCGTAGGAGGGAAAAAGAAAATTAAATTTTCGTTTTTACTCTTTTCGGCCGAAGCAGCTCCAACCCAGCAAACAATTTTATAAAGAATTTGGCCCATATAAAAACTAATACAAATTAAAAGAACACATTGTTTTATGACTTTTCATAAGAGCTAGTTATCTTGATATCTTTTATCAATTTTGAAACAATTTAGATATCATTTTTTTATTTAGTCTGAGGGATTTTGGTATAAAATCACCACAAACACAAGAAAATAAATCAGGTCCCGGATATTTTCGTGATTAGCTATTAAACTAATGTATACGATATTTTTTGTATGCAATAAAATATTTTCGGACTGATCATTTTTTAACAATTGAACTTACGTGAAGCAATAACAAATCTATACATACATTTATTATTTAATCAACCTCATTAATGATCAAGATATTTGCTGGGCTTATAAAGAAAAAATAAAAATACAAATAGCACCATTTCCCTTTTATATTTGCGTGTATCTACTACCATCTCAAGTACCATATTTATTTTCGAATTGCTAAAGAAATTATTGTCGCAGCATTTACGGGACTAATACAAATATCTTTTCACTTCGGCTAAAGATCTAACTGTGAAATAAAAGCAACAACTGCAAGTAGGGGAAAAAGGCGTAAAGTAATGGATTAAATACTTACCGTAGCTGCTTATCGAAAGTGTGACATAAAATTGTGATAAAAAGTTTATTCTCGTCGCAGGGGGAATAATCGCGCAATACATACAAGATAGATTACACACGCAACCCTCCAGCCCACGCATTAACTGTCACCCCTTCGACCGCAAGGAGCAGTGGTGGAAGTCGAATATTAAACCTATTGACAACTGAAGTGATGCAGAGCAATCAACAGTCTGATGCCATGTCAGCAACAGCCACAACGCTCGCTCGCAGTCGGTGTCACTTCGACATTTCGACACTTTAATACTTTACATTGCCACATAACAGCGCCACATAGCCACAGAGCGAACAAAGTACAAATATCAGCACATCACATCACATCAACGCTCACTTGCCTCATTATGCTCATATGGGTATAAAAAAAAGCAAGTTGAGTATAAAATTGCGTTGAAGTGCATATTGTCAGTTTAATGTATTGTAAAAGGATATCAAGGCTGTGAGGGCAAATGAATCTATAGTATCTACTCTCGTATGCGGTTGGGGAGTAGAACTGGAGGCGTTGCAGGCCGCCAGTGGTAACAAAATATTCGTTTTTTCGGCTGTTGCTGATGTTTTTTTTTGCTGTTTTTTTTTATTTGTTCTTGATTGCTGTGTTGTGATATTTATGTACAGTGTTTTCAATAATGTAAACAAGCATCATATGTCAATCATCATCATCAGCGTCAGCAGCATCAATGTGAGTGGTGGGAGTGCACGCACATAATCACACACGTCCTTATTTGCTCATGGAAAGCTTCACAGCGAGCATTTGGAAGTCAATTGGAAGATAGCACAGTGCTATAAAACCAAAACAAAAAATGCACGAACTTTTCAAGTAACCTAATAGAGGTACTAGTAGATCTTTTCGAGGGGTTCACAAAAATCTGTTTGAAATTTTTCAAACACCCTTAAATTCTCAACCTATTCGTTTACAGAACAAACTTTCTTTCTTTAATTGTTTTTAGCAATTTTAGGTTTCTGTATATCTTAGGAAAGAATAATGTTGGCACTTTTTAGATCAATTCAGAAAATAGTTGAAGTTTGTGAAGAAAATTTGCAAACAATTTTAAATTGAAATTTTTGTTCTACATTTTCAACTTTCCCTGTTCAGAATTAAGTAAAGGATTATGAAATTGTGACATTTACTTCAAATAGGGAAAATAAAAACAATCTTTACCGCGGTAAAAATTCTGGGGTTCATTGAAAACTTTGAAACAAAAACTGATAATATTTATTTCAAATATAAAACTGATTCGCTTTCTTTATCTAGTCGTTTGGTGAATTGCTTCATAAGATATAGAAAAACCTAAAATTGCTAAAAATGAAAAAAAAAATTAAGTTTGTTTTATCATGTCAAATTTGATTTTAGTGATTAGGTCAAGGCGAATTTATAGAAGGTGATGGCATAAGAGCAGCTGATTTGATTTTTGTTTATTCACCTACATGTATTTTGTTTTTGCTTTTGCATATGAGCTTTCAAAAGCCGTAAAAGCAAAAACAAAATATATTTAAATTTTGACAACTCTTACGCAGAAACAAAAACAAAATACATAGGAATTTTGTAGTTGTATTTATGTATAACACCACCTTGTATGGATTCGCCTTGGATTAGGTTGAGAATTTGAGGGTGTTGGCAAATTTTCAAGCACATTTTTGTGAACCACTCGACCAGATCTACGCCCTCTACTACGTCACTTGAAAAGTTCGTTTTCACTGTAGCGCACTGTAATAAATTCATGATGCTTTGTTGTGAAGATTCTACAACTGACGATTGTGTGTGGCTCAGAAGAAAAAATATCCTTTCAATTGAATCAAATTATTTCAATGCGCAGTAAAGGAGAATTCCAAAGCGATCCAGAGTGTTTGCGGAGTTGAAGTTCTTTCTGCTTAGAATCTGAAAGTAGAGCCATTGCTCATGAGTAACCAAAAATAAACAGTTAAATTTTTTTTTTTTTTTGATTTTTAGTAGGTAGCATCTCTCCTATGCCCTTACACCCTGACGAGTTTAGACCAATCAGTCTATTGTTTTTTCATCTAAAAGCGATTCTCAATACGTTTATTCGAAAGCGAGGCCGATGGAATCAGCCCTGCAAACAATTGTCTGGTCACAACGCCATGACTGATGAGCTGGCTTGACAGGACACATTGGAAGTCATGGCTCTGGACAGGGAGAGAGTGGAGGTTTATGTGTGCCACTCCGTTTGACCGCACATTGTTCGATAAAAATGCATGCAGTTAGGTTTAATATTACTACTGTTTTATGATCATTCAGCGCTTTCCATAGAAACCTAACTTAGTTTTTTCATCTAAAATAATTAAAAGCACAATTCTGTAGGACGAGGACCAGTAGATTTTTTTTATCTTTGAATCTTCCAGAAATGTTTGACTTTTTCCGACGAATTGGAGCTAATGGATTCCTTCTGATGAATTACTTACGAAAAACTTCTTTACAACATCCGATTAGCAAAAATATTGCATTGCCATAGAAATTGTCGTACTTGGGGCTAATGAGAATATCAAATATTTCCTACGATTAAACCTTTCCAATTAGTCGTCTTATGCTTGATACACAAATGTTCGCTGTCAAAAATAGAAAATACACACAACCAAAACGAACAACGAATTTCGCCCAATGACCGTTCGGGGCGATAGATTTCTTGCTGACGGAAAATACAAACCACTGTGTTATTATAAGCTGACTTCCTTGTCGTCGTAGTGGAGTTTTACGGAGCGAAATTTTTGGGCGAACGTTGATGATGTTGTCGCTTTATTGAGCATTAAATTCGTCGTTCGCCGAAGAGAATATAATTGAAACAGTATTTTTTAAAGTATTGAATCGATCGCTCTTCTAAAGGGGCATTTAGGTAAAATCTGTTTACTATTAAAGTTGAATTCTACATCAAATAATATAGCAAATATTTCCACATAAAATTTAGATAACATCTCTGTTAATTTGCGATGTTATGTTAATGAAGTAGAGCAAAGATACATAAATGTTGGATATTTTAATGTGACATTTTTTTTCTGTGAATTTTTACGTTCTTTGAATAAAGATTTTGTCTGAGAAGCCACTTAGTGAAATTGTAACTCTACAGAACATTTTTGAAAGGTGTGCTTAAGGAAAAATGAAAACGACACCCTTAAGTGGGCGCCAATGGATTAAGATCTTTTACAAAAATGTTTCCAGTGCAATTCTACTGCACTTGCCTTCAACTACCATTTCGCTAAAAAATTTATTTAAAATAAAAATCGCACTTCCTTAAAACAACTTAGGCCGGGACATGAAAACTTCAGAAAATATTAACGAAATCCGGTCTGGCAGTTTCCTAACAAAATATTTAATGCATTTTTGAACATTAAAGCGTTTAAGCTACTAATATTTCTGAAGAGTTTTAGATGACCTTTTTTTTTTGTTTGTGTCTCCTATTCGTTCTATGGAATGAATCACATGTAAAATTGTTGTAAGAAACGTCGTAAGGTACACGAGTCTTCAGATGAAATTATCAGAATGTTAAAGAAGCAGAGCATTCGGTCGTGATCGCAAATGTTTGCTGGGTTATTCAGTTTAATTGTTGTTTTTTTTTTTTTGTTTCAGACTATGTACATGTAACACATATGTACATAAATATTATTATTTTTTTTTTTTATGTATCGCCACAGTTTTTACATTCACATTCAGTGCTTTTCGGTGGATGCGTTGGCGCTTCCGCTTGATGGTGTTGCATAATTTATTAGCAATTTCTAAAATTGCTTTGTATTTTATTGCCAGCACACACACACACACGCATACACACTCACACACACGCAAGTTTTTCAGAGCGCCTTAATGGCGCTTACATCTCATTATCACCACACCGACGGAGGAAAAAATTACTTACATATGTAAGTACAGTGGAAGGGGGGAGGATATACATATTATTACGTTGCAAGCGCCATTCCAGTGTCATTTTAAACGGACCATCATCATCAAGCACAATAACAATAAAATGTTGTACACAAAAATAAAAGAAATATGTGTGGTCCTAAATTACACGACGCGTCCACTCAACTGAAAATCTCATTTCATTTGTGCCGCAAGTCAAAGCATCAGCATTTGTACATATCGACTGTGTTTGGGGGCGCAAAATATGTACATAGTATGTAATAAAGTGTATACTATGTGCAACAGAATTTTCCCACTCGATTTTTTTCTTTTCGATTTTCATTTACTTTTTATGTTCGCCCAAAAGTGGCATTTAATTGGTAACGAAATTGCAGTCAATCATCCTGCCAGATGGCAGTGCATGGCATTAACAATGGCAACACGCATAATTGCTATGTACTACTACTATATGTACGGACATATTGTATGTATGTATGGTACCTATGAGTTCGTAAATATTTGAAGCATCCAAAAGCGGCAGGCGATCCGCACGCACCACTTGCTGATTGCTACCAGCGTAGCGTCACCATTTTGTTGTTTAGCAGTTAGTTTATTTATGCTTGCAACATGCGACCTGCGAGTTTTCGAATACACGCGAAAATGTTTCTGCGTACGCGCATATAAATGTTGTACATATGGATGTGTGTGTAAATGTATTTATATAATTGTATTTGTAAACATTTTGTTGTTTTATTTTTGCCCCTAATTTATTTTTGCCCCTACAGTTATTGCCATTGAAAATCGTACAGCGAATTTATTCCCATACTTTCTCAATTTTTTGAATTTTTTTTTAATGAAAAATACTTTTTATTAACCTGCATCTGTACCTTAAAAAAAACTCACATTTTCTACCTTCATGCGTTGATTTCTACGCATATGGAATATCTTAGCATTTTCGGTAGTTAAAGTGAAACCACAAACTGAAATCGAAAATCCCGGGGTGCGAGTTGAATCAATCCAATCCCCGTCCTTTTTGTCTGGCTTGCTTACAGCAGGTTTTGGTGTATACTTTTTAAAACTGAAATGAGAAATGTTGCATCTATTTGCATTCGATATAGCTTATGAGTCATTTTGGACGCAAAAGGTGGATGAGGGTTAAAAAAACATATGAATCGAAGTTTCACACTTTTTGCAGAACTTAGAAAAATACAATAAACTTTCATCAATATTTCAAACTTTTAATAGGAGAATAACAGTTATAAGACTTAATCCAAAAGTGTGGATACATAACAGTCATTATTTTCCACTTTGCCGATAACAGTTATTTCCCTACTTTTACTTTTTTACGCTGCTTGAGAACTGTTATAGTCTATCGTTTCCTTTTGGTATTGATGAAAACTGAGGTGGATATATAGAAGAACATAAAGATGATACAATTACAAGTGAAGTTGAAGATAAAGCGAAAAATATATGTAAAGGTAAAATAAAAGTACAAGATACAGTCATGGGTTGGGGTAAGATCAAATAACTTTGATTAGACAACGTGAAAACAAACTTTGAACAATAACTGTTATCGAGCAAAGTAAAAAATAAAGATTGGGAAATAACTCTTATCGGCGAGATAAGTCTTTTACAGAGAACGTAAAAGTGCACGGAAAAAAACCAATACGCTAAATTTTCGCGTGCTCTCCGATCTAACATTAACATAGCAAGTTAACAGAACTGTTATCTGGCTTCGGCCATATTCGGTCAATAAAGTTCGGTACGGATACGTCCGTCTTCGGAAACAAATAAAAACCGAACTTTGGCTAAACATTTGTACTTTTTTTTATTAATAAAAACATTTTATAAAATTTTGCTTTTAAAATGTTTCTCATTGGAAAAAATATAAATTAGCCGTTCGGATTTATGTTATAGCGATATGATTTACAGTAATAATAGTGAAAGAAATTATTTATACCAAATTGCTCACTTTGTTCAATGAACATCTGCTGGCAAGAAATTGTGAAATTTTGTGAATACTTTTTGAAGGCTATATTTTCTGTTGAAAAAAAGAGCTTTACAATATTGGTATGCTCCACCAACTAGCGCATCTAGGGGGGAAAATATTTAGTGCTACAGATCAAGCCAGCTTTATATCAATATACACGGTCGGTTCTAAGGCGGAAGTGTCAATAGGCTTTTATATTTATATTTGAATATAAAAGTATTAAATTTCGACGAAAAAAAATATAAGTTATTTATTGTTATTGTATTTTTACAAAAATGTGTTTATGTTATGAAGTGAAATGGATGTTATTTTAACTAATTTTATTCCGTTCTGCTTTAGCTGAGATTGTGCAAAGTTCGGCCTTACAAATCGGTATTCTTATTTTATTTTATTTCGGCTTTGTGCGCACAGAGATTTTGTCTAAGAAGACCTCTAGTAAAATTTTCCAAAAAATAATTTTATGGAATATTTTTGTTCTCTAACGACTTGCAAAGTTGGTATTTTGAGGGGTTTCCTGAATTATGGATCAAAACGGCACATATATGTAGGTAGGGTAGCTAATGGGTTCAATTTTGTTAAGAAAATATTTTCTGTGAGATTTTACTTTATATTTTCTAATAAATTATGTCGGGTAATGAAAACTTTAGTATTTCAAGCTAACTTCTACAAAACCCAGCTGAAGGCTTACACTTGAATTAGAAAATACTAAAAAAAAAATTTGGCCCCTTTTGATGTTAAAGCAAAGTGTATTTTTCTTCGAAAATTCCAAAAAATTTACACCAAACCTTTTTGGAAATATTATAAATAATCCACTGTAAGATTTTCACAGACATTCACTGTATGTATGTATGTATTTAATAAACATACATAACATTCACTGAATTTCAATTTTAATGTGCGAACATTTTCTCTAGCATTTTCGTGTACATTATTGTGACTCGCTTCTCACCGCTAACTGGGTTGCAAATTAATGCCGTAATTATCTTCATTACTTTTTAAGTTCTTTTATGTTTATTATGTAGTTTTTTTTTGGTTTTTGGCTGCGTGTTCGCCATGTTGCATGAACGTCTTTGATAGATATGCGTGGGTAGTTAAACGCAAAATTTTGTTAAAATTTGTGCCTATGAAATTTGAAACGTTTATTTTGGCTAAGTGTGGGCAAATTATAGAGCTTTTTAGTAATTATGATAAATGGGGAATAATTGTGACATTTTAAAATTTAGTAGTTGATAGACAAAAAAGTTCACATGTGTACTAGTATGAATGCATTAGTATAATGACTATTTAATTATAATATTATCTACTAACGAAACTAGGAAAAGTAAACACACATTTTTGTAGTTCAAAATCTGGGAATTGACTTGTGTCATCAAGCCTTGCTCCATATATGTAAGTACTCGCAGACTGTTTTGAACTACAATAAAAAAATAAAAAATATGAAAAACTTCACCTATAAAATTTGGAAAATGTATTACACTGGCACACGGAGTAAAAAGTTTGAATTTGAGAAACAAGTGACAAAATGAACTTCCCAATTAAATATAAAGAAAACATCCGGTACATATATCAGTTACTCTTTGGTATATATTTATTTAGTTGCGCTTTAATTCGTCGACTATAAAACTGGATAACAGCATTAGTTGCAAACTAAGTATCAGCTCATTTCAATTTTGTTTTAGATAAATGCTTTCACTTTAAACGCCTTTTAATGCCAAGTACTTTAAAAATGGTTTAGCTCTTTTAAAAATATGATATTTTTTTTGACTATAAACTAGTTAATACCCGCGAATTCGTCGGCGTTACTTATTGATTTATATTTTTTGGTATATGGAATACCTACAGCACGTTTTAAAAACTGAGAAGCAACTTCGATGAATTTAAAACCAACACCCCATAGTCGCATTAGGAATAAAGTGGGCTCTAAAGGGGCGTGATTTTCATCTACACAAAGCTAATTAGGTTTAAAATAACTCAAGCCATAAATATGGGCTTTCCGAAAATCTCGACAAGAGAGGCATCTAATGGTTTTTTTTTTATAAATTTTAAATATTTTTTTGCAAATATAGTTTACGTTTAATATATATATATATATATAGGCATGTATCTTGTTTTTAATGTTTTATAAATATTTTTATAAAATCATTCCCAATCGCACCTGCAGCATACTTTTCAAATATCATCAGTATGGAATCAGATTTTCTATTCTAGCGCCTGCTAACGGATTAATTTTTCGTAAAAGTGATTCTCGCCGCACGCATATTATACGGTACTAATTTTATCAAAATCCGGTCAAATTCATATTTTCTAAATAGCCCGCCGCTTCGTCACCTAGCGCATACATTTATTCACAAAAGTATTTCCGGTTCCACCACATCCCCTACTATTATCAAAATCGAGCATAAATACGGATAACTCGATTCGGGTGCCATCTAGGGCAACTATTTTTCAGAAAATTATTTTTCGTCGCACTCCTTTTATAGGTTGCTAATTTTATCAAAATCGGATCATTAATACAGATTTTATACATAACTCGCCTCTAGCGCCACCTAGTGCATTTATTTTTCATAAATGTACTTTTTATTGCACCAGCATCATAACTTTTTGATATTGATATAAAATATGGACTATGTAAAGAGTCTAAAGATTATAATATATAAATTTGTTTGAAATCCATTCATCAGTTCTAGAGCCAGCTTGTAACAAAGAAAACGCCTATCACTTCAATCTAAGCTATCGACAAATACGAGTAAAAAAATTGGATAATGAGGCAAATGAAAATGGAGGATATATCTAAAAAATACTACAATTTTTCATCGTTTTATTTCAGTACACTTTTTAGTGGTGAACTTCCCTAATATTTCTATAACCCTAAAAGAGTAGTCTGAATTTTTGTTTTGTATCAAAATATCCCATAACAGTTCACTTCACTTCATCATTAAAGTTAGATTGTTTCCTTTGCAGCCAAGTCGGTACACAACTTATGATTTTCAAACTCAGTGAAACTGAACCAAACGATTAATTCCTTAGGAAGCTCAAACCATTTTTTGGTCGCGGTGAGCTCGAACGACGCCACTCCATCGATTCTCTTTTTGACTGGGAATCACGCTTTCATCCCCAGTAACAATTGATTTCGTCGGCCTTCACAAAGATATATAAACTAAGTAAAGCAAATGTTCGAACTTATTCTGTCTTTAGTTTTGGGCCGCTTGTTTTCCAGTTATCTTTCCTTCGCAAATTTGATGTTTTTCTCCGTAATGGCTTCGGATTGATTAAATCAATTTATTCTTTACAAAAACGACATTGTTTAGCATATTCCTTTGCGATAGAACAAGAAGGGGAGGAATGTTCGCGTGCAGCATCCAAACATTGTTTAATTTCCGACGGTGTCTTCCGCTCTTTTGTTTTTAATCTACTGAGCAAATAATAGAGCCCTATTCTGTCTATATTTTTAATAAACATAGTGGGGTGAAAATCACAATCGAGCGAATTTGTGTTATTTGGAAAAGAGTCAAGTTCAAATGATCTTCTAAATGATGAATGTGGGACAGTTTTTCTAAGACTTGAATTTTGCTGAATATAAAATTAAAGGAAAATACTATAAAAAAATGTTCTGGATTCACTCCCTCACAATTTACAATGCAATGTGTTCTGTTTTATTTTTTGCTTGGCTTTTTTTTTGCAGCACTGACAGTAAATCACCTTGAGTCGACTGTGTATTAAAATTAAAAGTCTTTTAAACTATTTCGAGTTAAAAATACCGCCGATTTCAAAAATTATATTAGATACTTCCACGGTATACTTCAAATGAATTTCGATAGATTTCGGAATGAATCTGATACTTTTCTGGTATCGATACATTTTTTCGATATTTTTAAAGAGTATAGGTATCGGGTACATGGCGGCTTCGGAACAGTCCTAATAGCACAGTTAAGAAATCTCTGGAAATTATTTTGTAGTCTACCTGAATCGACGGCGTATTAAAGTTGAAAATCTTTTAAACTATTTCGAGTTTAAAATGCCGCCGATTATTATATTAAATACTTGAATGCAGTATAAACGGAATCAAAATTATCGGAGATTATTTCGTGATCTAAAAAAAAAAAATTTATTCTCATCATTCATTTGCAGCACAACAACACTCAGTCATATACGTTTAGTACATCATTATAGCCTGAAATTTGTATACACTTATTAACAGTCACTCAGATGTGTAGATGTAATAAAAATATAGTTCATAATATAGCATAAACTGTATAAATTAAAGTTTCAAAATTTTCAATATTTTTAGAAACTTTTCGGATTACGTTTTGTAGTTAAAAATATATTTTGCTATGCAACACCGACAGCAAAAAATTATCAAAAATTAACAGTAATTTTTAGCTACTTGAAACATGTAGTTTATTACACTGAAATTTAATCACCTACAAAACTGCATACCCGTAAAATTTCCATTCTAATTAAAAAGTTAAAAATTTTCATGCCAAATTTTTGAAATATTTTGAATTTGTGTGTTTAATTTTTGTATAAAGTTTTAAACTCTTGTTTATGTTTGTTTGATGTTATTGAATGAACTGTCTTTTCAAAAAAATGAATGCAAAAAATTCTCGCAAAAACATTGCGAATACTTCTATTTTTGAGCAACTATATTTTTCCATATACTCGAATCAATAAATTTGTAGATATGTCTGCACTCGTCGTTCTAAAATGTTTGTATAATTTTTGGTATCTCGGCGCTTTCGTAAAATTTAATGCGATTTGTTAAATCATTGTGTGAAAAGCAACGCAATCTCGTCTCTGGGTGAGCGGGGTGGAAGAAATGTTGCATTGTGCGCCGATGGTTTTTGTCGTAAGTAAATTGGATTTTAAAGTATTCCATAGAGCTTTCCATGAACTCATTAAGGATATTTTAGGTAAACACCATAAGGCTTTTGAAGTTCATTTTATGGCAAGAATTAAATAAATTGACAATAAGTTTCAAATTATAAGTGGAAAATTAAGTATTACAAAAAACAAAACATTTGTAAACTAATGCCGAATGTTAAGACGCTTACGTATTTTATTGTCAGCTTGAAAATAATTTGAAAGACAAGAAAGTAAACTACCAACAGGCTGGGTGAGATGAAGTTAACAAAATTGTTAAAACCAATTTGAAAAAAAAAAATAGTTCGTGTCACAAATTGGTATCTGGAGCTTAGTAAGTACAACTTAGTTACAAAAGGAAAGGAAAGTGTACACATTTTTTTAGTAAGTAAATTTCACATATTATTGTGCAAAAACTTAGGCGCAAGCTTATTTTTATTACATACATTTTTTTAATACATACATAGTTCCTAAAAATAATGCTTACTAAATTAGCAAATTCAATGAGTGCATATCCCGATTCCTTACTACCTAAAATTTAATTTCAACATGT
The DNA here is from genome assembly GCA_951828415.1 of Anomoia purmunda. Taxonomy (NCBI): domain Eukaryota; kingdom Metazoa; phylum Arthropoda; class Insecta; order Diptera; family Tephritidae; genus Anomoia; species Anomoia purmunda. The sequence continues at coordinate 36,185,320 of OX639997.1, forward strand.
TCTGTTTAGAAGTTTTTAAAATCGTGTCAAATTTTATGCGGACTAATAGTGTAGAATATTTTGACCCATTAGCTCTCCCTCGAAAGGGTGGTGTTGGCCACATTTTTTGAAGGCCTGAATGAAATAAATTTAAGAGGCTACTAGAGGGTTAAAATGTTCCAGAGAAATTTTCGCTGGAGTCTTCTTTCATTCCGCCCACTGAGGATTATCCTGATATTGTTACACAATAGGACCGATGGGCAACTTCAATTTGGCGAGCATATCTAGTTCATAGGTATTCTCAAGTGAGCTGGCAAACTATTTCCAGGAATATCGCTGCGCCCTGGTACTCAAACCCTGTTAAGGACAATATTCGCGGCTAACTCCTTTAGAGTCTTGCTTCATTCTTCCGGTCCCGTGTTTGTCAAATTCTAGCTGCCCAGCGCTTGCCAAGCTGATCGCAAGCCTGCTCGTTAAAAAGTAGCCGACAGGTGGTCAGAGGAACCGAGAGAAGTTTCCCAGCTTAAGAACTACTTTTCAAGTGCGTCTTGCATGGTTAACTCATCTGCTTAATTAAAATTCTCGAATTACCATCATTCGAGTAACATTTTTGTCCACAACTTGTGCTGCCAGGATTTTCTCTGCAGAATCTACTGGAGTTATATTCAGCATGACGTTCAGCGCTAGCGTAGATTTTGTCCAAATGAGAGCTGAGCTGAGAGCACCCTTTCCAGCTTAGCGACTACCACAGTCTCATCTAGGGAACCCCATCAGACTCTCACAAAAGAATATTGGTTTTACTATCGGCAGATTCCACCGATCTTCCCTCACAATAGGCATGCTGTGACAGCGATAATCTCTCAAGCGACATCCCATTTCCTGTGTGCAGATCATCACTAGCTTAATCCGCTCCAGTCCTCCGGAATGTAGCCATTTCGTAGGCAGCCTACTCTACTAAACAAGACGGAAAATCTATTTCTAACCATGTCTGAAAACTAAATGTAAATATAAAATTATTATCGCTAGCGAAAGGACCCTCTGGTCAGCTGCAATGTTGGTAATTCAGAAAAGCGAGTGATCCAACTAAATAGCTCTGCTATGCTTATGAGACATTGTAAAATAACCGCGTAGGCAAACAATGAAACTAAAGTGAATGTACGATGTCAAAGAGAAAAAAAATTAGAAAATAAATAGACTGCCTATTAACGATGAGACATATGTAGACATCTATGTGCTTTACTATTAAATTAAAACGGCTGAATAAAGAAATATGAATTTGCTTACTTACTCACATTAATGGCGCTATAACCGCCTAAGCGATTTTGGGTGAACTTCTCCTAAAATTTACAACCGTCTGGGTTGTAACACAAATTGAGGGTCCTACAGTTTTACGCCGACTCCGAACGGGGAATGTGTTTTGTGAGAAGTTTTTTCTTTCACGGCAGAAGTGCAAACGAAGGTTTACAATTGCCTGCCGAGGTGTGACCTCTATTAGAAAAAACTTTTCTATAATTTTTGATGTTACTTGCCTCGGCCAGGGTTCGAATCCAGAACCCACCGAATGAAGTGCGTACACACTACACACTCGGCTACTGCGTACCGCAATACCCTAAATATTCGGAACTCGGCGTAGATTTGTAATTTTCTGAAATACATTTGTGTTCATCTGCAACTCATTTGTGTGTTTCTGAAAACGTTTGAGTTTTTCTGAAATACTATTGGAAAAGGTGTAGTATTCAGATGTCTAAAGGTATTTTTTTATAAATAAATGCAGAAATGTATAGCAAATCGGACATACATATGTATGTTAGAGTTTACTTGCCAAAAATTTTGAGGACAACGTTTTTCTGAAATACATATGTAATTTTCTGAAATACTTCTACCCCTTCTGAAGTTCATTTGGCCTTTTCTGAAATTCATTTGTATTTTGCTGAAATTCATTTGTCCTTTTCTGAAATACATTTGTGCTTTTCGGAAATCCATGTGTGTTTTTCTGAAATGCATTTGTGGTTTTTCTGAACTACTGCTGGAAAAGGTGTAGTATTCAGATGTCTAAAGGTATTTTTTTATAAATAAATGCAGAAATGTATTGCGGTATTACAAAATACCCAATAGGTAATATTATCTCTTCGTTTCCAATACAGCAGCTTTCCTATCTATCTATCTATATATCCACCTACGTACCGTTATTTTGACAGTCCTGCATTAAATGCATTTTATACCAGCAATATAGCCACCGCTTGAAATGCACCATAAATTTAGGTCACTTCTATTTTGCCAAACTTCATATGTATATCCGTATCAATGAATTTGAATATTACTGTGTGACCTTTCGAATATGCACCAACTTGTGAACTTTGAGATTTTTTATTTAATTAAATATCTACCACATCATTTCCTTCCTCTCCATGGCTTTCACTGCACTGCACTGCATTGTTTCATTGTTTCATCCCTTCATCCCTTCCATGTTATTGCTGCTGCTGCTCAGCAGCTAGTTTGCTAACAACTTCCTGTTTGAATTGTATGCTAAGTTTGGAGGATGTACTCATCTTTCCACCACTTACCCTTCACACAGCAGCATAGCTGTCATCACGCCATATTCAATTCATTCATTTTGTCATTTTGTGCCAACAAAATTCACTAATTGGACAATTCAATCGTACAAATTGAATTACAGATACTAAAATTAAACAGACAAATGTGGTACTAACGCACGCACACACACATACACATTTGCATATATATATATATATGTATATATATATATATCTGCATATATAGTATAAATATTAGTTTGTAGATATGTATGTATGTATATGAAAAATTTCACACTTGAAAATCAGCAGTGTGTCGTCGTCATGCTTGTGGGGTAGGTAAAACTGAAGCTGACTGCCTTCAGGCACGATACGCGGAATGTTGTCAGAAATGTGCATATGTATGTGTGTGCGCCGTCAATGTTAATTGAATTGAACATTTCACAAGAGACACGCGCAATTATTATTATTTTTTATTATTATTATGAATTCTTTATTCTTGCTCTATAACTTTTTCTTGCCGCCTCTACACATTGCAACTTTCTTTGCGTAAATAGCCCGTCGCGCGCTGATTTTCTTTCTTCTTAAAAAAAAAAAAATTTCGCCAACGGCAGGCGGCAAATATGTAAATGAATTCTGCTGATTGAGTGTGGGGGTAGTTGTGGCAATGGTGTTGGCGTTGGTGGCGTTGGCGCTGGTGCTGGAAGAGAAATGAGTAAAATTAAATTGAAAGCAGCTGCCACTCACTTTTGAGGCAGCGTGCAAAAGAGGAAAGTTCTACAAAAATAACACTCCAAAAATAGATATTACGAAAAAAAAAACAACAAAAAAAAAAACCAAACCAAACCAAACCAAACCAAATTGAATGCCTCAAGTCTGTGCATCATCGTCAGCGCCACAGGCATTGCATGGCACTCGGCAAAGTCAGCAATGTTTACTCATTGAAGCGGAAATGAGATAATCTCCATGCAGGCCAGGCCGAGCCGGGCATACTTTAACAATTTTCATATCCGCTTCCTGTACTCAATACACTTCATTTTGTATGCAGGCAAGTGGAAGTGGGAGGATGGCGAGAGCGAATTGGCTGCGCCAGACTTGCATAAAAGTTCTATGATAAACATGGCTATCTAAATAAATTGCAAAAAAAAAAAAATTTTAATTGCACAGAAATTAAATTATTCACTCTTCGCAAAATGGGTTTGAGCTCGCAAAAAAAAAAACCAACAAAAAAAGGAAAACGAAATGAACTATAATGCGAACAGCTTTCGTGAGGATGTTGTAGAAAGTTTGCAATGGACCCAGCGCGACGAACAGGCAGGCAGTCGCATGAGAAAAAATTTATTTTTAACTCAAAGTTACTAAAAAACTACAAAGTTTTCTTTTGCTTTGATAGGTTTTATATTTTTTTTCTTCGATATCACCAAACGCAAAAGGACCTAGAAGTCGGTGAATTATTTACAAAAAATATAAAATAAAAAACATTAAAAGTTTATAGCGATATAAAGTACAGCTATTATTTCAGAAATTACAACTTCTGCGCAGACTTTTTTTCGTGTTCCACCCGCCAGGTTATGGCTCAAAAATTGACGATTGTGAAATATGATAGTCTCTGAACACATTTATCCTCCAAATCGTAAAACTCAAAAAAATAAATGTAAAAATCAGCTGTTTTCAAAATTTTACTTCCATCTTGCTTCGTTATTTGAAACAATACTTTTTGACCATGTCCAATCCCATTCTATTCTGGGTTGCGCCTTACTTTAGATATTTATCAAGTGTAAATTAAAGGTAATGCGGTTTTAGATTAAAATTTTAAGCATTTTTATGAACATTTTTCGTTTACAAGGTATGACTCAAAATATATTTAAATATTTTTTTAATATCTGGTAGGTAAACCAAATTCATTTTGTATGAGGTTTTTATGAATATGTTTAGCTATCAACGCGGAAGATAATTTTCATTAAAATTACTTCACACAACTTTCAAAAATGCGAACATTTCAATATTTTAGGTTTATTGATTAATTTTGCAAAAGTATTTCCATTTTTTAACCTATTTAAACCAGAAGTTGATGATTGCTCCTTAAATTATCAGAACCATGTGGGGCAAACACATAACTATAAAATCTACTTTTTATTTTTATGAACTTTTACAAAAAATAAAAACGAAAAGATTTTTGTCATTATCAAAATCTTGTTTTTGATACAATACATTGAAAAATTTGAAAGGAAATTCGCAGTATTCCAATTTCCAAACAACAAAACCGTTTGAGTCATATGGAAATTCTAAATTCTCGTGTCTTACTTTCCAAACTAATTTCAAACTTTAATTCCTCCACATCGAGGCACATTGAAAAAAAGCAGCAGACGCTCAACTGACAAAGTTTTTTTTTTACATTTTACATATCATTGTTATTAGAGAAGAACCGAACTTCGTTTTCGGCTTCGGCCAGTAAAGTTGGGCTCAGTTTCGGTTCGGCTTCGGCCTACGGCTAAAAAAAAGCCGGACTTTGGCCGTGTATTTGTAATTTGTTATTTACATAAAAATTTAATAAAATTTTACTTTCAATATCTTTGAAACAAATCAAATAAGCCTTTCGGATTTATATGATAGCCATATGAATTGCAGTGATAATACTGAGGGATATTATTCACTTCGAATTGGACACTTTTCCCAATGAAGATCTACAAACAAGAAATAGTGAAATTTTTGAATAATTTTTAAACCTATGTTTTCTGTCGAAAAAATTGTATTAAAATATCGGTTGCTCCTCCATCAAGTAGGTAAATATAGTAAACAACTTTATTCAGTCCTGTAGGCCAGCTTTAAACCCATATACGGATTCGATTTCAAGGTGGAAATATCAAAAGCCCATTATTTTTAAATTTTAATAGGAAAATTAAAAGTTTTGTTTTGCCATTATTTTAGTTTCAACGCAGCAGTCAAATTTATGCGATTGTTTTACTTTTAGATAATTCTAATTCAAAGTTTAAAACAGCCCCATATCCAGTGTACCTTATATTTTTCCTACTGGCTTCTTCCAAGCAGCATCGCAACAATGAATCGAACGCGAGACTCATTGTTACGGGTTTTGTTGTTATTGCAATTTTAGTTAGTTTTTGTTGTTTTTGTTGTTGGCATTGCAAGCTATTGTTGGCATACTCGAATTTCCAGACGGAACAGACAATTAGTTAGACGAATGCGCGGCCAGATATGAGCAAAATTGTCTGCTATTCAAATATTCAGGAGGTGGACTAAAAAGTGGCGCAGCGAGCGCAGACACTCAGTCAGTCAAGGAAGCGTGCAGATAGACAGACGTAGAGATAGATATGTAGATACTAGCGCACCAGTATAGTGGCTCCATTACAGATAATTCTGTTTTTATTTGTATTTTTTTTTGCTGGGTTTGTTTTTGTGCGCAAGGTTTTGTGTTTCGTTATGAGTGTCAGTTTATTTGAGTAGGCAGCTCATTTGGCGGCTGTTGCCAACTGGCGTTTGGCTGTAGCGACCACCAAAGTTGTGGGAATTAAAAACAAAAAATAAACAAACAATTGAAAAAAGGGAACTTTTTTAAAGTTGAAATGTTCATTTGATTAGCATGAAGAATTTAATTTAAAAAAAAGGGAATAAAAATAATAATATATACGCGGCTCATATGTATATATGTACATAGGTTCTTTATGGCAACGGGATGGTTCAAGAAAATTGTGATTATGAATTTTGATTGTCATAAAAACTCCTATGAGATTTAAATCGAAAATATGACCCCCGTACAAATTGATGTAATTAAGAAATGAAAGTTTCTTGTTATTCTTTTTCATTACTGACATTGTGAAAAGCTGATAGATATTGAGACGATTTTACTTGCTTATTTATTTAAGTCTATGCTTTGTTCTCAAAAAAAAAAAAAAAAAAAAAAAAAACTTGGTACAAAATATTGATATTATGTAAAATTACGTATTTCGATACAACTGTATTAAACAAGTCAAAAAATGCAAAAAATCGCCCTTAGAAATAAAATTCTAGACCAACATTATTGTTTAAGGGAGTTCCATTTACGGACAGTGCGAGGAATGGTAGCATTACTAACTTTTAAAATTAAAGCACAGAAAATGTTGAAAATATGAAGAGAGTGATAGGGATTATTAAATCGAGCAAGACAGTCAATGGCTCCTATGATATGATATTGTAAGTAACGGAGAAGCACAAAATATACCTTCCATTTTGAGACTAATAAGCATGAGACGTGAAAAATTTAAGGTTATGGGATCCATAAGTTTAAAAGAGCAAACTGGAGAAAAAATTTTGGAACAAGTTTAGTTCTATTGATAGCTGGTTTCCAAATAAAATCACTATATTCTAGATCTGACTCAACAAATGATAATACTTATAATACTCTATAAGTACATAGGTTGATGTTATAGGGATCGGAGTATATAGAATCACTAGTAGTTATAGCCCGTCGCACGTTGGTATCTATCCATTTTTTTCCACGTAAATAACGTAATACAAAGATATCAAAACTGTTATCGTTTTGCTATGCATACTTTCAGGCTGAGTGCAATGGAATAAACATTTTAAGCGATTTTCGATGAGTAGCAGGACGATTGGCATCTATATATATATGTACTCTAAGGCGCTTAATTTTACTACAAGCTAGTACATATATGGTGCTCGGCAAGCAAAATGTTAGCTATTTTTGAGAATGATTAAATGCATTCTTAGAGATCTTAATTATTGAGATTATTTTTAAGACAGCATAAGCAAAGTTTAAGATAAACAAAAAAAAAGCCAAATTTTCTAGTTCTTCGGGAAATTACTGTTAAACCAATTGCAGAATTTCATTCGAAAATCAGTCTTGAAACCATTTCTCACCCCCACAGATATGCTGAAGTTCAGGCACCGTTTTTTTTTTTAAGTTTAATATCGATTTGTTTTCCATTCGATAAATGCTAGCATAACTTCTATTACTGGATCTGAAAAGCTATGTTCGGAATCCCCAGATAAACCCCTCGCTTCTTCGGTCGCTACTATTTTCGTAAACGTGCTTTCATATCTGTATCTGGGTTTGGAAATGGTTTACTGAGGCTGAATTTCTGTTATTTCTAAGCTTTGCTACTCTGTTGATTTTTCCATGGTTCCAGTATTGCTGTTCTTACTTTTCCTTATGCAGTTATATTGCCTGTTTCTTCGTCTGCTTCATATTCTGTTTTAGCTCGTTAGACAACAACAAAGCTGAATATAATAAGACGGAGGATGTGGTCACCTAAAACAACTTTTTTTTTGATCTAGATACCTCTACCTTTTATTGGCTATCAAACTCCGAAGCTAATACGCCATTTTTTCGCAGAAAGTTGCGTTCGGGTTGTTAAATGGATGATTTATTTCATTACTAGTTTATCGGAGTAAGTTTAAATGTATTTAGAGGCTCCCGCTTTGTTTCCTTATCGGCTAGTCCCAGGTCTTACGAAACCAGCCCGCCTCTATGTAGTTATTGTCGTTTATTTTCTTGTGAGGTTCTGCCGGGTTTCCGCCTTTAATCCCTCCAGAAAAGGCTACTGTATCATTCTAAAATCAAAATTTGCAGAAATATATATTTGGTTTTCAAAATGATTTAGTCGAGAAAGTCATAAGTCATGAGCTTCAATGTACTTGGGATTAAGGAAACAGTTACGTTGTATGTTAATATAAACTAAATTTTTACATACATACATTTAAATTATTGGCTTTACTACGTAACAGGTCGTCTGAAAAAAACAGCTGAAGTAAAAAGTAGAGTGCCAAAATTTTGTTTAATAAATATATACGCGAATTTCCACTCAACGGTACCTTGACCTTGTCGCCAACGGGCGAGTGCGCCAACTGTCAAATTTTATGAATAAATTTTGTAATAGCATAATTAGCACGCACAATAAACAATGGACAACACGACATTTATTTATATCTATAAACAAACGTTCGGAATACTCGATTCTCATTTCCAACTCATGAACATTGCGCCTTTCAACCGTCAGGCGAATTTCACTTGGCTAGCAGCCAAACAAACTACTACTACGTATAGCCGACGTGTGTACTTGTCGTAGCTTGAATATTTGGCCTGTCGCTGGCTGCTCTTCAGTCGTTCGTTCGTTCGGTGACAGTGATACACCTTTGGCTTTTAAATAGCTGTCGATTGTTATGCCTCGGTGGTTGTTCGTGGCGGCGTGCTAAATTTGTCAAACTGCCAAAAAGCTTAATAAAATCCACTTGCAGAAGATGCTTGGGTGTTAAAGAAAATCCAAAATTAAAAAAAGAAACCACCCAAGGAGCCAGTGGAGAAGGGAATTGCCAACATGCGCATGAAACAAAACATTTAACCCTTGTACGGCTTTCGGTTGAAAATTCACTAATTCTCAAAATTTAAATCACTTGGATCACAATCATTGTTGTTATTGTCATCGCCGACAAGTTCGTTTTGCATTTACTATGAGCGAAAAGTTTTAAATCCAAGAATAACTATTATGTTTTATCGAAAAATCATACGTGCCTATATTTGATGTATTTGGCAGTAAAGATCAGAAATTATTAGGAATCCTAACTGTTGTAACAAAAAAAAAAAAAAAAAAAACCATAATTTTATCATTATTTTGGAATTTTTACTTTTCGATAACATTTGATCGATATATCGCAATTTTTATTTTTTTGGTCATACAACATAAATCTTAATTTTTTGGCATTTATTATGAACGAAAAATTTAATATCCGAAAATAGCGATTCTTTTTTATAAAAAAAAATTAAAATTACAAACTATCGATCAAATATGATTGGAAAAATAAAAATTGAAAAATAACAATCAAACTTGATCGAAAGATGAAATATTGCAGACTATCTATAAAATTTGAGCGAAAAAATTAAAATGTTAAAATAACAAACAAATAAAAATCTCAAAATATCGATTCCATTTGATCGAAGATATTGTAAACCAATTATAATGATTAAATCAGGATTTTCTTTATAAAAATTTTATCCGTTACGGTCCGGCTTCCCAAAACACATCAAAACATTTCGTTAGTTTGACCAAAGTACAACACAAGGGTCACACTATTTTCAACACTATTTTGCCACACATAGTCGCCTTAAAAAATATATATTTGAAAAATACCTCCATTGAATGAAGATTTTCATCTATTCGTTATTCAAAATAATTTTGAAGATAAGTGAAAATCTACTCGTTATTTAAAATTATTTGTAACGTCTATGCTGGGCGGATTCATTAAAACTTTCCAACCAAGTTCCGTCAATTTGTTGCAAGTCATCAAAAATGTGTGTGGCTTGACATTTTCATGATGGAACACAGCTACTTTTACGTTTATTTTATATTATGGGAAAGGGATCAGAGTGACCATGATGTAGAGTAGAGGGCCGAGTTGACCTTTTGCCACGTTCGACAATTTCTTTCCAATCCCACGAAACACTCAAAGTGACTCCTACCATTTTCTTCTTAGTTCTGCGGTGAACCCTTGGATATTTTCACAGAAAGGTCCTGCACCATGCAGATGTCGTTGGACCGCAAGCCCATCCATTGCTTTCGAGAGCGTAAGCAATGTCATTGACTCCTCATGCACCGAAGCCCACCACAACGTTACTTTGCTGTGGGTGTCCAAGTGGTTCAGAAGAGTTTTGCAGCCATCCACAATTCTAGATGTCGTTTTATATGCAATCGAGACGGCTTCACACTCGAATATTAGGTGCATCGGTGTCTCCGGGGCCGAGTCACAGAAGCGACGCAACTCGTGCGACCATAGTCCGAGCTTGTGCAGATGGCTTCGCAGTCTGCAGTGTCCTGGATTTCCTCGTTTCCCTTTCGTATTGCTGTTGTTGTTTTTTGTTGTTTTGTCTTCTATCTTATTCTTACGACCGCTTTTCGCCGAGGCATCACAGACAGTATAATCATAAATGTGGGGGCCTCGGGAGTCCGTCGAGCAATCGGCCCCTGTCACGGTAAGGCCACCGTTACTCCTCGATTCAGCACGCCGTTTGAATATAGCCGATTGTCCTCCTGGCTGCAGGCCGTCCAATGGGCACGGTGTCGCTAAACACCCCGGATTAAAAGGTGGAAGTTCTTGGTCAGCGTGCACAAGCGGTATCTACCATCCAGTTAGGGCATCACCCATGCGGTGACGCCTCATCTCAATGGTAGGATCCGATTTGTGATTGGACTAAGCCCCTGCACCACGTCAAGGCATCTGCCCTGGCATGATCTATCAGTGTATCGAACTTGGGATTGTGGTATCAATCAGAGTTACCCCTAGATATTTCATCACTTTCGATAACTCAATTTCGGTCTCAGCCAATGTGAATTTTGTCAAATTTACCTCTTTTGGTGATAGGGAAGTACCAATATTATTATTACTGTCACTTCAAATGAATTAAAAGCACATATTTATCGTAAGAGGTGTTTAGTGCTATAATTTTGGGAACCGTATCAGGGTTAAATATACCTACAGAAATTTTTCTTAGCCACTCGAGGACGCACACTTTTGGCGCGCTCGCATTCCGTATGCCACACATTCAGGTTGCATGATCGTGATCGTTATCGTGCATATAAGTAGCTATATGTCGATAGGCATGTATGTATGTGTGTCTGTCTATATTTTAGATGCGTCTAAAGCTAAGGTGGCAATGGCCATTGGCAGTGTTTTTCAGTCATCAACGATTTGATAGAATTTGTTTGCTTGTTTTTTTTTTGCTCTGGCGGCGCGCTTACAATTTAATGCCTCAATTTGCTGCAATGTCGAGAATTTCGCATTATACTTTTTTTTTTGTACTTTGCGGCAACTGCAGTGGCTAATGTTGTTTGTTTATTTATATTGTTTTTGTTGTATGTATTTAAATGCCTACTGCCACTGACGTTCATGCCATTCGTGTCGATCACATTTTTGCCACACGTTCACGTTCGCTTTCTGGCACACACACACACACTCACACTTGGAGTGGAGATTCACCTATGTAGATGGCGCGCGCGTCGCTCTTGATTTGCTGTTAATCGATTTACTTGATTTTATTGTTGTTTACCTATTCAAATGTTTCTAATTTCGAGTATGTGTTTTCGAATTTAGATTTTTTCTTATAAGCTGCGCCACCTCAGTTTGCGTCCAATGGCTGCCATTGCCGTTTTAGTTGTTATACATTTTGCTTATGTATGCAGCTATTTATTGTTGTGAATGATGGCAATGAACTTCACTTACTTTCTTTTTTCACTAACTCAGCATTTTTATTTTGCCGCTCCTCAGTTGTTGGCCATCAATTTGCGATTTGTTGCCGCGCATCACTCACTTGACCGCTGCGTTGCGGGCTGCGGGCCGTAATCAACAGTAGCCGTTGTTGTTCTTGTTATTCACATGGCTGGCGGCTGGCATTATTCTGTTTTTAGATTTACTTTTCTATTTTTTTTTTATTCTTTCTTCTTCTCCACTTATTCTCTGTTTCTTTGCGCGGTGTAAAAACTATAAATGTTTCGATTTTAATTATTTGGCAAAGTCATGTCGTAGACGAAATTGCCTTATTATCCGCGTGTTGCACGTTCATTGTATATTCAAGTCCAATGAAGAAATAGAAGCTAACAAATCTACTTACTTGGCCACTACTATGCACGTATGTACATACATACATATGCAGCTCATGCTTTGTGGTTTTCATGGCGGGCATTTCGTTTCACTTCGTTCAGTTAGCCTTAGAAATTAGTAATAAATTAGGCACAATTTGTACGCTTCAACATGAAGTGGCACTTCAATTGGCAGCCAACAATCGTTGTGGCATATTGGCGTTAATGGGTTTCTACGACTACATAGCACTCTTTATGTATATGTGTATGTAGCTTGCAATAATCATGCAAATGTTTTTGTAGATGTATCCATTTAAAATTGTTCCACTCAAATTGGCGTGCGTGCCGTGGGTTCAAATGAGTTTATTGCATGCAAAAAAAAAGAAAAAAAAAACGTGAAAAATACCAATAGAAAATAGCAAAATACAAAACAATATAACTATAGTGGTTTTAAATTGGCGTGGGTAGATGTTGGCGGCGCCCAGAAGTCACAGTTTTGTAGCCAAATCGCCGCAATCGACCGGAGTCCTTAAAGTCAACATAACCCAGGCCATCGCTCAAACTTAGCTTAATCTATGCGGAATATTAATTGAAAATTTGGCCGCAAGGAATTGCGGTCTTTTGAAGATAAAAAGCAACTTCAATAATACCCCATATAGCCGCTCTATTTATGACAATGAACATTAATTTTGATAATAAAATTTTTAACCGTTTAGATGAGCTGCTCAAACTTGTAACTTGCCATAGTGATTTGTTATCATTGATTGAATAATAAACTATGGATTAGAGAGATGTCGTCAAAACAGCATGACCTGCACAGGCCGCCAAAAACTGACTCTGCCAATTAAAAACCCGTATAAATAGTTACTGCTTTGGCGCCAAAACTCTCCCGACTAACAATTAAAGACATGATTTAATTTTCCTCACTCACCTACGTTAGAACTATACAAAAAATATACAGTGTTGAAGAGCATATAGTTTATCGAATTTAATCACCCAAATTGCGTTAACCCTTTCACACCGGGAAGCAATCAGCAGAGTAATCTTGGTTTTATTAATTTTTTATATTTTTGAGATGTATAATATGAAGACAAAAATATATAATATAATACAAAGACAAAAATTAAGCTACCACTCCCTTCAAGGCGTCCAGGGAAGGTGGGCCATATTTGTCCCAATTGGGGTTTAGGGCGTGAAGTATAAGAACTCTCTCATATCTCTACAGCATAATTCTTAATAAATGCAAAAAATTATGTTTAATTATTCTTGTTAACTATAGTTATTTTATTTCGTTAATTTTAAAAGTTTTTAATATGTATATAAAAGTATCAGTAAGGCTATCGTTTATGATATGACGCAAAACAACCCTTTCAAAGTGGAATTTGGAACTTTTTACACTTTGTTTTAATGCCTTTTACAGTTTTGTTGTGGCGACGTCCAGTGATACGTCTGCCTGCGGTGTCTTCAACTGGTAAATATGTAAGTAGTAGAATTCCCGGTCTTAAACCCTCCCGTAAGTCGCCGCACATTTTAGTAAAATGTTTGCCGTCTACTAGCACTCATGCATTTCGGTCTATCTCTCTTTCTCATGCAACTCGCGTTACGCCTGATCGCAGCGTCGCCCTGTAGGCAACATTTTTACTTTCCGTAGCGGCGCGGCATTGTTATTATTACTAGTCATTTTTTCGGGGTCGCAAAAAGCTGATGGCTACCTCAGTGGCGGCACGTAGTGATATGGGAATGTGCTCCCAATACTCTCGAATTCCGGTTTGTTTCGAAATACTCTTCATTAGCAGGTGTGTTGCGATTGCAACGTTTCGACGTCGATCTTTCTGTGAGCTGTTGGCTGCGACAAGATAATGATCCGAGTCGATATTCGGTCCTCGGAGTATACGTCCGTCTAATATACACGAAATATGCCTTCCGTTTATCGCAATATGATCGATTTGGTTTCGCGTTTTTCGATCTGGAGACAGTCACGTAGCTTGGTGAATCTTTCTGTGCTTAAACCTGGTGCTACAGACAACCACGTTTTCGAACCTCAGCAAAGTCGATCAGTCTCAGTTCGTTGATGGAGGTATCATCATGGAGACAAAGATCTCTTTCTTATCCACCCTGGCATTAAAGTCGCCGAGGACGATTTTGATATCGGGACGATGGAAGCTCCCGGAGATGCTCTCTACGCGCTCATAGAATTGATCACGTCGTTCTTCCCTTTTGTCGGGGTGTGGGCACAAACAAGGGAGATGTTGAAGAATCCTGCTTTGATGCGAATCATGGCGAGATGGCCATCCATCGGAATGAGCGACAGTACTTGGCGACGAAGTCTCTCTTCCACCACAAATACAACAAAGAACTTGCGTTTCTTTACATGGCAGCTGTAGTAGATGTCGCCAGGTCTAATAGTTTTCTTACTTTGCCCCGTATATTTCATTTCTCGGATGGCGGTCATGTCAACTCTTATTCTTACGAGGACATCGACCATCTGGAAAGCGGCTCCTTCCCCATAAAGTTTTCGGACATTCCAGGCGCATGCCCTCAAATCATGTATTGCAAGTGGTGGTTAACAAAAAAGGGAGATCTCATCCGCAGTTTGTTGAAATTTTGCATTGGCTATAGTTTTTTACGTGGCGGGTTCCAAGCTCAGCGCACAACCAGATGCTTGCGGATTTTTTTGTTTGTTTTTAAGAATAAATTTTGTATTTAGCGAGACGGTTGCTCCAAAACAAATGCCCGCTTGCACCTACTTTTGAACAGACGCTACTGACTTTTTCCTGCTGTTGGTTATTTATTACTAGAGAATCAGAACCTTAGTAAACGAGCTTGAGGAATCAGAGTTTAAGATTAACATTATTATTGTAGCCAGTTAACGGAAACCTCAATTAGTTCACTGGAAGACATGAGCGATCATACTAAATTTGGATTCGATGGCAGAATTTTCATCAACAAATAGAGAGCTCATTATTTTCATTTATATATCATGTACACGGTTTACATTAAGTCATCATTTGTTCGCATTTCGATTAAACGCCATTGCATAATTTTGTAATGTCAAAATGCTGACAAATTACACTGTTAAAAATTTTCCTTAAGAAAAGCGGGGCAATATGAGTAGACTTGGAATAATATCATTATAAGGGAAAGTATGTACATACCCATAGAAATAGCAGGCAAAATATATGTCTAGCTATTTGCAGAAATTCAAATTCATGACACCGTCTGCTCGCGTAGTGAAACTTCAAACGTCATCCTTGCGAATATGCAACAAAATTAGTTCACTACCAACAATATTGAAATATAGGCAACAAGTTGAACCACAGTGATGATGACTTTACCAATCTCTGGAGGCACTAAAACTCTGAACATACACAATTACAATAATAACAATGTTATGGATGCCACTAAGTGCAACGTCATTTGACAAATGCGTGTTGTAAGAATAACGTTCGAAATAGGAAATGAAACCAATAACAATAATAACAACATGCAGTTGGTTAAGATCTAGACTTTGTAACCATTTGTTGTGGTTTGCGGTGGTAAATCTTGAACGCTATGAGTAGTGCGAGTGCGAGTGCGAGTAATTGTAGTTGTTGTCGTTGCAAATTTTGCAATGAGTTCATTGTTTTGCGTTACAGCAGCCAACTGGCTAACAACAACAACAACAGCAACCACAACACGTCGTGAACAAATCGTGGTTGTCAAGCATGCATTTATTGGGTTTGCTGTTTGTTGTTGTTGTTCGTTTTATTGCAGCTACTGTTGCTATTGTTGTCACTGTGGCTAAGGATATGAAATTGCTCCTGGCATAAGCGATTTTTGATTAACTTACACACAGCGCGCAATGTTGTCTTGTTGCTGCAAGACCTGCCAGTCCTCTTTGTTGCACAGTCACTGGCAACAATTGTTGTTGGCACTTCGGAGTTGTCTTTATTTTTGAAGTTCTTTAGTGGCAAATTTGGAGGAGCTCATTTTGTTAAATAAAAACAAAAATCGTCCTCATTTAATAATATTTTTTCTTTAGCGGCAGTTTTTTTACATCGCGTTACGCAAGTCGCGTCACGAAATCACGACATGACGTTTGTATGAGGAACATCAAACATACATACTGAGTTAGCGATTTATCAATGTGCAATAATATTACCACTTCTGCTACTACTACTAATTACTATTACAACTAATAATTATTACTACTACTATTACTATGAATACTACTGCTATTGTTTTTAATAATGCTACTAATAATTTCTAAGTCTATTTTAACTTATGCTACAAATTTTTACTACTATTTTAATTTTGTTCTACTACTATTTTTACTAATTTCTACTACTATTTTTACTTGTGCTAGTACTAATTTCTACCACTGTTTTTACTAATTTCTACTAGTATTTTTACTTGTGCTAGTACTAATTTCTACCACTGTTTTTACTAATTTCTACTACTATTTTTACTTGTGCTAGTACTAATTTCTACCACTGTTTTTACTAATTTCTACTACTATTTTTACTTGGTACTAATTTCTACCACTGTTTTTACTAAATTCTCCAACTATTTTTACCAATGCTGCTACTAATAACAACAATTTTTATTTATGCTACTACTATTTTACTAACATCAACTACTATTTTCACTCAGGCTAAAACTAAAAAGGATGTCTTATAAAACTAACCCCCATACACAATCCTATAGCTCTTTGTAAAGCCAACAGAAGTTTTACTTTTGGGTGACATCAGCGCAATGTGTTGGAATAAAATCATTGTACCATTATGATGTCGTAGCAAGGTCAGGTGACGATTTCGAAAACACCACACTACGTAAATTTCAGTATTAATAGCTCCCATAGTGAAGAACGCCCATATTCACAAATGGCTTGCCAAATTCAAACTTTTTAGCCAAATAAATCTAACTGGATGTTTTCTTTTTGTTGTGATCAAAAATGTATTTTCCAGACTACAAGTAGTAAAATTGGTTACCCGGCAATATCTTCGAGTCCATTTTCAAATAAATTTTGTAGTTCATAACCATACACAAATTTTTTTCCTCAGTTTTGTCTCTTAGAGCTTATGCGTACGGAAAATGCTTTTTTGTTTATTTTTCATTGCTTTTTGGACCTTTTTTCCTTTTAAAACTTTTTATACCATTTCTGCTCTTAATTCGAGTGACTTGAAGAGGCGTGGTTTTAGATTTTTTGGCGACGTCTCTTGTCGACCGCGAGCGGTTGTTTCTAATCCATTGGGACTGCCACTTCTTGAATTATCCTGAGCTACCTTCCTTTATGTGTAAAACCATCCGTAGAAAATACGATAATCCACCGAGTTTCACCAAATGCTAATAATTAATATAGGGATTGTTTGTTCAAATGTAAAAATTTTTTTACGTAGCTTTTCGTTCATTTCCCTTTTTGATGGCGTGACTGCATGAACTAATAAAGTCATAAAATTGTAATGAAAACACAGTTTGCAAACAATTTATTCAAAATTGTTACACAAATTGAAAGACCTGCTGTTTTACGTCCACTCCGAATGGCAATTGATTTTATGAGAACTTTTTTCATGACATAAATATATTTGCAATGTCCAGACGAGGGGCGACCGCTATTAGATAAAAGCTTTTCTGTAATTTTTTATGTTGCTTTCTTTCTACAACTTTCTCAAACAACTTTGAACCAGAGATGTAGAACACAGATCAACTTGTTCCAGTTAGCTAAAGATTAGATTAGTGATTAGATTTTTATATTTTAACAAAATAAAAAGTGTTATACAATAGCCCAGCGTTTGCTTATCATAGGACTTTAAAACTGAGGAAATACATAACTCTAATACACAAACACATATACGAATACAGATATAAGGAAGAGCAATTCTCAATTATTATTCCCCTTACCACAACCACTCTCGCACTGACGCCCTTCATTTTCAATCAGCTATTCACGAACTTGCAACATCATTATCAATACAGACAGCATCGGCAATCGAATGAAGACAATAGTAGCAGCAGCAACAACAACAACAACAATCGCAAGCATATAGACAAATTATTCTGCAATAATAATGGAAACATTCTTCCCAATATATGTACATAACTACTGACCATGCACGTGGCAAGCACAATGATGCTACAAGTTGCAAGCAAGCGTTGGTCGTCCGCTGGTCATGACGCTGGTGCTGTTGCTGTTAGAGTGTTGCTTAGGGAATTCATGTGCACAACGCCAGTAGATGCAGGAATTGTGCGCCACAAATAGTAAACAACATTTCCAACAACTAGAATAACCAACGCAACAACGGCAACAACGATAGATAGCTGAAAAAAAATTAAATAATGCGAGAATAGCAGGCAACTTGTGGAAGTAGCAGTCGATAAGACCGATATGGCAGCACGTGGCCGTGAATCGCTGTAATAATCGCACTAAATCGAATTACAATTGCCACTGTCTTTTGCCACTGCGGCCACAAGTGCTACGGGTTTTGTATCTCGTAGGAACTAAATGAGTAGATTTGTGCTGGTTGCCTTTTTTGCTGCGGTGATTTATAACTTACTTTGCAAAATTAGTTGTGCGAGCATACCAATACGACACCCGTTGTTAGCTCCTTTTACAGATCCGACTCATTTGTATGCTAATTAGAGGATTAAACTACGATGACACAAGAAATTGTCTTGCCTTTGATTCTTTAATATGGATGGTAGGAAATATCATATGATCTCATCAGATGATTCCATCACACGATTCCATCAGGTGATCTTACTGCACGATGCGGCACAGGTTTAGTAGTTAATAAATCGGGTTTTCCACTACAAGGAAATTATTATAAATAGGTTCTAATTAATTAACTATTATTGCATTTGAAGCACATCATATATACCAACATTAAGGCTCATCGTGTGATCACATGGTCTCATCTCATGATCCTATCACATGAATCCATCTGATGATCACACCATAAGATGCAGCAAAGGTTTGCAGCTATTAATTATATTTTTCAAACACAATTGAATTTCTAATTATAAAGGGGCCCAAATAAGAAATATTCTGTTTTTTTTTGGATTCTCATTCATGATCTCATAAAATGATCCCATCAGATGATCTCACAGCATGACGCTTCTCAGGTTTAATTGTTATTAATTAGAAGTTTTAACTTGTTATTATAATTTTTATAAACATACCCAAACAAGAAATATGATTGCTTTGGACCTCATCATCGAAACGTTAGGTCTCATCGTGTGATCCATTCACATGGTCTGATCAGATGATCCTATCACGTGATGTCATCTGATGACCTTAGCATATGATGCGACACAGGTTTGATAGTAAATTAAATGAGATTTTTTATTTTAAATGAGCTTAAATAATAAATATTTTTTAATACCGGATTCTCGATAAAAACATCAGACCGCAGCATACTATTCCTTTCTCTTGATCTTATTTAATGATCGTGTCATAAGATCGCATCAGATGATCTTACCACATGATACCATGCAGAGTGTTGATTTGCTTAAACTTTTTTTAAATTATTATATGGCTATAAAAGATATAATACTATAAATAATTAATTTTAAATCAATTAGGTCAAAACTAGGTATGATGGACCTGGTGATTGAACATTACAACAATTAATAATTAAACTTTGCACTTTGGATGAGCGGCATTCCCTACCAGGAAAGTCCGCTACATGCGCTCATATTTTGCTGCCACTTCTGGCTGTTAACTTGTACCATACAACCGTGACCTATTTTCAGCAAATTCATGCGCCTATTCACACGCATAGTTGTAGTTCGTTGCACGTTACACGTTGCTTGGCGCAGCATACGGATTTAATGTTGTAACATCATGAGGTGCAGCATACTCGTACCCTCTTTCCACCACACAATCGCGCATTTTTTGTGTTTTTTTTTTTGTATTCCCATATAATTCCTAATTCATTCACGAATTCCCTAGTTGCATTAATTTGCTTTGCATTGCCATTGCAGCCTTTCTAAGTGCAAGACTTGAGAGGGCACTTTGGCAATTTTAAAAATTGCAACTGCTGCATTAACATTGAAAATGCGCGCGTGTGGCATGTTGCAGGCATGCGCCAGCCACATCTGTACACAAATTTGTTGTAATCAGTATTTGCGCGCTTAATTCATAGCAATTAATTGCCGCTTGCCTGCGCATCGCCTCTAATCGTACTTGCAACAAATGCACAGCCGCCAAACCTGTTATACTAAAAAAGTGTTTGTATTGCCTGTGTTCGTTCCAAATCTTTCGGGACTTTATTGTGGTACAAATTATTATTTTCTTTCTTTTTTTCGTGCAGTAATTATATTGCTTTGCTGCGCTCTTTGTTTTTGCTCAGCTTAATGGAAATCGTGCAACTCAAGTGCGCAGCCACACTTGCAGTAGGCCAAAAAAAAATAAATAAAAAATAAAATATTGTTTTTGCTTTTCGTGAGAAATGGCAAGTTCGTTAGGTGCTCAAAATTTTCGTCGTACGCGTAGCTAGGCTAGCAGCGTGTGGCATGCAACAAGCAATATTGCCGCCTCCTATTCATACTACCTGGAAATGAGTAATAATGCAATTTGCTCTGCGCCATCGTTTGACTTGCCATTCTAATAAGAAGCACAGTTGTTGTTGTTGTTGTTGCTGTTGTAGCTATCATCCGCATCCTTGCCTCAATAAAATCTACCATAATTTCAACCACAACCGCAATCGATGCTATCGATTTTCTTCATTTCTGCTCCCGTTGATTTGGGAATTGAAATTTCTATTTTAAATTAAATTGATCGATACAGTAGCAGTGGCTGGCAGGGTTGCCGTTTTTAGTTACACATTGCAGAATTGATGCTATTTGGGAAACTATATTCGAACATATGCTTTTATTTTCCTTATAGTATAAGTTTTGATAAGGAAATAATTCAAATGTTTGTTCAAAATATTCCTTAGGATGTTTTTTACTTGCTTTTGAGGGCTCACGTTTTTTATATCTGCTACTTTTAATTTTAGTTCCAAAATAGTGGGGTATGTCCAAATTTTTTAAATTTTATTAACATTCTCAATGAAACGGACTTTATGTCTAAAAAAATAATACACTTTTCGCACTATTTTTTACATCGCGTAACGGAAGTCACGTCAGAATCGTATAACGAAAATATTACCAGAATCGCTTTACTAATTTCAACTACTATTGCTACTTATTTCTACCACTATTTTCACTAATTTCTACCACTATTTTTTTTACTCATTTCTACCACTATTTTTATTAATTCTACTGCTCATTTCTACCACTATTTTAACTAATTTTTACCACTATTTTTACTAATTTCTACCACCATTTTTATTAATTCTATTGCTAATTTCTACCACTGTTTTTACTAATTTCTTCCACTTTTTTAACTAGTTTCTATCACTATTTTTACTAATTTCTACAAATATTCGCACTAATTTCTACCACTATTTTTACTACATTCTACCACTATTTTTTTTTTTACTGTTTTCTACCACTATTTTTATTAATTCTACTACTAATTTCTTCCATTACTTTTACCAATTTTTACCACTAATTTTACTTATTTCTTCCACAATTTTTATTACTTTCTTCCACTATTCTTACTAATTTCTAAAACTTGTTTTACCTGTATTAATTTCAATTCATTTTCAAACAAATTTGGTTTTAGCTTCATTCCCTTTAAGATAATCTGTTAATTAATGTTTGCACAAATTCGTGGCAACTCTAGCGACAGATGTTGTATATCGAACTGGCAGTAGTGGCAATGGCCCAACGATAGAACAGCAAACTGCAGGCGCATTATTGTTACCCACCCCATTGATGATGTGCTATTGTTCTTCGGTGCTGCCAGCTAAGATGCTGCCGCTGCTGTTACTGCAGCTCCCCAGCTCCCCAGCGATGTGGCATTAATGATAGCAGCAGTATCGGAAGTTGTTCGTTTGTTGCATTTACAGCATTACTGGGAATTATTATTGCTTATTATACAATGCTTACTAACTGCTGTTGCCGATTCTGCTCACCACGGGCACCACGCGATGAAGGAGGTAGGCAACTAACGGAAAAACTTATATACTACGCGAATTCTGTCAAGGTCTATTGGCCTGTGTAAGCTGGGTTATTACGGCTTAAGTTTGATTTTATGTGAATTTGTTGAATGCGATTAATGTGCTTCAAGTTTTTTAAGCATTCAAAAAGTTTTTAGCATTTATGGTAAATTTAAAAGTTTTTCTGAAAAATGTGTATAGATTAAGTAGACCTTAAAAAATTTACTTATATGTTATGGAAATATTTGTAAGGTTAATTAAATGCTAAGGATACGTGAGTGGCGCTCAAAATTAACAATTTCGTTTTGTTGTGGTTGTTATTTGAGAAAAATGTCAATTTAAAACAAAAAACTAAACTCAATCAATACCAAAAATTAACTAACATAATTCTTGAGTTCCTGATCTTCATATACTTCAGATTATCTATCCTTTCACCTAACTGTTTGCTCACCGCTCGAGCTCTACATCTAACAAGGGAAGAGCTGTTGGAAATAATTTTGGAACGGAGATAGAAATTTTTGTAGACTCATCATCCTGAGACTAATATGTTGCCTACTGACGCGAAGTGCTTAAATTAATGTCTGAGGCATCACTTATTTCTAATTCAACAATAAGTATCGCTAAATATAACAGTCATCATTATGTGTAAGATTTCGCGGTCATATTAAATGACAGTAAAATTTTATTTGATAGCAAACCGACTGTCGGCAAAAACTCAGAGATCACTAGCAATCGTATCAAATCATAGAAAGTATTCATCAGCTCGTACAAAATAATATTGAAGTGGTAAAAAATACAGAGAGGGCGAGCTTATTTAACTTGAAGAAATTTATATTTTATCCAGTTGATAATTCACGGACTTCGCAGTCCTTTATGTTCAAAAAGCATGAGGTCTGTGGAAAATATTACAGCAATCAAAGGCATCCATAGGGAGATGGAACAGTAGTTGCTTCTGTCAAGGAAACTTACAGTTGGTAAACGGCGAGCCTAAAATTGTGCAATACATCTTGTTATTTCATTCACCTACTTAAAATCTGTGTGTAATTCTCAACCGGCATGTAAAGTAATTTGTTATTGTTTTGATAGCGCTAGTTGCTGATACCCCTTGTACTCCTTGCTTCCAGTGTTGCCAGGTTTTTGGGATGAGAAATCGTGCAAGTTGGTTTAAAAAACGTGAACATAATCGTTGTTGATTTTTAATATTGTTCATCAAATCCTTCAATTTTTTGTGGATATCCGAATATACGACTATTAATCGGATCTTCGTAAATCTGGATATCCGGATAGTATTCAATGGTGCAATAAATCCAGATAATATTCCTTGGTGTAATATGGATATCCGGATTTACCATTATCTATACCATCCGTATTTTATCCGTGTGCATATCCGCATTTGCTGTCAGTTGGCGCCCACTTTGAAGTCTTACGTATGAAGAGGAATGGGAGTTTAGAAAATAAAGTTTTATTTCGCCAAATACAAAATTTGATACATGAAAAAAAATCCATAAAATACTTATTTAAAAGATACTAAAGCAACATTTTTTTTTATGCAGAAATGCATCTAGATTTCCCTACACAAAAATATTTACATATGTTGTATTCTAAGAAAATAACGGCAACTCCAACATTGTTCCAGTCAACTTAAATGTTGAAAATTTGAGCTTGCGCAAAAATTCTAAACATCAGCAACAGAACAATAACTATATAGAAAAAAAGCAGAAACCACCACAAAACTATGGCTAGCGAAATGGAGAAAAGAAGCGCGCGAAAACCAATAGCTAGACTTTTCATATATAAATATTATACGTACAGTGGGTCGCAGCTTAAATTGTGCAGTGTTACTTTTAACAATATTGACAATATTTTTGGTGATGAATTTTTTTTGTTAAGTTTTATTGAAATATTTAATTAATTTGTATATCATAAATCATAGAAGTCAAAATTTTGTTCGTTTAAAAAATCTTATGAAACTTTAAGAAATTGAAAAAAATTCCATTAAAATTTTGAAATTGAATGAAATATTTCATTAAAATTTTCGATTTTCTTTTCAAAATTTTTTTAAAACTTTTTGAGTATTCAGTTTTGTACCCTTTTTAATTTAAGCATAATAATATGTTAGTTAACCCACACTATCATTGACTTCTGATGATTTTTTTTTTGCTGACGGCTTTGCGCAAATTTCTATATACATACATACATATGTAAATACCATGCATTGCAAGGATGAAAATGTGCAACACTATCCGCAAGAAAAGTTATCAAAAATTAACGGAAATTTTTTTTGGAACTTAAAACCTACACTTTATTTCATGGACTAGCATATAGCATACTCGAAAAGTTTGAAAAAATTCTGAATGGAAAATTTAAAACTTTAATGTAACTATTTTAAAGTTTTTTAAATTATCGTAAGATTTTTGAAAAGACAAAAATTGATATTTTAAACTAGTTTTTCATAAAAAATTTACAAAAAATATTTAGCACAAAAAATATTTGGGTGATTCACAACGTGTCATAATGTGTCATAAATCATAAAGTCATACAATTTTGGATTTCAAAAGTTATGTCTTTTTATAGCATAGAAACAAATAATTAAAACTGAGCAATTTTATGTTTTTAAAATTTTATGATTTTAAGACTTATGACACATTATGACACCTGTGAATCACCCAATTGCCAATATTGCAACAAAAAGCAGCTCAATTTAAATTTGTTTTTTAAGTTAATTAAAACTAAGGAATTTAGTATTTTTGTATTTTAAAATTTTATGACTTTCTGACTTATGACATCTGTGAATCACCCTCGATTGAAGTTGTGAGCCACTGTACTTATATTTTTGCCAATGCGTTGGTGTTGCCGCAATCTGCTCGATGCATCTGTATCTGCTGCCACCGGTTGATGATTTTTTTCATACTTATATATAAGTCCTACTTATATACATGGATATGTACATACATAAGGCATTTTCTGTGTGTGTGTGTGTATTTGTGTACATATGAGGAAGTGTATTACTGCGCTTTTCGCACATACATTTTGCCACTTTGTCTATATCAAGCTATCAACTGTCTGTTGCAGCGTCTAGTTGCAATCTTCCCCTGTGCAAGCGGCATCATCATCAGCGTCGACGCCGTGGTCGCGGTCGCGTTCGCGGTCGTTGGCGTTGTCAATTCTTGCTATTGTTGCCGCCATTGTTGCTTGATGATGTTAGCAATAGAAAGTAGCGCTGCAACCTACCGTTTTTGTTTTTTTTTTTGGAATCCCGTGCGCGCACTATAGAAATATCATGGCATTGCAAAATGTCAGCTGCAGTTTTCATGTGGCACCATTGCTGCATTATTGCCACACAGCTACCATTTTCATTGCCACGTTCTATTATAATTTATTTTATCTTCTTTGTCTCCTTTCTCTGCCATCGCGGTGTTGATTTTGTTTTTCTTTTTTTTTTTCTACTACATTAGAAAATGTGGTAGCATTTGCATTTGGCAGTTGCCATTTATGTATGTGCAGAGCAAACTGAGTAATGAACGCATACATACATACATAATGAAGATGGGCTGTCTATCCCGACATTAAATTTTTGAGTCTCTAACCCGACCATCACGACGTTCTTCCAATTTGTCCCGTGGGGCCCCGATAGCTATCACTGAATAATAAATTAATTTAAAATAATACATTTTAAATTATTTTCGGCCTTATATTTAAAAACTTGAATTTTTTTTTTTGTTTTATTAGGGAATACTATGAAAAAAAAACAAAAAAATTTCAAAGTAGTAGAAGTGATAGCGAAGATCACCACATCTCCTCAGTGGACTAAGTGTACTTCCTTCTTTCTTGACTTTACCAAGGTTTGAGCCTAGGTACACGAATTGCTAGGCTCGCAATTAACCGCTGGACCACGCCAGCCGAGTGAAAATAGTTTGCTTCTTCATTATCCTAAAATCAAACTATTACTAGAAAACGAGCGTACCTTGGTACAAACCTTGGTAAAGTCTAGAAAGAAAGAAGTGATTTCCGGAATAGCAGCAGTCACTTCTACCATTTTGTAAATTTTCAAAAATTTCCTTGTTCTCCTTCATAAAAACTGGCCTCAAACTTATTATTTATTTAAAAAATTCAGTTTGGGTAGATATATCTGAACCATTTAAAATAAATCAAAGTACGATAACCTGGTACACGGATGGTTCTTTAACTGAAGAAGATAATGGGGTAGGAGTATGTGGTCTGGGGTTAAGATACTCGGAATGCATGTGAAAGCGAATGTCTATAGAAAGATGTGCGTACTTCAATAACATCCGCAACTATCGGAACCAGTATATTGCAATAATGAGCGACAGCTAATTAAGGACCTCAAGTCTCGTCAGGTAACTTCAAAGCTGGTGATGGAGTGCCCTAAAAAACTGAACTCACTTGGTCAGACCAATTATGTGTGGATTCGGGTCATACCGGTATTGAAGCCCCTTTTATAGGCCCAGAGCCCTTCTGCCGTATAGGAAAAGGTTCAATATTGAGTTTGGACAAAGACGCAGAGGAAACCCGCAGGAAACAATGCTAGGAAAATCTATCAGGTCTGGAGCACTTCAAAGCGCTTTTAGGTTCGTACGAACTAAAACGCTTTAGAGATTGCATGGGCTTATTAAAGAATAATATAATAATTATCACGGGAATTCTTACAGGACAGCGAATGCAATCGGATGAATACTGCAGATTCTGAGATTCTGTAGAGTAGAAAAGGAAACATATGCAGGAGCAGTGTCCTGCATTAATGCACAAACGCAAAAGGAATAATAACGGATGTCAGTTTGGATTCCAGAGATTTAGGGTCTACACTAAATTATATCACAGATGCTGGATTGAAGAACAGTATTTAATCCACGAATGGGGGCACAAACTATCCCCAAAACTTTAATAATAATAATAAAAAATTCTGTGTATTTAACCGTAGATAACCGTTCATTTAATATGAATTCGAATTTTGATCACTAAAAACTTTTTTTAATGCAAAAATGTATGATAATATTTTCTTTTACTTTTACTTGGTTGAATTTCTATTAAAAAAATAATATTATTCGAAGTTTTTTCTTTCTTTTGAAATTTGAATAGTAGTGAAAAGCATTTTTGTCACTATGTTCCATTATATTGACTGGCATATATTTTACAGTACCCAACACGTCCTTCCTTTAAGGTTTTAAAATAGGTGGCTCAAAAACGTTTAAAATAATGCAAAGTTTCATACAATCATTTATCGGCAAAGGATTTTTTGCCGCGTTCAGCTCGCAAAATTTCGACGACCTTCCCGTACCCGCTCATTGCGGTCATTTTGAAATTAGTCGCATGACAGGCGCCCATCTCTAATACGAATGTATATGTACATTCATATACATATGTAAGATTGTCACACAAATTTAATATTTACTACTACAACAATTTGGAGATAAAGGGTGATTGAATAATACCGCAAATTTTCCGCTATGCTTTTTTTTTAGTCTATGGGATTTATGTATGAAATATAAATCTGGTAAATGCCCACCACGGCGTGACTTTTGGCATAGTTCGTTCGGACGCCTTACAAAAAATAGTTGCGGATTTTGCACCGAAATTATAGCAATTATATTTTTTTAAATTTCCGTCAAATATAAATATTTACGGCTGCGCTAAAAAAAAACCTTCAAAAAAGTAACGAATTTGATACAGATATGATACCCGGAAGTAATGATCGAATAATATTTTCGAGATTAAAAATATCGATATATCGATATATTTTCCCTAAGCCTAGTATTTGTTTAAATCTGCTGAACTGTACTGTAGAAAAGATTGACTGGCTGTGGACGACGACAAATCGAGGTTGTCACGGGTTGATCGCACCGGTGTTGCTACTTTCGGCACTAACACAAGGGACCGAAAGTAATCGTTGTTGTTGGATAAAAAACTTATTGGTAAGAATTCATTTAAAATAAAGCTCTATATAATCCTTATGCTGTATGCACATTTGCTCGATATTTTATGATATAAAATTTGTCGATAATAACAAGCGCAAAAAATTTTATATGAAAAATGTTTGAAAAAATTTAAATCCAAGAATAGCGATTATTTTCGATCGAAAAAATAAAAATCGCAAAATATCGATAAAATGTCATCGAAAAAAATTTAAAAATACCGATTAAACTTGGTCGAAAAAATTAAAATAACATCATACTGATCAAATCATCATTTTTTTTATAAAATTTATAACCTTTTGTTCGAATTTCTGCATTAAAAGGCTAATTGTTGAAAAGAAAAAATCTTACAATGTGTGAAATGTATTTTATGCAGAACGACCGTTTTCATAAAGCGTTTTAATCACTTCTGCGCGTTGCGATCGTGAAATTGTAAAAAAACAAACAAAAAAAAAAAGAATATCTTAACCGCATGGTAACTTTTGCAATCAGCTTCACTGCTGACTTTTCAGAAGAGGGTTTGAAATTACCTTTTGACTAATGCATTGCTATATAATTTCAAAACAGATTTTCGGCTCAGAAATCAATTTTTTTAAAATTATTGTTTTAATTTCCCGGCAAATTATTTTTATTTTTATTTCGGTCCAAAAACAGAAGCCTGAGGATTCAATAAGCTGCAGACATTTTTTTTATATGTTTGTGTCTAGTACTTTCTTCAAAATGCTCACCTTTCTGCATGTATACAAATCTTCAGAACTAGGTTTTCTCAACTAAGGAACCAAAATTATATAAGTATAAATCTTAATTACGCTTCTGGTGTTCACTTAAAAAATATATCTCCAACAAGGACACAGTGAACACAGAAAATATGCCAATTTGACCGCCAGTAGTCGTAGATTCTCAAAGCATTTCATTTGCATTTACAGTTTTATTACCAAGGTAACAGTAAGTAATCGCAAACACTCAACCTCAAAAAGATCCTGGAAATCATGCAAAAAAAAAAAACAAAAATAAAAAAAAAACACAAAGCAAAATTCAAAAAACCACTCATCAATGACTGACAGCCTAGGGAGGAAAAAAATAAAGTCTGCTATGCAACTACAAAAAATCATGCCAGTAAACGATACTCATATGTAGTCTACTTTAGTGCTGCAAAAGGTTAACCCATTTTAGCCTACTGGGTATTTAAATACCCATGAAAACGTTGACACTTAAAAAATTCTAGCGTTAACCACATGAAAGATATCAGAAATTTTTTTTTTTGTAGGAAAGAGGAAAGATGGGCCTACGAAAAAAAAATACTACAGAAAATTATTGCCTGGTATAACTCAAGTTACATACCGGTTAATATCGGGTTTTTTTTTTGTCTGAAAATTTTCTAAAAGAGTGCTGTAAATTATTGAGCAATCGAAAAAAAAGAAAGTGTTGAACCTTTTCAGATGGTTTAAGGTTTCCTTTGTGCAATAAAAAAATCCTATAGTGATATGTCGAAACACGGTCCCGTCGCACCTGATTTTTTGAAAATGGGTATTTAAATACCCAACAGTCCATGGTGTATACTAAATATACAATTTCCTGATGTATAAAACTATTTGTTTGAAAAGAAAAAATTACACATCTATACCGTAGTTTTATTGTTTTATTGAAATTTGACAATGCTTATAAAAAAATGAGATCATTGAGCCTTAGCAATCTTTTGTTTGTCTGGTTCGACATTGTTGTGGTAGTCGAGAAAACAAGGAGCCGGATGCAAGTTCGCTTGGCACTTCAAGCAACCATATTCAGTTTTCCCCCCACATTGCCGACAACGATGACGATTGTCTAGTTTGCCAATAAAATGGTCAATACGATCTGAGCGCATAGCCAGTTGTCCTCCGGATGCCGATAGTCTACCCGGATGATAATAGTTACTTGACTTGACCATTAGAGTTTCGCAAACCTCAACGCGGAATTCGAATTGAGACATCATTCGTTTCTTTTCATACTTGCAGCAAAAGCAGTGTAATTTCCACGCATTTACCATAGCTGCATCCAACGCGTTTGTTATTAACGGCCAATACCACTTCTTTCCTCGAATTCGGATACGATAATTATTCATCGCGTTATCAAAAAGGTCCACACCTCCCATGCGTTGATTGTATTGGTTTACCAAATTGGGATATTCAATTGTGACCATTTTTCGTTGCTTGCGGTCATAGCGCTTTGCGTTGGACATTGGTAAGTGGCTCATAAAATTTGAAAGTAAAGTTACGACCTGAAAACGAGGGAATAAATGAGAAACAAACGAATGAAATTACAAATTCTTAGTGTAACTTACTGCATTATCATTCCAACGCACTGCTATTACAGAATTGTTTTTGTCGAAGCAAAAGTCCGATGACCCGCGAGGTTTCTTTTTCATCTCTTTGATGTCTATCAGTGGGGCATGATTGGTCCGATTATCTCGAACAGTTCCCAGAGCGAAGATTCCTTCGTTTGATAAACGAGCCATTAGTTTATGACTCGTAAAAAAGTTGTCAAAAGTGACAGTGTGCTTGGCGCGGTCCTCCAAATGCGACATAAGCGAAAGAACAACTCTTTCTCCAAGTCCGAAACCTGGGCTTTCATGTACCGATGCACCAGCGTAGGGAATAAATTGATACAAGTAACCTTCTGATGATGACAAACACCAATACTTGTAGCCAAAGCGAATCGGTTTTCCCTTGATGAACATCTTGCAGGAATGCCGGCCGTAGTAGGCAATCATTTGTTCGTCAATTGAAAGGTTGTGCGCAAATATGCCGAATTGAAGGAATTTTTTATTCAATAGATCATTCAATGGTGCAACCTTTGCAAATTTATTTTGTGTGTCCAATGCAGTGTTGTCACACACGTGGAAAAATTGTTTGATTTTTTTGAATCTGTCTCGAGAAATACAGTCTTTTATTAGCGCACATCCTAGCGATTCTTTATTCGACCAATACGAATTTGTTTGCGGCAAATTCTGGTAACCAGTTATGTACAGCACCCCCAAAAAGATTTTCATTTCGCTCTTTGATGTAGAAAACGACGGACAATTATTGATCATAGCGTATTCATTGGTGGATGTGACCAACAGTTCCAACACTTCGTCCTCAATGAACATTTCCCAAAGTTGCATAGGATTCATGTCACCAATCTTATCATACAAGGCTTTGTATGAATTAGCTGTATCGTCGAATGGAGCTTTATCAAATTCATAATTTTGTTTTTTAGTCCATTTCGATTTTATTTCTTCATCAGTTCGAAGTCGCTTCTGGGTCTTCTTCGTTTTCGGCTGTGATTTACGACGGCAGCCATCAGAAATTGCGGCCATTACTACATCATCTCCCTCTTCTTCGTCGATCTCGGTTTCATTACCGTCTGATGGCATATTTTCGTTTCCATCATTGTAAGTACATTGTAATTCGAACTGCCCGACAATCTCACGAGGTAGTCCCGGTTCATCGTCTAACAACTGGACGTTGTCGTCCAGTTCCTCAGTATCGCTTACAGAATCGACAACATCGGGTGGCGTTATAATAATATCAACGGAGTCTGCATTTTGTCCAAAGTCATCTTCTCCATCAGACCAATTTTCGAGAATAGCTGCCAGCTCGTTAGCAGTCAGAACTTTTTGTCGACGAATCATTTTGCATACAAAATTTTACAAACAAAATCTTACCAATTTACGAATTGTTATAAATTGCTCAGGTTTCTGTTTATTCAATTTTTTTGGTTTATTTCACTTTTTGGTTCATGCAACGCTCTTATTTTACGTGTGCACTACGCGATGACCACCACTTATATGAACATTTTTCTCTAATTTCTGTACGTACACATTTTCTCGCTTATTTCGGGGAAGAACACTTTTCCTTGTTTTGCGAATAAAGCGGCACACACATGATTCGAACGAAATAGCGTGCTTATTCACCACACACGTGCTTATTCACCACACACACAGAATGAAAAAGAAATAGCGCGCGGTAGTTTCAAACAAATAAGTTCTAATGAAATTAGTTTACACTAAAGCCTGTCGGGTATTTAAATACCCATGCTATATCTCGGGTGCTAGGGGAGATATCAACAAAATTCTTTTTTCTTTCAACTACTACGATCCCCCTGGCAAACATACTCAAATTTAAAAAAAATCGTACAAGCCAATCTAGGGTCAGTCGTTAATGGGTTAAACGGGTTTACGCTTGTGTGCGCTTTGTGCAACAGCAGCAAAAAGTAGTTAAAAAGTAGCAGAACAGTAGGAGAAGTTGCTGAAAAAATATGCGATAAGCGAACAAAAGCCAAACGGGTTTTTTTTTTTAAACAAAGGCGAGATGCTTAGATGGAGATTGCTAGCCGTGAGCTCAAAGGCCGAAACAAATTGGAGCTTGGCAGGTGTTAAGCAAAAAAGCGAATAAAAAAAAAAAAAAAAATGTGTTCCATAGCAGCAGCAAAAAGTGGAGAGGCGAAGAGGCCAGTAAACAAACTATTTAAAAGCAAAGAAGTCAGAAATCTAAATTCACATTTAACTTTGACCATTCTAACTTATACCGTCTAAATATTTTTATGTATATTTTGTTTATAGTAGTTACAACTCGCTTGCTTAACGCATCTACATAATTGCCCTATATATTCATTCAACTTGCTCACATAATTAACTCATAACTAATTTATTTATTTCTTTCTCTCTCTTTTTCTCATTACAGGTAAAAATGTCCATCATAAAATCCAATGCTCACTTCAATTATTTGTAAATGTAATTTAATGCCTGGTTAGTCGGCATTTCAAACCGTACGAAAAGTTCAAATATAAATGTAAAAAACAGCTGTGCGAAATACGAGAGCAACTGACTAAGTAAGTACTGACTGAGCTATGACGGAAGAGATGTGTAGAAGTCTGGAAGTGAGTGAATGATATAGCGTACGTGTGTACGTGTGTATGTATGTATGTATGTATGTATGTATGTGTGCTAAATGAATGATTGAACGAGTAAACTCAAGCGTAAAATTAGCATTTAAAATGCACACATAAATGGAATTGTGGACACGTTGAGTATTTTTTCCTTTTCTATCTTTTTTAATTAACGAATAAAAAATACATTAAACTATTCATTCGGCGCTAACTCTTAGCAACTGGTGCAGTTTGAATGCAGTTAAAATGTAGAAGTTGAAATATAGATATCTGCACAAGAAAACACTGGAATATGATGCATTTTTCAGAATATAGCACGACACTTAGATGAGTGCAAGTAATTTGTCTGACATGAGCCAAAGCTTCCCGTATGAATCGTATTTTGAAGATCCTCTGTGTCGATATTTCTGAATTATTGTATTATTACGCTATTTTTTTTTTTTTTTTTAATATTGACGAAGATCTTAAAATAGTGCTTATCATATCTATTTATCTTGAAAATTTTTTACTTTTTATGCAACAACTATGCAGAAGTGCATAATCTGTTTTTTACTCTAAATAGAGCAGCGTTTTATTTTCAAAGTTGTAGGTGGCGGATAAGCAACAATTTGAAGTGGGTTTCGAGCCTTAATTTTTATGCACTCTAAATATTAGGTCCAGTAGAAATAAATCCATTATTTTTCCAATAGATGGCTTTAGTAATCTATAACTTTCGTTGTAGAAGTGTGATAGGGTTAAGGGGTTAGCAAAAATTTTTTAAATAAAAAAAAACCTCTCAGACGGTTTTGTGATTGCTTGACTCAGTTATTGTTTGAGCACGCGCCAAGGATGGATACCAGCAAAGAGAAAATGCGCCATATTTTACAGTTCTTCAGCGATAAAGGTAAAAACACAAGCCAGGAGGCTGAAAACGTGAACAGTGTTTACGGTTTCTTCGATTCCGTTCCGGTAATTTTGATATAAAAGAAACTTCATACTCTGTAAGCCCAATTGTCGAAAATATCGATAAAATAATGGAAAGTGTGGAGAACCATCGGCATATAGGCACTGTTTCGATTGCCCATGGACTAAACAATGCCAAAAAGTCATTTAAATATGGCAGCATACAAAGCGAAGCTGGAAGAAGAAGCTGAAACGGAACAAAATCGATATTTCTGAAGCGAATTGTTACTGGTGATAAAAAGTGAAGCGAAAAGTTAAGTAAAAACTGACTGATTCGAATTGCGCCGAGCCGACGAAAACGGTGGTCAAGCCAAAATTCTAGCCCCGGAAGGTTTTGCTATGTGTTTGGTGGAACTGGAGGTAATACTGCCAACAATTAGACCGGAAGCAATTGCTCAGAAGCGGCAAGCTTTGGCCAATAGATGAGGAATTGCTCCGCATCAAGACAACGCCAGACCACACTCGCATCAACAGTGCCTCGCCAGAAGCTGCAGGAGCTTGGTTGGGAGGCTTTTATGCATCCACTTTATAGTCCGGACCTGGCATCAAGCGTATACCACCTGTTTCTGTTTATGGCGAATGATTTTGCTGGTGGAAAATTTGTCTCAATAGAAGCTTGGGAAAATCAACGTTCTAATTGTTTGCCGAAAGGGAAAATGCTTTCTATGAGAGTGGCATTATGAAATTATCTTCAATTTGGCTACAAGCTAACGAACAAACCCCTGCATATTTGACCTAAATCGGATTATTCCAACTATGCTAAATAAAACCTTCTATTTAATGCGAAAATAATGGAGATCTTTTTACTACTTAGACCAAATATTACAGAAAACTCTTCGAAACTGCGACAGCCCAAGCAATTTTCGAATGACATTAGAATCCAGTGATAGATTAGAAATTTAATGCGATTTGTTAATTCCATAACGTCAAAATATTAGTGTTAACCCAATGATTATTCTAAATATTCCCCCTCATTACACGATTACTCAACACTTAACTGTGTAGTTTTGATATTTTTGCAAAAAAGTAAAGAGAGCAAAAACTCTTTACCTCAACTTGCATGTAAAAAGGCTTAAATGCATAAACAGAAATGAAAAAAGCCAGTTCACTATTGTCAAATATAACAAATTTATCGGTAAACAGTCGATACCCTCACAATGGCGCTAGACAATACCAGTTCAGTATCGATGTCGACACGAAGCTATGTCGACTGAAAAATGATGACGATATCGACGACGATTATAGGGCTACCTTAGCAAAACAATAAATAAATAGTAATCCATCAAATTTGCTTAAAATACAATGTATATTTAATTATTATTAAAAGAGAAAACACTTTTAAAATCATCGCTTGTACTACGTCTGGAGATTTATTTCACATATTAATTTAGGTTTAGACAGGATGGATTTTGAACAGTGCAACGTTTCATCTTGCGAATTCAAACTGCTCAATATTTGCAGAGCATGATTTTCGTTCGCCGAAAGAAGGTTATGTTTTTCAATTGCCGTCCGAGCTCAAACTAGTGGTGTTTGGTTTATTAAGAGGGCAGTTTTGCATCTGGATAAGATGTTCATTATCTTGTCCGAAACGATATTTACCACTAGAAAATCCAAGTCATATTTTAAATCTACAACCTTTATATTAATAGCTTGAACCTTTGGCAAAACGTAATCCTAAGATAAAAAGGCTGGTACTTGTGGATAAAAATACAATGTAGGTAAACCGAGGGATGGGAAATGCGTCACAAGGATAATAGGTTACCAACCATTGAACTCAACAGGGCAGTTAGGATATATTATTTTAAGACATAAATTGAAATATTTGCCGATAATATTAAGATTTCGGTGAGCAATACCGATTTGAAATTACCTACATAGTTTTTATGAATATTAAAGAAAAACATCCCCTCAGATCGTAAAATAATTTATGTTCGAAAGTTCTGAACAAAAATATATAAAAAGTTGTTCAACGGCATTATAATAATGCTATTTTCGATGCTGTCTTTGACCTTTTTGAGAATAAAATTTAAAAAAAATTTAATAACTATTTGGGTAGTTTGACTAAAAATATATCATTAGGAAAGTATTTTCTCATCCTTTTTATTTCCTTTTAAATAACACTTTTCAAGTCTCAATTTTTTTTCAAGTGTCTTTATTATGATTTTTATTTGGAGAACTGCCCGCGTAAATCTTAATATTTTTCGAAATATTTTGGTGCAGGACATAATCAATTTCATATTATTGGTGAAAAAGCCACATCCTACTGTAGAAAAACCTAAGATTTAGGAGTGCTGGACTGATTTTAAATGAGCTTCATTTTTGGGCTTTGTTTTTGGAAATAAAAATAGGGTTTAAAAATATTGTTTTTTTTTTTTTTTTAAATCGCCACATACCATAAAATCTTTTAACTTACATTGTTTCAGTTAAAACACACTAATTTGTAAATTTTATTCAACCGCGATTTTCTGCGCGTCGTATGTATCAAAAATTCATAAAAAGTGAATATTAATTTTCATGCGATAAAATGTGCAAAAAAATATGATATGAATTATGTTTCGGATGATGAATAAAATACTTGAAGAAACTTAAACCTCTCACATTATTGATGGTACCGTTCCTCTAACAAAAAATCTTGCCAAATTTCACTATATCTGAACTAATTTGACTTTTCCTTATTGATATTAGAAACCTAATTGATCCAATTTGGTTGTGTTGTGTGGTGGATGAAAATTCATGCCACAGAAAATGAAACGTCATGCGACTTCTTTATAATCAACGTTCTTTGGTTGGTACGTCTATTATTCTCGAGGGTTCGTGAGAATCAAACTGGTGAATTTTTTTTCATATTTTTTGTAAGTTCATAGCCGATCACTTATATGATTCCTTCTCGTACTTTTAAGATAGATTGCCATTTCCAAACTGGTGTAAGCCAACAACCTTTATTTTCTAAATATCTGGAGTTTTTAATTATGAAATTCTAAGCACATTTTCAAATGCTTCACACTCTGCTAAAGCGCACAGCGACAAAAATTATCTACTCGAACATAAATATATGTATGTATAATATACATATATATATATATATATAGTATGTATGTATATATGTATTCATATTGCCACAGCGAGCAATTCAACAATCGAGACGCTTCATTGACTTTGTCATCAACTTGACCGCTGCATCAACAACAATGACATCAAGTAGAACGATAACCAACACATTATCACTGCCACAACAACAACAACAACAGCAACAACAACACCATACATCTATATTGCCAACTTAATGACTCTATAAGTGGCTGCATGCAAAATCGCTCAGATCGCAGATATTACAAAAGCGAGTCCCAGTAGTTTATTTTTATTTTTTTTTTTATTGCTTTTATTTACTACAAAATATATTGAAGTTGCATGGTTAGTGGAGAAATAAATATGCTATTGCTATTTCAGTGCAACGATCCAAAGTAATTTCACATTCAGCGGACGTGGATTTTGTTGCGGTCGTTGTTGTTGTTGTACTTTTTCATTTGTTGCAGAGGCCAAGAGCTTGCAAGAACAACAACAACAACAACATGATGAGCTTGTGCAATGTTGTACTTTATGCTTTGGACTCTCGCATTTAATGCCAGACATAATTGATGCGGCCGCCGTTTTGCTCTACATCGATGGCACTCATCAACGGTGGCATTCAATGTTGTTGTAGTTCCAACGACGCTGCCACTTAAATTGCGATTGCGATGTTGATGACGCTGCTGTCGTTGTTGCTGCTTCTGTAATTTCCTTATTCAACAAAACTTTTCTAGCTATCTGTTTCGGCTGTTTTTTTTGTTTTTTTTTGCTGCTTAGTTTTATTTTTTTACTTTACATTCATTCGCCGCTCACTGTTCCTGACACTTGGCTGATAATGATGATGATGATGATGATGATGATGATGAAGCCCTGCACGACTATGCGCCCGCTATGTTGATGAACTGTGAAAATTATTATCGCCTCGTTTTCATTGCAACGAAGTCGGCGCTGCAGAATGGCGGGGGCAGATAAAAAGTCCAATTTAATGTTCAAAACATGCTGGGAATTTATGCGGACGAATATTTCGCTCTCTTGTTTTTTTTTTTTTGCGAACTCCTCATCTAAGGAATTTCTCTTTATTACTTCAATGCCTGCCCGACGAAGCAGATGCGCTGTATTCGTTTCTCGTTTGGTTCACTTATCACTTCTTGTTCACAGCTTAGCTTGCCTTGGCATAGAATTCTGCTATGTATTGTTGTTGCTGCTGTTGCTGCTGTTGCTGACTTCTCGTGCAATTAAAATCAGCAACTTTACTTGAAGTTCATCAGCGTTGTCATCGCTAGCTAGCAGCGTTAGCGACAGTGACCAGCATTCCAACAATTATTATAAAAGTACAGACAAGCGTTAAGCATAATATAAATTTCTGACACTACAACTCAATTCACACCCATCCGCTGGCCACGGCGGGGGCAGTCTGGCCGTGAGAAGGAAGCGTGGTGGTGGTGCCACATTCAGAGATGTAATATTTTTTTTTTTTATAATTTCACACAACTGTATATTAAATTGTTCATCGGTTTAAAATGCGCATTAAAAGCAAAATGTGGATAATTTTTTATAATTAAAAGAATTACAATTGGGAAAAAAATTAAAAAAAAAAACAATATGAGAAATAAGAAGGTACTAATATGGGTTATTAAACATAGCTAGTGGTGTTGCTGAGTTTTGGGCGGAATCTAATTTTGTATACCAAGCGCACGTTTTACTCTGTAGCATCGTTTTTCTACCTC
Organism: Anomoia purmunda; assembly: GCA_951828415.1. Taxonomy (NCBI): domain Eukaryota; kingdom Metazoa; phylum Arthropoda; class Insecta; order Diptera; family Tephritidae; genus Anomoia; species Anomoia purmunda. Next base: position 36,224,012 of record OX639997.1, read on the forward strand.
CTTTTCCTTTAGTGGTTTATTATAGACCATGAAAATAGGTTGGGTTTTATCAACATGACAGCGGAGAACTATGCGTTCTGTAAATGACTCATTGATTTTTGATACCAAATAAAATAGTTGTGGAGTCGCTGGTTGGGCAAGTCCTACAGTAAGCGGAACCTTAAAAGAATGACCTCAACTGGTCTTTGTTCATGCCTTTCCAAACAGCTTCTGCCAAACGCTACTACTCTCATTTGAGAAGCTGCGCCAGTTATTCGCACCAAGTGCAGGGAAGCCGGATTTCTCTTGGGTTTTTTATTGGTTGTCTATCTACCCATTAGAGCTGAGTCGATGTCTTCACCAACTATCTCCACATCAGTACAGAGCTCGTAGAGTTCGTGATTCTATATTCTTCGGTAACTATCGACCTCGCGGACAGCTCATAACTAGCCCAAAGTAGCATCTCTTGGGAAGAGTTATTCTTCGCTTAATCATCAAGCTGACATTATAGTTGGTGTTAATGGTGAATCGCTGCAGAGAAAAGTCAAACTAGTAACATACCTGTTAAGTCATGAGTACTACTCGTACTAAGTAGCACTTTAAGGACTTTGGTTTTCCAGAGAAGTATACAATACTTTTCAAATACATTACATTTGTATCAATTACTACTCGAGTACAAGTACTTGTAATTGGAAAATATTTGAAAATACCATCAAGTACTGAAAGTACTCGATAGTACTTGAAAATACTCGCTGAAAGAATTGCAATCCTTTTCCAAGTACTTTCAATTAATTTCAATTACTTTGAAGTACTTGGAAAAGGATTGCAATTCTTTTAGCGAGTATTTTCGAGTACTTTCGAGTACTTTCAGTACTTGAAGTTATTCCCAAATATTTTCCAATTGCAAGTACTTGTACTCGAGTCCTAATTTCAATTCAGTTGGAAAACAATTACGTATTCATTATAAGTAATTTAAAAAGTATTTGTATTGAGTACTAATTGTACTTGAAATTTAACAGGTCTGACTAGTAAACAATCGTAGAATGTAATAAAGTGGAAATAGGCCGGCAATCATTGCACGTAAGGCCTGAGAAGGATGAAGTGAATAAGAGATAGGGAAAAAGAATACGGAATGGAACTTCATTTATTCTCGACAAATCTTCCAGGCTCTTTTATGAATCTGAAAAGCTTGTCGAGGGATTGAATATGGACGTTTTCCATTCTCAATATATCTGATCCAAATATAGTCTTTCTCAGCCTAGCAATAACAAGAAAGATAGATACAGAGGAAATGCCCTGGGCTATCCTGTTGGTAGTACACAAACGGTTTTCATGCATTTTATGCATGACTGTCCTTGTGCACCTAGCCGTTCATGCTATGCTTGGTCCTGTAACTAATTTGTCGGCCAGTTCGTTACCTTGAACACCGCTGTGTCCCGGCACCCACATGAGTTCAAGCTTATTCCGTTTTCCAACAGAGTTTAGCCTCAACTTAGTTTCTTCGAGAACTTTTGACGAGGTCCGAGCAGTCACCAAGGGCTTTAGTGCAGCTTGGCTGCCACTGCAGACTCTGATTTGGTATCCACGCCACCTTTCCCCGGTTACCCAGTTCACCACCGTAACAATAGCAAATATATCCTAATGGAGGACCGTTGTCATCATACGTAAGATAGAAAAGCGTCTGAAACAGTCATCCAGTTGCCAACCAGCTCTATCTCTATTTTCTATTTTGGAGCCTTCAGTGTAAAAAGTGTTCACCGAGTCTCCCAAGAGAGTATAGGGATCTCTCCATTGTTCTCTTCTAGGAAAGCTTACAGTATAGTTTCTGCCAAAAGATACTCTCGGTATCATTTTTTCATTTGGGACCAAAAACAAAGGGTATTGCTCTGATAATCTTCCAAACACTGTCCGAAAACTTTCCACGCTCGATTTACCTGTTCGACATGAACTTCCCAAATAATTTTTGTTCCAGGGGTTACACCCAGATATTTCACTTCCTAAGTACCGCAAGACTGCGATATTCCAATATATTCTCTCCTCGTAAACAATGCCAAGGTTATCTTGCTGGGGTTGACAGAAAACCAACTTTTTAACCTACTTCATTTGATTTCATTTTTTGCCTATTTCATTTGATGTAATAAAGCGTAATCGCGAAAGTGACATATTATTCATTATTATATTATTAGATATATTACCATTAAAATTAAAAATTTGCCTTTGTAAAAATTTAACGATAATTTAACAAATTTCAAAAATTTCATTAAAATTTTGAATTTTTCTCTCAGAATTTTTAACAACTTTTTGAATAACAATTTTCATTGATTTTTGCTGAATTTTCTTCTGAGCAAAGCTGCATATTTTCTTCAATACGTGGCATGTACGATGTCATATTCAATATTTTAATGTAATTTTTTTTAAGTTTGCTAAGGTGTCAAAAAATTTATTCAGAGGAAGAAAATTTGATTTTATGCTTTTGGTTATTGAAAAGAACCATATTTTTATTCAAAATTTGACACGAAAAATGTTGTAGTTTTTGAATATCTAAAAAAGTTCTATAATTATAAGAATGGTGATAATTTCGAAAGTCAGTGAGATAATACGATAACCTGCAATATGCAAAACTGTTTTTTTTTTCCATCCAAGTATGTATATGAATTTGCGGATTTGGAGAAATGTTCTTGTAACCCTATTGCATTTCTATATAAGTGTTGTAGTTATAAAAATGATGCTCAAACCTTTGGGAGTAAGTGATATCTGCGACATACAAAGAGAAAGATACTTTTAAATCAGTTTTAAAAAATTTAAGATTAAAATTTTCCATTTTTTTTTTCAAATTAGAAATTTAATTAATAAATTTTTGCTTACATTTTTTGTTTACAATAACACTAACTGATTTTTAAAGAACCAGTCATACATTTAAGGATGTATTTTTTTACTTTCAAAGATTCAACCTTTTAAATTTTGGAAAAAGCTCAAGGTACAGGGTGGGCCAAAAGAAACCAAGGGGTATAAAAGTTTAATAACTTTTTCGTTTATTAATTTTTTTTTTTTTTTTCTTTCAGATTATATCAACAACACATGGAGAATTTATAATTTTTCTAATCTAAATTTTGCAGTTAAATTTCAAGAGTTGGCCGGAAATGAAATCAACTTTAATAAAAATTTGATTATTAGTGATGAAGCTCATTTTCATTTGAATGGCTTTGTTAATAAGCAGAACTGTAGGTTCTGGGGTTCTCAAAATCCAAGAGCCATTCATCAACGCGAATTGCACCCCATCAGGTATACAGTATGGTGTGGGATCACATCTGTAACTGTAAATGGAGAGCGGTATAGGTTTATGATAGAACATTTTTTTCGTCCTGCTCTTGAAAACAGAGCTGGTATGTGGTTTCAGCAGGACGGAGCCACTGCCCATACTGCCCGAGACACAATGGCACTTTTAAGTCAAATTTTTGGAGGGCGAATAATTTCCCGACTATTTTCTTTGGGGTTATTTGAAGGAGCGAGTGTATGTGAACAGAAATTCGAACGCTACAGCCACAAGTTTTGAAAGACGTTATGGAAAATGCTCTAAAAAGAGCCCATCATTGCGAAGCTGAAAACGGTGGTCATTTAAGAGACATCATTTTTCATACTTAGTGTAAAAAAATTTCTCTTTTTTATATTATATAATCTGAAAGAAAAAATAAACAAAAATTAATAAACGAAGAAGTTATTAAACCCTTACACCCCTTGGTTTCTTTTGGCCCACCCTGTATTTATAATCCCCACATATCACTTATAAAATGAAGCTCACTTTATTTTTGTAATTACAAAACTTTTCGAGATACTCAAAAAATGCCCTTCATGGGTCCAGAAAGTGGGGAAATTTTTAATTTTTTAAAAGTTTCGGTGAAAATATTTTTAACCGTCATCCCCTCTGTGTGTGAAAAATCACACAAAAAGTAAGTTTGTCACTAATTATTTCAAAGTAGTTTTTTAATGAAGTTCATAAAATTTCTTGACGTAGAGTTAGTACCCTATGGGGTTTTCCTTAATTTTTAGTCTCATAGGCTACCGCTGGACCAATCGTTGAACTGGGCTGGTCCTCTACGAGTAGCTGGTTTGTATTTCATTATTTCCAGCGTCACCACTTCACCAATCCTTTTAATTGAGAAATTTTATTTTATTCTTTTTTTTTGGTTTTTCGTTTTATACGTAGCATGTTGGTGTAATTTTTATAGCGCTTGTATTGTAATTTTCAACCACGTACCTACTAAGGGCCATCTTGAGTTTTCTCCATGTCCATAGTCACTACACAACTCACAGCTCATCCTGTTGTACAGTTAGCAATATGAACAAATAGTATAAATATAAATTATCAATATGTATGAATGTATTTCTGTATATAGTATGTAAGTAGTGTAGTTGCCTATTTGTAACGCCACTACATAGTGCAACTCACCGTTGCTCATCCATTGCGGTAGATAGCCTGGCCAGCTTGATGTACTTCGTTGTCACATTCTTTGCAGATTCTTTGTTTTCTCTTTCTCACTCGTATTTTTTTTTATTTGTTTTTTTTTTTTTTTGTTTTTGTGCAATTTTCTTACACAATTTATTATAGCTCGTATATTTTTGCTTCTAATCTACTCTCGTCCAACTAAGATTTTTAGTATATTTGTATTTTGTTTCGGTTTGTCTTTTGCAATAAAAATATTTCTAGACTCACCACAATGGTGCTTGCTTTATTTTAATGCATTCTTCTAGTGCGCATTGTCTATTCATTACTTGCAACATTTTGTCTTCTTCCTTCGCTAGTTTTGTTTTGTTTTTAATTTTCCTAGCAAATCTTTAATTTATTTTTCATTACTTCGGTACCTTACCTCAATAACAATTGCAGAACTGTACATGCATTTTGGTTTGTTTTTATTTTTGCTTTTTTTGTTTTTTAAAGAAAATTCTTCTTAAGCTTCTCCTGTTAGTTTATTTGATTTTTTTTCTCATACTCTTCCGTTTCTTTTTTTTAATTAAAACACGGAACTGCCAATTAATTTTGCTGCAATTGTTTTTCGATTTTTTGTTTTTTTTTTCGTTTTCGTGCTCGCTTTCTTTTTCCTCTACGTTTTTCTTGGCTATGTGCACTATGTAGTAGGTGTGTATGTATGGGTGTCTGCCTACTTCTGGTACACTTCTATTAACTATTTAAACAATAGCTGTGTTCTGTCAGTGTTTTGTATTCTTTGGTAAAATTAATTTTCTCGTCGTTGCAAAATTAAATGTTTTTCAGTTTAGTTTGTCGTTGTTTAATTAAAGTTTAATATCGCGCAGACGTCGATAGCGTTCGTACTCAAAGTGGATGGTAGTTGTTTTATTTACAAGAGTGAATTTCTGGGTCGGAAAGGATTTTATATTCCAGCTTTTATTATTGCACAAAAAATGATTAGCGAAATTTTTGATAATTCGCAATATTTACTATCCAACGCTTATTGACAAAGGATCAAATATTTTTCTGCATAACCGTTATCAGGCAATGTAAAAAATAAACGTTGTCTAATAACTGTTATAGACAACGGAAAAATTATTCCTCGTCTTAAAAGTGTTAGGAAAATCCGTATTCGTTAAATTTTAGAACTTGGCCACTTTTTAAGTTTTTGAATTTTCAAATTCGGAATAACAGTTATTTTGGTTATCTGATAGTGTGCCTTTATCCAGTGTACATATAAATCGGATACAAAAATGTATTAGTTAGCAGTGGACTTAGAAGAGTACATAAAATATTTGTACTCCGCTTATCTACCATTCCAAGAAACCGACAGGGGTTCTCCATAGTATTCATGAAAAGGTGCGACCATTTTTTGGGGTCTTAAAAACAACTTAGCTACCTCAATAGATTCCGTACTGATGTTCGTCTTCTTTGAATTATTCATTCGGTCATAGAACTCAGCTAATAAGAGAGTCTGAATATGACGAATTGTCAGGTTTGGTTTGAAGACAACAAACGAAAAGGACACTGAAGATGTCACAACGCCGGAACCGGTTAGTCTCCAAACCAAACTTGACAAGAAATGACGGAAAATCTTTCCATTATGCACCATCTTTTCACCCTGTCGGAAAATCAGAAGACCAAAAAGAAAGAGTCAGAATACTTTTCTCAGATGTAAAACGAAAGCAGTACTGCCAGTTTTCGCATTGGGCCGGCCTGTAAAGAAATTTCAAATAAACCTTTTTTGGAACTCTCCATTGCTCTTTAGTAGAATCCGTGGCAGTACAGCGTGGTCCATATAATGGGTTTATTTTAATTATGTACTATAGGAACAATGATAGGACGGAAATTCAAAACAAATACTTGAACGGTCTATAGTTTCAGCAGAATTGCGAGCCATGCCACATAACCCTCGGAAAAATGGATATTATGGGCGGCAAGTTCGGTAATCTTGTTATCAGCCACCTCTGCGATGTCAGTTAGTCTCCTCGGTGTTGCGATGTGTACCAGGGATGTAGAAAACGTGGTCTACGTTGTTATCGAGGCAAAAAGGCTTAGCTCGAATGGCAGGAGTAGGTCCTGTGGTGTCATCGAAGATTTTTCCGAGACTGCCAGACTACAAAAGATTCTATGCGGATCCTCTAACCCGATAGGCTTCTTACAAAAGCTGGAAGGCTTCTGGACCTCAACGGGGATGGAATTGTTAGTGGGTTTTTTTCTAATACTATCGATAGTCGACTGCTGTCTATTGACCTACAAGTATACCTCTATGGTAAAATCAACTGAGATCGCACTTCGTTAGGTTGATCGCTTATATTGTATTATAGCCTTGCTGGACATTGGAGGCGCTTTCAGTAGCGTACTACCAGAGGCTATAGCTGACGTCGTCAGGGCTCTAGGGACTCATATCTCGCTGATGGAGTTTATGGGTCAACTACTCTGCCGTAGAACGAATTGTCAAGGCACGGGCCGAAGGTGACGCCCCATGTAGATGTTTTCTCCCCACTCCTGTGAAACTCTAACAGGTTGAGGTGAAGCAAACGGGCATAATTTTCACAAACACTATGCGATCTCAGGCAGCGAACGGTTTGAGCTACATATATTCAAGTACTTCACCCGCTGTGGGCTAAGGATCAACTCAAGCAAGGTGGAACTCGTTCTTGTTACGAGAATTTATAAGATTCTATCGGAAACTCCACCGGAACTAAGCGGCATCCATTTAAGTTTAAGTTACTACATAGATTATGTAAACTTAAACAAGTTGGTGATAGATGGAATCAAAATACAACTTGTCGAACCTCAAAGCAGAAGTGGCATATTCTTGGTCATCAGACGAAAGTCGTCTGTCCTACACACTCTGATCGGTATTCGATGTCGAGAACATCTACGAGTAATAAACTTGATCTAACTAATATGCTTTTCTAGAAAAGAAATAAAATATAATAAAAATACTTAATTCACCATAAACTTCACCGAAAAGTGGCTTTCAGAACAATCTTTGGAGGACATGTACACATAAAATATTATCAAACTTGTCATCTATGAAAATATTGGGTCTATATCTTGATTGCGTACAGTTTGCTAAGAGATGGCGTAGCTTGTATGTATTCCATCGTTCCAATATATTCCGAACATACGTTGGAAAGCTATTGTCATTGTACGTCATTCATTTGAAGCGCAAACAGCAATACTTTTTTTTCACTCATATATGTCGATCTTTGTGCCTAAAAAAGTGTTTTTGCGGTGAGTTCTTCTTCATTACTTTAATATGATGGAAACTGCTGCCGAAAATCATCGTATTTTGGTGGAAGATTATGGTGAATATGCTTTAGCTGAGCGAACGTGCCAAAAGTGGTTTGATTTTGGCTTGGAAGACGATGAACGTCCTAGGCAGCCAAAAAAGTTTGAAGGTGAAGAACTGGAAGCATTACTCGATGAAGATTATTGCCAAACGCAGGAAGAGCGCGCAGAATCTTTGGGTGTCACTCAAGCAGCCATTTCGAAACGTTTAAAAGCAGCTGGATATATTCAAAAGCAAGTAAATTGGGTTCCACATGAACTCAAGCCGAGAGATGTCGAAAGGCGGTTTTGCTTGTCCAAAATGCTGCTGGAACGCCACAAAAGGCAGCCATTTTTGCAACGGAATTTTACTGGTGATAAAAAATGGATCCATTACGACTACCCCAAGCGTAAAAAATCATACGTTAAGTTCGGCCAACCAGCCAAATCAACGGCTAAGCCGAATATCCATGGCGCGAAGGTAATGCTCTGTATTTGGTGGATCAGAAGAGTGTGCTGTATTATGAACTGCTAAAACCGGGTAAAACCATCAATGGAGAACGCTACCGAACACATTTAATCCATTTGAAGAGAGCAGTAGCCGAAAAACGCCCGGGATTTGCGACCAGACGCGAGGCAATAATTTGCCGCCATGACAACGCTCGGCCCCACGTTGCTATTCCGATTAAGAACGCCGGAATATGCGACCAGACACGAGGCAATAATTTCCCACCATGACAACGCTCGGCCCACGTTGCTATTCCGGTTAGGAACTAGATCGATGCAGAACGCACTCACTGGAATACGGTTCACATCAGAGCATTCATTCTTGGCTGCCAAGCCGGCGCAGTTCTTTTGGGATGGGATCCACAAATTGCCAGAAAGATGGCATAAATATATAGCTTCAGATGGACAATATTTTGAATAATACTCTTGTACATGTTTTTCTTAAATAAACGTTAAAATTTTGGAAAACGCCTACACGAATTAAGTTATAGATCCAATATTACAATTTGATTTTGGGTTTTGCAAATAATTTCAGTATACTAGTAATAGTTTTGTGCTCGAACCTAGATCAGCCATTAAAGAGGATCTCGAAAGCTAGATGTTAGATTGTGAAGCCCCCGTTTTTTTTTTATTTTTTCTTGTCGCAATGCGGGCAGCACTCGCTCGAGTGAGATCACCCCAAACTCTATTAACACAATTTGTGAACAATACTTTGGCTATTCCCACATGCTTCATGTTGCAAGTGTGAGCTGTAAATATGATAACTTTCAAAACACTATGCGCATTTACCACTTCCACTTTTTTTTTACAATTTTGTGTGCTAACTTCATTCATGTATTGTATTTTTTTTGTTCGGTATTTTTTTTTCACTCTTTTGCTTTGCTTTTAATCAAAAATCGCAGTCAATAACTTGAGGCTGTTGCACACATTGTAAACGTTGCATGCTTGCACAAAAACCATTTATTGTGGTAGTGCGAATGGTGGGGGAATAGCAAAAAAAAAAAACAAAAACAGAAAAAAAAAACAGCGGGTCTGTTGGAGAGGTCGTGAGGTAGTTGGTACAATGAAAATATGTATGTATTGCAATTTACTGTACATACATACATGGCATGGCGTCTGTGGCAACTGCACTAACATTTGCATGCACACTAAGGCATACATACATATATAATACATACATATGCACATACATAGAAGTAGACGGCAATGGCAATGACAGCGTCGCAAAACCTCACCGACGGACGAGGTAACAATAGAACTTTTTGGTGCAGAGAAGTTTTTTGTTTTTGTTTTTTTTGTTGCATGAAGGTCTGCAACGGAATGAAGGCCGCTTGATGCTTGACTGTTAGCAATGCTAGCTGGTATAGATGGTGCATGCAACATCTGGCTTACATTGTGCTACTGTTGTTGTCTGAGTAACGGTGCTAGCTAAAAGTTGCGGCATTCAATGCAATCCGTACAATATTAAATTTCGCGAAGAATTTCTAGCATTTTGTTTAGGTAGTTTTTTTTAAATAAAAATCATGTTGCAAGCTCTAATAGCGAGGCATAGGAACGTCTTGAATGCAGCTGGCGATTGTTGATAGTGAAAGATGTACTATGTGTTGTATGTCAAATGCAATGCATAGCATAGCGGAAGTACCGCCACGCCACCGAGGTGCTACAAATGTTGCATTGCGGTATTAGTGCGATGGCTAACAACCGTATGAGGTTGTGGAGTGGCAACAAAATATTTGAATTGTGACACCTTCGTATGGTTTGTGCGGCAGTGCCACCACAGCTGGCAATAAAAATCCACACATACACGCACACCGCTTTCATTTATGTACATAAATATCGTTTGCTGCACTAACTACTCGGCGTAAGTGTTGCATGCAACGTGGGCGCCCACATGTGTAACTAAATCAAAGCTTTCATATCTGCAGATTTTCATACTATTTCAATTTGTACATGCATACCTACATACATTTTATATGCATGTGTGTGTTTGTTCAAATATGGCAGTCGCGGTCGCCTTGGGGCATGAAGCTTGCGTGCAACAAACGAAAATTCATTTGCAAATGCCATAAGTTGTCGCGCGCGCACACCTATACATCTATACTTACTTACATATATACCGTCAGCAGCACGTGCATATTGCATTTTGCATTGCATTTCCTCTCATCACACACTCATATTACTTGCCGCATGCATGCACCGCACATATTGCAATCAACCTCAGTTGCAATGAAGCGCGCAGCCACGCGCAAACTCTACCAAACCAGATGTGCTGCTTCTCTAAAAGATTGCAAAAGGTATGGTGGCAAAGGCAAGGTGGGAGTGTAATGCAAATGATGATAGTGGCATTGGCGATGAATGTGGCGCAGACAGGAAGGCAACCGACTGCACAATTGTCGCGCTACTGAGTTTAGAAGTGCCGATGCTGCCAACAGCCTCCGTTCTACTATCTCTCTCCAATTCCCAATTGCTGCCCCGTCGTACATTTACTTATACATTTAAACCCCCTCCTCAGTTTGTCGGTCCACATCGCGTCAGCAGCAGTGTGACCAGATTATACTTTTCGGGGGTAGATATTTGCTCTCTAACCTGGAAAATTTAATTCTAGCTTCGCGGCATTTTTCTAGGCTTATTTCGGTTAAGGTATTGCCTGAGTATCGCCTGAACTGTGGCCATCTGAAGCAGCTAAACAATTGCATTCTACATAGCAAATATAGCAAATGATCCTACTGCATAGCTGATAGTTTTCAGATGTTCAATCGGTGGGCCAGGATAAAAATATACGCTTTAAATATTCAATTTTATTTTCCAATTAAACTGATATTTTTGTTGTTATTGCTGAGAACATGTTCTTCTGCCTATTTATATACATATAAATTATTCCTCAGTAATATGCTTTATTTCTTGACAATCTGAAACAGCTAAAGAGTGAAATGATATCATATTAAAATGCTCACCATAAAGATAAGCTTAAATGCCTTCATCACACAAGATTGAAACGTGCATACTGGCGAGATGGTAAATCAGCCAAGTGCTCGTTTCGTATAAATAAATTGGCGAGCAGTCGATCGAGTCATCGGCCGAGCAAACTGGCGAGACACTCGCTAGAAACCAGGTACCGGAAATGATAGCTATTTTTTTCGATGAAAGAATCAATGAAAGGAAGAAAGTTATCAATGTTCCTTTGATGTCATGTCCTCCTGGATTATTTTTATTTTTTCAACCATTTGGAAGAAAGTCAAATAAAAATCGAAAAATGTAGACTTTTTTTTAGTCCAGTAATAACAGTTAAATTTGGTCAAATATTTTGTAAGACCGAAATAAAAGTCCACATTATAAACAAACCGCTTATTCAAATTAAACAAATTTAGTAGAACCAAAATATCTAAACGACGAATTTCACCTGTAGAAAAATATTTCATTTAAAAATATTATTTGATGAAAATGGAACAAAGCGTGCGTATCATAAGCCACCAAACTCTATATAATACAGTAAAAATTTGACAATTTTATTTTGTTTTTTTTTTTTTTGCTAACGTTGCTGGGCATTTCTCCTCATACAACGCATAAACGGTTTTTTTTTTTACTTTTGTACGGAAGCAAATGGTGAATATAGTTTGTAAAAAAATTTGCAAAAATCAACTAGAATTTTCACCTACCTGAAACTTGTACTATGTTGTAGTCAAAGTATGCAGTTCACATATAGTGAGATAAGTATTTTTTTTTGGATGCAAAAATGTTGTGGCGATCAAATTGCAACAAACTTTATATACAATTTCCAAACTTTTCGATGTAGACGCTGTTTTTATTAAAAATGTTATTTAAAAAATTTCTTTTTAATAGTTTTTTCAGAGGACAAAAGTAATTACTTCGGCTAAATTTTTTTGCTTAGAAAGGCTATATTTTCAGTTTGGTTTTTTGCTTGAAACAATTTAGTAGATAAATTCGACCTTAAATCTGTTAATATTACTTAATGCGCAGGAAAATAAATGTCAAAAAAAAATTGACAAAATGAGATTTCTACGAAAATCAGTGATCTTTACTTCGTTTATTTTTTCATAGCATCTAATATTTTCTAAACATTTATTTTAAGGTCAATTTAGCCTCACCTTCGGCTTTTGAACGCCTGGTCACACTGCGCGCCAGCCAGCGTGCTTTATGAGCTCTAGCTGATTTTTTTTTATGCTACCATTCGCTCACCGTTAACTTTTAGTGCTGTTCTTGTTATTTTTGTTGTTGCGGCTGCGTTGAGTGCACGATTTGCCTGCAATATTGCACCAAAACATCCAGCTGTTCTATGCAACTGCTCTGCCTATTCCCGCTCCTCGGCACTGGCACCCCTTCTACATGCCGTCATGCAGCCAGTGGATTTTCTCTATTTTACATTCATTTAGATTTTCTATTTCCTCTTTTATGTGTGCATTTTTAAAGCTTTATGTCTGATTTGTTTCATGCCAGCACCAACATGCTTGCCGGCTTGCCTGTCTGTATGTCTGTACGTCTGTCTGTACGTCTATTTGCCTGTGGTGAAAGTATCTGTTAGATACTTTTAGTGCATAGACAATAGCAGGCAGCGTAGATTTATTTTTTTTTTTATTATTTTCCTCTTTTATTTACAAAGCAGTTCTAATGCCTTATATGCCTTTTGTTTTATTTGTTTGTTGTATTGTTGGTTGTTGGCGCTTTACTGTTGCCGTGAATGAATAGTTTAAAGCGCATCAAGTACATTGGCCTCTTTAAATTTAAAGCGAAACGATAGCACAAAGAACTTTAGTCAATAAATTAAGGTAAACAAGTTTTTAAATGATTTGTTTGAATGTTTGGCAGAGTTACTAGTAACAGGTTTAATTTTCAATTTCTTTAAAGTCGATAAAATCAAGCGGTAATTATGGGTTTTAGTGATTTCATGAATTTTTTGATAAATCGGTTGTTTATATTTATTATTAATTAGTACTGGGGATTATTTTTTATCCAATCATATATTGGGTTGCTACACAAATTTATAAAATTTGTTTGTAATCATTTCGGCAGGACAAATATGCATATATTCTCAATTGGAATAATGGCAAAAAAGGTTTTTCTATCAGGTTTTTCGAGAGATTTGATGTATCGCCACAAGGCATAGAACTTGTGAGATTTAGTAAAATACTGTCATTATCATTATCATTATCATTATCATTATCATTATCATTATCATTATCATTATCATTATCATTATCATTATCATTATCATTATCATTATCATTATCATTATCATTATCATTATCATTATCATTATCATTATCATTATCATTATCATTATCATTATCATTATCATTATCATTATCATTATCATTAGCATTATCATTATCATTATCATTATCATTATCATTTTCATTATCATTATCATTTTCATTATCATTATCATTATCATTATCATTATCATTATCATTATCATTATAATTATCATTATCATTATCATTATCATTGTCATTATCATTATCATTATCATTATCATTATCATTATCATTATCATTATCATTAGATATCATTATCATTATCATTATCATTATCATTATCATTATCATTTTCATTATCATTATCCGTATCATTATCATTATCATTATCATTATCATTATCATTATCATTATCATTATCATTATCATTATCATATAACAGAAAAACCTTGGCTTCGATTTCTATAGGAAATGGGCAAACTTCAAACCCCATCTCATTTCGTAGATACTACAAAAAATTTGAAGGATAAAGAGATTACATATTTATTATTTCTTATGCAACTATTTTGCAATTGGATTCATAATTCTTATTGAATCTGTTAAGTGGTGAAAACAAGTATATAGAATCTCACTTCATACGCAGGCTAGGTAAATAATAGGAGCAGATATTACATTTGAAAAGCATTCTCACTGAAATCCCCTGAAATGTAAAATTTTCTAAGGGTATTCATTCAAACAAACAAATTTACGATATGCTTTTTTTAAATACCATTGCGAAATATTTATATAAACTTTGCTAATATTTAAACAGCACATTCTACACTTACAAAGTATATGCGATATAGTCAGTTAGTTAGATATATATTAACATATGTCAAAGAGATTTGCTTAGACACAAGCATAAAGGAGGTAAATATGACCAAAAACAAAAATCTTCTTTTCTAAATTTTTAAAATTTGCTTTCAACGTCATGTTTGCAAATTCGAACCTTAAGATTCTTCTTACATCAAATGTTTTATTTTTTTTTGGCAATACCAACAGCCCATAGAGGAAAATATGCAGCTCTCGGTTAAGCTAACCAACCTACCCCAATGAACAAATCAGTAAACCACAGACACGTTTCCCACAAGCACTTCGTCGCGTGGAAATTAAATTCTTTCGTTTATGATATTAAGTAATAATGAGAAAATTTGCGTATAACTGTAGTCACACATACATACACAATTAACATATATGAATGTACATAAACCCTTTTAGAGCTATGCTACAAAGCGCACCAAAAGAATGTTGAGAAAGGGGAAACTAAAAAGTGTGTGATTGTATGAGTGTACTTGAAAAAAAAAAAACACACACACACAAACACGTCGAATGTGTCACATATGCCACAGCACACAAAATATGAAAAGAATAGAATTTTAGTATGGCACATAATTTTGCGCTAAAATTGTGCTTCTCCAAAATTTTTCCATTTTCGCTTCTTTTTCGCATTTGCAGAAAACCTACTTAAGTAAAAAAGGAAATAGCTAGCTATGTATTTGCTATGCTTTGAGTTTGACTAATAGTACATATTTTGATTTTTATTTCGCTCAGCTCTAATGGGGCAATGTGAGTGTGTGTGTGTGCGTGTGTGCGGACACATTGTTTTTGGTTTTGGAATTTTTGGAATTCATGATTTCCGGCGCATGGCAATGCATAGCGGCGGCATTAACAGAAAACAACGCGGCAACTCATTTGTGAAATAATAAAGGAGAATTAGTGTGCACGTATGTATGTAGATATTGGTGTGCGGAAGTGTATGGCAAAAAAAAAACAAACAAAAAATGCAACAATCAAGCGAATGGAAGCCAACACAGTCATGTACACACACATATGAACATATCGCTTTTATAAGACTAGAATGTGGGGAATGCAAATTAAATTATGCTTTGCTAACGCTATGACAAAATGCAACAATTTCAATTTATGGATACACTGTACCAAACTGCATGGCCCGCTACCTGTGGCTATACAGGCATGTGAAAAAAACTGGGACCTAGTATTTTATGAGCTATAAAATTGCATCCTTAGAAATTTTCTAATTTTTTGATAGATTTAAAGTGTTCTGTATTTGGTTGTATACGTAATAATATTACCAAGTTCTTAGTGTTGCAAGTCTGTATTTATTTAATAAAATTCAATTTAAAAAAAATAAATTAACTTATTTAAATAAATCATAAACAAAAAATTCGTGTTCGTAGTTCAGTTCATAAACAAAAATATTTATTAGAACAAACTTAACTAATCGAACGCAAAAAATCAGTATTGGCTGATACCAAGTCCACACCATAACGAAAATGAGTGGTTTATGACTCATTCGTGATATTAAATGGGAAAAAGTCGAAAATACTTTTTTTGGCCCTGAGAAAACTGTCTCACTTTATTACGAACCAATCATGATAATCTCGAAAACAATTAAAATTTCGTTGTATTTTCATAAGCAACTCTGTATTTGATAACTGTTTGCCAAATAAAAAAAAAAATCTATGATTTACCCGCACTAGTTTAGAAAAAGGAATAAAGGAACAATAGCTAATAACAAAAAATTGGGATGGAGAGAAACTGAAATATTTACAAAACGCGGCATCGCTGGGTGTGCACAGAGCGAAGCTAGTATCTTGGAGCCCTGGAGGGCATTTTGCCTACCGAGTTTCCTTAGAGGAAAACAGATACATATTTAGAGAAATGCCATAGTTAGTATAAAGCCATGCTGTCCGAACGATCAAGTTTTATGTTGAAAACCTCTCCTGAAAGCAACCTGTTTTCATTGCCGTGTGAACAATTTTTCTAACGCCTGTCCATACTCCTCGGGCTTAGCTTACAAAAGCCAGTATTTTTAACCTAATTTTCTATATCGATAGACGGTGAAAAGCGTTTCCAAGTATCCTTTAAATTATTAAGTCAAAATTGTATGACCTGGCATTATGAAATATTTGCGTTTTCTTTTATCGACCAAAAATTTGCGGCCTTGTATTGCAACATTTACATTAGGTTATCTGGCGTTCTGCAAAATAGCTATAGTAGAAGAAAATATTGCACTTTGGCTTTGTTACAGAGCTATATTTTGAGAAATAAACATGCAACGCTGCGAAAGAGCTGTGAATAACAAACAGGGCAACATTATTTCGAGAAGTGAAACCGCCATAACTCGAGAGCAAATACCATAAGGAAAGTTCTGCTCTGAGTCAAATTAGCTTCACAATTCAGCAGGGCTTGGAAATACTAGTATAGATATAGTAAAAATAACCAGTCATAGACTTAAAAAATACGCGGTATAGACAGTAATAGCTAGTGATGTGAATTAGCTTCGAATTGAGATGATTAATTTTTGGTTTGAACATGGTATAAGGTTTTTATGGAAATTTCGACTGTAGAGCTATCTAAAGAATTTTTATACATATTTTTAATATATTTGGAAAATATAGTAAACATGGAGTAAACGTAGAATTATGTGTTCAATGCCATCTAGATCGGACTAAGTATAAAAACCATTTTTTTTTCTAATATCATTAATATCGGCCCATTAATACATACGTATTTCCTTGATAACTCGTTTCTAGCGCCACCTAACGGATCTATTTTTCGTAAAAATATTTCTTGTTGCACTCGAGTTATTGGTTTTTAAGTTCAACAATGTCGGGTCATCAATACAGATTTTCTGAATAACTCGCGCCTAGCGCCACCTAGTGGATTTATTTTTCATAAAAGTATTTTTTATTGCACCAGCACTATATCTTCCAAATATCATCAGTAACGGACCGTTTTTCGAATATCTTGACTGATGCGCCACCTAACGGATTAAAATGTAGCCTATATCCGTGTAATGGGCCTTAGAAATCCACTGTCGATATTTGTTGATATTTAGTAACTCTTTTCAAACAGATTTCTTGACTGCAAATTCCTTAAACCTCTTTCGGTTGACCCCAGTATAGTAGAAATTCCGTTACCTTACCAATTAAATTGAATCAGCGTTCTTTGACAGGTGGCAACCCTCTTCATGAATGTTGTCGAATAAACACATTCGTTTCGCAGCAAAACTGATATATTTCAGTAAGCTTAGAGGTTGAACTAAATTATTTTTCTTAAACAGGTGGCAACACTCGTTAAGCACATTTTCATGATAAAGTTTTTTATGTCTACTTCATTTGAATGCAATGCCGTTATACTTCCTTTACGTATTAATTTAATTTAGTTTACTCTTAACCTCCTCCAAAGGAATTTTTGAAATAAAGTTTTCTAGAAGCCCCTTCGTTTGAGACCCGTATGTCAATATTTGGTTAGACTTATGTATCATTTTAATTAATTTTTTAAACAGGTGGCAACCCTCTCTATATATTGAAACACTTCATTTATTTTTACTGTAATATAAATTGATTTCAAACAGATGGCAACCTTCTTTTAAAAAATCTGGGCAATGAAGTTTTATTTAAGCCTCTTTCATTTGGTACCCATATTACAATACTCTTTCCATTCATTGTTTTAATTGAATGTAGCTTTTTAAACAGCTGGCAGCTCCCTATAAAAATCGTTTTTATGATAACCCATATAACGGACTATGCAGTCGCTATATATGTAGCAACATGAACTTATTTATTTGATTGACTATAACTTTTTTATGGTTACAAGTCTCCCTAAAATATAGCCTATGTTATAATGTAGTGTGTAGGCTGTTTGTGTGATAATTTTTGTAGAATTCCGTCCAGTTGTTTATAAATAAAAATAGTGATCGAAAATGAAATATATATCAAAAATATATCAATGCAAATAATCTCAATATATTTTGAAAACGGTATCAATGCCGATCTTTTTTTTGTGCACATCACTGTAGTTATTTATTAACATATGAATGTGTACATTTATTAAATTTAGTGCAAAAGCACGTTGTCTAAATTCAGCATGCTCTTATTGTTATTGCTGCTATTTTGTTATAACTTATGTTGCAATTGCTAAAATTTGCATTTGTGTGCGTGCATGTCCACATACATATGTACATATGTACATATAAAGAGCATACAAAATGATTTCTGAATATCCGCAGTATAGCTGGCGTTGTTTTTATTTAGAGCGGTGCTACTAAATATTTTCCATACCGTCGACAGCCATTGGACAACAGCGGATAATTGAAAAAATAGCAACGCAACAGCATGCAATTACAAAAGCAAAGTATTACACATATGCACACGAATATATGTACATATGTATGTGTGTCCGATTATTGAGGTTCCATCGCGACCAAATAACATTCGGACGCTTTGTAATGCGCGTTCTAATTTGCATTCGTTTGTGCAACTAACTATTAGATGTTGCTGTTGCTGTTGTTCCAACAACAATTGTCATTATTTTGCATGAATAGACGCACACATACACTTGAACAATAGCAATTCGTTGCAATTTTTTCTACGCTACGCCGCGCAGTCGCTTTACTGCCCGTACATAGATAAATTAATATTTTTGCAAAATGAGCGAACAAACAAATCTTAGTAAAAAATCATAATTAGTTCCATAAACCTACATACCATTCGTTCGTTTATTTAGCGTGCAATGAGTTGCATATGTTGCTGTAAATGAGGAAAAATTAGATTTTGCACAATTTAAATAAGCAACACAAAAAAATACTAAGAGTAATTTGCGTGTTAAGCTAAGGAAGCATTTAAAAATATTAGTGAAAAAATAGTGAGATGAAAAACGATAAAATTTAATAGGCAAACTCTCGATTATGATTTAGATAATGCATAAATTTAAGTGTGAGCTAACTTGACTTAAAGTAGTTTTTCTCAGGAAGATATTTTACCCTTAGAAAAGTTCAATTTCCTTACACAGCTCACTCCTTTGTTAAAATATGCCTTAAATGTTCTTTTAATATACTTGAAACGAGGTTTTCAATAGGAACGCTACAAAGTTTCTTTTAAATTAAACAAAAACTTTTGGGTTTCGATGCCATTATGTATGGAACTCGATTTCTTTTGCATGGGCACCACGGGCACGCTTGCAGAAGTCCAGACGCTGAACCCAATTTTCGACGGTTTCAAGCATAAATCGGCCGATACTACTGTAATTTCACGTTCGATGTTCGTACGAAGTTCATCAATGGTCGCTGGCTTGTTGGCATAGACCATAGACTTGACGTAGTCCCTCAGGAAATAGTCTAACGGCGTCAAATCGCGATTCCCATTCACAGTAACGTGCCGCTCTTAATCATGACGGAAGAAGTACGGCCCATAAACCGCACCAAACCGTAATTTTTTCGGGTTGCAATGTTGACTCATGGAGTACGTGTGGATTGCTGCCTGTCCAATAACGCATATTTTGCTTATTGACGAAGCCATTCAGCCAGAAATGACGACGACCATAAATTGGACGTAGCGCTCTTAAAGTTGAAGCCATTGACTCCGAATTTCGGTAGTAAATTTTAATAACTTCGACTCGTTGTTGGATCGTATATCTTTCCATGATGAAATGGCTAACCTTACTGAAGAGAAATGTCAAAAGAGCGGGAAAAAATATAACGTCGTTTGCTGTCACTATCGGTCTACTTTTGTGCGTCCCTATTGCAAGACCCTATATTAACTTCTGTCCAGATAAGGTTTAGGTTGATCTCTTTGACTCCAAAAGGTCTCATATAAGACCATTATGCACTCAACTTGTAGCGCAACTTTGATGACCAAATAATACTCTCCTAATGGGTCAGAATTGCATCTTGAGAACATTGATGCTCCTTTGGCAAACTGTAATAAACTCGTTGACCTTTTTGAGGCGGCCAACTCCAAACCCTTTAGTAGATCCTAACCAAGTAATCTGAGTCGTAAACCGGCGGACACGCAGATCGAGTACTCAATAGTTTCATCGTGGAATTTACACTTCATTCCTAGTGCATTGCCCCAGAAGTCCATTCGGCTAAGTGATATCACAAAGCTGGTGAGTTTCTTGTCGTAAGACATACATATGATTTTTGCAATTACACAGCTTTGCATTCGCTTCTACAACTTGTGTACTTGCTAAAACATGCGCGACGCGAAACATGGCTGCTTTCTTAGACCTTAAAGGGGCCTTCGGATGCTTTGAACGTGATATGTTCTATAGGTCGGATAGATTTTCATAGTATGTCGTCTGCTTCTCTGAGTGCCCTAATGCTAATAGAACTGAGGCTCTGGACAGAGCCTAACTGCAATCAGCGATCTAGAAATTCACAAAAATTCGGACCAGGATTGTACTTTCATGAAATCTTAGCACTTTGTTCTCCTACGGAAGGGAATAGAAGGATAACTTATACACAGAACGCTTCGAAGTCTCTGTTTTCATGGATGGATCAAAAATGTGTACTGAAGTAGGTGCGGGAATCTAGTCAGTGGATCCTCAAATAGAGCCCACACTGCGTCGGATTCTGCGAATGTTTTTCAGTCAGAGATTTTTGATATTTGGGAGATTTGCAGTACTCTTCTGGCATTCGAGCGACGTAGGTGTAGTATCGCAATTTTTTCAGACAGCCAGGCAGCGATCTGGGCTCTTAGCTACGAAATAGTGCGATCGATTCTGGTGTATCGGTACAGAAAGTGCGTTGCGAAACTAGCTCATCGGCACAGCGTCACCCAGATGTGGGTGTCGGGCACCAAAACATTCTCGGTTACAAAAAGCCCGCGCGTTGGGCCATAGGGATTCTCGTGCTTTTGAGTCTCATCAGGACACGCATTTCCCAACACTGGACGAACAAGGCTACCCCCAATGGCAATGGATTAACTTAGAATCGTGCAGGATGTACAAAAGCCAGTGCCGTTCTTCCAATGCCAAAAGGACTTTTAATAATAACATAATAATTTGCGGATTACATTATGCATTTAGCTTGATGCTTGGCCAAACTTCTTCTACAGTTTGTGGTGTGTGCCTTGGATGTTGTAACATAAATTGAGGTACATACCTACACTTCTATGTCCACTCCGAACGGCTAATGATTTTTGTGAGCACTTGGTACTTGGCAGAAAGGCATTCGGAGGTTTGCCATTGCCTGCCGAGGGGCGGCCGCTTTTATACAAAACATTTTCTCTAATTTTGATGTTACTTATTCCGTCCAGAATGCGAACCTGAAACTCACCGAATGAAGCCCGCGCAAGCTATACACTCGGCAACGGCGGCCACCTAGAATGTTGTGTAAAATAATTGATTTATGTTGGCAACTCTATTCAGGAGTATTGTTTGGAGATAATTCAGCATATGGCACCATTCGGCCCCCAGTGCTTAGTACAGACGTGGAAGAGTTGAATGCGAGAAATTGGCGCGTTTGATGTCGTCGCCACTTTAATGTGACACATACATACATACATATGTGTCTATGTATTTGTGTATTTCACCACTCATAAACAGTAGCATTTTTAACACATTTGTTCCCCTTTTCACACACAGTGCTGTTATTTAAACTTCTCTACTCTGGCCATAATTGTCGTATGCCATCGCAACCGCATGCAACACTTTCACAACAACAGCATTTACGCACAATTTCTAAAAACGGGATTTGGAAGTGTTGCATCGCCGACCACCACCGCTACCCCACTGCCATATTTCCGCTGCTGTTGGTGTTGCATGTTGTCTGTATGTTCAAAAAAAAAAAGAAAATATTGCGCGTTTGGTTTCGTTTGTTTTACGCGTACGTTTCGTACGTTTGCAAATTTTTTTCGCATATGTTCTTGTTATTGCATCATTGATTTTCGCATAGGGACGCATCGATACACAAACGCACACACACACACACACATAGCCACTGATTTATGCACAATTTGTACACTTGACACGCGACCATGCGTAAATGCCCTGCCACCGCTCGGGCCTCAATCCGCCCACCCCCTCTCCCTCAAATTGCCTATACCCCCCAAGGAAAGAGTACGCATTTGCTGTACCGCATTCATTGCTGACGCTGACGCCAACGCACAAATATGCGGCATGTGGCATGCATTCAACTGCAAAATAGGCACATCCAATTGTTGCAAGAAGAGTATGTTGGATTTTGGATTTGCTTCGTTTCGTTTATTTTTGGTCTAGTTTTTGTACTTTATTTTTATTTGTGGTGTTCTGTTAAGTTGCCAGATCGCATTCCACCAAAATGGGTCAGCATGTGAGAGCTGGCGTATTTGTTTATGCCGAAGTAGATAGATACCAATGTATGTATGCGTATGCGTGCGTGTGTGTGAGGTTCAATCGGAAAGTTTTGTTTTTGGAATATAATGTGGTCTTTGTTTGCGTTTGCAATATTGGAAATGCGTACTTTCAATCAGGCGTCAGAGACAAACTGAAAATTTAGTTAGACTCTTTTCTTTTACTTTCGTACTTATTTCAATTCAGATGACTTTAAATAGGTACAGTAGTAATAAAGTTGACTCATTATGCTCCAAAGTTTGTTGCCGATCAAAATTTTTTTGGCTCTCAACAAAAAAAGAAAACTCTCGCAATGTTTTAACTCCTGAGTCGAAAATATATTATAGTATATTAGGGTTCATTAATAAAATAACTTTTAAATGTACAGTAATAAAGTAATACAATAAATCCGTTTTTGAAAGATGAAATCACATTTTTAATTGACGCCGAAATCAATTCATGGAAAGGAAATAAATATAGTAAGTAGGTAGCTTCGATATCTGGTCAGCTATAGCTTCTAATGCTTGACTACAATTTGCTCAAGCTCAGATAAATCTTGTATATATAAATATTATGACAAACAAATAACAATAATTTGTGTGCAAATCCATAGAATGTTACAGTTTTCCTGACCTTTTGATATTAGGTCTAATAAAAGAAATTCATTATTTTTCCAATAGATGGATTAAGCAATCTGTATCTCGCGCCATATAAGGAGGCGGAAAATGTAAATTGTGTTTAAATTCCTAGTACTGTAATAATGAAGACCGTCATATAAGCAGTGGTTTTCGCTTGCCCAAGAGTTAAACATTGACCAAAAATCTTTTTGAACCATTTAAATAAGGTTGGATACAAAAGCAAGCTCGATGTATGGGTGCCACTCGAGGTAATGCAAAAAACCGCATGGGCCGAATTTCTATCTGCGACTCGTTGCTGAATCGCCGCAACAAAATCGATCCATTTCTGGAAGGTTCTTATGCATCCACCTTACTTATAGTCCGGAACTACCACCAAATGATTATTACCTGTTTGTGTCTATGGCGAATGATTTTGCTTGTGAAAATCGACAGCCCCAGTTTTTTGTCTAAATAAGCATGAGGGCTTCTATGAGAGGAGCATTATGAAATTACCTTCAAAATGGCAATCAGTTATCGATCGTACTACGCTAAATAAAACCTTCAACTTTATGCAAAATTAATCGATTTCGTAATAAAAAAAAAAAAAAAAATTTCATGTTCTTTCTAATCTTTCAAAAATTTAGAATTTAGCCGATTCACCCTTTGAGATAAAAAATAAAAACAATAAAAAACTAAGTTCGTGGAGTCCGGAACTAGTTCAGAAGCTAATCTAGAACGGACATGGAACATGTGCGAACCGGCCCTGAGCTAATTCTGAGGTGGTTCCGAAATAATTTTGCCTTTCAATACATTTTAAGAGTAGTTTTATTCGTAATTTTTATGTAAACATTCTTACTATTTAAGTCTCAAAATAAAAGTCTTTGATAGATGGCGTCATACAAGCATATTCACTTTCGGTTTTTTTTTTTATTTCTAAAATGACAGCAACCAGGTGATATATATGAACATAAATAATTATTAAAAATACAAGTAGCATTACACTATATTATCTTGATATTTTGAAACCCACCAGTTTAATTTCCATTTTAGCCAATTTATGAAATGAAATACTACTTCAATTATTTTCTAAAATAAACACAAAAACTGTTGGGCATGCACGAAAAAAACAGGGGCAGATATTCTGACTGTCTATTATATAAAATGGAAGAAAATAAACTTTTTGAATGCCTAAAGTGCTTTTTTAGATTCAATGTTTATGTTAATATCGCTATAGCTATCAACCGTTATTGCATAATTCCAGGGGTCTTATTTGGTTTTTTTTTTTTGGTTGGCTTTTACTTCCTTTGTATAAAGCTGATGCCAAGTGAAATTTTCTGGCAAATAATTTTCAATAACATTTTAACCTTTCAGTGAACTGGAAGATTCATTTTATTCAAGCCATCAAAAAAAAAAAAAACAAAAAAAAAAAATTGGGTTGAAAATGAGCCTTTCTTGCTAGGGCTAATGGGGTAAATATTTCAACAAAATTAATCGACGTGAAATTTTACTGTCGCACCCCAACTAAATATTTTATTCAGATAAGAATTCAGCTCTTTTTTTCCACTTCTTCCATAAACACAATGGCCATAAAATTCTAATTTGAACTCAGAATGTAAAACTATTTGTAGGCTCATCATATGAGTCTAGATATTTCCCCTTGAGTTGCCTTTTATCTAAAGTTCTCCAAGGCTTGTTTGGCTATTTCGCGACTTTATTTAAAATTCTGTATACGTCGCTGGTTATTGTTAATGTTAACTTTGTCATCATATTGTCGATGTTTTTATCGTTATCACAGTTGAGCTATATATTTGAATTATTTCGCTATCGTTATCGTTATCATCACCGGTATCAGGATTGTTATCGGTATCGATTTTGTCGTCATTAACGTTATCGTTACTTGGATGAATGATGTGGAAATAGAGCTACTTATGGTTGAGATTTAGTTCAAGTTTGTTAGAGATCAAAATTAAAGGAATTCCCCCTCTCCTAAAACCTCCACTAAATATGTAGGTACATATGTGTGGCATCTCTATATGCTATATCAGTATATTGTGTTTCCAGAAGCTGCAACAAAATATTGTAATAAACACTTATTCTTCTCCAACTGTTTTGCTCTACTACAAAAAAAACCACTAACTCCAAGTATGTGTTAAAATCCTCGTTTTATTGCCTACCTTTTAATACGAATTTATCTGCCTATCTGCATTATCGTCACCGCCAGATAAATGCAAGTATTTTTGTTTTTACAATTTTTGTTTACATATTTTGCTTTAACAATTTTACTACCTACTATTGTAATGCAAAGTTGCAAAGTTTACTGTAGCTGAGATGAGCGCGCGCATCCAAAGCACTGCTTTATGACTTTTGCCGCCAATTTTTTTCTCGCTTGGCTATTGTTTATACTTTTCTTTGTGTCATATTGGACATGTGAATGCTGGCATATGGGATAGGTGGATGGCTGGCTGGTTGGCTGGCTGGTCGACGAGCTGTCTAGTAGTTGACCGGTTCAGCTGAGCACCGTGCAACAAAGCGTGCCACATAAAATTACTACAGTTGCAGCTATGCTACGGTTTAGCCGAGAGTAAACTGTAAAACATTACAAATACCAAAGATGACTAAGAAAAAAAAAGAAACAGAAATAATAATAAAAATGCAGTACTACGGCCCTTGCCCAGCTACACGGCTACATGTTGCATGAATAATGTAAACGCTTTTGTTTGTTCATGCAGACCAACAGACGAATGGACCGGACCGTTGTGTGGCGTCATGTTACATGTGCGCTTCTTCTCACCCAAACCTACCGTATCATCCTCCTCGAATCATTCCTCCTCTCGAGCTCACAGCTACAAAGCGTCTACCGGTGTCGGTCGGCGTCGTCGTCAACATTCACACAATGTTGGTTGACTGCTGGTTGCCGGTCAACGCTACCAATATTCACAGCCAACCAACCAACCAAACCAACCAACAGGCATCGATGTGTTCGCTGTGGCCATTGCCAATATTCAAGTCAAATAAAAATCACAGTCTCCTATTACTCTTTCCTGGTTTTTACCATTATTGTTTTATCCAACATTGCACCACCGCCATCGGCCCCTCTTCCTGCACTATTCCGCTCTATTGCAGATTTAATTTAGGCCAGCAAAGCGAACGACATCCAGACAACTGTGACGACTATTTGGCTTGGCTACTGTAGCAGCAGTTAATGTACATATGTATGTGTGTATGTAGTTTTTGGTGTTGTGAGTTTTTGCGGTTGCTGTAACAAAATCGCCGACGCGAACGAGTTACATGGTAATAAAAGATGTTGTAGAGCTATAGAATGTTTAGTAGTTATAGGAGTAACGGTGAAAGAAAAAATCTTGAAAATAATAGTAACGGAAAAACCTAAACCTTAACAGGTGGGAGTAAAATGGGGAGCAAGTAAAGCAAGTTTAGCATGAGAACTAGTTTAATCAGTGGAAGTCGTAAATCGATTTTATGATTGCGAAAGATGATTTTCGAAATTACTAAAAATGTTGATGTGAGAACGAACTATTTATATGATTTAATTTAAAACGACAACCGTTCATAGTCGCAGAAAAGTTTTTGTTATCGGATCTCGAATACCATTTTCAACTATATGAAACTCAGCCAAGCCAAGTGTCGACAATATACGACAATAGCGACAATAGCGACATTTGCTAGAATAAGCCAGTCAACATTGTTTCCTTTAAATTTTTTAAAGCGATATTTCTTAATGAGAAGTCAAAACTCAATATTTACAACATACTCGGGTATGTACATAAATGACTGTTTCGACATTTTTCCAGCACACTTTTATGGGACTTTGAAGATAAATTTTGATAAAGCTTTACTTGAATCGAATGTTGCCGCTTAGCTAACGACTGGAGCTCCTTCGAACGCCTACGGTTCACCACTGGCCAGAGGATCCTTGCAATTCAGCATGTCGTGGTATTTGTCTAGCGCTCGCTGAGCCGACAAAGAACCCATCTGTCCACTAGAAGTGGGGAGGCGACCAAAGGAGCGCCCTAGCTCTTCCTGCTTGGAGTGATGACTTCAAGGACGCCCTGCCGAACGAGCTCATCAGCTATGCAGTTTCCTTCAAAGTCGCTATGGCTCGGCACCTAAATCAGTTCGATATCAAAGTATTCAGGGGAGGGTGAAAGAGAAGTCAGACACTCCCCGACTAGTTACGACCTGAATATTAGAGACCCTAATGCCTTAATTGCAGCCTGACTATCAGAATAGATGCCTAACCATCTAAACGGCAATACGTTAATGGGTAGCCAAAAAGCTTCCACCTCGATTGCGGCTATCTCGACCGGAAAAACACTATCGTAGTCCGGAAGTCTAAATTTCTGGCTGAGGGAGAGCTCCTTGTGGAAGACACCAATTCCAAGACTCCAACTTTACCGTCCAGCTACGAGCCGTACGAGAAGAAGTTCGCCAAAACAGGCCAAATTGAAGTTCTATCCATTGCTCTTTTAAACCAGGTTGCTACACGGGCTGCAACCTTGCTGGCAATGCCCACAGGCAGCACGTTTAGCATAACGTTGAGTGAGAGAGTGGGTGTGGTCGGAAGCACCCCACTGATTCCAAAGAGCGCGGTCAGTTTCATCCGCTTTAGCTGCGTTTTTTTTTCATTTTTTCACTCTTTCCTCACTATTTGGCCCCCAGGAGATCTTCCTGCCAAAATCAAGTGAGCATCAGACACTCTGTACCTTAGTGGCAAGCCCACACCCCGCGAAACACTTTACGTTCATGTTTAGTTAATCCTGCATGATGTCAAAGAGGGTGTCCAAAAGTTTTCCAATGAGTGCCATATCGTCCGCATAGGCAATAACCGTGCAGCTTCTCCTTTCCAACGCCATCAAGACGCCGTAGATAACCACGACCCAAAAAAGGAGTGGCCCCACTTTCCCTTCGTTGTATGGAGGCACTCCACCGCGGCGGTTCTGTCACAGAGCAGGCGGTACGTTAGCCTAATAAGGTCCGGTTCGGCCCCAAGCTCACCCAATGAACCCCCTATTTCCGTTTACGTTAATAATAAGTTATAGTAATTTGGCGCTTTTGTCATACAAGGAGCTCGACTTTTGGCTAAACGTATCCTACATTTGGTGGGTGAGCGTCCTGATGCTGAATCTCAAATTGAGGGAACAACAAGTTTACGCGAACTACGAACGACAGGTAATTTTTATGAAATACAATCGGCTAATGATATGCGAACAGACCACATTAGAAGCAGACGCTGCTGCCTTTCTTGAGAAATTACGAAAGTTTGAGAAACATTTGCTCCAAAGTGCTCTCTAAATTTTTTTTATATTTTAAATTTAAACTTCACATAATAAGTGTTGTGGTTTTAAAAAGTTGTTTACTCTTAGATTTAATGTTATGTTGTATAATATACTATATTATCCGCAGATATTCTGCCAAACTCCAAAGTAGCAAAATAAAATTTCAAGTTTACAGTTACACGGAACGAAAAAGACGACTGCCCATTTACCTGTTGACTTTAACTAACACATTAGCCTTAGTTTCGATGCGGCGGTGATATGGAAGCCAAAGTCAGTAGCCTAACTATTTTTTTATGGTAGCATTAGAAAAAAGCTCAGAAGCAATAGTAAAAAACTAACCATTTGCAAATATGCAGTTAAAAAATAAAGCTTGTAAATTGCGGAAATTTTTACTTCACAAAGGAATTTTTCGCTCAAAGAATATTTTAACGGTATATAGAAAGGAGGCTAGCTAGAGGAAGTAGCTTAAATTAGAAATTTAGAAAGGATAACAAATTGAGTAGCGACAAATGCAGGTAATGCTAGAAATGCGCTGAAGGGTAGAAGTAGAGACCATGCTAGGCAATCAGGCGGAAAGACGGAGGGAGAAAGACGGTGGGCATCAAGTGCGGTGTCTCTAAAAAAAAAACAAAAAACCTCAGTAAGTGCCTATATTTGGTTACAGAGGCATGCAAAGCGGCAAATGACAAGCAAAAACTGCGAATAACAAATGGCATTGAGATTCAAAATTGAGAAATAAAATGAAACAAAAAAAAAGAAATAATTTCGATCCGCTCCAATTTGCCGACTGCAGGCAGCACCGCGTACTTCCAAAAATTAATTTGCCACAAAAACCCATTGAGTAAATAAATTGATGCAACTGTGGAAAATTCATTAAATTGATTAAAGTTCAAGTGGAACGGCCATTAAAATGAAAACGTATAAAATGTAAAATGATAAAACAGCAACAAAAACATCAAGAGTAACAACAGTAACAGCGTGAGCAAAAAATCAGACAACAACTGTGGCAGCGGACGCCTGAAAAATGGATCGATTTAGCGGAGGTTGCCTGCCAAAATTTGAATGTGGCAAGTTTGCGAGAAGCAACGCGGGTCGTCCCTCTGGACAGTTACGTTCTTGTGCTGCTGTTGCTGGTTTTTTTTTTTTGCTCTTGCTGCTTTGTTTTGGTTGCCATACAGTTGCAATGCAACTTCAACTGCCACTGCATTGGCGACTGTGACTTTTGTCCATTTTAATTTAAAAGTCTGCATGAATATTCCATTTAGGCTATCGTAGTAGGCAATGCATCGACTTGTTGTTGTTACTAAATGTACTTGGTTTTTTTTTTGCCAGTGACTTTTTTTTTTTTAATTTTTTTCTTCTCAATTTTACTGAATTTTTGCTTTTTTTGATCTTTTCGAAGGGCATTGCTGTTTGGGCAGGTCGTGGCCAAATTGAAATGTCAGGCAGCATGGGTGAAGCTGTAACTACAGTTAGCGTGCGCTATACTTGAGACTCACTACTGGCATTCACCAGTCGCCATCCGCCAACCTCCCGCTCTGCCGCTGCCTGCTCTGTGTTCCGTTGTGCTTGGTGTGCTGCCTTATTTCACGGAAATCCAACCAGCGACGAGTGTGGCAACTAACCATTTACATTTACATGCAAAAATTTCCATGCATGTATACAGAGTTGCTTGTTTATCTCTGTGTGTG
Organism: Anomoia purmunda; assembly: GCA_951828415.1. Lineage (NCBI taxonomy): Eukaryota > Metazoa > Arthropoda > Insecta > Diptera > Tephritidae > Anomoia > Anomoia purmunda. The sequence goes on from OX639997.1 coordinate 36,254,213, forward strand.
CAGCCAGCCAGCCAGCCAGTCTGCCAAAAAGGTTGCCCACTCTGAGTCTGAGTCTGAGTGGAGGTTAAAGGCTGTCAGTGTTGTTGGGAATCTCAAGAGCGCTTCCTCTGCTAAAAATCAAATTAATCAGATAGCAACTGTCTGCTCAGTTTTTGTTTACGTTTATATTTGGTTGCTGTTGCTATTGTTGTTGTTGTTCGTGTATTGTTGCATTGCCTTTTATTGCATTAATTGCACTAAGGACCTCATACAAGTGCACCATAATACTACTACAATTTGGAAGTAAACACTCGAAATATTCCAGACAATTCTCTGTGCTATAAAAGTTTGTATGTTCGTGTGCCGTGAGCGTTGTAATTTTCCCAGGCTGCAGTTTGACAATTAAACGCCAAATGATATTACTTCTCCTGATCAGATATTTCCGACAGCAATCATGGCCAGATTTTTCAATGAGATACTTGGTGGCGGATATGTTCAATTTAGTAGAAAATTTCACACTTGACGTAAAAGTCACAAAAGAAAATATGGCATTTGTGATAAAGGCAAGCCTTGAGGAGAAGAATTGAAGGTGATGAATGTTAATTGCAAATACGGTTTGTGGAAATAAGAATTCCGAATACTTGGGAACTTTTGTTTATTCAAAGATAGCAACAAAATAGCAAAAAAGTATTATAATAAATATGCGCTTCGCGGTAAATCCCAGGTGATAAACGCGATCTCACTTTTTGCGTTTTTTGATAAAATTACCTGACCTTTGGAGCCCAATATGCTTCAGTGGGAAAAAGAATACAAAGCTAAGGTAGCTAAGATAAGATTTTTCGAAAGAAGCGCAATGGACATGATCACTCCCGTTCCAACGGCAAAATTCAATAGCGAAAATTATGGCGAATGATTTGTGCTGCTAAAGGTTTTTGGTGTGAGCCGAGGCTAGAAGTTTCGCCATTTATTTACACCAAGTGTGGGCTGTTCGTTTTGTAATTAGACGTTCCATTATGTACATCCTACTTCGCTATCCAGTCATGGGCGTCAAGTGGAAGAATTTTTACCGGAGCACAATACGTGCAACATGGCCGAGCCGGCATGTAGGACGAGATTTTTGCTCTTGGGGAGAGAGCACTGAATTGCCTGCCGAGCCCAAAGTTGTTCCTATGGGCAAGAGATATTCTTCGCTTAATCTCCAAGCTGACATTATTGGTGATGGTCGTGCTAAATCCTAGGTATACAAAGTCCTTCACTACGCCAAAGTTATAACTGCCAACAATACGTGAAGACTCTTTATGTATTTCCAGGAGGTAGTTTTTCGTGTACTCGTTCGCTGCTAGTTCGAGTGCCACTGGAATTCAGACTGGCAGCACGTATGCCCATTTCCAACATGAAGAAGTCAAACGAGAGTGAGTCGCCCGGCCTAAAAGCATGTACATTGCGACGTAAACTACAGCTGCCATGTAAAACAGCGATAGTTCAGTGTAAAATTTGGGAGAAAGACTTCAACGCATTTCGTATCAATGCAAGATTCTACACCATCTCGTCGAATGGTGACCACTCATCGACGGAACTAAAGAACAAAGTGATTAAAGAACACTTCTACGAGTGCCTAGAACTCACGCTATCAATATCGGATGAGATGGACCTTTATAACGATCTTGACTTAGTTCAGCGATTTTAGATTCAGCGGCTACGTTGGCTAGACCATTTTGTACGTATGGAAGAAAATGCTCCAACCCTCAAAGTATTTAACGAGATACCTGCGGGTGGTGGCAGCAAAAAAAAATAGGAAGGCCTCTTCTTTGTTGGAAAGACCAGGTGAAAAATTACTTGGCTTCACTTGGTGTATCTAGCTGACGCCAATTAGGAAGCCAGAGGTGAAGCTGGCGCGCTATGTTGGAATCGGCTTAAATCGCCTAGGTGGTTATTACGCCAATTAAGAAAAATAAGAGAAGGGATTGCGTTTATCTCTGAACCAACAACAACGCCGACAATAATGTCAGCTGCCAAACCCAAAGGGTAATGTTTCTTGCCAACATTGGTTACTTTGTGCTGAGTGGGAAATTCCGAAAATTCGGGGAAATCTAGTGATATTGCAAGGGGCAGAGGCATGTACGCGCTCAGCATTGGACTGGGCAAAAATACCCCAGACGGTATAGCTAACATTACTCGCTGTCTATGGATCCTATGATAAACGATTGCAATCCATTTAAATGGTAGCTATTTTGCAAGCCAACTTGTTTAATCCTAAGTCATAGTAATTGAATTTCAAGCATTGCTTTACATTTTTTACCCCAACTTTTTTTTGCTTAAATTCTCACCGACTTTAATTAAGCAATACACGGAGCGGCAAACAATCAAAAACCGGGCGCGTTTTGTTGCGTTTTCATTCGTCATGTAGATATGTTGCAACATTAATTACGAGTGTGACATTTATTCAAACTGAGTGTAAGATACTATGCCGTTTGATGAGCCTTTTCCCGCCCTACTACCGGCGCTACATGCAACTGAACATGTAAGTGTGTGTGTGTGTGCAACAAGATCACACTTTTGCGAGCCCATGCCCTTCATAGCGGCCTCTGATTGTTTTGCCGGCTTGTAAAATTTATTTCATTGCCACTTACTATGCACAGTCGTACAAATTTTCGCTTGAAACAAACGTTCTGTTATGGTTGTTGTCTCTTTTGTGGCATGTTGAGTTTCCACGAATTCTGTTGCACCAATTCGAATATCCGCCACAACGATGACGGTAACCCAGCAACCAAACTGTGTACACGGTCTTGCCGATTGTCGATTGCTGGTTGTTGGCTGGCGCATGGCGGTGGCCGTTGTAGAGGTGGCCATTGCAGAGTTGGTAGCGGTGGAGACGGCGGCGGCATTAAGTCATCAAAGGTGAGCTGAGTGCGTGCCGGTTATAAATACATACATACATACATACATACATCATATGTGCATTTTGTGTGTGCGAAAGGGCATGCATGAATATTTGCATGCGTAATGTAATGAATGTGCGAGTAGGTGTACAATTGTGACACAAATACATTAAAAACATTTTGGTGTTGCACGTTGCATTTATCTGCTTAAATGTGTCACTCATTTCAGTTTGTAGCAGCGCGCAATGCCATGTCTGATCGATGCCAGCAACTGTGGCTTTCCCTCGACTTACATTTGTACACATCTACATACTTCGTCCGTCCACCCGTTAACACCTCAGACGCATAGTTTCACCCACATTGCACGTACACTCTTTTGGCGGTCACCTACATACAAACATCCATCCATCCATCCATACATCCATAAATGCCACAATACAAATAAATACGGATGAGCATCAATGGATATACTTTATTATACACAGACACAGCTCAAAATGAGTGTATGTGTGTGTGTGTGTGTGGGTATGCAGCCGTGTGCAGCCGTGTGCCCATAAATCCTTTTATGCAGCTCAGCTGCACTAAGCCGAGCATGGCTGGTTAAATGCGCGTGCAACAGAGAACAAAACATGTCGCCGAGCCATTGTGGCAACATACCATCGCTACTATACCACACGCACACACACACATGCACATGCATACTTGGATTGATAGGAAAAATGTATGTGCATATTATGTCATATACTCGGCCATGCATATTTATGCACTCGCATAACACACAAAATTGTTGTTGTATATCATCTGCTTAAAATATATATTTACATATACATATATAAAATGCATGTGGATGTGGCACGCACTTTGTGGCATTGCATACGACTCGTACGCGGAGTGTGGCATATTCGCAGCACAGCGTAAAAAATGAATATTTAATGCTCATTGCGCAGTCGGTGGCGGGCAATTCGACTTGATGGGCAAGTGGTTGGTGTTGTACATGTCCTGTCGGAAATAGAAATACCTTAGAAACAATTTAAAAGAAGGGTTTTACCAACTACAAGTGGTTGAAATTCTTTCGTTTTTTTTTTTTTGTAAGTTGATTGCTTTATTAACATGGCGACATCCTAGAAGCAAATCAATTAACCGACCCTGCATTTGATATCAACAACAACTTTTAAATCTGTTTGACATAAAGAATATCAAAATTAATTTTTTTCCAGCTGCAATCAAGTATTTTTACATCCAACTATTTGATCCGCTCCATTCGAGCCATTTTTTTCTTTTTTCATGAAACTCGAATCTTTTGTTTCTTGGTCAAAATGAAGTACGTACGTTCTTTTTCTTTTGACCGCGATTTAAATTTTAAAACTTCACCGATTTGAAAATTCTAACTAAAAAATGATTTTATTTTTAAATAATTGGAAATAGACAGGTTTGAAAGTAGTTGGTAATTAGACCGATTTTAAATGAGCCTTTTCATTTCCAGTCAACCGGGTAACGTTTTTCTTTTTCCATGAAACTCAAAAACTTTATCTCTTGGTCAAAGTGATCGGACACGTATTTTTTCTTTTGCCTGAAAAAAAATGTTTCCGATATCTTTCGGGGATTTTAATTACGCTGTTTAAAATTTTTTTTATAACTTTTCTAAAAACTGACCGATTTTGAAATACAAATAAAAAATTATCAACTAATTTTTTTTTCGAAAAAATAAAAAATATACTTTTTTTAAATATATATTCGCGAGAAACGTATTTTTAGTTTTTTTTTTTTAAATAGTGTTTTCTTGATAATGAGAAATTAAATTTTGAATAAAATGGTTTTTTTTTGTCATTTTTCCGAATCCAAATTTTTGGAAATGTGTTAGCAATTTTCTGAACTAATTACGAACATGAATTGAATTTTCAAAATCGGTCAATTTTTAGAGAAGTTATGTGCATTAAAAAAAAAATAAAAAAATTTTAGAGACGGAAATAAAATTGCTGAAAAATATCGGGAAAAATTTGTTTGGTCAAAAGGAAAACAGTTTTGGCCAAGAAACAACATATTCATGGAAAAAGCAAAACATGACCCGAGTGGACCGGAATGGTCTTAGAATGGAAAGGCTCTAATTACCAACTACTTTCAAACCTTTCCGTTTTCAATTATTTAAAGATAAAATCAGTTTTCAATTTAGATTCAGTATACTTGTACAACATTAAAAATAATTGTATGAATATTTCGAGCAGCAATTATCAAAAGCACTTTGAGTGTCGATTTATTGTTCCATAACACTGTAATACAGAAAAAAGTCCAAAAAATTCAGTTACATATAAGGAAGGTTAGTTTTGATTTGTTCCAATCGTAAAATCGGAAATATGTCAAAACTTTGACTGTTTTCATTCAACTGACAACATTTGACGTCAAATTTTACCTAGTGAAAACCAAGCATTAGGTTTTGAGATAACGGTAATTTTGAGGTTTTTTTGCGGCTATCACCTGATTCATCATCTTTTATTGCTTAACTGTTAAGTAAGATCATTGAGTAGCTTGCTCGAAAGGCATAAACCTTGCAGGGAAATTTTCAGAAACATTCTAAGTTATGACAGGTCGATATAAAACTTTTTTATTTATGATTTTAAAACAATTTTTTTATTTGAATTTTTGTGATTTATTTATTGATTTCTTAATTTTAGGTTGCAAAAATAACTAAAATAAAAAAATTAAAAAAGTGGCAAAAATTCTTTAAAAAAATAAGTTTGAAATCAATCTTCAATCTTCCCAGAGGTAGTCTGCTGAGAAGATGTGGTGATCTCCAAAATAGCTATAACTTCTACCATTGGTTTTTTTCTATAATTTATTCTATTAAAAATTCCGCTCATAAAAATTATGGCTTGAAAACAAAGTTCAAAAATTTAAAAAAAATGTTTGCCATATGTATGTAGCTACATATGTACTGGGTGCTAGTTAGTTCAACATAATTAATTTAAAATGAATTTGTTTCACAGTAGTGGGAGTCAACTACTTTTTAAATTGGTCAATATTTTTTAGACTGGCTGCTTTTTTCCGACAGGGTCCACACATATTCATACGTGTTTCATATGCACTCACTATATCTACTCAATTCGCATCAGCAACATGCTTATAATCTACATACATATCTACTTATAATTCTCCTCATCCTCATCATGGGCACGCGAGCAACATGACAGCATCACGTGACCGTGAAATAGTTATAGATATTACACGTGTAGTTGCATAAGTACCTAGATATGTATGTATATTTAGTGACAGTCTACAAGTTTGCCACGCCACATTGACAAAGTGAATTTGTTAATTTTGAAGTCGTCGAACATCGAAAAATATTTGTACATACATGGAAAATGTTAATCGAGATATATTTGCAATTCAAGAAGGCCCTTAGGGGGACTACATTTGTAAAATTCGAGCTGTTTTGCGAACAAACTACTCCTTAGCAGCACATATTTAGAACAATATTATGATTAATGCTCCCAATTTGACTAGATTCCTATCTATGTAGTTACGATTGAAATACAAAGCGTATTCAGAGAGACTCTTCGTAAATTTCCTTCCTATATACCCCACCATTGGGTCAAAACTGCACCTATATATACCAAAATCAGACGAGCTTGTCTGGATTGAAAAAGGTCTATCACAATCTTGACAGCTCAAGATCGAGGTTGTCACTTGTCACTCGTTCTCTTCTTTTAAATACCTTTCGCAACCTTTGCTCCATAGGAACTTCCAATTTTTCTTGGTCTACTCGGCGAGAGGTCTAACTAATTCCGCGATATCTTTAACAAATCAACGATATCTGGACACTGTATCCATGCTTTTTATTTTATGGGGTCTCAATGTTTAACACCGCCTCTATTTTTTCGGGGTCTTCATGCACGACCTATAGAAACTACTCTTCTTGCCATTTAGTCTAAGACCTACTTTAGCTAAGCTTTTCAAATGCTTTTCAAAATAATTTGTGACGATATTGATGTCATCCAAATAGAAAAAGGCATGGGATTCTAATTGTGAGCCTATAGCGGAAAACTAGCCTCAGTAACACCTAGACCGTAGTGGTATACAAACAGCTTCGATTCCGCTTATGAATACGACAATCTCATCCTTATTAAATCAGTGACAATGCCTACCTTAGTCCAAAAATCGAGACTATTATTAGTGTTTTGAGGTAAACCGGGGACTACGAGGTAATTTAAGAGGACCGTCTTGCCCTTCACCTCGATTGGTAAGAAAACTGAACACCACGCCAAAAGGTAAGCTCTACCAGCCAGACTCACTTTAACTCCGCAATTTCTAAGAACAGACTCTCTGATGTCAAAGACACATTGTGATGTCTAAGGAGAAGGGTGGAGCTGTAATGCGCTCCTTTGTGTGATCTTAATAGGAAAGTGAGGCACGTAGCGAAGTCTGTTAAGCGCCCATCAAACTAAGGCTAGGTGTCTTGGCCAGATTGGCTTTGCAATCCATACGACAGCAGCGTCTACGGCTCTCTCAATGCTTGTTTTTTTTTTCGATGTAAAGCAATTTTTACCAATTTTATAGGGAGATAATGGATCGCCTGCCTTCGGGGCCGAGTATACCAAGGGTAAATCGGTCTCCTTCGTAGCCAGCCAAGGGTGCTGATGGAAATCATGTGCTCGTGCTGTTCCCGATGTAGTTGCGCTTTGAGTTGGCCCGCATACTGGTTGCTTGCCCGTGGAAGACTTCGAGTCGGACACTATAGGGTACGCAATTAATCTATCTGAGCTAAGCTGAGCCTTTACCCCTACCGTTTTCTGAAGAGGAAGGTTTAATCTCAAGAAGTTTTGGTTTTCCTCCTGATGCCGTTGATAATTGACAAAGAACGTGCATCATGTAGGGGGTTTCGGCGTCGTCGATCCTGCTCCTGAATAAGATCTATATCTGGGATGTTTTCCGCCATATGCAGCATTACTCATATTGGGGTTCCTTGTTTAATTAAGAGAAATGGTAAGATAAACGACGACAGACCATTTTGCCGCAGCAAGTTCACCGAGACTAATAGAGTTGATCCGGCATTCCAACCATTGTTGGTGAAATCGTGTAACACTCTGGGTTAGGGGAGATATATAACCGACATCCTCCATCTCTAGAACCGTAGTGTGGTGAAAATAGATTCACCTCATATAGTATCCGGTTTTTATAATGTACTTGACGTCCTTGCTCAAATAAAAATGGTTATATATCCGACTTTGCTCACTTTTTCTCTAGGCGAACCCTCACCATTTTCTCTAATAAGTTCACGGTGACCCAATTCACAAGCTGAACGAAGAAAATCAGCCTGCAGCTAAATATACAAAGGAATAGCAAATCTACTCCAATAGTAAATTATCACGAGATCTTTGATTAAATGTTCGACGTACTGACTTCTTTTTCAACACACAAAACCGTAATCGATAATAAAGTACAAAGCCGTAAAATGCATCAAATTCTAGCTGGCAACAAATGAGGTAAAGACAAGTTAATGTTTACGGTAATATAAAAGGCAATTGACTGTTCAGAAATTATTTTTTCGACACATCTAGACACTTCTAACCAATATATTGGACCCAACTGCACACATACTCGTCGCAAACAGTATTCACCGAGAGATAAAGACCTCTCTCGTTAACTCTTGCCTTGTCATTGACATCAAACCACCACCAATAGCAGAGGAGAAGCAATTACGATTTAGATATTGTGAAAAGCTGGCCCAAGTCCCGTTTATCCAGAATCAGTTCATTCACCAGCCCGCTTAAGCCAACTCATCTAACACACCTCTCTCTTTCCGACACCATATAAGCTGCTTGTGTTTTTAGCCTACCCACTGATGAGCTCGATGATACCAAACATGCCTAAGCCAAACTTGCAGGGTCTGAGTAGCCGCTACAACAACAAAAATAATTAAATGGTGGTGGTCACTCATCTGATGTCTCCTTCGAAACAAAATCGAAATTCCTTTTCTGCATTTTTTTTGCTGTTATATTAGGATATTAAAATCCTAAAACTGCTATCAATCATAATCTGTTCGTTATGCTCAATTTCATTTCGTTTTATTCCTTTTTCAATTAATTTCATTTCGTTTGATTTTATTTCATCTCATTTTATTCCAACGCTCCATTTAACTTGATTTAACTTCAGTGTTGCCTCATTCCATTTTGCAAAGCTAAATTTTATTTTCTCCTCACTCAATTCGTTCCTTTATTTGTATTCATATTATTCCACTTATGTTTATTTTTATTTTCTCCACGCGTCTTGCACACAACTTCTTCGCATTCCTAATTTACTGTATGATCTTTTGTGGTCATTGATTACTATTTAAAACCCAATAAAGCTAATAGAAGACAAAATCTCAGTCATTCACAATTCATGCAACAGTAGCCGGAAATTGAGCAATTAAAATTCATGTTTATGTGTTAGATCATAAATTAATTAGCAGCAACGCGACAGGTGAGCAGAAAAATTGGAATAACGGTTACAATAGGATTTTTATTACGTATCAATTATGGTAGTGTAATAATTGCGAAACAGCGGGTGTTCACACCACAGTAGGCACAATTCCAATAAGGATCTCATATCTAATTATTCCCGACTATTTGAACAAAGGAATGGCAGCTAATTTTTTGGGAAACTAGTAGAAAATTTCAGGGGTTAACTCTAGTGCTTTCAAGGACATTTTATTTAACATAAAAATCATTGTTTTTCATGTAATAAAAAATTTAGAATAAAAACTTGATAGCTTATTGCATTTTGAACTAGATTTGGACATTCTAAAGTTATACTCTTTAAGCAACAGTACCTTCATACAGATTTGCATACATTTATATCCACCAAGGATATCTGAACTTTCATTTTTGAAATCGAAAAAATTTTAAACATAAATTATCTTTGTTTTTCAAGAGCGGTTCTCCAATGTACAAACTCGTCAAAATAAATTCTTAAATAATTATATGTCTTTTATAAAAAACTGCTCAAAGCGGCAGTAAAGTTTCAAGTTTTAAACTATAATCCACACGCTACAAACAACCACAACCAGAATCAAAATATATTGATGAACCTTTCCCCCACCAAAACGATCCGTTTGACACCCATATTCTAATATTTCGTAGAGCACGTGTATAATTTATTGAAATTCGACTTTTCAAATAGGTGGCAGCTCTCTTAAAAATAAATATAGCTGTGAACCTTTTCATTGCCGTGATGAACACGTCATGGTGAATACCCATATTGAAATATTGCATACAATTTTCAATTTTCAAACAGGTGGCAACCTCATTAAAAATATGTCGATGCACCTTTCCCCATCACGGCTATCAGTTTACCACTCACATTTTAATATTTCGAGTGTATAATTTAATATCACTCTATTTTCAAGCAGGTGGCAACCCTCTTCCAAATATAACCATGAGCTTTTTTCTCGCCGTGATGAGCACGTACATACGTGCAAAGGATAGCGACGAGCTTCAACTTGGAATTGAAGACTAAAAAAAAATTAGTAATCAACAAGAAAAATAAACACCTACAAAATAAAATTATATTAGAGAGAAATGATTCTAAAACGTTTCTATAAAGAATGATTTTTATTTCAGTTAATATTTTAATAAAATAAATGTACACTACTTACATATTTCCTTGGTTAATGTCTAGTCACCAGTAAAAGCTACATGAAAATTTCAGAAATAGTCCAAATATATTCAAATACTTATACATTCCCTAAATCACCCTGCATAGTTTAATTAAAAAAAAAAACAGTTGGCAACTCCCTTTTAAAATACACATGGCTATAAGTTTTGTCCTTAGCGATAAACACGATTTGAGATCGATATTTTATTATTTCATAAAATCTGGGTATAATTTAATTAAATTCGACTCTTTAAACAGGTGGCAACCACATTCCCTTCACCCTGCCAGGGCACCCATATTTTAATATATCATATAACTTGTTTAAAATTTTATTAAATTCGATTTTTCAAACAGGTGGCAACTCGCTCCCAAAAAATAGCTAGAATCCTTCTCTCGCCCAGGCGAGCCGTTTGACATACATATTTTAATAATTAACATAACATGTTTATAGTTAAATTAAATTCGAATTTTCAAAAAGGTGGCAACCCTCTTCGAAATATAGGTAGAACCCTGCTCCCGACGATGTGAGCCGTTTAACAACCATTTTCGAAGGTTTTATATAACGAGTGTACAGTTTATTTAAATTCTACTTTTAAAACTGGTGGCAACATTCTCAAAAATATAGCCCGGAATATTATTTTCACCGTGATGAATACAAACATAATAAATGGACTTACTTACCTACTTACTCATTGGCGCTATAAAAGCTTAAGCGATTTTGGCCGAACTTCTCCTATAAATTGTGGTGTGCGTCTTGATGTTGTAACACAAACTGAGGGACCTACAGTTTTACGCCGAATCCGAGCGGCGAATGTTTTTCTGAGAACTTTTTTCATGGCAGAAACTCACTCGGAGGTTTGCCGTTGCCTGCCGAGGAGCGACCGCTATTAGAAAAAACTTTTTCTTTAATTTTTGATGTTACTTGCCCCAAGCTGGATTCGAACCAGGGACCTACCGAATGAAGCGCGCACACGCTACACACTCGGCTACGGCGGCCGCCAATAAATGGACTACTGAGCTATAATTTGGAATTGAAAATTTAAAAAAAAAAAACAAACGACAAACTAAAATTTTATTTAAAAGATCTCTTCAAAAAATGTTTTTTTTTTTCAATTTGATATTTTAATGAAACATACTCTACTTTATGTTCGAGTTTGCGAGTTAAAGCTCCACGAAAATTTAAAAAAATGGTCTAAATTTATTCATATAAATTGCCTGCATTAGGTGCGCTTGTTTTTTTTTTAAGGAAATTTTCAATATAACGAAACGTTTTTACAGTTATATTATAGAAGTTAAACAACAAAAACGTCAATACAGCAATGAATCACTAGCATTACTTTCCAGACAATGTATTTTCTAGTGAAATACAATAATAATAATATTTTTTAAGATTACATAAACTTCTACTTAGCGGTTAGAATCAAACGCTAGAATAAAGCGAGAATAATACAAAAAGCACGAACGTGTCAAAGGCGCGAAAAAAGCATTGATGCGAAGCATAAATAAAATATTTACAAAAACAAAAGTATGTAGCTTAATCGCCCGCACCATTAACATTTGTTACGTATACGCCATGCCGCACTGCTAAATAAACACAAATAAAATATACTACTTATCAATAAACAATTTTGCGCTACATTGTAAAGTAAATACAAAACGGCAAAAATTCAAGGCAATAAAAAAAATTAAAATTTATTGAGAAGAAAATAAATATAGGTGCATATGCATTCGAGGCAATGCGACTTGTAATTATTTCCAGTTGGAGAAAATAGTCGTAGTAGAGGAAAGTGAAAACTTTTATTTGTATATATACGTAGCTGCTGTGTGCAAAAATTCAAGCGAAAAATATGCGTTCATATTTGCTTAGGTATCAAATAGTGCATTCACTCAAACCCCCAATAAATGCTGCTGAAAAAAAAAATAAAACTACGAGTATATTCCACTTAAATGGGTCTACAATAAACGTAGCGTAAGGCAAATAAACAAAGTGCTTATTGAATTCATACTCATATAAATAAGTGGCTGGATGTGTATGTATTTATGTTTTTGTAAAGATGCAAATAATAATAATACAACAGCTAAGCGCTAATAGCTCATACTCAACCGTTTGAAATTGAAATTGAAATTAAATAAACACTAGCGGCTAACAACAGACTATAAATAAATATCTACGTTTGTCACACAGTCGCCTGATGATCGAACGATAGCGCTGCAATTTGCTCAACAATAATTTTTTCTTAATTTTTTTGGCCCTTTAGGTATGCATATTTATTTAATGATGTTTTTTTATTTGCTTTTTTTTTGCATTTGAAATTTTTTTTTATTCTTTTGTCTCGCTCTGTTTTGCTTCATTCGCTATTAATGCGAATAGTTTGCAAATGTAAGCAAAAATATATTCGTATAAAAAATACAAGTTTATTAATTGCAAAACGATGCTATGAGTGAGTGGCGTTGAATGTCGAATAAAACGTGCACATTCCAATTGCATAGTTCTACCATTAAGGGCATGTGTGGGTGTGCGGTTTTAAGACAAAATTTGAATTGTAAGAAAACACAAAAAAAAAATAAAAAGTAAAATGAAACAAAATTAAAAACAAAAATATGTGCAAAGTATTTGAATTTCACGACAGAACTTTTCGTGCATAGCCCGTAATTTTAGGGAAAATTAAGCTACAAAGTCATCGGAATATTTAATATAAAAATGAAATATAGAAATGAAAAAAAATCTGCCTCTCCTTATTTTTTATACAGGAGCGTACTAAGTAGTGTCCAGCAGCCGATATAGATATAGATATATATTTATATATTAAAATTTTCAGAATAAAGAAAGAAATTAACTAACTAATAACCATCTGCCTGTCCGTCCCTCCAACGGATAACTCGAGTAAATATTAAGATATCTCTGGTACACTTGTAGCCCTTTATTCGATGTAGGGTGGCATTAAGTATGGAAATCGGTTACAAACGACCATAACATAGTTTTTCGAAAATAATAAAAATGCGATATTTTAGTAACTACAAAAAAAAATTTGCTCAAATTTCATATACACGATTGTGGTGAAATATGTGAGTTATAAATTTGTTTATTTGATGGCGCACGGCATTGCCCAAATTAGAACTACAAATGTTAAATTCTACTAAAATCCATACGCACTTTGGATTTCAAATCTGCAAGCATAATTTCGAAAATTTTAGCAGTTAAAAAACGAAAATAAAACAACCACCCGCTCCACTCATTAAGGCTGGGAGTTCCATCCGGATTTTTCGACTATCCGTATAATGCGATAATTCGAATATCCGAATACTTGAACGAAAAATTCGGAGTCGCGGCATTTAATCAAATGCAGTATAGAGCAATTAATTAATGGGATAATAGGGGAAAAGGCATGAAAATATTCAAGTACCAAAAATTCTATAAGTCCCTATCCCTACCTATCTTATAAGAATTACTCAAAATTAAAATCCCGGTATAATATTTTAAATAATTTATCTCAAATTTGATATGAAGAATTTAATTATAGAGTGTAGTCGCTGAATATGAAAATTTTGAATAATTTCTTTCTCTCTTTTTGTTTTCACTAAGTAAAGGATGTTTAAATTTTTAAAACAAAGAAGTACTATTGAAGTAAAAAAAAAAGATGCGCCGGGTATTAGAAACTCGGTTTTGCCGCAACCTAGACTCTTCCTTATCACAAATGAAATTTTGAAATTGTTTCTTAAAAAAGCGACGTCTATAAGCATTTCTGGACAAGTAATGTAAAGTATTTTTTTTGTTAAATATTTTAGAGTGTTTTTGCTTCCTCTCAAAATATATTAATTTTATTCACACCCGCCTTCTTAGCTCGTTTGGCGGCAGTTTAAAATTTTTTTTTAAATAAATTTTTTTAATTTGAAAAAAACTTAATTTGCTGGCGTAAAATTTACGAGACTGCCGAAACTTAACAAAAAGTAGTTTTACGGTTAAAAATTTTTACCGAAATATCGAAGTAATAGGCATAGGCTGAATACTACTATTAAATTATTATCCAGTATTTTTGGAAGAGTAGCAATTTTTGAATGATATTCATTTGTTTGTATCACTTTCTTGCACTCCTAGCGAAAATTAAAAGCCTCCATGAGAACAATAATAAAATTAATTGTATTTATAATTAGCAATAATTTTTTGTATAAAATAAAAAGAAGTTTAAAAAAATATACAGGATTTGTTGAAGCTCTTAATCTACTTTTTAAATAGTTTATTTGTTTCTTCATTGCTTTTAAAATTTTTTTGCTACAATATAAGTAAAAAAATTCGCTTAAGAGGCCACAGCTATATTAACCGAGTAATAGTTTTTTAGAATGTTTTTAAAAAAATTAAGCCAAAGCTTTCTTATCCTAATGCGCAAATAAATTCAAAGCAAAAAAAAAATCAAACTGCAAACATGCCAGCTTAAAAAATATAAATAATACTAATCACTTTGGTATGCATTCCAAATAAAGCGCACTTCATTTAATAAAAAAAATCACTTAAATAAGTATTTGTTTTTTTTTTTTTAATTTTTATTTTATTTAAGTATTTCACTTTATTGCTTTGTGAATCATTTTTACTGTGTGTGAATTTTTCCAGCAAACTCGTTAAAGCCAAGCTGCGCGCAAAAGCTACTTTTTTCTTGTTGTTGGTATTTTAATTGAACAGGGTTGTCTGCTAGCTGTGGGGTGGGTGTTGCATCTAAATTAATTATATTTATTAATAGTTGTTGTTTCTTATTATTTTTGTCACACACTCAGCTGAATATCTTCCGTAATTAGCACAGAGTTAAATTATTATTTTTTTTTTACTAGTTGTCGAGACTTTTTTATTGCTCGATTTTATTTATTATATATATTAAATGAGAGTATATTTCGAATATATGTAGTTGTGTACAAAAGTGTGTGCTTTGTGCAATATAAAATAAATTTGTGATTGATTAGTTAACTTTTTTTAGTGTGTCTTTGACAAATACCAAATTATTCAAAGGTTTCATTTTCACCAAGTTCTGTTCGTGGCCACTGTTAAAACTAGTGCCTCTTAAGCTTGCGGCAGGTCCCAATTCTGATTAGCAGTTAACCATGGTTAATTGTAACTAGACATTAAAAAATAACGCTTAGGGTTGTTCATTAATTTTGAAAGATCGACACTTGAAATATCTCTTTGATAAAATGAACTATGGAAAAAATTATTTTAACCTAAAAATATCGTTTCGACCCTTACCTTAAAAAGTCTCTCAAAAAGAAATTTTGGAAAGTCGCTAGTGGTTTTAACCCTCTATATAATTATTGCACGGACAATTTTATTAGAGCTCTTATTTAACAAAATTTTGTTTAAATTTCATACGAAAATGTTGGGGTTAAAGCTTGAATTGATTTACACTATTTTCATAAATAACCGCATGCCCTATAAATGACTTAAAGCAATAACGAACTATGAGTTTAATTTGAAGCAATAACTTTAGTAAAATAATTCGTGAATATTTCTAAATTATTTTTATAAAGTAAAACATTTATAGCAGGTCGAGGTTTTAGAATTCTTAAAATCATCTTAAAAACCTGAAAAAACCTGAAGGGATGTGGAGTAGCAAACACATAATATTTTTATACCTTTCTACCGTCTAATGATCGTATATAATGGAAGTAATGTAATATTTCCGAATATTTTTGGTTTTCCTCTTTTAGGTGAAATATCCATAATGTTGAATTTAAAATCATCTAAAGAAATTTAATAAAATATTTTATAAGGTTTATTTGTTAAGAATCTCATGCTTTTAATTTGTTGCCAAGAGATTCGCACACCGTATTTTTTTGTCTTCTTTTTATTGATTTTCCAAGTGATTTCATTGAAGCAAATTTCTTCAGCGGCATTCTCTTTATCGACAGTATATTTTTTCCCCTATACTTTTCTATAAATTCATAATAATGCACAGGATTATATGTAAAACGGGGTTTTTTAAGATATATGGTTTTTAACCATAAATAAAATGCACGCAAATAATTTAATGATATGGCCAAGAAGTTAGCTTCATTATAAAGATTTGCCATTATGTTTCAAAAGCCGAGAGGCGCAAATTTCGACCCCTTTTTGAGGTAAGTAAGCAGGCCCACTACGCGAGATAATGCGCTCTCAAAAAGTTTCATTCAATAAATTTATTGTTTCGTTGGCTTTATGGCATGTAGCGCCGTCTTGTCGGAACCAAAGCTCGCCCACATCATCATCCCTCACTTCGAGCACGAGAAAGTTATTAATCAGCGTTCTCCCATTGACTGTAACATTATGACCAAACACTAAACAGTGATTTTTTGAGTATGTAACGGTGTCTCAAAAATGGCTCGTGGATTATCAACACTTCAAATGCGACAATTTGTTTTATTAACTTACCTATTCAACCAAAAGTGAGCTGAACATCGCTGAACAAAAATTTCTTGTGAAAATCGGGATCGGTGGTCATTTACTTTTTGGGCTCATTCAACGAACGTGCGACGCGCTTGATGGTCGTTCGGCTTCAACTCTTGCAAATGGCAAACCAAGCTGGGTATAAATCAAGTAACAGCTGTTAAAAAGACCATCTCCGGGAAAAGTGTTGCCTCATTGAAAACCACACGTCTAAAAAAAAAATACCCTTTCCAATTTCATCTGCATGAAACGCATACAAATTTTGAATATTTCAAGGGGGATATACATATTTTTTTTTCTGTGATCTTTTGCGTTCTGCCGAACAGAAACAGTCTAGACTCCAGAGTTCTTGAAGATGACTTCAAATTGAGATCGAAATATTAACGAATAAAATAATTAAAATAACAAAACAGTTTTTTGTTTCAGTTTATACAACATGTTCTTAGGTTCGAAAACTCAAACACCTCTGTATATAAATATTTTGTCTGAGAACAATTTTCCAAGAATTTATTATTATCTGGTTTTGAAATTGCTTTTATCAGCGGTTTCTTGAAATAAAGGTCAAAACTGCACTTTTAAGTGGGAGCTTATAAGTTAAAATATTCTTACAAAAGTATTTCCCAAGAAATTATACTTCATATATCTTAAATGTTAATTTCACTTATATCCATATTTCAACCACTTTTCTACTTTGCAAATTTATTGAGTGTTTTATTACTGGATAGGTATCTATAGTACTTTCTGAAAATATTAATAAAGTTCACGCTGTGTTATTAAAATTATTGTCAAACACTTCTAATAAATATTGGAATCCTTAGGAAAATGCGAAGTGACTAAGAAGTTGCTGAAGCTACTAGCTATGGAGTTACATATGTAAATTAGGCCTCCATATACAATATATGTATGTACATAAACTATTTTCTACTAAAAGCTTTGCATGTGGGTTTGCTATTATTAAGTATTTAGTTCATATTAAAGTTCAACGAGTTCAATTAGAGCAAATGCGATTGAATACAATTACCAATAACAAATATTAATTTACTAAAAAGCAGAAATGGCATGTTAAGTGATTCATATAAAAAAAAGAAGCTATTCAGGCTGTCAGTTAAGTAAATACAATTTTCGTGTAATATTTTTTAACTACATACTTACTTCACAGGCTTTTACAATTTAATTTATTTCATCTACATACATAAGTTATTATGTTCGTAGCTTTACATCTACAAATGCCTATGGTATTAGGTACAAAAATAATAAATTCATTTTATTTATAAAAAAAAGTGGCATTAAGAGTTTTGGGAAAATATATTTTTGAAACTAACTATGCCAAACCGATTAATGCTATAAATTTAATGTTTCTCATTGCAAAAACTGTCTTCCAATTTAATTCTTTAAATTGATCTACAAAGGACAATACTGAAAATGAATTTATCATATTTACACTTGACATAAGAGATATGTATTCTTATATATGTATATTCTAAGATAATTATTTTTAGCAGAAGTTTTTAAATAAAAAATTTAAATTTGCATAATCTTTGTTATCCTTTTAGAGACCTAAATGCTGAAACTACTTTTACACATACTTTCTAAGGAAGTTTTTATAAAGCTATAAAAAATCTGCTCGCTAGTTTATTCAATTTACTATATATGCGGGAAGTGTCAAGCAAAAACATAAAAATGTCTTCAATTTACCCAAAAAAAAAATTTTGGTGAGTTTTTCATAATGATAGTATTTTATGGGCCAAAGGGACTGCTTGACTTCTAACAGTAAACATATTTCATATCAACATCGAATCATAAATGCACATTTTCTGAATACCTCGACTCATGCGCCATCTAGCGCAATAAATATAGCCTTTGTCCGCTGTCACGGGTGTAACGAATGGAATTGAGAGTCGAGAATTCGCACTCTTTCTTTGCTCGTTGTATTTAAGACTTTCGATGAAGGGATTGAGTGATGGGAAAGAGCGTGGGGATGGGAGGTCCACAAATCTTCTAAGCTCTTTTAAGAATTTGAGAATCCTGTCGTCGTATAGAAAATAAACGATTTACATTGGGTCAGATATACTGATCCAAATACGCGCCATCTCAGTCTGGCAAAAGCAGGACAGATATAGGAGAAATGTTTTGTGCTATCCTACTCATCCAGTAATATCCTATTGAAGCTTAAGTTGAAATTCATTCATCATTTTTGGAGCCAAATTGTCACATAGAAAATGGCTACATTTTTTAAATTTAAAATTAATAAATTAAAGCACCCACGAAATGTGTGGGATTTGCAAAGGGGTTAAACTTGTTTTCGCTCCGCGAGACTTCTCTAATTGCTTGGTGTTGAAAATTATGAGCTGTGGAAAAATCAGATCATTTGAGGTGGGTAAAACCTTATGCAATTTTGACTTATTGTCCAAAAATGAGGCAAAAAAATGAGTTCAGTCTGAGTCAATATTTTAAGCAAAATAATAATCTAAACATTTTTATTTTGGGGTGTAGTTGAAACAATAGCTCCCTCCATGCACTATATTAAAAAAAAAATATTTTTATTTTGAATATTGAAACAACTATATAAGGGAATTAATATTCCAAACACAAAAAAAAAATTAAGAGAATAAAATTCTAGTTAAAAACAATAACTATTTTGATGATATACAATATATAAAAAAATTTTAACCTAAAATTGTTCGTTCTTGCGATTGTAGGTGATCAAAATAAAAAAATTCAAAAATGATTTTTTAATGGCCAGAATAAATTGTGTCATCAAATAATATCTTATGTTGACTTAAACTTTATATTAGGGTGAGCCAATTAAAAATGTTCAATGTATTATCGCGATGGTGGCGCGATAGATCATAAAAACTATTTTTAATTTAAAAAAATTAATGTATATATTAAAATTTTTTTTTTATTTTGCAATTGATCTGCACTAAATAGATCGACTTTTTAGTATATTTGAAAATAATTGCCAAACAAATTCCGCGGACTTGAAATTCATACTTGGTACGATCCATAGTACCAGAATCGCTCTGAACTTTTTCTCAGCGTCATTCACGTTGACCTACCCAACTATATGTATATAAATATATACAAAAGAAGCTATTCTCCTAATACTTTTGAAATATCTATTTCGGCTGTTGAAAAGTATCAGTTTTGAATAATTTTAGTGTCATAAATTAAAAAATACTGCCCACAAATTTAAAAATATATGAAATATGTATTTTCGGATTTCTGTTTCGGATATAGAATGTTGAATTAAACTATATATTAGGGTGAGCCAATTGTTCTGGTGCTATAGATCATAAAACGTATTTTTAATTAAAATAATTAAAATATTTAAAACATTTTTTACTCAGCGAAATAAAATATTCAAAAGCATTTCAATTATTGCTTTTAATATAAAATAATTGTATTTAATACCCATAACGCTCGGAACTTAAATGTCTTAGCTCCGATTTATTTTGTTTCATAGCATACACTACACTTTTTACACTCAAATCCAACGAACGTGAAATGAAAAAATAAAAGAATTTTCATTGATTTTATCTTTTTAATTACTTGTATGGTCTGAAAAGTTTTAATATGGTATAACACTTTGACGCTGTTAACTTAAACAAAAAAAAAAACTACTGAAATGAAATCAAATATATTTTATTATTCAAAAAAGCATTCAACTATTGGACAGCTAAGGTGTAATCGGTAATTTATTACGCAGCCGTCACAGTAACAAATAAATAATAAAAGGCCACGAAAACAAAAAAAAAAGAAAGAAAAAAACAAAAATAAACGAAGAAAAGAGAAAGCAATAGAAGCTATGCCCACTCATGGGGGCGCTAAAGTGCTGACGAGATGCCAAAAAAAAAACAAAAACCAAAAGATATGATGCACGTATGCAGGTTTGGATTTTATTTAACACAAAAAAAAATAAAAAGAACAGTAGATATGCATCCGCGATTTGTTTTGTAGCTATGTCAGCGCTAGTGTTGTAGGTGCGGCGGCGCCAAATATTCGCAATGCTTTTTGGCTTTAAATGTTTTTGAAATATTATTTCGCTGTATTTTTGGCGCCAAAATGCTTTATTTGTCGATTAGCTAAATTGAGCGAATATAAAAAAATGCATATAATAAATCAAAATACAAAAAAGAAAAAGAAATATCAAAAATTTAGTGCTGTAACGGCATATTTGCAAATAAGTGGTATGGTATGCAAATAAATGGTATGGCGAAAAAATTCTTTGGTGACACAAAAATTTCACAAATGTAAAACTGAAATGTTGTAAATAAATAAAAATATAAATGAATGCATTTAATAGCTAGGTGTGTAAGCGGCAAACACAAAAACAAAAAAGCCAAATGTAATATTTACATATCTACGTATATAGATTTACAAATTAAATTAAAAGCTGCTACAAAGCGGAAACATTTTTAAATCAATTATTACAGCCTTTTTAAAGCGCCACTTCCGAAAAAACTGTCGCTTGCTCTACAATCTAATTGATTTGGTATTTGAGTTTTCTTGTTTAAATTAATTTAGCGAATTTGAGTACCTAAAATTATTCTATTGCACGTGCAGTTCGTTAAGTATAGTTTTAAATTGACTGTTATATGTTTTTAACGCTGGAAATGCACGCCAACTAAATATGAATTATTTATACTCGATCTCGGAGCTGTCGCAATATATGATAATTGGCATTCGCGTTTTTCAAGCATTTTTACAACAGTTTTACAAATATATTGAAGCCTAAAGAAAACCAACTTTTGGTTCTCCTGATAATATCTCATCTTTGGCATTTTACTCCATTTAACGCATGAATAAAATTTATTTTTATTAAAAAAAATTATCACAAATCAACCAGAAGTTTAAGTCACTTGAAACTTGCACTTTATTATAGTAGAATTAAATGGGCTAGATAACTGCATACTGAGAAAGTTTCTCGAAGTTCTAGTTAAAAAGTTTTTGAAAGTTTTAAGAAAATTTTATGAAACTGTATTATATTGAATTTTGTTGCTTATGATACTCACGTACCCCAGCTTTATTCCATGTTAAATAAATGCTACTTTTAATTGAATTATCTTTTAATAGGTGGCATTCGTCGTTTAGATATTTCAGTCCTCTTTCATTTGATAACAAATTTGCTCCATTTGGATAAGAGGTTTGCTTATTATTAGAAAAGTACTTTTATTTCGGACTTAAAAAAATATTCCGCCAAGTTTAACAGCTGATATTGGATTAAAAAAATGAAAGTCTGGATTTTTAAATTATTATTGGACTTTTTTCCCGAAAGGTTGAAAAATTAAATATAATAATTCCTTTTCAATAGATCCTCGGATCAAGGAAACATTAATAACTTTCTTCAATAACAATATTTTACCCGGGCATTTATCTGATCGTAAGAAAACTGTCGGGACCTGGTTTTTGATTCTCAATCCAAGAAACTTCCCTAAAACCAAAGTATTGAAATATTCTAGGAAGTCGTTCGCAGGAAATGATATGATATGCAGTAGTAATACTGAAAGAAATTCATTCCGACTAGGACACTTTTCTTAGGGAACCTCTGCGGAAAATAAATTGTTACATGTTTGAATATTTATATTTTCTGTTGAAAAAAATTGGCCGAAGTTTGTTTCAAGTTGGCGCTAAAAATCGATGTACCGCTGGCATAGATTTGTTAAACCAGTTGTGTTTAAATAGAAATAAGGATATGGAAATAATGGCTGCGCATTTCCAGTCATGATCACGCGGTGCACAAAAAAAAAATTATTCATAAAAGAATTGTAGAGAACGAAGCAATTCAAAACACGCCACTTATGTTCCACATGAATTTTTGAAAATTGACGAAACCTGTAACAAAGTTAACTCCAATATGGCGGTATGTTCGCAAATAAATTTTAGCGGGAAGGCTGAAGTTGAAATCAAAGCGTGAAATAGAAGTAAACTCCATCAAAAGTGGGGGTCTGTAATTTTTATTGTTTTTTTTTAAATGTCTTAAAGCTACATAAGCACTCTATAAAAAAGTTGGGATTATTTGAAATTTGGTTCAAAGAAAGTACAAAGGAGAATCGGCATTTGTGATGAATGGCGGCAAAAGTTCCTTTGAAAACGATTCTATCGCATCGAAAAAAAGTCGGATTTAAAAAATGTAAATAACGAAAACAAAACAAAAAGTTCACTTACTGAAAAGCAAGCATTCTCGAAACCAAAGAACCTTTTAACCCTGCATTACTAACCTCAAATCATGTCGCATGGTTACTAACCATGGGTCTTATCGACCCTCATTTGTATTATCTATTAAAATCATTTAAACTTATAAATTGCTAAAACGTATACGCCTTTTAGTATATTGTAGTATTTTATTGTTAAATTTATAAAAGGATGTGTTAAAAAATTAATTTATATATTTAAATTGAAATTAAGTTTGTATTCATTACAACATAGCTAAAAAAGAGAAAAAAAAAAGTTATCCAGCCAGATTCCGCATAAAATGATAAGTTTTAAAGATATTGACTTCAAATAAAGTGCATTTGAAACCTGAAATATAAAAGTAAAATGTTAAAAAGAAAAATTGGAATGACTAATTTATTTTACTTAATTTATTACACTAATTTAATTTATTACACTATTGCTAACTATGGGTCTAATCGACCCAGGCTATTTTTTAAAACAATTTGTTATGCATAATATTTTACATGTTTCTTATTCTTATTGTTTATAAACGTTTAAATATGTACAAATTTAGATTACACATATATCTTGCGTTAAAAAATATTCTTTATTTTTTGTTAATTTAAAAAGTTTGCGTGTCTGGGTCGATTCGACCCTAAGGTTAGTAATGGAGGGTTAAGATAAGTCAGTTAAGGCTTCTGGTTTTGACTATAAGCAGTTTTTTTTTTTGACTATTATTAATGAATTAAGAACTGCAATTTTTTTAATTAATGAGTTAATAATAACAACACGGGCCACCAAATTTTTGCAAGGAAACCAGTATATAACTTTCCGAAGTGATATTTGGAAGTTTTCTTAGAATTCAAATTTATAAGTGATGATAATAAAATTTTAATATAAAACCAACAAAGTTTATTTTGCTACTAAAATGAAATATAAATTATTCAAATTTTTTCAAAATAATTATACTCGTAAGTTGTCAATGAATTAAAAACTGGCATTTTTTTTAAATTAATGATGAATTCTTAATAATAACAAACGCCAATAAAGTTTAGAGTCATACCTTTCCCAACTAATATTTGAGCTTACTAAACGCCGTTTGAAATTGCAAGACTTATACTTTAATATACCGAGGGTTTGTTTTTTTTTTTTGTGGAAAAAACCTACTCTGCATATACAAATTTATAACCTCAAAAATTAGTAGAAAGAGTGATTCTTTTTGGTCTCATGTTTTTGATCTGTGTAATTTGGAATTGTTAACAACCGTCAACGTGTGCACTAAAACTTCTCGTGGCAAAGTCTTTTAAATTATAAATGCATTTTTCTGTAATTATACAAAATTTTTAAAATAAATAAAATCCGAGTTATATTTTCCTAAAGCACAAAAGTCAGTGGTGAATAGCTGGTGATAGAATATGACAAAAATATCGACTCACACAAAACAAATTGCCGAGTAGTCATGAGTTACAAACATTTTCAAAATATCGGATTGCATTTTTTAACTTCAGTTTAGTTATTTTTTTACAGTTATTAATTAGTAAAATACCTCTTTAACCCCGCAGCAGCAATCAGCACACATTACTTAGTTGCAAATTGGTTTAATAATCCGTTTCATTTAGTTTATATATTTTTTTTTTTTGTTATACTACTCGGCACTTAAGATATAAATATATTATTTATGGAATTCGCTAATCGTTTCTGCAATTAACTACACGATCTTGGCGCTATTGAAAATTACAATAATAAATCAATTTTATTATCTATTATTGTTATTATTGTGTGAATACAAATCTTGGTTGGGTATTTTTTTTTGTTATAATATTTATCTTTTATCTATATTCCTTTTATTTGCCTGATTTCTTGGTATATTTTGCAACACTCTGTTGCGTGCAGGTAATAATGTGGCGTGTAAATTGTTTAATTGGCAGAAAAAGGTTCAAATAGCAAAATGGCTAATTCGTATGCTTAATTGGTTATTTATGCGATTTTGGTGGAAAGGAAATCTTATTTCTGTGAAATTTGATTTATTAAAGAAAAAAGAGACCGAGCGAGTTGATTTCCGTTCGATGTTTATATAAATTTATTGAGCTCGAGAGGACGGTTTTTATTAGAGAATATTTTGAAAAAGCAACAATTTTGCAAAGTGCTAGAATTTATAGCGACGTCAAACTTTAGAACGGTGTTATTGGATATAGCGATAATTAGAAAGCAAAAAAATGTTCACACGGTTAGCGGGAAACACCCGTTGAATGCTGGTCCAACTATCCCGTGTACCATAGTTCGAGCTCTAGTACTCGTACAGTCTAGAGAGAAAGAATGTCCGATGATGAGATGTGGAGATCTCCGAAATAGCAGCTATCACTTCTGTTACTTTGCAAAATATTTGTGTTTTCTTATTTTTCTTAATACAAACTGACTCCGAGTATAATAATTGTGTTTTTTTTTTATCAAAAATATGAGAAGATGCCGTCAAAAGATTTCTCTCAGCGATGTGTTTACAATGTTTTATGGCTAGTTTTCTTCTTTTTTTTTTGATTTGCTATCAAAATATATTTCGTACCAAATAAATACAAAGTTTGCAAAAATTTGAAAAAATTTTAAAAATTTCCATCAAAATTGAAAATTTTACATACATATATTAGATTATAAATCAAAATTTTAGTAAAATTATAATTTTAAGTGTACAGGAACTTTCGTCTATTTTGAAGATTTTTTTTGTAAATTTTCTGCTCTAAATTTTTTTTTAAAATTTCCATCAAAATTGCAAATTTTGTATCAGATTAAAAAAAAATTTTTTTTGAGAAATTATAATTTTAAGTATATAGCAAATTTTCTCATATAATTCAAAAGTGTTTGCATATGAAAGAAAAGCACAAAATCACATACATAGAAATAAAATTGTTAAAAATAAATGGAGATATCAAGCCATTTGAGCTCAAATTTATATACATTTTTTTTGATATTGTATTATTACTTTATTTTTTCACTAAATTAATGTATATAAATTTAAAAAAAAATTTTGTAAAAATATGACTATACCAAAATTTTTGGGTTTCACTTTCTAAATATTTTTCTCAATTTCTTTGCAGGTATGTAACAAGCTCTAAATATAAACCTTAAATATGGCTTTGGTGAGTATATATACATATATCTTTTCCATATAACTCTGAAAATTGACGATGCTGCTGAAAAATTATGAATGAAGCCATCTCAAATGAAATCGTAAAAATTTCCCATTGTCTGTTCATTCAATCACCTTACATTTATCTCGTCATAGCCGCTATGATCGTCATAGTTGTAGTCAGCCGCAATTGTGGCGCCGCCATTGGAAACTGAACCAATAACACTTACTATAAATAAAATGTTATGCTCCAATAAATTCAACATTACAGCTAGTCATCAGTTATGCCAAGTTGAAATTTAAAACCGGCGATAGTCAGAGCTACTATAAAAAAAACACAAAAGAGGAAGAGACAGGAAAGACGTTAGAAGAGCTATGTTGGTTATAAAATCAAAGTTAAAATGCCGCTACGTTTTGTAGGTTTAATTTAAAGAGCAATGAGATATACTCGTATGTGCGCGCGTTTGAATGAGTATATGAAAATTATTATATTTGGGATTTTTTTTTTAGTATAGTCATGGAAATACCTCTAAATATATAAATACATTAATTATCGAGAACTTTATCGGTTATTTTCGGCATCCCAATTGAAAAAACGGAAAACATTTAATACAAATAATATATTACTAAAAATAGTGGTAGAAATTATTAGTACGATTAGTAAAACATAGCGGAAGAAAGTAGTGAAATTAGCGGTAGAAGTTAGTAAAAATAGTGGTAGAAATTGGTAAAAATAGTGGTATAAATTAGTACAATAGTGTAAGAAATTAGTAAAAGTAGTTTAAGAAACTAGTAAAAACATAGTGGTATAAATTAGTAAAAATAGTGGTAGAAATTAGAAGTAGCATTAATAAAAGTATTGGTTGAAAGTAGTAACAAGAAGGACATAGTGGTAGCATTAGTAAAAATAGTGGTAAAAAGCCAGTTAAAATACTGGTAAAAATTAGTAAAAATAGTAGAAGAAATTAGCAAAGCGATTCTGGCGCGACTTTTGTTACGCGATGTATAAAATCACTGCCTTTGAAAAAGTTTTACTTCAAAAGCATAAATTTAAAAAAAAATATATATACATATATAGTCCGTATCAAATCGACTAATGTCTGGAATAGATAAATTTCGATAGCCCAAAAATATCACCATTAAAACGAACCGAACTTTACGAAACTCAAAAAAAAACTTAAAAATCGGGGGAAAAAGTTTTAATTTTGCAAACCTTTCTAAAAAGATATATTTTTCCAGTTACTATAAATTCGATGCGAAACAATATATGATACAAATAATGACAATATATGTATATTTGAAAAAGTAAAAAAAAAAATGACTGAACTTGCGTGTGCTTTAAAATTATTGAATGGGATAGTTGCTTAAATTCACAAATAGAGAGCGAAAATGGAAATATGTGGAAGAAATGGTTACTTGTTGACGGGTCGCTTTTGCATACTATTTATTAAAATATTCAATTTTTCTAAGAAAGTTCAATTAGGCCTACGGACATTCTAAAATTCTAGCTAAGTACGAATTTGCCCCTCAAGAAATAGATCGCTGTCTGTGGTTTCTGGTTCTACATAAATGGATCCTTTTCTTCTCATATCCTGCTAAGGGAGGAATTAGAATGATCTTCTTCACAGATGATTCGAAGCTGAACGGGAGAAGGTTGTCTTCTGCAAGGTGTTTTACCTTAGCCCCAAATTTAGGATCCCGGACTACAGGAGCGTGTTTCAAACAGAAGGCAGGGATACTCAATAAACTAGGCAGCTGTTTGGCTACTCGCTATTCAGGCTATTCTGATAGCCAGGCAAGGGCTTAGAGTCTTGAAGAGTCAGATCGAAGTTAGACCGGGAGTGCCACACTTGAAGTTATTGCTTCAAATAGAGATAAGGTGAGGGTTTCTCTGGCCGCCTATGAACTTCTGTTGAACAGATGGGCTCTATGTTGCAGAATTGAAAAGATCATCTGGCTGGTGATGGACGGTGGTGTTCGAAGGAGCTCCGGTCGCTACCTATACGAAAACTCTCGATCCTCGCAGGAGTTCTGGCCAGACATTTTCCGATGGGTATTCATGTGGTTAGGCTGAATATAGGCTCCGACCCTCTTTGTTGCAGCTGTCTGGAGGGTGACGAGATGGCAAACTCTCACTTCATTTACTCTCCAGAAGAGCTCTCAGGGTTGGAAATGAGCAGCAGCTTGCGGAACTTCATTTTGAGCACGCAGTGTTTCTCAAGTTAAACTTTTTTGGTAACGGAGTACGTTACCGTAGTGGTATCACAATGAACCCATTTTATATGTCTGAGTTGAGTTGAGAATGAGTTCCCCGCTCAGGGGATTGTCACATCAACCTAACGTAACCTAAAATTTATTGGTCTGAAAGCAAACATGCTAAAATAAAAAATCCACAGAAAAGGAATTTCTCCACGAAACGAGTGAAATTTTATTTCTTCGCGAAGGGCTTTAAAAATAGCAGTACTCTTTTATTCAAATTATTCCACAGTACATAGGTTTGAAATGAGCGAAACAGCTTCAATCCAACAAATATTGCCCTCTTTTTTGATCGGCACACATCTAACAAAAGTTTTGGCTTTGAATTTACGAATTTTAGCCGCACTGATTCGCATACGACACCGATAATATTTATGTAGTTATGTATAAAACTCATAACCTCGATTACATATTTCCAGCGCCACATCTATGTATAACCGCAAACACCTTTGGGCAAACTACAAACTCACATGCGTTCATATTGTGTCTGAGTGTGTGTGCGCATTTAACAGTAATTGATACTATACAACTCTATTATGAAATAAAAATAATTCGATATAATATATTTAATCATAGAGGTAATTAATCAGAAACATTTACATAGCTATTTAATAACTAGGGCACTCAAGCCGAAAACACTTTAGCAGCAAAATGAAGTGCGATCATTATATTTTGATTATTTAGCATTTATGTTGAAATTTCTGTACATACTCATACGAGGTTTGAACTATATATTTGTTTCATAGATAGTAAGTTGACAAGTGCCATCTATTTCTACGAAGTATTTACATTTTTCATCGTAATCGATAATTAATGATATCAAGAAGCATTTTTTGTATCTCCCTTGCGGTTATTAGAGTGGAAAGAGGTGAAAATGAATTTACGCTTGAATGTACATATTGAGAATACCTACATATTAATATAATCACATAAGACATTTGCGATAAGCAGATAATGGATTTCACTTGTTTTTCTTACAAGATGTGCTATGTACATTTAAAGTTATCAGGACTTGGCTTCCTATACTTAATTTATTTTTGCTTGTTTCCTTTTCTTGTAATATTTTTGTTTGAAATATTTAATATTTGCGAGAAAGTTTCTGTTTAGAGCATTTTTAGTAATCGCTAATATCAAAGTTTTACAGTTACACTTTAAAATTTTAATTTATGAACGAAAAGCAAACACCATGATTGGAATTTATAAAGAACTGCCATCTTAGCAACTAAAGAAAAATTATTGACGTTTTAATTAAATGAGCCAAGACCAGCGTTTTACTGAGTCGCAGCGACCAGCTGCCTAATGAATGTTGAGAAATTTGCATTCAGCCAACGATGGATGGCGCTATAACCAAAATCGCCTTTTTTTCTAAGTATTGGGCCAAATCAATTTATTTAGAGAGATTGAGTTATAAGCGAAAAAAGTTGTTTCTCCGCTTTTCGAAGTTAACTTCCGAAATCAAAATAAGGGCCTTCGAAGTTCGAAAATGGACAGTTGCTAACAATTTATTTGTAATTATTATTTGTAAATAACTATAATAAAATAAAAACATGGGTATAGTCTGTTTTTTCATATAATATCGGGTGTTTTTTTTAGGGGTATAGAACTTCGAATTGAAATAAAACACAAGAAAATCGTTTTAAGGTCCATCAATTTGGCTTTATTGGAAGGATAATTTTATGCCATTAATGTTTAAATATGATTTCGGGCATGCGGCCGCCGCGGCTGGCTCGAATAAAGCCAATTCTACAGGTCCAATTTTCAACCACTTTTTCGAGCATATGGGGCCGTATGTCGGCAATAACGCCACGAATGTTGGCTTCCAATTCCCCTAACGTTTCTGGTTTGTTGGCGTAGACGAGCGACTTCACATATCCCCAAAGAAGATAATCCAATGGTGTCAAATCACACGATCTTGGTGGCCAATTTACAGGTCCATTCCGCGAAATTATGCGCTCATCGAATGTTTCCTTCAATAAATCGATTGTGACGTGCGCTGTGTGGCATGTAGCGCCGTCTTGTTGGAACCACAACTCATCTACATTCATGCCATCCAATTCGGGAACAAACTAGTCGGTTATCATGGCTCTATACCGGTCTCCATTAACGGTAACTGCCTCTCCAGTATTATTGCGGAAGAAGTATGGCCCAATGACTCCACCAGCCCATAGAGCACACCAAACAGTCAGTTTTTGTGGATGTAATGGCGTTTCAAGGGTCTCATGTGGATTCTCTTCACTCCAAATGCGGCAATTTTGCTTGTTGACGTAGCCATTCAACCAAAAATGAGCCTCATCACTGAACAAAATTTTGCGATGAAAATCAGCATCGAGATCAATCTCATTTTCGGCCCATACACCAAAATCACGACGCATTGCATGGTCTCGCGGCTTTAATTCTTGCACAAGCTGGATCTTGTAAGGTCGCAAGCCAAGATCTTTGCGCAAAATCTTCCATAAAGTTGATGGACAAAGCTCCAATTGCTGTGCACGGTGGCGAATCGATTCATTCGGGTCCTCTTCAACACTTTGCTCTACAGCGGCAATTGTTTCTTCGGTGCGCACTGTTCGACGTCTCTGCGGATGCGTATTATCATATAGAGTAAACGTAGTGCGAAAACGATCCATGGTTAACCGAATTAATTGCTCTGATGGACGATTATGGCGACCATAAAATTGACGGAGCTCGCGGTAAACTTCGCGAACTGAACCATTATTTTCGAAATAAATTTGCACGATTTGCAAGCGTTGTTCTTTTGTCAACCTGTTCATGATGAAATGGCAAACCAAACTGAACATAAATGACATTAGAGTTGCCAGATTTGACCACAAAATGCCAGTTTTATCTCTATTCGAAAAACAAACCTGTAAAAAAAACACCCATATAAATGGTATATAAAATTTTCAGTTCAAACTCAAATTACACAGTCAAATATCAGATTTTGGAAAAACTCAAAACATTATGTAGCTCACACTTTGATCCCTTGTAAAATAAGTTTGCACAAAACAAGCCAATACACCATTTAAATAGAAGTAAAAGTCGGACTACGCCCTCATTTCTATTATTTTTTAGTTGTTTACATCTAATAATTAAAAATTATTTTTTAACGAAAGTGTAGTTTTGAAATTCGAAGGCTCATAACTTGATTTCGGAGGCTAATTTCGAAAGATGGGAAAATTACGTTTTAATTTATGACTCAATAAAAAAAATGGGTTGCTTCAATACCCAGACCTTGGATGTATAGTGTAATTAAATGAAACTGCACTGGGAAAAATTGCAAAAAAAAAATTGTTGCTCTATTGTGAACAAAGCTTAGAGAGAATAATCACCTTATGCAAAGAGGTTACCTGTCGACGCTCAAACCTGTCAAAGGGTTGAGAAAAGTAAACTAAATAATAACAAGAAATTTTCTTCACTACTAGTTTTTATCAATCAGAAAATTCGTTTTTTTTTCTGCGGTGCTTTTTTGGAATACCTATAATTTCTAAAATATATAGCAATGAAAAAAGTGTTGTATGTTAATATTTCAATTCCCTAGTATTTTGTAATGTCTTAATAAAACGCTGCAAAAATGTCTAAAACTTTCAAACGTCGGTCGTTTATGTTAAAACTGAAAAATAATATTAAGGAATGAGATTTATTGAAAATTAAATTTTTACTAAGGTTCTCAGACTAGATATTTCGGGACCATTTCAGAGCCTTTCAGGAGTTTAGGGCTGGCTCCCACTACTACTACTACTACTTCTACTTCTACTTCTACTACTACTATTTTTTACTAATTCTTGTACTACTGATTACAGCTACTATTTTGAATAATGGTGCTACTAATTACTACTATTACTAATTTCTACTACTTTTTTTTTACTAATTTTTTACTACTATTATTTTTACTTTTTTTAACTACTACTCATTTCACTAATTTATACTACTATTTTTGATAATGTTATTACTAATTTTACTACTTTCTACTGCTATTTTGACAAAAGATCCTTCTAATTACTTCCACTATTTTGACTTATGATACTATTAGTGACTACTACTATTTTCGCTAATGCTACTTCCAACTACTAACGACTACTGGCGTCTCTTTATGAAGTCGACAAAGAAATTTTACTTTTCGCTCGCGCTTTTGGGTACACGAGTGTTTTGTTTTTTAAATACTTAAGATAAAAAGGAAACACAATTTAACTGCCAAATGTTGTCTTTCAAACCAGATTTCAGACATTTATGCGCATTAGTGTAAAGAACGTTGACAATGCAATAACTCGTTTCTATCTTTAATCGACTTAAGCTACTGTTCCGCAAAAAGGACATCAAAATTGTATGCAGTTGAATCATAATGTTCTTTTTAAGTAGAATGTTATTTTTAAAAAGTACAAGCATTACATCTTATATTTAAATAATGAGTTCAGCTGCATTTAAATTATATTTTTCCATTAGCAATAAATCTGGTAGAGAGAGATACATTATTCCCCTCGCAGTATTGAATCGGATATGATAAGTTAAATATAAAATTAAAATAAAAGCTGCTGTCTGCAAAAAGCAAAAAAAAAAAAAAAAAAAAAAGAGAGAGACTTACCAACTCCAAAATCCATCAAACATTGATTGATTGACATTTTAAAGATCTTATTTTCGCTACAGCTGTCTCTCACATAAGCGCATCGCTCACACAAGCCGATAGCAGGCGCAGGCAGACCGATGATAGCATTGCGATATGCTTAATACATATCTACATGCATATATGTATGTACTTATAAAACTACTCACATATAGTAATATACTCTATATATCAGTACGATGGATAAAAGACAGACAGACAGTATCAGAAATCGTAGCATAGATTAATGATTACAAAAAAAGTATCTACATACTTATCTTATTTTACGCCAAAAAGTTGTAAGTAGCTCAGTGTGGAGTTTTGATGCAGCACAGACCTCGCCAGCCCCCCAGTAAGTGATGGGTTAATGTTGCCAATCATTAATAAAATGAAAATAATTGAAAATTGGGGTTGAACTAAATGCGTAGAGTGGAAGGCGAAATAATCTGTTTACTTACATACATACGTCGTGCTACATAACAAATAAAATCAATAAAAGCACTAAAGGGCCGCATTTTTAATCAAATATCCAATATTCATACATTCAATATTTTTTGAAGAGGCATGATGGGACATCAGTCAATTAGCGGCAGCACATCATTGAATTTGTGTGAGTAAATTATATTTGAATGAAAATGAAATTTTGATATGCCCTTTAATCGATTTTCAATTGGCGTCTAATACACTTAATTTTCGAAGCTTTTAAATAACGTCATTATGATATAAAAAAAAAAATTACAACTCACATTTTTGCTTTATGTTGCTATAAACACAGAAATATTGCTTCAGCTGTTACCTAACTGTCAATTAAAGAAGGAGCGACTCAATATGAGATTTTGGAAAAAAATATCGAATTAATAATTTGACGGTTATTAAGCATTTTGTTTGCCTTTTGTGTTTTTTTTTTTACATGAGCAGGTAGAAACTCTACTCGTCTGCCTGCATATTTATGTATATTTTTAGAGTGCGCACTTTAAAGTATTTGAAATTAAAAACAAAAGTATAAAGACAATAAAGCCTGAGTTATTGCTTGCTTTGTATTTGCTTAATGTTTTATTTTCGTGTTTGTGTGAACATAAAAGCCAAATAACTGGCGTATTTATGAGCGTGGTCAATTCAATGACTTTTACGGTGCGGTAAATGAACCCTGCGTGCCATTGAATGGAGAGGCATGAAAACCAACAAAAAAACTGATATATTCCAATTTAAAAAAAAAAATGAGCTAAGGACAAATTTATGCACACCTGGTCCGCTTCGGAAAATTTTATGAAAAAAATTATGTTAAATTAAGTAAATTTACTGTGTTTTGAGAAATTGGTAATAACATTTAAAATCTTTGCACGAACAGAGCCAGGAAATTGATAGTAGATTTGACAGTCAGTGCTGAAAAAATTGTATCATCACTTAGTTAGAACAAAGCTCAGATCAGTCTCTTAGGGTCACTATGTAAAAATTGATGTCGTCAAATTTGAACGAGTGATCTTACATTTCACTCTATCATAACAATGAGCCCGTTTTAATGTAATCGAGTTACGAAAAAACGCTCCAGCTCGAATAAAATTTCCTTTAGTTGCAAAAGGAAATCTGTTAGCCTCTTCCATGAGTGTTGCGACTTGTTTAGTGCCATTTTTGAACGAAAAATAGTTGTCCTGGCAAATTTTAGGTTTATGTAGTAATATCGGGTCTTGCAATAGGAACGCTACAACATTATTTTTAAATAAAACAAAAACGGTTTGGGATATGAATTAAATTCTTTATTCCTGTGAAAGTGCATTCGATGCCATTATGTATGGAACTCGATTTTTTTTGCATGGGCATCACGGACACGCTTGTAGATGTCCAGACGCTGAACCCAATTTTCGACGGTTTTCAAGCATAAATCGGCCGATACTGCTGCAATTTCACGTTCGATATTCGTACGACGAAGTTCATCAATCGTCGGTGGCTTGTTGGATAGACCATAGACTTGACGTAGCCTCACAAGAAATAGTCTAACCGCGTCAAATCGCACGACCGAGGCGGCCAATTGACTGGGCCTTTTCGTGAGATAAAAAGTTAACCAAACTTGGTTTTCAATAAATCGATTGTGACGTTCGCTGTGTGGCTTGTGGCAATTCCATATCATCCAATTCAGACCTAAAATATTCGGTTATCATGGAGCGGTAGCTATTCCCATTCACAGTAACGTGCCGGTCTTGATCATGACGGAAGAAGTACGGCCCATAAACCGCACCAAACCGTTATTTTTTCGGGTTGCAATGTTGACTCATGGAGTACGTGTGGATTGCTGCCTGTCCACTAACGCATATTTTGCTTATTGATGAAGCCATTCAGGCAGAAATGACGACGACCATAAATTGGACGTCGCGCTCTTAAAGTTGAGGCCATTGACCCCGAATTTCGGTAGTAAATTTGAATAATTTGGACTCGTTGCTGGATCGTATATCTTTCCATGATGAAATGGCAAACCATACTGAAAAGAAATGCCAAAAGAACGGGAAAAAATATGGCGTCGTTTGCTGTCACTATCGGTCTATTTTTGTTGCGTCCCTATTGCAAGACCCTTTATATTTACAAATAATATGCAAATAAAAACAAGTTAGACCTTAAATCTAAATTTCCCATGTATTTTCTTATCGCTAATTCACAATAGTGCAGTTTTTTCACTTCCCAACACTGCATCTCAGGTCGGTTATCATATAACCGAATTGGCTCAACTCGCATATTTTTCCGAGTTAGTGTTGTTGCTTTACATGCAATTCGTTATCCTACCTAGTGTTCTTTTGCAACTAGGCTACAAAGAAACAGGCCCAATTTTACCGAATACACAAGCATATAGCTTTACTGCTCACTCTCGTTCTTCTCATTGGGTCAGTGCTGGGTACGAAAACAAAAACCATCAGGGCTGACAACTTTCAGGTTTGACGCTTAAACCTAGGTAAAAGTGAAGGGAAAATTTTTGTTTCTGACGGCCAGTAATACTATTGTGTTATTCTCGCATATGTACGACCATAGCTAGCATTGCGATTCGCGACTGTCCCTTTTTAGCAAGCACCATGACAGTCTTTTGAACGGTAAATATTGAATTTAAAGCAAAAGGTTAAAAGTTGACGTATAAGTTTTTCGACGAAATAAAAATAATACATTTTGCAATTATTAGGCCCTGGCTCAGGAGTGATTCCCCTTTTTAGTGAAAATTCGGTCAAAAGTATTTTCGGAGAGTAAGTACTGCTTGAGCTTTGAAAAAAGTGTAATTTTGAAATGGTGGACAATAACATCAGCTTTGTCTACCCCTAAGGAGGTTTGCGGCACCTGATCTGTTGACCCTACTTTAAAACGAAAAAAGTTTGCAAATTTGTAAAATCAGATTTAGGCTCAGCCTCTGTGATCAGGCAAATTTCTTTGTGATTCCAAATTGCGAGTCTTACGAGCTTTACGGTAGACGAGAAGTTCGCGAGAAAGTGGTCCACGCAAGAGAGAAATTGATTGTCGAGTACTGGATAGAATTCTACCAAATTCAGAGTGATCATCGTGCTCCTCAATACTTTCAAAACTCTGCGTTGAATATCTTCCTCCGGTTGGTTCACAACAGGCAAAATGTTCTAAGGTCGAATTGTCAGATAATCAAAAAGGACGTGGTTGATGCGAATGTTGTTATAAGGGAATATGAATTAACCCGATTAAGACCATTCCATCTGTGTGTCTGCTTGAATGCAAACTAATTACTGATGGCTATTTATAATTGACTAATATTGAAACTGACAATATCGAATCACATACATATTGCTGCAATACATTTGACTGTACAGATATTAGGATTTGCGTTATAACCAGGGGCGGAAAATAACAGTTATTTTTGATAACTGCCCTTGGAAAATTGGCTATAAAATAAATGTTCTACAATTAAGTGTGATATACCAATAGATTTGTTATTTCACCGAGAATCAAATTTTAAAATAATTTTCTTTGGAAAATTTATGCAAAATTAAAAATATTACTTTTTATTTTTATTTAAAAAATCGTTAATAACAATTATTTGGAATTTTTATTTTATAAATAAAAATTACCAGTTATTGATTATTTTCATTTTATAAACCGAAGCCAACTGTTATAGAAGACTTTTATTTAAAAAAGTCAGGAAAATAAGTCATTCATTAGTTTTGTTTTTTAACTCACACTTATAAAAGTCCTTTTACTTTTTCGTAGAAAATAAGTTGCTGGAGAATCAAAGAAATATTGCTCATATTATTTTCTGCGAAAAATTAAATTGACGTATGACTAAAAAAAAAGTCGTTGACCTTTATAAATAAAAGTCTTCAATAACTGTCTTTTTTTGATTTATAGAATAAAAATAATAAATAATATATATGATTTTTTAAATAATAATCAAAAATAACTGTTATATAATGAGTATTTAAAAAAAAGTTACAAAATAATCGTTAATGAGTGAATTTTATAAAAAAATATATTTGTCACGATCCCTGGTTATAACAAAATTTTGTGCTCTTTCATTTACTTATACAATTTTATTTATTGGGAGCTTTTCGGCAAAACAAAGTTTTTGTCCTCCCACGCGTTACGACCTCTTTTCGCGCCTAGCTCAGGGAGTTTAGTTTGCAATTTTGAATAACATTAATCATAGGAGCAAACAAATTATTGTTAAAGATTTGCTCACAGAAAAATTCAAATAATTGTTTATTGTATTTTTTTTTTATTTTGCATATATAGGAAAACTGATTATTATTTTTAATTCATTATTTTAGCCTAAAGATTCTGTAAAAAAGTCGAAGACATTTCTTTCTTTACTTGTTTTTTGTAAAAAAAAAGTATCTCACAATTACTCAAAACTAGTAATATTTAGTTTAGTTTAAACAGCTATAAATAATTTTTGCTCTTCCTTCCTATTTGTCGCTTCTTTCAAACACATTCGATTCTTACAGCTAACTGCTAAGCCAATAGATGATAATGAAAAGAAAAAAAGTTCAAAGCCAATTTTTCAAACTCATTAAGAAGGTCATTGTCGTTATCGTCTAAGTGCTGGTAGTCATTTGCAGCTGCTGGAAGCCACCACATCATTACCAAATGTCATCTAACAATGTGAAGACTTTTAAGCCAATAAGATAAAATGGTTTATAGCCAAAGTGACCACATATCTGTCTATATAAAAATAAATTTACTAGATTTTGCACACATCTACTACAATGCATATATTTACAATGTGACGTTATCACACATTGAAGGAATTGAGAATGGCCAGTAAGTGTAGACTTTTGTACTTGTATACTAATATAGTATACTTACTTGTACTTATTTATGTGTGTGAATGTGTCTATAGGAAGTTCGATAATTGAAAGAAAACGGGAAATAGTTTTAGTGATGTACACTGCGAGAATTTGATTTGTTATTTTATTTGTTATAATTTATATTTAATGCAATTCATTCTATCTATTATTTAATATACAAGCCAATTTAAGTGTCATTGAATGCCGTAACCGATTTATCTCCAAACCAAAGTTGACAAGGGATGACGGTAAATCTTTCCAATATAAATCAAGTTTTCACCCAGTTGGACGAGAACATCACAAACCAACACCTCACTATATATTCAGTGTACTAAAAAAAAACTATTTTGAAGATCGCTTTTAAATCCCTGTCAAATATTTAGTCGAAAGTTTTCACTTTCTATTTGTCAGCCGTACAAAAATGTAGTCAATATTCTAAAGTTCGGTTTTCAATATTTTTTTTGAATTCAGCAAAGGCAGAGAAGATATACAGGAACTTGGGCACATTATTCGAAATAACATAGCCTCTATGTGGTGCCCACTTCCATTTAAAATAAGACAAATATTGAATTCTTCATTTCTTTCGATTCTTTTTTTGTTTTATTTTTTATCTTTGTTCATTTATTAATACCAACAATAATTTTTGTTTTTGATTAATATTCTGCGATTAATTGAGGCGTAACTCTATCGACTTTGTCGCCTTGCAAGAAAAAACCAACATTTTCTTTTAGCCCCATCAAGTGTCTCAATACTTACCTCCTCATCATTAAAACGTCAGTTTGTGTGAGCCCCGAAATGAGCTCTCGAGCACTGTTTGAAAAGAAGTATATGTATATTATTTTTTAACACAGCTGAACTCACTTGATAGTGCGTATTGGAGTGAGACCGCTTTGATTGAGAGTCTCGAATCATTTTCCCATTTACTACCATACTAGGCGAGCCAGATGGCAACCTTAATTTGCATTAACTCATGAATTATATACATACAAATGGGCATTAGCTTTGGTTTTAGTGCATTTAGAACGGTCGTGCTATTTCCCGGTGACTGGTTTAAATTCACAAGGTTCTTATTTGCTAAGAAATCTTAATGAGAAACATGAACCGTTCGAGAAATTATTTCTTCCTCGAATTCATTAACTTTCTGAACTAGTACGTAACCACGAGACTAAACATTAAGAAATTCAAGGAGTGTCTTTTGGATACCTTTTGAAAGGAAATCGTAAGCTGGTTCCATTATATCGCACTTGGCTCTGAATGTTTAGTTTTCACTCTAAGTCACTCCACGCTACGACCAGTCGATCATACGACCAGAGGCCAGCCAGCTCGCAGGATAAAGCCCTCAAATTCCGGCTCTACGCCAGCACCCCAGTGCTACGTCGTTAATAGCCTCGTGCAGCAGTAACATTTACTCAAAGGGTTGTTGATCGAGTCAACAGCAATGAAACTCAACTCGACACTAATGACCACCCGACTACAGACACTTTTTTCTGACTCCGTATCAGACTTAGGGCGTTTTGTGACTTGGGCACATGGGTACTTCTCGCAGAGCTGATCTATTTAAACTCACCTAAAATTCCATTTAAAATTCGTATGTGCTCTTTCCTGGGGGTTTTTCTTTCCCTAGGGAAGCCCGTGGGGTACAGGTAGTAAGCCCTGACGCAGCAGAGGAAATGTTGATAGTTTTCGAGGTCAACTTGTTTCGGTAGTTAATCTCATTTCTCGCATTGTGAATCCCATTGAAAGCTAGAGATTTCATAGCCCCTGAAGCCATTGATACTCTTGAGTTTAAAAGAAACAGGGCACGTAGAAGAAGACTCAGTTTAAGTTAACGTCGAACTAGCAGTGATGATAGAGAAGCATTCTCTGATTTGAAAGTTGGGCGTAAGCCGTGATAATTCCGATCCCACGCTATGACTGAGTAAAACTGGAAGTCGACCGGTATCCATACTTGCAACGAGGTAGCCCTCATACCAGGAATACCTCGGCGTGTGCTGTTCGAGCTTGAATTTGGAGTGATTTAAGCGGATGAAGGAATAGCTCAGTGGACTACCCAAAGGACGGAAGTGACCTATTTTGTGTCATATTCCACTTACAGTTCCCTAAATACCACATCCCCTCCACGAGAATTTTCTTCTCTCCTGAGAGGGAACCATAGCTATAAAAGCTTACCCATCCGCCCCAAACATGAAGTGTATATCCGTGCTTCCGGCAGTACCTGCAGATAGAAACCATTTGCAATGGAATGTGACTGCTGTTCTCAAACCTTATCGGAAAATTATTTTCTATGGTGTTTGATTGTTAGATTTTGTTTTTCTAACTAAAATTCACTATTTTTTCCAAGTACAGTAATCATCTTTCCTACTCCCCTTTGACCTCACTCCACCTCCAGTATACCAGTTATATAAAGTCTTAAGTAAATAGTTTCAACACAGCAGGCGTTAAAATATGTTGCACACACTTTTGTTGCTTTCCTTGTATGTGGATACTGATATCACAAGAAGATAAGGGGGTAGGCGGAAATAGATACTATAGAAAAGGATGCAGTACAAAAATCGAAAGAAAAATAGTTGTTGTTAATATATAGCATATGAAACGGTTGTGTGTGTATGCCTGTTGTTGATGATGATGGTTAGGTGACAGCAACAAAAAGCCAACAACAGCAGCAACATTTTTAATACATAGCGGCAGACAGGCAAGCAACTCAACACTTGAATGCCAAAAGGCGAGAAGCGAAAAGCGAAAAGCGAACAACGGACGGTATCATGCTTTTTGATCGCAACAGGACGATGGCCTGATTGAATGTATGCGCGCGTGTGTGTGTGTGTGTGTGTGTTGTCGGTGTTTGTGTACTTTTTGAGTTTGGCTGCTGTGCAGCAGTTAAATCGACATGTAAAATCCCAAAAGCAAATAACTTTTGAAAGGTACAAGCAGAGCAAACACTGTGGCAAGCTTTGGTTGAGCTGCTACAAACAGCCACACACATACATACTTACATATGTAAATATATGTATGTATATTTATTTAGATAGCTGCTAGTTTGTAGTGTGAAAAGTGACTGTCGAGCGACGGAAGCTACTCTAGCCTTTTAGCCTGTTGCCAAATGGGGTTTGCTGGCATTGGTTATTGCCTGCTTACAGGTACACGTACGTATTGTATGTGTGTGTATGTGTATGTGTACGTATGTATGTATGCATTTGTGTTAATGTTTTATATTGGACATAATAATGTCGAACATGATGTTGCAAGGGTGTTGATTATACTCAGCTCTTCCACACACACACACACACAAACACATGCCAATTTGTTTGTGTAACTATATATGTATGTACATATGTATGAGGGTTGGAGTAGTTATGTAAGTAGATATTTGCTTGCGTTTGGTAACTAAAGTAGAAAATTGCAGTTGGCTCAGCTTTGGCCAATACTTTGGCCATTTATAAAATACGATTAGTATATATGGCAAGAAAGCGTGTGTGTGTGAGTGTGTGTGGTTGAATACCTCTATCTTTACATCTATGTGAGTAAGAAAATGTAAAAATGCCAACTGAGCCATCATCAGCTGTGCTAAAAGGCAAAGTGTAAACTGGATAAAATGGATTTGGTAGCAGCTTTGCAATGTCTACTAACCTAACCATACAATATTTATGTAACTACACTTGAGCAGCAGCTTGAAGGGCAGCCATCAACTTATTTGCATATTTTTGCAAGTGATTTTGCTTGCCTTTGTCTGTATGCTGCTAGTGAAAGATGAGATTAAAATTACTAATGTGCTTTTGCTAAATTGATCTTTAAGCGCAAACTCATACAATTTAAATGAGTGTGTGTGTGTGTGTGTGTGTGTGTGAGCATGGCTTGTGAAATTCTAAATATATTTTATTACTCAAAAGTTGGCGGCAACTGGTAGCATAGTGGAGTTAATGATGCCACCAACTTTGAGTTGTCTGGTTGACAGGCAATGAAACGTCAAAACCACGTACATATGTACTATATATCTATAAACAAAGGTACAGTTGTGTTCACAAATATATTTGCAAAATTTATTGACAAGTTTTGACAATTTTGTTTTTCTTTATACATATAATTTTAATCATTTTTTTTTTTAAACATTATTAATTCGAGTATAGAAAACCATGTAATTCTAAGTTTCAAACTTTCTAGAAAACTTATAAATATTAAAAAAAATAAGATCTAAATCATAAAAATTTCCACAAAAAAAAAAAATACCATCAAAAGTTCTATGCAAAGCGAATTGATATGATGTGATGCTACTAGAGAAAAAAAACAAATTTACAGTTATTTTGTTTAAGTTTTTTTGCGTGCCCAAATTCAAAGTCAATTGACTACTTCTATCAGAAAGTATAAAAAATCAGTCCCCATGACAACAAAAACCACCGGAATGTGAATAAAATATTTCGATTTGGGTATGCGCACGCTGATTCTAATAGAACATCTGAAATTAGTTTTTATATTAACACTACCTTGGTTCTACCTTTTAATATGAACTTTTAGAACATTTTCATATATGCAGTTTTGTAGACTATCTAATTTTGCAGCAACGAAGGTGGCTAATAAAAAAGTTGGCAAAAATTTGTGTTGATTCTTTATAATTTTGCGTGCTGCCATATTTCAGCATTTTCTTGAATATAACACATTAACTAAATTGATTTTTGCATGGAAGAAAAATACTCAAAAATGCATTACATATCAGCAGTACAATTTATTACAGTAAAATTTGATAAGATACAAACTGCATATTCGAAAATTTGGAAAATTAGAACTTTTGATGGTATTT
This sequence comes from Anomoia purmunda, assembly GCA_951828415.1. Taxonomy (NCBI): domain Eukaryota; kingdom Metazoa; phylum Arthropoda; class Insecta; order Diptera; family Tephritidae; genus Anomoia; species Anomoia purmunda. The sequence continues at coordinate 36,297,307 of OX639997.1, forward strand.
TTTTTAATTTGTAAAATTTTTATAAAGTAGCTAGATAGTTTTATATCTTTATAAAAAATATAAAAACATCATGAAAACTTCAGTGCCGATTCTACAAAGAAATGAAGGGTTAAATAAAGGAGTAGTAGTGGTAGAATTCGTGAGTATAAGGTAGTAGTAGTATGGTTGTGGTAGTAGGAGTAGTAATAGTGATTGGCAGTAAAAAGTAGTAAAAATAGTAGTAGAAAATAGTAGTGGCATTAGTAAAAATAGTAGTAAAAAATTAGTTGAGACATTAGTAAAAATAGTAGTAGATATTATTAAAATAGTAGCAGTAGCTAATGGTAGCATTAGTAAAAGTAGTAGTAGTACTTATTAGTAGCATTAGTAAGAATAGTAATAGAAATTAGTAGAAGTAATAAAAAATGGTAGTCGATATTTTTAAAAATAGTAGTACTAGAAGCTAGTGAAAATAGTAGTAGTTATTAGAAGTACAATTAGTTGAAATTTGTAAAAATAATGGTAGTAGAAAGTAGTAAAAATTGTAGTAGATATAAGTAAAAATAGTAGTAATAATTAGAAGTAGGATGATGAAATAGTAGTGGAAGGTAACAAAAAATCGTAGTTGTAATTACTAGTAGCTTAAGTGAAAATAGCACTAGTAATTAGTAGTAGCATTCGTAGCAATAGTAGTAGAAAATAATAGAAAAGTTTAATTTTAAAAGCCGTGCATAACTAGAATAAAAAAAGACCTATATCTATTATGAGGCCGCTGAAAGATTTTGTTAAATATTTTTATGCAGACCTTTTAAGCCAAAGCTGTCCCATAATGTGACATTTTTTTTGGAAAATTATTTTAGATAACTATTTAAATGGTCTTGGGCTGATAAAGGTTATTGTTAGAACAAATAAATAGAAAAAAAAATTAAAGTATGTAGATAACTATGTTTTTTTTTCTTAAAAACTCTAAATGTGTAAATCTCAATACTTTTTAGAAATATTTCATTTAAAGTATTCAAATATCGAGCCCCAACCGTGAAAAACTCTAAACGAAATTTTTTTTTTTTCAAAATTTTATTTTCGATGGAGAAATGTCCCAAGAGCAGTAGTAGAAGTATTTCTAGATCAAAAATAAAATGTGGGAAAAAATTCGCTTACGTTTTTGTTTTTTTTTTTTTGGCTGTTAGGGCTCAATCTCATTTTTAATTTACAATTGCGTTGCAAAATTATTACCGATCGTTTTGTATGAGGAGTGCGGATGCACCCTAATATGTATAGGCTATTGTAAACATGCAAATTTGTGTGTCAAGATGTGCAAAAATAAAACAAAGCTTTGTACTTTTTTGCATTCAACGAAAGCAGCTGACTGCATTGGAAGATATTTTCATAGCCGTAATTCGAGTAGTGCGATTCAATATTTTTTTAACTAAATTAATTTGTAGGTAAACATTAATTTGAGCTTGATTAGCTTATTGTGTCTGCAAGACCTTTGTGCTGTCTAATTATTTTTAGCTATTTTTCCAACCGTTGTTTTCGTTGTCATTTGATTTTTGCTGATTAAAGCAAAATTTAATTCCCTTTTTGTGATTTAATTTTTATTTTTTTATTTATACGTTTATTTTTTATGCCATTTTACTAGCAAGTGCATTGGTGTCGTCGACCTCGGCGTCAAGTCCGAGTTTCTGCTTTCAACTACCCCACTTCTCTCCTCTTATTTATTTTTGTTTTCATTGATTTAGCTTTGATGTCCATATATTGACAGTTTCTTTGATGTCAAAGGCACTGGCTGGTTGTCTCGGTTGAGGGGGAAAAAATGTCGTTTTGTCGAAGTGTCAAATTGCGAAAATCAGCAGATTGATTGTTGGTTTTTTTCTTCTTTGTACCGAAATGACACTTCGAAGCTGTAATTTCGTAAACATTATAAATAAATAAATATACATAAAATGATTCAAGTTATTCGTTGAGTTTCTTATTCTTAAAACTAATTCAAGCGAATGAAATTAGGTGTTCACATTTTAAATAATTATTTGCTATGTGTTTAAACAAACAACAACTAAAATTATTAAAAACAACGGAATTAATTGCTGTGTAGCTAGTATTCCATGACATAGATTGAATATTTGTAATTTCTACACTTTATCCTGCATTATACTGCATTTTTTCTTAAATTTATTAAGCACACTTAGTTGACACTGTAATAAAAACCATGTAAATCGATATTTTAGATTTTGAGCCAAATTTTGGAAAATCAGCTAATCTTCAAAATTCGCATTTTCCTAATTCGAATTTCTCGAAGGGCCTCGATTTTCGGGTGTTCATCCAGTTTTTCTTCTTCTGGTTGGTTCACGATTACGATGATGTAGTTCCAGATAAATCTGTAGTTATTTACTATTGTACTTTACTTTGAAGTGCAGGGAAAGTTTTGCATGGTCACTACCTTTTTCTCATCGTTATGCAAAGCTCTAAATCTGTGTATTTCAATCGCCATGGTCAAGATTCTAAAGAGGGAAGATAGGTTAGGTTGGAGTGGCAGCCGCCTGCAACGGCGCACTTAGGCCAGTATTAGGAGGCCCATTGTGTTACCACAAGGAAAAATTTTGTACCATCCAAGAGGAAAGTACCCCTCACGAAACCATTTTGCCTCGCTGATGAACCTCAACAGGCAATGTACCTCGGTGCTTGAAACCTCACTAAGGTCATCCAAAAACGGTGATCCCAGATATCGCATTCTGCTCCTCGTCGTTCTTGCAGCTCCTACAGCATCTTCGGAAGGGTACTCCCAACCTTTCAGCATGTTTCCCTATCAGACAGTGGCCTGTTAGAGCCACGATGACGTTGGAAATGTTTTCCCTTCTTAGAGAGAGAACGCTGCGCGACCGTTTCCGATCCCATTTGAGGGAAGCTTTTCGCTTTTATGTGAGCAACAGTCTGATGTTTCCTATTTTTATATTCAATATCGTTTGATTTTAAGTAAATGGTATCGAAAATAATAGAAAAAGAAAGAATGGACACAAAAAATGCTTATAACATTGAATGCAGAAAATTATTTAAAAAATTTAACCTTTTTCGAGCAGAAAAAAAAATCGAAAAAAATGCTGCTCAAAGATGTCGTAACTAATTTGAACTTGGATTGGAGTAGATAAATCCTAGCATTATACAAAAATCTTGGGAAAACATTTTGAGTTGTGAATAATCTGAAGACGACGAGGCTGATATTGCTTTACGCATTATAAGAAACGATTACAGAAAATATATTGCAGCTCATGTAGCTGAAATATCTAAGCTTGAGTATAACTCAGCTAAAAAGTCAACAACAACATTCACTAGATGAGATTCAAAACAAAGGTGATGGTGAAATTTTGGAGAAATTAAGCGAGGGGTGAAGGATAGTAGATAGATGCAGTAGATAATTCGAAACTTTCGATTACCTATAATAGAATCATCGAATAGACTGGCGAAAATTGTACGACATATGAAATGCTGATGTTCAAAACTGATATGAACTTAGTTTTGTCCTTCCTTGCCATGACGTAGTTGTCAAAATTTTCCTGCAGTAAAAAGTTACCTATTGGCACAGCAGAATAGAAAAATTGTCTCGGAATCAAGAACACCAACACCAAATGGTGTCGATTTAGCAAGAAATTTACTTTTAAAAACCGTGAAGGTGGAACACTCCTTCAAACTCATGCCGGTTTCTGGTACTACTGATTTGAGAACGGGCCTTGTTAGGGGCGATATTTCTTATTCCTAAGTTAGGAACGTATATTAAATAAGAGAATCAACTCATGTAAGTCCTTTACTTTTCAAAGGTAAGTGGTGTATAATCGAAGTGATTGAAAATTAAAACTTGGTAAGTAGTAGATCTTTGAGGATCGTACCATTTTTAATATAATAGATAACTATTTGATTTACTTTGTGTTGACTCCATGCAAGATACTAATTATTAGTGAGTTATTCGTGAAATCTGATTTATCCCGGATCACCTTATCTATTTAATAAGCATATGCAAACTTTAAATCTATACGTTTGGTCACAAGAGGCGGTTTAATTTTTGTCTCCAACAGCTAGCAAGCTTTCCATTACTGTATATGTATATGTATGTATGTGTGAATGATTCCATGCTGTGAGTTTTCAACTCCGTGTATCAAATACAATCATGGTGGATCTGTCACCATCGGTATGGCAATTCACATTTTACAGGCAATAAAAGCAAACAACGGAGAGAGGATAATTGATTCAGTGAACGTCTTTAAACTTTGCCTCCCTTTTTATGAATATATTTATAATTTTGCAATTGTCCACCATAGATAGATTTCTATGAGAAGACCAAATCAAAAAAAAATAATATAAACTCTATCACCTACGCTAGTCGTTTTATAACTTTTTAAAGATTAGAGCAAATCGGATAATCAGATCTAAATTTGCAGCTCGGTAAATAGCAATGTTTGATCCTAGAATTCACAGCATCATATAATTTTATTTCATACTTTTTAATAATATTAAGAAAATTTTGCGGCAAATCAAGGGTCGATTGTTATTTGTTTTATTCAAACTAGCAAAAATATTCGCTTAAAATGGAATAAAAGCAGTAGAATAAGAGCGGATATACTTATACATACAATACATACATATTTGTTTCGAAAAATTATTTTAATACATTAAAATGAAACGTTTTAAAAATATTCGTCGAATCGACTAATAGTTAGGCTTTATACGGGCAAGCGCTCGTTAAGTCTCGAGGGTTAAGAGGTATCAAAGGTATAATGATTTTTCATCACGTCGCGTATACCGATGCCCAATTTTTTTTCAAATCGAAGCGAGCAAAGAGTAGAGGTACGGCTATTCTGTTTTTAATGCCCGTAAGCAAAATTTTGAACAAATTTTGCCCATTTGGTTGTTAAAATTTATAATAGCTTATATTTTGTTCTATACTACGACTCACTGCTCTAGTACGCGCAGAATATGGACTTTTACAGATATAAAATGTAAACAATTAAAATTCGTTTAATTCATAGAGTGGAGTTGCCTTGTTATTAGACATTCTTAAGAAATTATATTCGGTCCTAGGTTCTTAAATCCGTGTTTAATTTTTATTATTTTGTCCAACTAGATTTCTGATCTATGCCATTGTGAGGCGATGTCACGAACTGTTCTGACTACCTCCAATACAATACCAGTTAATAACCTAGTAAGATTCTTTTAAAAGTTTGGCTTTTCCCTGCAGGGTATTTATTATTCATACGCTCGCATTTATTTGAAATATACAAGTAGATAAAAATGTACAGTAAATGCTGATGGCTTGAACTACAGGTGCCAAAGTTTACAACCCGACCAGCTGTGGAGCTAGTTAGAATTCTTATTCCATTTAGTCAAAGGACAGAGGTTTTGCGTTTATGTTTATGTGGCAAATGGGACACGTGAGATCTTAGCGGTGGTTTTGGGGGTGCACTTCCGGGCACGCACATACCACCACATCCAAAGCTTTGCATCTAACTTATGTAGTATATTTGTATTTGCTTTTATAATTTTTTTTTTTTTTTGGTTTGATCACAAACGCATCCTTTGCGGCACGCACGTAGGAAATTTTTATAATAACAACTGCGTTGTAGGTTTGAGGGGGGGACACCCATAAGTGGTATATCGTGCATATGCCAAGCAATCGCCCGACACCAACAACAATTTTAAGACACAAGCCGGCGGTTAGGGTGGCACATAGAGAATTCGATTTTCTCGTTTTATTTTGTTTGCAATTTATTTTTTATTACCTTCCCTGCCGGCGACCAGCACGTTAAGGTAATATTCGTAGTGAATTTTCTGCTGTTTTTTTTCTTAAAGCGCAAGTGAAATGCACATGCATACACGCACACACACACACATCCATACATACGTATGTGAAAAATGGAAATTATTATACATTCACATGTCCGTCCCATCGTCAACCCCTATTGCTTACAAAAGCTGCTACGCTCGCTCTACACAACTTACAGAGATTAGAAAAAAAAACAACAAGCAACACAAGAAATTGTAAAATACATGAAGGAAAAACGAAATTACTGCAAAACATAAAGGTTTGCAAAGCCTACTTTTATATGAACGCACCGCCCATATGCGTTTTGCATACGAGCATAGTAAATGGCAAGGGAACTAAGGACTTTGACTGTTTCTCGAACTTTCAAAGGCAAAAAATAAACTCACGCACGTATTTGTATTTGTATGGTGAGTATACGAAAAGAAAATCCTGTTTGTTGCTTCCGTGGTTGTTTTTATTCCATTTAAAACAATATTTACTAAAGCATAAAAACTCATCTGTGCACTAAAGCCACATTGGGGAATAGCGTCGAGGCATGTAGAGGCCTTTAGATAATTCATCCTTTTGAGCCTTTGAGCGTTTTTAGCGTTTGTTTGGTTTTTTTTTAGTACTCTTTAAAGTATAGTTGTATTTTTGTATACCTAAGTTTTATTTTTGCTTGCGCTATATTAGTTTTATATTATTAAATTTTAAAGGTGTGACTTAATGCTATTTTGAGCAGCGAAAATGTATGGATTGTATTTATTTATAAAATAATACAATAATTAAAGCTTGATGTTTGGTCAAATTTCTTTTAGAATTTGTTGTGTTCGTCCTAATGTTGTGCCCCAAATTAAAGGGCCTACAATTTTAGGTCGACTCTGGATGGCTAATGAATTTTGTGAGAAGTTTTTTCATTACTGAAATTCTCGCGGAAGTTTGCCATTGTCTGTCGAAGAGCGACCACATTAGAAAACATCTTTTCTATAATTTTTTTAAGTGGCCTGCGTTGGCCAGGATTTGAACCCGAAACGCACGAATTTAATTTCAATATTATCTAAAAATATCGGTACTTTTCCAATAAACAAACACTCGATGGATTTGCAGCAGTTAGGCCGATTTTTTTTTATGGGCTACTAAAGTTTACTTTACATGACCCAGACCTAAGTTAAAAATATAATTCATGCCCAAGTGAAATAAAAGGCCAAGATATATACAATAAGATTTCCTGTGAAATATTTTCCTATGCAATTTTAATTAGCTAGCATTACCTACCACCTAAATATCTTACATTGGCTTTAATTTAAAGAAATTTTACAAAAAATAAGTTAGGCTAGTCGTTAGAGAAATGAGGAGGGTGATATTGAAAATACTAATTCTAAGAGATAATTTACTAAAATTTGAGACACAGGGTTGGCTGGAGAAGGAGAAATGAGGGAATTTTGTTGCGAAATGGGCGTGGCACCGCTCACTTAATAGCAAATGGCTATATTTTCGAAAGCATCTAACGAATGTCTACCAAAATTAATACACGCTTATATCTTGAGTGAGTGGGAAAAGTTGCAAAAATAATTGAAATCTTATGTAACAATAATTTACAAAAATCAAGTTTCTGTAATTATAAAAAATAATTTGCTTAAATTATATAGCCAGTAGTGGGCTGTAGAGTGAAGAACAAAAGAGAGCAAGCATTTTGGAAAAAAATTCTACCAAATTATTTGCAGTAAACGCAATTTCGAAAATTATGAAAATCAAACAAAAATTACGTTGACCTCTTATATAACAGTAATTTACAATAACAAAAAATCCAGTACTGTAGGAAAAATTGAAGTATATATATATCTTCCAAACTATTTTATCAAACTCTGTAAAAATCAAAATTTTCATTTATGCCATGCGCTAAGGGAGGAATGGGTGGAGTTTGGGTGAGGGGTCGGGTCTTCTGATAGCCAGGCGTCAACCAAGGCCTTTGGATCTTTAATAATCAAGTCAAAACTGATTGGGGAGTGCCTGACTTCTCTCTTAGCCGCCTCTGAATACTTTCATACGTGGCACCCGTGTTATCTCTCCAACCAGAGAGAGGGTGTGAGCTCCCCTGACCGCTTACGGACTTCTATTGGACAGATGGGCTCTACGTAGGCTCAGCGTGCGCTAAACAAATACCACGATATGCAGAATTACAAATACCCTCTGGCCGATTATGGACCGTAGGCGTGGCGTTCGAAGGAGCTCTGGTCGCTAACTCGATGACAACTCTCGATCGTCGTAGAAGTTCTGGTCGGGCATTGTGCGCAAGATATTCATGCGGCTAAGTTGAATATAGTCTCCGACCCTCTGGACGATGACGCGGTGCAATCAACTTTTCATTTTCTGCTGAGCTGTTCTGCCTATGCGTGGCTGAGGTTTGAGTACCTAAACTCTCCATTTGAGGGACTACCACATCAACTTAACCTAACTCTACTCCGAAAATAGGCCAAATGCAGACGTTTGGTAACCCTAATTGAATAAATATGATGGTTTATACTTCTCCATAAATTCAAATATTATTCCTTACTTACAAAAATAATTTAAACAAAATGGGTTATAAGAAATTCCCGTAGCTGGTATATAATGCTACATTTTCTATTGACCTGACACTAAAGCGATTTTATTTTAATAACAATATTTTATGAACTTCACTTGTGTCACTTTATGTACAATACATATTTCAAATTGCTTACAGCGTTTGCTTGCGCACTTCCCTTATTCCTTTGAACAAATATAAATGGCGCATCTTAAAAGTTATTGAACATCGATATCAGTTATTTCTTTTCATTACTCCACTCAACATCCTTTGACACCCTTCCGATATCTTTCATTTTTATCATGCTGCTTTCGCGCAATAACACCTTCATCGATTTGACTTTATGTGTATATGTGTGTGTGTGTATGTGTGATACTGCTGCCATTTTCTGAGCTGTTCATGCAACCTGCCACCCTGCTGTGCCACACAGCAGCAGATTCTGTTGTTTTTTTTTTTTCATTTTAAACTTACACATATGAAATGAGTGTACTATAATCTTACATATCGATACTTTAAAATATTTATATATACATGCGATTTTATAAATTGTTGAGGGGAATTTCAATTTGCTAAAGTCAGTAAAAACTTTACGACATCAGCCAGCGTGTGGCTGTGGGTGGGTGTATTGAGAAAATGTTTGCGTAGCTATTGATGGGGCAACAGCGTTACATGTGCCGCCGCATTTTCAACCACAAAATATGCGCCAGTTAAGCATTTACTTAATATTATGCATTTTATTTTTTTTGCTATATATTATATTTTTATGCTTGTCTCCTATCATAAAAGTCACCCCCTCGGCCTTAAACTTATATTGTGATTGATGATGGACAGGTAAGGCGGAAGGAGCGGTCACACAATTTTGTTACAACCCAAGCACACTTGTTTTGTAACTTCGTTCACATGACGGTAGACTGCAAGAGTCTCGAGGAGTAATCGAGATAAACATGGGCATAGGTATGGTATATACCAAAATTTTCAGAATGAGAAAGAGTTCTATTTAATCAGTTCTCTTAGTCCGTTCGTTCAGCCGTGTATGTAAAAATTTGTATACAAATTTGAATATTCCACTTTGAGTCCTTTTTAACCCTTAACCCATGTTGGTATGGAAAATCGACAAAAGCAATAACCACCACGACCAAATATTAATCACTAAACGGGATTTTTTGAAAGTATAAAGAGGCAATATCTTCATAAAATCTTCAAAATTATTGACGGTAATGTTCATCGGGTCAAATTTGACCCACACGATAAATTTCTGGTATAGAAACTAACCTAACATACCACAGTGTATTATAAAATCTTGTATATTATTTCTAGCCACAATTCCTAAGTTTAGTTTATGGATTTGCGGCATTTAGAAACCCGTTTTCGATCCAGCCCTTATTGACAGATGTAAATATAATAAGAGCATTGCTAAATACAATTTGAGCCCACCGATTTGCCTTTAATTGGCAGGGTACAACTTTATCCAATCTATCTACTCTACTTTTTACATTTGTTGTAATTAAAAGCATTATTACTCTTGAGAGGAATTTAATTCTTTTCAATCGCATGAGGCTCTAAATGTGGGCATTCCACTTTTAGGCTCCCATACATTTTTTTTATTTTCGTTGTTTGGCCAATATACTTCAAGAGTACCAGAGTAACAAGAGGAAACCAATGAGAACGAGGACGTCAGTGCCATCGATGTCAGTTCAATCTCAAAGTCACATGAGATGGAACGAATAAATGAAAACTTGAGATCTCTTCCTTCGTAATTCTTAAAAATGAACATCTAGTGGGTAGAACCTGGAATTATATTGGTGATATTTTCTATCAATGCGAGGTGTAAAAGCAAAAGTAAAAACTGTCAGTAAGATTATTGCACAAAACGTTCCGCTCACAAATACAAAAATAATAGGTTACCTACATCAAATTTAACCCAAAGAATTTACAAGTAGAAGAGTCAAAAAGATATGAGCCAATAGTGATTAGCATATCATAAAATATCAAAAATATTAAACACAAAATTTTACGAGTTTCTTCCTGCGGTGGGCCAGAAGACATTATCAAGGTTAACAACTACGACAGCTAATTTACTTAAACTGTGTATGCATGATTGCTTCAGAGCGAAAAGGTGCAGGGTAGTCAACCTTGACATTAATAATAGTCATATTTCCGCGAAATTCATATTTGAACTACGTTGTGTTGCCCAAAGAGTGTATTTGTTGAAACTAAATTTTGAGTTTGTGCAAACAGTTTATAAGTCTGCCACCAGTGCTACTGGACGAAATTCACAATCTCTGTTGTCGTATCGACTCGCTATCGATATCGCGAACTTAACATTTCACGCACCACCTTAACGCGTGTTTGTACAATTTCCTCGCATACAAAGCCCAATGGAAGGCACTTGATTTTCCGCTTCTTTACTGCTTATCAGTTTGTACCTTAGCACAGTTCAAAATAATTTTGGTTGACAAAATAATATTTTCTAACGAAGCGCCTTTTCATCTCGACGGCAATATTAACCAGCAGAACTGTCGCATCTGGGGATCGGACGTAATTTTTGAGCAGCCAATGTATCATCAGAGAGTGTCAGGTCATAATGGCCTATTTTTCTAAGATTCTGTTTGAAACGGCGTTTAGGCCTTAGGCTATCTTCGGTTTCAGGAGGATACCACAATGTATGTATATCCAACAATTAATCTTTTGTGTGCCACGTCCGGTAATCTCTGCGAAGTCGATTGGTCACCTCGTGTCTGCGGTTTAACGGCACTATGTTTTTATGCCGCCGCTATGTTTTCTATGTCGTGCTGTGAAGGATGGATGCTATGCGAGTAAAACATTAACGATTTGAGCGCCTAAGGCCAATATCGAACAAGCCATTTGTAGGATAGGTCTATAAACCCGCAACCATGCACTTGGAATCACAGGATGCGCTACTGCGAAGCTAATGCCGCAAAATTGTGTGAGGTGTTACTCTTGGGTCTTCTGAGACAATCAACATTTACGTCCTCTGATTGGTGGGTTTTCTTTAAATTTGGTTTATTTTCTTATCAATAATACAAAACCCTCTAAGCTCTGAGCTTTATTAGGTACTCTTCCAAGCCACGGATTCTTCAGGTGTGAAAGTTTTCTTTAAAACTCTTCATTCTACATTAGCGCTTTAGTGGAACCGAGTTCTCGGTACAATCTCGGGTATCGCCGTTCTTGTGTCGATGAATTTACAATCGAGTGTCGAGTAGATCGCAAGAAAGGGGTTCTTGTCAGAAGTTGTTACTCGAGCAAACTCTTTTTTTATATTTATGAAAAATGTGAAGCTGGCAACACTGTCTTTACTGGTTTCCTTTGACTTTGGAATATTAGAATAGTTATAATAATTTACATTGACTTTTTGTGGTGTAAGAAGAACAAGCGCCGGATATTTGATAACTGTGCGTATTAAATTCAAAGCTTTTTCAAGAAGCAACGTATATTATTTTTTCTTATGGGGTATTTAGAGTATGCTTGTTTGTATGGTTATGTATGTATATCAGATATACATACATACCTAGAAATGATTGATACTTTAATAGCATTCATATAGCATTTTTAATTTTTTACTGTCGATAGATATATATTATGCCAATGGGAAAAATACAAAATTTTTCAATATACCTACAGCAAGCCACAAAATTGTGGGCACATCGATATTTTCATTTTAAATGTAGCTCGTACTACAATAAATAACAATTTAATGAAGATTTCAAACTTTGTGAATGACAGTAGACATTTCATTATTTTGATCTTTTTCGAAAATAGTAAGGTTTTGTAGACCGTTTAATGTAAGCAAAGAAAATAGATTACAAAAAACCTTCCTCACTCCCATCGTTCCTTTAACAAAAACTGTTGTGCAATTTCTCCATACTAGAGGTAATTTGACTTTTCTGACTGATATTAGGATCTGATTGGATCCAGTTGGTTACTGGTCGGTCGAAACTGAACCAAAATTCTTGTCGCAGGAAACGAAACGCCATGCAACTTCTTCGTGTTCTACGTTCTTTGATTTAGGTATACAGAAACGCAAATTTAACGTGACTGAATTTTTTTCTTGTTTTTGATCTTCTGTTTTTCCGCCAGGGTGGAAACTAACCAGGGGAGACAAACCGGTTTCGGCGTTGTGTCATCTGCAGCGTAATTTTTCGTATGAAACGTGACAAGGGATAAGGAAAATCGTTCCAACATATATCAAATCAAAATAAGCGTTATATGAATGGAAACGCGTAACCAAAGAAAATAATTCTAGCCGCAAACTTTCTAAGCATTGTAGTTTTAATTAAAACGGTGACAACGTTTTTAGTTTGATAAACAAATATCTAATTTATATATCCTATGTATAAAAATCTCTTGTCACGGCATTTGCCGTCGAACTCCTTCGCAACGCCTCCACCGATTTTTATGAAACTTTGTATGTGTATTTGGTGGGTCGAAAAGCTTAAAAGAGGGTTACCAACTGTGTGAAAGTTAAATTTTATTAAAATATACGCAAATCAAAATATGGATGTCAAATGGTTCGTCTCGGCGAGGAGGAAGTTAATACAAAAATTTAGCAGAGCGATGCCGCCTGTTTGAAACGTCAAATTTTATAAAATTACAAACAATTACATAAAATATTAAAATATAAATATTTAACCGAGCGCTTCGCAGATGAGAAGGGTTATAGATGACCATATATATTGAAAAAGGTTGCCACCTGTTTGAAGTCAAACTAAATTTAATTATGCACAAGTTATATGTAATATGCAAATATTGATATCAAAGTTTTCGAGTCGCTGAGAGAATGGGTTATAGCATATAGGGGATTGTCACCTGATTGAAAAGGCAAACTTAATAAAATCAAACATAAGTTATATAAAATATTAAAATGTGGGTATCAAACGGTTCGCTTTGTTGAGATGAATATATATAAGTTTATATTTTGAAGATTGTTGCCACCTGCGTGTAAAGTTGAATTTAATTAAATGTACATGTTATATGAAATAATAAGATATGGGTGTCGAACTATTTGTTTCGTTAGCAAAAAGTTCACAGGTATATTTTGAGAAGGGTTGGCAATTTTTTTAAAAGTCATACTTAATAAAATTATACACTTACCATATTAAAATATGAGTGTCAGACTCTGCGTGTCGGCGACTACAAGTTGCATACCTACATATATTTTTTAGAGGATTGCCATCTGTTATATGTGACAGAACTCTAACGACGTTTTTGGTTAAATATGTAAAGGGAAATAAATAAAAATAGGCAGGATAAAGTTTGTTGGGGTTTTCTAGTAATCTATACAAAGTTTGAATCATTTATATTGATATATGTATTATAAGCTATACTAAAATAAACTATGCTACATAATTTTTTTGCACACTGTTCACACACATTAAATATGTATATGTTATATGTATGTATATTGCCATAGCACTCAATTTTGCAAATAAAATTAAATACTTCCATCAGTCATTTGCGCAAATAATAAAATTTTCAATTTTTTCGCTAGCGCAGACACACTTGAAATTGCAATCAATTATCGCTTATGACAGACTACATTTCATATTGACACTGAGTAAAAACAAAAACAAAAGAAAAAAACTAAATTTGCTTAACCCTAGAACATATACCCGGGTACACCTGTACCTTTTTTGACTTTAAACCGATGTAACTGTGAAACCAGTGAATATATCCAAATGTAACTTCGGATCTAGAAAAACTACGTATTTATACGTCGTTTGGTGTATAGTTGATCATCATATGATGATTGGTTGAGGAGCTATGAGCTTCCAAAGTCGACACCCCCGAGAACGTATACCCGGGTACACCTGTACCTCAACTATTTTTATATCGAAATGATGTTGTTTATGCATTAAAAAAACGATGTTTTAATTTTTTTATTTGTTTATTTTATTTCTAAATGAAATATATATTAAAAGTAAATGGAAAAAGGAAATTATAAATTTTTTTCGTCTTTTTTACACAAATTGCATATAAATTTGTTTGTTGAATGTTCTATGCAAATAGGTCGTTTACAGAAATTGCATGCATTTCTAGTTTTTCGCCGTCGTTTTTCATCGCTAATGTAACAAATGAAGCAAGTGCCAACTTGCTCCTTCTTTTTTCGTGCAGCAGCAGCAGCAGATGTTGACGGCTCTGGGTCTTTGCGCTCGAGAAATGGAGTTTGGACATAGCTGCGAACAGCGAGTTGTGTGCCAATATTCCGCATGATTTGCGGGTTCACTGATCGCTGTTCAATCATTGGCATGCAGAGCTCCGTCGATAGCTGGCGCAGGAATCGCTTTCGCCTCATGTTAGTGTACGGAATGCTGCCGTTGTTTTCGAAATATATTATATATGCTGCCAGTGCCGTCAAATCAATCATGTTGAAGAAAAGTGACAACGGCCAACGCCTCGTCTGCCGTTGACAAGTGTATTCTCCGAGCAGTTGATCCATCACGTCAACGCCTCCTTTGGTTTGATTATAAAAATATATAATTTCTGGCTTACCAGTTTCTGTTATGGCACCATCGTCATGCATCGTCGATAGCAATACAACCGCCTTGTTCTTTTTAGGCACATACGAACATATTGCGGCATTTGGCATGAAGCCAAACAACGTTGAGCTTACTGCCCGATCTTTATGCGCCTTCATCTCATTCGGGATAAATGTTTTGTTTTTCCTTACTGTGCCGACAACTGTCAAATTTTTGGAAAGCAAGTTTTGAGCCAAGTCCAGGGTAGTAAAAAAATTGTCCATTGTTATGTTGCGACCGCTACCATGGAATTTTCCAACTAAATCTTTTACCACGCGTTCTCCTTGCCGTGTTTCACGTCCCGTCGCAGCTTGGCCAGTATATATTTGACCTTGAAGTGGATATGCATTTTTGGCGTCGCATATCCACCAGACCTTTATACCATATTTGGCTGGCTTAGATGGAATATACTGTGTAAAGCGTGTACGGCCGCGGTATGGGAACAATTGCTCATCCACAGTTAAGTTTTCGCTCGGTTTGTAATGGTGATCCAGATTATAGTTCATCATTTCCCACAACTCTGAAATTGGTGCAGCTTTGTCTGATTCCATGCGACTAGTTCTGGTGTTGAAATTGTCAAATCTGAGGCACCGTAATAAAGATGTAAATCTGTTGACTCCCATAGCAGCTCGGTATAGTGGATTGCTGTCTATAGCCCACAAATCAGCAACACTTTCGCCACTACTTCGGTTGGCCCCAGTCTTTATCAATATTCCAATGAGGGCATAAATTTCGGTCATGGTAACAGGCTTCCAAATTTTCGCTGGTCTGTCTGGGTGTTGTTGGTTATCTTGAGCGAATAAAGCTTCAGCTTTTCTATTGGTCTGGCGACAAATTATATCCACCATTTCATCGCTCATGAAGCATTTGAATGTGTTTATAATTTACATCGTTTTGGTCGTATTTATGGGACCACTTTTTTGGCGCAACACATTATGCCGTCTTGTTTGGCGCACTTGACGCGGCTTGGAGTCCCATATAGTGCCATCACGGGCAACATATTGAGTTACATTCAAATTTATCGGCAAAGTTGCTTCTTCATCATCGTTATCATCGCTATCATCTTCGTTGTTGTCCTCTGACCATGATTCATCAACTTCTGCATTTTCATCTACATTTTCATCAGCAGAGAACTCTGCACCAACCACGTCATCTTCTTGCTCTTCTCCTTCGTTCACTTCGAAAACTTGTGAATCATCGTCACACACAGCGTCAAATAATGTTTGTATATATTCTTCTTTTTGAGTATCACTGAGCCTGTTGGTGAATAAATAAACACAAACAACAAATTTTCGTTTCAAATTATCGCACTGTAGTGTATAAACTTACCTATGATACACCTTCGCAGGAACACCGCCAAATTTTCTTACATTATCCATATTTTTTAGGTTTTTTTGTATAATTATTTATTTTATATTGTTTATATTTTTATTGTGTCCTTTTATTTTTCTACACAACCGCAACTCACAAGCACAAAATGGTAATTGAACAAAGTTTTGCTTAATTTTCGGGAATATCACTTCAACACCCTAGTCACAACTTTGCATGCGCTCTATTTTCGTAGCAGGTAATAAATACACCATGCAACTTACTTGACAAACTGAATAGAAAACCACCTTTTACTTGACACGCACGGCTTGAATGTGTGCATACATGTTAAAAGGGGAATCCCCTATTTCATTTTTATAATGAACAACAAAGCTTGCTTGCGATGTTTTTGAATTTTGTCCGTTTATGAGAAATTTTTTCATGGAAATGGCTTGAAATACAGTGTCCGCGTCCGGTTATTAGAGCGTCCGTTTATTAGAATGATATTTGTATGAAAAAATGATTGAAAAACCTGTGTACACAAAATTTGTCCGGTTATTGGAGCTGTCCGGTTATAAGGACTGTCCGTCTTGGGGAATTTCACTGTATATACAAATTATACCTTAAAATGTTCGATAATATCTAACTTAATGAATTCCACGAAAAAAACAATAACAGGTTCTTTGCAAATCATTAAATAATAAGCAAAATATCAGTTGGAGTACACCTGTACCCGGGTATACGTTCTCGTAGTAAAGGCCGGGTATGTGTTCTAGGGTTAATCAAAGAAACTATTGCTAACAGCACAAACTGCATCAAAAAAAAAACTTTAAAAGATTAAATATTTGAGACTTTGCATTCACCTAATTGGCTTCAGAACTTTGCTGTCAAATCAAAAAAAAAAAAAAAAGAAAGAAGTGCAATAAAATATTTAACGAAAATTATTTTTGGTTCAATTAATAAATCAACTTAAATGTTCAGCGTGCAAATGAACTTAATATTCGTACATATAATATATGAGCACACTCTCACTTGTAGTAAATACTACAAATGGTCAATGTACCGGAAACGAGCAATTGAAAGTGTCACTGCCGTTGCTTTGGTCGTTGCAAGCGATATGTGGCGCACACATTGCCGGCCAACCGTGTTTATCTTATCGTGATGCAAAGAAAAATATCAGACATTTAATTTTGTTAAACATAATGCAAATATAATAAATATAAATAAAACTATGTTAAATAAATATTTATAGAGAAATCTCTACGATGTCATGCACTACTTCGAGGTTATGGGCTAAAATGAAAATGTTTTTATGTATATTGCATACAGAATCTTATAGTTGGTTTTCATTAGGTCAAATATTTGACAATAAAATATGAGGTAAAATGACAACATGTTAACACATTTTTAATTTTGCATTATCGTCTAATCGTCAAAATATGTCAAAATTTTGGCTGTTTTCATTCAACTGACAACATTTGGCGTTAAATTTGCCCAAATGAAAACCAAGCTTAAGGGTCAAAAATGTTGTATTGTTTTCACATTTCCTTATGTAGTTAAGGAATGCTAAAGCACAACAAGAGCCCCAGAATAATGTTGCATAACCTACTTAGAGCGCGTGCCAAACGGTGACAAAGTGCTTTGGTGGAATATTTTCTTACTATGGTGAGAAAAATTTTCTTTTCTACTATGCCAAACGGAAACTTTGTACCAGCGACCGAAAATAACTGGTACACTTATCCAAGTGTGGAAAAATTATGGTTTATTTTATATTATAAAAAATAAAATAAATATGTTATACAAAAATAAATCACTTTCGATAACTGATATAAAAATTTGTTTGCTTATCTGATTCGTTTAGACTTTTTGTTAATTTGTTTTTCCTGTTTCGTTTCTAACACAGTTTTGATATTATTTTATTTTTTAAATACAACGGTATTCAGGCAAGTATTTGAAAAAATGCCAAGTGAAGTATTTATATTCCATAATACAAACACTTTTAAACAAAAATATTTTCGTAAATGACTTTGGTTGTTATTAACATTCATAAGATTTATATTTCTCTCAGCCATTAACCTTAAAATCTTTAACAAAAATCATTCTCTTAGTTATACATCACATAAGGGCAATAACAGATGATAAATAACAGAAAAAAAATTAAATTCAATATGGATTATCGGTTATATCTTCTGACCAAACAGAGTCAAAAGGGATGCAAACTTTTTATGAATTTTCTCAACCATTTTGAAAATGTGCTGCTTCAATCGCTGGACGCATTGAGCACTAGACGATTGTCTCTGCGATGGTATGCCGGATGTTGATGTTGATGCCCTTGAGATGGATGGTAGTGGACTCAACCTTGAATCATAGGTCAACGTTGCTTGTGAGAGATTCTCATCTGGCGAAATTGGTATACATAAATGGGGAGCTCACTTCTGCCCTTGGCCGTATTGACAATGCTCAATCTCCGCCATCTTTCGAAAATGACGGATCGAAATGGTCCATTTTAGAAGCATAGGTATTAATGGGCTCAAGATATTTCAAATCTTTTGCCTCATCCGCTTTCACTTCTTCACCGGTACCATCACCCGAACGAAGTTTGGAAAACGATTTATATTTTTTTATAAGCGCCTTCCGCTAGGTTTTACAAACTTTCACAAATTTCTCTTCGCCCGGCTTTCATCTGAGCTCATCAGCTTTTTTTTAGTAAACAATTTAACAATTATTAAAGTCCTTACTTAATGTGGCTTAACTTACTTCTAGCCCTCGTTGGTGTTTTTTTTTTTAATTTTTTTTTTTTTTGAATATAAACCAAAAGCCTCTTTCTGTTTTTTCCCGAAAAGTAACGAGGTATACCAACTGCTAATTATATTGAAAATAAGTGAATACATTTTTTGCCATTGGCTACAGCCGAAATACATTTTACTTCACTTTCGCTTTATTTTTCGTATATATAAAACAAACAATTTTCTGTCTTATTCATCATTTTGGTTTTTGTAAAAAAATTCCGCATGCTTGCCAAATTTTTCCCCAGCCCCTTGAGATGAGCAAATTACACTCACCTCACAACTGTCAAAAATTTCCATTTCTCCAATGTACTTTGCTACTGTTTGACACAGTGATAAAATAACTTACTCTATGCTTATATATAAATTTATTTTGATATACTTATTTTTTATGCAAATATATTTCATAAAAATTAACCTGTATATACTCTTGCAGATAATCTCAAACAGTAAAACACAATAACATAAATAAAATAAAAGTGTTGCATAATAAAAACAAAAAAAAAAACAAAAACAATAAGATATTTTTCGAAGAGGGGGAAAGAAGCCAGCAAAACGCTAACTGGAGTGAGAACAAAACGCAAATTGCTCTCGCACAAATCGATAAACCAAAGCGTTTACAGTTTGTGTGTCATGCGTCGGAATAATGCGCCGTAGCGACCCCAAAATGTTAGTACCGCTGACTGCGTATAAAAATACTAACCCCGGCCATCAGCTACAACTACCAACCGTCATTGGCATATCAGCTCCCCATCAATTCACTTCAATCTGTTGTGATTTCGATGATTACACTCTTTTATGGCACTTTCAGAATTTTTATGCTTGAACACGTTTTGAAAATAACCACAAAAACGAGATACATATGCGTGCGATTACTTTGCCGATCGGTGTGATGGGGACGGAAGATGGATGAGGGAATACGCCTGCATTGCTCAGTGTGGGTGGGAGGAGGGAAGGAGTCTCGCTCATTTAGTATTTGCTCAGTTGCCCGCTCGTTCGTGCGTTTGATCATTCGCTCAAAACTGGCTATAAAATTGCAATTCGAAAATGTGCTAGACGATGATGGGAGATAACCAACGGGCGTGAAACACGTAAAGCTCTTTGTGAGGGTTCACTTCTCAATGAAGTGACAGCTGCCAAGCAGTTATTGCCTCCGCAATGCATACTGTCTCTCTTTCGCACTGCATCAGTCATTCTTTCATTTCATTTGATTTCATTTTACCTAAACGACTGTTTGGCGAACTATAATGCTCCACAAATAGTACTGATCTTTACAATGTGGCGACAAGAACTAACGGGAGCCGTGTCATGCGATAGCAAATGGACAGCTAAGTAAAAATATTGCCAAATCGTTTTGTGCAAAATCTTTGTAGTGATATGGAGATTTATATTTAGTCTTCAATTTGTGTTTATTCCACGAAACTAGCTCAGGACCATTTGAGGACACTGTTTCGGTACTATTATCACACTAGACATATCGGGATTATTTCAGGACCTTGCAGTAGTTCGGGACAACGACTACTACTACTTCGACTGCTATTAATAATAACTACTATTACTACAAAGTACTACTGTTATCACTATGACTACTGCTGCTACTTCTTCCATTACTCCTATCTGCCAAATTGGTAGTCAACTAATGCAACTACTAATTACTACTACTATATTTATTAGTTCTACTACAATTTTCATTAATGGTACTACGAATTTCTACTACTATTTTTAATAATTTCTTAATTAGTAGTACTACTACAATTTTTACTAATTCCTACCACTATTTTCACTAATGCTACTACCAATTACCACTACTTTTTTCTATACTTCTACTACTATTTTCACAAATACTAATTCCTACTACTATTTTTACTAACTTCTATACGAAATTTTTCGAAGAACTGCTTTTAGAATATCTTGCTTATCTGACGACTTTCCATGTTTGTTTTTAGAGCGATTTGTTTCCATTAAATTTTACTGTATATATATTTAACCCTGTACATATTTTAACCCTAAGAAGATTTTCCACCTTTTTGAAAACAACTTAGGCCGTCATATTAAAGCTTTAGTATAATAACCAAGAAAAAATCGAGCTAACTTTTTCAGAGTTTTATTACTGGGCCTGCGTAGTTTCTTAAAATATTAACAAAGTCGGACGGGTATAAAATTGTCGCATAGCTCATCCTAAAAACTACCATAAATTAATAAAAACTCCATTGTAAATTTTTGCCTTATTAATTAGCATGAGTTATATATTTTGTTCTGCACTGTTTTAACTTTCTTGGCAGAATTTTTTATTTGAGTAAATAAAATATTAAAAAACCTTGATTGTCGATTAAGGCGAATATCGCTAATGGAGTCTCTGCCTACGTGTAGCGATTTTACTTCAATACTTACTTCAACTATCTTTCAATTTCATAAATTAAATGATTTTCTTGTAAAAATTAGGAACCGTTTTTTTCTAACTGCTGTAAATGTTTTAATTTGTTGTATCAACATTTGACTCTACTAAAATGCCGCAAGTGCAATAAAAATTTATAGGTAACTCATTAAATTCCTTTAAAGCGCAACAAAAGTAAGAAATTCGATTGCTACTCATTTATGTGATAATAATACTTACAGCCCTCATAAATATTTTGTAGTACCTACCACTTGCCACACGCCAATCACACTCAACGGGCAGTATGCGTTTACCCAGGCAGCAATAGAAAATTTCGAAATTATCTGAAATTGAAAATACTCCTTATCAGGATGCAGATTCCGTTTTCGAAATACCAGCAGCCACACATCTTCCTTACTCTTCCACTTTTGGCCTAAAATCTTTTCTACTTCGGGGCCTGTTTCGAAAACCAACAATAACTGTATAGAACGTTACCTATTTTGTTGCTGGCTGGGTAAATTTGCATAAATATTCAAAGATATGTTGACACTCAAATGTGCCTTTAACGCACATCATCTTAATTGCTTAGCGATTAACCCATTTTCTGGGATGATATGGTAGGCTAAAAATCTCCCAACCATATTATAATGCATATCTGTTTGTATATATTTTTAATATTTTCCATCCTCTTTTGTGCATACTCGAAGGACGTCATCTTCAAGTGCCATTGTACTGGTGTCGCGTTCATCAAACGCACGTGTTGCAAGTAGCAGCAGCACATTTGTAGCATAAAATTTGTGAAAAAAGCACTCAATTAAAAGCGAGTTGCAAAAGCGGCTGAAATTGACAAGCAAATGTGTACATACATATTTATATACGCAAATATATATATATTTAAATGCACATACATATGTTTATTTCTGTATATTGTATGCACATTTTAATTTATATTTTCACCACCGGCAACATTATGCTGCGTCTTGTGGTGACGGCGCGCGCCACTTCATAAAAAGTACTTGAAATAAAAAGCCCAAGTCTGTGCAATGAGTGCAACTTCATTAGAGACAACTTAAGCAAATCAAGAGGAAAATTTAATTAAAAACACACACAAACAAAAACTTCTTTAGCAAAATACTTACTTAGGGTTGAAGTGCGGTAGCGTGAGGTTTTATTTTTTTTTTGGTTTTATTTTTTGAATTCTGTGAAACTTCGCATATCCTACTTCATGCCAGCGGTTTATGTACATATATATGTATATTATTTTGGAAAAACTTACAGTATCATATGACTTTTTGACTTGATTTGCATAAGTTGGAAATTGGAAAAAGTGTGAAATTTTATGTTTGGTTTTATAAAGTTTCTTTGGGCTGCTACTTGGATATTTTGCAATGGTGAATATGAGTTTTATGCGCAGGTATTATTGCCAATACGATTGCCTTCTGTGGGCGTTGAGAGAAGTGGCATATTTCTAATCTGGATTTTCAACCACAGCCTCGCTGCAAAATCGAGCATATTGAATATAGATTTCAAAAGGCTTAATATATGTATCTATGTATATATGGCTCCATTCCATTACATAATTTTTATGTAAGCACTGAGCGGCAAGCAATCAAACAATGAAAATGGCAAATTTCAATATTTAATACATTTTTGTTTTATGTTTTACGTTTGTGTATTTCGGAAATCCATGTGTACTTTTCTGAAATACATTTGAGTTTTTCTGAAATACGGTTGTGTTTTTCAAAAATTCATTTGGCCTTTTTTGAAATACAATTGTGATATTTTGAAATACATTTGAGTTTTTCTGAAATTGAGTTGAAAAATGTGTAGACAAATTTAAGCATCGTTAAGCATCCACCTTGGCTAAAACGAGCAGAACTTTTCATTTGCTTATTGTCTGCCATCAGTTTTTGAAAAGAAGGTTTTTGCTTTTTCTAAAAAAAATCTTTTCACCATTAATACTCAGAGCGAGTTGAATTCATATTTATATAATTTAATAATAATATTATAATTTACCAAGCGAAATTCAATCAGCTGCTTGATCAACTTCACCATATATGAATTCGTTTGGGCTCAAACGAGAGCTTTTTGTGTAAGATTTTGATTTTTCAGAGTACAAAAGGTCTCTCAAACTATCTCTGCAATTGGTCTGTACGTGTCTGGTTAGCACTCAAAAAAATACTGAAATATTAAAGTCGAATATAGTTATAAGAATTGAAATGGGTTTGTCTGAATTCAGTAGGATGATATAACAAACTTTTCAGTATCGCCAAAAGGTTAGTAAATTAAAACGAAGAAGTTCAGTTTAAATCAAGGCGAATTCATATAAGGTGATAGCATTCCATGAGCTAAATGCTTTTTTTCTTTCCCTATTCACTAAGTTGTTTTATTTCTACAAAGTAAGATGCTTAGGCAATATTGAGTGAATTCAGATTTTGCCATTACACTCGCAAAATTACACAAACAAAATACAAACCGGATTCGCCTGGGTGATCTTGCTATCACCTTATATGGATCCACTTTGGTTTAAATCTTTAAACTTCAACAACTATTTGTTAATAAACATTGACTCAGAAATCAATGCAAATACCTCAAATGTGTTTTCACAACAAAACTGGATATGTTCATATAAATGTATAAAAACTACTACTAAGGCGAATTTATATTCGACTTGCCTTTCGATTTTATGATAGCAAATTTTTTCCACTGGCGAGCAAAACCGGTCGATAGTTGACCTCTTTATAATATTTTAGCACTGTTTTCATGAAAATTTTATGAAAATTTCTTAAGTTTTTATAATATGTTTTTTAAGTTTGAAACATTAATTTATAGTCTTCTGTTATAGTATGAACTATATTTGTATATAAAATTAACAAAAAATTATCTATCATGAAACCGCTTTTTAATATTGTAAAAAGGTCACCGGTTTTGCTCGCCACTGTATGTTTGTTTGTTTTCTATTTTCTCAATTCGCCCAATAAATTCGCCTTGGACTGACTTTGACAATTGCCACACGAAAACCCAAGGTACATTAAAAAGGGCGGCTTTAACAGGGTTGCATTTTTAATTTTTTTTCATTCGAAGTTAGCCATAACATGTCAATCTTTGTTTACATTTTTTCGTTTCACAACAAACTGGAAACTTTGTATTTTTGTTGTTGTAGAATAATATTCCAAAATAAGACAATTTTGATTTGATTTTAATGCAAAATAATAGGAAATGGTAAAATACTTTTTGTGCAAGATGAGCAGGGAAAAGGCGTGGAAAACTTTCTTAAAGTTCCGCCAGATCAAAGAAGTAAGCACAATTGGGGCAATTGTTGTGGTGTGGAACTTCCTGCGAACGATTTGGTTTACTCAGATCGTTTTCCCGAAATCTGATCTCTACTATGAACAATAAGATCAAATTTCTTTGAAATGCTAGAGCTAAATAACTCAATCTGTGTATCAGGACTCACCGCAGAATACAAAATATAATTAATTGAGATTTTTTATTTCTTTTGGCACAACTTTTATATACATTTTGAATTGTCAAACTCCTCAAACTTCTACGCTTTCTTTTGACGAGGCGTGGGCCTCCTGCAACAACAAAATACATGCCAGATGTATTTTATCTAATACCGTTAGCTAAAACAGGTAATTTGCTAAAAGTCTAAAACAAAATACATGTATTGAATACGACTTCAACTCTTTCTTTTGAGTGAATTTAAATGCTTTGCCATTGTGTAATTCGAATTTTGTTAACTTCATACACTAATGTTCTAAACAAAAAAAAAGAAAACTAGTTCTTTATATGCTCACCCTTTTACCTAAAAGCGGCTGCGATTTCCCTACCTGCTCTAGGACTTTCCCACATACTTTTCCAACTACTTCACTGGCACTTTCTTTTTAAAAAGTATATATATACATATATATATTATATATACCGTTACTCCCATACATACATAAGTAAGTATTGAATGTAGCGAACGGTTTATTGCAATGAACGCCTTCATTTGTCAAGCGACTGTCAAACAAACTGTCAAAGTGTAATTTTTTTCGCAACACCATAGCAGCAAGTCTACAAATCGCAGAAAATCTAAGAAGAAAGCCCTCGCGCGCAACAACCCTGCTGCCCTCTGATGAGCGAGCATCCGCGACAACACAGCTGTAGCCTGGCGCTAAATCGACAAACTGTGGTTGCAAAAGTTGTTGCAAGTGCATTAGTGGCTTTTATTTGTAATTTATATTTTCTTCATTCAAGTTGGTTGATATTTTTCGTTTTTGCTCATATTGTTGTGCTTATTTTTGTTTTTTTTTTTTTACTTTTTGATGACTCAAAGAAAATTGCCACTTTGTATTTACAAGCAGTTTGACATGCTGTAGAGACAACAGCAACAACAAACAGCAATAGTAGCAACAACTTGCCACATGCCACATGCCATTGCCAATGACGGCATTACCCAGCTAGCTAAAGGCTAAAGCCTTAAGGCTGAAGGAAAAAAAGAAAAGCAGAGAAGAAAATATAAAGAGCAAAATTTGCAGGCAAAGCCAGGCGGCACAAAACGATTCTATGAAATCAATTTTTGTTTGTGTAAATACTTATGTACATATTTCGTGTTGCACAAACACTTTTGTTGACTTGCCAGTAGGTTAGTGTTTGTTTTTTTTTTAGTATTTTATCTAACTTACTCTGCCTGCAGTTGCATTTGCAATATTTTTCTTAGCAATTTTGCTTTGCATTTTCATTTTCATTTTTTTTTTATAACTCAAAGGCAAAAGTGGCAAATAAGTTTTGCCAATTTGTATGCCAATCGCTAGCGTGCAACTACTTACTTAGTGTGCACCAGTTTGTTGCAATTCGCAGTTGCTTTTGTTTATTGTTGCTGCTGGGGGATTTTGTGCCCTTAATGCGTGCACGTGCAATCAATAATATAGTGCATAGAGATGTAAATATATATGTAGATACACCGAGTGTTTTATAGGGGAAAACTCTTTCTCTTGCGAATGCGACAATTTAGTGATTTTCAAGAAAAATAACCTCTGCAATTGCCTCCAGCTGCTAACAATTCTCTTGCATTTGTTTTTAAATTTGTTTTCTTTTTGCGATCGTTTTTTATGTTTTGGGCAAAGCTTTGCGGTAGATTTTTCTTTGGTTTACGAGTACAGCAAGCAAATGGTTTACATAGAAGAAATAACAGAAAAGGTGATGCTTTGATTTTAGCGCACCAACAAATCGACGAAAGTAGCGCGCTATTTATTTTCTTTGAAACCAATTGGTTTTGAGTCTAAAGCAAGTTTATTTTTTTTTTTGCCGGCTTCTCGATTTAAATCTGTAAAGGTTCAATTATAGGTGCCATAACCATAACCATATAAAACAGCTGATTGAACGAACTTTATGGGCAACACTGTTTCCAATTAGTGGTGCCTTACCATAACGCCATGGTCATAACCATAACCATACCTATCAATTGAATTTTGGTTATGGGTATGGCACCTATAATTGAACCTTAAGGCAGTCGTATATAAAATAATTTTCACACTTTAGATCAGAGCATGCAAACAAACAATATCAAACACTTTCTTATGGTTTAGTTTCGCTCATGCAAGGTAAATAAACACAAACGATTCAAATCACTCAGAAACATTTTGTGAGCTGTAACTTTACTCTAATTTTGCTCGTGATAGCTACCGCATACAAAACAATTGAAGGCAGAAATAGAGCGAAACGAAAGAAACGTTAGTGCTCAGAACACAAAATGGAACCGTTCATTTAGTAAGCAAAATATAAAAAAAATTTGGAATTTTTGACAGAAAATTGTCAGTGTGTGTAAATATTAGGTTGAGCAAAGATTCGTATCGTGTTTTTTTTTTTGACGGGTTTTCTCATGATGAGTAAAATATTTCGTATATTGTTAGTGCTCGCGAGCAGTATGATAAAAAGAGCATACACTTTTCATACGTGTTGTGGAAATCAGAAGTGATATGTTCAGTTTTTTTTTCGGTCTCTATTTGAGATAACCAGTTTCGAAACACAAACACATTTTTGATCAATGAAAAAAATGTTATTTTTTTTTTTAAATTGTCTGAGGTTTATTTGCTCCATTTTTATACCTTTAATTAATATAAAATGTTATTATAACTTTAGTTCTAGGTTTGTAAGTATAAGGGGAAGAAATAATAGATATACCCATACCCAAGGGTACCAAAGTGTTAAAAACCACGTGTTGATTTGATTTAGCCATGTCCGTCTGCTTGAACGCATAGTTCTAGTTATCTGACTGAAGCATGGTAGGCAGATGTACTAATGTATTAATCATTTGCCGGAACCGGCCGGATTGAAAATTATATGACAGCCTTATAACTGATTGTTTAGATATGAGGTTTTTGTACAATAACTCCTGCACCAAAGTAGCTGAGATCATGAAATTTGGCTCTTTCTTCACTTACTACGAATATATAGTGTCCACTAAAAATTATCAAAACCAGTGATTGTTCAGATATGAGGTTTTACTTTGAAGCTTCTATAATTAGACAGTTAAAACCTTGAAATTGTGTAAGGTAGTTAATTACTTATAAAACTTACAAGGTGTACTAAATTGTAATAGCTTTTGGTTGGGGATTTTAACTTTTTATAACAATTCTTAGAATGAATGCCAGTTTGGGCTACATTCATTGCTAGAAATGAGAATTACAATGCCGCTAATATATGAAACGTTTCACAATGGCCATTAAATGGCCATGCTTTATAACGGGGTTTTCAATAGGGACGCTACAAAAGTAGACCGATAGTGACAGCAAACGACGCCTTAATTTTTCCCGCTCTTTTTACATTTCTCTTCAGTAAAGTTTACCATTTCATCATGGAGAGATATACGATCCAACAACGAGTCGAAATTATTAAAATTTACTACCAAAATTCGGAGTCAATAGCCTCAACTTTAAGAACGCTTGGACAGGCAGCAATCCACACGTACTCCCGTCGGCGTCATTGGGTCGTACTTCCTCCGTGATGATCAAGACCGGCACGTTACTGTGAATGGGAATCGCTACCGCTGAATAATATGTGGCTCCAACTGGACGGCGCCACAAGCCACATAGCGAATGTCACAATCGATTTATTGAAAACCAAGTTTGGTGAACTTTTTATCTCACGAAATGGCCCAGTCAATTGGCCCCCTCGGTCGTGCGATTTGACGCCGTTAGACTATTTCCTGTGGGGCTACGTCAAGTCTATGGGCAATGCCAACAAGCCAGTGACGATTGATGAACTTCGTCGTACGAATATCGCACGTGAAATTGCAGCAGTATCGGCCGATTTATGCTTGAAAATCGTCGAAAATTGGGTTCAGCGTCTGGACTTCTGCAAGCGTGCCCGTGGTGCCCATGCAAAACACAGGAATAAAGAATTTAATTCATATCTCAAACCGTTTTTGTTTTATTTAAAAAAAAAACTTTTGTAGCGCTCCTATTGAAAACCCCTTTATCATTACATTTCCGTACAAATCTTTATATTTGTATTTAATTTTTTCTATAAAAATAAAATTTATTCTATAATACTTTCCTTTTTTTATATTAGCAAGGCATTTGTTTTTCTTCTTCCTTTAATAATTTTTTAGTTCAAATTTATACATTTTTAAATATTTTCTGTATATCTGAGTACATAGAGATATAAATTCTTACACAAAGCGATAAATGATTTCTTTAGAAACCTTATACCAGACAAAAAGTTACAGAATAGCACTAAGGTATTTTAATAACATTAACCTTTTACTTCATTTGGTAATTGTCTAAACTTAATTTTTTTTCTTTTTTCAGGTAAGCATCAAAAACGTGATCTGATTGTATTAAAACTAAATAGGGGTATGCAGTAAAGCAGTGTTCTTAAATAACAAGTTATCACATCAGTTAAGTACCTATCTGACATTTTAAAATAATTTCCCTTAAAATATATCTACCTTTATATGTTCTCTAACTTTTATTTCTGCAGTTAGAATCGCGCCTTGAATAATTATACTATACGGTTACGACAAAATAGGGCTTCTTTCATACATAATTTGTATTATTGATGAAAATTTTGAGCATTATATACACGCTAACTTTTTCGCGTTTTGAAACAAATTACGAACCGAGCCGTTATTATTACGAAATGCCAAAATCAAACTGAAAACCACTCCGGTTTGGTTTGGTTCATAATGTAGACCCTCTAAGCATTTTTCAAATTTTGTAGCACACCACTTTGCTTAAAACGACCCATATGGTAAACTTGCTAAACAATAAAAATTTTGGTTTTGCTTTTGCGATTTCTATTTTGATTAATATTTCGTCTTGTCTAATATCATTAAAACTATGGCAATACTAAAACATTTATAACATACATATACATGAATTACAATAAAATCATATTTAGTATTTTATTTCACAGAATAAGAGCAGATACCCATAAATTTGCGATAAACATAACGAAAATTTACATTCATGCATGAAAATACAATAAAAATCGACTCAATCGAATAGACTAATGGTTAAGGTTTATGGTGGGATTATAGGAGCCAGGCTAAGGTTGACGACAGAGTACACGCTATAAGCGGAGCAAAGCAGTAAAGCTATATCGTGCTATAAATAGCATCATGTATTTTCTTATGTGTTTGCTTGATGCATGTCAGAGTGTAAGCGAAGAGCAAAGCGTATTCATGCTATAAATGAAGCGTGAAGCTACAAAGTATGTTGTGAACTGCTTTATAGCATGAATTTGCTTGAATTTTTGATATTCTTCTTGTTTTTTTTTTTTTTACTAGCATACACTCTGACATGTGATAGCTTTGATTATAGCAAGAAATATTATCGCTTCAATCTTCGCTCCGCTTATAGCGTGTACTCTGCCGTCAACCTAACGTTAGGTGTCTAGAGTTGAGGCATCTGAATATTATTCTGCTGATGAACAGAATTCACTGAGCGCAAAACCCTTTTGTGGATTTTTAAAATTTGGAATTTGTCAGCAAGAAAATTTGGTTTGTTCATCATATTCTGAAAATATTTGTTTTTTTTTTAAATTCGGCTTACACAATTTTTTTCTAAATCTGTACCAAGCATTTAAAATAATTCCAGATTTTTTTAATATGATTTGTTTTAATTTCACACAGTGCTTATTATTATCATGAAACTTAGCTTTATCTGTGAAGATGTCTTGTGTATCAAAACCACACGCTTTCTTCACAATGCATTTTATTATGGTACATTGTTGTGGATTTCTCGCGCAAAATCGAACTAGTTTTAGTAAATTACACTAACGTTTATCAAAAGGCATGGCATTGAACTGCAACAGCTGCCAAAACCAACCATTGCTAAATACCAAACAAACTCGAACTTGAAAGAAGCTAGGCATATGTGTGTTTTTTGAATACTTGCCGGTTTTTATTTTGAATCAAGCCAAATGTTAGCAACCGCTGCAAAAAGTGTAGTTAGGAATTTCTTATTAGTCAAAACAAAACACGCCATTTCATTTTGCTTTCACCAGAACTACTCAGTTAAAAAATAAACATGCACAGCGCAAGGTATTTTTACGTGTGGGTAAATACATGTACATCTTACGCTAAGTACAAGCACGCAAAATATAAAATGAAAGAAAAAAACTAACATAAACAAGAAATAGAAAAATTCCGCACTGCTGTGGTGACTCATTCACAAAATACGACCCAGCTAACAAAACCAACGATCAGTCGGAGCAACCGGGCGGAAAGTGTGTCGGCCGACTAGTTGACTAGCCGCCAAGGTAGCGACGAAGGCGCAGCGCTATAGCACTAAAAACTAAAACACAAAAGTTCATTGTCTTTTTGGTGTTTGCTAAGCAAAGGGATAACAAAAATAGACATAACACAAACATTGCAATGAGACATACTTTTAGGGGAACAAGCTTGTTGTGCGCCATAGTTTTGTTGTGGTTTTTTTGTTCTTCATTTCTGTTCGTTTTTTTTCATTTTTTCGCTGCAGCGTTGCACTCAAACTTAGTAGCGATTGTGTTGTGGTCATTCGCTTTGACTTGGCGCTGTCAAACTGTGGTTCTTTTATGCTGCATTTTTGCTGTTCTTTTTAACATTCACTTTTATTGTTTTCTCAGTGCAGCGCATGGTGCGTGCTTTGAATGCATCGTACAATTCCATTGTTTTGTCGGCCGCTATTGTAAGCAACCACTGCGAATAAATGCGATGTGTGCGATGTGTGGCGCGCAATTTATTACGTTGTGTCTGTTGCATACTTTACGGCGTCCACCCTTACCGATAATATCAGATTGAAGGCAATAATTTTTGCATATTTAATTATTGGCAGACAACTTCAATGGATGTATGGTGGGGGAAGGGGGATTTCGGTTTCAACGCAAGTGGGCGCTAACGTGCATGTTTTAACTTTGTCGGCGTTTGCGCCTCTAATTATGCAAAAAAAAAATTAATTTTTTTGTATTCACAAGTGTATGCTAAAGGGTTGTTTTATCTAATGCTTTGTAGCAAGCAAAATCAACATAGCAACGTTTTACATATAATTACGATAACTTTAATTTGTTTATAAAATACGAAAAGCAAAAATGGCTTAAAGCACAAAATAGGGGACGGACAATGCGGTAGTACTCAAACAATATGCCTTAATTCACTTAAATTAGTCACACGCACACTTAGTCTACAGCTGTGTGTGTGGGTGTGTGTGTGTAAGCATGTGCTGCAAGTGTATTTATTGTATACCCTTAACGCGCCATTACCCTCGGCAATGAATTTCAGGTGAACTAAAATAATTTGCCAATTGCACAAACCGCAAGATTCATACATACAAAAAATATTACATACAAACACACATATGCGCGTACAGTGACTCAAAGAATTGTTAAAAAAAAATTTTTTGTATTATTATTTTTTTAATTTTTTTTATTTTCTTTAAGTTTTTAGAAAAAAAATAGTTCGCAGTAATTATAAGGCCCACTTGCAGAACATCTAGAATTAAATTTACAAATAAAGCAGGAACAATAAAAGTTATAATTTTTATAAAAGAAACCATGATTTAACCGATATTTTTTTAGTTTTATTTTTACTATCAAAAATAATCGATATTCTCGTCGCGAACAAATTGGTCTGCGATAACAATATTATATTTTATTATCGAAAAAAAGTGTCACAAAATATCGATAAAATGTGATCGCAAATTTTAAAACCAAGAACAATGATTCTTTTTGATCGAAAAAATTAAAGTCACAAAATAACGGTAAAAAGATAAAAATTAAAAAGTAACTTAATCTGAAAAATAAAGGGCTAAGAAAAACATTTATTTTTTTTTATCGAAAAAATAAAAGTCACAAGTCCATTTCAAGTCAGATCCTGGAAGTGATCGCATTGCTTTGCTATAGTTCTGTTGAAAGAATTGGACCGAACACATTCTATGATTTTCTCAACGTCGCCAAAAACAAATCCCTTTGTAATATTTAATTTTTTATTTATGCCAGAATGTCAAAAACTTAACAATTTAACCCTCACTAATTGCTGGGTTAAATGTTGATTTTTTTTACCTCAGGGTCAATGTTTAACCAACTGCTGTGCAGGAAAATTTATCAATTTAATCGGGTTCAAACTTGGTATACAATTTTTCAAATTTCAAGAAATCTTAATAAAAATTTCAATCTTTTTTGTATTGTACAGAAATTCATATCGATTTGTGGATTTTTTAAATTTTTGGTCTGATTTTTTATTCCATGTAACACATTTAGTTAATATGACAGAATGTTTCGTTTTAAAAAGTATTATCAAATTTAGTCGGCGGTTAAAAATATATTTCAAATCCATTTGGTGTACGAAATATGTGCTCAAAACCAAAACCTCCGCCACTTTAGACTAGCTCATGCCCCGGAAAATAGAAAGCCCGAAGTTTGAGAAACAATTGGGTTTATTGGGGTTGCTTAGAATTTTTTTGTAATCAACCAGAAACTGTTCAATTCATTGCTTTTCACATAGAAATTTTTGGATTTCAATATAAAAATTGATGTTATAGTTATATCTTAATAGATATATGAAAAAAAGTTGAACATCGAAAAAATTAACATTTTCATTTTCTGAACTTATTTAACATTTTCTGGCAAAAAATGATTCATGGTTTTGGAAATTAAATTGTAGGTGACATTTTCACTTAGTTTTATAAATTTGAATGTAAACATAAGTATTATCGAATAGGATTTTACAAATTTTGCAATAAATTTTAAGAATTTTACAGGCTTGTAAAGCTTAGCTAAGTTAGTGGTCTCGATTTTACCGGAGATCTCGTTCGGTATATAGATAGAATTATACAATGTTCTTAAATTATTATTCAATTGACATTTAATTCCGGAAATTCTCAAACTTTTTATATATAACTCTAAGAAATATATATTATATTTTCGACCTATTTATTTGTATCAACAATAGTATTTTTTGATATGCTGATTTTCTTAAAAAACAAATGGCCATGAGTTCATAAAAATTATTAATTTTTTAAAACTTTCTTAGTATGCAGTTTTGTATTTTTTGTATTTAAAGATTGTGTTCAGCAAAAAAACTCAAAAATCAACCAAATTTTTAGCCATTTGAAACTTGCACTACATTATAATAAAATTAAATGGGCTATAAAACTGTTTATTCAAAAAGTTCCTAAAGATTCTAATTAAAAAGTTTAAAATATTTTTGAAATTTGCAGAATTATTGCGAATTTCGAAGAAAGTTTGAAAATTTTATTTATATTGTTTATGTTAAAGAATGAGTTATGGTTTTTTAAAAAGTTATTAAAAATAAATTAATAAACATAAGTGACCAACTTTATTATATTGAATTTTGTTGCTTTCCTCCTTGGTAATTAAATAACGTTTTTAATTGAAATATTTTTCAATAGGTGACATTCCTAGTTTAGATATTTCAGTTTTTTTCATTTGATTTTTCAATTATTATTGGACTGTTCCCCCAGGGATTGAAAAAATAAAAATTAACCAGCGTTATTGTCCAGGAGACGCTGGAATCAAGGGAACATTGATTATTTTTCCTACTACAATATTTTGCCCTCACTTTTATTAGTTCGAAAACCAAATAACTCTTATTTTAGGTATCTGGTACGAGGCAGATCTTTACAAAAAATTTACGAAAAGGAACATATAATGAAATTATTTTAAATATTGTTAAGAAATTACCATGTGGTCAATTATTTGAGTTATTGTAAATGTTAAAGTTTTTATCTACAATTCAATTCACCTGTATTGCGTATCAAAGTCAAGCCATAAATGCGAAAATTTCTTGAATTTTGGCGGTCAGCAACTTGCCACACATAGCCAATACTCGCACACACACACACACACACACACACACACTTGACCGTGTTTTTGTTTTATCTGTGTGTTTTGGTTTTTTTCTTCCATTGTTTGGTCCATTTTACGTTGTCCACACAATTTTTGTTCGGCTTTGCAAATTTTCTCAGCCGACATGATTGTGATTATTATCGTTGCAAAACCCTTAAGTGACGCGGTGCTTTTGCGGCGACCACACTTGACACTTGGATGGCATACGGCTGCAATACTTAACTACCGTGGTGGCAAGTGATTTGTTTTGTTAGTGTAGTTGTCGTCAGTGTCAACTGCAGCAGCAGCAGCAGTAGGAACACGATTGCCATGAGTTGTGGTTTTAATGGGCCTGTTGTTGCGGTCCGCAGTCGTGCATGTAAATAATACATATGTACGTATGTATGTATGTATATGTACACTCGTATCTGAAAGATATGAATTCATATATGTATGTATTGTATTTTCATTGTCGTTTTTGCTTAATTTTCGAAATTTGTGTATTGTCAGTTGCCGTTGAAAGTTGGAGCAACTCAAACTTTTCCGCACGCCATGCTATGACGTGTCGACGATAGTTAGCTGCACGCACACACTTACAACTGTATGAAGTTTTGCATGTATTCAGAAAAAACATAAGCCATTTTAACCCTTCACTGCTTGCTGCATACAGAGATAGACATCCCTGTTCTTGTCGTGTGTGTGTGTGTGTGTGTGTTGGTGTTCTGGCTTGGCTTCCGTTTCAGGTAGGACTAAGCTAACGCTTTGTTGCTATAGTTTTTTATTTTTTTCTATTTTTATTGCTTTTACTGTTGTTGGCAGAGCTATAACATCCGGAAACTTTCAACGTCATGTAGGCGCGCCACAGTGACGCCGCAAAGTATGTCTCATCGTTTAGGCATTTCCATTGTATGTAGCTGTACAAATATTTCATAGGCTGGTTGGCAACAGCAGTTACAGGAAAATCAGAAAAAAAGACACACAAAATGTGTTTGTTGTTGTTGTTGCTGTTGGAAATTAAAGGTAGCAAATAGGCAGCAGAAAAAGTGGTATCGCTATTATGGGCGCCCAACAAAGTTTCACTTTGCTTGTACTTCGTAGAGGTTAGGTGGAGCATTTATACAGTTATATGCTAGTTAGCATATTTATTCACATCTGTTTTGTATATCTATATATTTCTGGTTTATTTAAAATGAAAAATTACTCCCTCCCTACACCTTTATTAAAGAGGTTGAGGCGTAGTAGTAGGCGAAAAAAATTGGTTTTTGGCAGTTAGGCGGCCTTAGGTTTGGTTAGGTTTATGTGGTTCTAGACCTAGACCATCTAGAGACCAGTGCAGTCAGAATATGGCATGCTAAAATGGTAGCGAAATTTCTCGTTTGGGTAATGGCGTTTGAATCCTAAACTTTCTTCATTTCGTTGGGTGCGCGCTTGTAAGGATTTAATGCGGGATAATCTGAAACAATTTTGGTTGGGAGCATTGTAAGGTAATGGGAATCATCCAAGTGCATTTCTGTCATGAAAAAACTGCTTACAAATATCATCTGACATTCTAAATTGGCGTAAAATTATAACACCTTTAATTTGTGGTAAAAAACCAATACACATACCCCAAAATAAAGCAAACACATTTGATCAATAACCACGCTATATGATGCAAGCAGCTAACCAATATTATATTGACTGGGGCGGAATGTTCCAACTTAACCCTTATTTTATGATACTACTCAAACTCCAAATATGGAAAGTCGTTTGAGCAGTTAAATGCTTCGAAAAATTACTCTTCGAAAAATTTTCCCACGATTTTTTTTTTAAACAAAATCTATGCGTGTTTAAGGAAGAATTCTATATAAAATTAAATAACAAATAACTACATATCAAAATTAGGTATTGATATGAGTCGATGTTCCTTCCTCGGTGTGTAGGTGAATCTTTCTATGCTGAAATACCAGAGACTACCATGTTGCGAGCCCTGGCAAAGTCGATCAGTCAGAGTTTCCAACGGCATGACCAAAGATCCTTTCCTTGCCCATCCTGACACTGAAGCCACCAAGCGCGATTTCGATATCGTGACTGGGGCAGCACATCGTCTTTCTTTACCGTCCGGGCGTGAGCTTAAATTGTGGCAAGACGCTCGGCCAGCGGAGTGAGCGACGGCACTTGGCAACGAAGTCTCTCTCCCACCACAAAATCAACACTGAACTTGAACTCTTTTACATGGCAGCTGTAGCAGAGGTGCATACCCTCAAAGCATAGTCCTTATTAGTTGCCTGTGGTCGTCACTAAAAAAATGGAATCTTATCCGAGGCATACTAGAAATTTCCCGTGCCCAGCGCATAACCAGATACTGGGGTGTTTGTGGTTTAAAGGACACATTTATATATCGAGTGCCAGTCAGACGCTCGCTGACACCCGCACCTACTGATGATCAAACGCTGCAAAACCCTGGCGAGCCCTTGAACCGAAAACATCGGAGTGACCCCACCAAGTGCGTCTTCCTGCAGGGGTGTTCGGGAGCTACCCAGAGAACACTTGGGTGAAATTGTTAGGAGATAGGGAGGTGATAGTACCGCAAGCAAAAAAATCGTTTTGACCACTCACAGGTGAACGGCAATCAAAGACTCTTCCCCCTTCCACCCTCCATAAACTTCGCTGTCGTCAAAGCAAATCGTCCTTTGAATGTTTGTGAATGATTTATGAGAAAACAAAGCCAGTTCACTTTTACCACCTATGATGGCAGATTGTAGCTACCTAAGTTTTTCCTGACTAAGAAGAAAAGTTGCCCAAAGATATTCCTTTACAATTTCAAAGTAATAGACTATTTGCTATCCCTTTTATATCTGCAATACTATCAGCAAATGACACTGGACCGACTCACCCACAACAACACTTAATTAATCAACCAACCAACCAACAATCGCAACAATCGACAAGCCAACAACAACAACAGATCGCCACAGAATGTATCAATGCAGTATATTTAACACATTTGTATATACAATCCATATATAAACCCAAATCTCAGCCATCAATAAGTTATAACCACTAGTAAAAAAAAACATTCACATACATTTTTGTTTATATTTATTTAGTTAAAAGAAAAATAAAAGCGGAGTATGTAAATATGTCTGCCTCTTTGTGCAGCTACTTTTGTGTATTTTCCCTCTGTCATTGCGTCCCTTGCTTTGTCTATACAACTATACGTTGTTGCATATTTGATTATGTTGTAAAAGTATATCTACACCGCTGCAACTCTTCCCTTGTTCGCGCCATCGTGTTAGCCTGACAAATTACTGGTAAACCGCGATTTGTCAGCCATTAACAATTTGATTGCTTGATTTAAAATTTGCTGACATGCAACCTGTATTTATTTACCCCAGTTATGTGTGTGTTTGTAAAAGCTAATGTACTCTTACACATCCACGGATTGGTAGGTGTAAACGCTTAAATTCGGAATTAATAGCAAATACGCCTAGTTGTAGGCAGCAATAAATTTCCTATTTTCTCTTTTACTGCCTCCAAAATTATAAGCTTGTACGTTTTTATGACAAACAATGCAATAGAGGTATATAAATTGTAAACTTTATTAAATTAAGATGCTGCAAAAGCGCACGATGTTTAAGTGGGTACTAATTTTAAACAAATAGCTTTTTAAAATTTTTTTCCGAGTAACAAACGTATGCACACAATTTATATGTAGAATATAAACTTGATTTGTTTTCTATTTAATACATAGATATGGATTATAATTCAGCTGTAAAAACACTAATGCAATTTTTTTGTTCCTTTTTCTTCAACCTATTCATAATGTTCCCAGGTGTGCAGAACTTAATCAGGTATGGAACTAAAAGTTTCAAATAAAACACTTAGGCAATATTGGTTTATCACATACACCGCATCATCAGCAATTCGGAACTGCAAATGCCTTTATTAAAAAAACCTGAAAATTCCAGTTGCTCAGAGAATTTCGGAATCCTTATCAAGGCGAGGGTTTTATTAGCGAAATATTATATATCTTTTTTGTTTCTTGATACACCAAAGCACCACTAAATTTCCTATGTGCATTTCTACTGCTTCCAAAATTAAAAACTCGTACAGTTGTTATAAACAACTCCGAAAAACTCCGATAAGCCGGACAGTCTTTCATGTTTCAGATAATGTGTTTTAATCAGGGATGGAAAATAACAGTTAATTCTGAAGATTTGGTTTAAAATTCGCTATAAAATAAATGTTCTACAACCCAGTGTAATATACTAATCGATTTTTTATTTGACCGAGAATCAAATTTTTAAATGAATTTTTTTTACAATCTTAATTTTTTTTTTTAAAATAACAGTTATATAACAGTTATTTTGGATTTTTATTTTATATATCAAAAATAGCAACTATTTTTTTATTTATATTTTGAAAGCCATCAGTATAAATTATTTACTGGCTTTTATTTTTTAAGTCATACTTTTAAAAGTCATTTTAATTTTTCGCAGAAAATAAGTTGTTGGGCAACCAAAAAGTATCTATTACTTATATTTGAAAAACTAAATTGGATTTTAAAAGTATGACTTAAAAAATAAAAGTCAGGGTATTTTCTAAATAAAAGTCTTCAATAACTGTTATTTTAGATTTATAAAATAAAACTCAATAATAACTGTTACTATTGACTTTTAAAATAAATATTAGAAATAACTACTATTTATTGAGAAATTGAAAAGTTACAAAATAATCGTCAATGAGCAATTTTTGTAATAAAATTTGTAACTGTTACGGTCTCTGATTTTAATTATGCCACCGTTCTTTTATTTATTTTCTTACTATTTTTTTTTGAGGAGGTAGTTGAAGTAAATTGATAAAAAGAAAGAGTCAACATTGGTTTTGTAGAACATTTGGATTACACCACCGGTTTTTGCGACAAACTGATCATGAAATTTTTCGACTTCTAGCTTTTATGTGTAATTTTAAATATGCAAAATTTCTATGGGTTTCATTGTGTTAAAAAAAATGGTCATTATGAAGAACGTATTTGTTTTCAACTTGTTTTTTGAAGTTAAATTTTTTTAGCGGAATGAGAAATATTTTTTACATTGTCTTACGGAAGTTGTGTCGATATCGCGTAAGAAAGATCGTATCGATATCGCGTAATGAAGGTCGTGTCGATATCGCGTCACGAAGTCACCACATGACGCTTACTTATTATGATATTATAAAATGTTTTCAAAATAATTTTTAGTGAGAAAAGTGTTGTGAAGTCTTCAAAAGCTTTAATTTTAAATATCTTTTAGACACATTTTATTTAAGTCTTCAAATACGGAAAATTTTCGTCACCCTCACTGGCCTAGTTTGGGACCATCTCGGGTCCAGTTCGGGGCAATTTCGACCTG
The DNA here is from genome assembly GCA_951828415.1 of Anomoia purmunda. Lineage (NCBI taxonomy): Eukaryota > Metazoa > Arthropoda > Insecta > Diptera > Tephritidae > Anomoia > Anomoia purmunda. The sequence continues at coordinate 36,337,324 of OX639997.1, forward strand.
GTACCTAAATCATCGCAGAAATGATCGTAAAACTGTCCTGAACTAGTCCCGAAATTCATAGTTTCTATTGCAAAACCAAAAATTCTGGTTTTCACACAAAACTATTATGTTAAAAGTTATTGGTAATGAAAAAAAATTTGTTCACTCATTATTATCAAAAAACTTGTATAATTCTTACGAGAACTTGGAAGGCTTTAATAAAACTCAACTAGCAAATAATTACCATTGTTTGTCTCTACCTTTTATAGTTTAAAGAATAATTTCGTTTTGAAAGAAGGAATACAATTGAAATTCCATAAATAAGCTGGCATATAAGTAGATTATTATTTGTACCTTTGTCTGTCTAGTGCAAGGACAGTTGCAGAGAACATATTCTGAGTGTTCTAATTCCACTTCGCAAAATCGACATATATCGGAATCGGATAGGGGTGTGGAGTTTTTGGAATTTTTTGGACCTAAATAAATAATTCGACAATAAATAGTTTGGCGCTTTTAACTAATAGCTCGATATTTGCTCGACGTTATCTATTAATTTGATCCGAGTGTGGAGAACTGATACTGATAATGTCCAAATGTAAGTGAAAATTATCAAACACACTTTTTGGTGTCTACTTGTTTTTAGGAGCTGAAAACGCTGATGCAAATTTGGATATTGATCACTGCGATTTAGTAATGCGGTGGTGCATTTTACCCCCAATCTTACCTCACATACAAAATTATGAGCCCATTAATCCTTCTTATTTGCAACTATATAACTTTCACTAAGATATCAAGATTCCTTTTAATCTTGAGAATGTAAACATGATGCTCATTTTAATACTAAAAAAAAATTAAAAATTAATTCAATTGCATAGAAATAGAAAGTTAAGACTTACGTACATAGTTCGATTCAAATGGTGTAAAATATTTTCTCACAACCCACACTGACATTTTCACATGTCTCGCAAATTCTTTTGTTTACTTATTCAATTAATCAAAAATGTGTCAGAATAATTTCTAATTAATGGGATGTGCGCTTCGATAGTTGTATTTAAAATGTTTTTCTCACATTTCGCTTAGGCAAACCGCTGCATGCTATTAAAGCTTAGAATTGTTTGCAAATTATTCGAATTATTGTGAACCCAGTGAGAAACTCGTGACTTATAAAAAAATCATTAATAAAACTTGCTGACTTAAAAATAATAACAAAAATGAAGAGTGCGAATTTGTCTTTATGGCGTTTTTTTTAAAATTTTTTTTTCAAAATTGTAGTTATTGTGCTTGAATAATCTCACAAGCATTTACATAAAAAAAAAATTGCACCTGCTTACCAGTGCATGATAATTACAAACATCATTACATACATAGTGCCATTTATCATAATTCGAATTAGCATATCTGTTTTCGCGCGCTCTCTACCCGCTTAGGTGATTTTAAATATTTACATAAATTTCATTATCTAAACAAGACATCAATTGCCGTCAGCTGTCAGGTGGAATCACGCCTGTAACAAAATGGCTACAATAAAACGAATTTATACAGACAAATCCAAATCCAAGTATATATAATATGTACATTTTGCGTACGCTGACGTTGAGGTTCATGTACTCTCGAGCTGATTTCTAATAAACAACAAAATTTCTGCTTTTTTCTTTACTGCAATACAGCTTTTGAATTGCAAGAATTTTTCCAATACATATTTAGTTTATACACTTGTTTGAAACGTGATCGACTGTTGACTCATTTCTCATATGGTTTTGTGTTTTTATACCTTTCATGAGAATGAAATGGTATATTAAGTTTGGTCCGATGTTTGTAAGTGCCAGAAGGAGAAGAGATAGACCCATCAAAAAGTATACCTAAATGATCAGGACGATGAGCTGAGTCGATTTAGCCATGTCCGTCTGTCTGTCCGTCTGTCCGTCTGTCCGTCTGTCCGTCTGTCCGTCTGTCCGTCTGTCCGTCTGTTTGAACGCAAACTAGTCCCTCAATTTTAGAGCTATTTTGATGAAATTTGGTGAGCAGGTGTCGTTGTACAAATGATTAAACATTTGTCGGAATCGGCCAGATCGGGTGACTATAACATATAATACAACCGATTATTCAGATATTGAATTTTGCGCCATAACTCCTCCATTTAAGCAGCTAAAGGCTTGAAATTTTGCAGAAATATCAGACATTATTAGCTACGTATCATTATTGAAAATCATGAAGATCGGAGAAATATAACATATAGCTCCCATACACCGATTGTTCAGATATTGCATTTTGCACCATAACTCCTCCATTTAAACAGCTAAAGGCTTGAAATTTTGCAGAAATATCAGCCATTATTAGCTACGTATCAGTATTGAAAATCATGAAGATCGGAGAAATATAACATATAGCTCCCATACAACCGATTGTTCAGATATTGTATTTTGCACCATAACTCCTCCATTTAAACAGCTAAAGGCTTGAAATTTTGCAGAAATATCAGCCATTATTAGCTACGTATCAGTATTGAAAATCATGAAGATCGGAGAAATATAACATATAGCTCCCATACAACCGATTGTTCAGATATTGCATTTTGCACCATAACTCCTCCATTTAAACAGCTAAAGGCTTGAAATTTTGCAGAAATATCAGCCATTATTAGCTACGTATCAGTATTGAAAATCATGAAGATCGGAGAAATATAACATATAGCTCCCATACAACCGATTGTTCAGATATTGCATTTTGCACCATAACTCCTCCATTTAAACAGCTAAAGGCTTGAAATTTTGCAGAAATATCAGCCATTATTAGCTACGTATCAGTATTGAAAATTATGAAGATCGGAGAAATATAACGTATAGCTCCCATACAACCGATTGTTCAGATATTGCATTTTGCACCATAACTCCTCCATTTAAACAGCTAAAGGCTTGAAATTTTGCACAAACATCAACCATTATTAGCTATATATTATCAAGATCGGAGTTCACAGTGTAAATCGGCAAGATAAATTCAGGACAAATATTTATTGCGAAAAGTAATAAGCTCAGCGCAATATCACATGAATCATAGCGTTAAACGTTTGGGAACTATTTACGGATCTGATAACTGTTTTCAAAGACCGACATATGTAGGTCTTACATATTAATACTTAATTATTTGTATTTTTTAAATGTTGAATATCAAGCGTCGATACGATATTAAAAATATTCAAAAACCATTCCCTTCTTAAAACATAGTTCTTTTTAATTACATAAGGAAAAGCATTAAACAATTTATAACAATGCCTTTACTAGAATTATTTTTATTGATTTGAAGGAAATTTTCGCTTTTAACTATAGGTAATACGAAATTGTAATACAATAACACGTTTTTTACTATTCTTCCATTCATGAAAGGTATGAAGCCTTCGGCATAGCCGAAGACAGCGCTGTTTTTACTTGTTTTTTTTGTTTTTGCTCAATATGTGGTTGCAAAATAAAAAACATTGCCTACGAGCATCGGATTCCATTTTTGTAGAAACCGCTTTTTAAAACATTTTCTGCTTCATTGACTCGTGTTCGAATGAGAAATGTGGTAAATCGAGAATGCCCATAAATGGCCGTATTAGTTTAAAGTTGTGTCATACAATTCTAAAAAAAAAAAAGAGGAAAACATACGAGTCAAATAAAATAAAATCAAATATAAGAAAACAGCACAATAAAATAAATAAAAAATAAATGAATACACAAAAAAAACGGAGTAGTAATATAAAAAAAAATTACAATGCGATATAATAAAATGAAACGGTGCGTCAGAAAACAATTTGCATGCTATTTTTTATATATTAGCAATTTTATTGCCCACCAGCAACTATTTTTTTTCTTCCTTATAATTTCCGATAATCGCTATTTTTTTTACTACAGACTGCGAGCAATGTAATGCATATCGGTATCATAATTAATATGGCTATCGCTTAATTCGTATATGAAATTCAGAATAAAATTTATCAATTAGATACTGAATATTAGGGGAAAAAGTATTATAATAGTATTCTACAGTTTTCGAATATTTCTAGGTATCGCCGACTCAGCTAGGTATTACGTGAACGATCCAAAGTGAAGTGAATGTACGTACAGTACAAGACATAACTATAGCGCAGTTACGTAAATAAAAATGTTGACTATTTATTTTGCTTAATTTAATTTTGATTTTTTTTTTTTTCTTATAAAAATGCAGCTCAGTCTACAAGAAACAACAACAACCAATTCAACAACCCTTACAAAAAAAATAAAAAATACGCAGTAGTATTGCCCAATCATTTCTAGTTCAATAAAGTGCAAGTTTTAAGTGACTGAAAATCATCCTTGATTTTTGGAAAAAAAATTCTGACTATGTTATGCGGTTTTCCCCATATAAAAAAATCTGAGCAAGCGTTATATGGACGAGTTTACGGAAGAGCGTCAGGAAACAAAATTTCCTAAAAGCAACGGTACTTTTCAGCCACATAAACCTTGACGTTTTTCTGTAAATTCGAATTAAAAATTTTACAATTTTTTGTAAACTTTGTTGAATTTTTCCCTCAATTTGAACATTGTTTGAAACCTGGATTTAACCGTTATAAACTATGTTTTTATTTAAATTAACCGTAGAACAGTCTTTAATTTTTACGACGTAAACAACCTTAGGGTCGTTTTTGACCCTGACTATTTTATTATGAATGCAAAAATCATACAAAGTTTTATTTATAAAAGAAAAGTTTAAAACTCATATTTTTATTCAATAATAAGGGAAAAAATTTTTTAATAATTTTTTAAACACTGTACACAAATATTTCTATTGTGAACATTTTTGCAAACATTTTGTTCGCATATGCAGCAGACTAATTCAAACTTGTTTTCTTTTGTGTCCGCTTTTTCTTGGACACACATTGTACATCTTCCACGTTTTTTAATTTGTGGTGGTATTGTTAAAGGTTGTCTAGATGATGGGCCAGCAGAAAAATTTACGGCTGGTGAGTCGGCATCAATTATTTTTCGTTTTAGTGACTGAGAAAACTTATTTCGTGTGCCTCTTGGTCTATGCTTCATATATTCCACTGCTAAATTTATACCAAGATTATGCAAATACTTTTTACGCGATTGTTTGCCATGCTTATCTAAAAACTCATGATTACATTCTTTATATAGTATAATATAAGCATTGAGCGCAGAAATATCCACTATGTTGGCAAAAACACACATCGGCCAGCGTTTTGTTTTTCGTTTGCAACTGTAACCTGATAACATTTTGTCAGCATTATCAACACCGCCCTTCGTTTCGTTGTAATATTTTATTATTGCTGGAAGCTTTTTGGGTTCAGGCCCAACATCAGGTGAATGGTGTAATGTACTCTGAACAATTGTGCATTTATTTTTATGGCTGATATACGAAACCAATGTAGTGTTTGTTGCAAAGGCAAAAGAGGAGGAAAAAAGAGGTTGCTTCTTTTCCAACAAGAGCTTAGGTGGAATACTCCGCTTATTTTTTCGCAACGTTCCAACCATTGTCAATTTTTTTCCCAACAGTTTTTGACCTAATTCATATGACGAAAAGAAATTGCCCATCGTTATATTGTGGCCTTTTAAATCCCGAATCAAATCTAATACTACGCGTTGGCCCTGGTTACGCTCCGGTAAAGCACCCGTCGATCTTCCCAAGTAGGACTGTATGTTCCATACGTAAGAAGTTTTAGCACACGCAAAATTTTAATCCATACCTTTCAGGTTTGCTCGGCATGTACTGCCTAAATGCGCAACGGCCATGAAAACCCAACAATTGTTCATCAATAGTGACGCATTCACCAGGGTTATAAAAGCAGAAGCAAATCAACCCATTTTTCCCACAATTCACGAATCGGTGCGAATTTATCATTTGATGAGAGTTGATTTCTTCTGCGATTAGCTGTGTCGTCAAACGTAAGGACTTTTGTTACATACAGAAATGTGCGTAGGGACATAATACTTCTAAATATCGGCCGACCATAATCTTCATCAAACAAATCTTCCACACGTACATCGTTACGAAATTTGGAACACGGTATCGTTACGAAATTTGGTTTTGTAAATTTTACAGAATGCCGGCATTATACAAACAAATACGTGTAAAAATTTAACGAATACCAAATAACAAAGTTGCGTGTGAAAACCTCTATTATATTTTTCCATTTTGAAAATATCATGCTATCATCTATAATACATAAAACATGCCATGATCATATGTATACATATAAAAACTATTGTCGGTCGAAAACGACCCTAAGATCGATAGAGCTCAAGTCAATATTTAGTTAAAATATTTTGTCAAAATATTGCTTTTATTAAACTTTTTCAATGCTTTACCCACCCAGCAACAAAGTCACAGAGTATTGGATAAATATATTAAATCTGAAGTGGTTAGTTTGTAGCTTAAAATGTAAGTTTGATCGAAAACGACCCCAAGACTGTTCTACGGTTAAATTAAGCAAAATAAATTGTTAGAAGTAGTGCTGAAAATGATCATAAACTGAAAGTGATTTACAACATTTCCAAGTGAACATGAGAAAAGGTCAAATTAAAATGCAAATAGAAAATAAGAAAAAATAAATTTTAATTTAAAAAGCGACAATTACAAATACGACTAATATTTATAAATTGCAAAAGCGTCAAATCGATATGCGAAATGTTAATTTAAAAGCGTCAAATTAAAATGCAAAAGTCTCGGAAGAAAATAACAAAGTGTCAAATGATAAAGCGAAACAATAGCGACTTAAATATTTAGATAAGCTCGTGGATGGAGCAAAGGCCAGTATTGCGGGCAAAAATTAGGGCAGAGCAACATCCTAGCATCATCGTTCCATGTGGATCCAATCACCCTTCAAGATTCGTCGATGGGCACATAACCAAACTACAAACCAAACCTATTGACTTAAGGAAGGATTTGCATTACAACCAGGCAGAGTTGCCGATGAAGTCTACTATGGTAGACTTGAATAAAGCAACTACTACATATAGTGAACAATTGTTCCAAACAAAGAAAATGTGACAACAAATGTGGAGATCTTAATCCGAGATACCTGCCCTAAATTATGCAGAAAGGAACTACCTTACGATGTTAGAGAAAAGCGAGCTAGATCTGGGCATTTACACAGGAAATGCGCGACCGTTCTCTTGGCCGCTACGTCTACACCGATAAATACTTCTTCTGGTGTTTACTTCCTACTAGCTCATCGCTTCTCTCGTTACCTTCGATTTCTTTAGGCCCGGGAACCCTGATTACAGAAATTTCCAGATTTTTGGCTAATTAGCCAATCAATTATTTACAAGCACCGACTACCTGTGAGCTCATATTTTGTGCCGCTTTATTTGGTTATCTTACCCGTTGCGTGCCTGTCTTCAAGCGATTTGCAGGTTAACCAAATCTCGACAACTTCTACCTGGAATGCACTGCAGTATCAGGGGAGTCTGGATAGCACCAGGGATGATTCGAAGTACATACTAGCTCCAATTCCAAAGTTCAGCTTTTTAACCGTCGGCCAATCTTTTTATGCCCCTACCGGCGAGAGTCTCATCCCCTACCAGGGAGAGTCTCACCCCTCTTCCAGGCAATTTTGCTTTGAAATACAGCCTTAATTCTGCGCTCAGATTCCATCATGTGAGCCCTTGCTGTGTATACGTCCAGCGCCCAGATTCCTAGAGTTTTTGTGGTGTTTGAATGTCAATTGGAAGCAGGTCTAAATGGGCTCCAAAGCCGCCGTGGAATAAGTGCGACAGGCTCCCGTGGTACCAAAACAGACAGAGTGTTGAACTTGCTGTAGACTTGTGAGGTTGTAGTTCTTCCGGGTGGCTTCCCATCAGACTAAAGAGTTATACGTTAGCCGTTTGAATTAGTCCAGCTCCCTACTCCTATGCAATCACATGAATTGCCCCATCACTATTGTCATAGTTACAGAGCCTAAAACTATGCCGCAAAGAGCTGATACGAAGATATAAAAACAAAAATGTGTTTGCATATTGATTTTGTATAACGAAGTTCTTATCCCAATACTGATGAGATGAATATTGCGATTGGAAAATAGTTGGCGTGCAATTTATCTCCAGAGTCAACTTTCTCGATGCAGCGCAGTTACTCTACGCACTTCGTTGAAATTGCAGAATCACTAGCGCCTAAAATTAGCTCAAATAGCCGATATGAAAAATATCATAAATAGTAATTTAAATATTTAAAAGGCCTTTCCGCCATAAGCCTAAGTTATTACGCGCTATTTATGAAGCCTACTTTAAATTATGCCCATGTCATGCTCATATGCGCCTAAAAGTAGATATGCAATAATTTTTCAAAACTAAATATATATGTAGAATAATGAAAACAGTTTGTCGCACCAGCGCAGCTGCAGCTGAAATGCTGCATTAATTTTCTCCTCAATTCTTCTTTTCATTGTTATCGTTGTCTTGCTGTTGCAACAGCACTGCGACATATCTCGTTTGTGCGGAGTTTGCATGCCGCTTTTGTGTTTTTTGTTTGTTTGTTTTTTGAGCACGCAAGCTTAGGATGCGACCAAGGAAATGATGGCGCACTGTGAAATGCCAACTGCAGCAGCATGACAGCCGTTTAATGTGTTGCAGATGATGTTCAACCAAAGGCAAGAATGAAATGCAAAAAAAAAAAACACATAAGAGAAAAAAACCGAAATATAACAACCGAAAAGAAAATTATAATAATCATAAGTAGGCGAAGTATGTAAGTAAGTAAGAAAAGTACTTATGCATTTTATTTACATATATATGTATCTATGTATATGTATATTTTGTTGCTACAACTTCACCTAGAACAAAGCGAAAATATCGTTGGCATAGTGAAAAGAAATGACAACAGTAAAAGAAAACAAAACAAAAAAAAAAAAATAGTAGAAATTGTGGCATGACCGTTTAGGCATCAGGCACTTTGGGTGCGCTGTGGCAAGTGCGCGAAAGAGTTTAAAATTTATGATAATTATGCATTTTGAATATGAAAATTATTTTTTCACTTTTAAGACTACTTTGGCCGTCGCTGCCACAATTTCGCGCTATTATTATTATTCTCATTTTATGCACATTCCCATACTTTTGTGGTTGTTATTGTTTTGCCAACTGTCTAGCAATTGCTGGATGCTACGGCCCAACACTCTGTTTTTATTTTTATTTTTATTTATTTTTTTAATTTTTACACTAAAATTTATGCGAAACAGTTGTGTTGTCGGCGACATGCAGAGGAAATGTAATGAAAATGGGAAAAGTTGCGACAACACTTGCAGCTGTAACAACACGCCCGGTAACTGACAGCCGAGTGGAAAAAGGTCGCTGCTCGCTAGAGTAATAACTAAATGTTGTAACATCTGCGTTTGTTGTTCGTGTTGTTGTGGTTTAATATTTTGAAATGGCCAGACCAAAGTGGGCGTGCGTTAACTGGACGAGAAGTTCGTAAGGAAAAAGCTAGTTGTGGTTCAAAGGCTTTTTCAAAAACTTTTCCTGCTCAGCCACGCTGATTAAGTGTTGTTTTATTTTTTGTTTGTTTTTTCACTTTTTTTTTTGATTGCATGTAGAAGTTGTCTCGATAGTATGCTAAGCACTTGGCAATTGTGCAAGTTTTTTCTTTTTGTATGTACTATGTATTTTTTTGTATAGCATTTATATTTATAAAAACAATTAGAGTAGGTCCAAAGTTGGAAATTATTTAGAGGGAATGCGAAAATGCTAATAATTGTCTGATAAATATGAAAATAAATGGATAATACTCTTTTGTATAAGCGTGTGACAATAATATTGCTTCGAGAATTCGGAAAACAATTTTTTATTAAAATTTTTACACATACACTTAGAAAAAATATTCTCTGGCGCTAGGAAAAATTACCTTATTCTAAAGAAAAATTTCTTTGTAACGGCTCCCAAGACATAGTTGATTAAAAAAGAACAATTTGATCCAGTTGAAGTGGAACACATTTACTTTCTTTGTTTTAAGCCGATTTTTTTAACAGTTTTGTTTTAGTTGTTTTGAGGAAATGAGACTTTGCTCAGTTTGAAGAAATCCTATATAAGACATTTATATGTAATTTTTTGGATATTTACATTTGTTTTAATGTTAATCTTATACTTATTCTTGTTTTTTTTTTTTAACACGATATGACAAAAAGTGCCCTTGACATCTAATTATATCTAGTTTTCTGTTTGTATGTCAAATGGTGGCGGCGCAAAGATTGCTTTGGTTTAAAAGCCAAAACTCAAAACTATTTAAAAAAAATTATTACTAGTATTAAGCATGAACCTGCATAAGTTTACATATTGTGGTAATTCTTTTCCAGTTATTAAGTTAAAAACAGTAACGCTAAATTAAGAAAATTAATTTCATGTTTTAAAGAAATACTTTTTTTCTGAGTGTACTTATTTGCTTAAAAATATAAATAAACTAGCTAGCCCGACAGACGTTGGTTGCCTTGTGCAAAGTTTTATAAATTTTTTCTGTTTTTTATTTTGCAAGTTAGAGTTTTCTCTAACTTTTGTGAACTTGTGGAAAATGTAAATAGGTAGTAAAATAGATCACGCGATTCAAAATATTCCCCATCTACAACAATGGCGATACCGTCAATTGTTGGCACATTGAAACGGCTCGTTTGTTCGCCTACAGCTGTCTTATCAGCTCTGATTATAACTTTTTGATTATCGCATGACATCTGGTCAATTGCGGGTTCAAACAATGAAATCAATTTGTTATTTTGAGGACAATAAAAAACTGCAGTTGGTCTAAAATTGGTCTTCTTAACGAACTTCTGTGTGCAGAATGCCAGTATACTTCTTGTTGGGAATCGCCCATGAAATAATTTTGTAGAAATTTGTGGTCTGTGTTCGGATGTGACAATAGAGAACGTGGTCGGTGGAATATTTGACCTTTGATGTGCAGCATGTAATAATTATCGCGATGATGAGTACTTCGGGGAAGTGTCGAATGTATCATGCGATTGCCTTATATTATTCGATGCAAATTCATTCTACGCAGATCATGCTCATTTGGAGTCTCCTTTTCGCGTCTTGTGTGTCCCTTTGTCATATTGCTCAGTAGCTTACCTAAATCGTACTGCATTATTTCGAGATTTATACCTTATATGTCTCCGCCTATTATGGGTGGCGTTAAAAAGCAATTCAATATGAATGCGAAATTCTGTGTATGTCGAAAAGTAAATTTTAGTAAATACAACTTATCTCCACTATCCGAGGCTGTACAACTAATTTACGCAACTGTGTATATGTATCACTTAAAATTTACACTGCGGAACAAATATTTCAAAAAAAAAACCTGCGTTCATGATTTTGTTAATAGTTTTTATTAACATTAGTAGCAGGCTTACGAACTGTGGTTTTACTTTTTTTGGATTGGCTCTAGTTCTTGAGATAAGCGAAACTTAAGAGATTAATGAAAAAAAATTATATGACTCAGTTCCAGTTGTATTAATTTAATTATTCCTCAATAAGTTTTGTTATATAAATTATTAAAATTATTAAATGTATGTTGCTACACAATGGAAATAAACTTGCTTCGGTTCCAATCGGTTATAGTACCAAACTAAAAGAAGAATACGAAAATGTAAAAATTGTTTTAGCAAAGATTTTGTATGCACAACATAAGTGGTCAGTATGCGTGGACTTGAAGATGGTGAATTTTTTATTGGGCCAACAAAGTGGGTATACTAAATACCACTGTTTTATATGTTTATGGGACAGTCGTGCAAGAAATGAACATTGGATTAGAAAGGACTGGAAGGTGAGAGAAAATATGGAGGTAGGAACAGCAAATGTGGTTCATGACCAACTGATAAGCCGAGAAAAAATCATTCTTCCACCACTTCACATCAAGCTTGGGCTAATGAAACAGTTCATCAAAGCCCTTGATAAGACAGGTGACTGTTTCGAATATGTGTACAAAAAAATTTCCAGTCCTTAGTATGGAAAAATTAAAAGCAGGAGTCTTCGATGGTCCTCAAATTCGTACCCTTCTAAAAGACACTGAATTCTTAAACCATATGTCACAAATTGAATCTGAAGCCTGGCTAAGCTTTGTTTATGTAGTCAAACATTTTTTGAGAAATCATAAATCACCAGACTATACAAAACTAGTTGCTGATATGCTTCTCAATTTTCGCAAATTAGGAGCTAAAATGAGCATTAAATTACATTATTTGCATAGTCATTTGGGCAAATTCTCGGACAACCTAGGCGATTACAGTGAGGAACAAGGGGAACGGTTCCACCAGGACATGAAAATACTGGAAGAAAGATACAAGGGCCGATGGGACGACCACACGATGGCAGACTACTGCTGGAACTTAATACGGAATTGTCCTGGGCAACGACATCATAGGAGGTCCTTCAGAAAAAGTTTTTTGTAATTTTTTTAAAATTGATTAATGAAAAGAATATATTTTTTATTATTTTTACACAGGCGCGCAATAAAAATATAATTTAGTAAATCCATATTGGTATTTTTAATTAGGTTTTTTCGTGAAATACTTAAAAGTCTTTATCTGAAAAACTAAAGCCAATTCGACAAAATTGACATTATTTTCGTAATCAGCGCCCCCAAATTACGCTAACGGCAATTGATTATCATCGGTGATTGAATATCAAAACTATAACTGTATTACTTTACATATTTTCGAAATCGCCGTAGCTCGAAGGGCAAATCGCGATCACCAGCATTTGCCTGCTTGAGCCGAGGTACCTCAAATCGAATATTAAACATGACACGCGGGAAGGTAAAGATGTAATCAGCGACACAGCGACAATATTTAGAAAGAAAAAGCAAAAAAAAAAACAAAAAAAAAACCAAATAGGTTCGTGTACAAACCAAGTAGAAATAATTATACAAATATTATTTTTGGAAGCATCTTGAACCCAGCCATCTGTCCTCATATTTATTAATTAATTTTCGTCTCAAATATGAACCAAATCGGTCCAAAAAAAAAAGATGTTTACGAATATGTTGACTTTAGCTCCACCTATCGAGTACAGTTTTCCCCAAAAATGTGTTTCTTGCACAGCCAACCTGCATGCTGAATATGAACCAAATCTGCCCATAAATATGATTTTCGGAATATCTAGACTACAGCGCCATCTAGCGGGTCTAGTTTTCCACAAACTTTTCACTCCGCATAGCCAACTAATATATCGAATATGAAGCAAATTGACCTATAAATAGGACTTTTAGAAAAATGTCGACCACAGTGCCACCTACCGGCAATTTTTATTTTTCCCGTCTTTCGCGCTTCATCAGGTAGTCTGCACTTTATTGTACATAAAGCATAGACGCAGGTGTTACCAATAAATCTTATATATAAAAATCTAGTGTCACCGTATTTGTGTTCGAACTCCTCCGAATCGGCTCGACAAATTTTGACGAAACATTGTGTGTATATTTGGAAAGTATGAGAATAGGTAGTAAGGTATGTTTTAATTGCGTGCGGGTTGCCAATTGTTTTAAAAGTCAAAATGAATTAAAATATACACACGTTATATGACATATTCAAAATTTGGGTGTCCAGGGTTCGGAAGCAATTATTTATTATAAGGGTTGCCGGCTGTTCAAAAAATCGAATTAAATTAAATTATGCAGAAGTTATATGAAATATAAAAATTTGGGTGTAAAATGCTTCGTTTTTGCGTGGAATAGGTTTATACATACATTTTTGGAGAGGGATGCCACCTTTTCGCAACGTCCAATTTTATTAATCTATATTTTATAAGGGTTGCCAGTTGTTCATTAAAACTATTATCACTACGACTACTAATTACTACTACTACTATAGCTAGTTACTGCTGCTAACACTACGACTACTATTGCTATTTCAACTAAATACTACTACTATTTTTACTAACTTCTACTACTATTTTTATTTATTTCTACTCCTATTTTTACTAATGCAACTACTAATAATTCCGATTATTTTGACCGATGCTACTGCTTATCCCTACTACTATTTTTACTAATTTCTTCTACTATTTTTTACTAATGGTTCTGCTAATTACTACAACTATTTTTTTTTTGGCTAATTTCTACTCCTATTTTTTACCAATTACTTCAACTATTTTTACTTATGCTACTAATAATTTCTACTACTATTTTTACTAATGCTACCTCGAATTACTATAACTATTTTTGCTATTTTTTTAAAATAAATTCTACTACTGTTTTAATAGTTACTTTTACTTTTTTACTAATGATACTAAAGCTAATAATTTCTACTATTATTTTTACAAATTTATACCACTAATTATTACTTCTTCTTTTACTAAATTCTACTACTATTCTTATTAGTGCTACTACTAAGTACTATTTCCTGCTGTTAGTATTAAGTAGTAGTACTATACTACTACCGTCTACTACCATTACTACTCGCATATTTGACTCTATATTTCTTTATGAGGTCGGCAAAGAAGCTTTACTTTCAGTTAACGCTTTTAGTGGAGGAGTGTTTTCTTTTTGTTCTTCGCATCTGTTCAACGTTCGCTTATTGTGTATTTATTATGAGCCCAATATTTAGATAAATAAATTGTATACTATTTATATTTTTGTGAATCTATGTGGTTTTGTTTTTTAAAATTTCCGAGGTAAAAGGCAAATTGATAAAGAGGAATTTTTATACCTGCCATTATATGCAAAGTAATTTTAGCTAAATAAATAACTTGTTTAATAAGCTAACCGTCGCTAGTATAAGAAAAACAACTTATTTTATATCTTAATAAATTTTGTAATTTAAACGCTTTGTTGTCATCTTTTGTCTACATATGTATAGACATATAATCTGTATATATTTACTCGTACTTATATACCTGTTAAACACATCAGCGAATTTAAAATCATTCAGAAAATATTTAAAATAAACTAAACATTTTAAATATGTATATGTATTCATTCATAAAATATACGCGCCTCCAACATGTTGACTAATTGTGGGATTCAGAAAAATTCTGAGTATGTCAGCGGTGTAAAAAGAAACAAAAGAAAATTAAATAAATGAAAGTGACTAAGGCAATGTGAACAGCGTAAACGCGGGAATGCGAGAATGGCGGCGGCACAGAGGAGCGCATCTGCAAAAATGCATGAGCAATTGTAATTGACGTAAATTTATTTACAATTGTGTGAATATTATTATTATATGTATGTACATGTAAATATGTAACATTTGTTATTGTTGTCTACGGTTTTTGTTCGCTTTCGAATTGATAATGATGACTAATAAAATTCGCTTTCAATGCGTTTGCCTTTGAGTTGAAGTTTAGCCGGTAAGGGGATGAAATGCAATGAGTTGTTATGACAAATCTGAAAAGAAATTTTTTTTATGTATGTATTTACGTATGCATGTTGGGATGTGTGTATGTGTGTTCTTTAACAAGCTGAAGCTTTTTGCTAGTTGTAACTCATGATAAATAGTTTTTTTCTTTATTGGTATATTTTTTTGCGCACTCATGTTTGTTTCATTTCTTAGGAGTTGTATTTTCTTTTTTTTCTTGAAAATTGCTTAAATGAAACGATTTTAAAAATCCCTAATATTAAGCTTGCTCATATTGAAAGGGTTTAAAATTCATTGCAAAACTAGTCAAGAACTAGCCGACAGTAGAAAAATTATCATTCTGAATTTAACTTAGATTTTTTTTGATCCCGTAAAAAATCCTTTTGATTGCACATAAACAAATCATATTAAATTTGTTGCCTGAAGTTTTGATGAAACTAATTTTACGTACAATTTTTAATAACACTTTTGTGTTCAACTTATTTTCCATGTCTAAATAAAAACAGAAAATCCATAAAAAAACCCGCACAAGTAAAGAAAAATAAATTTTTTTCTATCCAAATTTCTTTAGTAATTTTGCAGCTCAAGGAGCTTATTTTAAGAAAATTTGCCGCAACTCAAGTTATTTTTCCAAGCACAAGAAATAATAGGGCATTTCACGTTTAAATGCAAATATCCTAGCGTCACGGCATTTGTAAATTACCATGGCAACTCAAAAACCAAATGAGTAGTGCATACATCTAAGCTTAGCAAACGCATCAAAATATTCAAATAGTTTAATGGAAAATATTTTGGTTTTTTACTTGGCAGCTGCAATTTGGGCCTTAGGAAATGATTTTTAAGTTTTTTCCAAATAATCCAAATGCCGTTTCAAAAAATTATTTTACAATAATTTAAGAATTAAGTAGATGCATCCCTTATATTATCAACACGGCGAGCAGAGGTCGTTTAGGTTGGAATAGAGTCAATATTTCAATTTAATTAAAATAGCGCATATGTATATTTCGTAAATTAAACATTGATTTTCCGATTTATATTAGGTGTAAATTAGTTTAGTTCATATAGATCTCTTTAAATTATTCTCTAAAAACTGCACTTTAACAGACTTATTTATTACAAACAAAACTCGAATATATCGATCAAATTCTTATGTCATATGCCATAGAAATGTTTTCAAAAATTTCTAATTTTATATTGATTTATAATTTTTTCTTGTTTCAAATCGAAAAAAAAATATCACGCAATATATCAATTACATATGATAGAAAAATTTTAAATCGATGAATAACGATTATTTTTGATCGAAAAAAATAAGAATTAAAAAAAAACGATCAAACATGACCGAAAAAAGAACACAAGAAAAACGATAGTTTTATTTACTGGACGAAAAAATAGAAATCACAAAATAACGATGAAAGTGTAATTTTTCTCAGTAAATTACTTATTTTCGTTCAAATTACTTCGCGTAAACCAAGTGTGTTCACACTTATTATACCCAATTTATCTTCATAGCTCCTGGTGGCTTCGCTCTTTGACCAAAAGAAAATATTTGTGTACATTTTTAATACATTTAAATTTTATTGGGATTCCATTTTTTTTTAAACTACAATTACGAAAAAATGCTGCTAAAGTCACCATAAATCATGAAATGGTTGAGTTAAATGATAATATCTCTAAATGTATCCTACATTTTAGTTACGGGAGAACATATTTTTCGATTATCATCGATAAAATTTAGAGCCGAACTTGATTTGTTCGTGATTTAGTTATTGATTTACGGTAAGACAATTTATTTCATCTTAATTTATTGACAAATTTTTTTAAGAAATTACTTAGTTTCATTGTAGTTTGCTCGTAAAGTAAGAATGAGCTTTAAATTACGATAGTGTTTCCGGGCTTTTAGGTAGATATGAAATAATAAAAATTTTATAAGGAACAATATTTTATAATTCATCTAAGCAGTAGCTTTTCAAAATATTGTGCTTATGGTAAAAAAAAGAGCCATTGTGACGGCCTTAAGCTTTAAGTAAGTGCCGGACTATAAGTTTGCTTCGCAGAAATGATATCTACATATTGGCCTTTCAGAAAAATATCTTAGTTACTATTTTTGTACAGTGTTATTAGTGAATATTAATTTTCTATTGAATGGAAATATCAGTTGTGATGCAAAAATATTTGTGATTGAGAAAACTGGTTATGAAATAAAATTAGTAGTTAATTAAATTTTTTAATGAATGCTCAAATATTATTAATCATCTGTGGAAAATCGATAAAGAAAAAAATCCACAATATAAACAAAAAGAATTACTCGTAGTTAGGGTAGGTAAATTTAATAATGAATTAAAAACCTGAGCAAGTGGAATATTTGCAATAAACAATACAAAAGTTAGTTGTGAATATCTAAGCTGCTCAGTTAACATATTCTACAAATGTACATCCATACATACATACGTGTACTTGTTGCCGTCCAACTGGTCAAACAAGTCAGAACACAAAACACTGGGGCATTCAGTCAGTCAGCCACTCAGTCAGTCAGCCAAATAAGATCGAGAATACTACAAACAAATTTCAAACACCCAGTCGATTTGTGCGATGAGTTCACTGAATTTTGCATTCCTTAGTTGCATTTACCAATATTTACCAATGCCAATGCATTATGTACACAAACAATACAATACAATACACATTCATTTACTCACTCATTTAATCTAGCAACAAATCTTGACTTCTTCCTTCGCCTCTCATCCAACGCGTACTTATATTTCACTCACCCATTCGCTTTATCACAGCACTCATCGAGGCATTCATTCATTCATTCATTTATTCCTGAGCTGCTGCAAGTTTATTATGCGAATTGTTGTACATTTTTTCACACAGCAATTATGGTATTTAAATGTCAGCGGGCAAAGCAAGAATGCAAACAAAAAAAAAAAAAAAAATGGTAAAAAAATAGAAAAAATAAAATAAAAATAGAAATAGAAAATATAACAACAAACGGCAACGAACCAAAAGCTACATAGCGCAGACCAAATAGCAGCAAGTGGAAATACCAGATGCACCAATGCAGTGGCATTGATGCTTGCAAATTCTCAGCCACTCTGCTGTGCCACTCCACTCACCAAAAAAAACCAAAAAAAAAAAAAAAAACGTATTGCTTTTGTGTTGTTTTTTTCCCTGATGTTGTTGTTTTAATTCAGCATTGAGGCTGCACAGCTGCATTTGTTGAATGAATATGCGAATACAACAACAATAACAGCAACACATGCTATTAGCTAGCGCTAGACAATTGCAAGATGGACATCGTACCGAGACAGTAACAAAAGCAAAGCATTGTAAAAAATAACTAACTAGGTGTACATAGTTGAACTGCAAATAAGTAAGCAGCAACAACAACAAGCACAATGGTAATGAAAAAAAAAAAACAAAAATGCAAATAAATATTTTTAAAATTCAAAAGCAATAACAAAAAGTTAGTATAAGTAAGTGATGCCAGCCAAGTACCAAGTAACACAACATGCTTGCAATTATTATCACTCAGCTGCGCAACTATTTACATATCTATACTGTGTGGCTGTTTGTTTTTAGTTTGGTATGTACCCTGATGCAAACATCCATGCAAAATGTACGCCACGGCGTATGACTAATGTGCAGTTCCCCATGGCACAAGTGTTGTAAATATAAATAGGCGCTCCGCAAACCCCCACACACACACACACACCCGTACACCAATATAGCCAAAACGCCATTTGGTTAGCATTTTTTATTTTTAGTTCTGCCTGTACATTAATTTCACTTACTTAAATTCTTTTTTATTTTTTTATTTAGTTTTTATTTTTTTGTATGCATTTTAATTTGCAATTTTATTGCTTTTCTGCTTGGTAATCTTGTCATTAAAAATAGCAAATGTGATGATGTGAAAAAAACCAACTGCATTTTTCATAACATGTATTTAATCGCTTGTATTTATTGTTGTTGTTCTCGCCATATTAATTATGCACATTTGTATGCTGTAGCCGAGTTGAGCGTCTACAGTGATTTACATGCCAATGCCCGTTTAGGTATTTAGGCACTCAGTCAGTCGGTGCGTCAGTCGGTCAAGCATTTAGATAGTCAAGTTAATGGTATAATAATGATACGTTATATAATACAGTGGTGGGGAATTTATATAGATTAGATAATGATAAATTTTACCAACAAGAGTTGAAAAAAAAGAAATTAATTATACAATTTTAGAAGAAATAAGAAACATATACTCATATAGAAAATTGGCGGTACATATTTCTCATTATTTGAACGACTTCTTCCAATTTGTTCGGTAGAAATGCACTCGGGGCTGATTGATTTTACAAAAATATGGAACAAATGCTAATTATGGTCCCTAAACTGGAAGAAATTCGAAAAGTGAGCCTTTGTTTCTAATTTTAATGTTATACATATTTGTTTGGTATAAATAACAAAATATGTTTTACTAAAAACAAAGCTGTACAACTTTAACTGTTAGTTAGGGAATTAAAATGCTTTTAATCTGATATATAAATTTTTAAATAAAATATATTAGAATATGGTAGGTTCGGGTAAATTGACAGCCGCTTACGTTTTCTCTCTAACAGAAAATTCAAATAGTAGGATTTTTTAATAATCCTCATTGCTTGAAACGCAAATTTCGTGGGAAATTAAAAAAAAAAAACAACCGGCCATTTACTTCTATAAAACACAGTTATTTGTCTTACCTCATTACTAGGTATTAATTTCCCTCCTGCTAACGAACAAGCTAAGGATCATAATCCTCAATCAACAGAATACTCCTCTTTTCTCCACACGTAGTTTGGTAGAACACAATTATTTTTTTTTACCGTAATATTATATTATACTGATTTTCCCAGCCGCTGTCTACTGCGCAATTTTTTTTCGCCAACAATAAAATTAAAATAAAATTTTTCGCAGTATTTAAAATTTTTATATGGTTATTTGCAGTTTCTCTAGTAAAATATATTATGTACTTATCAAAAATCATAAATTTGCTTCTATTAAATTATTATACCGTGAACAGCAATAATACGATTTATGTTTCATAATCGAAAAAAATAAAAATAAAAAAATATCTGTCATATGCGGACAAATTTAACTCTAAAATATCATTAAAATTTGATAATAATTATCAAATGTGATCGAAAAAAAATTAAAAAATATCGATTATTTTTTATCGAAAAAATAATATTTAGAGAAAATCGATTAATTGTGATCGAAAAAATAGAAGTCACAAGATAACGATCATGTAATGATTTAAAACAAAAAAATCTTCTAAATAATAATAAGGTCAGATTTGTATAGCATATGATATAAGTTTTAGATCGATATATTCGATATTTGTTTTAAACGAGTTCTTCTCAATAAAAGCAAACATTTGTTATGATTTAAATTATTAAAAAGGACACACACAAAAAATTTGTTTTTTTTTTTTGTAGTTCAAAGATGGACCGTGGAGCGTATTCAGCATTTATGCCGAAATTTCTAGTTTAATTCAACATGGGATTCAAAGTTTATAAAACTAACTACAGATCTGAAATTATAGGAGTACATATTGTAAATATTGAATGTAAACTAAAATTAAAATTTCAGCAAACTTCCAAATCAAGTAAAAAATCGAAATCCAAAACTAAAAGAAATTTATACCGGGCATTTCGCGCCAAAGCCGATTTTTTAATAATTCTTAATTTTATAGCAATAATTGATAGAGACCTCCCCAATTTTTTTATTTGGTTTTTTTTAGCCAATTTTTGGGATAACGTAACGTTGCGAAAAATGGGTTGGTTTTATATCAGATTTTAATTTTTCAAGACATTTGCGGTATATAAAATAAAATAGAATTTTTTCCCGTATTCCTATAAGATTATAAAATATTGAATAAAAAAAGCGGATCGATTTTCTTGAAAACTTTTTCTAAAAAGTTATTGCCCAAATTTTTGCCCTATTCTAATAACGGAAAATAACAATGGGATTTATTTCATTTCGTTGACTCTTTAAAATTTATATAGACTTCAAAATATTTGAATTAACCGAACAGGAATAAGGAGTATTGTCTTTAATCCTGGGTTATATCTTCTTTCAAAAAACATCGGTGAAATTATCAAGCAGTGAATATTTTCAACATTTAAAAGCGAAGTCAATAACAGGGTTACAACAATATCATTGCACTACCCCAAAAGGAGAAGACATTTTGAGATGTAAGAAATTTTCGTTATCATTAGAATCACAAAATCACTAAACCCTTTAAACGTGCAAGGGATTAAAAGGCACTTATACAAAATTTTACAAAATATAAAAAGTACATTATTCTGTCTACATATTTTCTTGATATCAATCTGCTAAGAAGCCCCTTTGAATTACTATACAAACTAATTTGAAGCCCACGTATGAAAAACCCACTAGTTTCATTCGGTCATTCAAGTCAGCCTAGATGAATAGGCGAATAAATATTTAAAATATATACATATATATATATATATAAATTTCTACGTATTTACAATTGTATGAGTATTTTAGATTTATTTTTAGCTTGGAAAATTTGTAATTGCTATTTTTTATACCTACATACTAATAGTTTTTTTTTTTGGCTTCACTCCAACGTAACGGAAAACAATCGCCTCTTGATTAATGAAAATTTGTCCGCATTCATTTGCGTAAAAGCTTTTTTAGCATTTGGTGATAAATGGGCAATAAACTAGCAAACAAAACATTTGTTATTTATCGGTTTATTTCCCAATACTTATGATTAAAATATTTTCTACACTAGACAAACAACACATGGAGATGATAACACTACTAAAAATATCTCATTGATACTGACAATGATTTAGTTTACTAAAAATATTTCTAATTTAAAACAAAGTTAAAACGTATATGGCGAAAAATGCTTTTTTCTTTTTATGTCGCCACAGTCTTATTGCAAACTGAATTCGTGAAATTGGCCGTGTATGGAGTGACATCAATGGTAGAGAAAGACTACAATCAAAATTCATCAAATTAGTTTCTTAATTTACGACTTTAACTAACTTTATGATTTAAAAAAATATTACGTTTTCATGAAGTACAAAAGCCAGTGTACAAATTATAAATTCAGTACACTAACCTGACTATTTTGGTATTCATTTCCGCTTCAACTTAAACTAATTATGTTGAACATGCATTTACAACTTTTTAATTGTAGCCCATACTCCAAATGCAAATGAGATTGAAGTGAAAAGTGGTGCGTTAAATTATTAAATTTTGCCTATTTTTCTTTACCTGTTTTTTTTTTTTTGTTTGCATACCTCAGTCCATACGTGTGCACGAATGCATAATTGACAATTGATTTGAGAATCGATATGGTTTAGGGGGTTTCATTGCTTTACTTTGATTTGTTTTTTTTTGTTTTTTATTTTGCCTGTATACTTCTAAAATAATTATTCTCAATCAGCTTAATTTGCATTTATTTTTAAAACATTAGAGCGAGTTTTCCCGTAATTTTTTTACTTCATTTTTTTTCAATGTTTATTTTTTTTTTATATGCTTTTTAATTACCTTATTGTTCGTCTGTGCGTAATCGATAAAATAACGATTTACTTATCGTAATTACGCTTCTTTGATTATTAAGCCTAAAACTTCACAAATTATCAACTGAGGGTAAACATAAACTTTTACTTATGATCTGACTAAACTATAGTTAACTAACTAGAATAAAATACTAATAGATATCTAAAAATCACAGCATTTAACCTTGGAGAACTCGCGCCTCATACTTAGAATCGCACCGATTGTTGCTTGATATAACAATTTAATTTTTTGTTATATTTAAATAGCTCCATATTTATTTGTCTATTACTACATATATTGTCAATTTCTTAGAGCAAGAATTATATATTTATTTAAAAAATTCAATTAAAAAAATTATTTAGATTCATTGAAATAAACTAAGAACTAGAACAAAAAATCGTGTTCTAAGTTCCGTATATTAACAAAAATATTTACTACAGCAAATTAAACAAATAATATACCACAAATCATTAATTTCTAAGGCTATTATATGTATGTGTGGCTTTCGAACCAGGTAGGACACATGTATCTTACATATTCCATACAGAGTACTTTGCCACATAAAATGCACCCATTTTTCGAAGACCTGTTTTAACTCCTCGGGCATAACTAACAAAAGCCAGTGTTTTCAGGCTAGGTTTCTAGATCGATAGCCAGATCAAAGCATCTCGGTATTCATCCAGCCATAGAGTTAAAACGCAAGTCTTGATTGGATTGTGGAAATTTATGAAAACAATTAGTCTCAGGTTCATGTTCATCTCTCTGAATGGCACTTGGGTCCCACTTTTAAGGTTTCCAGCTAGATCAGTCCGAGCGGCCTTATTGTTTCTTAGCCGCGCTATTGCCGTTCGAGTTTCGTTCAGGTCGGGTAACGGAACTACGAGTCCGTCCGTCATTGATTGGGGGTTCGGGTTCATCATTTTCAATGTTTTTCGCGCCATTACCACTATGCTGGTTGAGGAAGTGCTCCCTCCACAGTTTGGGTGTACTCTGGCTGTCGGTTATCCGGTCGCCGTTTTCATTCTTGGAAATTGCCCCGGGTCTTGAAACCTTTTGGAAGCCGCCGTACCTTCTAAATGAATTTTCGGGCGTTTTTCCTATCGACTAGCATCTCAAGCTCCTCGCACTCGCACATCTTGGACTCTCTCTTCTTTTCTCGGAAGATGCACCTCGCTTCCTTTTTCAACTCCCGACAGTTCGCGTTGCGTCCGATCAAAAAACAACTCCTGGAAATTCCTAACCGTATGTACCTAAGTCCCTGTCTTCGTCGTAACGCTCGCCGGTCCACCCATGATGGAAAATCACCGTGTAAATGCCGTCTAATATATAAATATATTTGATTTACATTTCAAAGCGAAAAAGGCATGGCTGGATCTCTTTGACGGGTGGAGGGTTAAAATAAAATGCAAAATTTTTTTTTAATACAAATTCAGATATTTGGCACAAAAATATTTAATTTGCAGTCGCGTTGGTTCATAAAATGCTCCCAAGAGAGAAAAACGAATTAAACCTCAAAACCAAAAGCAGAAGCATAAGAACGTTTATTGTAAATAATTAAAAAAATGAATGAAACCAGTTTCGAAATTTTGAATATGTGCATTTTTGATACTATCAAGTGTTAGTGTTAATAGATATATAAAACATTTAAAAAAACCGTAAATTTTTTCCTACTTATTTGCAGAACTGATTTAATCAGTGCACTATCCGGCAAACGCGTGATAAAAAAAAATATGCATAATTAGCTAGTCAATTTGAAAAAAAATTACCTCAGCTTGGTAATTTGAAAAAATTTTAAATTTCAATTTACTTTTCGTTCTGCACTCGGATACATACATGTAAGAGAACGACCGAAATTCGGCTTCGGACATGTTCGGCTAGCACAATTCGGTTCGGTTTCGGTTCGGCTTCGGTCTTCGGTCAAAAAAGTAACCGAACTTTGGCCGAATACTTGTAATTTTTATTAATATAAAATGCGAAATTTTTGAATACTTCTTGAAATCTGTAGTTTTTGTTGAAAAAAATATTTGTTTGATTTTTAAACCGTCTGCTTCTCCATCGAGTGTATCAGTGCTGCAGGTAAGATTTACAAGGTGAAAATGACACTAGGCTATTATTTTTACATTACAATATATAATTATTAAATTTCGAGCTTTAAAAATATAAGTTTCTTTTATTGTTGTTTTTTTTACAAAAATATTTCATTATGAATGTGGGATGTGTTGAAATCGATATGGATGTGATTTAAAGTAATTTAACTTTTTTAATAAAGAAAAACAAATTAAAATTTCATTGATTGTTCATGACACAGGCCGATAAGATTCCGGAACCAAAAACCAGAATATACTTCTCCGAAATATCCTAAGCTAAAAGTGCTAAAATCGGGAATTTTGCTTATATTTGAGGTATGTAAGCTCTTACCACTCTACCATATCCTATCCTTGTACCATTTTTTGAATACTATAAAGCACTTTTGAAAGGGCAAGGCTTTTATTTAAGGATATAAGTATATTTCGAAAACCTAACGTGTTGGAGCAACTCTGAGCTCAGATTCTTGTTCAGCGCACCGAAAACCTTTGAAAAAGTATACTCTGGTTTCTGGTTCCGAAATTTGTTTGAATTTTGTTGGCCTGTGCTATTTTACACTATGAAAATATTCGGTTCGTCTTCGACCCTAAAAATCAAAGTTCGATCGTTCCCTAATAAATACAAACATCTAGTTATTTATTTACTTATTACATTCAGTAAACATACCATAGACTTGATTAATTTCAACTCAACTGTCAACAAACAAACAACATAACCGGTTCACATCTCGACAAGCAACAACTAACCGCAATTCGTGTTGCCACATTGCTGCATTTTCTATAAATTGTTTCCCGCATTTTTTGCTCTTGTTTTTCCGACTCACAAACACACACACACACACACACACATACATACACGCAGCGCTCTTCCATTTAATCAATTCAGTTTAACCTGTACCATAAATCACTCGAACCAAAAACCCAATTCCAAAAATACACAATATTTTCATGACTGGTTTTATTTTGTTTTTTGTTTTTTCTCACAGCACTCACCAAACTCACTTTTTAAAAAATGCAGCTGAAATACAAAAACAACGCAGCCTACTATTAACGGCAGCAAATGTCAGCAACATTTTCAGCATCAAGCTAGTTAGTGTTTTTCATTATTTCTGCTGCGGCAACACTCACACAAACTACACACACACACACACACACGCACACGTATCAACAAAGCTAGCTAACAATTTTAGCCGGTTTTGAAGTGAAACAAGTTTTTATTGCCATGCTAAATTAATTTGAGCTGCGTTGTGCATTTTTTGTGTGACGGTTTTTTAGAAGTTACGCGATTTTTGTTTATAAACAGAAATTTCGAAATCAACAAAAAAAAAAAAGAAGAAGAATAACAGCAAAAACGCTTCGCAGGTAAAAAATAATTTGAAATTCCTACTGAAAGTGAAGCGTGGTATTTTGCCATCAGCGATAATAACAAAAAAAAAAAAACAAATTAAAATAAAATAAAAAATAAAAAAAAACTATCAAAAGAAGGTGTGACTTAACGTGAAATTTATGTAAGAGATGTTAACGGCCAATTTCGCTACACTTCTCAGCAACTTGTGTGCGTCCTGCTTTTTGTGACAAACTTATGTATGTATTTAATTTCTTATTCAAATTAATCTAACAAAAAAAAAACTAAATTTCCCGCAGCACAATGAAACTGAAACTCGAAAAAATTTTTGGTGTCATAATTTGCAAATTTTTATTTGACTTTTATATTTGTTGTTTAATTTATATTTTTGCTTAACTTTCAACGTTGTGGATTTCGCTGATCTCTTTGTGTTATTTCTTTTTTGGCTGTGTTGTGTGTGTGTGTTATGATGAAACAAACATAAGTACATATGCATGTAATTATATACATACATATATATGTGTATATATTTTTTTTGGGCTGCTATGACATCATACTGCCAATTTTGTTGACGTTTGTCACAGACAATTTTCGACAATGACTTTTAAATGGCCAAGTCGAGAATATTTTTTTACTTCAACGTTCATTTAATAAGCGAGCGTTTTCATAACTAAATATATGTATTAATGTAAATATATATGTAAACAAAATTTTAAAATTGCATGTGCCTTACCTGCCCTTTGTTTTTGGATTTTTTTCTTGTGTTTATCATCATTTTCTTAGTTTGTTTTTCACATTCATTTGTGAAGATTCGCATAACCCACGATACAATAAGTAAAGGTAGTTTCATTGCTTCTTCTTCTTCGCCGCCATCGCTCTCATTTGAGGTAAACTGTGCTTTTGACATTTCTTTTTGAAATGTAGCTACCATATTATTTAGCAAAAGTAAAAAGGTGATTGTTGACTTAAAAAAAAACGCATATTTCACAAAATTATTTTTAAAATTATTATTCGAATATTTTGTCGAGCTTTAAGTGTGTTTACTAATTCAAATTGAATATAAAATGGAAGGTAAATGAAATATTACATTGTGTAATAGATATATTATTTGTATCGTCGTATAGTAAGATGAGCTGCATACTTAGAGACTGCAAAAATTCCCGACTTCCGACGTTATCGCATATACGAGAAAAGCGGATGGCCGCGTACATTATAACTGCAGAAGTATTATCAAAATTGGCATTTGTTGTTGCGACCACTTTTCCGCGAAGGATTTCAACCCAATGAACTTCAGAGCGGCAATATGATAAACAATAACTAGAGGATATACTTATCTTCTTTAAATGATATGGAATTTGATAGTCTTAAAAATTTTGGGGCCTATTTCATATCAAAAATGAAATTTCTAAACTATGGGCACCAAACTTTCGATAAGACTTAATCAACCTTGTGTATGATGGGTGATATATAAAACCAACAGTAGAGTACTGTATAATAACGACTCTTTTTTGAGTTCGGGAAATTTCTGCAAAATCATTTCATTTCGAACAAGCGCGCCCATCTTGGCAGCATATTGAAAATATTTTTCGCAGTTCGTCTGATTCCATAGAACCTTCTCGCTCATGCTTTGCAGAAAATGATACGTACCTTTCAAGTAGAATTGACACAAGGTGGTGTTACAAGAATAACTGATTTAATAATTTGATATCTACACCGGATATCAGCCAATGCGATAGAGCGAAATGTTTTGTTTGCATTTAAATTACCATTTTTTATATTTTCTTGCCTTAAAACATTTTGAAGAAAATGAATTCTGTGTGATTTTTTCTTTTTTTCTTCATAACATCCTACTATACAGAATCCAATAACAAAATAAATGGAATTTATTTTTTTATGTACATACAGCGGCGAGAAGAACTGGGCGAACCCATTTAGATCACTAGCAAGATTTTTCATGATCTATTTTTTTTTGCTAATTTTATAGACAAATATAGTTGTTCATACAATAACAAAAACTATGCAAATTAATCTTCCAAATTTTATATACAATTTATAAAAACTCATTAAATTTTGTAATTTTTTAGAAGCACGTTTAACTATTTTGTGGGCGTGCAGTTTTAAAGCCTATTTAATTTTGGTCCGATGCAAGTTTGAAGTGGCCCAAAATTTACGCTGATTTTTTATAATTTTATAAACATTTCCATTGACAGTATTCAGCATTTTCTGCCACATAAAAAATGTACTTGTGTAGTCGATATATGACCAATAATTTAGCTTTATTATAAAGATAAGAGTTTGCCATTATGTCTTAAAAATGATTTTGGGCAAGTAACCGCCGCGGCTGGCTCGAATAAATTCCAGCCGAGAGGCCTACCTTTCGACCACTTTTTGCAGCAATTGGCACCGTACGACAGCAAAACCGGGCCGAAAATTCTTTACCAAGGCATCAATCGTCTCAGACTTATTGCGCAGTTTCCAGCTTTGTTAAATTGCCCGATCTTGGAGGCCACGCCACAAGTCCACGATGCGAGATATGACGCTAACCAAAATTGCCTTCAATAAATTTATTGTTTCGTTGGCTTTATGGCATGTAGCGCCATCTTGTTGGAACCAAAGGTCGTCCACATCAGAATCCTCCAATTCAGACACGAAAAAGTCATGGCGTTCCCCATTGACTGTAACATTATGGTTTGCTCGATTTTTGAAAAATTATAGACCAATGATTCCCTCTGCCCATAGAGCCCACCAAATAATGACTTTTTGAGAATGTAATGGCGTCTCAACAATGGCTTAGGAATTATCAACACTCCAAATATGACAATATTATTTACTTTGTATATTTTCTTGTGAAAATCGGTATTGGTGGTAATAAATTTGCACGATTTGCAAACGTTGTTTCGGAGTAAGTCTGTTCATTATAAAATGGCAAACCAAACTGAGTACAAATCAGGTGTCAAAAAGACCAACTCCGAAAAAAGTATTCCCCGATTGAAAACCACGTGTCTAAAAAACACCCTTTACCATAATATTGGGCAGACAATAAATTTAGCTAAGTACTTTTTTTTAATTAAAGAAATGTGCAGACAAAAGTTTCTACACATCTGCTTTCATTCCACCTATCGCCGAGGAAGCTATTTTTTTTTTTTGCTTTAAAGGCCTAACTATAAGTTAAATTTTTAGGTTAAGACTGAAGTATGATGAGTCTGATGTTTTGACAAGCTATAAAGGAAAATTTTTGCAGTGTACATCAACTTTTTACGACGTCAGAAAAACAGAAGAAAACACTTTATATGTCAACACCATCCTATATGATTTCATCGTGATTTTGACTAAGAAGTTTGAAAGTTTTTAAAAGTTTTATAAATTTTTCGTTAAATTTGTTGAGTTGTTGAGAATTTCCTATTCACTTTGGAACTTTTATTTATAAAGTTTGCATTATTGTTACACTTTTAGAAAAATGTATTAAAAATTGAGAGTGCAGTCATCCTTGAAAACCACCTTTAGTCAGATGTTTGGTTCTTTTCTGGGGTGAATCTAAACTGAAAAAAATTCGAATTTTAGAAATCCTTACTGTAATTGGTACAGAAAAGAGTCAAGCAGTCAACATTGTAAGCAAGGCGAATTCAAATAAGGTGGTGTTATAAGTACAATACAACTATAAAATTTCCATGTATTTCGTTTTTGCTTTTGCCTAAGGTTTGTGAAAATTAACATAGATTTTGTTTTTGCTTTTACGGCTTTTGAAAGCTCATACGCAAAAGCAAACACAAAATATTTACATGTATAGTAACTACACCTGATATTAATTCGTATTGATTTTAAGTTATGGGGCGAGTTTTGTCAAATGGGGTGTCTTATTTCAATGCCCATTATTTCATCTCTTTGGTTTCAAATTGATATACAGCGAAACTCCTCAAAACGGGCAGTACTTATAAACGGAGAGCGTCTATAGTCGAACAAATTTCATGCACACAGACTTTTCATCAATTTTCCATACAAATATCATCCTAATAACCGGACACTCTAATAGCCGGCTACGGACATGGCATTTCAATCCATTTTGATCTAAAAATTTCTCAAGAAGGAACAAAATTAAAAAAAAAAATCCAAGCTCACCAGCAGTTTTGATAAAAACGAAACTGACGATTCCATTTTAGATATGTATGCCCACATTCATGCTGTATATGTCAAATAGAAAAACAAAATAAACTGCACAATTTGTTTTTTTTTAAAGGTTCAATATTCAGTTGGAGATAGTAATAAAAATAAAAAAAGGATATAAAAGAGAGTCTGGAGTTAATGTTCTTTAAAAGCGGTATTATTTTAAATAAATTTATATATGTATACATATATTTTGTGCCCTCGCCCACCCCGTAAGCGGACATCTCCCATAACCGAACAAAACGATGCGCCGTCAGTGAATGTCAGATTATGAGGAATTTCGCTGTATTTTTGTTTACATTTTGGTTATTTCATTGCCACAAGAGCTGCATTTTTTGTACTACCTGTTAAGAGCAGAGAAATGACTGTGCCACTCTATATGCATGAAAAGGAAGAAAAGAAATGCAAGCAAATTTGGTTCTCGTTCTAGTAAAATTATTTTGTAAAAATTCACTTTGATATCAGTTTATATATTTCAGTATTTACGCGACTTAAAGTACTACTGTTAAAATTACTGCAGTATCATAACTTCAATCACATCTGAAACATAATATTACTACAAAATGCATTCCTTTAAATTATTGTCAATAAAAATATAAAATAACATTATAAAAAACAGCACTGAAATGTCAATGCTGACCAATTAGCCTTGTAAGCTGCTGCTGACTTCTTTCTCGCCCATTTGTGTAAAATTATCCCGATTGCATACAATTTAAATGAAATACAAATACACTTTTTACTATCGCAATGTGATGTTTTATCATCACAATTATAGCGCTGGGTAATCGGAAAATAACAAAATAAAAAAAAAATAAAAACTGCGGAAAAAAGAACGCATTACCATTTAATTCATAATTCAGGAGTTGCCGCAAGAGCAGCAATATCAGATGACCGACCAAATAGCCACAGACAAACAAATTAATATGTGAATGCTGAGTTGCATACATATGTACATATGTATTGTATGTTTTGTGTGTGTGTGTGTATTTCTGTAATGCAATATGCCAAACACAAGCTGATGGTGTGCTCACAAATAAACTTAAAAGCATAAATACGTAATATTTATAAATATTAAATTCTCGTGCTGTTGTTTGGCGGCAGCAAATAGTGAATTGTTGTTCTTGAGCGCCAGGAGGGAGGCGGGAAGGACCTGGCGGCCACAATTTAGCGCCGTTTTGTATTTAAACTACAACAGCAATAACACAGCGACTTAACAAAAGCCATTGCTCAGACACATCTGCGTACAGATGTGCAGATATACACAGAGCGAAAAGACGATGCCCTATAAATCAGAACAAAATTTAACAGATTTTTCTGTGATTTTTTCTTCCCATAAAGAGACCTTCTAATTATGACGGGATATGTATTTTAAATAAAATCAAGAAGATCAACTGTAAAACTTGGAATAAAACTTTTGAATGCAATTCAACGTAGACCTTTTATTGCAAGTAATTTCTTGTTCTTGATTGCATAATCTTCTAATAGCGCGGCAGGCGGAGTGGAACTTACGAAAAACAAATTATTTGTTGGGTATAATATATGTATGTCGTTTTCAGTGCGTCCCAGATCTTTTCTTTTCATATGTTATCTAGTACGTTTCCTAAACCACTGAGTCAACTTATGAGACGATAGCTTGATGCAAGATGATTTGGTTTAACTCTTTTTGTTATAAGGGGTCACTTTAGCCACTTTCCATGTGCCAGGGAAATATTTGCAGCTTTATGCAAGTCACAATCGATTTATTGAAAACCAAGTTTGGTTAACTTTTTACCTCACGAAATGGCCCAGTCAATTGGCCGCTTCGGTCGTGCGATTTGACGCCGTTGGACTATTTCCTGTGGGGCTACGTCAAGTCTATGGTCAATGCCAACAAGCCAGCGACGATTGATGAACTTCGTACGAATATCGAACGTGAAATTGCAGCAGTATCGGCCGATTTATGCTTGAAAACCGCCGAAAATTGGGTTCAGCTTCTGGACTTCTGCAAACGTGCCCGTGGCGCCCATGCAAAAGAAATCGAGTTCTAAACATAATGGCATCGAATGTAGTACTTTCGCAGGAATAAAGAAATTAATTCATATCCCAAACCGTTTTTGTTTTATTTAAAAAAAACTATTGTGCGTTCCTATTACAAGACCCGATACTTTATGTCTAATTGCGCGATGACACGAGACTGATCTTCTTTGGATTTACCTACTTCCTTAATTGGCGCTATAACCGCTTA
The DNA here is from genome assembly GCA_951828415.1 of Anomoia purmunda. Taxonomy (NCBI): domain Eukaryota; kingdom Metazoa; phylum Arthropoda; class Insecta; order Diptera; family Tephritidae; genus Anomoia; species Anomoia purmunda. The sequence goes on from OX639997.1 coordinate 36,369,984, forward strand.
AGCGATTTCGGCCAAACTTTTCCCACAATTTGTGGTGTGCGTCTGGATGTTGTTAACCAAATTCTGGTGTAGGCCGACGGCGAACGGCGAATGTTTTTTTGTGAGAATTTTTTTTTAAGGCAGAAATGCGCTCGGAGGTTTGCCATTGCCTTCCTATAACTTTTGATGTTACTTGCCAAGGTTAGGATTTGAACCTGGGACCAAGTGAATGAAGCGCGCACACGCTACACACGCGACCACGGCGGCCGCCGTTTACAATGTTTTAATTTTGTAAAAACATCCAATATTAGTTTCATAATCTAACTTTCCAAAAATAATTTATTGCTCTGCTCTTCCACTATGTCCGGACGACTTTCACAAACAGACTTCGGGATTTGGGCATTCGATATCAGTTTTCTTCTGATTACCTTTGGAGTTAACACAACGAGCTTTGTCACGAGTCATATCCTCATTTGTTTTGTGCTTTCCAGCACAGTTAGAGCACTATGCACGCACATGACAATTCTCTTCTCCATGGCCATACATTCGGCAGTTTTGACATTGCGTTGGCTTGTTTTTAAGTCTTCTTTGAAATTGCCTGCTAACGATTGTCCGAAATAATTATTTGACATTCGAACAGAGTTCTCGAAATTTGGTGCTGCCATTCTAAAATCCTACTATGTGCAATGTATCAGCGTAATTATCAAAATTTTTGGTTACAAGTTTGATCTCTTTACACTTCGGACTGCATGTGATTTGTTCATATTTAACCTCCTACGCAGATTTGCCTTTGAAGCCGTGAATAACAGCTTTAAACTAGTGATCTTGTTTTTGGTCACGGTAACAACAAAACCGCTACTTATTTTGATTAAGATTGTCCTTTATTAAATTGAATGTTTGTTTTGATTCACATATAAGTTTGATGTCAATTAACAACTTTCTCATAAGGAAATCTTTCACATTTTTACCATCAAGCAGATTGAGGACTTGATTATTATTTTGTGTTAACACTTTTACAGGCAATATAAATTCTTTAATAAGCTGAATAGGATTTTCTTAGACTCGTCATTAACAGATAGCATCTGAAGTGGAGCCCAGAAGTTTTGCTTAGCTGAATCACACTTTCTAGGAAAGGGTTCACTAATTATTTTTATCTTTTGATGAAGACATGAGGCCCTCTTCAATTTACTTTATTTTTCTTTCGGCTATTTTGATTTGTAACTACAAAAGATACAATAAATGTGAACGAGCGAGCACAAGAGAGCCTGTCCAATGTAACCACCGATCGAAAAATTTAAGGATCTCTTTATTAATTCCCTTTATAGGAGTTTTAATATAAAATCAAAGAGATTTCTTCTAACAATTGGATATTTTTCTACAAAATTCCATAAAAATTAATAAATTAAAAGTTATCTCCTAGTTTTCAGCCATTTCCTTTTTCAATAAATTTGAGAAGAAATTCAATTAAAATTAAGATGATTTTCTAGCGAAAACTTCTTCAAGCTTGTCAAGCTTTTTTAGACGTCGATCTCTTTAATTACAGGTGGACTTTTTCGCTTTGTGTATTCACTTGTACAACTAAATATACACACACATTTATACACAAATACATGTGCAAATTGTAGCGTATTTTTTGTGTGTATAAATTCTGCATAATAACAACTTGCATGCAACATTTATGTACAAACAACACTTTAGTAGCCGCCGCCGTCGCGCGGTATGTCGCGCTTGATTACAACACAACGGCCGCCAGCGTGGCAGTAAACCAGGTTGCCAAGCTGTGATAAAATCTCGCGGCGAGCAGCGAGCAGCGAGTCCAAAATGCAATGCGCGGCCAGCACACTTATATAGCTGTAGTGCAGGCAAATAAAAATTAAGCGATGAAAACAAAAAAAAAACGTAAAAATAAAGCACAGAAAAAAATTTACAAAAAATACCCACACCACAAAACAAAAGTCGAAACCAGAATGAGCGCCACAAAATGAAACAAATTGTGTGCCGCAAAGCAAAAAAAAAAAAGAAAAAAAATTGCATTTCATAGTAGTTAAATTATTGCGCGAGCCTTGCCACAAATGCCACAAGCGGCAACATCATTGCAATTCCAGCAACAGTAGCAATGACAGTTGCGCACAATCTGTTATTCTTTTTTAATGCTTTTTGAGCATCTCAACAAATTTTGTTGTTGTGTGCTTTTATTTTGTCGTCGCTGCAGCTATGAAAAGCGAAACTGTGCACCGCGATTGCGCTTCGAACGCATCGAATTACAGATGAACTCGAGGGAGATATACACACACACACACGCACACAGTCACACTTAAGACCGCACATGACAAGCAATAAAATAAAAATCAACGATAACAGCCAACAGCCAACAATAACAATAATAATACAGCAGCGACATTTTTGTTACATCAAAATGTTGCTCTTACCAAATTCGGTTGATTGGTCGATTGGCTGAATGGCTGAATGGCGGCGGATGGCGATGACGATGGCAGTGGCGTTGCCAACGGAGCTCTCGTCATGTTTCGTTCACAATCGCGCGTGTAGACCGGCCATAACAGTCGGGCAGCAGCAGCGGCTATAGCAATAACAATACTAGCGGCAATTGCAGCATCAAGAAGAACAAGAAAAACAACACAACAACTAAAAGCAGCAGTAATATTTGGCTAGTAGTTGGTTACATGTAACGCAAACGTTTCCAATACTGTTCGAGCATTTTTGTTGGGTTAAGCGGTCAAGCTTGTTTGGAATTTTTATTTTTGTTCTGTAGTTTTTTTCTGTTTTTTTTTTTGGGTCAGTGAGTTAGCGTTTGTGGACATTTGTTGTTATCTTGATGGCTATTGTTGTTGGCATTGTGTACTACATATGTACATATTTGGCTATTTGAGTTTTGGTTTGATACTAACAAAGCGATTACGCGGCTATTTTGATATATGTAATTTTCTTGAACAAATTCTTCTGTGTTTTTTTTTTGTTATTCAGCTCTTCATTTAAATTACTTGTTCAACTTTAATTTGTGGCTGTATTCAGCCGATCTATTTTGCTACAATTACGGAAACCCTCATCGATGTCGTTTAAGGCTTGCTCTAATGATTTCCATTTTTATTAGAGATTTTGTTCTGATTGACATTATAATAATATAAAATATGTTTTCATAAAGTAAAAAATTACTGTATCTCTTCGAATAATTTTTGAAAGATGCAAAAAAATCAAAATTAAGTAGTAAGTCCTACATTGATTTAACTTACATAAAAACTTATACTACATTCTCACTGCACTTAAATCTGAGCTCTCGCGAATTTTTTCGAAATGCAGTTGGGATTTCCATATGTTTTTCATGATTTCGTTGTCTTGGATTTCAACGACATCTCAACTATGAAATCTTCACGAATAACCCTTTAAATCAAAAATTCCACCTTTCAGACCATGATATAAAAAAGAAGGTAGTAGTTCCATTCCGATTATTTTTTTCGCATTAAAAAGCAGATTATTACCATTTTTCCATATGCAAGTATCTGGGCCCATCGAATATTTGTTGGGTTATTTCCAACCATATATTGAGCATTATTTTACAAAATGGAGGATTTCATATAATTTTAAAAATTTATTTTTCATAAGCCTTTTTTTTTTATTTACATTAATATTGTTTTTAATTACTTCAGTTAGTTACAATTTTATTTAGTTAGTTTACCTTTTTTTTTTTATTACTACATAAAATATTTAAATTACAAAATAAAGAAAACTACAGATTCTTTCAGATAGTAAAATAAAAAAAGTTCTTTTCATTCGATATGTTCTGCTGTTATTTAAAAAACTATATATATTTTGTCACATTTCCAATTGTGTTATGTTAATCTTATTAGTAAAGCACCTAGTCCAAAAATATCCTACCCAAAAAACCAATGGTAAATTTTTTCATTTCAATTAAGGTTTTTGTGTTTAATAATAAATTGTGCATATAATATAGGTCGCAATTAGTTTTGACAAAAGTTCTATTCTCTGATTTAAAAAAAAAACTTAAAAACTCAGAAAAAACAACGAAAAATTTGGACTGTTTCCAGCAAATATTCTGCACACCAATAACCGTGTATCTCTTAAAATTATTATGATTATGTTGATTCTGCTCTCGTGCGCGTGAAACGTTCTAAGCATAAATACTTTGGGTAAGTCGCTTTGCTTTAAACCTCATGCCTGCAACTACATCTAACGATTATGAGAAACCACTGGAAATTGAAATAGCCTTTGCATAGATGCTTTTTTTTAGATTATGATAAAATAAGCAGTTAATTTTTTATTTTTTCCTCTCATTTGTTAATTTAAATCAAAAGAAGCAAACAAAAAAAATTCTTTTCCCCACTTTGGATGGTAGCACGAAATGTAATAATCGGTTAAATTGTTAGGTAGATAATATGACGTCCGAAAATGCCAATGGAAATACCTTCTTTATTTACAGGTTCAGATGTCTAAACTCTCAGTCGAAGCAAAAGCACTCAAATAATTTAAAGTTATTACAAAAATAAAAACCAACACGAAAAAATTAGCGGAAAAGATGAAGAGCTACTTGTGGTATTATAGAAAGACAAGATCCGGAAAAATTATCTACAATATTCAAGTCAAATAAAGTCTTAAGTATCTCTACGTCCTCTGAGCTATCTAAGGTGGAACCGTTCCGGCTCAGCTCATTGGTATTTTCCCTACCTAGAATATTAGGTTGCCCCGGTACCCGCTATGCCGATGAGCTAAGTTCGCTACGTACTATCTGAACCACCGTAATTGCCATGAGTCTTATTTATTCTGCAATAACTTAGCGCTTAACCGTTCGCTATAAATTTCGTAAACCAGTTGAGAATTGCAGATAAGTTTATCACTTCAATGGAATCTGAGGAAAATAGTTACTCAGTCGTTTTAATTTTTCTTAAATTTCTTAGAAAGTAATGCCGGTATTCTGAAAGCAGTCTCTAGTCACTAATCAAGATTTTTCAATCGCGAGACTGATTTTGTGACTACTCGATATTCAGTAAGTCTCAAAATAAAGTCACTAATTTATCAACTGGTCCTGAGCAGGTCACGAACCAAAGAAATCGAGGAATGAATTGAAGAAAAGCGAAAATGAAGTAGCACTCGAACTATCTCTTGGTCGTTCAGAAAATATCAAGCTTGGGTTATAATAGTGATTGCTGTGAACTTTTTATTAAATAAAAATAATACAAATTAATTGTACGAAAAAAAACCAAAAGCCTGCCAATATTTAGTTGTTCTAATTATGAACTCGGCTATATAAACCAATATGTTTATTTGACCAAGTAGCTTATCATCAGTTAAAGCTGAGCGCCCTGAATTCAAGCATTTTATATATTAAAAACTAGCATTACAAATTTAAAAATCACTTTACAGATAATATACAACATAGACATTTATGACACTTGGAACAGGATTTGGAGTCAAAGAACTCCCTTTGATTTGCATCACGTTAGAGTTGCTAGAAATCACGAATCACGTAGCTGAATATTAAAATTTAACCCATAAGATTTCAATTTTAGAGGTTTAATATTTTTTCAAACTTCGACATTCCAGTTACTATACGAAAGAAAACAATTTCGCATTGAATTTTTCTTGATTGATCTTACATATTTTACACAAAACTAGCAAATTCCAGGAGACGTTGTCAGAAAACAAATTACGATTTTCGTCATTTATAAAAGGCGGCAACCCTCTCTCAAAAATATAGGTATGCACATAGTCCTAGTCTAGACGATCAGTCTGACATTCATATTTATATCCTTGCGTATAATTTAATTCAATTTGACTTTTAAAAAAGTCAAAATATACCAATAAGCTTTCTCCTAGAGAAACGAATTTCACACATATGTTTTACTATTTCATGTAATTTGTATATAATTAAATTAAATTTGACTTCTCAAGCAGGTGGCAACCTTCTTTTAATAAAGCTCGGTGCAAACTTTTTCTTCAGCGAAATGAATCGTTTAACACCCATAATTTATTATTTCATACGCCTTGTGTATAATTTAATTAAATTCGATTTTACAAACAGGCGGCAACCCTCAACAAAATATATGTTTGAAACTTCAGCTCACTGAGACGAAGAGCACAATATCCAAATGTTTTCTCTTTCATACAACTTGTGTTTAATTTTATTAAATTCGACTTTTCCACCAGGTGGCAACTCTCTATATGCTATAATCCTTCTCATTTCATTTAACTCGTGTACAATTTAATTTAGTTTGACCTTTCAAATAGGTGGCATCTCTCTCCAAAATATATTTACAAATATTCACCTCGCCAACACGAACCGTTTGACCCCAATATTTTAATAGTTCATATAACCCATCTAAAGTTTAATTAAATTCGACTGTTCAGACACGTGGCAACCCTCTACCATGAATTAATTACACGTCCTAGTCCCATGCCTGTCATAAAAATTGGTTGAGCCGTTTCGGAGGAGTACGACCGTGACACGAAATTTCTACACAAATACATATTTATTATAATCAAAAGATAAAGAGCATACGAAAGCGAGCAATATTTTTAAGCCAATTGTGCGACACTGCCGCTGCAGCCCAAGGAAAGCTAAAATAAAAAGCGAAAGTGCAGTTGCGCGAGTGTGTTAACTGTCAGAGGCGATAAAAATTCCCTTTAAATGACAACGAAGTCAAAAGAGTGAACAGAAATAAAAAACAGGTTTCAAAATCAAAAAAGCCAAAAAAAACCCAATCTAGTCATAAAAAAGTGCCTTAACATTGGGGACCAAAAGCAAACAATTTGCGACGCGCACGCACAATTAATCAAAGGCTCAAGTTTGGCGCAGGCGAGATGTATGTAAAAGAAGTGGAGCATTGAGAGCAATGAAAAAATGTCACCAAAACAAGAAATATGCGAATTGTTGCAATTTTTCGCACTTAAGCCACTTGACAGACAGAGCGTTGCATCCACGCCTGTGGCGTACCTTCCAATGCAGTGTGGCCATGTGACATTTTCAGCGGTAGCGGGGCATTTAATCCACCACCAACTCAAAATGCGGTAGATAAAGTATGGAAATAGTTATAACTGTATGTATGGTGGGATTGGTGGCGGGTTGGCGGTTTTTACCCAACGTATGTTTGCAATTTTTTTAGCGCTTCTTTTTCGCTGTTACTGTTTTGAGCTATTTTTTATTTGCGGTGGATGCTGTTGAATTTTTTTTTTATTTTATTGCTTGATCTTGCGTAGTGTTTGTGTTGTTCATGTCTTCCTCTTTATTTCAACACCGCCATTAAACATCTCATTCGCGCCTCTCGTAAACTTAATTAGTCTTTCATTTGTTGCGCGGGAACCAAATTATTTTCGTATATCTAATAAAACTCAATGGTCCCAGTAAGAGGTCTTAACTCATCGACAGTTTCTCGCCCAAAAAAGCGTTCTTGCGCTTTGGAAAAAAAATTAATAACGAATGTAAATTTTTTTATTAGTTCTTCTGTGACAACGTAGATAGTTCAATCGGTCATTCGGAAATCAAACGAAAAATTCGAATATCCCGATATCAGAAATTAATGAAATACAGTATGTACTTGGTAAATTTTTATAGAAACTCCAGGTGATCCGTAAAAAATTTGAATGCGGATGATATTTACTAAATCCTTTGAACAAGCTAGCAGCCATAAGCCTTTCTCTCAGAGAAACGAAGCGTTTGACACCGAAATCATATACATTATACATTTTGTATATTTCGAATAAATTCGACTTTTCAATCAGCTGGCAATCCTCTCCCAAATATATGCATGAATCTTTTCCTCCCTGAGAACCGTTTGACACCCATATTTCAATATTTCATATGACTTGTGTATGACTTAATCAATCTTGACTTTTCTCCGAAGCGAAAAATATACCTCTATACACTCGGACACGGCTAAATGACGACTCGGCAGATTTATTTGGATATATATAGTTCATTCTATGGATTGTCATACAAACAGTTTTTAAAGGGAGTTGCCACCTATTTAAAAAGCGTAAATTCAATAAGGGTAAAGAGGGAAATCAGATACTGCAATAGAAATATCAAACGAAAGCTTAATTTTCAAAATGTTTTAATAGAATGTTGCCACCTGTTTAAGCATAAATTAAGTGAAATTATTAAATTAAATTAACTTTCAAAATATGGGTCTAAAACTGAAAGGTTTATGAAAGCCTATTTCAAAAATAAGCTTGTAGATGGTTGCCACATGATTATACATTTAATTAAAATCATAACAAACTAAATCAAATATTGCAATATTAGTCTCAAACGAAGAACGGTATGAGGTTCAAAGGAAGTAGGTTTTAAATATTAATTGAATTAAATGTATAGCTAAATGAAATATAAAAGTGTTAGTATGAAAGGAAACCGTGTATATGAAAATATTTTTGAAAGGCGTTGCCACCTTTTTCGAACGTTGATTTAATTTAATTACTAAGCTTACTGAAATTCTTCAATAATGGTGTGAAACGAAAGTTTTAAGAAATTTTTTTTTCTAGAATTATTCTTTGGAGCGGTTGCCACATGTTTAAAAAAAGTATAGTTCATTAAAACCACAAGACAAATTAACTATTAATACAAATTGAGCCGAAGAGGTTTAAGAAAGCTTAGCCTCTAAAAATTGTGAGTGGTTGGTAATCCTGAGAACAGAGCTGCCACCTTGGCGGATATTCCAGATGTACGAATACTCAGATAACTGAACAAAATGACCGAATATCTAAATGTTATAATAGGATCTCATTAAGCTGGTTATTGATAAATTTCGAAATTACAGATTTGAAAGAGATTTTCAGAAAAAATTATCGAAATAGTGTACATTAAAGGCCTACGTATATATCGAGCACTTTACGAGATTAACCCTGCTGTTAGGTTAAGACCATTTGGTCCAATTTTTTTTTTGTTTTCTTTGTAACTATGGAACGGTGATATATACTGTCTAAATTTTTCAGCTCAGGTGGTCTTTTTATAAAACAATATTATGTGCGAAAATTTAATTCTCTGACTTAAAACTGGACTAAGATAAATTGAAAATTACGAATCTTAGGTTAAGGGACCATTTGGTCCATAGTATATTTTCTTTGATTTTCTTTACATTAATTTTCCAAAAATAAGTATTTATTAGTTTGTTCGATATTTTTTCGCACTACATGATGAGCAAAAAAATGATTTTCGGTTGGTTTTGCAAATAAACGCACTGCAAATGGAGCATTTTACATTAGACTTAGACTTGCAGCAACTACAAATTCCTCGCTTTCGAGCTCCTGAACTAGAAGCATTTTTAGAGCAGGCCACTGGTGCTGGGTTTTACCAGAGTTGAGTAAATAATAAAATAATGATATTTAGCAAGTATTGAACCAAACTAAATATAAAGACTAAGATTAAATTGTTATTTTGTATGAAAACTGCAGTATGGACCAAATGGTCCTCTAACCTAAGATTCGTAAGTTTTTTTAACCTAACAGCAGGGTTAAACCGTTCAAATAATGTTTGTAAATGGAAATTTTAATTTAGAAACTAAAAATTACATTAGTGAAATTTTCTACTATTTATTCTGCATCTCGATACATTCATTGAGTTCGAGCATAATTTTATTTATCGAAAGACATAAACATTAATCGGAAAACCATGTACCTGAAATGTGGCTTTTAACCAGATATCGAATACTCGGATATTCGAATATACGGACAGACCCAACATCTGTTCCCTATAAATATATATTGGCATCAGGAATCCTTAAGTTTACACCTTTTATTAAAAAAGCATCTGATCTTCGATCAGTAACAATATATTACACTTTAGACATTGAAAGAATATCCAACTCCATTCCTCTAATCTTTCATTCACAAGCCTTTATTGAACCACACCACTTTTTTGTCTGGATATTTCTTTCTGATCGCTTCCTGCGCCTCCAGCTCCAACCTATCCATATTCATACGTATCTTATCTGGTGTTGCAAATATCAGCAACATACCATCGTTTGTAATGGCGGACTCAACCACGGAAAACGATCAAGTATTTTCCCTGGCTTCTCCAACATGTCCACCAGCACTGGGGTAAAGGTCATACCCGGTATGGCCGTCGCTATGCGGCTGAGCACAACCAACGCTATACCAACGCCAGAGGCCCACTTCTATCCACCGACTTCACGTCTCTGATCGTTAAACAGAACAACACCGTTACGTACTTCACGTAAACGCATCATCGGCACATTGATGCAATTAGCCGCCGAGACGGCCACGAATGGCACGAGGCGTCCAACAAACGGTGACATATTGGCTGTCAGCCGATTCAGTGATAAGGCTATGGAAATAGCGCCACCAGTAGCCAGATAATAGGAAGTGAACAGTTCACCTGTGGTAAGTGTTGAAGTGCCCGAACGGTTCGTATAGTTGACGATGGCGTTGAAAGTCTGATTGAACCATTGCCAGAAGATAACGGCGCGCGCATTTTTGTGAAAGGCGAGCATGCAGTCCGTGATGATGATATTCATTGGCATTTGAGCTGACATGCGGCCGATGAGCGGTGACTTCTCAACCGTTTCTGGATGAAATGCTGAATCGTAGATATATTTGGCGCGCCATAGATCGTCTAAGGTGCTAACCTCATTGGAGATATCCTTACCGGCGCGATATTTTTTGGCGATGCGTTGAGGGCGCTCCAAATCGTTGCTGATGGCGAACTAGTTGCGAGCGGATTGCTGAGCAGGAAAAAGTGTTTGAAATATAATGGGTGTTCCACCTGCCCTTCTCCCATTCTTCCAAAAACTTTGTGCAAATAACTAAACATTCTTCCAATATTTATTATTTTAGATTATATTAGAAAATTTGTATTGTGCGCCAGTATTGTTTTTTTTTTTTTTTTTTTTGAATTTCTGGGTGCCAATAATTATTTTGATGAAGTGATAGCTCCTTCTGCACAGCATTTCCAGCCAACTACATTTTTTGCTAGCTACGCACAGAAGAACTGTAAATACAGTTTTGACTACGTTAAAAAAGTAAATTATTTAAAAGCAATTTTTTGGTGTTCATGTTGTTCACGAAAGGTAATGAGAGGCAGAGACAATATGAATAAACATTTTTTGAAAAACTTCCAATTAAAAAATTTGATTGTTCTGATGTGTTCATGATCTTTCGATGATTTTATATCGGCAATGAGTTTAAATAAAAAAATAACTGAAAACCCAAAATAACCGCGCCATCACTGAATAAATCGTAGTCCGAATTTTCGTGAACTCTACGAAATTGCGATTATTTAATCTGATTTGTTGCAAACGAGTACACTCAAAGTATTTGCTGCGTTCAAAATATCATAATAGTTTTTTCGTAGATTTTACAGACTACGAAAGATTGCCCTGATAGCCCTGAACGTTTCTTATTTGTGCACGCTAATGACAATATTTCCATTCGAAAATTTTCTTCTCCAAATCTTTACTAATACATAAATTTGATTCTTTATCTTTTCAGGTATGTTGGAGTTTTGGTTGAAAATGTTACATAACTATGATTCGCATATTTAATCCTCGAGTACTCTAACTGAAGTTTAATGAGAGTACATAAATTGTGAAACTCTTTTTCGATGAATAGTATAAAAAAATAGAGGTATGTATCTATAAATAAAGCCCATGCTTTAAAAAAAACTCATTGCGATAATGATGGAGGAGCAACCTATTTGTAAAATCTTTACAACTTTAATAAAATTAACGCCATTTAGTGCTTGATAGGAAAAAGGCTATATTATATTAATTGTTTTTTTTAGGCATTAAAGTTTTATGAAATTTTATTATTTTTTGCGTCCTAAAGATGCCGGACCAATACAGAAATTCGTCTCATTGAAAGTGAACGGGATATATGTATGTATGACTAGCATGTCTGCAGATGACGGCCAATTTTATTTATATTTTTACAATTTTGCCTTGTACCTTGCCTTCGCTTTGCGCATACAAATTTCATAGAATTTCGATATCCAGAGATTAGATGTCTGTATTTTTTATAATATTCGCAATGTTTTTCATGATATAATTTTTTGTTAATTTTTAATAAAAATTGCGGTTCGCTGTATAACAAAAATCATTTAAATAAAAATTCCGAAACCTAATTCTTGATCGCGTTTATCAAATTAAACAATATGATACATAAGATACTAGTCGATATCCATGACTTTGTCAGCGTTGCTGACTACGTTTCCAATTTCATACAGAAGATTCGTTACCTCTAAAAATGCAGCAGTAAAAATGGAGTCGACGCTAAAGTAAGTAGCAATTTTTTGACAGAGTTCTGAATGAGATATTTGCCACAAATAGCTGCAACTAACTTTAGAGCCAACTTTATAGCGACTTTGACTAAGCAGCATTCTTTGAATTAAGTTAAACCATAAATATGCATTTTCTGGAAGTCTCGAATACAGAGCCATTTAATGAATTTCTATACATACTTGAATATGGTTTCCATGTCATCTATGTCGGATTATCGCACCAGTACCATATATTTCTAACATCATCAATATCGGAACATAAATAAAAATTTTCTGAGTATCTCCACTCATGCGCCACCTAGCGAATCCATTTGTCATAAAAGTATTTCTCGTCGTGATCCCATTACACGTATAACTCGACTTTAGCGCCACCCAACGCATTTTTTCCATAAAAGTATTTTTTATTCCACCACCACCAGGGATTCTCTGAATATATCTACTCATGCGCCACCTAACGGATTAAAGTGTAGCCTATGTCCGTGCTAGAGGTCTGAGGAACATACTGCCAAAATTTAGTTTTTTGTATATACAGACGATTAGACGATTTTTTTCTTCCTTCCTTTACTATTTTATGTCACTAAAATAGTCGCATGGAGTGTCAAAACCTAGTAAGGCTCTAAATGGCATTAATTAAATTAAAATACTACATTAATTTAGTACTATGGAATTTAGCTAAGTTTTACCAAAAAGTTACAATTTTATTCTACATTTTGAAAATTTTTACTGACATCCCCTATTATTTTATTTCATCATGGTGCAAATATGTGGGAAAAATTTGTTTTTATAAACGGAGAATTAATTTTAGTGTTAAGACAGCAAATATTTACCTACAAACAAACTAAAGAAGCAAAATTTATGAACACATAAAGTATGTAGATTTGGAGCAATGTAAGAAAAAAATATATACAGTATCCCACATTTCTATAGAAAGTTCATCAAAAAATCGAAATACAAAAATAATACTTGTAGCAAACAAACAAAATCAACGTCATACCAACTAGTGAATGCTTATTGAACAAGTCGATATCTCAATTGAAAACATAATCCAATCCAAATTAAGGCTACCGTTTGCACAAAGTGACTAGAAGACGGCCAAAAATACGTCAAGGGCTCTTCAGTCTCAATAGAGATAAGTAGTGGGAATTTTTGCAGTAAATATTTTTCTTTATTAAATTTAATCAAAATTGGTTAGGTGAATAATAGAGCGAAATAAATAGGCGGGCAATGCATCGCAAGTGCGCAATGCGCAGTACGAGTATAAAAACAGAGTGCTGCTCAACCAAAACGATTTGAGTGGCTGCTTAAAAAAAAGTATCTATATCCAAAAGTGTGTTAATTGGCCAGAATAAAAAGCTTGAAATATTAGGTGTATTATTAAGTCCTGTGGAGTACTTTTTTTTAGAAATAGTTTGCTTTAAAAGTGCTTTCATTTTTCTTTATAATCTATAAAAATACAACAGACACACTCACATAACAATACAAGGTTCACACCTAATCTTAGTGCGCGAGTCAATAAATAAAGCTTTTTTGTGGTAGAAGAATTTAGTAAAAGTAGTCATAGGAATTAGTAGTAAAAATAGTGGTGGTAATTAGTAGTAACATCAGTACAAATAGTGGCAGAAATGAGTAAAAATATTGGTAGAAAGTAGTGAAAATAGTGGTAGAAATTAGTAAAAAATAATGGAAGAAATTAGCAAAAATAGTGGTAAAGTTAGTGGTAGAAATTAGTAGTAGCATTAATAAAAGCAGTGGTAGCAATAAGTAAAAATCGTGGTAGGAGTTAGTAAAAAGGTGAACGAAATTAGAAAAAATAGCTTTCGAAATTATTAAAAAAAAGTGGTAGAAATGGGTTAAATAATTGATAGAAAGTAGTGAAAATAGTGGTAGGAATTAGTAAAAAATAGTGGAACAAATTGGTAAAAATAGTAGTCAAATTAGCGGTAGAAATTAGTGGTAGCATTAATAAAAATAGTGGGAGCAATAAGTAAAACTAGTGGTAGAAATTAGTAGTAGCAATAGTAAAAATAGTGGTTGCAATAAATAAAAATATTGGTCGAAATTAGTAAAAACAGTGTAAGAAATTAGTAGTACCATAAGTAAATATAGTGGTAGAAATGAGCAAAAATAGTGGTAGAAAGTAGTGAAAGTGGTGTTAGGAATTAGTAAAAATAGTGGTAGAAATTAGTAAAATAGTGGAATAAATTAATAAAAATTGTGGTAGAAATTGGTAAAAAGTAGTAGTAGCATTAATAGCAATAATGATTGAAATTACTTAATATAGTGGTAGAAATTAGTAAACCGATTCTGACGCCACTTCCGTGACGCGATGTAAAAAATCATTGCCTTTAAAAGAGGTGTACTCTACAAATTACAAACTCCATATTATTGTTCCAGTTTTGCTCCTCAGTGTATGTTGTAATTGCAAGTAGAAATTTGGTTTCTATTTGCAAAGATTTGCGAATATCTCAGCCACTTTATTATAAGCATTACTTATTGGCTTAACTCGCTTAATTATTTTGCACATTTTTTTGGCAAACAACTAAACTTTGCACTCACATCAAACCTAATTTTTTGTTTTTATTTTTTGTCGCACTTCCGTCATATTTTTTTCCAAATTTTCCTCCACTTTCGTCTGACCGTTGCCATTGTCGGTGTTCATTAAATTTTTCTATGCAGCCACACATGTTTTGCGTTTTATTTGTTTATAGTTTAAACATACAAAAATAAATACGCACACACACATACACACAAATATTTGTATATTTTTGTGTACCTAAATATTTTGGCACGTACTTAGAAAAAATGCTCATGAATGTCTGCTAAATTTTTTAGCAAATAATAATAGTGCAAAAAATAAAAACAAAAAAACATTGTCTAACGATAAGATAAATAAAAGCAGCTATTTTCGGCTATACACTTCCAAAAAGCATTTTAGCTATAAAAACAATAACGAAAACATCAAGGTTAAATTGATTTTCGCAATTTGGTTGCGTGGCAACAATTCGCACGCATGACCTCATTCCATGTACTTATGTAGCTACGGGGCATTAGATCGATTTGGTGTTGAGAAAAAATAAGAATTTGGAACATGTATAGATTAATCAGAGGAATAAAGAAGAAAACAATAGTTTTAAGATGACTAAATTATGTGTAGGTGGGAAAAAATCTGCACTAAAAACAGTTGTGTGTAATAAATATATCATTTGATAGGTATATTTGAGTTTTACTTCGTTGGGCAGGAAATTTGTTTTACTAATTAAAATTTTAGTTTAGAAAACTAAGAAATTTAGTAGGTGATAGCAAAATTTTGTTTATTTATAGCGTGTAGTTGGTGGGGAAATTTTAAGCTCATATAATTTTGGAAATGCGGCGTAATCTGAAAGAAAAATTTCCGATAAATTTTTCCAGCTATGACGGACATATCTCACCATTGCCTTACGCGATGTTGCCTTCTTGCAATTAAAGTAATTTGAAAATATTTAGATCCCGTGATCGAAGAAGTTTTGCATACCGATAAGAATCCTGAGCCAAAACAAAAAAAAAACCTCAACGTATAGACGTAACCCGGTAACATTCCCGAGTTAAATCAATACTTTTGAAATAAATTCGCACAATCGAGAGAAAATGAGTTAACTTCGATCGGCTATTTGAATTATTAAACGTACCTAAAACATTTATTGAAGTAAACCGAGGACCCTACCGGTTACAATTTATATTAAAAAAAAATCAAGATTTAATCGTTATTTTGTGATTTTTATCTTTTCAACAAAAAATAATCGTTATTCTTCGATTTTTATATTTGACAATATCATATTTGATCGATGATTTTTATTTTGCAATTTTCAGTAAGAAATAATCGCTATTCTTGGATTAAAAATTTTTGGGTGATATTTGATCGATAATTTGTGATATTTTTCGTGAAAAAAAATAATCGTTATTCTTAGATATCATATTTGGTCGATAATTTTTAGTTCTAAATTTTCAATCAAAAATAATTGATATTCTTGGATTTAAAATTTTTGATAAAAATTTATCATAAAACATATTATTGTCATCGCCAACAAATCAAAACAACGATTATTTTCGCTATCCGAACAAGGATTGTGAAGCAGCCTTTAACAGTGATAAAATTTAATTTTCATCTTCAGCGAAAAAAAAATAATAATCTACGATCATTAAATGATATCTGAGCCACCTTAAGCTTGCACTTTATTGTACTAGAATTTTATGGGCTATAAAACTGCTTTCGCAAATAATTTCTGAAAATGCTGATAAAAAGCTTAATATCTAAAGACAATTTTCACGAATTGTATTAAAATCTTCACATGGCCTGGGTTTGCATAGAGCCATGTTCTGAAAGCAATTTGCCAAATCTTTTTAGTGATATCTGTGAAAGGTATGAAAACTGTAAAATAAGCATAGCTTTAGTAGCAAACTTTAAATATTTTCATTTTAATTTTGTGTTTTTCCGGCTCGAGGTCAACCAACCCTGAAGTCGGTTACCGTAGTGTAACTCAAATATAATGGATGGAAAAATAAGTAAATAAATTGTTTTTACTCATACCAACACCCCTTGATCTCGAGCCGGCAAAACACAAAATTAAAATTGTAAAGGTCTCGAAAAAATCATTATTATTTAAACATTTTCGCTAAAAATCCTGAAAACGATTTTCGAAATCGAGTCGATTTGAAATCTTTTGAATTCCGGAACATGCCTGATGGTTTTTGCTGTAGAATAAAGTAAATTTTTTTGTTTCAAATAATTTATAAAATATATCAATAATAAAAAAGCAAGACTGGACTAAATTAAAAAATAAAAATCGCCACTAGAAAATGACCCCAAAATTGTGGCACTTGTAACTTTATCTTCCAAAAGTACACTTGTTTTACTTTTTACCACAAAATATTGGGTTGCATATTTCCACAAGTGATGTATTGTGCTATATGCGAAACTAGCTGATGTGAAAATAAATTCACTTTATTAATCAAACAATTACGAATACGCCGTGGCGTACGTGTCCAGTGAGTTAAAGGTCAGACGCGGCGTACGGTGTATGCAAAACTCAGATATGTTATATTTCTATATCAGTCGCAGCAAAATATTAAACATACATTATAAGAGGTCGATACTTTTGTTTTGTTTCCTTCGATATATTTAAATATATTGCAATTCTTTCAGTCGAAGGACTAACTTCCTAATAATTTATTTTTTTTTTATTTTTCTTTCTAAAGCTATTGGAACTTGTTTTAATATTTTCGAAAAACCATTTTAATGCTTAGCCAGTACTCAATTTTAAAATGCTACTTATTTTTATATATAAAATAAAATACAATAAAATTAAAATGTTTTAAGGTAAACCCCCATATGTGAACAATCAGTGGCTTGTGAGCTAAACCTTATAGAGTATTGGTGATTTTTTTTCCTTAGTAAATCAAAATGCTTTCGAAATTAAGTAGTTTAAAAAAAAACCTTACATCTGGTCATTCCGTTGTATAAAATATGCTAATTATAATCACCCGATCATGAGGATTTTCATTATACATTTTCTATTCCTAAGAAGTGAAAGGATATTAGGATATTGACTGCTTCGATGTGACAGTTATACCTCAAAATCTCAAACATCAATTGTATTGTAGTTATAACTACTTGGTCCGATATCGTTCCGACGATTGGTTAAAATATTACAAATATTCAAATATACATCTGCCTACAGAATTTCAGATAGATGGCTTCAAAAATGATGGAATAGTTTAAGTTCATACATACTCGCGAGCCGACGGACAGACAAACAGGCATAGCGAATAATATCATTTCAATCTTCACTTCTTTTAACTCAGTTTCTTTTTTTAATTGTATTAAAAATGGCATATACAATTATTTTAACTAGATCAATATGACTCAACAGATTTGCCTGGAACTTCACCATTGCATCCTTATAAGACTTTTCAGTTGCAAGTATGACCAAAAAAAAATAAAAAATATAAATAGTGAGCCAGCCTATATACATAAGTATAGAACTACATATGTATATCTATACTGCGGTATTTAAAACAGCTACATATCATATTCTCGTCATCGCTTTTTTTATTGCGAACTTTCAATTTGTAATGAGAGCAGAAGATGTGCTAGTCTATTTTCTGTTTTATTTTTGGATTAATAACAAAGAATAAAACATATGGTTTGTTGGCAAAATAAAGTAAACAATTGTACATACCTCTGTACGTGCATACATATTTTTAGTATATGTTTTCGAACCTCAACACTTGTATACTAACTTACTCACAAACTCGCGCCCTCGCGGCCTCGCTCATTCACTCATTCCCCTATTCATTCATCACGTAAGTATGTAAGTATGTGTGTACTTTGAACGCCCCGAATTCCATGCTATTCTATTTAAAGTTTCAAGGCTATCAATTTGCTTCGTGCTTTTTGGTCTTTGCAGTCTATCAGTCATGCACTTAAGTCAGTTAAGTTTAAGTGAGGCCTTTCGGAAATAAGTAGGTAGCATAAAAAAGCGCCGCACTTGTACAAATAAAGACTTTCAATGTATGCATGTCACTTTAGCTTAGCATCACTTCAAGGGCTCTCTCATAATTAGTTAAACAAATATTTACTGATAATTTTATAAGAATTAAGTTTTTTTTTCTTTCAATTTTATTCACATTCAACATAGTTGACAGTGATGCAGTTAAATGCTGGGTATAAGCAGATACTAGCGTTTGGTATATTTTGCATAAATTATTTTCTGTTAAGGGTGAAAAGATAGAAGTAACTGCAGGTATAGATTTTGTTCGATATGAAGTAACATTGGGATTGATAATTTAGCACCAAGTAGTTAGGTACCGAAAAAAATACTCATATCGAAACCTGATACTAAAAGCCCTCACACGCTATAACATCGCATAGACCAAGTGCGTCCACACTTGTCACTCCCAATTTATCTTGATAGCTATATAGCCACAGGATTGCTTAGTTCTTTGACCGAAGGAAAATATGTAGGATATTGGATATCATTTTTAATATATTTAAATTTTATTGTAAAAATATTTTCTTTTTTAATTTACGATTACGAAAGAAAGCTTCTAGAGACAGTAAAAGTCAGGGAACAGCTGAGTGAAATATAAATATGAAATATTGTAATATTTCAAAATGCACCATACTTACAGTTTGGTTATAGAAGATTATATTTTTCGATTATTTTCGATAAATCTTAGAGCCGACACTGATTTATTCGCGATCTGGTTTTTATGTAATAACAGAATACCCCATTTATCCTTCTTTATTGACCCTAAATTACGATAGTGTATTCGGGCTTCAAGGCAAATTTTTCTTTGAGAATTTTTCCTCCAGTGTTATCCCTGCTATGTATCGGAATGCGAAGTATAGAAAATAGCCTAACTGAACATTAGCGGACAATACTAAAAGAAAAGAAGACAGCGCTGTTGTTGAAGAAAAGAAAAAAAACTTAACATAAATAATAAAAAAAAAAACAAGAAACAATTCCTACAAAACGCTAAAAATTTAAAAGTAGTAAGAAAATGTTAACGCCATCTACCTAACTAGTCCGAAGAAAAATAGATGTCCAATACAGAAATTATTCTGGTTTATAGATGATGCTAAAATTTCGACTTTTGGCCGCTCGCTTTTGGTTAAAGAAATAAAGCTCTACAAAAGATAACGAAGTATTGAAAAGTAAACTATTGGAAAAAGTTTTATTCTTATGAAGTACAAAAAATAAGGTTTTTTTCGTTACAATATTTTTTTTAGAAAATTTCATTCTTACAGATTTCACTGTCTTATAATATATTATTATTTGAGATAAGATGCAATTCATTATTTAACATATATTTTTTATGCAATGATCATTTATTTATTTTTACTATTAAATAGTGGTATACTCGCGCTGCGAGCTAAAGGTATCTTTTGTGCTGAAGCTTAAAAAGTAAAACCACCCATAAACTTAGGCTTCTAGACGTGCGTTTAAGCTCTTTGGATTGTGTCGTGTAGTAAATATTATCATTCCAATTTTAGGCTGCTTAAAAAGTTTAGCAACATAGAGGGTGGCATTTCCAGATTATGGATGGAGATGATAGTCGCTCTTCAAGGAGGTGTGTGAGTCTAAGGCTTATAAATAACACGTGGTAAATTACCACATACATGCGCTGGCATTTCGTCAGCTGACAAACAAAACCAACAGACCGCTTCTTCAGTTAGCCTCGTCTTACAAAGAACGTATCGTAGCTGGTAGTGATCTCTAAGGCAACCAAAAGAAGTTCTTAAACTCTTCCGACGGTGATTCAGACATCGTTCTGAGATCTTCCGATAGGGCGACATAGATAAACCGATACTTCTTCTATCTTCCTATTAGTTCTGTAGTGAAACCCTTGTATATTCCACAGAAAGGCTCTGTACGAAGCAGACGTCGTTGACTCTCAAGTTCTGCGCGACTGTCAGTCCCTTCGTTGCTTACAAAATCTCCCATGCCCGCAATCCTCAACAGCGTTACTTTGTTGCAGATGACCAGTTGGTTCAGAAGAGTTTTGCAGTAATTCACAAGCCTCGATGAATCTTTAATGATCTTTTATTTCTTAAGTGTTCTTATATTGCTAACTTTTATTATTCAGAGTTTAGAATCTTCACAAAATGATTAATGGGTTAAAAATATTAGATTTAACTTAGTTCACGCGGAATATCTTCATAGTATTGAGTCGTGTGGGTATCGATACTTTAGATTAGATATTTTTCGGATATCGATAATTTTCTTTGATACTCCCTGCTAGAATATGGCCAGTCATATCACCTATCAGCTGCCCTGCAGTACAGCTGAAATTCTAAGTCAGCACGTAGTGTCGAGTTTCTATCAGATTCTTAAAAGTGAAATGCATTTTCTGACCGAGCCTGCCATGCATCTTTTTTAGACACATTCAATTTCATAACCAACTATTTCGCTTACACCTATCGGCTGTGAATTAATGTGCATTCAGAGCTGACAAAACAGCTAATTACTTGACTAAGCAGTTTTGCATGAAATATGTGCCACAGTTCACCTATCAGCTCTCACTGAATTTTTAGTCTGCACTGATGTAAACGCAGGGACCCCTGATATAAAAATCCATCCTAGATGCCAACTAGATACAATTAATGAAAATATCATATTATTATTGTGATATAATTAAAAGTTTAATTTCGAGAGACCGCTGTCTTCCCAATTGAGATATCTTTGACGCCCTCAGATACTCCTTTAATTTTAAGAAATAAAGTGGTTTATGCTAAAATTCCTTGTTCATAAAAATAAGCGTTTCAAACTTATAAGATGCTAAACTTAATACACTTAACTGTTTGTCTTTAGATTTCCTTCTTTCTTGATTGTGATTTGATGCGTCTCCAGAAGTTTCTATTGATGAAAGTGTGCGCTTATTTAAAGTAATCGGTAGCCAGATATTGGGGTTGGTGAAATTAAAATGTGTGCCCAATTTATGTATTAAATATCAAACTCAAAAAGATTTTAAAAGTTCGAGTTTATTAGTGCGAAATCTTTGTTTAAATTACAGTTCGGAAAATATACCAATTAATGAAAAAAATATATATCGATTTAATTGGCGTTCGGTTATAATTTACATTTTCTTTGTAGCGAGTACTTTTGATAAACCACAAAAGCAACCCTGCCAAATCAGCTGACAAGTACTGTTTGATGAACTAGCTGACGCTCTCCCCCAAGCAATGAACGGGCTAGTTCAAAAATGTGTACGTATTACTTTCTGGCTGTCGTGTCCCGTAGGGGCGCTATTTCCAATTTAAATATCGATACTTTCTTTCGGTACTATTTCCAAGTAAAGTCGTTTTATATCTTATTCTTGATGTACGTATGTGCATTTCGCTTTCATCTTCAGTTAATTTTTCTTTTCTACCAGCATTTATTCTTTATAACTACCGTCGTATGTATGTATGTGAATGCGTGCTCATTTCAAACAAATTTGTTCCCTACCGGAAGCTTAGTTTAATTGTTTAAAAAAAATGTACATTAAAATATAATTGCTTTATATGCATAATTTAAGTTTGCCAATTAAACGTAATAATTGGTGTTGACGTAAGTGCAGAAAAGTACATAAGTACATACTTAAAAAAATTCTCTAAATATTTATTTGGATATATCAGCAAGTGTGCCGCTTACGTCATAACACTTTTGACTTGCTAATTGCCATTTACTTTAGCTTTCGCTTTCTAGGAGTCAATAAAATTGAAATTAAAATTTTGTTAGTGTCTACATTTATATTATCTCAGTAATTTCTGAAAGTGAAAACGAAATTCAGACAAGTGTTGATATTGATTGTGGCTTATTTTATGGACTTTAAATATACCCTTTCTGTTTTTCTACTATGATTTCGATGTCTGAAGTTGTTTAAATACGCCAGACCTGAACTTCTTTGATGAATGAGCTGTTTTTTCTGACAAAAATTGTGTGCATGAAATTTTGTCAATGAATTCTAATTATTCGATATTAGTTTCGAATCGCATAAGTTTATACAAAGCTTGCTACTTTTCAGCTAGCCATAAACATTTGGTATGTTCTTGTGATTTGTGTGTGTTCAATGAAATTAAAACCTATGAATTTTTGTGTTATATTCGACGTTGTTTCTTATGTAATTGGAGTTTTTCGCGAGCATTTGCATATTTTTGCAAATAACTGTACTTCTAAACATTAAAGAAAGTGAATTTGGCAAGTAAGCAAATTTTTGAGGAATTTGTCATAATGCCATGCGCTGAATTATGAACACCAATTTTATAGAAATATATATTTTGTTACTGCGGATTTCTTTTTATTAAAATGGAAGTAATTTTAAGAAAACAATGATTCTTGGTTCTTTTATTTAACCTTCCTACTCAATGATTTTTCAAAAATTTTGTATAAGCACAGGAACTTAATTCGGTCTTATTTAATTGCTGGGCATCGTTTAGCTGTACACAAGCGTGGGTGTTTGGTGGACGCGAAGATAAGTGTTACCATTTTTGGTACTTTTATCTTGAAAATCGGTGTAATATAAAAAAGGGTTCGTCAATGATGCTAACTAAATTTCCAAAATAAGTTCAAGATTGTGATTAGAGCGAAAAGAATGTGAACGTACATATATCACGTATATCGTTTATTAAATTTTTTAAGGTTTTTCAGTAAAACTGCTCACAATATTTATTGTGAATACATTTCTTATGGCCGATATTGAATTGAATTGAATAATTTTCCTTCTCGAGTTTGGATACCCTTTAAATCTCTTTATTTAAAATAATGAAAACCCAACTTTGAATTAAATGAACATTTCCCAGATTAGCTGCATTTCCAGCACTTTGACTCTGACTCACTTTTATGCCATAAAAGCCTGTACTGTCCTTTCTCAATAAATGAATAACGGCGATATAATATTTATGCATTTTATATATTATATGCAGCTGACGAAGTTTTTTGATCTCGGGTCTTGTCTTTCGATGACTTGGCATAAAAAAACTTAAAAAGCAAAAAAAAAAATGCATCCCTCTTGCGGACTGCGTTCCTCCTGTCTGAAGGGCAGGGAAAAGGTAACCGTTGGGTATATTATTATTACCAAAAAAATAAGAAATTGTTTAGAGCGGGTAAGAGATATTTTCAATACCATATTTTTAAGCAAAGAGATCGACTTCGATTTAACTTTACTAGATTTTATTTCTTAATGGATTATATGCTATTGAAAATAAAGAGAAAATAATTCATAGAAATAGGCAAAGAAAAACTTAGTTTAATTTTCATTTCAATTTTTATGGCTATTTTATACGGCATACTGAGCTTACAAATGTCGTAAACTATGAAAGTCCACAGCTTAGTAGAGAACGCAGTCAAAAATGCAACCAAGCATTTTGCAAAATGTCAACAATTCCATCATCTGTCTCAACCATTAAATCCGATCCACGTACATCATATCTTAATTATTCCCCCTCTGAATGAATGTCTGTTGCAACGCAAAATGCAGGTTACTGAAATTATTGTCAAAGACACCTGCACAAAATCCGATAACATAATATGGCGGCTATTTAATTCGACTTAAAGATTTACTGAACTCGAGTAGACCATTTGCTCATTCGAACACTAGAATTATTAAAAGCGAAGTGAGACCTGCCCCGCGATTTCGATTCTGAAATACCAGATTTCACTGCCAAATGTGATCTAAGGTATACAACTTTCTTCCAGTTAAATTTCTGAAGCTCAAACACTTTCTGTCAAATTAATGCTTATAGAATATCCTTGCAACGGTAAAAATTCCCACCAACACTACAGATCATATGTCAGGGAAAGAATCTATAGACGAAGTAAAACCGTCAAATACGAGCAGGAGTGATGGGCTAATGCTAAAAAATCTCGGAAGTTGAGTTCCTCACAGGGATTCTGAATCTGCCTATGGAAGGTTGGGCGAATGGCCCCACAACTCAAACCAGGGAAACCTTCCGGCGAGGGTAATTTTTATCGGCCGATCATCCTGATTTCACCAGTAGTTTAGATGCTTGAGGCCCTACTCCTCCCGACTATACCTGGGCTCTGCTAAACATCAACATGGCTTCCGAACACAAAGGCTTTTGACATGGTAAGGCATTCTACCCTGCCAGCTGACGTGAAGACATCAACTCTCCTGCAGAGACTGAAACGGTGGACCACGAATTACGGGTGTGGTCGACAATTATCGGTATTATTTAGATGCTCGACAGATAAAGGCAGAGTAAACAAGCTGTGCCAACCATTATATCTCCAAGCTCCCTCAACCGCCAGAGGGAGCTACTATAGTCTCATAGTCTCATGTGCTGATGATTGCAAGATAATAATCACCGGCGAGCCTATTTACCACCTGGATGGAGAAGATCTGGCAGGACCTTGACATCTATGTCAACGGCACCAATTATCATCTGTACGGTTAATTAGCCAAGGATTTTGGCAGTCTCATTTTTCAGCATGTTCTCTTCTCTGCGAACACCACCGCAGTCGTCAATAAAGTACAGAGCCGCAACCAAATCCAAAAGTCGGTCGCCGGAAGCACTTGAGGCAAAGCTAAAGAAATATTGTTCGCAACATGGCCGATACTAAAATATGCCTCATCAGTACGGTCGCCAGAAAATAGTATGGCTCAGTGTATGAAATTTCAGGGATATCTTCTGATGCCACCTGAGGCACATCTGCACCAAGAGGTGAAGGATATACCAAAAAAATAACCAGCTCGGGAAGATTCTCTTCACGATCCCGATCACCTACAAATATGCTCTCTCAAACCGACTCATCTAAACCCTTTCTCTCTCTGGTACGACCCTCTCGAAACAGAGCGTCTTTTGGGCCCACACCTAGATGAATTTGACGACAACGTCTACAGGTAAATCTCTTACTAACAGGGCGTAGCTAGCAGCTGAAATAACAATAAAAGTAGGAGTGTCTTAAGTTTTGTATAGTCTCTAAAAATAAATACCTACAAATAATAAATTTTTTATGTAAAGTAAAAATTAATAGAAATTTAACGGTGAGAATTTTCACAATTTATTACAATGGTTAATAAAAAAAAAGCCATGAAAAGTTAAAACTCTAAGCTTTCTATACATACTTACTTAGCTGCGAAGATAAACGCTGCTACTTATTTTCTTCACTACTCGTAAAAGTTTACTATTTTTATCTGAAGTATTCCCTAAAAAATTTCACGAACATACTTTTATACTTTGCTTAAAATTAAATAACCCTAAATAAATATGGCAATTTCACGAAAGCAGCACGATGAGCATTACAAAGCAATAACCTCTGGATATAAAAAAAATATATGACTTAGCCCTTTAGGGTATTCAAAACTAATAAAATAAAAATCCAGTTGAGGTAAATTTACATTTGTTTTTTTTCTCAAAAGCATATCACTTACAAGCAGAAAAAAGGCAGTTGTAGTAGAAGTTGGTAAATATTTTCACCTCTGCCAGTGACAATTTCAAGCTCATAAATTTTACTATGCACAAATTTAATGGCTTGACAAAATTCTATAGCCACAAATAAATATTGGTGGTAGGTTGGAGAAAGATCATAAATATTGGCTACACATACATACCTACATAACTGCAAATATGCAAAATTTTGTGTATGTAATGGGCTGGCGGAATATTCACTAGAATGAAAAATCAATTTGCCACCATCCTGCAAGGCATGGAGGGAGAGAGAGAGTTGCATGCAACACCATGGAAATTTGTTGGCCAAAAGCTAGCACCGTCAACATGAGAGTAGGTGTGGATATTTTGTACATATGTATGTGAATGTACATACATACGTAATGGAGTTGCGATGAGAGCCATAATATACGGCCCACCTATTCACTTTCACCTGTTTCCCTTCGCCTTTACTTTTGCACTCATTACGAAGGTAAACAAAAGTTTTATTACCTTTTTATGACTTGACTGGAGCCGCAATGTCGCCACCTAAGCCAACTTTCATAGTCACACACACACACACACTCATAGAAATTGTAAGCGCAGGAAAAATTATTGCTTTTTTTTTGCAGAGGCGGCGCTATTTGCTGCCGGCTCTCGATTACATTGCCATGCAATTGACGCAGGGGTTGGAAAACGCCCAGCAACAAAAAAAATGAACGGTGTGTAGTGTAGTGTAAATAAGTGTAGGTTGATAGTTATGTAGCTGAAAATAGTATTTTGCGGTCGGTTTCATAGTTGAAAAAAAGTTAGTAAAAAACTAATTGAATTTGTATAAAAAAGCAAAACGTATGAGCTCCAACGAAATTTTATTTTATTTAACTGCAGCTACATGCATATGTGGAAAGTTTGTAAACTTAGGCGCCACACGCGCATCATGCAATGCCAACGAAAAGTTCGAAGTGCAGCAACAGCAAATATTAAAGTTAAAAAATATTTTTTTTTTTCGTCATACTGGCGACGTCACAGCTGTATTTGTGCTACACAAGTCAGCTCAGTAAAAAAAGAAAACAACACAAACAAACACATAGTTTATACTTAAATTTGTAGTAATAAATGTTGGCGAACGAATATGCAAATGTCAGGCCATTGACACAAACTGACACGAGCGCAATAAAATACATTTCAAATTTTAAGCTGCAGTAAAAATTACCGTTAAAATGAAAATGATGCAGCTGTCGTGCTTGTAATTGTAGTGTGATAAATTTGGAATAGTCTCTGTATGAAGAGAGAGTTTTTTCGACTTTTGAATTTTGCGCTAAGAAATTCGAAACTTTAAATTTAGTGTTTTTAAGTATTGAGCTCTGAATTTGCAATTGACTTTTAGACTTTGAATTTTGAATTTCGAATTTCGAATATTGTTTTTGGAATTTCGAATGTTGAATTTCGAATTTTGAATTTCGAATGCGGAATTTCATTGAAATTTTGAATATTGGATTGCGAATTTTCAACACTTAAATTGAATTTTGAATTTTGAAACTCGTATCTCAAATTTTAATTGTGTGGGTAAAGAAAGACTTTCATTACATACATATACAATATAGATACATATGTATGTATGTATGTATGCGTACATAAGTGCCTAAAAATTTTGGAATGACATAAGATCGTGTGCATAAGCGGAGAGTATACAAATATTGCATTAAATAATACAGATGAATTGCGTTTATTTTATTTTGAATATTGTGTTTTCATTTTTGGCTTTTAAATTTTACGCTAAGAATTTCGACGTTCAAATATTAAATTTTGAATATGAAACTTTTAATTCTTGCTTAAAATTTTCAATATCTAGTGAATTTCAAATTTTTAGTTCTGAGCTTTGAATTTGCAATATCGGCTTTGAAATTTTGAATTTTAAATATTGAATTTAGAATTTTGAATTTTGTTTTTCGAATTTCGAATATTGAATTTTGAACTTTAAATACTGACTGTTGAATATTGAATTGCAAATTTCGAATATGTAAATTGGAATTATGAATTTCGAATTTCAAATTTTAAATTTTGAATTCTTAGTTTCGAGAATATAATATATAGACAGAGATCGACGTACATTTAACAAAACATGACATTTTTGTATTCGGCTAAATTGAAGTTATGAAATTTTTCTCTTAGTATCTTATATTTGAACACGTTTTGTCAAGATCTCCTAAACATTGGATTTTGATTTCTAAATTTTTAGCTCCAAACTTTGAGTTTCAAATATTGATTTGCGAATATTGAATTTCGAATTTCGAATTTCAAATTTCAAATTTTGAATTCAGAGTTTCATAATTGGAGTTTTAATGGTGCCGCTGGAAACGCAAATGGACGAAAAAAAATCATTTCAGACAAGCAACCTTGCGGCCATTTGCTAGCAACCGAAAGAGAATTAAAATTCTGAATTTTCAATTTTTAAGTTGAATGCTTCGATTTGAATTGAACTGATTTGGTATACCCAATAAAATATGTAGACATGCATTTTGCTCTCACTAACTACAGTGGCAGAACTCTTTTGTCGAATATCTGTTTTTGAATTAAAAATTTACTATCAAAAATTGTATGCGATTCTAGCAAGCCTAATTTCCCCAATTCTTCTCTTTCTCTGACTTATTTGCTAAATTCGCAGCTTCACTCCAATTTACTTGTATTAATTTTTTTCTAAACCTTTTGGCCATTGACTGCCGATTGAAATCTGGCTTTGGTTAATATTTAATGTAGTAAACGAAACGAAGCTATTACATAGCGTAACTTTTGCTAGTGAATTGTAGTTGAAGTAGCATTTTGCTGCTTTTGAAAAAAAAAAAACCATTTGATTTTATAGGGAAATTCAATTGCAAAAGTTGTAAGTGCTCAAATTGCGCGGGCGCAAAAGTTTTTAGTTGAATGCAATGCCAACAAATGGCTGCTTTTGATGAGCAATTCAAAGTTGCCTATTTGAAGGATATTGGTAATGAGCTCAAGGTTTTGAGGAAAGCATAATAAAAGGAATGAATGCAAAAAAAAAGCTATAATTTGATTATAGGAGACGTGGTAGATGGAATGTGCAACTAAATACCAGCTTTCAATTAGCATTAGCTGGTTGTGCTGGAGGTCAAAATATCAAAAGAGGATTGAAAAGATGAAAGACGTTGAGTTGTTTAACACTTCCAATGTCATTGATATATTGATTTCATATAATTACTCTTCATTATGAGAGATGCGGGATGGATATTGAAGGAATCTTCGGGTAATTTGAATAAAAACTAAAAAAAAGTTGGGCTTTTTAGGAGCTCTAAAATTTTAGCATATCTTGCTGAAACTAAAAATATTGAAAATAAAAAAGTTGCCCTCGAGCATATTTCCTCTAATACAAAGGCTTAGTTTATTTTGCCATACCAGAACTAATCTGGTGTTCAGTGGAATAATCCTATAACTTTTGCCACAGAAAATGAAACCTCATTAAATTTATGTTATTTTCCTTTTCAAATAATTTTATAATTTAAAACATATTTGAATATAATTGATTTCGCTTTCTAAGCGGCCACTTATTAAATTATTTCGGGTCATAAATTTGCTGAAGAAATAATAAGTAAACTATTTTTAGGCAGATTTTCCTTCTGATCGCAGGAAGTCAAAATTTTAGCCATCCTATGCTGGCGCCAGAATCGCCTTAAAATTTCATATACAGTCGTCATTTCTGCCTTTTTCAATAATTTTGGCTTTGCATGCGAAAAGTTTGCATACCACCACATTTGTTAACATTCCGTTTTACCTTCTGAAAAATCTAATTGTATATGCAATAAAGGGCAATGAAGGAAATTTTGCATTTGGAAAATAAATTCAATTAAAATTTGGTGAATTGGCTTTCTAAAAAAAAAAATATAAGTGGTTTGCTTGTTGCGCCTTTAATTTAGGGCCATTCGATTCACTGCAAAATGAAGAAGAAGTTTGCAGTGAAATCTGAAAAGAGACTACAAGGAAATGCTTTCCTCTATTGAGTTTTATAAAAAAAATTCGTTCTAAACAAAACTCCAATATATCGATATACATATGTATAATATGTTCATTTACACCTGACCGTATTTTTATTTAGAAGATTTTTTATTTTAAACCAATCTCAATCACATTTGGTCGATCTCTGTTTTGTTTCCATAAAATGTGATAATCTTTGTGTCAGGCTATATTTTTTCAATCAAATTTTGTCGATATTTGGTGATTTGTATTTTTCGATCTTATTTGTTCGATATTCTGTTTCGTTTGTTTTTTTTCGATTACGTTTTATAGATAATTTTTCATTTTCATTTTTTCGATAAAAAGTACTCGCTATTCTTGGATATTTACTTTTTCGAACACATTTGATCGATATTTTCGGATATTTATTTTTTCGATCAAAAATAATAGTTATTATTTCATTTTTAACTTTTCGATAATGATGAATGCAAACAAATTTGTCAACGATAAACAATAATTTTTGTTTGTAATTTTTCGATCAAAATCTGAATCCAAAAACAACGGTTATTTGTTATCGAAAACATCGTTATTTTTAAATTGTTATTTCTTTTTATCAAAAATAATCCTTATTCTTGGGTTTGACGTTTTTCGATATTTCGTAATTTTCTATCGAAAATAATCGTTATTGCTTCATTTTCAATTTTTCGATCATGATAAAGCAAAAAAAATTTGTAAGCGGTGACAACAATATCTTTTATGATCGAAAAAAAATATCACAAGATATCGATGAAATGTGATTCAAAAATTTTTAATCCAACAATAACGATTATTTGTGATCGGAAAAATAAAACTCAAAAAAGATCGATGAAGTATGACCAGACAATTGAAAATCCCAAAAGAGTGATTAATTTTTATCGAAAAAATTAAAAAATTACAATCCAAGTTGAACGAAAAAATAAAAATCACAGGATAACTGTTAAACCATGATTTCTTTTTATACAAATTATAACCGTTATGGTGGAATTAAATAGTGATTTGGGAATCATATTTGCTTAATCGATTAAAAATTCCTGTACATTTTTATTAAAGAGGTTATTAAAGATGTTTCACCTTAAAATTTCGCTCTTAAATTTACACATATCCAATTTGCAACCTAACCATGCGCCATTTTGCCCACAACCGTGCATACTTCCAGGTGACTAAGCATATGTGCCCATTAAACATTGATTTTTCATTTTTCCTTTTAGCTATGCGAAAGATGAGGGTGAATATAAACACAAAATAAATACTGTCATTATAGAGAATACACATAGTATGTATGTATCTAATTTTCACTGCGGTAGAGTTGTTTATGTGACGTGCCATGTGCTAATTTCTGTTGAATCAAATTCATTAAGCAATATGACATGGAAGTAGAACGAAAAAGAACGATAATAATGTTGTGCTGCGTCGAGCGCCTAAGGGTATGCAATAAATGTTTACCCCTTTTTTGTGTTTATTATTCAGGGCAATTATTTATAGTCCGGTAACGGAAAAATTAAACTGCATTCTTATTTGAAATACAGATTTTCTAAGCCTTCCTCATTTTGCCTGTCTATACCAGTTAGGCAAAAAACAAAACTATTAAAAATACTGCAGCACTTCAGGAGCTAGAGCATACATTTGGGCTTCGCTGAATTAAACTAGTTTTGAAAGTAATCTATGCAATTTATAATCTGGAGAAACCTTCAATAGAGTAAGTATAGCTATAACGCCTCGAAATATGCAGCATCTTTTCTAGTGGAGCTTTGTTTATAACACACAAAGTTGCACAAATTTTTTAACTGATTTCATCAAACTTAGGTCTTCCTTTATGGGGGGTTGCCAAAACATTTTTTCGCTGTAGCAATTTTGCGTTTTTGATAGTTGTTATTAAATTTTTTTGGTCTGTTTTTGAGTAAAACACGGATCGAGGTTTATGTATTTAATATATGCTCAGTTTAAAATAGAACAATAACTTTTTTGGTCTTCTGTTATTCCGGCAGGGTGAAAAGTTAAAGTAAGGAATAAAGTGTTTGGTTTTAATTAATACAGCCTTACTAGTTTATTTTTGTATGCAGTTTTTGGAATTTCTTACATGAAATTTTTGCGGTTTTTGAAAGCGCTGAAACGCATTCCTTGTTTTAAAATATAAAATTAAACAACTTTTTTATGTGGATTTTGTTTTTGTGCGGCTTTCTGAGGAATGCGATGATATATTCTGATCCCCATAACAAAAGTAATCATATGGTTATTGTCATAGTTGCTGCGCCTAAAACTATAATGCAGAACACAAAGCAAACATAATGACAGTTGTCACTTGTAAAACGCTGAAACCAAGTTTTTGCGGCATAATTTTAGGCGCAGTAGCTACAACAACTGCTATGCGATAAGTCCTGCCAATAGCATTGGCTTAGGCCAGTAAATTTCTCTCGGCGTAATCTTTGTACTTACTAATCTGGAAGATATTAGGAATATGCAAAAAAAAAGAAGAATTGAACACCGCTTTACGGTGAATGGAAGTTTTCTATATGAACCATGAAATTATTTTGTAACGTTGACATGGAACAGCAAGACTCAAGACACTTTGCTCCCATAAACCTTTCCCTAATGCTACACTCAACCACCTTTTAATATTTATTTCACCCAGCGCATATGTATATTTTGGCCTGATTTGCCGTCAACTCACTTCTCAAATACATTTTTTATGTATGTAAATATATAAAATTATTTTAGAATATTTCATGGGATCGTATGGCGCATCATAAACTTTGCCTAATATCCATGCTAATAAAGTTTTTTGGATTAAGCGTTAGGGTTTTCGTATGTAGCTCCAAGAATATTTCTACATTGCATATTTATGGCAGCGAAATCAGATTATGAAAGCTTGTGAACTTAGTTTTCGTTTTTTATTTTTTTAAACAATTTCAAGCTGAGCGAATATTAAAAGTATATTAGCGGTGAAAGTTAATATATGTAGATACATGAATAAATTGTATCCTAATACATAGTAACAAATTTGTGTGTATGTAGACCTATGAAGGTATATGGGCCTCTTTTGCATCACAACTATCTAGCTTGACGCTGTGTATTTCACAGCCGTAGCAACCTGTTTTGGATCTTAATAATTTCATATAAAATGCATACAAAAATGTACGGCGTGTTGTTGAATATTATAATTCAAGTTGTGATCGGGACTCTTTTTTACTTTTTCTTATTACTATGCACCAGCTCATGTTAGAACAAATTTATTTTCTAACCAAAAATTTCGTTTTTCCACCATGCCAATAAAAAACAAAAAAACGAATAAACATGTATTAACATATTTACCGTTAGATAGTGTGCTTTAATTCGAGTAAGAGCAAAATCATATTCTAACCTACATCGTGTGTGCCCAATATTTTGCAAGCTCTGAGGGAGAACAAGTGAAAGGGACTCTAAAAGGAGATTTTGACATCGTTGTCATTGCAGAGTTTTTGAAGCTAAAATATATGCCTTTTTTGCCTGTATTTGTAATTGTGTGCTTAATGCATTTAAATTGAAATTTATGAAATTTAAAAGAATGGAGAAAGGGTGTGCCCTTAGTTCCGGCAGTATAAGAATGTTAAACACCTTTTGAAAGAGACAATCGATTGCAAATAATGGTGTTAAATCGAGGGATCGTGATGGCCAGTCAATATTGCTTCTTTTTTCGAAAAACTGCAGCGGATCAAAGCATTTTAAGGCAATTTTGGACACACAAAATATGCCAACACTCACCGCTATCATTTACCATCGACTGTTTTGCCTTCCTTGAAGAAAAAATGTACCAATGATGGTTTTTGCTCACACGCGGGCCCAAACAGTCACATTTTGATCATGTAATGGTTTTCTGTTCTCCAAATTCTGCAATTTTGTTTATTAACATCGCCAGGGAGAATGAAATGCGCTTCGTCGGTAATTGAAACTTGCGTTCCCTCGGTGTGAAGCAGTCCATGATAAAAATCGTGCTGGTGTGAAGTTACCAGAACTGCTCTAAGAAAATAATTCGGTTGACAATGGCGAAGCTAGTCATTGTTTACATCCCGGGGGAACAGATGGCGCATCCTGAGTATTTTGGGGCTGTAGTAGTGTTTATTGGTAATATTATTGGCAATATAATGGTAAATGAATATTATATCATTATATCATTCAAATTGAAGAAAATTATAAATTACATACTTTCAACGTTCAGCTCTTTACTACTTATAACTAAAACAGTTAGTTGATTCCTTGTAATTTCAGCCTAAAAGTATGAGACTTTTTAATTGGTTATTTGCATGGATAAAAAATTGTTGGAATCTGTCTTGCAAAACGTTTCTGTAAATAGATGTAGCAAACTCGGGTAATATGGAATACCTGTTTCTGTTTCTATAACAATAAATGTTTCATGCGTTTATAAATATTTCAAGTGAATAAAAAATTTACCGAATATACTTACATACATAAACAATCCCTGGTTTCGGGTTCATATGGGTGTCAAAACGCGTTAAAGAACAACACAAACACAACTTAACTTAATTTTTAGAAAATAATACATGAAGTTACATAATAAAAACTGTGCCCGTACAAACCATCATCATTTATAGCTTATTTTTAATTTATAAATTATGTACCATGAAACTAATTAATTAAGCCTTGCAAAAACTTGTAATAAATTAAGGTGAAATGAGGTATTTAATTATAAATCGAAAACGAAATCATGAACAAATAGTGTCGGACCTAAATGTTATAGATAATAATCGAAAAATTTATTCTCACATAACCAGAATAGACGACGCGTTTTGAAATATTAGCATTTCGCTAAAATTTTCCTTGATTTTGACTGCCTCTGGAAGCTTTCTTATAGTTATGATCGTAAATTTAATGAAAGATATTATCACAATAAAATTTAAGTATGTACATATATTAATAATTAACACTATTGCTCACATTTTTCTTCCTTTGATCAAGGGAGTAGCAACCATCTGCCTACAGATCTATCAATACATAGTAGGAGTGGCAAGTGTGATTATGCGCAGTAATGTATACCTCGTATCATCTTCACAGTATTTATTACAATTCCAAAAACAAGACTTCATCTCCGAAGCATACACTGTAAGCGCGCTGTAGATTTCTTGCATATTTAGTTAGATTTTCAAAAATACTACAATACTATACCGCCTATCCTGAAGACCCACCACAAAACAGTGACCCCTAGTATGCCGAAAACTATGCGCAATAACTGGATTTTGATCACGTAAGCAGTGAACACCAGATTTAAACAGTTGCTTCGAAATTTTTTTTTAATAACCCTACCCGATTTTAAGGCGCACTAGTTATCTCAATCGGGATAATCACATTTTTGTGATGGTTAACTGAACTGGGCGATAAAACCAAAGCTCTTCCCTAAAGGGTAGGTTTCACTTACTTTTCGTGCTCTTAAACGAATTTGATTGAAGTTCAATGTGTGTTCATTTTGATCATTTTTTTTTTTTAAATATCTTCATTTAATTCATACTTATCACATTTCTGTGTCTTTTCACCAAAAAAATTTAATACAGGCTCAATTTCAATATACTACACATGTGCATACTTCCATTTATTTGACTTTAATATTTTTACTTTTCACGCATAATTAAATATCCCACCTGCGCGTCGTCACGCGTGCCATATAAATTGCACTTCATTTTAATAAATTGCATACTTTTATGCGCTCCCATTAATATCTGTGTTATAGCAACACTTCAGCTTCATTGCCAACGGAAGTTCATTTCCGTCACTGTAGTGCAGTTACTTTACGTTCGGCCCTCGCTAACGGTGTGGCATATTTCAGCTGTTGCCTGCAACACCCCAACATACATACGTACATATATATGGCTGTGTGTATGTACGTATGTGTGTCGCCTACTGCCAACTCAACAGTCAAGTGTTGTGCTGCTTAAGTGCTCCAAGCATAACGGTGAAAAGTAGGCTGTTGCATTTGCGCCATCTTCCAAAAAAACAAAAAGGCGCACCATTTACACACACACACACACACACACACACACATCTACACCTACTAAGTGTTTATGTATATATGTATTGGACGTGTGCTTAAAGCCTTGCAACATGCCAAACCAAGTACGCACGCGTTCCTATACAAATTCATACACACACTCACACACACACACACATACACACATACATATGTATGTATGTATGTACTATGGTATGTATCATTTGGCTTCGCTACGTCAATTAACAGCAGCTTCACACACTTCACTTGAGTCTCAAGTGTGCTTAATGATGCTCGTCGCTTGCATTTCGTGCACTTAGCTAGATATGTAGATGTATGTACATATATATATGTGTGTGTGTGTGTGTGTGGGTTCGATACACAATGGGTAACAGCAGTGCAGCATAACTGCAGGCGCTTACAACGTGAAGATGGGCATACGTAGATGAAGGACAACAATTAGGGGAGAAAGCAAACATTTTGCGCAATAGCAATTTAAGTGAATTTCGTAAGATAAGCAATTTCGTTGCAATGCATTCATTTCGCTTTTAAAAGTACATACGTCGTGCAAGAAAATTAAAGCGAAAGTGATTTGAAATTCTAATTGTTTTTTAGACTTTTTGATGTTTCATATATATATAACCCTAATCAAAATATATTTAATAAACCGGAATAAATATTTGTTATATGCTTATTTTTTTAATAATAATAATAATAATAATAAGCCCAACGGTTACCCTCTTTTCCGCCCAACCGACACGAGGGGCACAGTCCGCATGACGTACGGGTCTTTTTTTTATTGTTTTATTTTTATAATTTTTTTTTTTGTGCCGAGTTGTTAAAAGGAAAAAGTTTGTTAAGCGTCGAGATCCAAAACTGCTCGGCTACAGAAAAAAACTTCATCAGCTGAATCAAATATATATTATACCGCCGTTAATCATTTATTGAGAAAGGACAGTACAGCTCTTTTTATGGCGAAAAGTGAGTCCGAAATATCAAAAGTGCTGGAAAGACAGTTGAAATCTTGACATAAACATCGGAAAGGTTCATTTAATTCATAATTGGTTTTACACTGTTTTAAATAAAGAGGTTTAAAGCGTCTTGAAATCCAAGAAGGAACATTAAGTTTAACTTCGGCAATAAGAAATGTGCTTGCAATAGACCCTGTGAGTAGTTTAGTAATGAATATTATGCCTAGCATTTCTCTACGGCTGGAAAGAGTAGAAAGATTTATTAGCTTCAAACGATCAGTATAATGAGGAAGATTAAGCCGAGAATCCCATTTAAGTCTCCTAGGGCAAAAAGTAAGAACTGTTTTTGAATTGATTCCAGTCGATCAATGTGAACTTGATAACGTGGGTTCCAAACTATCGAACCATATTCTAGCATAGGTCTAACTAAAGTTGTAAAAAGAGCCTTTGTTATATATGGGTCATTGAATTCTTTTGACCATCGTTTTATAAAGGCAAATATCCCTCTAGCCTTATTTGCTATAGCATTAACATGACTATTAAAATTAAGTTTGGAATCCATTGTAACTCCCAAGTCAACAAAGTCAAACACTTGATCCAGAGTATAGTTATTTATTGTGTAAGAAGCTGACTGAATAGTTCTTCGTGAAAAACTCATAAATTTACATTTTTTAAGGTTAAGTGGCATATAATTTATTTATTTGACAATCTGAAAATAAACAATTTGTATATTTGTACACATTAACCCATTTGTGTTGTTCTATACATGAAAGATCATTTAAAAAAAAATTTTGTTTAACTCAAACTTTAAGTATTCCGTGCTATGAAAGGTAAACTATTAAAGGAATCCCACGAAAAAGAATCATTTAAATACATACAGCGTCCGACAAAACTAAAGCACAAAACTCTCCAAACTACTACCTATCGAAATGATGTTTTCAAACAATTATTTAAACCAAATTTTGAAAAATTATTTACCAGAGCGTACATTTGGTGTTGTGTCAAAAAGAGCAAATACAATAAAACTTTATATTAAACTGAAATATTGATTCAAACATGAAAGTAGTTGCGACAAAAGTAAAGCACATTAATATGTAATTGAGAAAAAAATTGCTACATCTAATATTTCGTTGCGTATCAATTGTATTTCAATGCCACATATCTTCGTGGCATATACTCAATTAGGTTATTGAAAACGTTTGCAGAAATGCTTTTCCATTCATATTGCACTTAATTAAATAAGGTATCCTTGTTGTTACAACGTTCGCGATGAATTTTACGATCTACAATCTCCCATAGATTCTCCATAAATTGAAGATCAGGAGATTGTGCAGGCAGCTGCAAAACGTCGATTTTGTTGGAAATCAACCACTCTTTCACACATTTAGCCGTGTGGAGCGTTAGGATCATTGTACTGTTGCTATATCCACTTTAACGGCGTTTCCTTCTCAGCTTGGGCCAGCTTAATGGTTTGAAGAATATCTTTGTACACGAATCTGTCCATTATGCCATTAACTCTGTGTAATGGACCCATTCCATTTCCTGAAAAACACCCCCAGACCATTCGCAGCTTCCTCCAAGTTTTACAGTAACTTTGGAATTGCGCGGATTTAAGCGTTGCTCTCTTGATCTACGTAATAACTTCAATCCATCAGAATCTTTGATGTTGAACTTGGATTCATCTGAGAAAAGGTCGGTTCGCCACTTATTGATAGTCCAGTTGATATGTGTTGCTAAACCGCCTTCGACAGTTCTTCGCTGAATGGTTGTGAGACTATTTTTTAAACATAATTCATTCCGTATTGATATGACCGACATAAAATAATTATTTTGAAGTGCTCGGATAATGGCTTTATCTTCACGATCAGTGGTGTTTATGTTTCAAATAAAACTCATAATTCTATTTTATAATTTTTTTTTTCTTAATTAGGCCAAAACATAGAAACTTTAGTAACCCATAAAAACAGTGAGAAGAGTTTTATTACATTTCAGAAAATAGTAAAAAATTGGGCCGGTTAAAGTTGTTATAGAATTGGTCCACAATGTAGTGGGCACGGCCCGTGTTACAATTTTTATAACAAAATTATAATTTAATCATTATATTATGATTTTTATATATTCGATCAAAAATAATCGTTGTTCTTGGTTTTTATTTTTTTTGATCAAATTTGATCGCTACTCTGTGACTTTTATTTTTCCAATAAAAAGTAATCTTTATTTTTATAGTTTTACAATTTTTCGATAAAAAATTTGTCCGTGTTGGCAATAATATGATCGAAAAAAAAATATCACCCAATGTCTATCGAACTTGATACAAAAAGTAAAAATTAAAAAATAACGATCACGCTTGATAGAAAAAAAATCTAAGACTAACGATTATTTTTTTTTATCGAAAAACCAAAATCAAAGATAACTTTTTTTTATCGAAAAAAATAAAAAATTACGATTTTTTTGACCAAAAAAATAAAAATGGCAAAACGAAAATGTATATTTGATCGAAAAACTATAAATAAAAAAAAAAACTTAAATTATTTCTAAAAACATGGTAGCAACCCACATCAGGGTTACAACAATAAAATTACTTAAATAACGAAAATAAAAAAATAATTGTCTAATTCTTATTCAAAACAAATGAACTGTTAACCTTATTCGCAGTCTACTAACTTTGCCAATATCAACCGAAGCAGACTTGCTTGCCATCATCCATAATGTCTTGTCATAGCTTAACTTTCACTGGTACTATATATGTATGTATGTATGTGCCCCTTGCCTTTTTTGATTATTACCGAAATTGTTGTAGTTGTAGCCTGTAATACGATAGGGTATTCTCAAGGTTACTATTTCGTGCTTAAATCATTAAGCCATTTTCTCTAGACGTAGAGCAGTAAACAAATTCAAAGTCAAAATGGCACTGGCAAATATTTTCACTACCATAAACTCTGTCACTGCCTAAAACAGCATATACGGATATAAGAGATATGTATTCCCCCAAAATAGTTACACCCGCACACACACACACATACAACATGCCAACAAAGTTCTGCTCAACACGTAAAACTCGGTAACTAGCACGGAAAGCGTAACAAGAATTCACCAAAACATACAACAAACTAAATTTGACGCCATATTGTCGCAGTCATTGTTATTTTACTACCAGCGCAGGCAGTCATTGGCGTGCTCATTGTTATAACTATTGTTTTGCCATATTTTTGTTATTTTCATTTGTTTTTTTTTTGTTTTTGTTTTTTTTTTTTATGTTGAACACTTCTCTTTCTTTTATACATATTTGCTTTGCGCTTGTCATTGATGCTTGGCCATTTGAAATGTTAAGTGTTTGCTTGTGAGACGACGGATAGTTTGAGGGTGTGGGAGAGGTAGATGTAGCGGGTGAGAGAGTTCTCGCAGTAACGAAGGGGTCGCTTCGCGGCTTTCTTCACTTGAAGCGGTGTGTTAGCCCTGAAATATGCTACGTTATTTGAATTTTTCGTTTACTCTCACTCTCCTTCGTTTGTGCTCACTTGCCATACTTTCATTCAGTTCATTACTCCTACAGGCAATACAATGTACGGCTCTTACGCCATTTTGTTACTACTAAGTTTTTGTTGCGTGTATTTGTGTAATAATATTTGTACGCGTGTGTGAGTGTTTGTGTTAATACTTTTGTGTGTTCATTTATTACATTTGACCCAGTTTTTTTTGTGCTTCGTCTACTTCACCAAACTTCTCTACACTACACATTGGTTTACTATGTCATTTTGTTATTTGCGGACTTTTAGTTATTTGTCTATTTTTATTGTTGAATTTGTAAATTTGTTTTGTTTGTAATTTTTTGTTGTTGTTAGTTCTGTTAGTTTTACATATACATGTGTAGGTATATAAGTATGCTATACATATATCCCATTGTTGTTGATTGTATTAACTGTACTTAAGTAACTGTTGTCTGTGGCGGCGTCGCCAGCCATAACAGGAATTTGCAGAACACAACAAGTAAGAATAGCATAATAAAAATGAGAAAAAATAGATATAAAAACAACAACTACAATTGTATATGTGTATGTAAAATTAGTACGAATACATCGGTGATTCCATATTGGATTTGCAGTCGATGTTGCAAATTTCGATTAGAAATTGTTTTTATGCTTTTCATCAAAAATAAATTGGCATGCATTTTTTTTAATTCGCCCAATTTTTTTTTACCGGAATTAAGGTTTTTTAAATTTTTTATATACTGCCTTTTTCAATGACAATGGCATTTTGCAGCTCCAATAGCTCGAGAACCGTTCATCGTAGGGGAAAACCTTCTTAAAATAAAACTAAGGACTATAAAAATTTATTTCAATAATTTTTTACAACCAAAAGTGTAAATCCTTAATAAATATTAATAACAAATTGATTTTTATCAAATTTGGGCAATTTTGATTTTTCTTTTTTCATCTCAATTAATTCTCTAAAGCCTTTCCGAAAACATATTCAAATATTATACTGGTATCCGAAGTGGATTTTGAGTTATAGAATTTAAAAGCGAACCCCCTCATGCACGGTCCGCGCGCTGAGCCTTAAGGGGTGTGCCGGCCAACGAGCGTCTAATCACTTCGCGCGCGCATAGCGAGGAATAATATAATAAGTAGGCAATAAAAATCTTTTGAGAGTCGTATATTTTAATATTTCATCGTGTTTAAAATATTTCACAATTCTTAATTCTCGACACAAGAATATAAAAGCATTTTTTGCTATTTTACTTAAGGTTTTTTTTTACTTTCCTTCTTAGAAAAAAGACATGCGTATTAATTCATCAAATGATTAGTACATTTTAAACAAAATTTAATTACTGAGTACCCGAAATCTGTTTGCACTCCTTTAATTGCGATTCAAGAAATTTTTCCGAAACTTCACTGTCATATGTGCTACGATGAATCACTGAAATGTTCGGGAGAGTTGATTCTTGATTAGTCCAGTTAAAAAGTCTCAATGACTTCGTTTTTGGATGAGTCATTTGCAAACTGGCCTTGCCTCTTAATCTCTTCAACGTGCTCCATTATTTATAATTAAAGAAAGTTTTTCTACAACGAACGGTTCTCGAGTTATTTTAAATTTTTTTGCAGCTCCGCTTTGTAGTGCGACCTCTGTAAGAGAGATTAATAGTTACACTAATATCCAGGTGGTAATTAGAGTTCTTCGTTCAATAACAGTGCAATCGAAAGTGGTTATGGATTGCCTGACTTCTCTTTCGAAACCTTCGGAGTGCTTATCCGTCAAGATAATTTAAGTACCCGGACGCACAGTGATATCTCAGCGAATTGTGAAGCAGATGGGAGGATAGCCCAGGCAGGGTACACTTGAAAATTACTCTTTAAGCAAGGGTCTTTTCGGAGTTCATCTTGTCCCACCTGTAATTTCCTTCAGAACAAATAGGCCTGCGATCAGCTTGGCAAACCCTGGGCAGCTTCTACAAAGTGTAGGATCGGGGGATCCATTTGTCCAAAAGTAGGTCGGAGGAGATCACAGGAGCTTCTCCGGTATGCAGGCCATAGTTATCGCTAAGTATGAGGTCCAAGGAAAATCAATGCAGTGCACCTCAGTATCAGCACCGACCCTTTTTGTGGCTACTGCTTAGAGGACGAGAGGAGGTTGAATCATTTCAGCACTTACTGCTTAGTCGCGAGACCAAGAACAAGGTATTTGGGATCGCACCTTATTAACTTTCCGGCGAACAAAGTGGGTATGGAGATTGACCAGATTTGCAGCTTCATTGCAAGCGTGCGGGAATTTGCAGATTACAATTAAAAAACCTGCTGTTAAGGTGAATAGAGTTTGGTATCAAAATGTACCTCAACGGATCTACGTGAGCTCCTAGGCGCAGCCTCTTTAAACCTAACCTACTATTTATGGGCCTTCATACATGGACCCCTTATCACAAAGTATGCTAAACATAATGCTAGGTTCCGAGCTAGGATTGTCAGTAGATACCTGGAGGGTACTCAATAGGCCTTTTTTCTCCGGCCACGCTTACGTCCGGTCGATATGACGTCCCAGTGAAAATGGTGAGCGGGGGAAATTAGCTATGAAACCCTATGTTAACTAATTGGATTCAGTTTAGGGTAATAGTTGATAGCAGACTTTGGTTACCTGGACGTATTGAAAATACCAATGACCTGGAAGGGCTAAATAAACATCTAACAACTTCACAAGTCAGAGCTTTAAGTGATTCGTGTCTTTGAAAAGGTAAACTCAGCCTACCTTGGTTGAGCCTGGGGTTAGGAGCTTTCACGAAATATGTCAGAAACCTGTGAGGTGGGCGAAATTCGTGGAGAGCTAGGGAGAATACGAAGATGTCCTTAATATCTAAATATAAAAAAGAAATTATAAAGACCAGAAGAAGGTGGAAAAAGTCCGCGCAGAGAACGCCGTTCCCCAGGAACTCATCAATATTAAGAATGGTACTTAGATTTGGGACTGTGAGGAATCGCTGGATGTGCTTCCCAAGCCTCACTTTCCAACGGAAGTTTCATAGTTGGATGTCGCTGTTTTGGGAGCTGGCGGCTGTCGAGAGTCTAGTAGAAACTTAGAGTGACCGACACACTCCTTCTCAGAATACAAATCGCCAGATATTGATGTAATTCAACCGGTCATACTGCAGAAAGTGGGACCTAAAATCATAGGACCCTTAAACAGAAGGTGTAATTAGACTGAATTATGTCCCGGTGTCATGGAGGGCTACTAAAGTGATAACTCAGGAAATTGCAGTCATATATACCCGAAGGACTACAGACTTATTAGCCTTACATCGTTACTGCTTAAGATCGTTGAACGCCAAAGAGCCATTCACTTTAAGTAGACGAGGGGCTAATCTGGAATCTCGGCGTTGTGCCCTCTTCAGTGTCATTTGTTTCTCGTTTCAGAACATCACCATGCCGGATAAAGAGAAGTTAAAAGAAATTCTTAATTATATTATACCATTATTTTCATTTAAAAATCGGTCGCTTAAAAGTTTTATAAACAACTTATCTGTATAACCTTTGCGTGCGTATTCCCACAAGAATGCCCTGAGGTCTCCTATAGATTACCTCATCTAGTGGCTAAGTTACCCAAAAAGAAAAAGTATGATCTCCCAACTATTAGCGGTTTATGCTTGTGCACTAGAGGGATGTGCAAAGATATATTATTGTGAATCCCCCTTATTTGGCTGTATATTTTATGAACGGCCACGTCATCATTTCACCACTTCGTCCGCACACACCCGGCCACAGAACAATGACGCGGCGTTATGTTGTAGTTTAATCGTACATAGCATGACGTCGCACTTGTGGCACTTGTATCACGAGCGCCACCACCACTACCGCTCCATTGCCATTGACACTACTGTGGCATGGCAACTTGGCGTTAAATTAGCTTACACCGAATA
Source organism: Anomoia purmunda (assembly GCA_951828415.1). NCBI lineage: Eukaryota > Metazoa > Arthropoda > Insecta > Diptera > Tephritidae > Anomoia > Anomoia purmunda. Next base: position 36,414,483 of record OX639997.1, read on the forward strand.
TGAAAGTGAAATGAATTTTAAATTACACTTACACTTTGGCGCTCTCGTAACTTTTTGTGACTGTCTGAGTGTGTGTGTCCTGTTATTCGCTGTATTTTTGTAGTGCGGTTGCCAGAAACGTGCAAAGTAAAATGAAAAGAAAAGAAATGAAATTTTGTTTTTGGTTACAGTGAGCAAGCGAAAAAGTTTGCCACCTCGATTTGTCCTTTTTTTTTTTGTTGATTTTGCATATTTTCATCGCTTTCAACTCTTCGTGCTGCCTGTCTTCGCGTGTCAAAATCATTTTCGAAAAAATTCGTTATATAGGTATATAGTACGTGGTTATGGAGTATGTGGGAAAATACGAACATGCACTTGTACCTGCTTATAAATACAATGTATTTGCAAAGAGTTCATTTTGATTTTTTCGAAAAAAAAATCATTGCCAAGAATTCGTTCAAAACCAAACTCGAATGTATGTATGTATCGATCTAATTCGTATGCCATATGCTATACAAATCTGACCTTATTTTAAGTTAAAAGAGTTTTTCTTTTAAATCATTGCATAATCATTATTTTGTGATTTTTATTTTTTCGATAGATGATAATCGATATAAAAATAATCGTTATTTTATGATTTAAAAAAGAATCGTTATTTCTTAACTACAGTTCTTCGAACAGAAATAATGGGTATTTTGTGGTTTTAACACTCTCGATAAAAAATAATCGATATTTTTCAGTTTATAGTTTTTCGATCACGATTATTTTCTTGTTTTGTGATTTTAATTTTTTCGATCAAAAATTATTTCAATAAAAGCGTTATTTTGCGATTATTTTTTTTATAAGAAATAATCGTAATTTTTAGTATTTCGATAAAAAATAATCGTTATTTATGAATTTTTTTTTCGATAAAAAATAATCGGTATTTTTTGTTTTTCGATTAAAAATAATCGGAATTTTTTTGTTTTTCAATGAAAAATAATCGTAATATTTTTATTTTGAGTTTTTCGATAAAAAATTATCGTTTTTTGTTTATTTTAATTTTATCGATCTAAAATAAACGTTAATCTGGTATTTAATGACATTACATACATATGTTTTATGACCAAAAAAAATATCGATAAAATAACTATGAGATACAATCAGTTTGATATTATGCCTGTTTACCTTTAGTAGTAAGCCTGTGTGTTTAGCACAAAGTACCAGCCACAATTGCTTGGCAGTTCTAAAAGTGATCCCGTTGCGCTGTCATTGGCCACCTCGGAGGCAAGCTGCTTGAAAGTTTGCGAGAGTACACCTATTTCCTCAATTTCATTCTCTGCGGGAAGTTGAGTGCCAAGTCGCGCGAGTTGATCGGCTTTACAGTTCCCCTATGTGTCGCAATGGTATGGAATCCATAACACTTTTGGGTGAAAGGACTCAACCATCTTTTTGAGAGATATGCGGCATTTCATGGATACCATGGAGGTTGTCGACTCTTTCTTGAATGATTTTACTGTAGCCTGGGTATCAGTCAGAATGTAGATATCAACCTTGTATATCGTATAACGCTTGACTGGTTTCGTCATGTCCACCTGTCAACTGTCAGTTCTGCCTGAGAAAACTCTTCAGTGGTCTAGTAGATGGTAGGTAACGGAGATTCTCAGAAGTGCAGAGTATTCGCTTCCACCAACCCGACTCTCGAGCTTTAAGCCATATGTGTAATCAAGGTTGGGCGCGCCTTTTCCTACAGCATACAATTTCCACTCTTACCTCGAGGATAGAAGGGTCGTGAATGCTGTAATGAGAGTAGAGAAGTCGGCAGTGCATAGCCCACATCGCTAGGAAGCGCCGAGAACTCCGTAGAACTCCGTATTTTAGTGTTTAGCGAGTTGTTGAGAGTATTTAGTCGAATTTCCGCAACGATTAAGACCTGTTTGACATGTAGGTCTACCGGAAGTAAGTTCAGTAGGCATGCCCCTTATGAGTATGACCGCTAGCCTTTGAACTTTATGCATATTTTTGAAATTTACCCTTTTCTCAAAGTCATTCCACCATATCGCTATGCCATAGTAGAAAATTTTACTAACTAACGCGGTGTACAGCTACATTATTTTTTTTTTATTTTCACCCACAATTTTGCCCATTGACCTACTGCAGAGGTATAGTACCACGGTTGCATTACGCGTTCGATCTGCAATATTGGGCCTCCATATAGTTTCCGGCCCTATATGAGGCCTAGATATTTGACCTCTCCCTTTACCGTGAGGGTCATCCCGCCCATAGAGTAAGATGTTCGAGATCGCGTGTATTATGTGTTCTTGTGAAGAGCGCCAGGCCTGTCTTTACCGGATTTACTCCCTGTGCTTGCCTATCGCACTACAATGAGTTTCTTGAGAGATCTTTAAAGTACATCAGTCTGAGTTAATAGGTGTTTTCGTGAGATTTCTATTACAATATTATTGGCGTATGGAATTATTGTCCCTCGTAATCCTTCAAGTTCTTTAAAGAAACTGTCTACAGTTATGTTCCATAGAAGCCTTGAGATTACTCTCTTTGAAGGCGTACCTCTTACCGGAAACCTTTTTATAATTGATTCTCCTAAATCTGCGCTTATTTTCCAACTGATAAAAATTCGTTCGATAAACGAGGCTAGTTTGCAGCTTACCCCTGAGATTATCGCAATGTCAAGGGAGGCATCAAGGGTGTATTTTTGCTTTTGGTGTAATGAGCTTTCAATTGAGCTTGTAGGCATTTTGGGTAGCCAACAATTTGCCAAAACCTTTAATCTATAATGCCAGTCTAGCAGTCACTCAAGAGATTTAAGCAGTAAGGAAGACGGACTAATCGGTCTAAAATCCTTTAGTCTTGTATTTTGCCTTTTTTTGTGTGGTGCTCGGTTTTTGTTTGGGGAATTTTCGACTGAAATTAAATTTAATGCCAATTTTCCAGATAAGAACAATGAATCCGTTTATGTCACTTACATATGTAATTGCCAAAAATAATTTTGACAAAAAAAAAACTAAAAATTAAAACGTAGCGGAGAAGGCTTTGCATAGCTAGTGGAAAATAAATTTTTTAGTAGCAAGCAGGAGTGAATATGAAAATAATGATTACTTTCGCTCTGCTCAATGTTTTCACACAGCAATGAGTTCTAATTTTTTTTTTCAACACATATGTGCATATTTTAAAGCGTCCGTCCATAGCATGCCACAAATCGTTGTTAAGTACTTTCAACACATCATTAAAACAAGTGAAAGGCATAAAAATAAAAATTCAAAATTACAGTGATAAAAACTTACAAATTTATGAAGTCTAGCAGTCGATGTGTACATTAATGTAACCACCATTTAAAAATGAATTGCGGGTAATAATTCAACGAATGCACATGCGGTACAACGTTTACACAACAACAAAAAACCCTAGCTCATAAAAATTTAATTGCCAAACCTTGCTGGCTTTTTTCTGTTGTCAAACCTTAACACGATTGCCATTTCATTATTTTGCGGTTAACATAAATTTAATGTGTTAGTAGTGTAGTAATGTGTGGTAGTCATGTGTGCGATGGCAAAACATGAATGTTTTTTTTTAAAGAATAAAATACAAAATTTTGACGGCATTGGTAACGAAAAAATAATTTTATTTGCATTAAAAATAATATATGCGGTGTGAAATGTAAATTTAATAGCGAATATTAGATAGAAATTTCCTGAAAAAATAACTTAGTTTAATTGAAGTTAGCGATGCATTGAAAATTACTACCAAACATTAAACGAAGCAATTGCAGTAGAAGGCTCAAGCCTCAATCAATGCGTCAATTTGTTGAAAGGAGCGAAAAATCATAGCGCTCCATTAGGCGCACAAATATTTGACAATGAAGCAATTAAACAAGTAATGGAATGGAATGGAAACATAACGAATGTAAATACCAAGGTAATTTTGGCGCCCGAAAGCAGCTTTAACATACACAAACACACACACACACACACAACCACCTACAGTCAGCGTGGCGCATACCGCGCAGCTGGTAAAATATTTAGCCTACTGTGCGGCGCTTAAGTGTAGCAATTAATAGCTGCTATTCAAATTACGCTACAATTTCTGCGCAGCTATGTAAGTGATTGTCATCAGATTTGGCGCCAAGGTTTCTTTTATTTGCCTTTTCTTTTGCAACTCAATTGCTAGAAGCTTTAATGTTTATTTTTTTTTTTGCTTTGTTTTTGTATGCGGTGTGTATTTGATTTTAATTTAATTTCTACATGTCGACAACAAAAACCATCGTACACAATCCTCCACATGCATTTATTGTGTTTGCTACATTTTAGCCTTTTATGTTAAATAATTATATCAATTAAATTTAATGAAATGTGTCAAATACAAAATTCGTACACGAAATGCTGGGAAAATACAAAAATCCGTAGTGTCAGTGTCTGTGATCCTTTGTCGCATCAAATTCAATTTGATGACACTGAATGGAATTCCAATTTGTCTCTGCTTTTATTCTAGAAAAAAGCGTGCTATTTTTTTTTCGAAGTTATTTGTTGATGTGTTTTTTGTATAAACTTTTGCTTGTATATTACAAAGTTGCAATTTTGTAGCTATTTGATAAATTTTTTGCAAATATATTTTTTCCATATAAATATAGACATATCTACATTACTGCAATTTACGCAGTCAGTCAACTTGTTGAAGTGTTAAAAATTTAATAAATATTAACTACATGCCAATATCGATTCAGCTCAAGCGGCATTTAGTTGCAAAAATTTATATTTATGTTTTTTATATTCCATGTTTTTAAATACTCACCGTAATAAAACACCACCTCTTTGTATGGGCTCGTGGATCTCATAAATTTTTTTTGCGCTGATATTTCAACACTTAATTTTCACAATTTTTTCAGCATATACCCAGTACATACAACTTTTTTTACGCCACATATCGAGTTACCTACGATGTGATTTTTAAATTATTATTTGACATTCGGTCAATTTTGAAAATTAAATTTTCAATATGCAGATTTGCATTTTCTACAGTTTTATTATCGTGCAGCAATTAAGACAGTGTGGGGGGGGAGGGGAGGGGAGGGGCTGGGACAAATATGTCCCGCCAGGCTTTTGGATGGGACATATTTATCCCGATCAGTACGTTATGCTCCCAAACCAAACATATTATTACATCCTGTTTTGATATGTAATATATTTTTATTTATAATCCAATGAAAATTTTCGATAAACACAAAAGAAATACATACTTCAAATAAGTTTATAAAATAAAAAAAAATGTTTTAACTAAAGAAAAAGTTAGAAACCTAGTATTTATTTGTGATATGGTGCAAAACAATCCATGCAGAGAGGAATCTGGCACTCTTCGCATATTGTTTTCGTTCGTCTCTCTTTTTTTTGTTCTGTGCAACTAGCACAACGTCTTCGGTTGGGAGTTTGTACAGGAAGGTGCCCTGCGACTATTTTTCTTTTTCTCCCAGATAACTCACTGCGACGAAAAGTTGCGATTCTTTTTCCTTCTGCAGTCATGTTTTCGGCCAAAACGATCATGATGTCAATAAGCGGAGTTTGTCTTCGTGCCAGTTGAGAACTGATTACCCAAGAATTTCCAACTGGCATCGTAAGTAGTCGATAAAAAACTTTTTTTTCACCATTTAGCAGACTTCCGATCCAACTCGTATTGTCCTGCGATTTGATCAGCTCGATCTACACCTCCCATTATCTTTCTGTAAAAACTTATCATTTCGGGGCAGTCTATATTAGCTTTTTGACCGTTTTTTAAACTTTTTTTCTATAGTCGACATTTCAGATGAATGGGGCAATTGCTTACAACGATTACTTCCTTGGTATCATGCCATTTGGCATACATCAAGCCTGTGTTGCTTTCTCGGAAAACAGATTGGCCTTTGGTCAGCTTCAGGTTGACTATTGGCAATTTCTTACGGTTTCCTAACGCGGCATAAACCAAAGTCTCAAGAAGATTGCTGCTAGTGAAGAACCGATCGAAGCATATTGTGACATCAGTTTCGCGTATTGTGGCAGCTAATTTATTAACTACGCATTCGCCAAAAGTTCCTTCGACAACTCCTTCTTCTTTACCGCATTAGATGTTAAAGTCATAGGTATAGCCGGTAAGAGCATCACACCTAAGCCACATTTTAATACCGCGCTTAGTTGACTTTAACGGCAAATATTGTTTCATGGAAGAGCGGTCTTTGAACTTCGTCATGCTTTCATCAATACTTTGGTATGCACTTTCCTTTCTTGAGTTTAAAAATCGAGACTTCAAGCAGTCCATCATGTTTTCAACGTAGTACAGTTAAGATATTCCCTCTGGCTTTTCAGGTGAGGCAAAGTACATTGTTGATGACAATAGCTGAAATCTATCACGTGAAAAAGCTGATTTTATTGCATCATTCCCCATTGAATGATGTGCTGACCAATAGTGTCTAATAGATGGCAGACGATTATATGACATAATGATCATACAGCCAATAACAATCTTTATTTCTCCAACATCTGTTAGCTTTATATTTTTGTGCGACGGTTTAGATTTGCGTAAAATTTCAATGCGTTCGTTGGTGCATTGAGTAATGCGCATAAAAAGGCTTTCCGGAAAAACCTTCATGAATATACCGTAAGGATTTTCAGTCCTTTCAAAGCGCTGATCTATATCTGGAATTCGATGGCTACTCACAGTTTTTCTTGGAATAAAAGCCGCATTGGGTGCAGAACATATAGTTGAGGTATTTTGAAAACTGGCTGCAGGGTTTATTTCTTCGAAGTTATCCTCTGTATCCTCCTCTTGATGATCATTATTGGCCTCTTCCATAGAGCTTTTATCAGAAGATACGTCACTATCTGTAAGCTCGTAGTTATCACTACTACAGCTCGAAAAGTATTTATCCTCATCAGAAGACTCTAAAATATCAGTAATTGCATCACGATCAAGTGGCTTCGGGATTGTGAGTCTATACAAAAATTATAAAGTGAATTTATGAATAATAATAATATAAAAATATTGTAAAATGTTGCCAAGAAATGAGTATGGCAAATCCTGATTGGGACACTTTTAGCCCAACAAGAATACTGATGGGACACATATGTCCTGGCAATATAAATATACCAATAATTTAAAAAATACATCTAACAGTTGGCACTTACCGACTACAGGAGATAACGAGAACACTAGCACAACCGATTACAAAACTTTCAGTCGGTTTGAAACTACCGCTTGAGAAAAACCAGGTCCAACCATGCGCTCTCTTTTGATTAATGAACACGTGTTTTCTCCTTAAAACGACACGAACGGAAATAAATACCGTTAAGAATTGTAAAGGCTACGAAATGGAAGTAATTTGACCCATTTCGACAGCATATTTTCAACGCTAGGTATCTTTGAACATGTACCGGGACGCATATGTCCCGTTCGGATCGAAAGGGTTAAGGGAATCAAAAAATATTTTTTATTGGGAAATCTAAAATCGCTCTTTTCTCTCCTTCTTTCTCCCTCCATCATCGTCATTCTTTGGCAGGGATGATAAATTAACTTTTCGAATTGTGCCAAATGTCTGAAAAAATTTACCTAGTTGAACAAAAACGTACCATTTTTTTTTTTTAATTTTCAATAAAAAAATTTCAAAAATATATTTGTAAAAAAGATACTGGTAAACTTGAAAAAAAGGATTAAAAACGAAAAAAGTTTGATTTCCAAGACAAAAATGTGGCCCAACTAAAAATTTCTAGCGAATTTTCGAAGGAATTTCGAAATTCAATTCAGCAGGTGTCCAAATAGTATACAATTGTAGATTTTATAAAGTTTACTTTTATTATTTCCACAGAGGGGTCTTTCATTCAGATTGTAATTTCACGTGAAAAGTTAAAAGAAATATCTAAAATGAATCTACAAATAAAGAACTCGAACAGACTTTGTTTAACTAAGTTTTCGAAAGCACTAAGAGGAATAAGCCGATATATATATTCACATTTAAAGACTTGTCCAATTCCCTTTCAAGTATTTGGCGAAAGTACTTCCAACACACTTAAACTGATCCTCCCTTTTCCTGATATTCGTGATATTTTCTCGAACTTCGACGTTCGAATGTGGCAAAAGGACAAAAAAGAAGGTTTCCGCGAATTTGTATTCATGATATGAGATATGGGAAAATGAAGAAAGCTCCGTGAAAGTTTTTATTTAGAATCGGATTGGCATTCTTCTGTTTTAATTAATAAAATTCTTTAATTTCTTTTTCATCAATTTGTGGACTAATTTTTTTGTCATTTCCCTTTTAGATTTTTTGCCGGGAGGGCTATAATGTTGTAAAACCAAATTGCAAAATCTTTTCATTCACCTAAGTTTATGTTTGCTTAAAGTTGACTAACTATAAGTTTGTGAGATGTATTCCGAGTACGATGCATTTGAAATCGACTCGATGGAAAATATTTATCTTTTTCTATTTTCCGACCATGGCAGCGTAACTATAAGCAAAACGAAATGTAAACTGCGTTACAATCTGTGGAAATCGCACCAAAATGTTACATGTGGTGTCAAAGTATGACATACTCGAAAAAGAAATCCCACATTGTTATTCATGCACAAAAGTTAAAAGCAAACCAAAATTGTCTTAAAATTTCAAAATTGTCTTAAAATTTCAACATATCTGACGCATTCTTCGGGGTTGGGTGGTGACTAAAATTGAATTAGTTTTTAATACATTTTAATAAGAAAATATACAAATTATTCCCTTCGTATGGTATAAACCAGCAACAAATAAAACATCAATAGAACTGATTAACAAAATGTACGCTCTAAGTTTTTTAAAACACAAAAGGTTTTTCTATTAAAACAAATTTAAAAATATATATATTCCAAAAGCAAAAATACCACCTACTTAAAGGAAGAAACTCTACCTTATTGTATGAAATACATAATCGAAATTGGCAGAACTTTTACATGGCATAAATTCGTGTTCTACGCAAAGTTATTTGCTGCTCAGCATGCAAACGGAAATAGTTTTCGAGTTAACATTCTTTGAACAACCCGAATATCTTCTGCTACACCCGTCTACATCCGTACCATCAGTAGCTCTTAGTGCCCTACGAATATATCGACTCTACTTTCTAAAATTTCTTGTACAAATTTTCGCAGATACTCTTGCTCACGTTCATACGACTTTTTTTTTTGCTAAAAGGAATCAAAAACCACTTTGATTTGACTATTTGTTGCAAAATTGATTCCTTTAACATACTTGGAAACAAATGTATAATGGTAAATTATTTGAGTGTCCGAAGTTCTTGCAATCTTGGGTTATTATATGACATTTTTTATCGGGGGCAAAAATGAGTTAAAAAATATTTACACCAAAAGTGCCTTCAGTGGTCTGGACACTTCAGCCAACTTTAAAATTCTGTGTACAGGAACAGGGAAATACGGGGTGCGTAATAAATACTCCAGCTTGTCGCAAGGGGTTTATCCTAAAGCAGAAATCTGGGAAATCACAGGAGGCATCGCAGGATACTTAAAAAAGTATTATTTTTTAGAAAATAAATTATGCGAACAAGATCCAAGTATTCTGAAACTGCGACAAAAATCTAAGTACTTTTAAATAGCAGTTGATTACACCACGCCTACCAAATAAAATAGGATTTTGAACAAGTGATATACATGATGTCCTTTGTCTTTCAGAACGAAAAATTACACCGAAGATGGCAAAACGCCGAAACCGGTTTGCCTCAACACCAATCATGACTAGGGATGATGGAAAATCATGAATTTTTCAGCATGTCGAAAAAACAGAACAGAAGAAAAATAAACAATTTTTGAACAACATTATTTGGAAAACTTTATATGATTTCCAATACTAAGAAAGGTTTGGTGCTTTAGAGACATCCAGTGTTGGCGGTGTTATCTTTGTGTTGGCGTTTAACTGTAGCTTTTTGAGAGCTCTCAATTCGTGTTTGGAATCAAGAAATTTCTACTTAGACAAGCACTAGTCTCAATCTTTAGTAAAATTTAAAAATTCTCAACTCAGCAAAGTTATGAACAAATACAGCATAGCCTCTTTAATTGCAGAGATACAATTTGTTCGTATTCAGAATGTACCGTTCCTTCTTAGAAACCTCGGGTAATTATTAACTGTCGTTCAACGCTGAATATTGCACAATATTTGTATTTGAAATTGTTGGGAAAGCAAAACAAATTTTTCTGCTAAATTAAACTTCCTTCAAAAATCAAACTATCAAAACTCCAAAACTTTGCATCCAATTTAATGCGTTGACTTGAAAGTTTATTAGTTTTAATGGCATTCTATTGTGTTTATGCTTTCATTATAATGAAAAAAAGAATTATTATTTTTGCAAAACTTTTAATGAATTTCAAATTTTACCTACCCTCTACACGTATCACAAAAAAATTGTTTATTTACTATATTTTTGTTTTATTTTCAACCCCAACAAAAAAAGACACCAACTCCATAAATATTCAAATATGCTTATTTTTCAATCTGAAATATCCATTTTCGGGTCATATCCCGCCTACGACCAAAACAAGCGCTCTAATTTACATATTCCATACACTAACAAATATCCTGCAGTGTTATTCCAAATTTTCACTTAAAAACAATACATTTTGAAAGAGCAATCTACGCCCTCCTCTAAGCTCAATGCTTAGCCGCTCTCGCAAAAAAAAAACCACGCTTTACATTTAAGTAAATAATATTGGTTTAAAAAAAGTTTCCTACGAAAATTTCCTGAATTACTTAGTATCAGTATCATCGCAAAACACAGAAATGGAAGGTACTTTTCTATATTTGAAATCTAGGTAGTCGTCCATTCACTTGGCTACACAATTTTCACCCCCTCCCCCCTCTTCCGCCGCAAATCCGAAATGCGTCCAATTTTCGCTAACTAACAAAGCAACGTGCGCACTTCCTGAACCTTCTACTCCAAAATGACTTGACTTTGTTTATTTCAGGCCCATATTTGGATTGTTGTAAGCAATTTAGTGTATTGTTGTTGTTGTTGTTTTCGCTGTTGTTGCTGTAAGCTCTCAGGCCATGTCTTGAATGATGGCACATTATTATTATTCAAGCTGGGTAATTTGTGAAATTTCTGAATAGTTAACTAAGTGAGCTAAAGATGAGCGGAACGAGCAGGATGTCAGCGGTAGAGATGAAACTGAAGCAAAGCGCTCAAAAGCTAAGGAATAACAACAATGATAATAAGTAGTTTGAATTGGGCTTGACTAAGGGTGAAAGTATAGATTAGCTAGAGGGCAAATTTGTTATTACAGTTTGTCGTTTAGTAGGACTTGAAGTGGTAAACACAAACAGTAAATATGTAAATAGAAAGCAAAAAAAAAAAAAAACAAACAACTACACAGGCAACCCCAAATGAAAAGTTGTCAAAGTAGTGGGCGGAGTAAATGAATGTTGAGGGCTTGTCAAAAAATTATAAGCAGCTACGCATGCTGCATAAATTTCATAGTAATTTTCTACTTATTATTCGCTTGCAGTATAATCGAAATCAAATTTACCATACAGGTGAGAGTTGAAAAAAAAGATCCAAAACGCTATTTTGAAGAGGACGACAGGGAGCAGTGCAAGTGCTAATATTGTGCCACACCACAGTAGCAAAAAAAAGTATTTTTAATACATGGGTTTTCATTCAAAAGCTGTGCTAAAACTTCTCGCACGCCAAAATTACTTTAATTGCATACTTAACCCAAAACATCTGCCTCAAATTGTATGGCCATAACTAAATTGAGAAAAGCGTTGGCGAATTTTAACTTTAATAATATTTGCTTATTTTCTTGTATTTTCCATTGTGTATCCGTTTTCGCTTGCTCGCAATTATTGTACTTATATTTCTTTTTTGTCTAGACAATTAATTAATGTCAATATTGGCGTACAGGCGTAGCGAAGCAAGAAATGCTTTTTTTTTTGAATTTCAATGAGCAATTGGTTGTTGTTGTTTTAAAATAATTTGAATTAATTGTAAACACAAATTGGGCTAAATAATTTTGTTGTTCGAAGGAGTGCAAATAAGTGAACAATTTTCAATAGGGCTAATTAATTTTTCGGCCATTATTTCAGGGGTTATCGAATGTAGGCATCTTTTGTTGCGTATTTAGCTAAAGACTTCAACAGAATATTAATTTTTATTTTAGCCCACAGAAATGCCATACTCGTATATATTTTTTATAGAATCAAAATTGTACACAATTATTCCATGTAACTCATTGCGTTGCAAAATAATCGAAATTGTTATGTTGTAAAATTGAGAAATGAGAAAATGGAGGGACAAATATACAACATTATTTTTAGCACCCAAAGCGACCTTTGACCAAAGAACTTACAACAATTGTTTGATGTTCTCTAATTTGACGAAGCCTCTTGAGGAAATCTTTTTTACTTGTTTCCTTCAGATGATGGTTGGAGAAATCAAAATTTCTGTGAGAAATGTAGCTAATTAATTTCAGAAACTCAAAATAATATTTATTTAAAGTTCCGGTCTTAAAAACCTCATCAAAATTTTCACAAGAATTAAAAATCAGTACTTTAATCGGCGCTAGTTCAGCATCAGTTGTGAACTTGTTCCAAAATAAAAAAATAGATAAATAAATGACCCCAAAATAGCCTCAAAAAAGCTCCGTTTACTAAGCCTTTACAAATTTTATTTCCACTCATAATTATTATGCAAAAGCTGTATAATACAGTTGGACTCAAGATACAATTAATTTTAAAACTTTGAAAAATTTCTATAACTTAAGTCGACAAATAAGAGTTACCGCTAAATTAAAACAGATTATCTCGCTGCTAATTATTATAAAAATACTTTTCTCGTAAGTTTCAAAATAATAGTTATCGATGACTTAAACAATTTTTCTCACTCATAATTATTATTAAGAGACTTTTATGATTTAACACCCAAAATAATGTTTATAGACCAGTAATATGTATTGATTGGCTTTTTTTTTATGTCCTTTATAACAGTTATGTCTCCGCTCAAATTGATGCTTAATTTATTACCGCCACACTTTTGTAAATTGATGCAAGTGAAAAGAAAAATTCCTGTAGCTATCGAAATGGCATTTATGGCATATTAACATAACGAAGAAGTTATTATTTTAACAGTTATTTCATTATTTCATTTATTAATCAATAAACAATGTGCTTACAGACTATATGACAAATTTATAAACAGGATAATGCAAAAAAAAGAAATACATAAACATACTTACAAAATATGGTTAATGCATCAAGTGCCTTATAAGTATATTCTTAAAAGTAAATTTTGAAGAAGAGAGATCAAACTCTAAGGAAGAAGAAAAAGCATTGAGTTGACAAAGCCCCCTTCTTAAAGGAGTGTTCATGCCATAAACGGTTTTTGCTAAACCAACATAAAATAATTCATGACAACGAAGAATACGTGGAGGAACAAAAAAACCAATTCTCATAAGAAGGTAAGGACAATCAATAGAGCCTGAGATGATGTCAAATACAAAACACATCGATAAAAGAGTACGCCTCGCATCTAAGGCCATAAGGTTAATTAATAGACAGCGAGAACGGTAAGACGGTAGAGGTTCAGTAAATCTTAGCGAGCGAAAAGCAAATCTAGCAAAGACCCTTTGAACAGACTCTAATCTGTTGATATGAATCGAATGAAACGGTCTCCAAATAAATACAGCATATTCCATTCTAGAGCGAACGAAGGACGTATACAAAAGTTTGAAAGTATAAGGATCGGAGAATGCAGAACAATTACGACGAACAAATGCCAACATTGCAAACGATTTAGAAATAATATAATTGATATGAGTTGTAAAGCTAAGCTTGGTATCAAAGTAGACACCCAAGTCCTTAAATTCGCACTTTGACTTCAGCGGCACGTTTGAGATACAGTAGGAAGTAGAAACCGGTCTCAACAACTTAGCATAGGAGGTATAATGACATTTGCTAATATTAAGGTCTAGACAGTTACGCAAACACCAATTGTATAAGTTGTCGACCTCGGCCTGGAGAGTTAGTGAATCTTGCGGACATCTTATTTCATGATAAATCTTCAGGTCATCGGCATACAGAAGGAAGTTACACTTAGAGAAACAAGAGGAAATATCATTAATAAAGAGGACAAATAATAAAGGACCTAAGATACTACCCTGCGGCACACCTGAGGAAGCAATGAATGAACGGGATGTTACATTTTCAATTACGACAGTACAGCGCCTGTTGTTTAGATACGATATAATCCATTTCAAGAATATAGAGTGGAAGCCTATTTTGGCCAGTTTAGCAATCAAGATACGATGGGATACCCTATCGAAGGCCTTAGAGAAATCCGTATAAATGGCATCAATTTGGTATCCCTTTTGAAAGGATGCAAAACAGTCTTCCGTAAAAACCGCTAAGTTAGTTACCGTGGATCTGCCCGGCAAAAACCCATGTTGATTAAGACATAACAAGTGCTTAGTAGCCCAGTATATTTTATCCTTAACGATAGACTCAAACAACTTTGAGACTGTAGTGAGCTTTGAGATCGGCCTATAGTTCGCGATATCATTTTTGTTACCACTTTTGAATATCGGCGTAATGAAAACCCGTTTCCAGTCGTCGAGGAACATCCCAGCAGCCAATGACATATTAAATATGTGTCTCAAAGGCTCGATCAGAGATGGGCAGCTTTTTATAAAAATAACTGAGAGACCATCTGCGTCAGTATTAGTGGAGTACTTTAAATTAACTATGCCATTAACAATATCTTCATTAGACAAAACTAAGTTCCCGAAGTTTAGAGAACTATTTGAGTTTGAAGAAAGGTCCTCTGGAACAACACTATCAGAGTTTTCTAAAAGAAAATTAGACGAAAAAAAGTCAGCAAAAAGATTAACAGCATCCAAAATAGAATTAGCTGAAACGCCTTTAAACTGAACTGATGCGGGAATATTTGAGCAGTTTTTTCTCGACTTTATATAACTCCAGAAACACTTAGGGTTTCTTTTTATGTTACTTTCTACGTTGTGTATGTAATTTCTATATGAAGATTTATTAAGCTTGTTAAATTTTGCTCTATAAAACACATAACGTTCGCGCAGATTAACGTCGTTTGAACGTTTGAACTTTTTGTAATACTTGTTCTTCAGGTTCCTTAGGCGTTTGAGCTCTTTAGAGAACCACGGTAGCTTAAAAGTTTTTGACAGTAATTGTGGGATATGATTTACACAAATTTCATAAACGTAAGACTTAAAAATATCGAAACACCTAGTTACATCATTCTTCCCAAAAAGCTGAGACCAATCTAATTCAAGCAAATTATTATTTAGCTCATTAAAATCACAAAGAGAGTAATTAAAAGCTACCCTCTGAATGCCAGTTGGCAACTCAAAAAATTCAAAAAATTCAATTTCCAACACTAGTGGAGTATGGTGCTGATTTGGAGGAGAGATGTAGCTAGATGCATGATAAAGCTTAAAGTTTAAATTAAAGCTAACAAAAATCAAATCCAAAATACGGTTTAATTCATTAAGGAACCCATTGACTTGATATAATTCAACGCAATGCAGATTATCAATTAAATATGATTCCAAAAAACTATTAACGTTAGACGGCGTGAGGAAATTATTATTATCTAGATAACTCCAGGAAATACTACTTAAATTAAAATCACCTAGAACACAGAGTTGCCTATCCCCTATTTTCGCATGAAGGTCAAGTATGTTGTCGACATGAGCCCTGTACAAATAATCAGAGCTGCCCGGCGGAATGTATGAAACACAAATGTAGAGCACACCACATGCACCCTGTAGCTTTACACAGATCTGGTCCACGATAGAATTTTCATCTAGAAGCGGAGAAACAGTAGCCCGAAGATGGCGGCGGGTAGCTATTAGTACACCACCCCCCCTACTTACACCTAATTTAGCGTAATCTCTGTCCTTGCGGAAGATGTCAAACAGGACCGGATCAAAAAATTCTGCATCATAAAAATTGGAATTGAGCCAAGATTCAGTTAGCGCGAAGCAGTCGAATTCCAGTTCTGAGCTTAAAATGCGGACGGATTCAGATTTGGTTCTGAGCCCAGAGGTATTTTGATAATAGATTTTAATTTTACTGCTACTTCTCGATTATTAGATGAGAATTATATTTTTTATCGCGTGAATAGTTGTTACCCAACATTTGTGTTTTACGTTATCTGATCACTGTTGTAGTTACATGAGAAATTTGTTTTCCGTTACCAATAAGAGTTGTTTCAAAAAAATTTATTTTTTATATTGCCTGATAACTGTTAAGCAGAAATTTTGTTTTTATTTCTACAGTGAGAGTTATTTCCCAACCTTCACTTTTTGCGTTTTATGATAACTGTTATGCAGTACAAATGATTTTCCCATTGCCAAGAAGGGTTATTTCCCAACATTTATTTTTTACATTCATTTATAACTGTTATGCAGAAGATTTATTTTTTTATTTCGCCGATAGAGTTATTTCCCAGCATTTATTTTTGACGTTTTTTGTTAGCTGTATACAGGAGAAATATTTTTTCCGCGCTCGATAGAGTTATTTGAAAACACTTATTTTTTTACGTTGCTTGATAACTATTATGCAGAAGATATATTTTTTATTCCGCCGATGAGAGTTATTTTCCAACCATCACTTTTTGCGTTTTATGATAACTGTTGTACAGTACAAATGTGTTTTCCGTAGCCAATAAGAGTTACTTCTCAAGGCTTAATTTTTACGTTGCCTGATAACTGTCATAAAAGAGATATATATTTTTTATTTCGCCGATTAGAGTTATATCTCAACCTTAATTTTTTGCATTTATTGATAACTGTATGCTGGAGAAATATTTTTTCCATTGCCAGTAAGAGTTGTTTCCTAAGATTTTTTTTAACGTATTTTACTCTCCTCTTAATTTTATTTTTATACTAGCTGACCCGGCGAACATTGCTCCGCCTTAGAAGCAATAAATGAGCAGATTCTTGATTTTATGAGTTTAAATTTTTTATTAGGATAATAAATATAAGTAAGTACCAAAAATCAATTATTGTAATGATTCTTTATTGGCCATGTATTTTAGTGCATAGGCTGCACTCTTCAGTGAAGCACCTTGTGATGGACGATATTTTTAGTTTTATTACTATGTGCAAGAACAAATAACGCAGCTGGTCTTCCGACCCTTGAACATGCCGCATATAATTGACCATGGGAAAAACATGGAGTTTCTATATTTCGACCACAAACTTTCAAGGATTGGCCTTGTGATTTGTTAATGGTCATGGCAAATGCAAGACGGATCGGAAATTGAAGTCGTTTAAACTCAAACGGCATGTCGGTTGGGATCATCGGGATCCTCGGAATGAGAACTTCCTCACCTTCAAATTTTCCTTTGAGTATCGTCGCGTAAATCACATTGTTCATCAATTTACTTACCACCAAACGCGTTCCGTTGCACAGTTTACAGTTCACCTTTAGTCGTAAATTATGCGGTGGTAAGCCAGGCACATCCAAGGAGTTTAAAAATTCAATTGGATAGTTGGTGGCATCATCTGCATTTGTTGCACAGTCAATAGATTTGAACGAATGTAGTGTACTAATGACCTCATTCTGAATTATGTAATAGCAATGAGTGCAATGGCTCAGGTCGGGGAGTCAATAATGGCAATTTCACTTTCCCATTAAGGCAGCACAATCTTGGCGTTTCTCCGGAAAACTTCAATACTCGCAAACCACATCCATTGGCCCAATGCGAACGCTAGTATGCAAGCAGTAATCAGTGCTGCAATCATATCGAAACGCTGCTCGATTCAAATCAGTACTTGATAAATTTCTCCTTGTGCGTCGAAAATTATCAAGATGTTGATCTCTTAGGTTTGCTCGATGATTTCTCATAGCCAACCGAGCCTTTGCACGGACTGCCTCGCTTTGCTCTTGTGATTGAGAAGCACGAAGTCGAGCCATACTAAAGCGGCGCTCTTCGCGTGCAATTTCTTGTACTTCTTCAGTCCTTTCATTCGCAACGTTTTGCATCCTAGTTGCATTACGGCTTTTTCGGGGAAGATTTGATCGTCTTGGACGCGGCATTTTAATGATAATAATATCGGCACAATATTTAAAGACACTCGAAACAAACACAAAAACCGGTTAACTTCAAAATTTCTAACTGTCAATTTTTCACCCAACAAAATTCGTAAAAGTAAACAAAATACATGTTAATATTGGCAATTCACACCAATTACATGGATATTGCCCTTCTCCGCTAGATGTCACTACAATTTACATCGATATTACCTTTCGCCGCCAGAGTACATGTAAATTTTAGTTTTCATACAAAAAAGCAAAAGCAAAATATATGAAGGGCGAAGAAAAAAAATCAAATTTACCGTTTTTTTTGTCGTCCCACGGATAAAAAATATCCTATAACCTGCCCCTGCTTCTAAGCTACCTCCCCACCAATTTTCAGCCAAATCGGTTCAGCCGTTCTTGAGTTATAAGTGGTGTAACTAACACGACTTTCTTTTATATATATAGATTATCTTCATCTTATGCGTCGCTATGATTTCCTCTGCTTACTTTTTCAAATACATAACTTAAGAGCAAATTGTTTAATTTAGAAATAAGCCTATAACTGAAAACATTACTTCAGCATATCGACTTAAATATTGAAGGAATAGAAAATAAACTTCCAATGATTGGCAAATGTTACAGAGATAAGGAAAGATTAAAGATTTCACATAAAGCATTGCAAATGAAAAAACTTGATTGTTTCAAAAAAATACAGCTAAACACACATCGATTTTCGATTCTCTTGTAATCTCATTTAAGATGGGTTCCGCTGCCCTTTTTTATACAAGCAGCGGCGGCCTCAAGAGCGTTGCAACTCCTGACGCCATAAAAGAGTTTTATTCATAACAAGTCTAGATCAGGGATCCTGAGAAGCACTGGAAGGGTTGCTAATATGTAGAAAGAAAGTGTGGGGAATTCGCCTACCAAGAATCTCAAGAAATCAGGGTTAAGGGAATGTTGCAGGGATGCAAAAGATCTTTCAGGTCGCAGTGGCACTTCTTTTCTATTTTTCCCAAGATCTAATCAATGAAAAAAATGTTAGAAAGGGACTTAAAATCTGATAAAGCATTATCACAAAAACTTAATTGGAAGAATACTTACAAAGCTCTCGGGTTTGCCTAATGTGATGTGAGAGCTTGCACCTGTATTTAGGGGAATTTGTCTGGCAACATCCCGTTTCCACTTTCAGTTAGTTCAAAAAAGCACATGAAAGCAACAATCGATTTTTATTGAAAAGTGAAAGAAGTCCAATTTTCCAAATGTATGTATGTAAATGTATGTGTACCTGAACTTTCCCAAAGCCCACTTTATTTTCATACTGTTTATCCAGCTGCCTATAAACAATACTTATGCGCCTTAAATTTGTTCCACATTTGACGGTCACATATTTCTCTGACATTGCTAATCTCTAAAGCAAGTGGAGAGACGGAGAATGGTTGCACTAGCTTGAAGTCTGTTTAAGTCTGTTTGCTAATCGTATAACCCCTACCACTATTGCAGCCGCTGCTCATACCTTCAGTGTCGGCAGTGAGATGGATTTTAATTAGTCAACTGGGATAAACAAAGTGGGATGTAAAGACATAGGCACATATGGATCGACAAGCATCAAGAAGCAGTGCACGCACCCCCACCCCCACATAAAGTGAACACACACACATATACATATATATGTACATGGTTATATAAGCGCCAGCCCCGCAGCAATAATTTTACTTATTTTATAAAGTTAAACCAAGAAAATGGCAAAACACAGCTGCTGCTAATGCAAGAAGCCCCATCAGCAACAAACATCAAAGGCAATCCTACCAAAAAAATAGCAGCAAGAAAAGTCGATATGTCGGATTACTGTGCCCACCCAATTAAGGTGGGCGGGGCTTGTGCCATATTTTTTGTGGGCCTTAAGTTGTAAATCCGGCGTATTTATTACAATGTCTTTTTTAATGCTACGCATGTCATTAAATTTCTAGCACAACTTTGCTATTTATTTAGTAAATGCCTTTAATGCGTGGTAGGTTGCCGCTTAACTAACTAGCAGTTACAACAACAACAATAAGTTTGCCTCTGTGACCTGATTTCAGTTGTTCATTTCATTATCTTAACCAGACGCATTTAAGGCAGTTCACCCAAATAAACTTGGCTGCTTCCTTTGTTTGGTTGCGTTGTTTTTTTTTTCAAGTCGAATTTTTTTGCTTTCGCCTTAATTTGGCTTTCCTTTTCCCGTTTTCCTTTTAAGTCGCATATTTCAGACATTTTATTTTATTTTACAATTTTCCATTACCGCTATTTCATTTAATATTTATAAATAATAGCTTCCACGATGTTGGCAAATGTTTTATGTTTCGGGGTTGAATTTTTTTGCTTTTGAAAACGAATGCGCGCCGGCAGTTGTTGGCAAATTTAAAAAATAAATTTATTGAGTAGCTAAATACGGTCTATGTCTTCCACAATATGTTAAGTCAAATTAAATAGGTATATTTTATCGTATTTTAAATAAAGGGTACAATTTTGGGATAACTTTAGTGGAGTTACATATATTAACCCTGGGAAGAAAACTTTGTGCCAGGGAAATATTTCACCATATCCAGTAAGGGTTATATTTCAAGCATTATTCTTTAGGTTGCCTATTTAGCATATTGATGAGGGTAGAGATAGAGATAGAGATAGATATAGAGATAGAGATAGAGATAGATATAGAGATAGAGATAGAGACAGAGATAGAGATAGAGATAGAGATAGAGACAGAGATAGAGATAGAGATAGAGATAGAGAGATAGAGATAGAGATAGAGATAGAGATAGAGATAGAGATAGAGATAGAGATAGAGATAGAGATAGAGATAGAGATAGAGATAGAGATAGAGATAGAGATAGAGATAGAGATAGAGATAGAGATAGAGATAGAGATAGAGATAGAGATAGAGATAGAGATAGAGATAGAGATAGAGATAGAGATAGAGATAGAGATAGAGATAGAGATAGAGATAGAGATAGAGATAGAGATAGAGATAGAGATAGAGATAGAGATAGAGATAGAGATAGAGATAGAGATAGAGATAGAGATAGAGATAGAGATAGAGATAGAGATAGAGATAGAGATAGAGATAGAGATAGAGATAGAGATAGAGATAGAGATAGAGATAGAGATAGGATAGAGATAGAGATAGAGAAAGAGATAGAGATAGAGATAGAGATAGAGATAGAGATAGAGATAGAGATAGAGATAGAGATAGAGATAGAGATAGAGATAGAGATAGAGATAGAGATAGAGATAGAGATAGAGATAGAGATAGAGATAGAGATAGAGATAGAGATAGAGATAGAGATAGAGATAGAGATAGAGATAGAGATAGAGATAGAGATAGAGATAGAGATAGAGATAGAGATAGAGATAGAGATAGAGATAGAGATAGAGATAGAGATAGAGATAGAGATAGAGATAGAGATAGAGATAGAGATAGAGATAGAGATAGAGATAGAGATAGAGATAGAGATAGAGATAGAGATAGAGATAGAGATAGAGATAGAGATAGAGATAGAGATAGAGATAGAGATAGAGATAGAGATAGAGATAGAGATAGAGATAGAGATAGAGATAGAGATAGAGATAGAGATAGAGATAGAGATAGAGATAGAGATATAGATAGAGATAGAGATAGAGATAGAGATAGAGATAGAGATAGAGATAGAGATAGAGATAGAGATAGAGATAGAGATAGAGATAGAGATAGAGATAGAGATAGAGATAGAGATAGAGATAGAGATAGAGATAGAGATAGAGATAGAGATAGAGATAGAGATAAGATAGAGCTAGAGATAGAGATAAAGATAGAGATATAGATAGAGATAGAGATAGAGATAGAGATAGAGATAGAGATAGAGATAGAGATAGAGATAGAGATAGAGATAGAGATAGAGATAGAGATAGAGATAGAGATAGAGATAGAGATAGAGATAGAGATAGAGATAGAGATAGAGATAGAGATAGAGATAGAGATAGAGATAGAGATAGAGATAGAGATAGAGATAGAGATAGAGATAGAGATAGAGATAGAGATAGAGATAGAGATAGAGATAGAGATAGAGATAGAGATAGAGATAGAGATAGAGATAGAGATAGAGATAGAGATACAGATACAGATAGAGATAGAGATAGAGATAGAGATAGAGATACAGATAGAGATAGAGATAGAGATAGAGATAGAGATAGAGATAGAGATAGAGATAGAGATAGAGATAGAGATAGAGATAGAGATAGAGATAGAGATAGAGATAGAGATAGAGATAGAGATAGAGATAGAGATAGAGATAGAGATAGAGATAGAGATAGAGATAGAGATAGAGATAGAGATAGAGATAGAGATAGAGATAGAGATAGAGATAGAGATAGAGATAGAGATAGAGATAGAGATAGAGATAGAGATAGAGATAGAGATAGAGATAGAGATAGAGATAGAGATAGAGATAGAGATAGAGATAGAGATAGAGATAGAGATAGAGATAGAGATAGAGATAGAGATAGAGATAGAGATAGAGATAGAGATAGAGATAGAGATAGAGATAGAGATAGAGATAGAGATAGAGATAGAGATAGAGATAGAGATAGAGATAGAGATAGAGATAGAGATAGAGATAGAGATAGAGATAGAGATAGAGATAGAGATATAGATAGAGATAGAGATAGAGATAGAGATAGAGATAGAGATAGAGATAGAGATAGAGATAGAGATAGAGATAGAGATAGAGATAGAGATAGAGATAGAGATAGAGATAGAGATAGAGATAGAGATAGAGATAGAGATAGAGATAGATATAGAGATAGAGATAAAGATAGAGCTAGAGATAGAGATAAAGATAGAGATATAGATAGAGATAGAGATAGAGATAGAGATAGAGATAGAGATAGAGATAGAGATAGAGATAGAGATAGAGATAGAGATAGAGATAGAGATAGAGATAGAGATAGAGATAGAGATAGAGATAGAGATAGAGATAGAGATAGAGATAGAGATAGAGATAGAGATAGAGATAGAGATAGAGATAGAGATAGAGATAGAGATAGAGATAGAGATAGAGATAGAGATAGAGATAGAGATAGAGATAGAGATAGAGATAGAGATAGAGATAGAGATAGAGATAGAGATAGAGATAGAGATAGAGATAGAGATAGAGATAGAGATAGAGATAGAGATAGAGATAGAGATACAGATACAGATAGAGATAGAGATAGAGATAGAGATAGAGATACAGATAGAGATAGAGATAGAGATAGAGATAGAGATAGAGATAGAGATAGAGATAGAGATAGAGATAGAGATAGAGATAGAGATAGAGATAGAGATAGAGATAGAGATAGAGATAGAGATAGAGATAGAGATAGAGATAGAGATAGAGATAGAGATAGAGATAGAGATAGAGATAGAGATAGAGATAGAGATAGAGATAGAGATAGAGATAGAGATAGAGATAGAGATAGAGATAGAGATAGAGATAGAGATAGAGATAGAGATAGAGATAGAGATAGAGATAGAGATAGAGATAGAGATAGAGATAGAGATAGAGATAGAGATAGAGATAGAGATAGAGATAGAGATAGAGATAGAGATAGAGATAGAGATAGAGATAGAGATAGAGATAGAGATAGAGATAGAGATAGAGATAGAGATAGAGATAGAGATAGAGATAGAGATAGAGATAGAGATAGAGAGAGAGATGGAGATAGAAAAAGACATAAGACTGATAAATAGGAAAAAGATGATGAAGACCAACTAAAGTTATGTTGCTCGCCCCAGCCGAGTGTGTAGCAAGCGCGTCGATGTTTCGGACTTTAATCCTGGTTGATGCTAGTAAGATTTAAATTATAGAAAAAGTTTTTTCAAATAGAAAAATTATTATTATTATCAACAATTATCAGGCAACGTAAAAAATTATTCGTATAGTCATCGGAAAAAATAGTTCTCCAGTTTAACAATTAAGTATCAGAGAACGTAAGAAGTAAACTTGGGAAAATTCTTATTCGCAAAGAACAAAAATTATTGCTTTGTATAACAGTTATCCGGTCACGCAAAAAAAGATAAAAATATTGGAAGATAACTGTTATTGGCAACGGAAAAAATGTATCATCAAGTAACTTTATGAAAAAATAACTGAGAAAATAAAATCACAAATTTCGCAGTGATTTACAACAAAAAATCTAATAAATAATAAAAACTAAAAAAGCAAATATTAAAATAAAAATAAGATTCACAAAATAAGGACTATACAATGTTTTAACAAAGAAAATCTCCTAAGAAAAAATAAGGTCAGATTATAAATAAAATTAACGTTTATTTCAAATTAACGCTCATTTTCGGTTCCTGCTTAGTTTGGTCACTGGAAAAATCACTTTTTTCGGTTATACTTTATGATTCGTTAAACTTTTGACAACAAAAATGTGCAGTATTCTTAGTTCCTTAAATCCAGATAAATAAATTATGACTTATCAGAAGATTATTTTGTTAAAAGGTATATCGCAAGTGGACCATTTTATACTGCGGTTTTATACTCTGCTCTTAAAATCAAGCAAAATTTGTATGGAATTTTTTCGGTATTCAGACTTCCGCATCATTGGACACAAATGGAGTGGCACACAAAAATGGTGTGAATACATGCACACTACGAAGCATTATTTAAATACACCAAATCAGAAAAAATAAAAACTAGCAAAAAACTATTCAGCAATCAAGCAGAGCTTCAAACAACCTTTCAGTCATTTAAGCAAAAGAAAAGTGTCTGAAATGTGTCGCAAGGTGCAAACGCATTTATGGCATTATGTTTCATGCAGAAAATGTATACTCGTATTTATACAAATAAGGGAAGCGATAGAGTTGATAAATACAACTATCGAAGTATATAAATAGTGTATGGAACGGCAACTGTCGCATTGCTTTTGGCCACATAAACCAACTTGCAACATGCCAAAAAATATTTTACGCCACAATAACGGGGTGCAAAAGTTTATCGGAAAATGCTGCTCCTGCTTGCGTGCGGAACATTGAATGCTGATTCTTGCTGAGGTGTTGCAAGTTGTATTGCGCTGAGGCTGGAGTGTGGCAAGTTGCTACATTCAAATTGCATTGAACTATGAAAACCGTAAGTACGAGCAAAAAAAAACTATTCATGACAGGCGACGTGCCAAACGCTTGTATTTAGTTTGACTGACTCGGTGAACGAGTCACTGAGTGAGTGAGTGAGTGAGTGAATGAATGATGCGTCGTTTGCTTGCGTTCGACGCAGTGCAAATGCACTCGGCTGTGAGTTTGCGCAGACAAGTAAAGTAAATGTATTGATGTTGGCGCTGATGCTTTGATAGTAGAAGCAAAAAACGTTGACACGCCGATAAACAAACTAACCAAATACATACATTCTGCACTGCTAAGGTACACAAGTGAAAGATGACGAAGTGGGCCATTATGTATGTGTGTGTATGTAAATGTTTAGCATATGAATTTTACTTTGCTGCATTTTGCAAATGTCAAGCACACTTTGCAACACTTAAATGCATTTCGTTTGTTTTTATTTTGTTTTTTTTTTTCGCTTTTTTTTGTGTGTGTGTTTTTTATGCACTCTGACATTAAGTGTGTTGCATGCATGATTGCCACCATAACGAACGCCGGCAGCAGCAATTTGTGATATAAATATATATATATATGTATATATATTTTTTTACATCAAATCAGTGAAGCAAATTCAATGTTAAAATCACTTGAAAGTTTTGAGTACTTACGGTGAGATAAATATTCATAAGCAGAAAGGTGTTAGGGAGAAAGCTAAATAATGGGCTGATACTGAGGGGAAAATATATTTCTTAATATACAAAAATAGTTGTAAAAAGATTTATAATATTTATGTACATTTATTCGAGCGTTGAATAAATGGTTATTGCTCGTGTCGAAATTCACAGCGCTTTTGTTTTTAATCAAAAGTATGCTCTGAGCGTAGTAGAATGACGCTTCACTATTTTTTTTGTATTTTTTTCTCTTAGCGTTAAGGTTTAGTTTGCTTAGTTGTTTCCTTTGCTAAATCCAAATTCGAATGCCAAATAATATAACACTTTATTCAGAAAAAAGTACCCTAAATTGGAAAGTAAGTCACAATATATATGTTTTTATTTTTTTATTTTGAATATTCGACAAATGTTATTAACTTTTTGACTAGCAATTTAGGTTGCCAGCTCAAGCACTTAATATACATTTTATTTCTTATAAATATTAAGTAAAAAAGAACATTTAAAAAAGTGATTGCAAAATTATATTATTTCTAAATTGTAACTTGTTACTCTGAAAATTTAGAATTAAAATTATACCATAGTTCGCAGTTTGAAATTTTAATTATCAATAATTTTTTTTTTAAGGATAATCTCCATCTCGCTAGATTGAGTGGTAAATTGAGTGAAGTTGAACTACGAGTACATTCACTGCTAGAAAATTTTCCTACAACAGAACAACAAACTTTGATAGATTAGTTATTGAAGAGTTGATATTAAAATGACAATAAAATATAAAAACCCTTACAATGACCTGGACGAAATATATTTTTAGTTGTTTAGTTTATTACATTTCCATCTCTATATCTTTATATGTTTTTTTCCTATAAAAATAAAATTTATTGTAACATACTTTACTTTTTTTATATGCGAAAAGTAAATAGTATTCTAAATTTGAATATTTTTACGCTAACAATGGGCACATTTCTTTGAAACCTAGTGGCAAAAGAACGCTGGGAAGGATCATGAATTGCATGCAAAGCAACAACACTAACTCGGAAAAATATGCGAGTTAAGCCAACTCGGTTAAATGATAACCGACCTGAGATGTAGTGGTGGAAAGTGAAAAAACTGCACTATTGTGAATGAGCCCTAAGAAGATACTTGGGAAATTTAGATTTAAGACCTAACTCGATTTTATTTGCATATTATTTGTAAATATATTACTACATAAACCTAAAAATTGTCAGCACAACTATTTTCCGGTCTTAAATAGTTCTAAACAAATAGCTACATTCATGAAAGAGGCTAACAGGGTTGCTTTTGCAACTAAAGGAAATTTTATCCGAGTTGGAGCGTTTTTTTGCAGCTGGGTTACATTAAAACGGGCCCGATGCATTAATTTAAATATCCATGGGTCAAAGCCAGCACGTCTGTTGTGTTCCGTATCCCTCCGACATTTATTTAAAATTTTCAAACAAATCATAGTCTATGAATTGGTTGAGCAATTCTAGAGATAAATCGGAAAATACAAAATAGAGAAAATGCCTCTTTTATATTGTAAATAGATTTGCTATATATAATCCTGGGTAAAGGATTTAACATCTATTCGAACCATAACTGCTTATGCGCTTTGAACTCTTTCTGTTCTTGTTGTTGCAACAGATTATAAATTCTTGTCGTTCACTAATTTAACAAAGATCAGCAATCTGTTCATAGCTGAATTAAGAAAAATCGCAAACTAACTGAGGCAGATATAAAGTTAAAAAATATAAATACGTCGAAGAAATTTAACTAAATAATCATTTAGGGGAACTATGAATCTCGTAGTTAATTTAATGGGGAAAAACTGGACTCTAAATTTTATTTTCCTTTATAAGTGTACTAGCAAATAGCTGGTGTAATTTGTTGCGCGTCAAGATGTACAAAATACCAAGTTTTATTAATTTTTGTACTGAAATAATTCCGTTGGAAAAAATACTCAGTTGCATGAAATAAAAACATATTTAAAACGAGCTTTTATATTAATAACATTTAAACTAATTTAATGCAAATGCAGCAAACAACAAATTCGGATCTTATCCAACGCTATCAATGACAGCACCAATATTTTCTTCTGTACGTAGTTGTAGTTCTTTGTCTTGTTGTTGGTTTTTCATCGAGTAGAGTAAATGTTGTTCGAAATTTATCAACAGTTCGACGAGTAAGCTGCTCTGATGCTCGATTTTGTGGACCATAAAATTCACGAAGTGCTCTATATGTTTGGCAAACAGAATGATGATTTTTAAAGTAAATTTCCACAATTTGTGAACGCTGTTGCGGCGTCATTCTTTCCATGATGATTTGTCAATGCTTACTGAACAGAAATGTCAAAACGACATGTCATTTACCAGCTGCCAAGTGAGAGTTATCCCTATCGAAAGTTCTATCAGTCTAAAAAAACACCCGTCATACATTTGTTAAAGTGGTGGAGTTTAAATTTCAAGTTAAATAATTGGAAGCAGATGGAAGATAAGGTAATCCTTCAGTTCGGTGTAGGGATTGCCAATTAGTTGCATTGAATTAAAGAATATATTGCTTTTAGACTCCGCTGCAATATTTTGAAAAATTTTGAAATTTAAAAAATATATTGAAAAATGGGTGAGAAATGATATCTTACAAATCTAAATTGTTGAAGTTTTGGCAGAGTTATTCAAGGTTTTCTAAAACCAATATTTCAGTAATAGCCCAAGACCGCATCCAAAATATATTATTATGGGTTTCAAATATTTTATGCAGAACTTTTAATCTTAAACTGTTTTATGCATGATCTGAGGTGATTTCTTTGAAAACTATTTTTAAAGTCTATTTATATTTATAAAAAATCGCAAAAATGGAGATGATTTCAAATCGGTTCAGCTTACTTAGAACTTAATATTATCGCAAACTATTTTGTTTGATGCCTCATATTGTAATAAAAACAGTACTATATTTTTTATTGCGGGCACCGACACGCCCCAAACAATAATAATAATAAACACACCCTAACGTACATATTCTTTAAAAAAAAAATGGATTAAAATTAAACTATACTTCTCTCAATTGCTTGTCGCGAAGTTTTCATTTAAAAAAGTTGATTATAACATTCGATGCAGTACTTTGAGAGCCAAACCTTTACACACACTCTTCATATAATCAATTTTATATAAAAGTCTAGATTATAGTGCTCGTTGAAGATTACAATATACAATTACCAACATCTCTTAAAATTAAACACAAATTGGATTAAGACAATTTCGTAGAATATCTAAACGCCTGTGCAAATTAAAAGGTCACCATATATTAACAAATTTTCTTTCATTAACTTTTCTTTTATTTAATTTTCTTTACTTGTCAAATACAGTACAGTTAATTCTCTAAACACCATACAAACCAACACACTTTTTTTAAATTTAAGAAATTTTCATCAAAAATTTAAAAAAAAGTATCTAAAATTTACGAGCATAATTCATAATTCAGTACAAAAAATTCAACTTGCGTGTCGCTAAAACTTCCTGTTGATTTTTGACAATTTTTTTGTCGCCACAAAACAGCATACTCAAAAAAAATACAAATTTGTTTGTAAATTTTAAAATTAAGACAACATTTTATTGAGCTTTTATTATACAAAATAAATTTGAAGCTTTGAAGAGAATGAAAGGCATGTTAATCGAAAGCAGAGAAAATTAAATAAAAGAAAGATAAATAGAGACAATTTTTTAATATGTGAGGAACTTATAATTGGCATAAGAGTGCATGTTTTTCACGTTATGATAAAATAACAAAGTTTGAAAAATACAAAAGGACAGCCTTAAATTATAAAATAAGGAACGAATACTCAATAAGAAACAATTTAAAACGTCAACGGTGAAGGGGGCAAAAGCATTGCCGTAAAGTTCTTGCCATAAATGCCAAAAGCAGCAGATACAAGTCACTCTCGGTCACTCGCTTGTATGTTTTCATTTGCCTGCGACAAGATTGTTATTGTTCCTGAACATGCTGCGAAATCACAGCCTATATTGGTCTTTATATGTAACTACTTTTGCACATACATTCCGAAATATTACATACTGCGTACACAGAGCGAAAATACTACCTAAAATTCCCAATAACACAGAACAAAATTTAGCAGATTTTTCTGTGATTTTTTCTTCCCATAAGAAGACCTTCTTATTACGGCTGGATATGTATTTTCAATAAAATCAAGAAGATCAACTGTAAAACTAAGAAGAAAACTTTTTAATGTGATTCAGAAGGCTATCCTTAGAATTTTTGCTTTTCAATAAAATCAAGTAGATAACCTTCAAAGCTAAGGGGAAAACGTCTTCGAAATAATTAAGATGGGAATTTAATAAAAGCCGGTGATCTTATCCATTTGAATTATTGGCACCTAAATTTTATCAGGTAGATTTTTTTTCTTTTAAAATAAAAAGTTTTCATTATTAATAAATTAAATACGTTTGTAGTACTTCTCTTCTTACTATTGAGTATTTTTGAACAAAATTTAATTTATTTTAGTTTAGGTTAGGTTAGGTTAGAGCAGACAAACAAAGCCCGTTGTGACACCACTAACGGGAGCCTTCTTTCCCCTAGAAAGTGAACCTTCGAGTGCGCCTTACATAGCGTAGAAATGCGGGAATGCTTGCCGAGCTTAGGGAGGCCAAACAGTCTAGAAAGTATATAGTGTTCGACGCTTTCAACTTCTTCTTCGTCCCTGCGACTTCGATAGAAACCGTTGCTTGGGCATCCCAGTCTCTCCCCGTATACTCCGACAAGGCAGTTCCCGGTGATTACCCCAACCATTAGTCAGAGAGAAAATCAGTGCACGTGAAAGAGAGCTTTGGATCGCTTTACGTCAATCTTTGGTCAATCTTGTCTGGTAGTAAAACAGGTGAGTTCCATGGCGTACCTGATATGCAATTCCTCTTTAAACTGCGTTTGCAGGAGGTTACATGCATGCCTGCGTCTGGAGCAGAATTTGCCACAGATTCCCTTTCTGTCCCATTCCTTGTCAACTCGTCTGTCGTGCAATTGCCGGGAATGTTACTGTGCCCAGCGACCCATGCAACAGTCACGGAACACTAAGCCGCGAACAGATTGAGAGCACTTCTGCGTTTTATGGCAACCGTGGGAATTAAGAGATTTATTAGCCGCTTGGCTGACGGACTATATAGTGACAGGTCGTGTAGTGTAGCAGCGGACATTGTGCGACACCGAGCAGCCTACAATATGGCATTTAGCTCTGCCTGAAAAAAGCGGCAGTAGTCCGATAAGTGAAAGCAGAGGTTCAGGGAAAATTCACTGGAATTAATCACGCAATATACTCTCTCGTTAAGCCTGGCAGCACCGCAGCCGGCCAGAAATTTGTCATATATAAGTAGATATAACGGTGGAAGATTTAAGATTACTTCCAGAGATAAATGTAGAGACTAGCGCTCCTGTGACCAGCATGGAAGAAGCACTCGTTCCACCTTGGCTCTGGTTAAGGTTTTGTTTAGCGCTGGCCACCAGATGATAACCCCGTAAACGAGAATGGGCCTCATCACTGCCGTTTATACCAAGTACACTGTGAGTGGCTTTATTACCAAGTTTTTCCCAATAGATGCCTTGCAAGCATACAAGGCTTTCCTGGAACGGTATTCGATGTTTAGCTTTCATTCGAGCTTACTGTCTAGAATAACTCCAAGGTACTTGACCTTGGTTAAGAGAGTTAGTTGAACCTTGTTCAAAGAGGATGGTTTGAACAGAGGAATTAGATATTTCTGTGTGAAGAGTACCAACTCGATCTTTGTGTGGTTAACACAAAGTTCACTTTCTTGCGACCAGATATTTACTAGACTGGGGGGCATACTGGCGTAGCTCACTCAGAACACTTAGATGTTTACCGGTTTTTACGATTGCTATGCCATCTATATACGCTACGACGTGTCACCCAGTGCCCTTTAGGTTCCAAAGAACAGGAGAACAACGGTTATATTCCATAGTAAAAGGGAGAGAACGCCCTCTTGGGGGTGCCTCTGGTCACATATTTAGTTATGGACCCATTCCTTAGCTTGGAAGGAATAGTTATGTTTTTGAGAATGAGCACAACAAAATCCACCACTCTCTGGTGCACCCCGACTCTAAAGAGGAGCTGGACCACCGATTCAGAGAGAATATTATTCTATATCGAGGAAAAATCACTGCCTGTACTCTTTGATGGCCAATTCTTGAAACGACTTGATGAAGTTTCCTTGGTCACCAAGCTTTTTTTTTTACGTCGAGCTCGTTAATCATCGGTGAACTTTTTGGCTCAGTGTATATGTGTGTGTCGCTGCTGTCAATCGATTTCATCTTCTTCTTCTTCTCCTCCTCAACAGCGAGAATGCCAGTCAGATGTGTTATTGTTAATATATGCAGATGTATGTATGTAGTATTGCTCTGTTCCTGCCATTACCGCTGTCGGTGCTGATTTTGAGAATGTTGCTTCATCGTTCCTTGCCGCTTGCCACATTGCAGGTCATTGCCTGATGTTGTGATAGACGGCGTGCATGTCGTTGTTATTGTAGCAACATGCAAAAAAAAAAACACAAAAAAAAAACAAAAATGCAACATTGAAATGAGGAACGCTTATGTTTATATGGACGCATGTGACTATGTATGTATACATGTGTGTGTGCGCGTGTTCGTAAATGCAGTGTCACATGCAGCATCAGCAGTAATAACAACCAACCAAAGTGAATGAAAACAACTGCAAGTATTGTACAATAAAAACAAAACGCACTTTCTTGCCAACGCTACAAGCAGCGCCGATATGAAGATGATGAAATAACAATGTGACACACAAACACACACACACACACACACATATGTATGTACATGCACTTGCACGCTAGCGGCTGACGTGATTTTCTGCGAGTGGCAATCATCATGCAACTGACATTTTGCTTTGGCTTTTGTTTTCATTT
This sequence comes from Anomoia purmunda, assembly GCA_951828415.1. Taxonomy (NCBI): domain Eukaryota; kingdom Metazoa; phylum Arthropoda; class Insecta; order Diptera; family Tephritidae; genus Anomoia; species Anomoia purmunda. Next base: position 36,447,210 of record OX639997.1, read on the forward strand.
TCAGTGTCATCAATTGCTATTTTACGCGTGCTTGTTGTGATTGTTATTGTTTTAACTTAAAATTGCACAGCACTGCGTTGATTACCACCAACACAACTGGCACGCACTTTCACTCACAGACAACATGCCCACGGCAAATTCTGTTGCATACAGAGTGTTTACTTGTTTGTTTTTATTTTTGGTTTTGTTTTTTATTTTGTGCATTGTCGGTAGAAACCTCATACATGGCTGATGTCACTCACACTTTTCACAATACACGCCAGCAAGTTCCGGCTGGCAGTCAATCAAGCAGGCACTTAGCTGCATTGCATTGCAAAGTCACTTGTGTGTAGTAGTAGTACATAGAGTAAGTTGTAGTTGTAGTTGGAAATTAAACGCCATGAACGTCGAGATGTTGCGTGCAACACAGCATGCCACTGCTGGGGTTAAGAATTCAAAATTCGCCTGCTACTCCAACTCAACTGCCCATTGCAATGCAACATGAAAATGGCATGCCACGGTGCAGGTAAGCTATAAGCAAACAGTAGATACTACGTGCAACACGTCTACAGCTATTGTTGTCCGGTAATTGGTTGGCTGTGAAACGAGCGTTGCTCTGCATGCAATCACAATTGGAGTTAAGGTCTGTTTTTTTACAACAACATTTCTGTTGTATTTAAGTTTTATATTTATAGATTTTTTTTGTTTTGCACTCCGAAAGCCTTCTATGACTAAATGCCAGTTATGTACACCAATTAAAGACGCGCATTTGAAAAAAAAATTAATAAAAAATTGTTGCACGCTTATTGCCTGGGCAGCGAACTATGAAAACTATGCCAATTATTTAACGGAAAGTGGATAAATAGGTCTGTAGGTCAGATGAAACATAATTTTGTGTTTGTTCTTTTTGCCAACATTAGGGAAAGTAAAGAAAAAGAAATGTGAAATGTGATGATATGGAGATGTGAATTGCGAGCATTTATGTTTTACAACACTTGTTTACAAATATTTGTTAAATGAGTGGCACCTCGTTGAAAAAGCTTTAAACTAATTTCGGATCACTGAATTTCATTTTTTTCCCCTAAGAATCGTTTTCGAGATATAGCGCATTCATTTTTAGTAAAATTATTTATCGTCGCGTTGACATTATATGCTACTAATTTCGTCAAAATGGGATCAGAAATAGAGATTTTCTATATAACTCGCTTCCAGCGCCACCTACCGTATCATTTTTTTTTTTTTAATAAAAGTACGTTTCTATTTCTATCAAAATCGGATAATAAATCTGGATTTTCTGAATATAAATCAAAAATAATCGTTGATAGAAAAACAAAAAATCCAAGAACAACGATTATTCTTGATCGAAAAAATAAAAACCAAAAAATAGCTCTGAAATTTGATCGAAAAAATAAAAATCCAAGAATAACGATTATTTTTGATCGACAAAATGATAATAAAAAATTTCGATGAAACTTGATCGAAAAAATAAAAATCCAACAATAACGATTATTTTTGATCAACAAAATGATAATAAAAAAATTACGATGAAACTTGATCGATAAAATATAAATCCAATATTTGGTAAAAAAAATCCACGAATAACGATATTTTTGTCGAAAAAATAAAAATCATAAAATAATGATAACGTTGTAAAACTTGATCGAAAAAATAAAAATCCAAGAATAACGATTATTTTTGATCGACAAAATGATAATAAAAAATTTCGATGAAACTTGATCGAAAAAATAAAAATCCAACAATAACGATTATTTTTGATCAACAAAATGATAATAAAAAAATTACGATGAAACTTGATCGATAAAATATAAATCCAATATTTGGTAAAAAAAATCCACGAATAACGATATTTTTGTCGAAAAAATAAAAATCATAAAATAATGATAACGTTGTAAAACTTGATCGAAAAAATAAAAATCCAAGAATAACGATTATTTTTCATCGAGAAAATAAAAATTATAACACAACGATTAAATCATGAGACTTGATCGAAAAAATTAAAACACAAATCAAGACAAAACCAATTATGTTTCGTCGAAAAAAAAAAATATAAAACATTACGATGAAACTTCATCGAAAAAATTTAAAATCCATGAATATCGATTACTTTTGATCAAAAAAAAAAAACCAAAAAATAACTCTGAAATTTGATCGAAAAAACAAAAATCCAAGAATGTCGAGTATTTTTGATCGAAAAAACAAAAATCACAAAATAACCATTAAACTTCATCGAAAAAATAAAAATCCTAGAATAACGATTATTTTCGATCGAAAAAATAAAAATCATAAACCGCGATGAAACTTGATCGAAGAAATAACAGTCCAATAATAACTGTTATTGTTTTTATCGAAAAAGTATAAATTAAAAATTGTGATAAAACTTGATCGAAAAAATAAAAATCCAAGAGTAACGATTATTTTCGATCGAAAAAAGAAATATCATAAAGTAGTGGTTAAATCACGATTTGTTTAATAAAACTTATAACCATTACGTGCCTGAGTTAAAGAGTTCAGAGTCGTCTCTGTGGCTAAGGCGAAGCTAACATTTCAAATAAAGTTTATCAAGCTACATAAAGCCAATTACCAAACACGATGCGCTGCTTGGCTAAACCAAGTTATAAAGAAATGCCTGGAAAAAATCAAAACACTGTCAAAATAGCGCACGCTTGTTGACAATTGAGAATGAAGATGCTTGCCAAAGTTTACTAAACATAATTCATCTTTCATATGCAAATCACTCAAAATTTTGCAGCAACACTTGCCCATTGCCAGACGTGCAAAACTATAAAACAACAAAATTCTAACCACTTCAATGAAAAATTATTTTGCTTTGTATAAAAAAGTAATATTTTTTAATTACGTTGATTTTGATGTTATTACCGTCGTCTGGTTAGTATGACATCGATAGTGACAGGCTACATTTATAATCGGATTTTTTTCTTCTTCTAATTCATAGCGTGCGAAGCGCAACAGCAGCTTTGATGGCAAACTAATCATATTAGATTGCTGCTGGTGAAGAGAAATTGAATAAAAAACAAAATTGAAAAAAAATTTTGTGCGGGTAGGTGATTTGTTGGTCAACTGCAAATTAAGGTATAAAACCAATATAACATTTCATGGTTATGGGAAACAATTGGGTTTTTAATCTTTCACTGCATACTATTAGGCTGTTATGTAATACAAAGATTTTCCTAAATGATTTCGATGTACATAGAATTTAAAGCTACAAAATGAAATATTCATCAAGCCACATGCCTTTTTTTTGTCTTTGTTTGCTAGAATTCGGAGGTTACATTGCATTTAAATCACGTTTGTCGGTATATTAAATTTTAAAAAGAAATCTGCTCAATTTTTGAAGCCTACATATGTATGTACATAGCAATGTCATTTACTGGCCCCCTTCTCTTGCGTACCGCTTCAATCGTCCACCGGAAACAAAGAAGTATTAATTTAAAGTCAATCGCATTTGCCATTTTATATTTCCGTTGTAAAATCGAGAATTTTTGAGTAAAAATTTTACATAATTAATGCTGTTTTACAGATGTGATTATACCAATTGAGTTATGCATTATTTAATATTTTCAAATATTAATTCAATGTAAATAAGTGTATTAAACTAAACTACAAGTAAATGTACAAATGCCAAATTCAATGGACAGCTCGCAGTGAATTGAAATTAAAAAATAATCGCATATAAATATGCGGCATAAAATTAGTTATTATCAAAAAATAAGCAAATAAAATGTATAGACAAGTGGAAAATAAACACTAACAAAATATAAATGTATGTGTATAATAAACAAAATTTGCAGGCACACATCTATTGATGTTTATTGAATACACATGCGCTACGGTCGAGTGCGCCTGAGGGTAGGCAATGCGCGGGCGACTGTGTATATAATATTCATACATTTGCAATGTAATGTAATGTACAATGATCGTAATTTAAGTAAAACAAAAAGCAAAACTAACAACAAATTTAATTTATAGTTGCAATGGAAATAAAAAAACAAACCAACAGCCAAAAATATCTAATACCACCGTGTATTGCAAATTTGACAAGGCCGCCGCCCCAAATGTATAGCATCTGTGTGCAGTAGACTGCGAAAAGGCGCAGCACGCTAGAGGATTAGCCGGATAAATGCATATGACCGTATAAATATGCTAACCCAGTAGAATCAATTGAGCTGTCAAATAACGCCACTTTTACCACCATCATATCCTAGAAAATTAGCGCATCTCTTTGCTGGAAATATTGTACGCCTTTAGTGGAGAATAAGTTTGATGAATAAGCCGTTCGTTTTTGTTAAAAGTGAGCGCTTGAAATCTTGCGCTGAAACTTTTGTGGATATGTAGCGGTTCTTTATTTGACTAGATAATTCGTACCGATTTCGTACTGCATAATGCAACATATTAGGTAGGTTAGATAGGAAGGGGTATATGCCGTCCACTGCGGCATATTTAGGATATTAATAGATGGCCCATTGTGTTACCACAAATACCTACACCATCTGAGGAGCGATTACCCCTAACTAAACCATTTTCCCACTCTGATGAATCTCATCAGGCAATTAACCTCAATGCTTGAAACCTCACTAAGGCCATCCAGAAACGTTACACAGTAGATGCAAGACAGTTTCCTGTTCCAAGTAATTCTTACAGCTTCTACAGCGCCTTCGGAAACGTTTTCTGTTAGACAGTGGCCGATTTGAGCTCCAACCGTGTTAGAAATATATGAACTTTTTCCCATTTAAGCCACGTCTGTCTGCCTTGTGGTTTGACAAGTCGTATTTTGACTCCATCTATCGTCAGTCTCTAAGTAACATTTTGCGAGTGCGTTCTCTGTCCTGAAGAATCTGCTTGGTCGTGTCTTGTCTTGTAAGTTTATCTGCCGGTGGCCTGGGCCCAAATAAGGTAAAGTCCATACAGTAGTTTGGCCATCTTCCATAGAGACAGGCTACAGGCCATGGGCGGTATTTGAGTTGAACGTGAAAAAAGTCAGAGCTTTGATTGCAGCCTGGCTATCAGTAAAAATGAAGACATCTCTTCCTAGAGATCCGGTTTCAAGCTTCTCTATTGATTCACTAATTGCTGAGACCTCAGCCTGGAAAACCTAGCAATGGTCCGGTAACCTAAAGGCAAATTTCAGAATAAAGCAATCAGGATAAAGCAAAACTTCTTTAATATGGATGGTTTAATGTGGGTTTCGAGATGTCACTGGGATGTCTCTCTTATTTGCAGAGCGTTCATCGCTGCCATCTGGTGTCTTGTCAATGCAGAAGATCTAAAATTGCGTTCAGGACCTTACTAGACGCCCCGCTTATGCAGATCATACAGAGATCTTTGCACCTCGTTAAGTAGTCTGAGGTTAGCATCCTTTTCAAATGCAAGTCACCATACGATTACTCGATATAGAAGAATTGGTCTATTGCTCATGACTCTTTTAAAGGTATTTTTATAACATTGAATTATATTATCTTTCCAGTTCAATTTCTTATCTAAAATAAAGCCATCCAAATTCGACACTTGTAACAAGACTTAATCGGACGCCATTTAGTCCCGGTGGAATTTCTGAAGGCATTTATACAGTCTCGTAAAGAGAACGAAAATTGAATTAATACCAATGTTTTATAAATTTATTAGTGTATTTTCTAATTTATAATTTTAGTTCGAAACTTTTTAAACAAACAACTTTTGAAATATTTCAGAATAACAGTAAATTAGTATCAAAATTATTAATCTTGTAGAGAATTCGTATCAAAATAGTGATCAATTAGTTATTTTGTTTCATGTGATATAGCAAAAACAACGGAGGTTTAAATTATTAAATAATTTCAATTATCAAAAAATAATTTCGATTGATTTGGTTTTGTTCTGGTAAATTTTATTTGATTTTATTCCATTTCAGTATCGCGGCAAGCAGCTATGTATTAAAATAATTATTTTGGTTTATTCATTATAAAAATTTATATACCATTAAGTGCAATGCAATACTTAAAAAAAAATTGATTTCTTTAAAGAACCTTAAAGACTTAGAAACAAATCTTTTTTTGACTGTCATTCCAATTAATAATAGGCAATATGCTTTCCGTGAAAAATAACGGCAAGGACTTTCTTAAAGATATAGGGCCCACAATGGTACAAAGCTAAGCACCCGGAAATAATAGATTTAAATAAGTACTTAGCTGAAAATATAACGCATAAGGGATATGTTTATTCATCATAGCAGTGAAATGTTAAAATCTTTCCGGCAGTTTTAATCTCATCAATTGCTTTAAAGGGTAAAATTCTGATATTTGGTGTGCCAAAATATAATTTGACTTCGTTTAAGCTTTTCCATGATTGATTGATTTAACAAAAAGATTTTAATGTCTGTATTATCGGCTTTTAATCCCTCAAAAGTTGAATTTTCTCTTCGTTTTCTGTATACAAGAAATCGGAACCAAAATGATCAAAAAATGTTAAAATAAGTAAAGTTTAAATATGCCATTGAATTTATAGCAAAAGTGTTACTAAATCTTGCACATTTTATTTTCAGCTGTGTGTTCTCGTACATTTTTTGAAAAAATTCGATACCATGCGTCTCACTCTTCACTGGTTGATTTTTTTTTTAGTTATGGAAAATTTGGTACAACACTACTCCATCTTCTATAGTCAAAAATATGCACTTTCTATTAAATTATTGATAGGAAGTATTTGGTTTGGTCCTGTCGTCATTTTCTATCAAACTTTTCAAATATATGCAATTCCATTCCCGCCAATTTTCCAAAATGTCTTTTACTATAAACCAACCGGATAACTGGAGCAATCAAAGGCTATTGCAGGAGACTGCAACTGAAAACAAGCATTGGAAGCGTTGATTTCGGCAATTTATTTAAATATGTATGTACTTACCTCGTATATCCAGCACCGAAATGATTAGTTGCGGCTCAATAGATACTCGTATGAAGAAGTTAATGGCAAATAAAAATTGTGGTTGACATTTAAATTCGCGCAGGATCTTCACTTATCCCTCTGGACGAAACATACCTGCATGTGAAGCCACGAATTTAACGAGTTCGATTGAAAGAGAACAGCTGAACAATCAAGTGTTCGTTCGATGTAACGAAATTGAATTTAGGTAGTGAAAATTAAGCATTCTTCGTGAAAATAGAACGATAGAAAAAATCGCATATATTCCACTGCTATAGGAAGTCAAACCGTAGCGCTTCTAAAATGGAAATGCAAATCTGTGAACCGCATGAAAATATTCTCCTGGGTTTTATACAACATATTTATACGGAGATGTACATACTATGTATGCTTAACAGAATTATGTAACAAAAAATCTCTATTTTGTTGTTTTTGAAATGTTTGCAATTTATACGCTCAAGTGCCATATTTAACGCTACACAATTGTTTACTGTCTGCTTTTTTTTTCTTCTGATAATCCTTTTTTGCATAGAACTGCTATTTATTATTATTTTGAGTTCACATATCTATACATACAGATGTCTATTTAGAGGATTTTAATTTTATATATTTGATGCATTCAGCCACAAAATTACGAACTTAAATTACGCCTCAGTGCGCCTAAAATGTTGTTATTGCTAAGTTTAGATAGCTACATCCTTTTGCTGTAGTGATGGAAAGTCGCGAGTATTTGTTTTTTTTTGGAATCGAGTAGTTGCTTAGAAATCGAAAGTTTTTTTGTTATATTGTTGGGTATATGTATATACATATATACATAAAATCCAAATGATAGCAATTAGAAGTTCACACAAATGTAGTCACATTTAGACACATAGGATTTGGGAAAACTGAAATATTTAATGCAGAAGACAAGAATGTGGACTTCACTGGCTTTGTTATATTCTCAAAATATCGATAGTAAAGCATCAATATCTAGCTGCATTCTTAATTGCTACTACATAAGAAACTAAATATGTTAAAATTTAATATATATTAATTTTATATTGTATAAAAATAATGAGATAGAATAGGTTTGAGTATACTTTAATTCACATTCAAAGGTTTATAGGCTCATAATGGGTATTTGTACCACATAGTGCTTAGATGTTAAATGAATAGTAACAGCTGTCTCGTTGCATTTATTCAAAAAGATAAAGAGTGGCGCTTCTGTCAAACTAAATGTCAAAATAAGCGAAAAACACAAAGAGGAATAGAGAAAAAAAAAACAAACAAATGCTGCCAAATATAGATTTGAGCATTTTCATTATATTTCATTTAAGTGAAATAAGACACTAGGAGAATCCGCCGTCGACACGCTTACTTCTTCGTCACCTCGTGATAAATCATATGCCAAATATTCAAAGGACATTATTTAATGTTCCTTTTTTATTTACACGAAAACAAATCACCGAATTTTGAATGTATCTTTTATTTAAATTGAAATTACGAGTTTTTCTTTTCTCGATTTTGTTGTCGTTTAGTTTTCGGTAATCGACTACCAAACGACAACAGCTGAATAGGCTACTGCGAAAATCGTTAAAAAATGGTTGCTGAATAGCAGTGTCGATAAAATTTTCGTTTAGATAAGTTAACTATGCGAATATCATTAAAATATGTTAGTGAATCGCACAACTGGTGTCTTGTCATTGAACCGAGCTTTGAAGCAAACGCGTTTAGTCGATATCTAGTGAAAACTCAGTATAAAATAATCGATACAAAACTACTCGGTACTGGAAGAAAAGTATCGAGTGTGTACCTATATTTTGTAGTATCGTTTTATCTCTGCGATAGCAGAGCTTTATAAAAAAGGGAGCAGTATTCATTCAAGTCGCTCAAAGCATGTTTGTAATTGTTCGGTAATATTCGCTATAGATTATTTTAATTTTATAAAAGGTTTGTTTTAATTAACTGTTTCCCAAGTAGAGAAATTAAAAAATTGTGTAAAAATAAGGTGAATATGAAATATTTCAGTCTTGATGCGAGTAAAAATTAATTGCTGAGTCCGTAAGAGAACTGAAAACTGTCACTGAATAAATTTATTTGCTGAACTTAATACTCAGTAAATCGCCTCCTTATTGAGTGCAAGATTAATACGCAGATATCCAGAATAACCATAACTTGGCCGATGAGTTTTAAAAAAATGTCATCCTAATTCCCTTATAAAAGTCATTTCATAGTAATTATCAATGAGACACATTTTTTTGAATTAGAGACATTTATTATTTTGAGACACTTATTACTTTCATAACACTTATGAGTGAGAATATTCTTTAAAAGCAAGAATAACTATTATTTTGAGACCTGTATAATAGAAATATTTCCCTCTAGACGGGCCAACATTTATTCGGATTGTCAGGCCGCTATTAATGCCTTAGGATCGCTAATGGTGAGATCAAAACTGGTCAGGAAATGCCTGACTTTCCTCGCAGCCGCCTCGGAGTATCTCGACATTAGACTAATTGGGGTACCGGGCCATAGCGATGAGCTCGCTCGGCAAGGTAACCTGGAAGTCATTTCTCCTTGCAGGGAGGGGGTGGGGGCTCCTTTGACTGCCTACGGGCTTCTCCTGGACAGATGGGCTCTATGTCGTCTCAGCGAGCGCTGGGAAATTGCCACGACATGCAGAATTGCAAGGTCCCTCTGGGGACTAACTAAGCGGCAACTCTCGACCCTCGTTGGTGTTTTGACTGGGCATTGTCCGTTGGGTATTCATGCGGTTAGGCTGAAAATAGTCTCTGACCCTTTCTGCCGCAGCTGTATGGAGGAGGATGAGGTGGATTCATCTTGTCATTTTCTGCTCAGCTGCCCTGCATTTGCGAGACTGAGGTTCAATTACCTAGGCTCGTACTTTTTTAGCACTCCAGAAGACCTTTCTAGAGTGGAGATTGGTAATTTGCGTGACTTCATTCGGGGCACGCAACGTTACTCAGGTTAATCTTTCCTGACTTTCCGATTCACGTTACCGTTCACAAATCAGGTGGTATCACAATGGACTCCTACTATGTCTAAGTGAGTTCCCTTTGGGGAACTACCACAGTAACCTAACCTAACCTATAAGTAAGACAACTTTTTTTAAGACTTGAAAAAATGAGCTTTTTCTGTACCAGAAATAGTACGGAACTGATTCCGAACTTGCCCGAAATTATTTCGAAGTAGTTCGAAATCAGTCACAAACTAATCCGGAAATGTTCCCCCCCAAAAATTCTGTTCCCCATGACTTAAAATAATTTTTCACACTCATGATTATTATGAGAAGAGTTTTATAATATAAGTCTCAAAATAAAATTCTTTGAAGACTAAAAAATATTTATCTCACAGATATAAATTATGGAAAGGCTTTTGTGATAAATTTTTGTGAATAATGGTAATAGATAACTCGATAAATTTGTACCTTGCTATCATGATTATTGATTAATATTTACTATTTTTTTCATAATAGGTTTGACTCTGGTAATACGGCGTTATGTAGAGTATGCAAAATCGATGCTTTTAAGAATTTGCTTATACCGAGTACTTATCTATTACTTTAATGAAAACCTAAACTTCATATTTATTATAAATGTTTTAGTTTGGCAATCTAATATAAATATGTGGCACAAATGTGGCAAATATGTATGTCCGTATTTTTATATGAATATGTAAGTATATAAAATACTTTAGAAAATGATATGCGTACATATTTTATTATTACATTTTGGGCCAGTTCATTAAACTACTAGCAAAATTCGATGAACTTGGCTATTTATTTGATGCAATAATTTATAAACAGTTTTTTATTTTATTTTGTAAACACACGCGCTGAAATTTAATCGATACTAAAATTCGAATGATTTCAATGAAACGATTATAAATTATAACGTCAGTTTAATAACAACTAATGTGAGTTTTGCCACTATGGTGTAAACATAGTGAAAATTAATTACTTTAAATCTAATTTGGTGACTTTTGTAAAGGAGAGACAGAGAGAGAGAGAAATTAATTACTTTCTTTTTTTTTAATTCATAATATTACTGCATGAAATGCGTTATCTAGCATTTAAGCGATTTCGCAGATTTACCACAATACACAGACTGAATAATTCAAACAGGATAATAAACTGCTTTTATTTTAAATTTCTCTAAAATTTCAAATTAATAATTAAATATTATTTACCGCTTACAGCATTTGCTAGATTATTGCACAATCGACTTTGCGCTTTGAAAATTTTCGCGCACATACTCCAACAAATACATATTGGTTATATCTGTTTTTATTTGTAATAAAAAAATATATATAATGTAAAATATTTTTCGGTTAATAATTTGTGAAGTACTTTAACGGTGAAGTAACATTAGCAGAACTGTTGGCAAATGACTCAGGGTACGTCATTTAATTATGTAAATTTTGGGACGTTGTGAACAATGGTTTGTTCAAAATCATAATTTCCAAGAAACCAGAAACACTGAAAAATATTTAAAGTATTTGAACTTAAATAAACAGGGAGATTTTCACTCATTCGTTTATCGCTGCTAAGGGAGTGAAATTAATTGTTGGTTATGCTTTAGAGCTGGTTTTAATAGTCTTTCTAATTGAGTCCAAAATTTGAGTTTCGTGCCAAGTTTTAAATTTTCTTTTAAATGAAAAATTATTTTAAGAAAGTTTAGTTACTATTTAGAGATTTAGTGTTGAAGGCAGAGCGAGAGAGGGGTATATAGTAATTAAAAAATTTACATAAATTTTTTTTTATTTTATTCAATACTTACACTTCATTGGTGAGTATTCCAATTGCCAAGTAAATAAAATTTGTATAGATCACATTTTGCGCAAAGAAAGTTAAATAAAAAATTACGTTAAAATCTCTGCCAAGAATCATAGGGATTTTATCTTCGCCCCTATCAAGAGAACCAGCACCTGTAAATATGTAAATACCTTGCCTAATTCTTTTCATGCTTCAAAATTTGAATATGTGTGTACATAAACATAAGTATTAGGGTGGGTCAAATTATATGGCGCTGAAAAAAAATTCAAAACATCATCGCGATTCTGGTACTATGGATAATACCAAGTATTTTTGCCCAAGGAACCATAGGTCTAAAATGAATTTCGAATTCGTGGATTTTTTTTGTTAGTTAATTTCAAAAATACTAACAGAGACAATCTATTTAGTGCATTTCAATTGCAAAAAAAAATTCAATAATTGAATTATTTTAGGTAATTTTTTTTTAACGTAAGTCAAACCAGAAGATTTTTTTGTAAATCGCGACTGCAGAACTAGCTAATGGCTTTTTATACATATTTTCAATACCTTACTGCAAATATGGTATATATGTATACATGTATATGTATATACAGTCATAAATCTAGTTAGTTTGTGGATGTGTGTATAAATTTTGTTTAAAGGCAGAAACTTTTGGCACATTCAAAGTATTAGCATTTTATAAAATTGCAATTATTTTTTGTTGTTGAGTTATTTATGCGCCCTATACGAATTTGAAAAATAAAATTGTTCAATACTTATGATACTAATTTCGGTTATTTCTTCTCTTTCAGGTAATTTACTTCAACTGTAAAATCTGACAAATAGAATTAAATAAAAATAGAATTAAATTATTAAAAAAATTGTAGAAAAAACAATAATGGTAGAAGTTAAAGCTATTTCGGAGATTATTACATCTCTCCGTCAGACTTTTTATTAGGATCGAAAAACAACAACATTGTGCACGGCTTACTTATTGTGAGCGGCTAAGGCGCTGCCTTAAGGTTGTGGGTTTGATCCCCACAAAAAGTCTGATGATCTCCGAAATAGCTATAACTGGTAGTTTTTTCTATAATTGTTCCTATGAAAAATGGCCTTGAGCTCATAAAAATTATTTTTGATACAAATAAATAAGTCGAAAAATTAATATGCTATAGCTAACAAAAGGTAAAGTGTCAAAATTTGTGCAAATCTCAGGTAAATTCTTCAAATTCCCATGAGAATTTCCATATTTTTATTGTAATTAAGAAAATATTATAGGTTATTCAATTCTAATGCACTTAGTTTGAAGTGATTATAAATTTACTTTGACTTTTTTTCAGTTTTTGCTGACAGTGTTTTCATTTCATTGTTTAAAAAAATGTTAAAAGCATTACTAAAAATACAGGGAATGAACCGCTATTTGTATTAAAAAAAAATCGTTATGTAGCAAACTGATCAATTTGTCTAGGTAGTGAAAGAGTAACACTGAAAAATACCGGAAATAATTTTTAGGCGGCGTATGCTTGTCAGATGCCATCGGAGAGATCAGAAAAAATACCGGCAGCATAACATCATCCTCGACACGATTTCACACAGCACATGGAATTGTCGATTATTTGAAGGAAATCGGCAAAATAGTCGCTTATTACTCCCCTCATATTTTTTTTTCCACCTAATGCCTTTTTGTAATACCGTTTGAAAATTAATAAACGAGCAGTGAGCGTTTTTCATTATCTAAAAAGGCAGTTGAGCATTCCGAAAGCAGGTACCACTTCCGAAGGGGAAGAAATGTTTCGACAACTGGTTTCGGCGAATGAAAAAGCGCTGATTTAATCTTTTTTTGTTTCAGTTTTTCAATCAAAAATTATTCTTAAATTCAAATTTTTTTTCTCGATCAAATTTCATCGTAATTTCTTTATTTCAATTTTTCGTTCAAAAGTAATTGCAATTATTTGATTTAAAATTTTTCGATCATATTTAATCGTTTTTTTGTGATATTTGTTTCGTACATAAATCATTTGCCCCCGCCGACGAATTGGTTTGTGTATATTATGATCGGAAAATTTTTAATACAAGAGTAATGGTTATTTTTGACTGAGAAATAAAAACAAAAAATAACGATTAAATTTGAAAAAAAAAAAAAAAATTAAAAAATAACGATCCAACTTGATCGAAAAAATTACAATCCAGGAGTAGCGATTAGTTTTGATCGAAAAAATAAAAATCACAATATAACGATTGGGCAATGATTAAAAACAAAAAAAAAATCTAATTAAAAACAAAAGATAGTCTAAATAAAAAAATAAGATCAAATTTGTATAGCATATAACAAAAGGGTAAGATTGATATATTCGAGTTTTGTTTTTGTGATCAGAAAAGTACGAAATAACAGTTATTTTCGATCCCTGATTTTAATGAGGTCGCCATATTGAATTTCTATTATTTTTTCCACTACTCTATCGCTCGCTTTCTTCGAACTCGCGCCAACTCAAAATTTATCTGAATTAATATTGCATATGTACTCGTAATACAAAGTTTTCATTATTATTATTATAAGATATATATAATAATAATAATAACAAAGTTTTCACAATTCAACCTAGTGAAATTTGAAGCAATATTTTGTTATAAATTTTTAATCAGAGAGCAATTAGTTAGTTCTACCTTCATAAAATAATTGACACTAGACTGCGAATTGTTTTTGCGTTTCCTTATGTAATATAGTATGTAGAAGTACCTTTGATCCTATAAAGCCACGCATGTAAAAATAAAATATATTTGCCCTCATGCGTTTGCTACTCTTACATAAGGGGTAAAAATTAAAGCATTACTTTTAACATACACATGTAAAGTATTATTGTAAATGCTTTGCGTCAGTTGTGATATTATGTTTTTGTTTTTTATTGCAGTTATTTTATAACCATATTCTTTCACTTTTGCATGCGTTATTTTTGGTAAACTTATCAACTTTTCTACATGTTATTGTACTGTGTAGATGCAAAAAAAAATTGAGTGAAAAGTGTGAAAACTTCTGAATTTTCTATAATATCGAACGACAGCAGTTGGATAACGAGAAAATAAATTTTGCTGTGTGTACCTCAATGTTAACATTATCATAATAAAATATCAATCAAAATTTGCATAAAGATGTTGTCATATTTATTTTTAGCTTAACACATTCCTTGCGTTTTTTACTCTTTTTGCATAATGCGCACCAAAATATTAGATGAAGCCAAAAATTGGCAAATATTTTTAAAATTTCTTACACTCCTCCGACAGATATTGCTAAATTTAGTTTTTAAATTTAAAAGTTACTATATTTTTGATGATGCCAAAAGTTGGTTCAAGCAATAATTGTAACACATCAATTGAACTTTAATTGCGCTTTTAAGCAGAATGCTATCAGTTTTGCAGGCAATGTCTTTCTCCATCAAAATTGCTCGAAAACAAGGCTAGAAGGGAGTTGGAATTTTTTAAGTGTGCGTTTGTGAATAATCTCTATCTCTATCTCTATCTCTATCTCTATCTCTATCTCTATCTCTATCTCTATCTCTATCTCTATCTCTATCTCTATCTCTATCTCTATCTCTATCTCTATCTCTATCTCTATCTCTATCTCTATCTCTATCTCTATCTCTATCTCTATCTCTATCTCTATCTCTATCTCTATCTCTATCTCTATCTCTATCTCTATCTCTATCTCTATCTCTATCTCTATCTCTATCTCTATCTCTATCTCTATCTCTATCTCTATCTCTATCTCTATCTCTATCTCTATCTCTATCTCTATCTCTATCTCTATCTCTATCTCTATCTCTATCTCTATCTCTATCTCTATCTCTATCTCTATCTCTATCTCTATCTCTATCTCTATCTCTATCTCTATCTCTATCTCTATCTCTATCTCTATCTCTATCTCTATCTCTATCTCTATCTCTATCTCTATCTCTATCTCTATCTCTATCTCTATCTCTATCTCTATCTCTATCTCTATCTCTATCTCTATCTCTATCTCTATCTCTATCTCTATCTCTATCTCTATCTCTAACTCTATCTCTATCTCTATCTCTATCTCTATCTCTATCTCTATCTATGTATATCTCTATCTATATCTCTATCTCTATCTATGTCTATCTCTATCTCTATCTCTATCTCTATCTCTATCTCTATCTCTATCTCTATCTCTATCTCTATCTCTATCTCTATCTCTATCTCTATCTCTATCTCTATCTCTATCTCTATCTCTATCTCTATCTCTATCTCTATCTCTATCTCTATCTCTATCTCTATCTCTATCTCTATCTCTATCTCTATCTCTATCTCTATCTCTATCTCTAACTCTATCTCTATCTCTATCTCTATCTCTATCTCTATCTCTATCTCTATCTATGTATATCTCTATCTATATCTCTATCTCTATCTATGTATATCTCTATCTCTATCTCTATCTCTATCTCTATCTCTATCTCTATCTCTATCTCTATCTCTATCTCTATCTCTATCTCTATCTCTATCTCTATCTCTATCTCTATCTCTATCTCTATCTCTATCTCTATCTCTATCTCTATCTCTATCTCTATCTCTATCTCTATCTCTATCTCTATCTCTATCTCTATCTCTATCTCTATCTCTATCTCTATCTCTATCTCTATCTCTATCTCTATCTCTATCTCTATCTCTATCTCTATCTCTATCTCTATCTCTATCTCTATCTCTATCTCTATCTCTATCTCTATCTCTATCTCTATCTCTATCTCTATCTCTATCTCTATCTATATCTCTATCTCTATCTCTATCTCTATCTCTATCTCTATCTCTATCTCTATCTCTATCTCTATCTCTATCTCTATCTCTATCTCTATCTCTATCTCTATCTCTATCTCTATCTCTATCTCTATCTCTATCTCTATCTCTATCTCTATCTCTATCTCTATCTCTATCTCTATCTCTATCTCTATCTCTATCTCTATCTCTATCTCTATCTCTATCTCTATCTATATCTCTATCTCTATCTCTATCTCTATCTCTATCTCTATCTCTATCTCTATCTCTATCTCTATCTCTATCTCTATCTCTATCTCTATCTCTATCTCTATCTCTATCTCTATCTCTATCTCTATCTCTATCTCTATCTCTATCTCTATCTCTATCTCTATCTCTATCTCTATCTCTATCTCTATCTCTATCTCTGCATCTATCCCTATCGCACAAGGGTCGTTTTAATTTTGTTTCAAAATCTGAATGAAATAAATTTGAGAGGTCGCTAGAGAGTTAAAATATTCGAGGGAAACTTAGATCACAAAAGAAAACAACTAATTTTATGCTTTTTTTTTATAAAAGATATACATATTATTGAGTAGCCATACGCAAAAATCGGATTGCAACTATGCTCATTCGCTAATTTCTTGTTTTATGCGTTCGAGAACGAAAAATTACACTGAAAGTGTTATAGAACTGAAATCGGCTTCTGTTTAAACTAAGTTTAACATAGGAAGGCAATTTTTTTCAACTTGGCTAAATTTCGCAAACAACACCCTGTTATTTTTCTTGTATCCACTCCATCCAAAAAAAGTCCTGAGAAATTAATACTAACCTATTATAAGGCGCTTGTAACCTGTGGTGGTAACTCTCTCGAAGGTATTTTCAAATTAAAGCTTGCTTCAAGCTCTTTAATTTGGTTCCCATATATCAATATTTGAATTAGCTTATAATAATTTCAATTAGTCCTTTAACCATATGGCAACCCTCTCCACAATTATTTTTGAAATTATGTTTTCTTAACACTTTTAGTTTAGCAGTCATATTATAAAATGCCATTTATTTATTTTCAGTTAACTTAATTTGAATTTAAACAGGTGACAGCCTTCTTTCAAAACATTCGAAAAATGAAGCTTTATTGAGCCTTTTTCATTTGATACCAATATTGCAATATTTGACTGAAATCATTGCTTTAATTGAATTTACCGTTTTTGGGAGGAGAGACAACTTCTTTTAACAAATCGATTGTACGATAATTCATATAACGGACTAGACATTGGTCAAATGTTATTCAGATTTATCCATTGGTTATAGAAAACTATGTGATTTAAGTTATTTTTTTAATTGACTATAATTTTTTTAATAGGTGGCAACTCTCTATTAAAAAATAGCCTTTGTGTCAATGAAGGGTATTGGCCATTTTATGCTAGACTTTTTTTTAATTGCGTCCAGTCGTTTGGGCCTAAAAAGATAATGAAAATCCGCAATGACATTCTAGAATAAAAATTTTAGAGGATATTTTTGGGGCATAGGATCACCATAAAAAAAATTCAATGCCGCGTATAGTTTTTGATTTATACAAAGTTTTTTGAAACAACTGTGGTTGAATTTCTAAGGTGCTTTAAAAATATTAGACGTTTTGTGATTGGCGCGTTTAGCCTAATGTGTGAAAAAAATTTTTAAATTTTTTAGCACACTGTTGCATGAAAGTCGGTATTTGGCAGAGTGTTTTTAAATAAAATATGTCAGAAAGGTTTTTTAAAAAGTCTGTTTCATTAGAAACTCGGAAGACCTTCGAACGGCCCTTAGATTTAAAGGTAGAAGGAAAAGAGTTAATTTTATAGTAAAAGAAAAAATAAAGTCGGGTTTTTACTTGACTTGAATAACTTTCGATTTTTGCTGTTCATTTGAAAATCATTGCTGAAATTGAAGCAAAAGCACCGGATATTCAAAAACTTGCCTGAAAAAGAAGAGATTAGTAAAGAGTAGAGTATCGAAGGTCTATCGCTTTAAAAAAAAGAAGATATTTCAAGAGACAAGAAAAATTATTGCTAAATTTTCTACGTAATTATCTTTTAGCTAAACTAATTTTTTAACTACAAGTTTGTATTCTTCGCCGCGTTTTTCTAGCTTGCGCTAATAAAGTTGTCATACTCCATACTTCCAAATTAGTTCCGAACAAATTTTGTTACTCCGGAAACTAAGTACAAGATATTTTTGCAAAATTGAAGGGAAAAAAACTAAACAATGATAAATCGTTATGCGAATTTAATAAACTAACACTTCATGACATGGCACGCATGCATTTTGCAAACTACGTCGGAAAAATAAGAACGTGAGAAAATTGCATTATTATTTATTGTTTGATTTTTCACACATTACTGAATTTTTTATAGCACACTATTTCGTTCCACAACAAATTTAAAGAATAATTTACTTTCATGCTTTCGAAAACCGTTTCGCGAATTTAAGTTACAATTTAGGTCAAAGTGATATGCCAATAGCCACGGCTACCTACTCTTTTTTCCCACAGAAATATTTACCAACATATTTTTGTGTGATTTTTTATTTTAATTTTATTTTAGAGTTCTTGCGCTTTACGCTCTATTTAACACTGACTTTTGGCTGTTAATTTTAGCGGTTAATAATATTTTACGAATATAAGTTTAGAAAAAATGTTTTCAACCTACAAAAAATCTTTTTCAGAGGTAATTTGTAGCAATAGCTACTTTACTTTCTTTCTTTATTGTTTCCCCAAAATTAAAAGCAAAAAAAAAAAAACAAAACATCAGTTATGCAGGTTATCGCGCAACATTTTCTTTCCTGCGTGCATCAAAATTTTTTGAAAGCGTTTACATTCTTCATTTTCTTCTTAGCATAGCGTACGTTTTCTTCTTCTTATTTTCACGCTACAAAACTTAAACCGCGTTGAAAAATCTAAAAGTTAGTTTAAAAAAAAAAGCCTCCACGCGAGTGCAACTGGTTAATTTTTTAAAGTTGGCCAACGAATATTATATAATGCTAACCAGCATATTTCAAAGCAAGCAAAACGAACAACAACAATTATACCAAATATATATGCGCATTGCGCAGTGTTGGTTCTTTGGTAGTGGCACAAAACCGCCAGTGGCGGCATCAACCAGCCGCTACGGCAGTGGCTTTGCTCCACCAGTGAATTTGCTGCTACCGCTGCTGCAGTTGTCCTACATTTGCCGCTCTTATCCCTTTGTTTGCTTTATTTACTGCACGTTTTCTTTAAACTTGTATTCCTTTTTCTTTTATTTTCTTTTTTAATATTTTACTTTATTTTTTTTTTCAACTTAATATCAAAAGCGCACGTACTCTTTATCTTAATTGGGTAGCATGTTTTGTGCGGCTTGTGGTAAGCGGTAAGCGAAAGGAACATTTGTATTAAATTTAAAAACGTAGTTGATGAGAAAAAGTGTGGGTAAAAGGGCGCACTAATGCTTTAAAGCTTAAATTTTAAGCACTCTTATAAGGACTCTAGGTATATCCTTCTGTCGGGCTCGAGTTTATAGTAATCCAGTGTATAATAATTTAAATAAAATAATATTGGAATAATACCTAGCTACAAGAACGCAGATTAGAACATATTATTTTCCTCATCTTCCCAAATAACTACCACAGCATAGAATAAAAGAAGTACTGAGTTTCTCCATTCCCACCGGAGCGTACGCCATCTGTCGAAAAACAGAGCTAAGGTATTCTGAAGGAACGCTGTTATTTCTTTTGTTTGGAAAACCCTTCTCGCATTGGTGCCCAGCCAATTCGCTAAACAGACGTTTATTATAATTAATATTTATACTATAATATGTAACGTATGCGTGCTGTCGCCCGGAGTGTTCTGATTTGAATTCTCGACCAGGTTACGTAATATCAAAAAAATATCAGCTCCCCTCGAAAAGCAATGCCAAACCCTGAATGAACTTCCCACAAAAATCATCTGCCATTTCTCCTCTCAATTTGTGATACCAAACAGAGACACACACCAGCAACTTGAGGCGAAGTCTTTCCGGCTGAAAATCTTGAAAGAAAGTCAGTATCATATCTCCATGGAACGTAGTTATTCATTTTACGCTCGAATAACGTTAAGAAATAATGAAAACGAAATGGAAAATGGTGCTGCTCGAAAAGTGCTGTTTTTTGATAAGCCCTCTCCTGATGTTGATTGGCCTACTCGGTTATGCGATTTGACGGCGGTATGCTTTTGTCTGAGGGCCTTAAGTTGAACACCAAGCCGTTCATGAGATAACGCCAGAGGCCATCACCAAAACTTGGTAAATTGCTTTAATAGAATATACAATGAAATGATTTTATAATTTAAAATAATATAGCACTTTATGCACCACCATCTGTATAGTGTTCGGATCAATGAAATGCAACATAGGTGAAATAAATCAATGGGATGGATATCCGAATATCGTAAATCCGGAGATTCTGATAATTGTACCAACGAATATTAATCGGATACCCATGCTATACGGCTTTTATCGATGCCAACGGATATCAGCATAAATACCCGGTCCCACCAGTGATTGTGAACTAACGAACTGTTCCCTAAGATCTAAATTTATTCATACCATGTAATGTAAGCTGATATTTTAAAAGGAATTCTTGTGCAAATTGGCCTCCTTAACTTGAAGAAGGTCCTCGTATTTTCGCATTGCTCACTGTTTTTGAGAAGGAGCTCCTAAAATATTAAAAATCAATCAATTTAAAAGATGTTATAATGAGAAAAATTATCAGGTAATCCATGACTGCAAATTAGTTGCAGTTATTCGAAAATGTACTAGATATTATACCAAGGCGAACTTCTTTTTTTCTTATCGTAGCGTACATCATAAGAAAGTCATTGAGAATACGTACGATACGATTTCATAAGAAAGCGTCACCGCTTCTTGAAATAGTGCTGATCACATCATAAAGGTTGCAATTCCAAAAACTGTTTATTAAAGACTTTTTCAAACTCTATTCATAGAGAATAAGACCGGTTTTAGTTTTTGGTTTTCTGAAAGAAATGAACTTTTGAACAAAAACTAGAAATGTTGCTTATAGTTATTAATTAATTTCCCTCCGCAATATGCAACCAGAAAACGCATTTTGGTCTCTGTCACATATAACAGGTGGCAACCCGCTTAAAAATATAGGTATGCACCTTATCCTTGGCGAGACAAATGCAGTTTCAAACTCATATTTTAATATTTTATATCTTTACGAATAATTTAATTTGACTCTAAAAACAAGTGGCAACCCTCATCAAAATACACCTGTGATGATTCTCTTGGTTTGACACCCATACTTAACTACTTATTTATAATTTAATTTAGTTCATTGTTTCAAGCAGATGGCAACTTTCTTTAAAAGATTGCTAGCTATAAATTTTCTCTCCAGCAAAAATAACCACTTAACACCCATATTTGCTATTTCATAAAACTTGGATACCATTTTATTCAATTCGATTTCCCTACCAGGTGGCAACTCTTTTTATGCTATAAGCCGTCTACTAAGCTAATCGAACAGTTTGGTACCCAAATTCTCATATTTCATATAACCGCAAAAAGCTAGCTAGAGACCTCCTTGCCGAGACGATCCGTTTGGCAGTCATATTTTAATTATTCATGAAATTCTGTATAATTAAACTAAATTCGTATTTTCAAACAGGTGACAAGCATCTTCTAAACTAAATATAAGCATGGACCTTCTCCTCATCGAGATGAACCGCTTGACATCCATTTATTAATATTTCATACAATTTGGGTATTATTTGATTTAATTTAACTTTTCAAAACAGGTGGCAACCCTTTTTAACCATAGCTGACTTCTCCTCAGCGCAACGAATCGTTTGATACTCATATTTAATAATGTATATAGTTGTGTATAGTCAAATAAAAATTTAAGTTTCAAACAGGTGGCAACCCTTTCCAGAATACAGCTAGCTATAAACTTTTAATTTGTGCATATTTTAATTAAATTTAAATTCTCCTACTGTTGGCAACATTTCGGAGGATTTCGACCACAAACACCATGACACGAGATTTTTTTACTTATGTAGAAGATAATTGAAAAACTGTTGCACTACTTTCAAAGTTGCTATTGTTAATTTCAGTTTTTGTGTATATCAGTATTTTATCCAATATAAGCCTTAGTATCGCATTTCCGCTTGCACTCCTTAAACACCATTGATGTTTACCCTATATGTACTATTTATTCGAAAGACACAAAATAAAAGAACACAAAAAAAAAAAACAAAAAATAACAGAAACAAAGCGCATCATTTTCCAGTTATTGACACAATTTTCGTTGAAATAACATGATTGTGCGAACATAAAATAATAATAAAATAACTAAAGCAAAAACAGCAAGTATGTGCAAAAATTCCACTCAAATCCAACCACAGCGACATTCGCGCACCCGCGCACCCTCCCTCCCGCATACAATCAACACTTCAACACGCTTGCCAAAAAATGAGAGCAACATTTACCAACTGACTGACGGCATTTACAAACCAATATTTCATATGTTGGCAGAGCGCATTTACAGGCTCACTGATGTGCAAACACACACATGCACATTTGTAGATGTATGTATATATGTATGTACATACATATGTAGTTAAGAATCCATTGTATGAATATTTTCAATTTTCAAAAAAAAAAAAAAAATGACAATAAAAATGTACAAAAAACAACGCAGTAACGAAATGCAGAGGGGGGAGAAAGAATTTCGGTTGACTCTAGTGAGGAGAAAAACGCAATCAACAAATTTTATAGCATTTTCAAGTGTACAACAAGTATTTTTACAACTGCACTTATGCTGCGTTTTATTCGCGTAATATTTATGTATGTGCGCTGGGGTGGTGTGCAGTTTTGAAGCTTCAACAATAGAGTACTTCTCGAGTTCGGCAGCTATTTCGTGCTCATCAGCCATTCAAAAGTGCTGGCAAATACATATATGGCACATATATGTACGTAGATATGTATGGATGTGTGTAACGCTGTTAGGGGCACGGCATAAGTATGTGTGCATAGATTTTCAGTTTTCAACAAACTTTACCAACATTGCTACTCATTTCGCAACGTTTCAGCGCAAATTTGCGGTTGCCATTGGTGTTGTTTCTGCCATCGCTGCCGTTGCTGTTTTTTTAGCCCCTTTTTCGGGAGATATCTACAGTAAGGGTTGCACGTGGTAACGCTGCTACTATAAAGCGGAAATTTCAATAAAAGTATTTTGTGTTTTTTTTTTTCAGTTTACTGGTGGCACTTTGAATATAATCAGCTGACCGGGGAAGCCAAAATTTTTATCAACATTCATAGGAATGTGGCACAATATGTTGTTAAATGATTTCTACTAGAAGCAATTAAAGGCTTCTTTGGAAATTTTCGAATAAAATCTTTAATTGCGCGTTTCGAAGCTATTTTGAAATTGTTAATATACTTAATTTATTAAAGACTTATACCCGCACGTTTTACGCCACATTTTGATACAAAATGTATAAAAAAAAATTATTACTTGTATGATACCTACTACGCCTCCTTTCCTATTCACTTTCTCTTTCTTCCGTCAGTATCGAAATCCACGAAACATTTCAGTACGCTACTGCTAAAACTCGAGCGATATTATGTATGATAACCCTTTTGATAGATAATCCATACCTCATTTATTAATTACTCTGATTTTTTCTCTGTGAGAATGGCATTCATTTTATATACTTTTTACCCCAAATACTTCCGGAGCTAGACAGTATCAAAAATTCAATTCATATGGAAGGTTCTACACTTTCTTTTAAAATGACGCTAATTATCCTACATGAGTATAGGGTTGGTCGTGTATATATATATGAATATATCTCCATATATAATTTCATTATTCTACCACAAATACTTCCAGAGACAGGCATTATGAGCATTTCAATTTGAATGAGCGTTGCCCCCCTATGACAAGTATTGGATAGTCCGCTTCGGTTTAGGACGCAACTGCGAACATTTATTTGTACATGTACATAAGGCTCGTTTCTTTGCAACCGACTTGCAAGAGAACGCTTCAACTAGAATAAAATTTACTTTAGTTGCAAAAGCAACCCTTTTAACACCTTTCAAGAAATCTGCGATTTGTTAAGTGCTATTTAATAATCGAGAAAAGTTGTGCTAGGTTAATATAGTTATATAATTAAAATACTATCCAACTGTTAAACTGAAATTATCCATGTGTTTCCTCAGGGCTCATTCACAATAGCACAGTTTTTCCACTTCGCAACACCACACCTCAGGTCGTATATCATTTACCCAAGTTTGCTCAACTCCAAATTTCTGTTGTTGCTTTACATGTGATTTGTTGTCCTCCCTAGAGTTATTTTACCAATTGGTTTCAAATAAATGAGCCTATAAATTGTATTTTAAATATATGAAGAAAAAAAATTGACGATCATGAAATATCAGCACTAGTACAGATTTAATTCAATAAATGAGCTTTCGAATTCTATAAGCTCAATATTCAAAATGTAACTATAAGTCCATAGGAAGCATAGGTCTGAAAAAAATCTTTTTTTCAAGTCAATACAATCAGGAGCAATTTTTTTAATTTTTTAAAAGTGTAGTCCTACTATGCGATACAGATTATCCATCCTTTACGATGCTTTTTAGAACGAGCCGATGATCGGCGAAAATTCAAAATTTGTTTTATTATTTGTTGTTACTTACACCAAACCTAATGATACCCGAATACATTCAAACAACTTTCATAAGTCTTTCTAATTAAACCCTAGCTCACTCAAACCCATGGTATGAAATATAACTCTGTTAGATAGATAAAGATACCAATTTTTCAGAATAAAAAGATAAATCGATTAAGCAATGTCTGTATGACCGTCCGTCCTCCCGTGCTTCGGATAGCTCCAGCAAATATCCAGATATCTCAACGGAAATTCGTACACACGTTGCCTTCGCCCCAAGGTAGTTTAGTATTGAAAATCCGCAAAAGCGGATAATAATCACTTCTAAATAATGGTATTTTGGTATTTTGTAAAAAATAAAAAAAATCGATATTTCAGTAACTATTAATGGTAATTTACTCGCATTTTATTTACGGGATTGGATTGAAAAATGGGCGTGGTGTCGACTCCGAAATTTTGTAATCAAACTTTAACAGTTTTGGTGTACACTTTGAATTTGAAGTCAATAATTTCGAACAATGTAGAAATCGGTGATAACAACGCTCGCCTCTTTAGAAAAATCAGGCAGATCATATAACGATAATTTTCAAATATAAAGATAATTTGCCGAAACTTTACATATGTACAAGATTGAGATAAATAAAAGAATACATGTGTCAAAAAAAAAAAATTTGAAAACGGGCGTGGCTCTGCCCATTTCAAAGCAATAAGCTTTATCACAAAAACTACTTTATTAAACGCCAAATTACCAAATTTAGTTTACACTATGCATCTGAATTTTGTTAACATGATTTTAGAAATTATAAAAATCAGACAATCACCACCAGTGTGTAAAGTGTGCGCCCTTGATTTGGTGGGTCTCGAGTTCGAATGTAACAAGGTATGTCACATCAAAAATTACAGAAAACCTCCGAGTGTATTTCTACTATGATAAAACTTCTCGCAAAAATCATTTGCCATTCGAAGTCGGCGTAAAAGTGAAGATCCCTCAATTTGTGTCACAACATCACATCAAGACGCACACCATAAATTGTAGGAGAAGTTCGGCCAAATGCCAAGCTATATGGTGTAAGTGCCAAATTATTAATATTATGCAGAAAATTAGCTTAAGAGAGAAATAGTTAGCGAAAGGGTTTAACTCCGAAACCACTAAATAAAACTTTACCAAATTTGGTATAAACTAAGAATTTCAACTCGATAAGTACAATTTCGAAAGATATGGAAATTTTTTTTCACCAAGTAATATTTATTTTAAATAAATACCAGCGCCTTGTATTTAAAACTCTGTCTCACCCGAACTTTCATTATTTTATTTCACTTGTAGAACGTTGGACTATTATTAAAAACGACGAGACTTTTAAAGAAATTTTCTTTAATTTTCAGGCTAAATTTAAACATGTTTTTTGCTAATGTCTTACTGTGTAGGGATCTTTGGATATTTCACGTAATCTTCTTCATTCAATTTGTAGTAGTCAAGTGTGTACTCACGATATTCTCAAATATGTGTTTTGACTCAAGAGTTTATAAAGTTTTGCGAAAAGCCCCATGGGAAATATTTTTTTAACTTATTTGAGCCATAGCTGAACTGTTAATTTTGCAAACGGTGTAAATGCTTCCCTTGTTCTGCATCGAAATAATGTTGCCTGCACACAGGTATCAACTCTATAATGTGAGCAAAATTTATTGTCAAGTTTTACTAAATTCGGGTTTCTTTATTTAATTTTAATTATTTTTTATAAAAATATTATTTTTTATAAAAATATTATTTTTTATAAAAATATTATTTTATTATAAAAATAATACGAAGTTTCAAATTTTCTAGAAACTTTATGAAAAATTAACTATTAATTAATAATGTCACAATACAGGAAAATATTTAAGATTCCACAGATAACAAAGCAAATCATCAAAATATTAGGACCAGATCGTTGATATTCACTTTTCAAAATATTGAATGGTTTCGCATTGTCGTGGAAAGCGCCAAAAGTATAATTTCGCATTGCTTGGATTCTCAACGATACTTCACGTTTTACTCACGTTTTTATTTCGCCTATACATCAAATAATCGCTCAGCACTCATCGTACGCTTGCCTTTTTTTTTTGTTTTACCGCGCTACTGTTACTGCACATTTTCTTGCATTAATTTGTGGCTTGAATAGAATTGAGTTTTGCTGCTGTGGCCACCAGCGTCGTCTGCACAAAAGTACACATGTACTGTTATACATACTCAACAACTTGTGCACATTTAGTTGTTGTTTTCATTTTTTTTTTGTCATTTTTTACGTGCCCGCACAAACGGATATTCATTTCACATTCTCATATGCCAACCTACTGCAATGATACATTAAAAAAAAACCCACACACACATACATCTTCATACCACTCATTTACGAACACACAAATGCAAATACAAATGAGATGAGTGCCACCAATACAAACAAATTTCACACGACGTGCGCATTGCAGTTCTCCTCATCAACTTGGCCTTAGTTTAGCGTTTTCAGTTCGTTATTTATTCCTTCTTTTTTCTGCATATTCATATTTGTCTGTCTGCATTGTTAACCGCAGCCACTGCCAGCATTTATTTTACTAACACACACAGACACACACACTCAGCCGAACGCAGTCATGTTTATATTCGCTATATTAAATAGTTACTCATACGCCGCGTATATTTTGCTGCAAGGTGCCGCAATTGCTGTGTGAAGTAACGTAGCGCCTGTGTGTATGCTATAAGCGTTGAAAAATATATTTTCGCTTATTGCTGTAAAAACAAAAAACAACAACGAAGAGAAAATTACGATTTACATATACAAATACTTAGTTCGTTCTGCGTATGTAGCGATGTTAATGTTGGTCACAAAAAAAAAAAAAACAAAAATGAGCTGTGGTTGTTGGCACTCGAAGAGTTGGCCAACAACACATACCAGCTGAAATTTTTCACATTCGTATGAATGCACATGCGAGCGATGTTAGTATGAAAATTTACATTCTCACAGCTATGTGCAAAAATAGGCAAAGAAAAGGGTTATGACGACAATGCTATGCGAAAGTCCGTCTGCTTGTGTAGTTGTTTTTTTTCTTTTGGTACGTTTCTGGTGGCAGCAGCAGGGGTAGCGGCAAGCAACAGTTAGCCGGTAGCAATTTCAGCACCCAGTTAAGTTGTTGCTGCACACAGTTTTTTTCACGCCTCATACATATTTAACTAAAAGTTGCAGGCATATATTTTACAGTCGTAGAACATGAACAAAAAAAAAAGCTTACTTTGGCATGAAGAGAAAATTGAAATTTTTTTTCGGTAGCACTACGCTTTTTGCCATCACTGATATTTTTTACTATAACTTCCTCATTTCATTCGGTTACTCAAATAGTTGAACATATGGTTATTTTTTTTGTAAAATTCGCAATGTGTTTATGGTACATTTTTCTTGTATTTTTTTTTATATATAATTCGTTTTATAACCAAAAGCATATAAATCAAATTTTGAGCTTACAAAATTTATATAAATTTAAAAAGTAGACAATAAATTTTTCTTGAAACTTTATTTTAAATATTTAGTTCCCTAACAAAAGGAATAAACATAAACAAAAAATTTTAAAATTGAAAAAAAAAAATTTAAAAACATATCTTCAAATTCTCAAACTTTTGAAATTTTTTTTCATATACATATAGCTCATTCTACAACACAAGGCATGTGAATTTAAATTTCAGGTTTACAAAATTTAAGAAAAATCAAGAAATTTTTATCAAATTCTCAAAATTTTTTTTTAATTTTTCTTAATTTTTTTTCAAATATATAGATTATTCTACAACGTAAGGCATATACATAACTCAAAACTTCAAGCTAACAAAATTTTAAAAAATTCAAAAAATATTCATAAAATTCTCAAAATTTAAAAATATTTCTTGATTTCTTTTAAAATTCATAGCTCATATCAAATTCTCAAAAATTGTTGATTGATTTTTTTTCCAAATATACAACATAAGGCATATGAATCAAAACTTCAAACTTACAAAGTTAATGAAAATTCAAAAAATTTTGATCACTATAAATTTTTGTTAAATGTGTTTTTGAATATATAGTCCGCTCTATAACAAAAGGACATCAACCAAAATTTCAAGCTAACAGAATTAAAAAAAAAATCAGAAAACTATTCTTCAAATTTTCAAACTTTTGAAATTTTTCTTTGTCTTTTTTTATTAAATATATAGCTCATTCTAAAACACAAGGTATTTAAATTAAAATTAAAAAAAAATTTAAAAATTGTTCACAAAATTCTCAAAAATGTTTGAAATTATTCTTGAATTTTGTTTTTAAATATACGGTTTATTCTATAACAGAAGACATATAGTAAAGTTTACAAAATTTATAAAAAATCAAATAAATTGCATCATAAGAAATTTTGCTTTAGATTTTTTTTAAATATATAGTCCGTTCTATAGCAGAAGGCATATATGTACATACAACAACCAAAGTTTCAAGCTAACAAAATTTAAAAAAATTAAAAAAATTTTCACTAATTTCTCAAACTTTTCAATCAGAATTTTTAGAAAATTTTTAGGTATGCGATTTTATAGATCTATAAAATTAAAAAAAGCTAATTGAATTACATTCAACTAAATTAATTAAATAAAATCAAATAAATAAATAAAAAAATATGTCATGTTGGTTAAATAGAAAAAATTCAATAAAGTTAAGGTGAATTTAATTAATTTCAATTAAATAGAGGTTAATAAATAAAATAAACATAAACATCAAATATAGCCGGCTTATTTCAACACCATTCCATTTCATTATACGAAGTAAAATAACAATAAACAACACAAAATTAAAATAAGTTAACTTTATTTTAAAAAAATTAAATTAAATTAAATTATTTAAATTGAATTAAATTAACTAAAATAAAATTATGATAGCGGCATAGTCGGAGATAAAAATAATGGGGAACCCAACGGTTTTCACACGGTTAGCCTGGTTCACTGGCTGAATGCTTCGTGGACCTAGGTTCAATCCTTGGTAAAGTCTAGAGAGAAAGAAGTCTGATGAGAAAATGTGGTGATCTTCGAAAAAGTAGCTATCACTTCTAATACTTTGAAAAGTGGTTTTTATCGCATAATATTCTCTATTAAAAATAAAATATAAGCCCAACGCTAATATAATAATTGTAAAAAAATAAAATAAAACAAATTTAATCTGATTCGATTCCATTAAATGCAATAAAATTAAATAATGTGTCTAAAGTCTAAACGTTGAATTTTTTTGTTTAATTTTGAATTCTGTTCTAAAATTATTTTTATTTTTTCATTTAACGGATGAAATTTATATGACAGTAGATGTGCAACTCCACTGGCATGAAAAATATTAAAAACGAAAATGAAGTTTATATAAAATATACCCGTTATATGGAAAAAAATTGAGGCGGAAATTTAAAAAAATTGTCAGAAATCAACTGGAATATTGAACCACTTCAGACTTGCACATAACACAACACAACACAAACTCAGAAAAATATGCGAGTAGAGCCACCAACTCGGTAATATGACATCCGACATGAGGTGTAGTGTTGCAAAGTGGAAAAAACTGCGCTATTGTGAATGGGCGCTTAAAAAAGTACATGGGAATTTTCAGTTTAACACCTAGCCGCTTTTATTTCCAAAGTAATTTGGAATATATAACAACATTAAGCTAAAATTTGCCAGCACAAATATTTTGCATTTCTAAATAGCACTCAACAAATAGCATGTTTGTTGATCATGATTGCGTACCCAAAAGTTTTCGAAAAATTCAAAATTAAAAACATTGATAAAAATTAAGAAATTTTCATCAATTAAAATTTTTTGAGTTTATATAAATACAATGCTTGAAATTTGGATTGATATGATACTGAAAATATTTTGGGCTATATGCATTTCTATTAAAATACATATATAAAAAAAACATCGTTGTTGTTTGAGTAGTTATTAGGATCGAACACTTTCCATACAGAAAACTATGATCAATCCCAATTTAAAAAAAAATGTTATATTCCAGGATCTCCTTCAAAATATTCAGTTATTTTTTTTTTGCAAATAAAAATATTTAATTTTTAATTTGTATTTTCTTTTATTCAAGCGAATTACTTTGTTATCAGCTTACAAGATTTGCATAAAAGCATTTCAAAATTGTTTCATTGGAATCTGAAAAATGTTATTTTTGAAGGTATTTTGCAACTCAGCAATCTTTTATCGGAAGTCGTAAAACACAACAACTTTTATGCAACAATACCGGTAGAAAAGCAAAATATTTTTTTTGGCGATGCACCCTAATACATTGTAAATATGTTAGGGTATCTGCATATACGAACATGCGCTCTTTTTCCATATATCCATTGTGGTGCTTTTGTATTTTTTTAATTTAAATGCTCTTTGTGTTGAGCACTTTTTACACCATTTTTTTGCGTATTGCTTTTGAAATGAGCTATTCTAGTATTTTCCGCTGCACACTAGCTACCTCACACTGCTTGCTTTATTATTTTTTGCCTTTTTTTTTTGTTGCTTTTGTGGTTTTTTTTTATGGTAGTTCCACTTTTCGCTTTTTCTGTTTCTTCATTTGCATTCTGCAATATTTTCATATAATTTCGCATATCTCACATTTTCATTTTCCACTCCAATGTGTAATAAGTAGGAGAATTCACATGCGGGTATTTACATACATACATACATATAGACATATATACCCTGTCGGAAAAAATTTGTCAGTTGCATGAAAAAAACATATTTAGGAATTAATTTTTTGTTAACTACTTTTAAACTAATTAATTAAATTTAATTTATCATTTTCAGTACTAATTTGAACTTAATACATTTTTCAGTTGTTGAATTATAAATAGAATTATAAATAAAGTAAATGAAACCATATGTCACCCTGATGTCAAATAAATGAATTAGTTACATGAAATGGCAATGAGTGGTCATTGAAAGAAAGTAGTTTAATATACTTTAAATTTAATAAGTATAATTTTATTGTGCTCGAGCCCAGTTTTTTATTAGGGGATAATATATGGTGATCTCCGAAATAGCAGCAATCACTTATACCACTTTGCAAAATCGTTGTTTTTGTCATAAAATTCCCTATTAAAATAACTGGCCTCAAACTCAATAAAATTATACTTGCTTCTAGCATATAAAATCAAAAATAATATAACTTTAAAATTCATTTAATTTTCCATAGGGTATATGTATATAACTCAAATTTTTATATCTCTCAAATTTTTGTATTTCTTTCACAGATTAATTTAATTTAAATTATACTTGAATTAGATTACAAACGATAGCAATTGTGATGGCATTTCGCGACTGTACATTTGCCTTTTTTTCTATTTTAAATGTGGTAGTTTTTCACAGTTTTGATAATGTTCTAAAAAGTCAAACTCACTTTTTATAAACCGTGAAATTGCGTTTTCATTTTTCAGCCAGAGACGCAGATATATTGATACTCGGACACTCTACGTTTTTCACTCAAATACTCTTTGCTTTTTGTCTTTTCCATTTTGACTGAGCAAAAACTGCGTTTCAATCATATTATGATTGCAATATCTAATATTTTGATTGCTCTCTTATCATTGAGTTTAGTGACTACCTGAAAATATAATTTTGTAAATGGTAAAATAATATTAAATTACTCTGTGTTATTGTAAGGAATTGCTGTGAGCTGGCTTAAAGGCATGATATAAAGTAAAAGTCAAAAAAATGTACATGTATAGCTTAAATGAATATGGAAAGTAAATTAATTAGTTTAGTTTTTTTTTTTTGTTTTAAATGTAGAAGCAGGCAATTACTTTAAACTTACGCTATATAAGCCAAAGGGCATGTATACGATTCATTTTAATTGAAAGTGTATTTCCAAAATCCTATTGTTTTATAACATGTAAAATTGTAGAAACTGGAAGTTACATAAATCATATACATACATATGTGTATGCTGAACTAACTAGTATTTAAAAAATTTGTTGATTTTTACAAAATATATCAATTAAGAGTAACCACACCCACGAATTGAAAACCACCTGCTATTAAATTTTTGTGATCATGCCCGATTACTTTAAATATCACGCAAGTTTGATCTATTTTTATTTTTATTTTATAAAAAGTTGCTATACGCAAGACCACTTGACTTACACCACTATTACTGTACAAAGAAAATATTGGATAGATGATTTCCAAGTTCGAGTATTAGCCGCCGAAGGGCTTAAAAAACTATTAAATTGCGAATCATGGATAAACCATTCTTAAAAAATGTAAATAAAGTGAAACGATCGCGATTATCATCAACCGATGGTTCATAGTTAGACTCCAATGCAATGTAGTTACAAATCTAAAAAACTTACATTTTTCACCTCAATTTATTTCCACTTTCGATGCAATAATCTTTACCCACGCCCAATTCTTATCGACGAAGAATATTTTTAAGAACATATGGGAATAGTTAGACGTTACATTCGTTTTATTTTAATAATAACGAAACGACTTTACTGACCATCAAAGAAGACTTCGAATTGTTATTTGGATCTTATCAATGCGTAATTGGATCAAAAATTAAAGTGATACACATACTTATATTTGTCTGTGACATATTATCCCAGTAGTGGCGAAAGGGTTAATCATCTACTTATAAAAATATTTTCGAAAATCGTAGAAAAATTATTCGAAAAATATTTTCGAAAATCGTAGAAAAATTATTCGAAAATTATTTAATTTAATGTAATTTCTTGGTGATACCAAACTCCTTAAAGAAGAACATACTCAGTGTGTTTATTCGGCAATTAATAAACATTCTAGCAAGAAATTGCTAGTGTCTTGCAATTAACCTGAAAATATAGAAAGTTTTTAGTACAAACTTATATTCGTCGGCCACTTTCCCTCCACAGCCTTCGTAACTAAAACAGTGCAATTTATGTTTTCACTCTTATTCTGTGGCGAAACTCATAAACAGCGAAATATCACACGCAAATGCAAGTAGGCTTCTTTTATAACAAACAGCGTAATTTAAATGAAAAAAAAAAGATATTTTTCAAAACACACAAAGCGGCGTAAAAGCACAACTATATTTGCGCAGAACGATGCCTAGTAAAAAAATTTCAAAAGCAAACTGAGAAAGTAAAGCCTGATAGAAATGGCAAAAGAAAAGCAAAAACAAAACATTAAAATGAACAGCTGTCTGTTGCCTGTAAGTACACGTGTACTTGTGCACACATTCATTTATGCCTACATATGTACATGTATTTATTATGCTTTTAAATGCACATGGGCAAAGCAATGCAAAAATTACAAACAAAAAAAAACTGAAAATATTTACTCTACAAGCGGATGTGCTTTTTAACTTAAGTTACGAAATGGCCAACGAAAGTCGTAAAAGCCTAACATTAGGCGTTGCAAATATCAATGCCGTATGCGGCATGTGTCTCCATTGAAACACATTGCACCAAAGCAAGTCAACAAAGCTACACATTCGTATGGGGATATGTAGATGTAGGCCTGTATGTGTCTCCCAGGTGGCATATAACTCAGTCTGGCTGTCGCCCATAACTCGGCTTGGCGGTTGTCTCCTTTTCAATAGTTCTCTCCGTCGTCATCATTTCGCCATTCACTTTTCCTACACCGTTTTGTTGTTCGTGTTGTTGCTTCTATAGCGCTGCAAGCTGAGAGTGCCACACATTTGCGCCGTTGCAGCATTAGACGCGAATTGCATATTCATCTCAAAGAGCTTATCTTTCGGTTTACACTTGCATGTTCACATATGCTTTTGTTGTTGCATTTGTATGATTTATTCAACATTTTCTTTATTTTTTGCGCTGGTCTGTTCTGTGGCACAAATGCAAATATTTGCCTATGGTTAGTCATTTAGGGTTGACGTGATGCTTGAAAGTAAACAGTTTCTACTTTTTCATAGGCATACTGGCGCTGTGTTGTACATTCTCTTGTCTATGGCGTAAATATATATTTACTGATTAACTGGAAAACTGAGCAAAGTGATTTGTTTGCAGAATATTAAATAAGAAATAACCATATGTTAAATGAAATGCAGCAAAAATTTGTTTTTTGAGTTAGAGAACATAAGTAGTTTAACTTATGTCGACTATGTGTATACGAGTACATATCTACTGCCCCCGTTATTAGGGTTTATCGATATCGTTATTATCATTTTTCATTATCATTATCATTATCATTATCATTATCATTATCATTATCATTATCATTATCATTATCTTTATCATTATCATTATCATTATCATTATCATTATCATTATCATTATCATTATCATTATCATTATCATTATCATTATCATTATCATTATCATTATCATTATCATTATCATTATCATTATCATTAGCATTATCATTTTTCATTATCATTATCATTATCATTATCATTATCATTATCATTATCATTATCATTATCATTATCATTATCATTATCATTATCACTAGCATTATCATTATCATTATCATTATCATTATCAATATCATCATCATCATCATTATCATTATCATTATCATCATCATTATCATCATCATTATCATCATCACTATCATTATCAATCATTATCATTTCACTATCCTCTTTCTTCATACAAGCGCGACACCTTTTCGGATCTCCTCCTTAATGTAGTCACGTTTTGAAGGTAACCTAATATTCCAATCACTTAAATATATGGGCATCGTTAATTTCCAATATTTTGGCTTGTTTGTTTTAACAATAATCTTAGCTGTAATGCGAGCAATGTTAACAACATAAAATACTGGGCTTTTGAGGCAATGGCTTTAAAATTTATCAAGTTTCGGCGCTCTTAAATTTGTGCTAAAATTCTAGGACAAAATAAAGCTTTAAACAAACGTATCTTTCCAGCATAGTTTCATATAATCTTCTCACTTTTCTTACACAAAGTACTAATTCTTTAAGTCATTATAATTCAGGTTCATACCATCATTACTTCCATCCATTCACTAATGTTTATTGCAATCAAACTAAGCCATCGCCTATCTGCTTAGAAGTATTGATCCTTTTTATCTGCGTTAGAATTATTGTCCGAAGCATAAACTTTTATAATATCCACCTATGCTCTATGCTATGCGCGTACACAATAAATTTAAGTTTGAGTCCTTTCTAGTCTATTTCTTCAACTACAAATCAATACAACAATAAAATCTTTTCGATATGAGTCTCTTCAAGTGTGTAGTTACTGTCGGCTTATAATGCTAGATATTCGATTTTTTTGTTGTTGATATTCTGTCAACACGTTTCGTGTAATCCTTGGAATATTCTGAAAATTTTCCAAAGCTAAGGTGAATGAAGGGAAAGTGATAGTAGTGCAAAAAAAATGTGAAACCCAAAAATAACTTTTCCGAATTTTAATGAAAATGTAATCAAGCAACCGAAAAAGCTGTTGATTCGAAGAATAAGAAAATATATTACAAAAGCTAAAGTCACGAAGGGAATGAGCTGTGTAGGAAATAGGTGTGCGAAATTTTCGTTAGCAAACCAACATCCTTAAAGTGTAACATGATATTTGTTGTGGTATTAACTAGTTTTTTTTTAGATTAGTCTAGAATGTATTTTACCTTCGTTAAAACAAAAATGATATTCTGCCTCAATAGATATTTAAATCCATCCGTTGAATATGCAATAGTCTCACTAATAACCGGCGAGGAAAAATTTGACTTATTTTTTATGTTTATGGCTCAAATCTAGAACGCGTTTGACCCCCATATTTATGCGATAAGAAAATATTTTGCAGAAAATAGGCAACCTAGGTTTGTAAATGATATTCCGATTTCAATCAAATTCTGCTTGTAATACATAATAATATTATAAAAAGCCTATTCTTTTTCTACAGTTTTCGCTAGTATTGAGCTATTTTAAAATTTGCTATAACTGTTGTACTTTGTATTTCCACAAAAAGTTGGAATCTTCTCGCCCAATATTTATGAAGTTTTGCATGTCCTATATTTGGAATCTAAGAGAATAGGTTGTAAAATATATTTTATGCTTATGATAGAGTTGCCACCTGTTTGAAATGTCATATTTAATTAAAATATAAACAAATTAGATGAAAGATGAAAATATGGATGTCGATCGGTGGGTATCGGAAGGCAGGTTCATAGCTAACTTTTATGAGAGTTGCCAACTGTTTGAAAATTTTAATTAATTGCTATGAAATTATCAAACATGGGTGTCAAATGGTTCGTCTCGGAACGTCAAATTTTATTAAATTGTACACAAGTACATATATAAAAGTTTAAAATATGAGTAGCAAATGGTTTGTTTCGCTGAGGAGAAGTTTTATAGTCAGCAATACTTAAAAGAGGGTTGCCACTTGCTTGGAAGTTCGATTTCAATTAACTCCTGTAGTTATATGAAATATTAAAATATGGGTGTCCAATGGTTCATATTTTGGAGAGCGTTGCCAACTGCTTGGAAAAATAAGTTTAATTAAATTACACATAATTAAGCAGAATGATATGAAATATTAAAATATGGCTGTAAGAAGATTCGTCTCGGCAAGAAGATTCATAGTTAGCTTTGTGCGAGTTGCCACCTGTTTTAAAAGTTGAATTTAACTAAGTTTCGCACGATTTATATGAAATATTAAAATATGGGTACCAAATTGCTCGATTCACTGAAGAGAAAACGTATAGCAAATATAGGGTTGCCACTTACTTGAAAAGTCTACTTTAATAAATTTATGAACAAAACTGCATGCCAAAAAGTTTCTAGAAATTCAAATTAAAAAGTTTGAAGATTTTTTAATTTTCTATTGTGCATTTTATATAAAAGTTTGAAACTTTCATCTACTACGCTAAATTTTATTAAATTATATAACGGGTGTTTTTTTAGGGGTATAGAACTTCGAATTGAAATAAAACACAAGAAAATCGTTTTAAGGTCCATTAATTTGGCTTTATTGGAAGGATAATTTTATGCCATTAATGTTTAAATATGATTTCGGGCATGTGGCCGCCGCGGCTGACTCGAATAAAGCCAATTCTACAGGTCCAATTTTCAACCACTTTTTCGAGCATATGGGGCCGTATGTCGGCAATAACGCCACGAATGTTGGCTTCCAATTCCCCTAACGTTTCTGGTTTGTTGGCGTAGACGAGCGACTTCACATATCCCCAAAGAAAATAATCCAATGGTGTCAAATCACACGATTTTGGTGGCCAATTTACAGGTCCATTCCGCGAAATTATGCGCTCATCGAATGTTTCCTTCAATAAATCGATTGTGACGTGCGCTGTGTGGCATGTAGCGCCGTCTTGTTGGAACCACAACTCATCCACATTCATGCCATCCAATTCGGGAACAAAATAGTCGGTTATCATGGCTCTATACCGGTCTCCATTAACGGTAACTGCCTCTCCAGCATTATTGCGGAAGAAGTATGGCCCAATGACTCCACCAGCCCATAGAGCACACCAAACAGTCAGTTTTTGTGGATGTAATGGCGTTTCAAGGGTCTCATGTGGATTCTCTTCACTCCAAATGCGGCAATTTTGCTTCATGACGTAGCCATTCAACCAAAAATGAGCCTCATCACTGAACAAAATTTTGCGATGAAAATCAGCATCGAGATCAATCTCATTTTCGGCCCATACACCAAAATCACGACGCATTGCATGGTCTCGCGGCTTTAATTCTTGCACAAGCTGGATCTTGTAAGGTCGCAAGCCAAGATCTTTGCGCAAAATCTTCCATAAAGTTGATGGGCAAAGCTCCAATTGCTGTGCACGGTGGCGAATCGATTCATTCGGGTCCTCTTCAACACTTTGCTCTACAGCGGCAATTGTTTCTTCGGTGCGCACTGTTCGACGTCTCTGCGGATGCGTATTATCACATAGAGTAAACGTAGTGCGAAAACGATCCATGGTTAACCGAATTAATTGCTCTGATGGACGATTATGTCGACCATAAAATTGACGGAGCTCGCGGTAAACTTCGCGAAATGAACCATTATTTTCGAAATAAATTTGCACGATTTGCAAGCGTTGTTCTTTTGTCAACCTGTTCATGATGAAATGGCAAACCAAACTGAACATAAATGACATTAGAGTTGCCAGATTTGACCACAAAATGCCAGTTTTATCTCTATTCGAAAAACAAACCTGTAAAAAAAACACCCGATATATATATATATAAATATATTTGTCATATGGAATTAAAAATATTTGCCTGACTTTTCTTACTGAATATGAAACTGACACATTTTTTGTCTTCACCTTACTCTCTAACTGCCATTAAAACAAACTTGATGTAGTTGCCATGAGTAATTTAACAAATGTGACCGCTTTAGGGTTGGTAACACTTCACGGGCCGAACACTGTATATTAGAATATAGCTATGTCATTATATAGTAAGTAATAATAATAAATTTCGCCTTCTCACATTTTTAATAAATCGCTTCCTTGTGAAAGGCGGAATATGTAAACTTATCATTTTCATGTCTGATGCCACTGGCAAATTTGGATGCTTTGGTATAACCGAAGCAATATCTTTACTTAAGTAAAACATTCCTACTGGCCCCTGGAGATTTGCGGCGAAAAAAATTTCACATCATTATTATGCATGTCATCACTGCGACTGCGAATCAAAATGAGGCGAGCAAAACAAAATAAAGCTGAAAAAAGTTTCTAAAAACTTTTTGCAAAAGAAAACAAAAACCAATAACAAAAAAGAAAGATAATGAAGCGGCCTATTTCTTCAGTAATAAATAATAAGAAAACATCCACGACACGCTGGCCAAGTGTGAAAAGATTTTTGACAAATTGGACCAAAACTGATGACTAACTAATAAGAAATGGCATAAGACAACATCACAGCCAACCATAAAAAATGACACAAATAAATAAAGTAATGAAAATAACACTCATGTTGAATAAGGACGAAGGGATGGCTTCGATTGAAAGTATAATAAAGTAAAATAAACAACATAGCAAAAAAAAATATGGAGAAAAATATTTTGCTATAAAGCTTTCTTGCATTGTCTACACCAATACCATTGAAATTGTAGAATGCTACAAGCAATAACTAAATTAGTCAACGGCCAAGTAATATTAGAAGGAGTACAGTAGGTTACAGGAAAGAGACGACAGCCAGAAGGATGTACTGGGTTAGGTGACGTAGAGAACTAAATGACTTGACCAAAGTCAAGGTAGAGTGCTGCGCAAGTCGAGAGCGAGAGTATTTATGAAGAGTCCGCAAATGACGCCGTATCAATGGTAAACAATCGATTTTCATTACAGAATATCGCATATATTCTTCTAAATATATGTGGTATGTTTTTGAATTCAACTTCCTGATTACAAAGTCGTGCCATAGTCCTTACTTGTTTGGCTAGAAAGTTGTCGTCGTATTCTTCGTTAGCCCTTGAGTTGATTTCTACGTATCCATAGGTGTGTGTGTGTGTGTGTGCCTCCTATACAAGCGTGTTTGGGTATGTGTGTGTAGCCGGCCATTGCAAGCCATATCGTAAACAATGCTGCAAGATTATTGAACGTAAGACAAAAACTTCAACCAAAAGCAAAGTCGAAAAACAATAAGAATAATAAATAAAACCATAAATTTTCGCTTTGTTTGCCAGGAAGAGAAGAAAAAGAAGAAAATAAACAACAGAGAAAAGCATTATAACTTCTATGGCTTTTGTTTTCAACTTCACTTGTTTCATCAGTTTTATTGCAAGTTTATTTCTTATTATACTCTCGTTTTTTTTTTTTTTTTTCAATTTTATATTTGTCACTCTGGCGTCGGTGGAGGAAGGGGTGCTTGTTGGTGCAATAAGTGGTATGTGTCATTACTACTTTTAGTGTCATAAACTTATTGGCATTGGTGGTTGTGTTCGATTGTGTTGGTTATCGGACAGGCTTTCGTACATGCACACTGGTGTTGTGTGGAATTTTCTTCTGCTTACTCGCTGCGTTGCTCCATTAAAAGAATTCAACTGTACTATTTGCTCCAGTACCTTGTCTAGCTTGCATTTGCTTTTGCTGAGCTAACATATAAACAAACAACTGATTGCAATTTCTATAAAAGAGTCATTGCTGAGCTTTGAAAGTAAAAAATATCTATTTGAAACGTGGACTTGTTCTAACAGCAAAAGTTGTTTAAGTAAATCTCTAAATTCAAATATAATCACTTCTCTCCGGTCCAAATTTGCATTGCTAGTATAAACTGAGCTTAAACTCAGAGTACTTAAACTCGGTTTAAATTTAAACTTGCTTTAAACTAGAGAGCTGTTTTTCACTGAGAGTTTAAGGCCGGCTTCAATTTGGCTATCTCGTAGGGCAACACCTTTTTTTCTATATTTATTTTAGTGACAGGCAAGACCGAATGTGAAATCAAGCAGATAATGAGTTCTACTGTCCAACGTCGCATTCGTGTGAATTGCCAATCGTGGCTGTATGAAAAATACGATTATAGTCAGCCTCGGGAGCTAGTTAGTTTAACTCAATTTAACCCTGCTAGATTGGCGGTTTAAACTAAGTTTAAGTTAGGTTTAAAGTTGACTGAAAAATGGCTTAGAGAGTTTATGTTTAGTTTAAATGGTAAACAGAGTTACACTTACACTGAAAAATTTGCCTTCAAAAACCTTTATCATTATGAGTTCTGTCAAAAAAAGAGATATTCCATTACAGTGTTAAGATTATGAACATTGCAATCAAAATAGAAAAAAAATCGGTTGAGTATCAAGTTATATATTTTTTTACATAAAAATATGCTCGTTTTTGATATTGTTTTTTTTTTCGGACCCAAAGGTTATAAATTGTTTTTGCTTGTTATTTTATGATTAAAACTAGTCATTTTCCATGAGTTTAATTTTTTTGATTCTTGTTTTCATTTTTATTTTCCTCATTAAAAGTAATAATTGTTTTATAAGTTATATTTTTTTGATTCGAAGAAAAACTCAGCCCGTAAGCGTCGGGAATAAATATTAGTTTTTTGAAAATGTTAGGGTGGGCTGAAAACCCAGCTGTTTTTAATTTGATTGCTAATTGCAAAATTGTAGTACATTATGCTCTAAAAAACGCTGTCCTAATTGTCAAAATTTCAAATGTCCTCACAAATTGAAATGACATTTTCAAGTTTGACACGGCGCCTTGGGAGAGAAGTGAGAAAAAAGGGAACCAAAATAAAAGAGATTAAAAGACAATTAAAGTAAAACACCAACAGCGAACTTCGAGAGAATGAGAAAAGGTAACGCTTATCGCCACAATTTAGGTACCATAGAAAGTTCGAAGTTCGTTTGTAGGAATTCCTTTTTAAGATATTTATGTATATATTAATGCATATATAAAATTTTTAATACAAAAAACAAAAGGAATACATAAATCAGTTTTATGTTCTTCACACAAGCCACGGTGATGCTTAGCTCAAGAAGGTTCAATTATTTTCCCTTATAATGATGGCCAAGTTGCCATTTCTGAATCGAAATTTTTTTAACTGTTAAAAATGTCGTAATTTTTCTTCAAACATTTTCCTTAAAACCTATTAGAAATCTACGCAAATCAAGTCAGGTGTCTCCAAAAGTAATCAACATTTTGGCATAGCTGGTTTTCCTTAATTCAGACAATTTTTTTGAGAGTATCCTTTTTGCTAACCAACGACGGCATTAAGTTAGATTTAAGTTAGGTTGGCATGGCTTCGCCTATAGACCTACTAATATTATTTGAGGTCCACTGTGTTACCATAATAAATTCATAAAAGAACAGAAACATCTAATTTGGAATTAGAAAAACGTCGTGGGCTACCAAGTGCTCGATCTCCACTTGTGATATGTCCACAGGTGAGTGAATAAAATGCGATTCCAGAAATTATCCTGCGAGTGGAGGGCAATTGAGTAGAAAGTGTGGAGATCAATCCACCTCCTCGTTCGCTAAGCAGTTGCATCAGTAAATTGCACTGCTTTCATTGAGGACGCATCGCATGGACTCCCATTGGGCAATGCCCTGTCTGCATCCCTACAATGGGCTTGGATAACCGAAGAGGCGCTTGTGAACTTTTCCGGTACATTTCTGATAAAAAAAATTCCTCGCGTTGCTATGCGTTCTGTGCTCGTTAAGGCAATTGCAAATTTATTCCTTCAAGAGCAGCCGAATGGTGGCTAGAGCAATTACGAAAAGTTTCACGCTCAAAGAGGTATTTTCAAAGCAAGTGTACCCTGCTTGTTTATTTCCTCCTCTCTAAAAATACCCCGATGGCCGTACTAGCTAATCGTAATTTTGTAGACATCTAGGACATTTTTTTATTAATAATTTCGTTATTGGAATTGACATTTTCTTTATGTTTTTTTCCTTCAATTTAACCAATAACGTGTTTTAATTATACTGCGGTCTTTTCTCTGTACCCGCTCTCAGTAAAAAAAAAAACTTTTGTTAATTGAAGTAAGAGTTCTTAACTAATACAGGACTTTTGTTTTTAAATTGATTGCATTGATTTCGTCGGTATCAAGTTTTTTTGTGACTTATGAAAATGCACTTTAAATTGAATACCTTTTTCACCCATCTTTCTGAGTTTAAACTTACGAAGCTGCATATGAAATTTAATTTTCAGCAATTCTACTACCATATAATATTCTACTAACAAAAATTTCAAAAATAAACATTAGCTACCAATTAAAATTTTCAAAGAAACTCCACAGT
Organism: Anomoia purmunda; assembly: GCA_951828415.1. Classification (NCBI taxonomy): domain Eukaryota; kingdom Metazoa; phylum Arthropoda; class Insecta; order Diptera; family Tephritidae; genus Anomoia; species Anomoia purmunda. Next base: position 36,490,995 of record OX639997.1, read on the forward strand.
ATTCCAGGAGCTTGCTTTAAATTGTGCTTTAAATTTACCAACTTAAAGTCACGTTAAGTGTTAAAAGGAAATTTTAAACTACTCCAAAACACTCGACTGAAGTGAAAGGTGAGAAGAAACGCCGTCCGCGACTTTGCCACGCAGACACAGCACAAATTAAATGGAATTTCATTACAGGTTTTCAATCACAAAGGATATCAGCCAACTCTGACTGCCAAGCCTTAACAACAACACCAACAACAACTATGTACATAAATAAAACACTTTCTAACACTTTCATTGCCAATGCAATGACGATGCTGCGACTTTGGCAACAGCAAAGCACCGACCGTTATGGAAGAGCGAGTAGAGAGACGAGAGAGGAGGAGAAAACAATCACTAACTCGTTCGACTTGTGTTGAGTGTGAAGTTTTTAATTGCGAAAATTTGCTGCTGTTGAATTAAGGATAGCTTGACTTGACGAGCATAGTTGGATATTTATTTGATTTTTATTGTTTTGAGTAGCGTTGCCAAAAGATATACGTACGTAGATATGTACTTATGTATGTTGGATAGGAAAATACTTGATAGTGACAAAAAATGCTCGAAACATTATAATACAACTTCACGTTTAAAGTACATCAACACTCGCTATCCGACATAATACAGTTAGCGGCGGCACAGAATATGCTATGCTTGTTAATAGCTGCGTATAGGATAGTATTTTTTTTGTTTTTGTTTTTTTTTGCACTGGCGCCAAAAAGTGTTAAGCAATCAAATTATGTAGATGGAGATCTACTTTAACTGCAAAACAATCAAAATTAATTAAATCCAACGCCTAGAATCATGCTTCTAACTTTTGTGCCTAGCTTCTTTGGCAATGTATGCAGTAGCGGTACTTTTTTTTGTGTAAGTGTGTATGTGAGAGTTGTTGTTTGGTTGTGTAGAATATGTAACGGAAAGTTTTTGATACTAATTTTAAATTAACTTTACTGTCGCAATCAGTAATTTGTTTAAAAATTTAACTCACCAGAGAACATCGAATAGAGCGAAATTTTGTATCGTATTGGGTATCGAAGCAAAATAAATTAATAGGGTAATTTCAGAACTGAAATAGAATTAACTTTTTAGTATAATATACTTTGCAACAAAATATTACCCAGATCTATGTATTTATCAAGTGTCTCCTAGCCTATCTCGCAAACTAAAAGATTTTTCTGAAAAATTTTTGTTTTTACAAATTTGGCAATATAATTTCTTTATTGGCGCTTCTTAAATCGGCAACTTAGAGCACAACACATCAATCCATGTCGCTTGACACGCATGCATTTGGCTACATAAAATCTTAACACGTATGCCTCTTGCTCATACTTTTTTTTTTGCAACACTTGCCGCCTTGCTGACCACAGTTTCCGGAGCAAAACTCTTAAAGAAAATGTTGCCTATTCTCTGAATTAAGTTATATTCATATGACATGGAACGCAATTAAAACAGACAACAAAACAGCAGTCATAAAACAAAAGCAGCTAACTACAAATACGATTAGTAGATAAAAATAAATTGGAATGAGGGAAAAGACTGAAAAAAAAAATCGTATACCTCTATTAAACGCAAAATAATCAACAATATCTGATTAACCCTTGTGTTAATACCCGGGTACTGGAATAGCCACAACAGCTGATTTTTCTTTAAAAGTCGCGTATATGTTTGTATTACTCTTCCATCTTTCGAATAATTTAACTTAATAAAAACAGTATGAGGATTGGGAGTTTTTTATTTTACAAAAAAATAATCGATTTGAATAGAGTCTATTGCACCAAAACCAGGGATATCAAAAAATTGTTGAACGAAATGCGTAGAACCGTTAATTAAATCTATAGATACAATAATAATCTATAGAATCAATAAATATTAGTCCGAAAAACGAATTTGAATAAAAAAGATATATATATATTTTAATATGTACCCTGGTACCCTGAATGCCAGAAAAAGCAAAAAAAGGTGGGTATTAACCCAACGGTTAACGAAAAGCGATGCATTCAAATCAATGGGAACAAAAGCATTGTGTAAGAAGTTGTGCAAAAAATTCACCACATGGTGATTTTTGTATAATATTCGCCATGTTTTTCACGATCAATTTTTTTCTTAATTTTTTTTTATTATAGTTTGTTGTATAAAATGATCATTTGAATTTTAAGAAAACTTCTGAGTATTGGGCTTGATTTTTGGAAGCTTTTCGAAATTTTGGTCTTGCAGATATTATCGCATATAACGGTTGTATTTCATATATTTACATAAACTTTTTCTACAATACAAACCGCATTAGATAAATGGAAAAAAAAAAATTCAAAACCAAAATTAAAAAAAAGAATCAAAAATTAACAGGCTGCAGAAATAAATTGAATTGACTACAAAATGCGTACTTACAAACTTTCCAAAAATTCTGATAAAAAAAATTTTTTATATTTAAAAAATTTTTTTTTTAATTTTATGAATTTTACACACAGTTTGAAATTTTGATAAATATGATTTTTGCTTATAAAAATTTTGGGAAAAGAATTTTCCCATTTAAAAAATTTGTCATAAAATACATGCTGTTTGAATCATTGCATATTTTTATAAATATATTTGATCTTTTGTGATTTATTTTTCAAGTATTAGCATGTTGTTTATTAGGTATTGAACTTTATAAGTTTTTATAAGTTTAATTTTTTTTATTTCAATAATAGACAATGTAAGAAGGGAGAGCATTTTTTTGCGATTTCTAAAATTCTGTAAATCATTTTTAATGAACCCAAAAGTAATATGTAATTTCCCTATGTAAATTTGTTACTTTGTCTAATAAATATCTTAGATTGGAGAATCTCATTAAATAGTTATAAAAACGCTATCCGCTTAACATACCGAATGATTTTCAGTTTACTGTTCAATTTGACCAATCAAGCACCTAGTCTCGTTTCCATGCCCCAAGTTCACTCAAGCTATAGTTTTTTTATACCTCTGTCCACATCTCTTTCTATTCCTTTAAATTGTTACAAAAAACTTTGTTTTAGTATAAAAGCTCTATGACTGGATTGTTATCCCCTAGAATACTAGACCGGTGGGTATAAAAAAACTAAATGAGTGACAAGAAATGAGGGCCAATACATGAGATAAACTCAAAAAACAGCATTGTCATCGGTATCTAAGCAAAAGGTGCGCTTGAAATATGAAAACTCATTGTCATGCAAGTGATGGACTTTAGTTGCACGTCGCCGATATAACAAAGGAGCCATACATATAAAAAAAGTACAGTAACAAGTAATGAGAAAAGGAAAGGAAAAAGAAAAGCAAAAAAAAAAAAAAATTGACAGCAAATGAAATGAATAACTTAGCAATCTACTTGAAGTGGTCAACCACAAGCTAATTTTTGCAACTCATAGGCAACCGCACAGTGTGCAATGATCCAACAGAAGTGGAATATTCTTTTTTTATATTTTAATTCCATTACGAACAAAAACGATACAAAACAATACGAAATTTATAAATTTGCTAGCTTTGGTGAGTGGAAAATGTCGAACAGCCAGCCAATTATCCGAAAATTGTCAGTAAATTGTAATTTAAAAAAATCAGAAGAAATCAAGAAAAACATGGAACGTTTATATTTTGTTTTTAGTAGCCAAAAAAAAATTATGTGTTAAAAAAGTAGTAGAGAATGAAGTGCCTTACAACTCTTTTACTTATTTCCAAGATAAATTGATGAAAAATGTTGAAAATCGTGACAAACTAAATATCAGAAAAGGAAATATTCTCATATCAAATTTAGGGGCAATACTGTAAGCCATGCTCTGCGTGTAAAACACTGTAAGGCATTTTGAATTTTATACATAATTTAATGTCTGTATTGCCACAGCTCTTCCACTTTCCGACTAAGTAAAATTAATAGTAATGTCTCTTTTCCTTATCATTTTACTTGCGACACTTAAAGTGCCAATAAATGCTATCAATTTGTTGATTTCATACTAAAATATCTAAATGCACTTTTCTAAATTAATCAAAATTAAAATTTATTTACCACTCATAAATATCTGCAATTGCAAACTTTTCACTTAATTTCAAAATGCCGCAATGAACACCAATCATATCTTATCTGGAAAGTAATTTCGAAATGAAAAATATGTGTAACTTCCTATGTATATGATATACATTTCTCTTTTTGAATTTGATATCTAAAAAAAAAATTTTTGTGATTTAATGGCCATTAAATGCGCTACACATGTATATATATATATATATATATATATATATATATATATTTATGTATTTCTGTATGCAAGCAACAAAAGCAAATTCCTCCACCAACCCTAAAAGTAACTAAATGCTTGGAGATTGAAGGCTACTAAACAAGAACAGGGCCGCGCGCATGGATTTGTTCTTAGGGAGGATAGTTTTCATTTTTGTTTATAAAATGGAAGAAGTTCTTCCAAGAAAACCATTACTCTATGGATGTGAATAAAGATGTATTTAATTCATAAATAGGATTATGAGTTAAAGTTACAAAATTTCTAAAGACTTATTCGTTTAATAAGTTGGTGCGTCGGGCAAATAAAGAAACTCAACCAATACTGCGATTACATCTACTCTTACGTCTCGTTGAGTTTAAGTGCAGCCAAACCGTTTAGTCGATTTTCACTCATGCTAGACCAGAGATAATTTTTCAGTTGACGCCTTGTTGAAAAAAAACATCGTTCCTTCATCGATATCGTTACTGGTAGATCAGACATATGAGCTAGATTTTATGAGCATTAAAGAAACCTTTTCATTCCAGATAACTTCATAGAATTGATGATATTTTTCATCGAAAATTCGACTTCGCCAAAGTTTTACTTCATCGACAAATACTACAGTGCAATCATCATTCAAAATAGTAGAGTATTTTTCAAACAATTGCTTGTAGGAATCTTTATCTAGAGTTGGAGTTTTAGATGGAAAAAGGCATACGAAACTCGAAAGTATTGTGTGGTGGTTTAAAAACAAGTTCAGGTTGAGTTACGAATAAATCTAGGTGTAATATGCAAGTAGAAATTCGATAATAAGCTTCAATTTTGTTAGTCCTCTCATTGCACCGATAAATCTGATGAGAAATTATTTGTGTTTCTGCACTTCGTTATCGTATTCTCTGAAAATCTGTGCAACTGTTTTTCTTTCATTTGCGATTTTATTACGCACTTTTTGCGTTATTGTGTAGCTTTCTTTCAATTTGTGAAAGGTTTCGTCACATGGCAAGGTTATCAAATGGTTGGATATTGACTCTGGTTCCACTTGCTCCAAATAAGACCGAGTATTTGCAGAGGAAGTTAACATCATTTATACTTCGGTAGCCAAGATAGCTATCTTGGCCCCGGTGCCTGATATTGATGAAGTTCTCTAAATTTCGGAATCTAAATTTTAGCTTGAAGCTGACTTATAAAATTGACTCTTTCAGTTATTGGTTTGTTTACGGATAGTCTTCTATCGTACGGCATCGTTGAGTTCTTTCTAATCGTAAAAAAGATGACGAAATTTCTATTTGTGAAAATGGTGCAGGTTAAAGGGGATGTAGAGCTAAAGTTTCTGATTGCGAAGCTGTAGCAGGCTCAGCGTATAACTGTTAATTAATATACGATTACCAAATAAATGTAAATATGGTTTGGAAATAAATTGAAACAATAAACCCCAGAGAAAAACTTAGTAATAGATGTTTAATATTTATAAGTTAAATACAAATAGTAACTTAACTTATAAGGTTACAACGTGTTCGAGACGAAGTCTTTTACTTTAAAAATTTTAAGAAATCTTTTTAATGAGTTCGCTTTAGCAATATTTGTAGTTCAATTTGCCATTCATTTATTGTTGTTAATTTACGAGATATCTGCTGATTTTCAGCTATATACATAAATCTTTACACCGTAAACCTCAGTTTTCATATACCATCTACAATATTTATTAATACAGATAATACAAAGCTGATAGATTTCTCGAAACCCCACAGTAGAACACAACTTGCCTTACGCCATCTAACGTTCACTTTTAACACAACAAAAGTGCTTCTTTCAAATCAATATACATAGTTAGTTTTGGATATTAATTTTCAAAAACTTTGCGGTCTATGCGGTTTTTGAATTTTTGAAAGGTCAAATCGAGAACTTTATTCGTTGTCTGCAATGGGCTGTTCCTTTAGTTAGTGGGAACCCCCATGAATTCTTGAAACAAAAATTCATAAATTGGTTTTTTTTTTCAGAAAACATTAGGCAGAACCGTTTTTATTGGAAAGCCAAAATTCATGTGTCAAAGTTCATAAGTCAAAGCTGAGGAAGGAATCAGGCGGCAGAAAAAACATATAAATGTGCGCAATGGTTGCCATAATGCCTTCAGCAGAATGCGAGCCAGACCTGAAACGCTACAATGAATATAAAAATTTCGATCAGCGTTTGGTTGATATTGCAAACTTATTCGTAAAAGATAAATGGGAAAGTGATTTAATTAATTACATGCTCGCCATTGCATATAATTCGAAATTCTAAATCGCATTTTTTTTTATCTACTATGGTGTTGACAATTGATATTCAAAATCACCATTTCAAATTCAGAAAATTGCAATACATTTTCAGAAAATTACAATTGAAGTTCGCAATTTTTATTTTAAACTCAGAAAATTTCAGTTCTTGAATTGTATCTTTCTGAATTTGAACTGCAACTTTCCAAACTGAAAAAGGTGTAGTCAATACATACATGATTTATTAATATTTATTCTTTATATGGACATATTCTCCAACTAAATAACCGTTCCTCAATTTTTATTATGATTATTTTGTCACTGAAAGTTTTTTTTTCTGAATTTTGTATTCTGATAATTTTGTTATTGAATAGTTTTTTTTCTCTATTTTTCCCTCTGATTCTGATTCTTTTTTTTTTTGTTTCGGAAGTTTTTTCTAATTTTTTTTTTTTGACAAATAGAATTTCTGAATTTTTTCTTTCTGAATTCATGCGGAGCACCCTTCAGTTATAGCGTTAACTTCAATTTAAAATTTCACTGGCGGGGCAGCCTCCCCTTTATGCGCACTGATCTGAACACGTACACTCTCTCGAAGTCTATGACTTTTCGAGCTATTAATGGCAGTCACCACAGCTACCACAATTTCATTCTATGTAGTATGCGTGTATCTATGTGTATATGTTATTGTTGTCTGTGCTTTATAAGTACAATATTTTTGTAATGAAATTACTCTCCCCCAATAGACACCATAGTAGATTCCCCAAAAGACTGACTAATGTTAATTTACTGCCAACTTGGACAAGAAATTTTCAATGACCAACCACCAACTTCTAACACTCTCCCCTAGCAATGCCCGTCTATGCTCAGTTGTGTAGGTAATATTTCCTTATACTTGCCATACAACTAAGCTAAGTGATGACTTCAACGTTTGAATGACAAAATTCACTCGCTACCGAATAGCCACAAGTTTTGGCGTTGTCATTGTTACCAAGTACACATAGTAAGTATATATAAATATATATATATATATAAAATATTATATACATTATTGTTGCTCTATTTAACTTTGGCCTAACACGCGGAAGCTTCACTTTCTTGAGTAGCAGCAGATTTTTAATATCTCTACAATTTTTGGCTACACTTATATACATAAGTACATAAATAAATTAGAAATTTTGTATACCAGACCCAAGCGACTAGCTATCTGCCCTCAAGCGAACTAATTTGTGGCAAACAAGGCATACAAATTGCGCAATAAAAGGTGTTGATAACCCTATTGTATTGCTGTTGTTGTTATTGTCACCTGCGCTATTGACATGGAATGAAAGGTGGTAGTGCATATAACCCTATTATTTTTTGTTCAACTAATTTATAGTATAGCCCTAAAGAGCTGCTGGATGCTGCTTTTATTACAAGTACAAAAAACACTGGCTAGGTGTTGAAACCAAAGTAGCAACAAATGTTGAATGTAGGAGTGGAAAAAGAAGCCGCAGCCTTGAAATGGCAACAACCTTGCCGCTACTGTTGCTGTACCAACAACAAAACACCCGCCGAAATACACAATTTCAAAATCGAAACAAATGAAACATACAAAAGGTCATTTGCAGCTAGTCATAAAGTAAAGCAGAAATCCCTTTAATGTCAACCAATTTTCTTCTAGCTTTTGCACTAAGTATTTGTTCTTTTGTCTACGAGCAACTTCTTCTTTTGTTTCTGCCGGCGCTTAGTATTCGGTCAGTTGACAATTTTCGGCAGGTGTTGCTTGCTTTGTTTTCGTCTATGCGCTTTGTTTGCCAGCCACATAGCCTGAAAGCGTGCTATGAATTTTAGAATAGATTGCTAGAAGATGTCTGTAGATCAGCGAGTGTTTGCGCTTAGAAATTGTTGATTCTATGGCAACACAAACTTTTGAAATTTCAAAGAATTCTTTTTCCGTTTTTTGTTTTTCATTTTCTTTTTATTTTTGTATTCCGATAAACGAATGCGGATGCTGTTGTTGATGTTATTGTGTCGGCACGTGGCTTTATATTTCATTTGTATTCTCCTGTGTGTGTGGGGGTGTCTTGCATGTCGCATGTTGTTATTGTAGTTTTGTGCTAGTGGGAGTTTCTTTAGAATCGGCATACATCAAGTATCTGCCATATTTAGATGCAAACCAATTGGTTCTGTGGCTAATCATTTTAAGTGCTTGATTTTGGTTTTCTGTTTCGCAAATTCTTATCTGATAGCCTACACGAGTGGCAGCAGTAATTTTTTGATTTTCATCACAGTTCTGTGTTAAGTTTGGTATGTGGCATAAATTTCATATTTCGTTACAGTGGTTTTATTTTAGAATTAGAAGTTTTGTAATCGGTATCTAAACTGCAACAAATCCTAAATTAAGTAATTCGAGGTTAGTCTCAATCGTTTACAATTGGGCATCAATTAATCACAAGTAGTCTCAAACGGGTATTACGATAGATCAATTAATATCGCCTCATCCCGTGCGAGTACAATTAAAATTACATTTATTTATTTTAAATTTAACGAATGTACTTATTGCTTTTTTATAGCATTTACACAGAGTAAACTAATAAAATTTGTATAAATATGCGTACAAAAAATTGTTATGTTTAAAACTTAAAAAAGTTAAAAAAGGTATAAAAAGGTAAAAAGATGTATAAAAAGAGACCATGCGACTCATTTCGGACTCGCCGCATTTTTTGCAGGATAGATAATTTAAATAAGTTTTGTACTTTGTGTTTTTGGTTTTGTTTTAAAACAAAGCATGTTGCAAATTTATGAATTATTTGTTATATTCTGACCACTACTTTCGTTATGCGATTCTGATGTGACTTTCGTTATGCGATATAAAAAAACACTGCCGCTAAAGAAGTTTCACTTCAAAAAAAAAAAACAAAAAAAAACAGTATCAAATACAGCGAGCTTGTTCGCGGCTCATCATATTGTACTGAAAATTATTTTAGATTTTTATTGAAATATGACGAGAACTTTCTCGTGTACCGCAAAGCTGGTAAGACCCGCGAGCTTCTTAATACTCAATTTAATTGCTTACATTTTGTTACTTTGCACTTGTGGCTGCTCACTTATTTTTACTTTATACAATCAAACAATGAATTAAACTCGTCTCGATAAATACCAGAGACATCTCACGAGAACGGCGATACCCGAAATTGTATCGAGTGCTCGATTTATCGGTTTCTGGAGTATCGATATACTGCGAGCCGAAATCCCAAAACCTAGTATTAACAAAACAATTTGAGAAACACGAAGTAGGAACCAGGCATGCAAAACGAAATCAACCATATAGCACTTCTTTAAAAAATTATGTGAAATAATCATTTCAAAATATTTTTCTTTTTGCTGATTGCCAAAAATGACGAAATTGATAAACAAAGTTTCGAAATGAATTTCATTTGCAGTTTTTTACTGTGCTTTTTTCAAAAAAATTTTCGATTTTTTGGGGGATGCTAGTTTGAATGACTTATTATAGTTATGTCGTTTGCAAATTGGCAACCCGTAATTACCACTTTCGTCTGCTCAATACTTCGGACCCCTCGAAGTTCAAGAAAGTTTTTTCTCTTTTTGTATTAATTTTGGCGGTGCTCAAATTTTATATATCTTCTTCAAATAATAGCCAAATATGATGAATAGTAGAGTCCTCTTAAAAGATGGGCTATTTTGTTGTCTGAAATAGCTCGAATTTTTTTACGGAATTTTGTATGTATGTAGGTATGAGAATAGGTGCTAAAGTATATTTTATTCTTAGGCGAGGGTTGCCATCTGTTTTGAAAATTTAATTTAATTTAATTATCCAAAAGTATGGATGTCACACGGTTCGTTTCGGCGAGGAGAAGATACATACATATCTCAGGGAGAAGGATGCCACCTGTTTGTAAAGTCGAATTAAATTTAATAATACACGAGCTATATGAAATATTAAGATATGGGTGGTTTCGGCGAGGGGAAGGCTAATACCATATAGAGGGTTGCCACTTAGTCGAATTTAATAATATTATACAAAAAATATATGAAATGGAAAAATATGGATGCCAAGCTGTCCGATTCGCTGGGAAGAGTAGAAAGGTATATTTTGAACAGGGTCGCCACCTGTTTTAAAAATTATTTCGTTTTGTACAAGGATGGAAAACTTTAAAATATGAGTGTAAAACTGTTCGTATCAGTGAGGGTAAGGTGCATACCTATATTTTTTAGAGTTGCCACCTGTTTGAAATTTCGAATTTTATTTACATATATGAAAGAGTAAAATATGTGTCTGACCATTCGTTTCGTTATCAAAAAGTTAGTAGGTATATTTTGAACACAGTTGCCAACTGTTTGACAAGCAAAATTTGATTTGAACAAAGATGCACAGCATTAGAATATGATTTTCAAACTGTACGTTTCGATGAGGACAAGATACATACCGATATTTTGGAGAGGTTATATGTGACAGAAACCAAAATGAGTTTTATGGATACCTTGCATACAACGAGCATCGTTTATTTGAAACAAAAATTTGCGCCGGGTATTTAAAGTTCAGTAGCACCCGAACTTAGGCTTTTCTTTGCTTGTTTATTTTGCCTCTCATTTCAATTTTTAATCTGCAAATCTCGCCTCTATTAAAACTGGCGTAGAGTGCTTTGGTTACAGAATAAAAGCCGATAGCCAAATAACTGCAACAACTAGGCAAGCAATCTTAGCAGCGACTTAAGTGCAAGGAAGCCTGCTTACAGAATATACGAGACAATGTTGAGCAGCTGTTAAGAAAATATACACAGTATATTTATTGGCCTGCAGCTGAACTATATTTTCCCAAAAAAATGAAAAAAAACACACAAAAATCAGAACATCAGTATATCTTATACAGCTTAAAGTGCTGTAAAGCAATTCGCTACATATTACTACTTGAGTTTCGCGCAACTGAAGTCTTGGTGTTGTTTACTATGTTTGCACATTAGGGTCGTCCTGAATTGAATGTGAAAAACGAAAAAATCGGAATTGTAATTATCTCAGCTCAGATAATAACAAGGTCTCTATTTGTTTTTTTTTTTCTTAATCAAAAAATACTTAAATGCCGATAAGTGTCTGTATTTCAAATGGGAAAATAATAATTTTTCTTAGAAGTTGTGCTGAGCCTTAAATCAATATTTTTTAACCGGCAAAGCCCGTTTAACTTCAGAGGTCTTAAAAAAAAATATTCTATTGTTTATCGCCCTTTTTATATAAGCCAAATGTCGCAAACATTTTAGAATGGACTGCTAAAAAAAGTTAATATTAAAAACCTGTTAAATGAATAGTTGGGTACAATTCTTCGAAGTCTCCTGAAGAGATATAGAGCTTGTGGATCAAAAAAGATTGATCTGAAGCATTATACATTATTTATTAAAAAATTGGTTCGTTCAAAAACGAAAATAGGGTTTAGTTGTTTTCAATATGCATTGACGAGCAAAATTCATTGAATGGTTATGAAAACTCAACATATTTTTTTATAGTTATATAGCCTCACTAATTCTAGTATGACAAAGTGCTAGTTTCAATAGGCCAGAAACTACCGTTGATTTTTATGATTTTTTGAAATTTTCACCTTAACAATTTTGTCCACATATCGCCCATACATGTACGTACTATATGTGGTAGAAAATTAAAGAAAGTGTAGGCATATAAAACTATTAAAAATAAAGGAAGTTTTTACAAAATGCATGAGTTTTAAAATTATAAAAAAATATTCGTAGTTTCAAAGCACTTCGATTTACTCTATTATAGTAAAATTAATTAAGCTTTAAAACTACATACCCGACAAATTTCTAAACATTCATTTGAAAAATATTAAAATAAAGTTTGACATATTAAGTCATATATCTTTTATTATAGTTTGAATTATATCTTATATATATATATATAAAAATATCGTTACACGGTGTAATATAGGTATCAAGCGGGTAATCTCAGAAAGAAGGTTCATAGCTATATTTTGGACAGGATTACCATCTGTTTGAAAAGTCGAATTTAATTAAAATATTCACAAGTTATACGAAATATTAAAATATGCATATCAAACGTTTTGTCTCAGAATATGTGTACATATGTACATATAGTTTGGAGAGGGATGCCACCTGTTTGAAATGTAAAACTTACTAAAAATTTACACAAGAAATATTAAAATATGGGTAACAAGCCGTTCGTCTCAGAAAGAAGATTCATACCTATGTTTTGGAGAGGGTTGCCACCTATTCGATAATTTGAATTTAATTAAATTACACACCAGTTGTATAAAATAGTGAAATATGTATGTCAAACCATTTGTTTTGCTTGAAGAAAGTGTATTGGCATATTTTGAAGAGGGTTGCCACATTTTTCAAAAGTAAAATTTAATTAAAATACACACAAGGATATAAAATATAACAATATAAGTGTCAAACTATTCGTCTCAGCGAAAACAAGGCGCATGCCAGAATTTTTGAAAGGGTTGCCACAAAAAAAATTGCTTATTATGTTAAAAAGGTCACCACATTCGATCGGTTTTGCTCGCTACTGTAAAACAGTCCTATGGTATGAGCGCATTGAAATTCCGGCTTTATTGTTTTTTTTATTTGAGACACCCTAATGTGCTTACATACATACATACCTACATGTACATATATTGTACTTCCTAATCCGATTCAACAACTTACGCCACTCTTGTAGCCACGCTGAAAACTGACACGGCAGCTATACCAGCTACATTCCACGCACATACTTACAGATTGCAAAAGCTCACTACTCGCTTTATCCTACTCGCGTGTAAATTAAATTTTCAAATAAATTCACACTCTTTGTTATTGCAGTTTTCGTACATGAAGTTGTTGTTGTTGTTGTTGTTCTTTTCGCGTTTTTGTTCGCCTGCAATAGTGTGAAAATCTTTGCAGCTTAAACTTAATCTTTTCTTTTTCACAACTCACAACTTTCCGGCTATACTTTCTTAAAAGAATTTGTAGTAAAATGAATGCCAAGTTGAATTAATTCCATTCGCCAGCTCGCCTATGTTTGTGTGTGTGTGTGTGGCTGTGTGTCTGTATGTGTTTGTGTATTAGTGTTTTAGTTGCAAGGCATTTAGGTGGTTGGTTGTTGTTGGGCGATTATGATGTTGGCGCTTGGCGTTAGTTTGGTGATAGTTTTTGTTGTTGCTTTTGCTGTTGTTTTTACTATTTTCTTTTTGCTGCAACTCATTGCAATTCAATGCATAGCATTTACATCTTGTTATTGCTTGATTAATTCTGTTGCTGCCTCTGACAGCTGCTGTCATTCCGCATTCCCTTTGTTATTGCTGGCTAGCTGGTTGTTGCTCGACAGAAGAAGGCAAGTCTGATTTTGGCTGCTGAGTGCTGAGTCGGCTTTTTAACAACTCAATAGTGACATAATAAAAAGGAATTACTGCAAAATGTTTTTTTTTTGGTTTTTTTTTTTGCAGTTGTGAAAGTACTTTACAGTTATATTGCAGTTTGGTATGCTTTCTTTCTTTTGTTACTGTTGTTGGTGCGGCTATCAACATAGCTTTCAATCGACATCATTTCACTTCATTTTTGTAAGTCGCAATTTGCAAACTTAAGCGGATTTGATGTGTCGACATAACACCCAGGCATATTGAATTATCAAAGCTTATTGTCCAGCTACAGCGACAGTTGTAGCTTGGCTTAAGGCACAGATTGGATTGTCCGGGTTGTTGGTGTTAAGTTATTTGAAGAGGTGGGTGGGGAAAATTGAAAACCATCTTCATTTCTCAGAGATTTGTGGCGAGCGAAATGAAAGTTGTCGCGCTCTGTTAGGACTTGCGCATCTAGTGACATCTTTTGATTTATCGTAATCTGGTTGTAAAGTGAAATTGAACAGAAATAGTGTAATCTTTAAACGCCGCCTTTTTCTCTGCAATTGTTTCAAGTTTAATTAAAGTTCTTATTGTAAATGGAAGATTTTTCCAACTGCTCCTTCGGTCCATACTTTTCAGTTAGCAGGCTTTTAGGAGGACCACTGCGGTTCCTCAAAGATTTTTTCAAATATTTTACAAATTTGGAAAGTTAAAAAACTATTCAAAATGAAAAAAGTATTTTCCATAAGTGGTGTTGCCGAAATAAGTTAGAAATGAGCATTGAAAAATGTTTGACTACGACTTAAGTATAGTAAAATTCGAGTACCCCTTTTATCTTCTCTCACTCACTTTCTAATTTGTTCCCAGATCTTGCTATAAAATTAAAGACCTTGGTCTCGTTTTTGCCTCTTCTTTTAGTTTCTTTGACCAACTGAAAACGAAATAGTCTTGAATTTTAGGGCTTATATTTAAGGACGATAAGGTTTTTGTAGTTCATTAAGTAAATTCAAGACTGTGTCTGTTTTTGCAAACCGGACAAAATTTCAAAATGCATTAATTACACGCTAATCGTCTTCAAAAATTATTTTTTGAGGCTCATAGTATGTCAAGCCAAGAAAAATGGCCTGTTGGATCAACAATTGACAGAATCGCCTTCATGCTAATCTATGCGGTACATAACAAATATTTTTTGCATTATCAACTACACAACCCAAACCCGGTAAACGCATTGGTGATCGATATGACATTTATAATTTTATTAAACTAAAAATTCTTGAGCACAAGGAAGTATCAAGGAATGGAAAGGCAAATGGCCTAGCAACACGAGGTGACTATATTTGAGAATTCTATTAAGAAAGAAGTGCCAATCTCTTTGCAATCAAATAAAAAATTGCTCAATTCGGGAAAGAAGAAATAATACGATTTTCTACGGCATATATATTTCCATTTAAGTGCCGTTGTGATGTTAGGCATGCCGCTTCTCTCAAACTCATAAGGATTTTGTGATTATTGCCGATGTCAACGAGACAACGTCTAGATAACAGAAAGAAGTATGAATCCGAGTATTAAAAGTAATCCGAAAGTATTTGGAGTTACTTGAAATCCAAGAAATCAGACTCCAATATTCCTTCTTCGGTTTTTTCAAAGATAAGCACGCTAACTCGGCTGAAGATGCGGCTAACTTTTTTGCAGAATTTTTTAGTGCTAATTTCGACACAGAAATTGAAAATGTAGCTGGGGATAGTTTTGCCTCCAATTCCTTGCTGTCCTTTGGGTCTGTTAAAATAACGGAGGATGATGTCTTAAGAGGTATATCCTGTCTAAAACCGTCTAAGCTCATGGATGTTGACGGGATGTCAGTTGTACTACTTAAAATGTGTCCTGCTTTTGGTATACCTCTAACGTTAATCGTTAATAAGTCTCTATCTTCAGGAAATTTTATTGATGACTGGAAAAAAACTTCAATTACCCCCATTTTTAAAAGTGGTAACACAAATGGTGTTCGCAATTATCGGCCTATTTATAAACTATCTACAGTTTCTAAACTCTTCGAATGTATAATTAAAGAAAAGTTGGGTTTTTCTGCCAACAGTTTGATTTGTCCTAATCAACATGGATTTGTTAAAGAAAGATCCACAGTTACCAATCTCGCTGTGTTCACCGAAGACTGTTATTCGTCCTTTCAAAATGGGTATCAAGTTGACTCAATTTATATTGACTCTTCGAAGGCTTTCGATAGAGTCTCGCACAAGATATTAATTATGAAAATAGCTTGTTTGGGATTTCATTCAATCTTTTTTGAATGGGTTAAATCGTATTTGTCCAAAAAACACATCTATGCAGTTTTGTTTGTGTTTGGCAATATTTCTTCACGTCCTTTCATTGCGACTTCGGGTGTTCCTCGGGGTAGCATTTTGGGAACCTTGTTTTTTACTCCGTTTATCAATGACAAATTTCTTTTATATGCAAATGACCTTAAGATCTATTCAGTAATAAAAAAGCTATGATGACTCTCATTGTCTTCAATCGGACTAAGATACATTTTCTGTCTGGTGTTCAACAGTTAAGGACTTAGGTATTTACTTTTATACAAAACTGAGTTTCTCTTCGCATATTAATTTTATTGTGCCAAAACCTTAGGCCATGGTAGCTTTTATCCAACATAATAACATAGTATTAACGTAGTATTTTCTGATCCATATACACTAAAACTTATGTATACAACTTTTGTGAGGTCTACGCTAGATTATGCTTTTTTTTATATGGCGGCCTAATCAAGTCTCACATATCAATCAAGTTTTTATCAAATTCGCTTTTCGCACGTTAAAATTTAGTGATCCTTTGCCTGCTTATGAATCTCGCTGTCTTCTCTTGAATTTAATGACTTTAAATAGAAGAAGTGCCTTTCTCGCCTGCCCCCTCGTTGCAAATATCTTAACCGGATCAATAAACTGTTCTGACCTCCATCTCTTCTAAGCATTTATTAAGCCCTTTCGTTAAAAGTCAGTAAGGGTTGTGTTCGTTTGACTGAATTTAAATAAACAAATTATTTTCTTCACGAAAATTAGTAACCTATTATGAATAATTGAAAAGTAATTGTCTCTTTACTGAATAATCTTTTGTATAGCATTGATATTTTAGTACTAAAGGTTGTCTTCAATATTAAATGGCGCTTTAATTAAATAAGTGAAAATTTTCAGAAGCTCAAAAGGAAGTTAAATTTTTCTGCATTTTATTTCTCTAATTCAGAGTAGACTCTCGCTTTTCTTTTTCCAGCTATTTAATACCAATCTACTGGTCTTAGTAAAGGAGTGTCTGCATAATTACATTATAAACTATAATTTTTCTAATTTTTCTTGGAAAAACATTGCCGGAAATCTCTAATAGATCAATTCCTAAAAAATGTTAAAAAACAGCTACATAAATTACATTGAATTCAAGGATTTTGCAATAAAGCTAAATAGTGATAAGGACCCTCGATGAGATGATGCTAAAAAGGCGGCGCATGTATTTAAGATAATTAACTAGCGAGCGCATAATTTGCCAGACGATTTCGGGGTATAATAAAAATACAAGGTAGTGCTGCTACTTTTACAAAAAAAGATACATAAACAAACAAGCATTTATAGCATGGCAGTTGAAAATTTCACATTATTATTTTAAGCGCCAACAATTTGTATAAAAATAATACTTCATCACTATATGTAAATTCATTCATTGAAACCATTAATCTATTTGTTTTTCTCTTTAAAATCAACACTCAATTTACCTAGCAATTTGAATAGCATGAATAAATAACTGGAAATTACATTCAATTCCAAAATATACCAGCATTGCGTTCCTTCATACATATTTTTCCCATTAAATTTTTTTTATGGAAATATCAAATAATAATAATTCAAATAACGCAAGTAAATATCCATATACATACATATTTTTTGGTTTTTTTTACAAAATATTAATGAATAAAAATATGCAAACATATACAGGTATTATTGGCCGTCAAACGAAATACCATTTGCGTTATAATAAACTCTGTCTTCACGCGCAATAAATTTCAATAATTTTGTTTTTCTATTACATACAAATTTCGTGCGTTGGCGTATCGGAATTCGCTAGCTCACCTTCTGAACAATTCCCATCAAAGACGCATTTTTAATGCGCCGCCCTTTGTCTGCCTAACTCATTACATACTTACTTTTGCTCGAAGTTTGAAGGTACAGCCCTAAAATATGCAAACAAATTTTTCGAGTTATTGATTTCAGCGATTTTTGTGGTGAAACCTTTTTTTTTTATTGTTGCGGCAATTGAGTTTCCATCTAAAGGTTGCACTGTTACACTCCGTGGAATGATTAATTTTTTTTGCGAAACTTGTTTGCATTAGAATGAGCTCATGCACCTAGAAGTATACCTGATGATAGATAAATTAGGGTTTCCTTGTTCATTTTAACCTAACTGTGCTTTCTCAATAAAATCTTAGATATAAATGTAGCTGTGTATCAGTTTGTTTTAACCCCATTCTAACAAATCAGCTTATATTCCTTATTCGCCAAACCTTTAATAAAATTTATGTACCTTCGATTTACATTTTTTGCTTGCCTTTGTTATCTTTCGTTTATTTTGTTTATTTTAAAAAAAGGGCTGCGCTCAGTTAAAATTTTAATTTATGGTTTCATTTAAAAGTATGCAATAAATATGGCCATTGTAAACTTTTAAACCTCACACGCTCAAACATACTTACATAGATAGATATGTACATATTTTTCGCGGCAAATAAGCTCTCGCCTGACTTGGGTGTAATAAAGCGTGTTGTAAAGGCAACTTGCCAAAAAAAAAAAAAAACTATAAGTGCCCATAAAGGAAACCTAAAAAAATTTAAAGAAAAGGCGAGTGATTTTAAGAAGAAGTCGATCGACAACATGATTTATATGTATGAGTCCCAGAATTGGCATTTGCATGCGAGAAGCAAATCATTTCATGCCATATATTTCATTACATGAGTGCCCTAAATTATGCTTTACTGTTTTTTGCATTCCTTTTATAGTCACAATATTTTACCCGTAATCAGTATGTTCATAGAATGCACGAATTTGGTTCGGTTGATTGAGCGAAGAAAATCCAAATGTATAATTGTTAAATTATAAAATTAGACGAAATATAAGGATTTTCTGGCGCCATCTATCGGGTATATTATTTTAAAAACTCCACTCCAATTTAAATATTTGCTCTATTCACTTTTGCAGTTGAAAATCTAACTTTAATTTAATCAGTTTGTCCAAAATTTCTACAGTTTTTTCCTCTCGACCATGCACTACATTTTGTAATTATTTTGATACTGCTTTTATTTGGTCACTCTAATTCCACTTCGCTATGTTTAGCGGTGCCTTCGTGTAAAAAGTTCAAACACCTGTAGCAAAGTGTCTAAATCAGTATCGTCTAGATAGGCGCCGTCTTATTTGACATTCATTGGCTTGCCAGAATTGCCTCAGATTTACCCTACATCTTCTTTATATACACAATTTAGCTTCAGCGCCTGGCAGTAGGCTACAACAGCAGCAACAGTAGCTATAACTGTTCTTATACAGGAAGTTGGTTTCGTAAATGTCAATCGTCATTAAATCAAACTAGTGACAACAGTTCTTGCTAGTAGGTAGACAGTTGGCTTTTTATTTATAGCAAATAAATATTTACTTTCTTTCATTTCTTCCGAACACGCACAAAATAAGTTGAATGCTTTACTCAAACTGAAATCCTCAAGTAAATCTCCTACCTTTTTCTTTCTCATCAATCGTCATCACCTTTCTCCACCTGTAAGTCTTGTTCATCCCATTGTGAACGCTAAATACTGTGCTTGTTTTTAATGTTGCCGCACGTCAATTTAGTTTGACTTTGACTTTGAGTTGATTTATTGACAGGATTTGTGTAGGCATAAATGTCAATTTTTGCTGGCTTTAAATGTTGATCCGATTCACATCAATTTGAAAATACTTTGCAGCATGTTAAACGTGTACAAAATGTGCGGTTGTGTAGTATTTAATTATTTTTGTGCGGTTGGAAATTGGTAGCTTGTTAAGCAATTTACATTGACGATTATACGAAATTATGTCAAAATGTTTTGAAAATGTCAAATTGCGTTGGCAAGCTAATAAAATTCATTTATCTATTCCTCTCCATACCTATAAAGGCTTTCAATAGATTTCATAGATATACGAGTAACTTATGAGTTTTTAGTTAAAAAAAAGCTTTGAGCGTGCACCAAGCGTTTCAGCCACACAAAATCAACAACAAACAATAACAACTTACAGCTCCATATCAGCATTTTGCCTTTGTACAAAACATTTGCTTATTATTAACTTGATTACCGCAATTAGTTTGCTCTTTGACGCAGCTGTTGTTTCTTGATTTTCGCTTTTACGGAAGTTGTAATTGCAAATTAATACACGAGGCTGTTATTCGCCTGCAAGTATGCAATAATTTTGCAGTATGTATTTTGGCTAACGCATATAGTAAACAAATGTTGTTTTAGTTAAATTTATAATAATTTAGGCAGATAATTTTTAGTGAACTTAGCTTTCTCGCTATTAACTAAAAATAATTTTTAATTACGTGTACGTACTCGCTTTCACAGCCGAAATGAAGGGAGGACGAGGCCAATTCATTTAGCATATGTTACGGAGGTGTGTTAAAAAGAAATATGTAAATGAAATTTATGAGTTTTTTGAACGTATTAATAAAGCTTTTTCTCTTTTATTTGAGTTTTGTGCATTTATTAAAAAAGCCACTTAAATGGCGGGTTTCTGAATCCAAACAGGACTTGAAGTAAGACGCTGAAAAGTTTGTTAAATTTTCAATGATAAAAACAATAGGAAAACTGGTCTAAGGAATTTAGTGTCCAAATTGGATTGAAATCCGCTTCTCAGTTTTTGAGCCAAACTGTAACAAAGAAAATGGTAATTTTTTGAAATATATATGTACATATATAGAATATATAGTGCATTTCGAAGAAATATTCAAAGCTTGGTAAAAATTTATAAAAGTTAAAAAAAATTGATCGAGAATTTCATAGTTTCCATTAACTATAATTACCATTCTGTTTGCTGAAATTTTGGCACCATTGTTTTTTTCTACTTACAAAAATTTCAGCCATGTGTTTATGGATGGAATTGTGGCAGAGCGTCAACAAAAAAATTGCCAAAAATCAACAAAAATTTGTAGGCAGTTAAAAATTGATCTTTGCATTACTAAAATTGATTCGGCTATAAAACTGCATACCGAAAGTTTTTCAAGAAATTATGATCAATAAGTGTGAAGTATAAAGTTAAATTTCATTAATTTTCTTTAAGTTCCATATGTTTAATAATATATCCTATAGAATATATAAGACGGTTGAGAAGTACAGGTGTTGGGGATTGAAATTGTTACAATTCATTCAATTGAAAGTTGGTCGAAATAATTTTTTAGTAATAATTACAGTATTTCTAGATAACAATATGGCTTTCATTGCCCTTGGCGTGGAATTAAATATTGAACAAATTCGTAGCAATTGTTGGACAATAATAACCCGTCTGTGTCTGAATCACTTTCCAAAATCAAAACGTTCAGGGCATAAAAAACTGATAGCAGTTTTCCACTTTAATTTTTTTTATTACAAAAGTCGCAAACTTTGCAAGAGTTGACAATAAATTGTCGCTTTAACGAAGTCGCAAATTATGTGTGTGTGTGTGTGTGTGTGTCGGTTATGAAATAAATATAAATGCATTTATTTTCAATATTTGAATAAACAGTAAATTGTATAAATTAAATTTAAATTTCATCACAAACCCCAACTAATTACTCTTATCTCTCTTTTCAGGTATTTACAAATAATGACAGTTAAAAATCACAAAATCGGCATTAAACAGTTGATTATTATGCACATAAATCAAATTTCATATTTATTACCAGCAAAGCGTAAGTTTCAAAATCAATCACATTTATAATACCTGCACATTAAATTGGTTAGATTAATTATAAAATAAAGTCGTGAAAGTCAAGCCCCATCAAGTTAATTTGATTCTCTGTTGCACTCAGCCCCAACTGTAATTGCCTGCAAGGGGAAAAATTCTGTGTACATGTAAATATATCTACTATTTAAATAGCATACAATATTTTATGCAAACAAATTAAACTAATTTGTATGCATCACCAGACCGGGCTGATCAGATTTTAAAGACCAATTCATAGCTGGTGGTATGTCGCAGCGCTCCAACTACAACGATCCACTACCAGCAAAATGCGGGATAAAAATTGAGTTGTAATAATAAAAATATAAAATGCAAATAAATCATTTGCCAGCCATAAATCACAGTCAACTTGAATGCGCACAGGATTTCGCCAAGCATTCACATTCTCTTTCATCCATCCAACCCACCGCCTAACCTAAATACAGTTTCCCACTTCCGATTCGCCATTTCGCATCGCACACATCACTGCCACATTTCCTGCGTGCGCTCAGCTGTCGGCTGTGTCGGCTTTGCGAATGCGAAAAAAAGCAAATAAGTTGAAATGTACTAAGTATATTTGTAGGGAAATTTGTATGTTGCGCTCCGTATATTTGCATTTGAAATCAAAACAAAATTTATGCCGCCTAAAAGTATGTCTACAAACATAAACCAATTATATAAACATCAATTCGAACTGAAAAAAGAAAAAAAAGACAAAAGCGACGGCTGGTACACACGCGCCCTCTCACTTTTCCCCATGGGCATTTGCATTGCAATAAATCGAACTGGTGCGGGAATATTTTAGTAGTAGTGCCTAGTTTCGATAGGGAGCTTAACTAGTTCTTTATCTATCACAGCAATTTGTTACCATAAACAAAATATAGTATTTCGATAATGATTTACGTAGATATTTTATAAAAAATAAGGATACCGTTAAAGAAATTGTTAACAGACATGATACAAAATTATGAGAAGGCTATTGAAAAAATTTAGGGAAAGAAACAACAAAAGAAATATGCCGATATCAAATCGATTGAGGCGGTGTTAAAATAGTTAGAAATACTATAGGCGATAACACTGCCAAAAACTGTATCGAAATGCTCAGGACAATTTGCGAAGCAGTCCCGGAATGGTACGGAACACTTTACGAAATGGTTACCAAATGGTTCGGAACTTCAATACTTAAAAACATATATCTTACTCACAATTAGACTACGGCTGTTTGTTTTTTCTTTAGGTTAAAAGATAAGCCTAAAAATATGCACCATCATAATTACAAGCAAAGTGTACGCCAATTTTTGTATTTTTCTTTAATTATGATTTTTTAGGCTTATTTTCTAGCATAAAAATTCATGAAAATGCGCAATTTACTCAAAATTAACAATTATTATTTATTTATTACATTCGCCTCAAGGTAAAAGTCTTTTAAAGACATAAGACAAGTTCCCTCAATTGAAATTATTATGAAAAGTCTTTAACAACGTAAGTCTGACTACAAAAGTTACCAGTGGTTTAACAAATTTATATTGATGTTATTTTTTATGAAAAAAACCCACTCTTATAATAAAACACTCCTGTTGGTACCCAGTCACAAAAATTACAGCAACCCTGTTGTGATAATTGCTGTGCCAAAAACTATGCCGAAAAGGATTTACTGTAAAAGATTGGGTGTGCTAAAAAATCTCCAATATTCTTGTATAAATTTTCCAGCATACTGTTAGGCACAGCAAGTAGCTCAGTAGAGATTTTCTCATTTTTGTGTTTGACTTTTATTTAATTAGTCATTAAAAAACAGTTATTTTTGCTTTTTATTTTCAAAATCATAAATAACAGTTATTCTTGATTTTTATTTTTATTTTATAAATCAATAATAATAGTTAGTTTTGATTTTTAAAAATCATTAATTACAGTTATGTGTTGTTTTTTTTTATAAGTCATAAATAACAGTTAATGAAAGCTTTTATTTATAAAAGTGACTGACTTTTATTTTTTGAGTCCTATGTATAAATGTCAATTTAATTTTTCCGAGAAAATAATATGAATAATAAATAATTTTTGGTTCAGCAAGCACTTATTTTCTGCCAAAACTTAAAATGACCTTTATAAGTATGACTTAAAAAATAAAAGCCAGTAAATGATTTTTATTGATCACTTTTTTAAATAAAAGTCTTATACAATAGTTTTTTTTATTAAAAAATAAAAATCGGAAATAACTGTTATTTATGATTTCTAAAATAAAAATTGGAGATTACTGTTTTTTTTTTAGATTTTTTAAATAAAAATCAAAATGTAATAGTTTTTTCAATTTATAAAATAAAAGTCAAAAACACTGTTATTTTTTTTAAATGTTGCATAAAAATGGCAAAAAAAAACAAGAAATCGATTAGTATATTACACTTAGTTAAAGAACATTTATTTCATAGGGAATTTTTCAATAACTCTTTTCAGAAATAACTGTTATTTTCCGCCCCTGCTTAAAATAATGGCTCAAAAAGTTGTTCATTCATAATGTCTAGCGAAAGCCTTTAACATATAAGTATCAAAGCTATATCTAGTTACGGATGGTTTAAAAATGTTATTACAATATCAACACTCAAATAATTATTTTTCTGATCCTCTAAACTCTTGGTTTTCCTTTTGGACTATGTTTAATTGGTGCCTCTATTTAATTGTCAATCGGCTTAATTTTTTTAGTAATACGCTCGTAATGATTCACATGAAGCCACAAAAAGTAGTCTGGGATGGTTAAATTTGGTAATCTTACTGACCAGGGATGTTCCAGTATTCCTAGCTACTTCACACGAATTCTAATCACTTTTATATTATAACTTTCATTAATGAACTGCCATTTGCCCCGATGTAGGAATTTACGAAACTTATACCATCTTCCAATAGGGTGATGAATTTTTCGCTACCTTGTACATTCGAGATCTCAAATAGTTTAGGTTTTACAGATTTAAAAAAGCTCATTCGATTTCTGATGTTGTGAGATTTGCTGACTGTTTCTTCATTTTTAACGCTAGAAGAGGCACTGAAAGAGCTAACAAAAAATTTTGTTCGAAATGAATATACTATTCTCAGTGACTTTTATTCAATATGCTTAATTTTTGTTTGTTTTGTATTAAAACTTTTTCGTTAACAATTTTACAAAACTCGCAAAATTTTAGGAACTCAAACTTTTTTGCATCTAATATTTAATCAGTATAATAAAATGCGAGCTTGAAAAGGTTTTTGAAACCGTCTTGCGATATTTTGGAGATTGTCTCAAAATACGTAATAAACAACTAGTTCTGCAGAAAAGTCTCCGCATTTTCAATTACTGGGTGCGTACACCTAGCTACAAATCATTGATTAAAGTAAAATTTTGTTTGTTATATCCCACCGCACACCGCCTAAAAACCGACTATACAAAATGTCAAATTGTCGGCAACATGGCGGAGCTAATAATGTGGCACAGCTGATATGGCGCAAACACAATATAAATACAAATACAAACACAAATTCAGCTATCAGCTATGGTGGACTATTTGCACAGAAGCTTTTGTTGCACTCAGTAGCCGGATGGCATGGGGGACGCGTTAAGTTTAAGCTTTTCAGCGCAGCCTGTTGTAGATTAGTTGACAATTTATTCGAAACTAGCTGTTGGCTTCTGCGACCCGTTTTGATTTGTGCGCCTGTTCCGTCTGTTCGCTGACGCCCCCCATCTATGTATCTATGTACATGTAATTGTCATTGTATGCGTGCACCTTTTATGCTCATCTATTTTAGGTCAGAACTTATGAAAAAGCAACCCAAAACAAAATAAAAAACACGACAAGGTTATAAACATAGTAAAATTTTTGCTCGCGGCAAATTGTTGGCACCAATTGGTGCGTTTGTTGAATGAAAAGTTGCACAAAATTGCCGCAAATTAGCATTGAGTGAAGTGAATTGAATATTTCTGTATATTCTGTAAATCACTATTTTAAATTCACCTTACATTATTCCCTTCTTTTCAAACTTTCTCTTATGTTTACTTGGTTTAATTATTTTACATTCGCTTCATATTTTCTGCCCGCAATGTGAGCAAAATGAATTCACATAAAAAGTGTAACCGCTTTCTCGTTAATTCAACAGCTGCTGAAATTCTCACAGCCAGCGAAAAATAAAATTCAAAAATCATGCAATTTTCCACCTTTTTTTTTTTTTTGTTTTTTTGGAATTCTTGTTTACTTAAGCTTTGCATATTCAAATGCTGTAAAAAAGCAATCACAAAGATTGTAACACAGCGGTCTAGAAATATCGGTATATCAAGTTGTTGTTTTTTTTTTTTTTGCTTAACGATAAAAGCAAAAAATGCATTCAAATGTGTGCACAACTGTGGCAGTAAGTGCAGGTGGAAAAAGTGAAAAGCTTTAGTGATGAAGAGATTTATGCGTACTTCATTTTTTGCACAGCTAGTAGCAATAGAACTTCAATATCACGTTCTACAATAGCCAAATGGGTTAAAGCTACTATTTTTTCTATCTTTCCAAAAAAACATAAATATAACTCTTGTATTATTTCAAATTATCTACTTACATATTTCATATATGAAATTTAATTTGCATTATCATTAAACTGAAAGAAATTTCCATAAAAATTGTGATAATATAATTTCATTTGCATGCTCAGTAAAATATTTACTATTTAGTGAAAATTTACGATTAAAATCAATACCCAGCATCTATACCCTATGAACTATTAAACAAATGTTCAATTATGGTAATTTCATTCACCAGGATTGTAAATCGGTCCAGAAATCAAAAACACTAGGGTGCAATTTTTGAAATTCACGTTTTAAGAAAAGCTAATTGCGAATAACAAGTACAAAATGTATGTTTCAACGAAAAAAAAATATTCTCATTTTTTTATGATTCGATTAAATCTACACAATCGGAAACAGTTTTAAATTTGAAAGCCTCAATTAAAATCGAAAATTGTCAATTTGAAATGAGAAAGTGTAAATTGAAAATGAGAATTGTGATTTGGAAATAAGAAAGCGTCCAATGAGATTGGGAATGCGTCAAATTGGAATGCGAAACTGAAGCCGCTGATTATATCGGAATTTCATCTGACCCCTTCTCATTTAGAATGGGAAATGATGTAGTGATTGACTATTGATTTTTAACTACCAGTAACTTTTTGCAGTAGATAGTAAAAATTTTTACAATAGATCTACAATTGTCGCCACTAGAAAATAAAAAATTGATCGATCAGACCTTAAAAGCTAAAAGCGATCACATCGCCAGGTGTAGGGTCTTGGAAGTTAAAGCACTATCTGATCATCGACTCACTGAGTTTCGGCTGGGCACTGGCAGTAATCAAGTATCCAAAGGACAAAATTGTCGAACGGTGTATTGGCTATAGTTCAGGTTCCTCCTTGAAACGAAAATATCAGACTTTCCAAAACTCAAAAGTTAGCAATTAATTGAAGAGGCAGACAGAGAAAATTATTTGGAAAGTTTTGACAGCAATATCCTTTGTTGTTGTTGTTCCTAATTTCTTGTTAAGTTAAAGTTGTTAATTTTGGACCATTTTTGGTCTAATTTAAAAAAATACCAATTATTTTTTTAGATTTCGTTTATAATCGCTTTCGATTTTTTGAAAAATATGCACCACATAGATAAATATTTACAGTGTCGCACTTACGCAAACAACGCACAGAGAGACGCGTTTTATGGTTACCAGGATGTTCGATTCGAATAAAAACACGCCGTATATTTATGCTGCTATTTCATTGGGGATAATATTGAATAACTTGAATAATTTACACATAAGTTACAAATTCAATCCGTCACATTACTCATACTCTACACGCCTTACATTTCGATTGTCGAATCTTCGATCTTCTCACGTAGGGGTAGCGGTAGGGTCGTTTGGTTTGTCAAATGTTATGTTTATAACAGAGATGCATTTTTTAGGCGTGAAAATAGCTATAAGTAGTGTAGTACCGCCAGATTGGATTTTTCGTCCTTCGATTCAAGAGTTTTCGGGTTTTTTGGTTCGCCATAAAAGTCTCTAGTCCCATGTGAGAGAAACGCCAAGTAACCAAAAGTTGAACTTAAAAAAAATGTAGTCGTAAACATGTTACATGCTTTTACCTTTATGTTAACTTAAAAATTTTAAGAAATTTTTGTCGAAATTTAAAATTTTTCAATAAGGTTCGTTTTATAGTTTCCAGTTTTATAGCCCATTCAATTTTGTAAATTTCGTAGGTTTTCAAATAACTGTGATTAATAAACTAAGTAATATTTACAGTTTTTAGAAACAATTTCAAACGTTACACAGTCTGCTATGACAGGCGTCCTTACGAGGTGACGCAAAAAATGCCACCCGATGTTCCTCTGCTGTTATGTTTTTTTTTAAAGCTTTGTTTCTGCTATTGGTGTTCCAATTTCTCCTCGATTATGTAAAGCCAATTACATCAATTAAGTAAACACCGCTACATGATTAACATCCATGTTCGCTTTATGGCATTTTCCAAGACTGATTTGTGACAAGTTCAAGATTTCTTGGCTGTTAGTCTTCTTAAGGGACTATTTTCACGAATTCATTACTCCAAAAAAAAAAAGTCTAGGACGGTGGCCAAAGAATATTGGAAAAGTGTGTAACCAAAGAATTATTTTCACCTTAAAAATTTCCTAAATTAACTGATATTTGTCGCCATTTGCAAAATTTATAGCATATTCTAATAGAGTTATTACTTTTGCACCACCATGTAAGGATGTATGTGTGGCTGTGGTCGCAAACCTAAGCACCTAAACCGAGTTCAATTTTAGTAAGAGGCAAAAATATCCCACTCACGTAGCACAGCAAAAGAACATTCGAAAACCTTTCACCACGTTTTTCACCGCCACTGCGGGATGATTATGTTTATTTGTATGTACATTATGTACATGTGCTGGTGTGGGTGTTGCCATATAGTGTCAGCTAACGGATTTGCATTACAGAATTCTACATAATTTACGGCACTATATTTTAATATTAGAAGGCATACGAGTACTTATGGTGAAAGAGCCAACACGCTTGGCTAGAGAAAGGAAGGAAACAAAATGTACGGATTTGAAGTGAAAAGGAACTAAAAATAATACAAAGCACTCCAACACCAAACGGTTGTAACGGTATACTTGCGCTAACAATCCTACACACTAACCTCACACACAATTCGTGTGTACTTTGTGGTAGCTGAGCGGAATAGGAGATCAGCCTAAAATAACCTGAGTCGAAGTGGAAGTAGAATGAATGGAGCGGGGGTTTTTTAAGGCGCGCTAAACACCGGAAACGGATGCTTGTAGAGCCAGCTAGAAAATTAGTAAGTGTGTGGGTATGTGTGTGTGCATGCGAATTTTGATACACATAAAAATAGCAACAAAAAGTGGCGCTGGTAGCTAAAATGCTTTTGGGTATGCTAGTTTGTAAACACAGTGTGCGACATAACTATAGCACGCTTTGAATATTAATTTTGCTTAATTTAATTTTAATTATCCTTTTTTTAATAAACATATACTTAAATCCAAGTTTCAAACTTTGTTCAAATGGCGGAAAAAGTTCAGCCAACTTTACATAAAAATTTTTAATTTTTAATTCGAATGTTTAAAAAAAAATTCGGTACACAGCTTTTAGTTCATTCAATTTTAGTGCATTAAAGTGAACATTTTAAGTTACAAAAAATTACCGCTGAGTTTTCCAAAATATTTTACTGACAACGTCGCGCATATAAAAAAAATCAAGGACGCGCCATATGGACGAATGTACGGAAAATTTTAAAATTACCGGTAATTTGTGGCCGCTTAAGGCTTGTACTTTATTATACTGAAATTGAATGAACTATAAGCTGCATACCGAAATCTTTCCTAAAAATTCGAATTAATATTGTAAAATTTAAAAAAAAATTTGTTCAATTTGTGCCCCCTTTTGAAGAAAAATTGATTTTTTTCTGAAAATTCGAAACAAAAACTTAAAAATGTTGTGTAAAGTTTGTTGGGGAAAGTTTGGAATTGGAATTTAACCGTTATTTATTTATTAAATTTTAATGTAAAAAATTATAATTCAAATTAAATTAACACTCCAGTAGTCGCGCGTACTACAATAGTAGACCACTTGTGTATATACTTGAATATTTTCGCTTATTCATGTACCGTTACACCGACAGTCTCATTAATCCTCTATTAGTAAACAACAAACACATTCAGTGTGTTTTCGGCGACCGATGCTAGCGAGTGTTGGAGATTTTTGAAGCCAAAAGAAAAGTTCTACTATTGTAGTACGCGCGACCACTGGCGTGACATTTTTTTTGCGAGCTGCGGTATATGTTTATTTGTTGTAAGTATATTTATTACCCTTTATTGAAGTTGTTATGATATATACAGATAATTAGAAGGTTAGCAGTAACTAGAGCGGGGATTTTTTTTCAGAAAAATGGCTTCACGCAGTGAAGAAGAAAGAATTTGTAGATGGCTGGAAGAAGAAGACACTGATGATGAAGATTTAGTGAAATTGGTTTCGAGCTCGTGGCTCCTTGCATAAAGCGGAGAATGTATACTGGAAGTGTTACAAAATCTATAAAAATGAAAGCTAAAATTCTTTTGGGCCTAAACGATCCACCGGAAATGAATCCCGGTCCAGCAAAACCCCCAAATACCGGTCGAGTAGGTAAATGTTTCTTTTGTGGCAGAGCGCGACACAAGTCGACAAGAAAGCAATGCTACACTTGTAAAAAATGGATTTGTCCTGATCATCAGTTTCTTCTTTGTCCAGACTGCACTGAAAATAAAGAATCGGAGTTGTTAGATATAAGCGAATAAAAAATTAGTCATTTTGGATTGGAAGTCAAAATTTTACGTTATTTTTTAGTTATTCGCAAGAAGTCTGATTTTAAGTTCCTAATATGTTTAAAATGAATATTTTTTGGTTGATTTGGTTTTATAATAAACTGTTACTTATTATTATTAAAACATATTTTTTTATTTACGAATATTTCGTTTCAAACCCTTATGTCGAAAATGTTTTACACATGTAGTACGCGCGACTACTAACGGCACAAATAGGGGCGCGACCACTGGAGTGTTAAGCAAAATAAGTAATCAAAACTTGTGATCACGTGACTGCGCTATCGTTTTGTCGTGCACTGTATATAGTATACAGTTGTGTTCAAAAAAATGTTAGCAAAATATATTGACAATTTTTGGCCCTTTGCCTTCCCTTATAATTTTTTATGAAAATGTAGAAAATTTTATAACAAAAACAATGTATGTAAGTCAAACTTTCTAAAAAATTGAACAAATTCAAAAAAATTCAGATAAATTTTAAATTTTTCACACCAAATTTGTAAAAAATTTGTATTTCTATTTTTCTTTAATCTTTCGTGATGATAATTTTGAGCACTTTCGTTCATACAACAAATGTTGTTGTTGATTAGCAAAAATTTCTAGCCACTGGAAATCAACAAGAACCTTTTAAATTTAAACTTTATTGCCTTGAAATGGAATGAGCTAGAAAAATGCATTTTCAAAAATATCTTGAGTTTAGAAACGTTGAAGATTTTTCTTTTCAGTTTGTTGAATTTTTATAAATTTTCTAGAAAGTTTGATATTTTGACTTACATAATTGCTGTTATAGAATTATCTTTGTTTAAAAGCAAAAAGTAGAATACCCCAGCAAATCTATATTTATTACAAATTCACCTTTTCTCATGTAACCAGAAAACGCCTTTCCGTTGCTGTCACATATTACAGTTGGCAACCCTCTCAAAAATTTATGTACGCACCTTGTGCTCGCCGAGACAAACAGTTTCACACTCATATTATAATATTTCAATACCTTGTGTACAAATTATCGTTTAATTTGACTTTTAAAAAGGGTGGCAACCCGCTTCAAAATATACCCATAAATTTTTTTCTAGCAAAGCAACCATATTTTATAATTTCATATATATAGTTTGTAAACTAATTATTCAAATCCAACTTTTCAATCAGGTGGCAACCTTCTATTTGCTATAGCCTTCTCCTCAGCGCATCGAACAGTTTGACATCCATATTTTGATATTTCATATATTTAATTGGTGTATAATTTAATTAAGTTCGACTTTTTAACAAGGTAGCAACCCCCATAAAGTTAGCTATGAACCTTCTTTCCGAGACCAGCAAATTTTTTAATATTTCATTTAACTTGTTTATATTTTAATTGAATTTGACTTTTCAAACAGGTGGCAAGACTCTCCAAAGCATAAAATATATTCATACCTACCAAATAACGACCACTAAGGTTTTAAAATTAAATAAGGAAAGACAAATTTCTGAAAAACAAATCAATACATTTTGCTATTATCTCTATGAACACAACTGTACAGGTATGTACATATGTATGTATGGGAGATATGTAACCATAGTAGTACAGTTAAACTCGCACACGCTTATCACAAACAACAACAACAACAATTGTTGTTGCCAGCAAGTGCACAGCGCCAAGTAGCACAAAAGTCGCCAGCGGAAAGTGGTAACGCAGAGTTGCAAATAAATTAGCATAGCTTTACCCATTGTTGTAATTTTGTGCTAGTATAGCTGGGCTAACTGCTATGCCATGCAACTGCATATGTATGTACATATATGTAAATATATGGTACGAGTACACCTACGCACCAACCTCAAACTCACACAAGTCCTTTTTCCCGCTAAACCGCGCGCATAAAGTGTTGGCAAGCTAAAATTTATGCAACAAAGCGTTGCTATTATCCGCACAAATGTGCACAGCAATGCACATGCATGAAAAAAAAAAGCAAAAAATTGTAAAATGCAGCACCGTGGCACTACAAAACCGCAGAATATGACGCTAATGCATACAAAGTGCAAGCAGGTGAAATTAAAAGGCGGAAAATTATGATGCTCACACAAATGAAACAATTCCCGTACTAAAATTAAAATAGTTTTGTGCACAAAAAGACGTTACTGAAAAAAGCGTGGTAAATTTATGGCAACCAATGCTTGAAAGTCTACTTCAACGCCATTAGCGTAAAAGCAACAAAAAAAAAAGCTCTTAATATATATTCATTTTAGTTTTCACAACCTTTTTGTGTTTCTTGTTTTTGCTTTTCGGCAGATACAAAAAGCTATAAAAGTTTGTTTTACTCTTATTATTATTATGTGATTTGTAGTGATCACATGTTGGTTTTGATTGCTGTTTTTTTTTTGGTGTTGTTATTATAGTAACTGCCGGTACACATACTCGTAACAATACATTAGCAGATGTACGCATACATCCTCGCTCTGCTCACCTCCACATACTTCACGCAGGTCTAAGAGCAAATGCGAGTTTATACTTAGAGTAACAATAAAAATCATTGAAGCTGAAAAAAGGATGCGCAATAAAATGCACAGAAAATATGTATGTATGTACCTGCATGCGTACCCAATCGGAATGTGTTGCAGAGATATTGAGCATCCATTTTTGAACAGAATTTTCACGAACCAATAGGAGGGTTCCTAAAAATATGCAACAAAGAAGCCAAATACGTATTACGTAAACTTATAAAATATACAGTAAAAAAGCGTCCACTGATATTGCGTATTTATAGGCTGGTCTTTAATTAATTTTACAATACGAGGGTTGACCCTTTGGTATAGCTGACTTTAAAAATATCACCGAAGGAGATTTTTAAAATAAATCAGGGATTCTCGAATATGACACTTCAAGAACCACCCGAAACCCTTATGGTATTTGACGAAATCAAAAGTTAATAGAATTATACCCATTTCCTAACAAATTACGGAACAACAAAAGATTAGGGCCCGTTGAGCTAGAAAAACAAAAAAGTATGCGTGGCCGGCCCCTATTTTATTTATTAAAAATATCATAGAAATACCTTTAATTTAATGTATGATTTAGACAAAATATTCTTCCACGCATGATATTTAAGACGATTATAACTTTATAACTATTCGGAATGTTAGGTGCATTCGATTCACCGCTTCTCTGCTCGCCATGCCTGACCTCTGCTCGCATTCAAACAAATTTCTGTGTAAATGCAACAACAACGATAGCTAGCTATATTTGGCGATCGCGTTTAACGATGATAACTCATTAAGCTTGTCGAACTTGCTACATTCAATGCTGTAGATATTAGACCAGTTTTAAGCAGCGCATAAACGACGATCATGTGCGCGAACGTGCTTGCACTTTGTGTGCATATTCATCGTTTATGAAGCGCGAATTTTACATTGGAAACAAAAAACGAAAACTGTGTTGATGCTCATTTATGCCAAATGCCACATAGATTCGCCACTCACTAACGGATGGCGAAGCGATTACGGCTATTATTGGTCGATCCAACTCAAGAGACCTGCGACCGCTCAGGATCATAACACTCAGCATGGCCAATTCTCTCTGCTCCAGCAGCAAAAGTAAATCAAAATTTCTCATAATATTTAAAAGTTATACGTCAAATTAAATTTAAAAAAAAAAAATTATTCTTCAAATACTTAACTAGTTATTTTTTGGAAGTATGTATAATCTTTTAAATATATTGAACATTATGCCAATGCCACTCTAAAACCTTCTTTATTGATTTACATGAAAATAATTGTATAACATACGCTCAAGCGTATGCCTCCGATAAAAATAAACATCCAAAATTAATTCCTCGCGTCCAAAAAGAGTAAAACACACCGCACACGAACATAATTAATTGGCATTATGCAAATGTGCATTTAGATTTCACCATAACAGATGACATCCTTGTGCTTTTAGACCAGTATTAGCACGCAGACAAAGAAGCGCTGTTATCTTCAATGCGAAACAAGCGTACGAGTGAAGTGCTGTTCGTGGCTGCTGGAAAAAGAAAATGATTATTATCAATATGGTCTAATTGCATTAAATTTCGTACGACTACGGCGAGTTAATACACATGCGAGATAATGCAAATTAAGGCTGCTAATGCACATTAGGCTCTCATCTGCCTTGGCTATAAAATACCAAAACTTTCTAGAAGAATTACAGAAAATAAATCATAATTGATAAAATTTTAAGCAATTTTTCATTACACAGGGTATCCTAAAAACTACATACTAACTTTAAATACGCCTAAAAAAAGAAACAGATTTATAGTCTAAAAACCTATCAGTTTTTATAGGTTTCATGAAAGAATTTAACCTCCATTTCGTATCAATATGTAATATTTGCGGTAATTTCCAAAGAAAACCAGACTTCAATTTGGGTGAAAAGTTTTGTAGAAAATTCCTACTGGGTACTCATGTGGCACCTACGAGCACGGAAAACATAAATGTACGTATTTTCAGACATACACAGGGCACTAAGGAACAAATAAAATAAAAAAATAAATAAGAGCAAAATCAGAAAGCAAAGAAAATCAGGCGAATATAATAAAATGTAGATCCAATGTGGCATTGAAGAGATAATGGAATTGTACCTACATTCATACATACATGTAAAATATGTGTAGAAAATATGAGCAGGTTTTTATATCCTACAAAACAAGCGAACTTTTGTACCAGTACACACAATATTACTCCTAAATAAAATAAAGATAATTTTCCTACTTTGCTCAAATTTAAAACGTATTATGAACAAGTTTCTTTTTAAATTGCTCATTTCCTTAAATACTGGAATATAAAAGCGAACTTCTACTGTTCCACTTTTGTTCAATTTTACACTACTTACTTATTTCGCGAATGATAACGAAATATAATGAGAATTTTCTCTGCTTGGTTGGCACAAAAAAAAAACACAAAAAAAATTCAAATGCTATTTATTGCTGTACTCGTTAGGATGACGGCGAAGGATTTGTTGTAATAACTTATGTAATTTATGTTATTATATTTTGTATTTTATTACATATGTATGTATGTAAATATTGGTTTTTAATGTTAACGGTAGTTGTTACAACTTTTTTTCTTTTGATCCACTTGGCTAAGTTGTTTGACCATGAAAGAAATTTTATTACCAAACTGATCAAATTATTTGATATTTTACGGCATAGAGCACGAATTGAGATGAATGCTTGCTTTTATCATCAGAGAGTGTATAAAGTACTTACAGAGATTATTATTGACAGTTGTTTGTGTTACTTATATATAAATCTGTTTAATGATATAATATATATAATATTTCCAATCACGTTAAGAAACCGGAATTTCGTTTTCCTAAAATCTTTCATTAATGTATTTTAGGAGTTTTTGGGAGTCTGATTATTTTCTCTCAACCATCACTAGTGCCAAAACCATTTGCAGATTAAAATATTGAAAGAATTTATATCTATATTATGCGTGCTTTTTTTTAAACCAACGGTGCCATCGCCAATCATTGCGGCACTTGCTTTGTGCAACATTTTTTCTTTACAAATTTTAAATAAATTCAACTGCAGTTAATGACATTTGATCGAATGCATCTTCATTGATTAAAAATCATTTCCATTAAAGTCGACTATAAAGTTAATAACGGGTTTTTTTTTTAAATTCTCAAAGGGATATCTACCAAAAACAGCTATAACTTATTTAAGAGCCAATCTCGCCGCACCGCTACTACATGTTTTTAATTTCCTCAAAACCGGATCATAAACAGAGATTTTATGAATAACTTTACCGCCACCTTGCGCATTAATTTTTTTTATAAAAGCATATTCTATCACACCAGAAGTATAACTAGAGAATATGATTTTCCTAAAAGTATTTCTCTAATCTTAAGGTGAGATTTTCCTAATATAGCGCCTTATGCGCCACCTAGCGGATTATAATATAGCCTATGTCGAAAATTGTTAATCGGTTTTGGGGCTAATTTGTAACAAAGAAAACGGCTACATTTTTATTATATATGTAGATATTATTAAAAGGAAGACCCATTTTGTAACTCAATATTTTTTTAATTCCTATTTTTTACCAAGTATTTATGAAGCGCACTTTGAAGGAAGTATTGAATTCCCCTTCTTTTCTTTTGTAAGCGGCTGGATATAAATTTCTTTTTTAGAATTTTCGCGTAAACTCAGGGTTGCCTAGCGAATAAACGTTATAAACGCGATAATTTCTTCTTATTCAATAGAATTTTTAGAGACTTGAAAGGCATATTTAAGACAATTAAAATGCACCTGAAAATTTTGATCATTTAATCCTCGTCCGAGCGAATATTCTTAAAATGCTTACACGGCGGAAAGATACAATCGGTCGACCACAACCACCGTTACACAAGATTTTCATATATACATATAAGACTAAGCATTTATGAGAAACAAATATTCCACTTTATTCTGAGTTTCGCTTTTCCCTTATTATAAATTTCGCCCGGAAATTTTTCGCTTGTCGGACAATACAAATTTCTGGCGAAGAGAGTATCCATTTTCACTGGATTTTTTCACTTCAATTCTAGTCGTGGCTGAGTTGTGGAAGCTGTTATCATTAAAGCTAAATTGCAAGAGACTAACTGAAAACTCTTTAGCTACATTATCGATAGCCACCGTCCGCACAAGAAAAAAAACACGCAAAGAAGCGCTAATTTTAACGATTGGCAGAACACCAAAGTAACTGTCTCTCAAGTATCTCCGAGTTACCCTTTCGTTTGCATTGTCTCTTTCCTTACAAAAAAGTCACACTACAATAAAGTTCATATTACCTAAATGGGCCAGTTTATTGAATTTGATTTGAACAACAGGAACCTCACTTTTTAAATTATTTCTGAATTTTATAACTTTTTAAACAAAACACAGAGTTGTAATATTCATGTTCGAATTTCACTAGGTGTTTCGAAGTCGAATTTATTTCAGGCGGAATTTATAATAAGAGTATTTAATTCGGGCGGATAGAAAAATATCGGGCGCAATCCAGAATAGTCCTGATTGTATATCCTTTATCCTAGATCCTGTTCATTCTCTTTCTTATAAAAATATTCGTGTTTGCCGTTTACCTGAATTTTTCGTGAACAAACAACCCCATAATAACTCAAATAATATACAGTTTTTTGTTTTATTAATACATCACCATGCGAGAGTGCTTAATTAAAATTTGTATATTTTTTAAGTCATATCGTGACGGCAATATTTCTATCCAATTTTAGTTAGAAACGTGAATATTAATGTGCATATATTTGTACGTATCATAAGTACATAGTATGTATGTAGTGAGTCCTACCATGCAAGTGTCACTTGCATATTTAAATAGACATAAATTCTGTTATAATAATATATTCATTTACATTTTTATCGCAAGCAAAAATCTACCCTCAAAATGAACGGACAGTCTAGTCAGTCTGGATCTGATATGCTGTAGTGGACATTAGCGGGGCTACACACGCACGGACATACATACATACATACATACATACATACATACTAAACACACATTATGTTCAATGCGCTCGTGTATGTGTTAGGATTTTTTATAAGTATATATGTATGTATTGGTAAATGTTGCGTGCAACGACGAGGAATACCTTTGAGCTTGAAAAATTGCAATGGCAAGTTTTTAGTGAATTTACTCGTATATGTATATGTGTATGTATGTATGTGTTTGTGTGTATGTATGCGGTAGTGTTTTTGCAGTAGCTGGAACTTAAAAAGGATATATAGACGTCCGGTGACTCTAATCACTAAATGCGCTGTTGCAGCTAGGGACACACCTTCTGTGCAGTAAAACGTGGTTTTATTATTATTATTTTTTTTTTTTTGAAAATTTCGATCGCATCTATGTATGCATGTGTGTACGTGCATGTGTTTCATTTTCACGCTTTCTGCGGCAATAAGGGCGATAGAGTCATGCTTGACAGTGCGACACAACGTTGGCGTCTAACCTCTGACCTCAGCACCGCACACCGAGCTAACAAACGACGGCGTTGGCATTTTAGTACGTAGTTTCTGCGGGTTGTTTCAGAAAAGCATATAGTGTATGTGTGTGTTAATATATCATGGGTGCTAGTGTACGGTTGGTACCTCTACTAAAGTTCAAACTTTCCTCTATACCCATTCCACACACATTGCATTCGAAATGAAAGTAAGCAAAATTAAGACAAAACTCAACACTGGGGCTAGTGCGGATAAATGTGTGATGTGTGTGTGTGTGTTTGTGAGCTGACTGCAGACACCCTGTCGGAAACGGAACTAGATTGATTCCAATTTAAAAAGTACTCTTTTACCAACAACAGCAGAAGTTAGTTCGTTTTTCTTTTGAGCAACCAACTTTATTAACAAAAACATAAAAATAGGTTTGTTTTCAGCTGTAATAAAATATTTGTATTTCCAACAATTTCGAATTCGTTTTTTTTAAGCTGTTTTAAAATCAGTCTAATTATCAACTATTTATTTTAAAACATTTGCGTTTTCAATTATTTACAAATATGTACAGTCTACTTTAATGTAACTTTAAAATTTGAACACTGGAGGGCCAGTGGTTTAACAGACTGGCTATATTACAACGGCACCTTCCTGGTACCGGGAAATAACGGTTGCTTTACCTTGACAAGGGGCTCAGTCGTGGTGGACTGTTAAAGTTTCCCTGACTGCTGAGCTCGTCTCGTCGAGCAGGTCGTCGTACGAACAAGATGAATGCAAATTAAAAGAAGTAATAATTTTGAAAAAGTTGAACCAAAGGGTCGACTCTACTACAATCTTCTCCTCCAAGCACGTCAAAGCTTGGCTTCCATCGGGGGGTAGGACCATAAACCATGGGGGTCGAGGGTCGTCGAGACCGACGTCCAAAGTCGCATCTCTAACTCCGGGTGGTGGAGAGTTGAAGGCGAAATCGCTTTGCACTCTCGCGGTTGCTAGTACTAGCAAGGGCGAAGCTCATGTCCCTCAAGTAAGAAGGTCCGCTCGGAATGAAGCGCTTCGGTGGTCAGGATGTGGATCAGGTAACCGAGAAGCAGACCGAAATACTCAAATGGGCCAGGAAAGTGCTGAACAAGGGTGTGGAGTTGAAGAAGGCAGGGTGTGGAGTTGAAGAAGGCAGAGGTCTTAGGATGAGAAAAGGTTTAGTAAAACGCCGAGGACGGGCGGTGCCATTAAATCTTTCAGGGATGCCGCAAAAGGGGCTAACTGCATATTTTGAGTGCGGTAGATCAGAGTAGCTATGATGGCGCTATTTCTGTCGAAGAGTGGAAATCGGTTGGGTCACCTCGGTGCGAATGTGCTGGATGGCTTTACGGGTTCTTTAAACAGATTGCCTGTGCGAACGAGCGGTCCACAAGGTTATACAAGATGGCAGTGGCTCTGGTTGTGAAGGTATAAAAGGGGTTCAGGCTGGAGGATGTGGAAAAGAAGAACTTAAACATCCGTACACGAGCTCGAGACTGGCTGCCTTCGGAACCTTCTGTCCCGGAGAATGGTGAAGATGGTGAATGGGTCTACCAAGCCGATGCCGGGTGTTATGACCTCGTCACCGCCAATTATGTGATTGACTTCCAACTACTTTTGGTAAGTTGGTAAATTTTTTAGACTGCCGGCTTTTTTCCGACCGGGTACATTTACATATGTACATTTACATAAGTTAACATACATATGCGCTATATACCTATATTTACCACTCGACTACTACTACGGCTATTAAGGACATTCGTGACATTTTTAATTCGCTTGTTGGCCAACATTCGCATTAGCTCGCCCACCCTAAACTCCACATTGTAGACACAACCGCTGTGCACCAGTTAGGCTAGATCTATGTGTATTGCTTAGGTTTTTCGCCCACTTGGCTTTTAGCTTGGTTTTCATGCTGCATGTCCATGTACGTTTTGGTAAATATGCTGCAACGTTTAAAACTTAATAAACTTCACAATTTTCTCACTGCGTTGTGTGTAGCGTGTTTGGCAATGCCGCACGTACTTAGTGCAGGGATTGTGCGTTGCAAGTGTTATATATGTGTGTGTGTGTGTGAGTGAGAGTTTTATTATTGCAATATTCAATGTGCTTCTTCTCTTCTTGCATGCCAGGACATACCTATGAAAGAAACCAGTGGCATGTATGGGTATATGAGTTGAGCTCAAACCTTACTTCCATCTCTACCTTTTAGTTACTTGTTATTGTATTATGTAAAACTCTTGGTCTTAAAGTTGGCCGGCGTTTCCAGCTGCTGCTTGTCGGTCAGAGGTTTTAGCACATATGCTCAAACTCAAAATTTACTTGCATACAGGGTTAGCTCGAACTTTCGAAAAAAAAGTAGAGTTGTAGTGATGTTAATTAGTCGAGTACCTACGATGTCTGGGTACAAAACATTTGCTCACTATATTAAAAGATACTTATTTATCGCAAGGTAAATAGTAATCTAAAAAAAAAGTTATCTCAATTGAAAAAGGAAAATTGAAAATAAATTAAAGCTTGACAAATACCTACTACTTTTGATGAAAACAAATTTCATTTCATTTGGAAGGAAAATTTTCGCAATCGGTAGAAAAATATTGCTATTTGAAAAAAATTTTAAGACATTTTAGGCAGTGCAAAATAAATAAAAAAATTCTTCGATGTGGAGCCAGACTCTTACTCTTTTGAAAACCTCTTTGAAATCACGCGGTGATCAAAGCTACTAAAATTTTAAAATGTTTGAAATTTTGGTTAGTAAAATTTTCTAAAACTCTACATTCTTAAAATTAAAATACAAATGAAGAAGGTGCTGATTATAATGGCATTATAAACAAAAGATTGTTTCACAATTTTTAATAAATGTTTACTACCTTTCTTCAGCACACTTCAAAAAAATTATTACAGTGCGAAATTTTGGGTTTCCACATGGTATGTAAAATTAAAGGGTTTTGGTAACAAAAAATATCTAATTTTTTAACTTAAGCCGTTAAGTTTTTACTAAAAATATTTATATTAAAAAATAAAACTCTCGAAGGATTTGCAAAAGTTAGCTTGGAGTTTGTTTTTTTGTATGGAAGTCAGTCCATAAGTTTTCATGCCGCGGGCTTAGTTGGGAAGAAAAAGGTTTGTGGTTAATTCGGGAATAGTTTCCTCAGGCAAGATATTTCTACAAAGCACTCTGAACAGCTCTTCGTAATATAGAACATGTATTTATGCTCCCGTTCATTAGATTTAGGATCCAAGTGATTATTGTCATAGCTACTGCGCCTGAAACTATGACACGCAATACAAGCATAGTTAGCGTAGTAGTCCCGTGGTGGGCATTACAACTACAATGACAGCTGTCATCATTAGATAACCAAAAACCATTTTTGTCGTATAGTTTTAGGCGCAGCATTTAAGGCAATTGTAACGCGATGGGTTTTTGCATTGAAGCTGAAATAGGGTGGCTTTTGTAAGAGAAGGCCCATAATGAGGCATTTTTGAAGGTGTTTCTTGGATTAAGGGTCAAAACAGCAGTTTGTAGTGAGAACTATTGGGTTAAAATATTCTATTAATTTTGATTAGAAATATGCATATTTTAAAAATTATTTCCACTTTTTTGAAACTACTTAGACCGGGGAAAAAGAGCTCTAAATTTATTAGAATATTACAATTTTTAAACAAAAAACTCTTTGTAATAAAGTATTCTTTCTGAAAAGGAATTCAGTTGTATTTCCTCAACAATATAATAAATAGTTTAAAGTAAAAAACAAATGCCCACAGCTTTTAGCATAAACTTGTACTTGGAAAAATCAAATCTCATTTTAAGGAGAATTTGCATTTCAAACTGTTTAAAATACTCGGTAAATAGAACTGACGGCGAATACTGTTTAAAAACTTAGAAAACTTTTACTAAAAACTGGGTTATACTGCTGTTTTCAAATCCTGTTCAAAACAAACTGTGACAGATGGAATTCGATCAAAGTGCTATATAAGTTTCTTATCTGAAACTTAATACGACTCACGATATTCCTCAGTATTCTCCAATTTGTGATCATTCCACAATAATTTAAAGACAGCGGTAAACTTGTTCAATTTTATTCTGAATAGAAACTCCCGAGGAATTTGTTTCCTCCGTCCATTTTTCTCATATAGGAGAAGAAGAAAAATTGCCCGGTAGCTAGTGATAGCTTTTAGAATAGATCTGATTATTTTTAACGATGAGTCGAATAACTGTCATCACGCCCAATCTCTTCTTTGGTTCCACAAAAACAGCACTTGTTATAATTCTAATT
This sequence comes from Anomoia purmunda, assembly GCA_951828415.1. Lineage (NCBI taxonomy): Eukaryota > Metazoa > Arthropoda > Insecta > Diptera > Tephritidae > Anomoia > Anomoia purmunda. The sequence goes on from OX639997.1 coordinate 36,533,896, forward strand.
TATGCACTTTTTATATACATAGGTATATGTTCACATTAAATTTTGCCGACCGATTGTTTAATCATTACACACCCTGTATATCCTTACAAATTGCTGGCATTTCTAGTCATTACTTATTAACATACTTCACAAAATTGGATATATTACGTTAATATTTATATCTGTGTATATGTATGTATGTATATGTACATACGAGTGCATGCCGAGATCAAAATGTATCTGCTGTGTAAAAGTCACTAAATTCAAACAAAAAATAAATAAAAAAATTAAAATAAATGAAGGGATTTTTGTGCAGTTTATTAATTAAAATTAAGTGCTCGTGCATTTTACAAAACTACCCAACCAAACCATTAGAGCGGTCTGAGGTTGCCTTAGGACGCAGTAGGAACAACTCGAAACTGCATTAACTTTCATTGCATACTTTTGTGCCCCTTCTGCTTACACACTTTGCGAACAACTTTAGTTGTTCGTGTCGCCGGTGAAATGATGTGAAAACCACAAAGTTGCTTTGAGCTTCACTTCAAAATATTGCTACTGACCGGCGGTGTATAGTGATGGCAAGCCGCTAAAAGACAAAAAACAGAAACAAACAAAACCAAACAGAAACAAAAGTTTTTGAAATTTCTGACGCTGATGTTTTCGAATGTGCATAAAGTTTGATTTACTTAATTGATTGGAAAATTTTGCATGCTAGCTTGACACGTCGACTAATTCCTTTTCACTTTTCAACAACAAATTTTTCTTATTTTTTGATAATGCTATAATCCAAACATCAGAATTTGAAAAAACATTGGGGTTGTGTGCAAGTCTGCCTACATTTTGACACATAAATTGAAATACAAATTGAATTTTCTAATACTGCTTCAAGTAATCTAGACGGTACTATGTGCTTGTAAACGCGGATGCCTTACTTTAAAATGAGAATTGCCAGTATTAAATGAGAAAGTGTCAATTTAAAATAGGAATAGCCAACATTGAAAGAGAAAGCGTCAAATTTAAATGAGAATATCAATTGAAAATGAAACAGTCAATTGGAAATCAGAAAGCGGGAAATCAAAATGAAAAACTTATTTTTACTACATATTTTCCAAATAATAACAATTCAATTTTATACGTTAACTTATTTGTTTGTGGATGATTGGAATCCTTTTGCACATTCTCCTCCTCCAGTAATAGTGGCGTTTACTACATCCACGGGCTTTTCTAAATACAGAAGACTTTGCATTTTTGTTTGATGTTTTCTCATTTTCATCTGACATTTTCTGATTTTAATTTGACACTTTCTCGAATACAATTGACTATTCTCATATTCATTTGGCACTTTTGCTATTTAGAATGATGATAATTGAAGATGATCTTATTTACAATTGACTATTTTTTTTTTAATTTTCGCTTTCTGAATTAAAAATGACTATTCTTATTTTCAATTGACGTTTTCGCATTTGGATTTAACCATTACTCATTTACTATTGCAAATGGTGTAGATGGCGGGACACTCACTCAGAGTAATGTGTTAATATGTCTCGTTAATCTTGCCGCTGTGACACGGGTTGCCAAAAAGACTCGCCAGCCTAAAGCCATCTATCGATCTCCAGTAGTCATCTTGTACTAAATGAACCCTTTATTAGCCTTTGGAATGTAGACCAGCAGATACCAGAGAAGGGTTCAGATTTAAAGAGAGTAGCGGGATACATCTTCCATGTTGGATCTTCTGCGACCTCATTCCCTACAATATCACGTGGCTAGAATTACAGGAGGTTTCCTATTCTAAATTCTAAATTGGTAGTGGCTTAGTGGCCGCTTGGCTAGAGATTGCCAAATGCCCATCGTTATATTGCGTTTTGTACCAGGTCTCTAAATACCTACAGCCGCCCCTTTGTCTGGTTTTGAACCATCTCAGCACCCGTTATCAAATTTATAGCCCGGAGTTAGCGCTCCATTAGTTCAAATTTTGTAGTCTAAAAACTTAACAGTGAGAGGAGATTTCTTTTGTGCTTGAATAATTGGGAATTCTATTAGACTGCTAGCCTCTAGCAGTATACAATAAGATATTCGCTCTTGAGAGACAACTGTAATTTATTCCAACGAAGTTTGGCAATATTTTACAGAGAATGAATAGGTTATTATCGGGCGTAAGAACCGTGATATCAACTCTAAAGTCAGACTCATTTTCCTGCCAATAATTCTTCTGTAGCTCTATATTGCTCGATTTATTTAGCGGTACAGATAAATCAATTTATGTCTCTCTAGAGCTTCATGATTAAAATACTCTACTCTGAAAGAGCTTTGGAAATTATATTGAGTAACAGTAAATATAATAAATTTTTGGCAAAATTTGGTGTCAAGTATTTTAAAGGTGGTCTCGTAGAAACTTTTGTCGGGAATAAGAAAGCGAAAGTGTGCGTCAATTACATTCGGTCTCTAAAAAAAAGATAAAAATATTGACAGCATTTTGAGATTAAAAAGGCCGGCATTTGGGCATTTGGTCCGGGCGGTTATTTAGCTAAATCCGGTCCTGAATTGCAAATCTGAAATTGGCATGCGATCAAGATTAGCGCAAGCGGCATGTAACGTAAAACAACAACAACAACCCGAGGAAAATAGGCAAAAAAAATGCATGTACAAATTGCAGTCTGGTTTTGGAATCATATTTGTTTTTTGCTTTTGTTTTTTGCATTATTTTACTACCCATTTGCTGTTCACGTAAGTACAGCTGGTATCAGCTCCGTTTTGTTGGCCTACCACTTGCCATTTTTACTAGTTTTGCACTTTTTTTGCGTCGCCAAAGTTTCGCTTTTTCGTGACACTTGCAACACGTGTTTTTTCTTCTTCGTATTTTGCACCTTATTTTTTTGTTGTTTTAGTTTGGCTTTTGTTCTATTGCTACTTGACCAGTTTCTGCACGTACATAGCTGCGGCGGCAACACCAATGGCAATGGTTCCGACAAAATGGCGCCTGACGATCATCTTATATGCTAACTTCCTTTCAACTACAGCTGGTGTTTAAATTTCAGTAGCATTCCTCTCCTCTGCACATGCTTAACAATTGTACTCTTTTTCTTTTATCGTTGCATATATCTAGGCGTAAAATACTGATAAATCTTTATTACCTTAGATGTAGAAATATTAGTCGCTTCCGGAATATTTTAAAACTTTCGTTTAGTACCCTACTAGATTATTAATAACTAACTACTTACTTTCAAAGCTGCCGGTTTCAATTTTTTTTTAAATATGTACAGTCTACTTTATAGCAACTATATAATTTTTATTTTTCGTTTAAACAAAAATATATTTAAATTTCAATTCAGCATTTAAATTCAAAATTATTACACCAGTTTTTCGAGCATCAATCCTCGAAAGTATTGTGAGTGTCGATATTTGGTACCATTGCACTGATTTACAGGGGAGATCAAAAAGTTTAGGTATAGAGGAGGATAGTATGTACACATTTTTCAAATTTTGCGATGGGCTTTTGTGATGGCGGTAATTAAAATTCTTCTTTTTTTTTTTAAACGACAATATTAATTTTTGAGCTCAAGGCCAGCATAGGGAAAAGTAGTACATTGGAAAAAAGACAGCAATAGTCAGGAGTGGTAGAAATGACAGCCATTTCGGAGATCACCACATCTCCTCATCCGATTTCCTTCATGACTCAAAACGGCACTCGAACGCACAACCTACGGCTTGTTGGGCAAGTGCGTAGCCAATGGGCCACAGTCGGATTGCGACTGTGCATTGAAAACGGGTTATTTTCAGAAGATGTTTTTAATATTAAACATTCCACAGGGCATTGCTTTTTACTAAATGGTTTTCGATGACATCTTTACTTATTTACCTTTTTACGCTAAGAAAATCCGGTAACCGAAATGCCTCCCAGATCTTCAAAATAAAAGCTTCGTTCTGTGCACACCAAGCGGTGCCGCTTTGTATAAATATTTCGGGGTTTCTTCATCCCGATTTTGTTTCTTATTATGCTTATTCCTTTTCCGAAACTAGTGATGGTAAATCATCGATTTTTTTTGTCAAAAAGCTATCGAACACAGAGTTGCTTATGAAAACACTACGACATTTTAATTTTTTTGGATGTTGGTTCGTAATAAAGTAAGACAATATTTGCGATGTGAAATCATGCACTTTCAACTTTTCTGCACAGAATGTCAGCAATGAGTCTTAGTCAACTGGTTTTCGTTGTCGTGTGGACCTAGTATTAGATTTATTTGATGGTGAATATCGACGACATATTTGCAGAGCGATAAAGTCGAGAAAGCCATTTGAATACTTAAACCAAGCTATACGATTTGACAATGCTATGAGTCGACGTCAGGAAAGTGCTAAACGCAAGTTTGTTCCGATTCGGGTAATATTTGATAAATGGTCCGAATGATTAGTTCAATCCCTCTGATTGCATGACAATTGATGTGGGGGGGGGGGGGGGGGGGACAAATGCCTGAAATTATTCTGTATTATATCAAAATAGGAGGTTTCTTTCTGTACATGCAAATCATAAAGATTTCATTAGTGGCTAATTCATAAACTTTTTTTTAATTCATGTGGCTTGGATGCAGTTGACAAATTGCTGTCTTTTTACAGCTATAGAAGAAAAATAAAATAAAAACGAGTGCACCTACATTAGTGCGCGTGCCAGAAGTAAGGCTTCTTTGTGGTAGTAGAAATGAATAAAAGTAGTTGTAGTAATTAGTTGTAGCATTAGTAAAAATAGTGGTAGAAAGTAGTAAAAATAGTGCATTTAGTAGTCATATAGTATAAATTAGTAAAAGTAGTGGTGAAATATAGTGGGGGAAATTAGTGAAGCGATTCTGCGACGACTTTCGTTACGCGATGTAAAAAATCCGAGCTGCTAAAGAAGTTTAACTCAAACAAGAGATCGTACAGGGTGCAGACTCACTACGTTCCCGCTGTACCCTACCATCTATCTGTATTACTGCTATTGTAGAATTACGAACGCCAAAAGTTTAACGATTATTTCAAAAATAGCACCAGAGCAAAATTTTAAACAATAACCGCGCTTTGTAATTAATGATTTTATCAAAAATAGACACCATAAAATTGTTACTGTATATGTAGGCTTAGAAACTTAGAAACTCATTTAAGATTAGCTTATCAGTTAAAAAAAAAAGAAGGAAATAAAACAAATTGTAATTCATATATAGCCACAGCTTCAAAGCTATAAACTCACACACATACATATGTACCTACAATGCCAACAGGTAAGCGTGGTGAGCCATCAATGTGCTAAACGTCAGCCCAGCCACCGTACGTTTGCCAATCAATCGATCAATCAGTCACACAGCCAGCCAATCAATAAAATACAGCGTACGTTCTCTGGCATGGTCAGCGCGCACGCACAGCCACACCAATACCAACACTACTTAGCCACAATTTAACTACACTTTTATTACGTTTATTTATTATGGCTTAAACGATTGTTGTTGGTTGTGCAATCAACCTAAATTGCTTTCCATTATATTGTCAGCGCTGATAATCTGCGAATCGAAACACAACGCCCACAGCATTGTTGAATTTGCAACACTTTACTTATGTAACTAGCTTTACTATGATTTTTTTTGTACGAGTTTTAGACTTGCCACACTGTGTGGTAACAAAAATCAGAAAAAAAAGGTAGAAAGCAAATAACAACAATGTCCATAGCAAATGCAGCTCTAACGAAATTTGTTGGCCAATTCGCAAAGTGTTAAGTGATAGTGTAGCGTGCAAACGGTGGCATGGTGGCAAGGTGGTAGCAATTTGTTACACTTTTGAACGGCTGCTGTCAATTTGCTGCATGTTGCTAGCGCGCAACGACCACCAACAACAGACACAGCGTCGCTACAAAAATGTCAACTGTCAATTATGCAGCTTGAAAGCATTTGCCTGTGCTCGTGTGTGCGTCTGTGTGTGTGTGTGTGTGTCGGAAGGTGTGAAAGTGCACTCGAGCGAAGGGCGCCAATTTTCAATTAACAAATTTTTGCTATTACCTTGAGGCAACAACAGCTAGCAAGCTAGCAAACAAAAAGGCATGTAAAACTATCAATGGCGCGAAAGGTGTTGTGTCAGGTATAGAAAAAAAAAAAAAAATCCCCGTTAATGCCACGTGCCGCGCACCATCTGAGAAAGCACAACAACATTTTACTGAAACAATCAGACGGCCATGTGAGCCATTGACAGCTTCCGCTTTTTTCAAATCGAACAAACCACGCTTGCTGCTCGTCATTTTCATTCTCATTGTCTGCGCTCCATCTCGTTGCTTTGTTCTTCTCGCACGGCCACTTGCCACTTGCCACTCTGTGCCAGCCACTTGTGAGTTACGCTCGATAGCTCTACTACACATAAACTAACCAAGAGTCGATCTATTCAAGATGTTGAAGTTGTAACTTTGAGAAGTTCTAAGTGCATCGTTGCTATTGCTGTTGAGTTTCAAGTTGGTTGGTTGAGTCTTGAGTGGAGCGATGAAGTTGCAGATAAGCGTAAATGTTGATTGTAACAACAAATTGTGTGGCAATAGTTTTGCTTTTGTTTACTGCCCTTATGAACAATGTCTAAGTGCCACAAAATAGCTGAGCCATAGCTGTGGATTGGAGTAGGCGTTTAGGTATTAAAGGTATTAGGGAAAGGGTGATAAGTTGAGATTTGGCAGAGTTTCAAGTTACAGATGCAGAGTATAGGAATAACGGGGATGTAAATTACGAAACAATTACTTGAAATTAATTTGATATTAAACTGCGTTTTATTATATTCCTAAAATAGGATACTTTGTTTCCCTAATTGACGCTATTACCACCTAAGCGATTTTGGTCGAGTTCAAAATTCCACGGTCATTGGAAATACCAAATTATGCCAAGTTCCTTTCCACTTGATTTTTCTAATACAGAAGAGGCTTTTCTGTTCTTATGCCCGGGACGGATCCAAAAAAATTTGTTGGAGGGGTTCAAATTATAAATTTATGATATAACCAAATTACGAAATAATTGGGTGATTCACAAGGTGTCATAATGTGTCATAAGTCATAAAGTCATGAAATAAAAAAAAAATCCTTAGTTTTAATTAGTTGTTTCAATGCAAACCAAAAACATAACTCACTAGAAATTGCTATGTGGAAAAATATTTTAAATGAATTTATTTTATTACATGCATTTTTAATATATTTAAAGAGATGTGTCCATTCTCGTTTCCTTATTTACCATAATATTCAATACCTTTCCATTTGGCTATGAATATTGAGCTGCGCAAATCCTTTCAATCGCTCCGTCTTCAGCAAGTGAGAGTCAGAGTGAGTTAACCAAGAGAATTTCTGAAATCATGTCAGTTATGATTTAAAATTGTTTTTGTTTATTTCAATTCTTTTCTGCTTGAATAATGAAGTTATTTTTTCTAGGCGTCATTTTCAAATACTATGATTTCATTCTAAATTCTTATAAAATGAATCTTCAAGTTGATATAAGTATTTTGGAACGATTTCCCGAACGAAAATCTAAAAGAAACAATCTTCAAGTATTTATTTACTACTGTAACAGAAATTATAGTCTAATTAATTTAAAACTAAAGTATTTTTCGTCTAGAAAAAAATTATGGTGGAACGCTAAGTAAATTTATTTTGCCTAGTTTTAGGCTGTAATAACAGGTCCATTGACAAATTTCTTTACATTATTCGCTACCATGTTTCGATTAAGAATTATAAGTGAGCAAATTTCCAAGCAATCTCTTTAAGGAAGTGTAAAAAATTTGGAGAACTTTTTCAATTTGGAAGTCAATACCTCAATTAAAAAATACTTGAACGAACTGATATTACAAAGTGACATTGACAGCGTAGTGCATACATTGAAAGGATCTTAAAGCTCGTTAAAATATTTTGACTAACTCTGAGCTTTCGTGGTGCGAATCAATAAACTTAATAATAAACCAGCTGGAAATTTGTTGGAATTGGTCTTGAAACCTTCTATTGGCAGTCAAATCTCCTTTTCCTATCGGCTAGCATCTCAAGCTTCTCGCGAATCTCAGCCTTTCTCTTTCTCTCTTTTGGAAGATACCTCTCGTTTCCTTCTCATGATCCCGTTATCTCTGTCGCACAGCTTGCGTCCCATTTTTTACAAATACCATTTTGTTGAGCGTTGCTCTCAGAGAGTGTGAGTGTAATTGCCTTATACGCAATACCGGCGAACCGCGAACTTTCGCTCAGTAGAGTGGAGGTGTCGGACGAAATCTGTTGGTTTTCTTTGATTGTGTGCATTCTCATATAAATTAGTGTGTTCTATTTTTGACAGCGAATATTCGTGACGAAAACTTCGCCGTTCGCTGGTAATACGGTATATACATAAGTCAAAGTTGCTCAACCAAATATTTCTTACCATTTTTTCGACCTTTTGAAAACAATTTGGTTCTGGGCATAGAAGCAAAAGCTAGGCCTTAAACAAAAATTCGAGCTAACGTTTTTTAATCCAGCCGAAATTTTGCTTTTAGGTAGACGAACTTACGGAAAATACTAATGAAATTCGGTTCGTTTTGGTAGCACAGTGTTATCAATCAATCTAATTGTGATATATTGGTCCCGTTTTATTGTAACCGACTTGCAAAAGAACGCTTCAACTCGGATAAAATTTCCTTTAGTTGCAAAAGCGACCCTGTTAGTCTCTTTTTTGAAACATGAGATTTATTTCGTGCTATTGGAGAACGGAAAATAACTGTGATGCCAAATTGTTTGCTGATTTAGTTATATATTTTTAAATACTATACAAATAAAAACGGCTAGTGGTTCAAGTGAAAATTGCCCTGTACTCTTTTAGGGCTCATTCACAATAGCACAGTTTTTGCACTTCCCAACACTACATCTCAGGTCGGCTATCATTTTACCGAGTTGGTTCAACTCGCATATATTTCCAAGTTAGTGTTCTGGGTTTACATGTTTTTTCTTATTCTTTCTAGTGTTCTTTTGCCACTAGGTTACAAAGAAATGGAACCATTATATGATTTTCAGTGTTGAATATTGTTATCATGGCTTTTCAAATTTTTTGCAATTTGCTAGAAGCATCCATACGTAACATTTTTCCTCTCTAACTAAATGTGCCACTGACCTTGGCCAAGTTAATAGAATTTTGGTTTCAAATTTAAAAAAGTAAATGTCAAAAATTTCGTATAGATTAACTGAGAGTTTAATGCACATTATGCAATTTACATTCCGGACACGTACGGCAAATTTTGTGACAATTATATTTTAATTCCAACAAAACGCCGCAATATCTAGCATACTCGTACATATATTTTATTTGCTTTCAAATTTACAAATATATTTATTAACAATACAGCTTGTGGTCGCGCTGTGTAATTGTCAGAATTTTGTTGCTGCGGTCGCTTACGCCTAAATCAGTACCAATTGAAATATTACGCGCCTTCTTCATTTAGACAATCAACAATAAAATTGGCCGCACTCAAACGCAAACGCAAACGTACCCGATTGCCTCACACACGCTGCGTGACTTGCCCATTGCAATGGGATATTTGTGGTGAAGGCGTGAGGAATTTTCGAAATTCAAAATGCAGCCACAAAATTGCCACTCAACACGCGTAACGCTCAACTTTATTACAACTTTGCGACAGTAGCCACCAGGCCACCAGGCCATCAGCCATCAGCCAGCAGCCAGAGTTGGCCCCTAGCATGCAATTAAATTACAAGGTTTGTGCGTTCAAATGCATGCAGCGTTAATTTGTTGCATCTACTGCTAGCAGTGCTTACGTCACAACCTCTATACATTTGAGACTTGCTTATTTGGTTTTGTTTTTTTTTTTTTCACTGCAATTATTGCAATCTGTTCGGGTGTACACATTCTAACCCTGCTGTCTCTGGCATTTTGAATTTTGTGGTCGAATGACACGGTAGGTATCTAGTTTTGCTATGTGACAAATGCAGTCCAGCTAGTCGACGCGTCGTACGTGGCCAACAGTTAGTAGTAGGCTATGCAATTGATTGGTGGGCTGTCTGCCTCGCCGATTTGCTGTTTGACGTTTTGCACCAATTTAACATGTGGCTTGTTAGTTGGCATGCTGAGAGTTTGCCGCCAATGGAATTTTTGACGCCGTACAGCTGTCATATGCAGCGTTTGTATTACTAAACAGCTAAAAATAGAATGCTTCTCATTTGTAATGCAGGAGTTTTTATTGAAATATGAAATGTTTTATTTTAATTTTTCCTTTGAGCAGCATTATGATTGAAACTTGTTTAGCTGAAAAATTAAATTTCCTTTCCAATGAACACCTAGTAATTTTTATCAAAAGACATCGTTAAAGAAAACAAGGCGAATTCATATAAGGTGGTGTTGCGCAAGCAGCTGAGCTGATTCGCTTGCTGGACTGAATGACAAAACTATGTGTTTGATGTAATTCTTACTGATTTTCACTTTCATTGTGCGTACAATTTGTTAGTGTGTAGTTTCGTGGTTGTACGCTCACACCACCTGGTTAAAATAATGTATTTTGTTTACATTCTGGTTCAAGGTGAATTTCTATATGTGGAATTGATTAAACAGCTGATTTAATTCACGTAGTGAACATAATGTCAATGTAATGATGTGTTTCTTGTATAATTCGTCTTGGTAAAAAAAAATGCAAAGAAAATCAATTACACATTATATATGTATATACGAAAATTATTTTGAGGGCTATAGAATCAATTTTTGATTATGCAATAACATCTAGTACAAAAGAATGCCAATAACAAGCTAGATTAAATTAATTGCAAGCAGACATCCCTCTAACTGACAGTTTAACAACAACAACAACAGTGTTGGAATTCGGGCTTCAAATTCCACAATTACCTAGGAAAGAGATGCGCATGCAATTTTTACAGCTTCGGTTTTTTTTGGATCAAAACGCAAGGTAAATAGAAAAAAAACTAGTCGTACGGTGGAGTTACTAGTTTTTGTTTACTCTTAGTTTAAATAACAAGCAAACCTCGAAACATTAATATCTTGAAATTTATGTTTTTTTTTAAAATCTCGAAATTATATCAAATTGAACTATACTGTATGTAGACATCTTTGCAAACATATCCTATAAATGTGAGTTCAGTTCACATTACGAGTTTTATCATATATTATTTGAATATAATTTAATGAAATTTGCGGTTTCAAACAGATGGCAACCCTCTAAAAAATATATATAGATATACACCTTTTTTCGACTATTAAACAGATGACTATCCTTTCCAAAATATAGTTATGAACATTTTCCTCGCCAAGACGAACCGTTTTACTATTTCTTATAACTTGTGCATAAATTAATGAAATGCGACTTTTCAAACAGATGACACCCCTAATAAAATTTAACTATGTACCTTGTTGCCGAGACTAACCGCTTGTCACCCATATATCAAAATCCATAAAACTTGGATATCTAATTTGCCTTTTCAAACAAGTGGCAACCTTCTCTTCAAGATAAAATATACATTATGACCTATTTTCATACCTACCAAATATATATGCAAAATTCCATAAAATTCGATCAAGGCGTTTCGGAGGAGCTCAACCACAAACACCGTGGCAAGAGATTTTTATATATAAGATAAATTTAGAAATCCCGTCACCGAATAATAATAAATTAAAGTTCCTGTAGTTTCAATAATGCGAAAAAGTTAGAGGGCCTTTCAGCAAGACTTTTCATTTTAGAGTTAAAGAAAGCACAGTAATTTTGTGAAAAGTGGTGATCTTTGTTTGGTCCGATGTTTGTACGGAAACAAGTACCTCAGTTTGAGAGATATCTAGAGGATCGAACTACAAAAACTCATAGTTCCACTTGCAAACAAAAATTCATTAGACCGTTAGGTGGCGCTGGAATCAAAATATTTACAAAACCCGTATTTGTAGATGAGTTTAAATTAAATTCATTTAGCGAAAAGTGCCGAGTCAGCTAGTTTATAATGCTGGTATGATATATCATAACCGACTGCTTCCTGCCGACTTCGAGTAACGGATGAATTTTGAGAAACGTTTTTCATGACAGAAGCACACTGACTGAGAACCGCCATTGCAGGCGAAAGCCGATCGCTATAAAAAAAAAATGTTCCTATAAAACGTGCTAAGGTCGAGATTTGTACTGTCATTAAATTAAAAAAACTTTTTTTTTCACCCGACCTTGAGCATCAATCATAAAATAATTTGATGTGGAAATAGTTTTGAGGTCACATTCTTTACAAGCCAATAAGTCTTCTGTTAATCGGATAATTAAATAACAAATGGTGAATGTTAGACAATTATATTTAACATTAGCAATTATATTAATTAGCATATACTGACATCAAAGGAACACTATTTTGTAACCCAAATAATTGAAAATTAGTGTATAAATAAATAACATTTCAAAAGTAATCGGCTTAAAACGCCGTCATTTCGTAGGACCACAAGGAGCCTAAATAGGAGCTTTATGTTAGTTAAAATATATTTTTATGTGAACATATTTTGTCTATATGCAATACATGTGCACACTTTGGTCCAGTCAACAAACACTTTATGGCATATAGTAAATGCTCCTAGTTGTCCCTTTTTCTTACTAACGAAAGCAGTATGTATATTTTGTTTTTATTTGAGTTCTTGTTTGTGAGGATCTGTATGAAACAAAAGGCCATCCATTCTGTACGTGTGCTCACCTAGTTTACTTCAACAACAATAACCACAACAATAAAATGTTAACCGGTGGTTTGCACGAACATTAGACTTTCACATTTCTGACTGACAATAAACTTGTGGTCCCAAATGTGTATGAAGGAATACCTACACATTTACGCTTCCCTATAGCTACGTTTGTATGTATGTATGTATATGTGTGCACTTTTATTGTCTCACAAGTAATTTAAATTTACAATTACGTACAGTTTTATATGTAAATATGTGTAGTGGCTGCGGTTCAGAGTGCACACATTTAGTTTTAAGAGCCTTTTGCCAGAAACTATATTAAAGTTTTATCATTTAATTGTTCTACTCTTTGTCTTTGACTTCTGCTAAGATGCGTTTGTTTTTTCATTCATTCATTTTGCATATAAAGAGGTCATTCATTATTAATTTTCGGTCTGTGTGTGTTACACAATGAACCTGGTTCTGCGTAGCCACCCTGTGGAAAAATGTACTAGGTTCTGAATCACTGAACAAATGAGGGGAAAAATACAACAATGTAGGAGTAAAAATAAATAAATAAGTTGGAATACATTTTTTTAAATTTAATTTTTTTTTTAAGAATTTCGAAAAATATTTTTATACATTTTTAATTAATGTGGACAAGCAAAATAATATATTTGTTTTTTTTTTTGATTTAACTTTGTTTTGTGAAATTTGAATTTTGCAAAAAAATTAAATTTTGTTTTTAATCAATGTGGGCATGAAAATATTGAATTTTTTTTATTTAACTTTATTTTCTGAATTTTGGAATTTGCAAAAAAATGCATTTGTTTTTAATCAATGGATGCAACATTTTTTTTTTTGTGTTTTTCTATTATTTTTAATCAATGTGAACCAATAATTGGGTACATTTTGTAGAGCAAATATTTTTATTAATTTCAATATTTTTTTAAAATATAGCAATTTAAAAAAAAAAAAATTTTTTAAATATTTTTTTACTTATTTTCTAACTCGTGATTTGGTAAATTAAAAAAGAACGTGGTTTGAATAAATATATTCTTTAATTTTTATATAGTTAATTAATATAGCTTTTGATTAACTAATTCGTGATTTGGTAATTTGGTTATTAAACATGGTAATAAAACATGGTTTAAAAACACTTTTTTTAAATTTTTATATAATTAATTAACATACTTGTTAATTCAAGCAAAACGAATGAATTAAATATTTTTATTAGTTTCAATAATTTTTGAGAATTTAGTAATTTGCAAAAATATTAATTTTCTTAATTTTTGATTCATTTTTTAATTCGTGATTTGGTAAATAAAAAAAAGATATACATATTTGTTCAGTCGCTCCTCGGGTTTGCTAACTGGCGCCAGTTAAACTTATTAATTTAAAAAAGAATTGAAAAAATTTACGTTCTTAGCTTTGCGAACGGAATTCTTCAGGCAAGCGTAAAGGGTGTTCAATTTTGTATTTTTGTTTTTTTTTTTTGTTTTTTCAACATCCATGCTTTGAGTATGGGTATCGCTGAGCCGCAATTACTTTCGCACTGGTGTGACTATTTCCATTTAACACCAGTTCATGAACTAGAATATTTTTTGACTACTCTCGCATTTTACTGTGTACTGAGTTTTTATTTTGGGTTCATCTAATTACCGCAATTGTGTAATACTCGTACTATTTATTTTTTAATGTTAATTTAATTGAAACGACAATGTGCTGCACAAAAAACAAAAAAAAACAAAAACACAAAGGTACAATGCATTGTGAATATTTGTGAAGGAATGGCGAGTATTATTTAGCTATACATATGTATGTGTGAATGTATGAGTTTTCTATGTAATGCCTTAAATTAGGGTTTGCTACTTGACATAACACACTTAATTATCTCTTGTACGTGCGTTTATGATTTTAAATTTTATTCCATTGAAATGATGCGCTCTAAATGTTTGATTTAAAAGTGCAGGATGCGAAGCTGGGGGCAAGTAATTTAATCTCGTAAGAGTATTATTTTGCAAAAAAGGTTTTCCAGTTAAAAGTGTGATCTCCCCTTATCATCACGGTTTTGTTAGGTAGGTAGCTCAACTGTCTATAAACTTACTACTTTTGTGAAGGGTTGTGTTGACGCAGTGCGGAAAGGGCTACAAGTTCACAATATTTATACGGACTTCTCGTAGGCGTTTGATAAAAGTTTCGCACAAGGATTCAATAAATAAGTTGTCGCAGTTGGGTTTAAATTAAACTTTCCTGAAATGGATTAAATCATAATTTTGCAAAGGGTGCTGGAGAGTTTCATTGACGATATATTTTCGTCTCCTTTTGTAGCCTCTTCGGGTGTACCTCAAGACATCATCTTAGGCCCGCTTTTCTTTGTGCTATTCCTAAATGATGTTGGGTTATGTGTTCCGTCGTCTAAATATTTTTTTATGCCGACAATTACAAGGTTTACTCAGTGATTAGAAATTCACAAGATTCTGCGTTATTACAATCTGTTTCAGATCATCTTGACTCTTAATCTGCGCTTTTATTTGTCTATCTTTAAATGCTAACAACTTAAAGGTTTAGGAGTTTACTTAAATTCAAAACTATCATTCTCAACTCATTTTAGTTTTTTCATTGCCAAAGCTTTTGCCATCCTTCGTTCGTCGTAATATTGGATCCCTATACATTGAAGCTTCCTTATGTTACTTTAGTAAGATCTAGGTTAGAATCGGAATCTATTAGTCCATCTTAACTGGATTGGAAGAATTCAAAAAGAATTTATTAAATTTGCCTTGCACTCTCTAAAATTTTCGGCGCCTATATCTTCGTATCATTCTCGTTGCAAACTTATTAAATTAAATTAAAGGCATTCGTTCTTGAAATCTTATGCAGGCAAAATACTGGAAGGCAATGCCGATTATCTTAATCGATTAGAGAAGCTACCTTCAAATTTTCCATGTCATAAATTGCGGCATATTTCATTGTTTTATATGGAATTCTCGAAATTCAACTACAAACAAATTTTCGCCTTTGTTCAGATCCCTCTTTGAATTAAATGCCTCTTTCAGAATATAATCGGTCTCTTTCATTTGGAACTATTCGTTGTATTCTGCTAACTTGATTTAGGCAGTTTTTAGATAACTTTTTTTTATTCGGATAGGATTAGATTTCGTTTTGATTGATATACACAAATAAATGAATAATTGAGCAAAGTTCCACATACAAATTATGCCTTCAAATAAGTATGTATATTGTATTTCTTAAATGTGGATTTGCTCTCAATAGTAATTTGCTTTATTTTCGACTATTTTATTTCCAAAATCTGCACGAGCCTTTTAAGTAATCATAGTTTGAGCAGGACGGTGTAATATGCCAAAGAGGAAGAAATCTTATAACATTTGTAAAAAAAAAGTTCCAATGGCCAAACCTTTCTAAAGGTTTTCAATTCAATTGATCTTATTCAAAAAACCCCGACGTCCTGTTCCTTTTCACAATTGACTCAAACTGTTAATTCCAAAGCATACTTTGGTTTTTTGCTTATTTAGATTATTTCGAACCTACGTGAAAAACACGAAATCATTGGGTGGGTCCCAAATCAAAATGGCAGATGACTCATAAAGTCGATGTTTTGAATGCTCAAAAATGTCTTTTTGAGCTAATGTGTGAATACTTGTATGTTCGTGGTTGAGAATAATCCGTCTCTTATTTTTTGTTCTGCAAAATCATGATAAAGATAAAGCAAAAGTCTTAATATAAAATAGTTCAATAAAAAATAAGAATACATATGAAATCAGATAATTTTGGTGTTTATGGTTAACAGAAGCCTGAAATCAACCACACTTTTCGTGAGATGCCTTATCGGATGATCGAAAAATTAAACGAAAATCGCGAACTTTTACATGAGTGACATTACTTATGGTCGTGATACTATCTCTCAAAGCCTTAAAAAGCTCAAATCTTATTAACTTAAATATTTAAGTTTAGAGAAAAAAGAACAACTTCACGGGAACAAATCATTGTCATAAATTAACAAGCAAAACAATAACAAAATGGGTTAAATTGTTTTTGTTTCGCTTGCAAATTTGTAGAAATATCTGTTCACAAGGAATTTGCGATAGAGCTGAACAACTCCAATCATATTCGGTTTCCGGAAGCAGGAAGTGCTGTACTCGAAATAAAAGGGTTTAACGCTTAGATAAATGAAAATATTATTACTAGATATTATTGTTCAAATATCTTGAATTCAGTAATTTTTACATTTTTAAATTTTTCAGTACATTACAATTTTAATTGCTATTTTATGAACACTAAATTAACTTTATTCACTAAAAATGTATTGTACGTGCATTATTTTAGTAAAATATACTAAATGGAAACCTAATCAACATCTCTGGCTAGGCCACAGGTTACTCATACGCCCCGACAAACAACTGCCGTATGTGTAAATCCAATAGTCTCTTATGCGGTCTAAACAGAGTGATCTCAGGCATTACAAATAGCACGAAAAAAAAAGAAAAAATATTAAATATGGCAAATTTGTTTGATACTCCGCACTAAAGGGGAATAATTTCCACTATTTGGCTTAATAGTATGATTTCATCCTTTCGTTCCCTTTCCCATACATGAACTTAATTTACTCGTAAGATAATTAGGTGTATATTTATAGGTTTCGCTTTATTTTCGATGTATTTTTGATTGCACGCTATACGATCGAAGTGTTGGTTTCAAGTAAATTTTGTTAAGTAAAAATAAAAAGGCCTTTTCAACAGCACATAAATCGGAACTTGGAACTCAAATCGTATTTGACTTTATATAAAATTATTCAGCCCTAAAATATTTGCAACCTATTAACTTCTATTAAAACAAGCTATATACTTATTATGGCGTGAAGTATTTGAGTTTAGTAGTTCTTTAGTTTTACAAAATTTGCCTTCCTTCTCTTTCTCACCACTTAAGATTTAAGCACACTCTACTCGTATTGTATTGAAAAACTATTCCGAAAGTGAAAATATGCAGACTTTTCCACACAATCACTACATTTTATAGTACTACCGCAAAATGAAATTTTCATTTGTCAAAATAATTGGAAATTCGTTACGAATCAAATTCAGCCACTCACAAAACTCACAAACATACCTTGGTTAGTTAAATTCATTCTAACAATAAACATAACGAATTTGGTTTTCGATTTATGACAGAGACAAATGCTTGTAAGTTGCTTAAAAGTCACACAGATAGTTTACATGAAAAAAAAGAAAACAAAAAAAAAAACAAATATGGGTAAATTTGCGCATAAATCTAGAATATAGTATGTGCTCGTTTAATAGAAGTGTTTGTTTTACGCCTTAACATACGAACACATGTATGTATATATGTGTATGTATATATTTAGTAAACCACAATTTAATTTGATTTTCTGTGCTGTCGCATGACTTTTTTTTCAAAAGGAAACGACAGCCAGTAGGAATTCTCATTAAGCTCATTCTCACTATACAGTGCTTACCATAACTGTACGACAGAGATTTATTTACAAGTTTCGACACAAAATTTATTATAACTTGTATAAAATAAAATGGTATTATGACTTTGGTCCGATGTTTGAAAGTATAAGAAGAAGAAGAGATAGAACTTTGCCAAAGTGTATCAAAATGTTCAGGACCACGAGCACATAATCCTTGATGTCGCCTGCGGCGATGCTGAAAATGATGGCAATATATCAGTATTTTTCTAAATTCGCTCACATAGAAAATATTTGACTTCTTCAGTTGTCTTGAAATGCATGTTAGATCACATCACATCATCACATCATAGGTTAACATCATATGATCTAACACATCATTTGACCCAATTATGTCATGTAACATTTGCGTAAAATTACTTTAAGCCTATTTTCTGCACACGCATTGATAAGTTATGTTTAGTTAAAGTTAGTTTAGCTCAATCCCACACTTTTTATATCTGTTTTATTTTGGGCTTGACCCAGAGAAGCTGTTCAGATTTTCGGAATTATAATAAAATTCGTTTTATGACAACAGTGATTTTTCATATTTTTCCTTGATAAAAATTATGATAAATAACAAATATTTTGTTAATTTGTAAGGTGAACAGGATATGGGAGGTTATAGTTCATTTCATTTCAGCACAGCAACGGGCAAGTAAAAAACAGGGGCCGTAAAAGATACAATTTTTATTTTAAAAGTCGCTCATTGGCGATTATTTTGTTACTTTTATTTAATTACCCAATAAAAAACAATTGTTTTTGATTGTTATTCTATAAAGCCAAAATAGAATTGTTTTTGAATTCTCTTTTTAAAAGTTATAAATAATAGTCAATTTTTATTTATATTTTAAAAATCAGAGATAACAGTTATTTTTGATTTATAAAATAAGAATAAGAATTAGTTATGATTTTTATTTCAAACATCAAAAGCAACAGTTATTTATTATTTTTAGACTTGGTAAATTTTTATTTGTAAAAGTCCGCAATATAAATCAGTCACTGACTTTTCATTTTTAAGTCGTAGTTATAGAAGTAATTTTCATTTTTCTCAGAAACTAGTATCAAAAACAAGTAATTCTTTGGTTCGCAACAATTTATTTTGCGAAAAATTTAAATGACTTTTATAAGTATGACTTACGAAATAAAAGTCAGTGAATGATTTACATTTGATGATTTTTATAAATAAAAGTCTTCGAAGTCTAAAAATAATAAATAACTGTTGTTTTTGATTTATAAAATAAAAATCAAAAAAAATTATTGTTATGTATGATTTTTATTTTATAAATCACAAATAACTGCTATTTATGATGTTTAAAATAAAATTATGGAATAAATGTCATTTTATTATTTTATAGAATTAAAATCAAAAGTAACTGTTACTTTTTTAAAATTTGCATAAAAATTGTAAAATTTTGTTTTTTTGTTTTATTTTGATTCGCAGTGAAATAAGAAATCAATTAGTATATTACACTTTGTTATAGAACACGTATTTTTTAGAGAATTTTTCAATGACAATTTTCAGAACTAACTGTGAGTTTTCGCCCGTGAAAGAAAATAATCAACACTTTTAGCGAAAAAGGTTATCAAAAATCTTCGAAAATTTTAGCAAATTTAAAACTGCATTTTCTTATATTCAAATTTAATGAGCTATAAAACTGCATACTAGAAAATTCTAATTAAAAATTTGAAATTTTGATGAAAATTTGTTGAATGAAAAAATGCATAAAAATTTAAGATGAAATCTATACACTTTGTGTTTTGCAATAAACTGTAGTATTTACATATATTAATATTTTATTTAAAAAAAAAATAGTAAGTGATAAATAAAAGGTCAAAAATTGGGAAAAACACCCTGTCATATAATTATGGTATGCGCTATAGTTTATGCATGTATGTAAATATCTACGCATATCTTAAGTCACAAAATTAACAGCTGTTGGCTCAGTAGTTGACAAGCAATTTGCAGGCAAGCGAGTATGTAAATATTCCAGCAAAAATCTATTCGTTCATTTGTAGAGGTGCCACACGGCATAAGCCGCATTCCAGTAGCTTAAATTTATGCTTTTTAGTCTCCGTGATGTTATGCATATGCAAATATATCGGTGTGACAACTGTGTGTGGATTTGGAATATAGCTGATAACTCTGTCACCAAGTGAAATATGCCATCTGCAGAATTTTCGGTCTTACCAACCGAATCATTTCCAGCTATTCAACAACTAACTAAATATAACATAACTGCGTACAACCCTACACATACATACTCATGAATATTTCAACACATATGTATACATATACGTTTATCTGCCGGTCTCTCGGTCTCTCTGCCTGTCTGTCTGTCTATTTAACAATTCATGTAAATTTTTGTGGCATGTTTTTTAATTGCACAAGTTTAAATATGTAAGATGAAAATCATATAGATTTCACTTTTCCATTTTCCATTTTCTGCTACTCAGTCTACCAACTGCCGAATGCCGTTTGTTGTTGCACTCATTTCCGTTTTCTAATTTTCTGTTTCCGCAAAGCCTAACATTGAGCAACCAACACACCCACACCCACACACACACACACATTTTACGTAGCACACATTCTTTCAATTGATTAATTCACTTGCTACCGGAGTGGTTGTGCAAATTCAAACACACAAGTCTGTATTTACATTCGTTCGAGTAATTTATACATATTATGTATATTTGTATATGCATTGCATACACTTGCACTTTAATCTCAAGCCCATGTTTCATGTTTGCACACAAATTCATCTACATCTACCAATGGCTTGATTTGTTGATGAGTTTGCCTGCAGATTGGGATAGAAGTGATTGATTTTGTGGCTGAGAGCGCGCATGTAGTTTGGTGTACTAGGTAGCTGCTATTGAGGGCCAATCAAACAGTGGAACAGTTAAAGCAACTTTTAACTTTTTAAAATTAATTGAAAGTGAAACTTGAGTACATATAGTAGAATGAAATATATTTGGGAAGTGCCTACTCAAAAATTTCGAATTGTAGAGATTTTTGAGTTTTTTTGTATTTTGAAATGGTTTTCAACACGAGCTACATCATTCTGCTAAAAGCTATGCTTCAAAATCTCTCAAAATATTAAAAAAAAAAAAATATACCCGAAAAAAAATAATTTTTATGAGTTCAAGGTCATTTTTAATATGAGTAATCAGGGAACCAGTAACAATTGTTTTTTTTTCTATTATTTTTCGTATTAAAAATGATCTAAGGGTTATAAAAATGATTGCTTGATATAAATTAATAGGTCGAAAAATTGATATATTTACCGGATTACATAAATCATAAGGTTTGCCGATCATCTTCTCGATTTAGCTACACGTTTAATAAGCCGTATCACGTTATATGAAGTGGAAAAAGCTTAGTGTGTGTGAGTTTGTTTGGCACACTTATGTCGAGAAACAATTTTGGGAGTAAACATTTTTTTACACTCGCTAAAAATAGCCAAATATTTGTGTGCCCAAGAAGGTCGCACTCAAAACTTTGCTTGGTATTTTAAAGGTTTTGGTCTTCAAAGCCGTTTTGATTTGCACCTTCACTAATTTGGGAAATTCTACCTCTAGTTTTTTATTTTTATGCTACAAATATAAAGCTCTGCATAAATTAGATGAAGACTCTGCTAAAAAAATATGGGACTTTATTTACAAACAAAAAAGTTGTAATGTTTTTAATATTGTCGTGGCCTTCCATTTTAGTGTTTCTTTCATTTAATTTTTTATGTTGTAAATTAGCGTATTTAGCTCGAGCATTGAAAAATGTTCATATAGTTGGCTAGTTCTAACTTAGTTTCGAAAAAATTTCGTATAGCTGAGCGGGTTTCTGTGTTACTTAGCTTAAATAAAAAACTTTATATCAAAAATTAATTGTCTTGAATTTTTTTTACCTAATACAAATTCAGCCACAAGCTACCCACAATCGGGACGTAATGAAATACTTTGTTTATGTAAAACAGAATTTTTACTCTAAAAATTTTTTCTCGACGTGCACACAATAAACTTTTTTCAAGAGCAGGACGTTCCAAATTAAAGTGAAAAACTGGCTTGTTTCACTATCCGCATCGAGGAGTTTCTATATTCAAACATTTCAAATTCCAACGCGGTAGAGTAGCACATTTTTTTTGGTTTTTTTAAAAAAAGTTTTTTCAAAATTGTTTGAGGACTTTGACTCAGAAGAAATTGCAATAAGAATATCGTTTTTTAAAGCTAACACATCTTGCTAGTTTTCGAACCGTAACAGTCCACAATGTGCCACTCTTCGAGGCGAGTAGTGAACGAGAGTGACGTCGACGATATGCAAAAAAGGAAATTATCAAAATCCAACGAGAATTTCGTGTCACTTGAGACAAGAACTTTATTTGACTAAAATTAAATGGGCTACAAAACTTCACCCTAGAAATTTTTCTAAAGACTCTAATTAAACAATTTGAAATGTAAGTGGAATTTAGCGAATTTTCCACTCGTTTTCTGCAAAAGTTTAAACTTTGATTGATATTTATTAAATGCACTATTATTTTGATTCTCGCAGCTGCATATAAAATACCAATAAACATATGTACACTAAGGTGCACTGATGGCACACTGGTGGCGGTTCTTAAAAAAATGCCATTATAATCCTTATAAAACAGAATATTTCTTCTCCGTTTGAACTTTAATTTCATTTAGTTCAAAATATGCCGATCTGCTTTGTATTTTGATTCAGTTTTGAAATTTAAACGAAGCAAAGTCCAACTCATGGTGGTGTTGTTAATTCTCAGTGAGCTCGAATCAATTCGAAATCATTTCCGAGTACTTTTCTTTTGAATACTCGACCAGTTGGCAAAACTTTTGTTAGTAATTTATTTTTCTTAAAGATAACAACAATTTGTTTAATTGAATAACTTTAAAATTAATAATTTTTGGATGACCTGAGGCAAGGAGACGTGTTCTTGCTCCTTCAAAGCAAAAAACTTTATGAAATTTGTTCTTTAAAGAAATTTGCTCTATAAAACCTTTTGCTTCGAATTAACTAATGAAGTTTGCTTACAAATAAAATCAAATGGTCTCAATGATACATAAATACTATTATTAAGGATTCAAATAAAGTATTTATCAAAATAACTTTTAATAAAATTTTTCAAATATTTTCTATGGTTCGAATGAATATGAAATTGCTACTTAATATCATGAACATAAGATTTAAGTTTTGTTGTTGTTTTTTTTTTTTTTCAAATTTATATCAGTGATGACAAAATAGCCAAAATTTTGCTTTTTTGGTACAATTTTTATCCGCAAAGTACTTTGACACCACATCGACTTTTTAGGTACCATTTGCATAGAATGTAACGCTGTTTTTGTTTTGTACTTTTACGTTAACATATACGACTCTGCTCTAAAAATAAAAAATAAAATATTTTCGAAATCGAGTCAATTTCAAATGTTACTAATTTCAGAAGATGTCTGACAAACTTTTATTTTGCCAACTGTCAGAGAAACCAAAACTGAATTGGGTGAGAAGATCCAACAATTTCGTTTTACAATATTACAAACTTTCCACTTCTAATTTGTGATTGCCAAAAATTCAAAGGTGAAATGACAAAACTTGTGCCATAAGCTGATTTAAAAAATGAAATGAAAGGATCCGACTAATAAAAACAAACGGAAGCCACTCCAATTCGGAACAAAAACTTCTCGGGAATTTTTTCCGTTTGCCCATTTCTCCTATCATGAATACAAATTTGTGGATTGCTTTTTTTTTTGTTTTCTTTCACATTCGAATTTCGAAGTTAGGTCCAACGCATGTCAGGAAAATGGAAGGGGATAGGACTTTGAATATTTTATGGGCTTACTTCTTTTAGTACCTTTGCTGCAGGATAAGTCCATGTCTAATTAAAATTATCGAATTAAACAAGTCTCTGTGGAAATAGTAAAAACAAACCTTTTAAAATTCACTTACATTATATATGTATAAAATTAGTACGTTTTTGTTTAATCTGGTACATTTTATTCTGGCATTGAAGAAATCATTAATAATTTGTATGGGAAAGAATTTCATCATCTTTTTTATCGAAATCAAATTTGATAAGTGGTAATAAAAATCGTCTCCAAACGCATATCATTTCTGAAGTTTGAAAGCTGTATAAAAAGTAGAAAACAATAGAACTTTAGCTTCAGCTGTGGTCTCGGCTTCGGCAATGTTCGAGTAGTTAAGTTCGTTTCAGCTTCGGGCAAATAATCTGCTGCCGATCATTTGGCAATCGCTATTATTTTCAAAATTGTATAAAGTTTTAATTTTGATATAGCCTTCTTTGGAAAAAAGTGAAATAAACTTTTCGAATGGCGCTACGATTTGCAGAAAAATGCAAGAAATAGCTTTTGAAGCCCAATTATCCCTTAAAATAACTCCCTTATTTCTCATAGATTGTATCCAGTGGTCATTTGTTCAATGCTGCGGGTCAGTATTATAGCAAATTTTATGGCTAATCGGTTGCAAGATGGAAATGGTAATGACCAATACAAAATTCTTAAATTTCATGCATTAAAAATATATGTAGGTTTTTTTTATTGTTTCTTTTGGATCTTCTGTTTTGCCGACAGTGTGAAAATTTTATGTATATTCGAACGATTTTTCGTCATCTCTTGTCAAGTCTGGTTTGGAGACAAACCGATTTTGGCGCTGTGCCATCTTCAGTGTCATTAAAAAATTGACCGACGTCCAGTTCGGTTCGGTTAAGCCCAAAAAATCGCTGTTCGTTTGTTCTGTAGTAAAAACTACGGAAATATTATTAAAATATATCCCCTAATAGGCTTAGAAATATATTTTTTACGTACATAATTGCATAAATATGTGGTAAATTTTTTAAATATTCACAACGTTTTTCATAATTTATTATTATTTTTTTTTTGTTCCTGCATTATATGGAATAAAAAAACGAATTTCGAAACATCAACTGTAAATATAAATATGAGCATACATTGATACCATTGAAAGGATAAAAATGCATTCAAAACAAAATATTTTTAAGACATTTCTGAGCAAATTTTTTTTCATCATAGTTTATAATATTTCACATTTATTCATTCTCAACAATTTTAATTGTCTCTACAGTTTTATTATCCCATCGCTAATTCCATGAAATTTTATTTTATCATGTAAACATTTGTTTTTGTTTTTGCAAAATTTAAAAAACTTTAACAAGTTTCCAAATATTTAAACGATTAACAAATTAACTTTTGAAAAGCTTTTTAAAAAAAATGTAGTTAGTATGTTTTATCTTTCACTTACTTCCATTATGTGAATGCGAAAATCTTAAGCAGAGTACTCAAATAATAAGAGCTGTAAAAACTTTTTGTATTCATGTCGGGGTCTCTGTGTTTGTATGCAATACAATATAGACATAAAATGAATCTTTAAATGTTTAACTATTTTCTTTACAAGCCACTAAACAGCTCCTGTCAATGATGCAATTGATTGCTTTTGGTAGATTGACAGATGTCAAAGGAAATGGAGAAAGAAAATTGGAAAACAAAAACGGCAGACAATATCTAGAATAAATTTTGGCGCTTTATCCATACATACATATGTAACTATTTACACAAGCGACAGTTCATTAAATAAGATAATAAGATAAGCTGTTAACAAAATGTTGACACACAAACAACTTTACGTAATTATTTATGTAAGATACTTTGGTGACTTCTTTTTACTGAGACGCTTAACACATGGCTTTAATATTTTCAACAATTTGAGTAAGAGTGCTTTAGGTTCATTTTTAGTTAAAATTTTACAAATTTTATAATTTTTACACTACCTAGTCCTTATCACATGAAATTTGGTAGCAATAGCTAGAGAATTTGAAAAGGTTCTTTGTACTTTAGAATAACCAAAAAATAAATACGGTAAAGCAAATATATTAGGAGATTAAGGAAACGACCATAAAATAAATTTGAATAATCTTAATAAGAACATCTTTTGAAACAATTTTCATACATAAATTATATAAATGGGTTACGTGTTTAAATTAAGCAAAGTATTTTAATATGGCGGCCAATCCATGCCTAACATATCCGTGAATGGAATCAACCATTTTTGATTTGGATGAATTTATTTAAGTCAGAATTTTTCCATACAGCATGCCCTACCAATAAAAAAAAATTATAAATATCGAAATAGCGAAAGTTATCCAAATTTTTAAATTTCACCACTTCCTGGATCCATCAGGTGTGTTTTTTGAGTATCTTTTAAAGTTCTATAGTTATAAAAATGGTGATAACTTCATTTTATTTGTATTATCGGGGATTATAAAATAAAATAAGCATATCTTAAATTTTTTTTTCGAAATCCTCAAGTCGAATCTTTGGAAGAAACAATTTTTTTTTGAATAATTTAAGATCTCTAAAATACATTTGAAAATATTGTATTCAAAAAATTTAATCAGAAGTTTAATAATATATAGGTACTTAATGTAGGTAGATGAAATTATCTTTTTTTTTTTAATTTGAAAATGAAATTTCTTATTATTTTTTGGAAATATTTCCCAAGTAAATTCGCTTTAAATCTCAAAAATAACGTCATTTAAAGGCATTTAGAGCCATTTTTACAGCAACAAAACTTTTCCAGAAATTCAATAGATTTAAAAAAAAAAACTTTTTTTACAAATCCGAAAATTCATATATTTGGAGTGAACAAAAATAACTTTCTAATTGCGGGTTAATCTACACAAATATTATATATAAAGAAATTAATACATGACTTTAATTTATTGGATTTTTTATATTTAAGAATTAAAACTTTTTCTGTTTTTCCAATTTTTTGGAAACTTTATGATTTTAAACGAAATTATAAAAAAATTTATAATAAAAGAACTTTTCTAAATATTACAAAAGAAAATCTGAAAGATTTCGAAAAACAATTTTTTATCTTTTTTTTGCGTTTTGTAGAACTTTGATACATACAATGGCGCACAGCTTAATTCGGCCAGTGTTTGTTTTTTGACAATATTGACAATATCTTTCGTGCCAAATTTTTTTTTGGTTAATTTTTTATAAAAACTTGTTTAGTTCTAAAATCAAACAGCATCAAAACCAATTTTTTTCTTTATTAAAACTTTACTAAAAAACTTTAAATGAATTTAAAATTTTCTCCACAGGATTTTTAGAGACGTTTCGAGTTCGCAGCTTTATAGCCCATTTTAGAATAATAAAAAGCAAGTTTTAAGTTATAAAAAATTTCCATTGATTTTTAACCATTTTGTTTTTTGTTTATAGTCATACGCATTTTCTTCAATATAAAATATTATTCTCGCTTGCGAGGTATGGAAGAAAATGTGCAACACCGTCCGCAAAAACAAATATCAAAAAGCAATGAAAATTTTTACAAACTTGAATTTTTCTTTTTCTTACCGCAATAAAATTGAATTGTCTACGAAACTGCATACTCGAAAATTTTTTTAAAATCTTGAGAAGAAAACTGAAAATTTTAATGTTAATTGTAGCAAATTTTGCCAAATTTTTCCCCATTTTTAATGCTTAATGATATTTAAATGAACCAAATTTCTATAAAAAATTTTCGAGAACATTATTTAAAAAAAATAACGTCGGATGATTCAGGCTGTGAGCCAGCCATTGTTTATGACAATAGAAATGTTCTGATAAAAATTCATTCAAATTAAAAATGGTCTATAGCGCATGGTATTTTGAAAGATTTGTAGGTACTCAAGTTTCAAACTAGGTTTGCCGACTATTTAGATATTAAAAAAATTATTCAAACGTTCTGTTACCAACAAAAGAGTAAGTATTTTAAATTTCAACTACTCTGAAGATGATGCCTTATGGGTAATAAACGGTGCAACATTTTTTCACACACAAATCGATTTATGTTATTATTGCTTACTTGTGCCTGCAAATATATTCCAAATAGTATTCAACTTCGGAATCTAATTAGGACATTTTTTGTTTGCAACTAAAAATAAATAACAAGTGAATAAATTCATTCATATTGTTCGAGTTTAATTCTAGTATAAGATAAGCTCTACAATACACAACCGCTCGTTATATACCACACATATGTATGCATACAACTCCTACTTACATAGAAATATAAGCAAATTTTAGCATGCAATCTGCATGCTAATTGTTCGTATTTCAAAATTCCAGCTTCAAATTCCAATTGCAAAGGAGCTCAGAGCTATCAGCAACATTGCATACTTCAAGTCCCTTACAAGAATAGATGTTTTTGTCTTAGTTTTAAAGTAAATCAAAATGCGAATGCAATTCACTCCGAATTACCTGGCAACACTTACAGAGGACTATGTACATACATATATGCAAAGTATAGAAGCTTAAATCTCTAGTTAATATTACCACATACATATATACAGCTGTTGTAAAGAGACCCAGCAGGCAAATTCTCTCATTAATATTAAAAATTCATGTCATAGTTTTTAGGGGATACGAATTGGGGAAAAATGATAGTGTATTAAGTTGTAGTTGCATTCTTACTCAATCATAGAATGAATCGAATCACCATTGTCATAAATACTGCGCCAAAAAATTTGCTGCAATAGCTTTAAGATAATTTAGAGCATATTTCCAATTTTTGATTTTTGCATTTCTTAAACCCTGAATACCAAATTTTTGCAGCCTACTTTTCAGCTCAGCATTTATGACAATAGTGACGAGATGAGCTTTGTGATTGTACAAGAAAAGACCAATGAAAAATAACCACTACCAATTGCGAGCTGTCTAAAATCCACAATTTCCGTCACTGTATGTAGTACCACTAAATGCAATTTTCTAACATTTATCATATTTACACTAACGTAGCTGTATTTCACACTCAAATGTCCGTATGCTCCTGAAAATATACTTCACAACATATATGTACAGATGGTCATATGTAGTTTTGCATTTGTGTATCTGCTTGTGATTATTTGCGTTGGGTGTCATCTCTGTAGCACACAGCGGGTATCAATCACAAAAATCAACACAATTCATTTACAGTTTGTCATCAAATTAAATTGAATTCTGTTTGTGATGTTAAAACTGACTGATTTCGCTTTGGTTGTTACGTAACATATGTACATATGTAGATACATACATTTGTTTGCTGTTCTACTTGTGACTACAGCTGAATGCTGTCAACCAATCAGATTTTCGGGTAAATTTAGAAAAAAATTAAATTGTGTGTTTTTTTTGTGAGGACAGTGGGTTGAAATTGAACTTTTTTAATTACTTATGAATTGAAATTGGAAGATTTATGTTGAGAAGCAATAAATAATTAAACGTTTTCTAGAAACATTTTAAACCTCATTAATTGGATAAGTCTGTAGAAGAAAAAGTGATATTGAAAAGTACTTTGACGAACATGAAAATGATCGAAATGAATCTATCCTGTTCCTGATTGCATTTCTGCTCAGTATTTATTGAAAATTTGAAATATTCCTATGCTCATTTAATAATGCGTTTGGAGACGATTTTTATTACTATTATTATTTTATTATTAAACTAAGACAAAAACATCTATTCTTGTAAGGGACTTGAAGTATGCAATGTTGCTGATAGCTCTGAGCTCCTTTGCAATTGGAATTTGAAGCTGGAATTTTGAAATACGAACAATTAGCATGCAGATTGCATGCTAAAATTTGCTTATATTTCTATGTAAGTAGGAGTTGTATGCATACATATGTGTGGTATATAACGAGCGGTTGTGTATTGTAGAGCTTATCTTATACTAGAATTAAACTCGAACAATATGAATGAATTTATTCACTTGTTATTTATTTTTAGTTGCAAACAAAAAATGTCCTAATTAGATTCCGAAGTTGAATACTATTTGGAATATATTTGCAGGCACAAGTAAGCAATAATAACATAAATCGATTTGTGTGTGAAAAAATGTTGCACCGTTTATTACCCATAAGGCATCATCTTCAGAGTAGTTGAAATTTAAAATACTTACTCTTTTGTTGGTAACAGAACGTTTGAATAATTTTTTTAATATCTAAATAGTCGGCAAACCTAGTTTGAAACTTGAGTACCTACAAATCTTTCAAAATACCATGCGCTATAGACCATTTTTAATTTGAATGAATTTTTATCAGAACATTTCTATTGTCATAAACAATGGCTGGCTCACAGCCTGAATCATCCGACGTTATTTTTTTTAAATAATGTTCTCGAAAATTTTTTATAGAAATTTGGTTCATTTAAATATCATTAAGCATTAAAAATGGGGAAAAATTTGGCAAAATTTGCTACAATTAACATTAAAATTTTCAGTTTTCTTCTCAAGATTTTAAAAAAATTTTCGAGTATGCAGTTTCGTAGACAATTCAATTTTATTGCGGTAAGAAAAAGAAAAATTCAAGTTTGTAAAAATTTTCATTGCTTTTTGATATTTGTTTTTGCGGACGGTGTTGCACATTTTCTTCCATACCTCGCAAGCGAGAATAATATTTTATATTGAAGAAAATGCGTATGACTATAAACAAAAAACAAAATGGTTAAAAATCAATGGAAATTTTTTATAACTTAAAACTTGCTTTTTATTATTCTAAAATGGGCTATAAAGCTGCGAACTCGAAACGTCTCTAAAAATCCTGTGGAGAAAATTTTAAATTCATTTAAAGTTTTTTAGTAAAGTTTTAATAAAGAAAAAAATTGGTTTTGATGCTGTTTGATTTTAGAACTAAACAAGTTTTTATAAAAAATTAACCAAAAAAAAATTTGGCACGAAAGATATTGTCAATATTGTCAAAAAACAAACACTGGCCGAATTAAGCTGTGCGCCATTGTATGTATCAAAGTTCTACAAAACGCAAAAAAAAGATAAAAAATTGTTTTTCGAAATCTTTCAGATTTTCTTTTGTAATATTTAGAAAAGTTCTTTTATTATAAATTTTTTTATAATTTCGTTTAAAATCATAAAGTTTCCAAAAAATTGGAAAAACAGAAAAAGTTTTAATTCTTAAATATAAAAAATCCAATAAATTAAAGTCATGTATTAATTTCTTTATATATAATATTTGTGTAGATTAACCCGCAATTAGAAAGTTATTTTTGTTCACTCCAAATATATGAATTTTCGGATTTGTAAAAAAAGTTTTTTTTTTTAAATCTATTGAATTTCTGGAAAAGTTTTGTTGCTGTAAAAATGGCTCTAAATGCCTTTAAATGACGTTATTTTTGAGATTTAAAGCGAATTTACTTGGGAAATATTTCCAAAAAATAATAAGAAATTTCATTTTCAAATTAAAAAAAAAAAAGATAATTTCATCTACCTACATTAAGTACCTATATATTATTAAACTTCTGATTAAATTTTTTGAATGCAATATTTTCAAATGTATTTTAGAGATCTTAAATTATTCAAAAAAAAAATTGTTTCTTCCAAAGATTCGACTTGAGGATTTCGAAAAAAAAATTTAAGATATGCTTATTTTATTTTATAATCCCCGATAATACAAATAAAATGAAGTTATCACCATTTTTATAACTATAGAACTTTAAAAGATACTCAAAAAACACACCTGATGGATCCAGGAAGTGGTGAAATTTAAAAATTTGGATAACTTTCGCTATTTCGATATTTATAATTTTTTTTTATTGGTAGGGCATGCTGTATGGAAAAATTCTGACTTAAATAAATTCATCCAAATCAAAAATGGTTGATTCCATTCACGGATATGTTAGGCATGGATTGGCCGCCATATTAAAATACTTTGCTTAATTTAAACACGTAACCCATTTATATAATTTATGTATGAAAATTGTTTCAAAAGATGTTCTTATTAAGATTATTCAAATTTATTTTATGGTCGTTTCCTTAATCTCCTAATATATTTGCTTTACCGTATTTATTTTTTGGTTATTCTAAAGTACAAAGAACCTTTTCAAATTCTCTAGCTATTGCTACCAAATTTCATGTGATAAGGACTAGGTAGTGTAAAAATTATAAAATTTGTAAAATTTTAACTAAAAATGAACCTAAAGCACTCTTACTCAAATTGTTGAAAATATTAAAGCCATGTGTTAAGCGTCTCAGTAAAAAGAAGTCACCAAAGTATCTTACATAAATAATTACGTAAAGTTGTTTGTGTGTCAACATTTTGTTAACAGCTTATCTTATTATCTTATTTAATGAACTGTCGCTTGTGTAAATAGTTACATATGTATGTATGGATAAAGCGCCAAAATTTATTCTAGATATTGTCTGCCGTTTTTGTTTTCCAATTTTCTTTCTCCATTTCCTTTGACATCTGTCAATCTACCAAAAGCAATCAATTGCATCATTGACAGGAGCTGTTTAGTGGCTTGTAAAGAAAATAGTTAAACATTTAAAGATTCATTTTATGTCTATATTGTATTGCATACAAACACAGAGACCCCGACATGAATACAAAAAGTTTTTACAGCTCTTATTATTTGAGTACTCTGCTTAAGATTTTCGCATTCACATAATGGAAGTAAGTGAAAGATAAAACATACTAACTACATTTTTTTTAAAAAGCTTTTCAAAAGTTAATTTGTTAATCGTTTAAATATTTGGAAACTTGTTAAAGTTTTTTAAATTTTGCAAAAACAAAAACAAATGTTTACATGATAAAATAAAATTTCATGGAATTAGCGATGGGATAATAAAACTGTAGAGACAATTAAAATTGTTGAGAATGAATAAATGTGAAATATTATAAACTATGATGAAAAAAAATTTGCTCAGAAATGTCTTAAAAATATTTTGTTTTGAATGCATTTTTATCCTTTCAATGGTATCAATGTATGCTCATATTTATATTTACAGTTGATGTTTCGAAATTCGTTTTTTTATTCCATATAATGCAGGAACAAAAAAAAAATAATAATAAATTATGAAAAACGTTGTGAATATTTAAAAAATTTACCACATATTTATGCAATTATGTACGTAAAAAATATATTTCTAAGCCTATTAGGGGATATATTTTAATAATATTTCCGTAGTTTTTACTACAGAACAAACGAACAGCGATTTTTTGGGCTTAACCGAACCGAACTGGACGTCGGTCAATTTTTTAATGACACTGAAGATGGCACAGCGCCAAAATCGGTTTGTCTCCAAACCAGACTTGACAAGAGATGACGAAAAATCGTTCGAATATACATAAAATTTTCACACTGTCGGCAAAACAGAAGATCCAAAAGAAACAATAAAAAAAACCTACATATATTTTTAATGCATGAAATTTAAGAATTTTGTATTGGTCATTACCATTTCCATCTTGCAACCGATTAGCCATAAAATTTGCTATAATACTGACCCGCAGCATTGAACAAATGACCACTGGATACAATCTATGAGAAATAAGGGAGTTATTTTAAGGGATAATTGGGCTTCAAAAGCTATTTCTTGCATTTTTCTGCAAATCGTAGCGCCATTCGAAAAGTTTATTTCACTTTTTTCCAAAGAAGGCTATATCAAAATTAAAACTTTATACAATTTTGAAAATAATAGCGATTGCCAAATGATCGGCAGCAGATTATTTGCCCGAAGCTGAAACGAACTTAACTACTCGAACATTGCCGAAGCCGAGACCACAGCTGAAGCTAAAGTTCTATTGTTTTCTACTTTTTATACAGCTTTCAAACTTCAGAAATGATAATTTTAAATAGAAAAAATTGACTATAATGACATTAATCAAATTGCGTACTATGGAAAATGATTTGAGTGGATGAACAACTAAAATCCACTATGTCCAATATGTTGAAAAGTTTTTGCAATCTTTCGGTTAAAAATATATAATATATACGATTCCCAAGAAAAATAATTTCACAGTGTTATGATGCAATATTGTTGGCCTATTTTGTGTGTAGGCATTTGTGTAAAAATATATGCATATCTCCATCTCTCGAACTTTGTTAATATTTTCTGAAAGTATACCTCTCCATTAATACAACACTCTATGGATTTGTAACAGTTAATGGAGTATTCCGATTTTTGGTGCTCAAACCGTTAGTTTTTTTAACATTATTTTTTATTTTTTTTGGTTTCAAAATTCTAAATACAGATTGATAAGCTCCATGATGGGTTCAAAGTGGTTCTTATATAACGGACGTATTTGAAATGCACAAATGAAATATTTTTGTTATCTGCTAAAAATGAACTACATTCACACTAAACCGATGGTCAATGTTCGAAAAAAGTAATTTTTTGCTGTTTTTTTTTTGTTTTTTTAATTATACTAAATTTTATTGGATTCATTTAAATATAGTTCGTATCTTACCTCAGGAATAAACCAGTAGTTCGGATATTTCATTATTGAATTATGTGGTGCAATTTTTGAGGAAAGTTGCCATGAAGCTATAAAAATGTAGGTGTATGGTTGAGTCAAAATGAGTATATCTTTAGATCAACAATAGATATTGCAAGGCAATTTTTTCCACGCATTAGAGATAGTTGTAGGGTTTAAACATGTAGGAAACCAAAATATCTGAATAACCCCGCTATTCGAATTTTTTTTAAGACCTACTAAAGTCTTCACATCTCGGTCTAAGTTGTTTCCAAATAAGTGCAATACATCATCAAAATATTCATATTTATATAGAAGCGAATAAGAGGTTAAGATATACTATATAGTAAAATTACACAAGAAATATTTTCGTATAGCAAACTGTCGCTTTGACCGACACATCCAGAAACTCTCAAATTTGGAAGGTCGTTTTTAGAGTTATTTTTCGTGAACGTTTGGTAATTTAAATTTTATTTATTTCTTATAAATTTGCACCGCACAACTTAGAAATACAAGAAAACTCAGGTACAATTGTTTTCCTCACAGCTTTGCAGAATGTTGGCTAAAAATATTAAGCATGTAATATTCGCTCCATTTCTATTTTGTAATAGTGATACTTTCCTTAGAAATAATTTATGCTTTACCTCTTCCAGTCAAAATTTTACACTTGTATGTATTATATATTCTGTCACCAGATAACAAAAAAAAAAAAACGTGAAAACATGGAATAGCTCAGCAAGTTAAATTATTTACAAAGCTTTACATCTACCAAGCCTTTTTTTTCACTTTTATCTCACTCTCTTTCCGCTCTGCTTTAACCGCCGCTGTCAAGGCGGTGCGGCCTTCTATGCCATAAGCCGCAAACTTTAACCGCTTAAAAAGTTGGCAATAGTGTCAAAAAGTTGTTTTTAGAACGACACTTTGCAGTGTTTGGGAAAAAGAGAATAACTTGAAAAAATAGCAACAAAATTTAACAGAAAAAACAAAAAATATAACAAGCCACACATAAATCGCACATACTCGCACTAGAAACTAACAAACCAAGATGAGAGAATAAGGGTTGCATAACTCAAATGTGGAGTGTAGGAAAAATAGAAGAGCAAAGTAGAACATTAAATGCGAGTGCAAGTGTCAAGTGGTAAGCAGAAAGTGAAGCAAGCGATAGGTACACACATACAGCACAATTTCAGTGTATGTGTGTGTGTGTGTGCGGGTCATGCGTGTTTTTGTATGCAAGGCTGACATTTCATAAAGCGCGTGATGTCATAAAACCTTTGCGCTTTCAAAGTTACTCTCAGCGACTTAAGAAGTTTATGGAAAATTTTCTGCTCAAAGTAAAAACCAAAAATATTTTGTACATATATGCGCTATGTATGTATGCACGTGTATAGTATATGTATTTATATTTATAATTCCTCTTATAGAAAAGTTTCGAGTTTCTAAATTTCTTTTGGAATTAGAAGAATATTCAGCGCTTTACTTTTCAAAATACAGCTTATTTCCACAGGCAAAAATATATTTGCTGAACATTCAGATTTCTGTGAGCTGAAGAGCTGCGAGAATATTTCTATAAATGGTATTTTTATGAGAAATGAGAACTTTCGTAAAATGTATCCCATAGGTGACCTGATGTGGTAACGGCATACTAAAAATCTGCAATAAGCAGTCAAAAGAAAATATAGCTTAGGTTAGGCCAAGTTGATCTGGTAGTTCCCGCACGGCAACGTACTTCGCTGGCGTAAGTGAAATGTGACCCAAAGTGGCACACTAAAGCAGGGCAGCTGAGAAGAATATGGAAGGTAACTTCCGCCAAATCATCCTCCAAATAACAACCGCGTAAAAGAGGTTCAGAAGTTGTGTTAAGTCTAGCCGAAAGAATTCCTACGAGGTTTGAGAATTATCGCTTGTTAAGCGCACGAAGTTCTCTTTAACTCCCACAGTCCACCACCGGCCGAAAAGTCCTCACACTTCTGCAAGCCGTGGTATTTTTTTAGCGCTAACTAACCCGACAAAGAATGGTCAAATGAGCCTCCAGCCTTTTCGTGTTTGCTCGTGGTTTCCTGTCGTGTTGCTATGGCCTGGCACCGAAATCAGTCTGATAAAAAAAATATTCAGAAAAGTCAGGTATTCTCCGACTAGTTTCGACTTACCCATAAAGGTTCCTAAGCCCTCGGCTCACGCCTGGCTATCAGAACAAATGTTGGCCTGTTTGAAAGGTATTAGACTGGTGAGTAGATAATCGTTCAGCTTTGTCCCGTCCGTAAAGAAGTTCACCGGTCCCCGGCGCCAGGGACTACCGCTCTACCGCTCCATCCTTCGTGAAATGTGAGTGGAAAGAATCATATGGAGCCAGAATCGACAAGGAGCAATCCGAGATTTTAGAACAAAATTGAACATTGCTAGAGTTTAGAGTATCCGCAGAGTGGAGGTGGTCCGCAGTCGCCCACTAATTCGTATACGATCGTTGCATCCGCTCTAGCTGCTTAACTTTCGATTTCTTCAAGAGTGAATTCCACCAGACCCATACAACAACTACATAAAAAAATAAAAAAAAAAAGAACCCAACTGATACTTTTTTCGCTCTTTCCTAATATTTGCGCCACTAACAAGCACTCTGTATTTCCTAGTGTATAAGACGATCTCCGCCCTGCTAGGGTTAAAGTCAAGCCTACTCTCCATGTACTATTTCACGACGAAGTTTAGTTATCCGTACAGGAGGTCAAATAGGGTATTCAGAAACTTTCCCCTGTCAATAAATGTCACATGGTCTATACATAACCTAACCCTACAGCCTGTCGTTTCCAACTCTCTTAGAATATCGTTGGTAACAACGCAGGGAAAATGTGAACTAACTCCATCTTGTAGAGTGCCCTTGCTTACACTCCGTTGATTGGAAGCAATGCCCCACTCTGCGACGACAGTCGCTCGGGATCAACCCTAAGCTCATTCAGGGGTCTGCTTATTGCCTCAGGCAGAACGTTATTTAAGCCCCGCTCGATATTCAGTAAGACACCAATTTCAAGGAGCTTGTGTTCACGAGACCTCTCATATAGCACTGCCACACAGAGTGCAGGGATGATTTCGCGACATTCGCTTACGGAGAATTCTGGGAAACAAGGACAATCCGGTTAGTCTGAAGTTCTTGGGAAGTACCTGAGAGCTCGTACTCAACTTGAGCGAAGATATTGCTCCCATAGCTCTCAAAATCCTAGGAATAAATCTATTACCGGTGGAGTTCGCTTAGACAGACGCCTGTACGAAAAATTTCTATTTTCCATTAGATAACAAAAGGCAATTCTATATTTTGGCTATGCTAGCAGTTCTTTTTTTCTACATTTAATACAAGTCGTGTAAGACAAAATTTTTCAAGATTTTCTTGCAAATTTGAAACTTCGAAAATTCAATATTTGGTTTTATTATAAACTCGGTGCACTATTTCAAAATAATCATAACTTGAGTTAAGCTATTTTGTTAGAAATTATCTAATTAACAAAACTTAAGAGTTTGTTTGAAAAAATTCTGGGTATTTCTTGTAGAGCGTATGGCACTTCTACACACACACATATATATGTGGCATTTATCAATTTGAAAAGATCTATGTTTTTATTTTCTTTTTTTTTTTGTTTTTCTATTTTTCCTTGCACTATGTTATTTATGACAGCACTATAGCAAAAGCAAATGCAAATTTGGCAACGCAAAAGAAAAAACAACAAAAAGAAAATAAAATACCGACAAATAAAGAAAATGGGAAAAGCAAAGTTTGAAAAAAGTTAAAACAGATTAAAAAATCAAGTTTTTTTTTCAAAGTTCATCTGCTTAAAAGGGACAGTCTGCCATGGCCGAGGCTGCATGTGCAT
The DNA here is from genome assembly GCA_951828415.1 of Anomoia purmunda. Classification (NCBI taxonomy): domain Eukaryota; kingdom Metazoa; phylum Arthropoda; class Insecta; order Diptera; family Tephritidae; genus Anomoia; species Anomoia purmunda. The sequence goes on from OX639997.1 coordinate 36,572,111, forward strand.
CCTAGCTCGAAGAGTGACTATCAAAAATGCACAAAGGAGGTGACTTGATTTATACTCTGGGGTCTAGTGTTACTCTACTTTACTTCTTTTTAACACATCATTGTTTACTGTTATTGCAGTATTTTGCACTTGTTTTTTTTCTTTTTTTACATTGCCATGGTGTGACCGAATGTGACAGGGAAAATAATGAAAAATTCCATATGACTTCTTTCACCGATTTATCAAGAGATGGAACAAAGTGTAGATTTTGTGATAATCAAAAAGTGCAGGAAAAGTGTAGAAACAAGAAAATCTAACGATGTTGTTTTATATGCTTGCAAATACAAGAGAATTTTAATTAGAACCAGCAGTTTTCTGTATGAACGCAAAAATAGGCAACATAGCCATATCATTTCATTTCTAAATGAAAGCAGAAACAAAAATATTATATGGTTATATACAAAAATTTTATCAAACTGATATCAAGTCGGAATAAATGGAATGTGGGTCGAAAGACTATCAGTTGTTAACATTCTCTGCAAGTGATTTGAAAACAATAGGACTAGAGACATTTCTGTGTACGGCAATTGAAAATCTTTCACTGTAGTTTTCTCGAATTCTTGCAGAAAAAATTTATAATTTCCAGTTGGCAAATTCATTTTCCATAAAAAAGTCAACTGAAATTTCTTTAAGAAAGCGATATCTGCGACTAAAAAGTAAATAATCTTCAATGATCTTTCATGCGTTTAGTGCACTGTTTTATTAAAAATAATGTGAACGCCAGGTTCTATCAGAACATCAAATCAAGCAAATATAGTCTAAGAAACTATTTTGCTTACACAACGCCCATTTTTCCCGCAAGGTTAAGATTTAAAATTGAAATCGCAAAAAAATTATTGCATGATTTAAATCGTAAGGCATATGCTACCTAAAATTTTTGTTAACATTGGATACTTATATTTTAGATTTCAACCGAATCGGACCATAAATACACGCTTTACAAATATACCGACCACTGCGACATCTGGCGACCAAATTTTTACATGGCATTGCATTGCAATCGAGATCTTAGCTATATGAAAATTTGTAAGTATCTAGCATAAATTCGATCGCCATATTTGCACCAGGAAGGCAGTATCGAAAGCGATTAAAGTAAAAAAAAAATATTATAATAATAAAATTTGGATATTTTTCTCCCAAAAATTTGAAAAGCGATAATTTCTGCATCGTATGATAAAAACTTCTGAAAACAAGCTTGAAATATGTCGCTGGTCTGGCTTTACGATGGCGATGAGAAAAGATACGCGAGCCAAAAGATAAACTTTTTGTCTAGTCTGCAATAGAGATAGAGAGATAGTTATAGGATTAATAGAAGGTCGTAGTCGTTAGTAGGAAGTAGTGATAGAAATAATTGTGGTAGTAGTAGAAACAATAGCAGTTAGTAGTAGTTAGTAGTAGCAAAAGTAAAAATTGCAGTAGTGGATTCTAACAGTAGCAGTAGCAGTTAAATATTAGTAACTTAAGTAGCATTAGAAAAAAGTAGTAGTAGATATTAATAAAAAAAAGTAGTAGAAATTAGTAAAAATAGTAGTAGTAATAAGAAGTATGATTAGTAAAAGCAGCAGTAGTAAAAGCAGCAGTAGTAATTAGCAGTAACGTAAATAAAAATAGTAGTAGTAACTAATATCATTATTTAAAAATATTAGTAGAAATTAGTAAAAAAAAAAAATAGTAGTAGAATTAGTAGTAGCATTAGTAAAAGTAGCAGTAGTAACTAGTAGTATTATTAGTGAAAATAGTAGTGGTTATGGGAAGTAGTAGTCGTAGAGATAGTAGTAGTTGTAATTACAGTGGTACTAATAAATAGAGGTAGGGAACCAGTCCCGAAGTACTGAAAGGTCCAGAAATGGTCCCGAAATGTCTAGTCCGAAAATAATCCTGAACAAGGGCTGAATCTTATAGCATTATTTATTTTACTTAACATGATATCTAATTTATGGTTTCAGCACGTCAACGTGTAGTAGACATATTTGCGAACACTGTGCAAAAAACTCTCCAAAAGGTTGGCTTGTTGTTTCTACAATTGATATTTTTTATACCATATATTTTACTTCTATAAAAATATATTTTTGATTGTAAAAAAATTCACCTTTTAAGGATTGGATTAATTTTTTTTTTATTTTTTTTTTATAAGTTCTCGTTATGGTGTAAAATAAATGATTGTGAAATAATGTGCACATTTTTTTTTATCTTAAAAGAAAATCAAGAATCTCGTTTTTATTTTAGTATAAGTGCAGCTAGTTTTCAAAGAATAAAAGTTTCCAAAAATTTATTTAAATCTTGTTTACTAAAAGTAGATGAGATAGAATTAGCCACCATAGTTCAAGGTTTAGATTGATTTATCAATTTTTAAAGTTCAAACTTTGCATAGTTAGGAATAAAATCTCGCACAATACGAGCTACGGAACAAACATCGTTAGTGCATATAAACGAGAATATTAGTTTTTGATTGAACTTGATGGGAGATTGATTCATAAAAATTTCTTGATATTCACTTTAGTAACCATTTTTCATCAGTCCCCACTATATTCTCAACTGACATCTCTTAGCAGTTTTTTATAGTTCGTGGCAAAGTGACATTTTTTTTTTACTTTTGTTTTACTTTAAATAATCGATCAATTGAACGATTTTCCGCTCATCTCACCGACAACAACAAAAACAATTCAACAAAAGTTGCATGCCACTCACATTCATTGTGAACCGGATACATTCACGGCTAGTGCCAGGGGAAGTCCATATTGATGAACGAAACAAACGCGTACCGACAAATTTGTATGTTTGATTGTCTGCATATTTTACGCACACATATGTATATCTACCCGGTTATGGTATATCAATAAATTGTCTGTAGCATAGCAGCATATGCGCACATTTACTATGCCATGGCCCATGGTAAATTATTAAATGTAATTTGTCAATAAAATTATGGCGTGAAAATGTCACGTCAGGAAGTTAATAACATCATTGATGTTCACGCTGCAGTTTTTGTACCAATAGATATTTGTTCATATACCCGAATGCAGCTACACAAGCGCCTATTTATTTACATCGTTTTTTTCTATATTGTATATGGGAAATTATTATTCCAAGTACGGTTGTTTTCGCTCTGCGCTTTGGGATGTTCTGGGATTTTGAAAAAATTAAAATGAAATAGACAAGTGCTCGAATGCGGGGGAGCATCGAATATGGGCACGCGTAATAAATTCAAATTAAATTTAAATACAAAATAAAATACTGCATAACCATTGTTTATAAGTCACCGGTTTGAGTAATTTTTAAATTCTTTTCAAACTATTTGAGCTAAAAAATTAGCCCTTGCACGTTAAAAACAAAAATTGTTACTGAAGATGCCAGGTATGATCAATAAATTATGGTTTTAGATTGTTCGAAAGTTAAGAAAAGCTATAGATTTTAATAATATACTATACTATTAAGAAAGCGAGCTAAGGCAAGACTGAGGAACCCGATTTGAGTAGAGAAACCCCCCCAAAAGTTAAGAACAGTGTTTGTGGAAATTATTTTCGGGAGAAAAATAAAAACGCTCGTACAAATTTAAAGGGAAAAATCGGGTTCAGGATTATGGAATTAGAGGAATAGTTATTGCCGAAAATATACAGCAATTTTTTCGAAAGCAATTTTCTCCAAAAAAAAAAAAAATTATAAAAAAACATAATGGACTTTATATGACCGTCGCGCCTCTTTTGTAAGAAGTGCAGCAAGCTTTAACGATCCTGCTGTTCGTTATAGATGCTAACCATCTCAATTTAGTGTTTTTTCGCAAACTTCGAATACTACTCTTTACTGTGTGGGGGAAAAAAAACAAAAAGTAACCACAGTTTTTTTTCAGTTGTTTCCAAATCTCCTTGTCTACTACAAAATTACTACTCACATTTTCGAATGACTTACTTAGTTTAAATTTATATTAATTTTAAAAAATTTTTTTTACTCGCTCTCTCCGTTGGCTATTTGGTACAAGCCATGGGATCGACTTTATGATAACTTTCCGATGTTTTTTTTTTTTTATTATTTTGCATGATTTTCCTGTTAAATTGTTTCATAAATTAAAAGAAAAACTTAGTTATGTAACAAAACCAACAAAAAAAAAATTTCAAGTTTCGTAGAAAATTTCAACAAAGTTTTCAGAAAACTCCTAGCTATGCAGTTCTATAGCTCATTTAGTTTTAATATGTAAATCTGAAGGTGCGAAAAAGCTCAGTAGATTTTAGGCATTTTATTGAAGTTTTGCTCATAGAAATTTTTTCAATAAGCGCGTGCAGTTTGTATGACAGTAGAAAAACATATTAGAAATCTACGAGAATTTATTTAAAATTCGTGCGTTATACTTTTGTATTCCTATAGAGAAACACACAAAACTCATATAAAAATACGGTCAACTAATGAAAAAATAAATTTTCTTCTATCAAAATTTCTTAAACCAGTTTTCAGCTCACATGAAAAAAATGCTCGAATAATTATTTCTTCAAGAAAATTTACAACAATGACAAAATCATTTTTCAAGCAACATACAAAACTGCATACCCATAATCAAATAAAAAAGTTTTACATTTTCATGAAAATTTGTTGAATTTTTTTATACATTTTTATATGCTTTCATTTATGTGCCTGGTTACATTTGGTTACATAATTATTTATGCTTTTATAAAAAAATCAACGTAGAAATTTATCATGGAAAAAAAAATCACCATGTGGTCAATTATTTGAGTCACTGTAGCTGACAATGTAAATTTAATTAACTTGTTGTCACAGGAGTAGATGTTCCTAAAAATAGCATATTATATAAGGATCGATTCGGCTGAAACTCAAGACCTATGTTATTTGCTTAAAAATTAAAAATTGTGCAATTTGCACGCTAGGTGGCGCAGTAGTCGATTTATTCGTAAAAACCTCATTTATGATCCTATTTGATTGAAAGTCAAACCCACATACTATATAGTTATATTAAAAGTAATAGGTGTGCAAAAAAATTACGCGTAGGTAAATCTTTGTATAATCTTTGTGAAAAAATTTCAATTTTATTCCCAGAGCCGCATGCTATCTTGGATTGTATACAGGAGTCAAAGAACAAAGCAAGCGTATACTTAGTTAGCTTCAATCGTCCAACTAAATAATCGCTATCGTCACAATCATCTCTGACTTGAAGCACTTTTTTTAAAAAACCATCATTATGTGGAGCATTAATGGTTATTACAGTTTAATGCGCTACTTTATTCCTAATTTAGTTAATGTGACTAAATATACTACTTTACGAGCATAAATCTTAGGTTGCAACCACTATTCCTAACCACTTTCGCGCTCAACAAGAAAAAATCACAAATGTATGCTACTTATTTTGGGAAAACGCTAACTGGTCATGCTTTGTTTAAGTTTTTAACGCACCCGTCGCATGAAAGGGCTATATCAAGTCGAAGGGATGTCTTAGCAACATTGCTAAGAGAAAAAATTAAAAGTACAAAATTTAAAAAAAAAAAATTAATGGCGAAATAAGTAAAAAAAAAGGTTAAAAGTGTGCTGTAAAAAGTTTATTGTTGTACAAAAGCTGCTTAAAGCTCATAAACAATTTGGTAGTATGGCTAGGCTTGTATAATGCCCGTTTGCGCCTATAAGCACACTACACAAATGCACAAACAAGCAGCATATGGCGGCACGTACCTACTGCCATAAAGAAGTTATTATTTTTTATATATGTATTTGTTTTTTTTTTGGGCTGTTTTTAAATGCCTTTTCGTTGCCACGTCACACCTCCATTTTGCCGCCACGCTGCTAAACCCAAAATGATAACCTAATTAAGTTGAAACACCTTTAGGGCATTATTTTTGTCCCAGCACGCACTCCTTAGCAATAGCTTGTGTTTTTTTTTTTATATTTCCCTCATTTTTTGTTATAAACACTCTGTTTGTTCGGTTGTACTACTTCAACACGCATCCCGTCCATCCCGCCCAAACCTTCTTAAAATTGACTGTTCTTGCTTCGTTTTGGTTTTTAGTTTTTTTTTATTATCGGCGTTTGCAGTTGTACAACCTCCCTCTTGTCTTTTTTTATATTTTTCACTTTACCTTTCCTGCTTTTCCTTTCCTACTTGTTTTTACTTTCCTTCATAAACCATCGCTCGTTAGCGCCATTACCGCGTCGCTGTTGCTTTAATTTACAAGCGAATTACAAGCGAATGGCGACCATTTCATACGGCTTACCGAATTTGACATTTGCGAGTGACACCATTGAGTAAGCGCACAACTTCATGTGGACTTTTGTCACTTTTGTTGTTGAAATTTTATTTCTCTCATGCGCAGCCTGTCATTGTGAGCCCGCGACCGTTCGACCAGCCTATGGCGGCAAGTGGATTTACTTGGAAAGTGGATTTACCTGGCAAGTGGATTACAGATATACACACATATATGTACAGTGCTTATATGTGTATAAAATATTAAGATATTTTACGGGTCGTAGGAAAGAAAGGTGAAAGTGTAATTTTGCTACATAAATCATAAAATATGTCGACCCTTCCAATAATAAAATAAAATCCAAATTTAAACGTAATTACCTGCATCAAAAACAAACAAAAATGTGTCGGCATGTTTGAAATTTTATTTATTTATTTTATTTACACAAATTCTCCTTCTATTTGAAATTATATCAATTATATTTTCAAGAAAATCACTAAACAGATCTTTCCTCTTACGGTTAATTTCTCATTACCATTTTACATTCCACAAGCTCGTCCTAAAGATTGTTAGGGTTGCCTAATTAAGTCAGGTTAGTCTGACGCCGCTGCCCCTAGAAGCCCACTTACACCATTTGTGGTACATTGTGTTACCATTCGGAAAATAAAGGCCCAGAAACTTGAGTCTTTGTCTCGCGAAAGCAGTACAATTGAGTAAAAAACTCCTCCTCCTCTAAGCAGCTACCGCAAGGGGGTTAGTACTGAAATTGAGAGCGCACTACAGGAATTCCCATTGACTGGTGAGATCTGTGATCTGGGCAATCGTAGAAACTCCCTGACTTCCTTCGGCCCACTTTTAGCCAAAACGACGTAGCTGCCCAGCGCTTACCATGCTGATCGTCCAAAAGCAGCCGACCACCACCTGTCGGAGGAATTCCGAAAAGGTTCTCGCTTAGACGAAGGAATATTTCGAAGCTTTCGTAAGTGGAGTTAGTCAATCCATAACTATCTTTTTGCACATGTTTTATAAAATCAGATTACACTAAATGAATGTTTACCATGTAATTTCTATTTCAAATTTACGATAACCATATTATTTTAATTTGTAAAGCGCGCTAATCCTGTTGACAAGGAATTGAAAAATTATATTGTGTATAATCGATTAACAGGTTTTTTATTGAGCGGACTTATGCACCTCTAGCTGGAGCAAATCATCAGTTGATTGTCTGTACTGCTTTTCCCAAAGTCCCATAGTATTATATGACATTTGTTGAGATCTCAAAAAGTCACAAAAAATTCCCCAAATTGAAGAGACTTGAGATGACACTGAAATACAGAATAGGGCCACAAGCCACTGCTGAGCTAAAATATATCAGCAAGAGTCCAAAATTATCAAAATATTAGGTCTAATAAAAAGAAATGGAATATTTTTCCAATAGATGGCTTTAGTAACCTGTAGCTATAAGTGCGATCGGATTACACTATATGACATCAGAAAGACAAGATATCGTAGTATGAAAAAGCTTCTCAGATAGTCTTGTGATTGCTTGACGTAGTATTGTTTTGAGCACGCTTAAAAGATATACACCAACAAAGAGAAAATACGCAATGTTTTACAGTTTCCCTTCAATAAAGGCGAAAATGTAAATATTGTTTATGATCCTGATACCGGAACAGCCAATCACGCGCAATTTTGGTTTCGTCGATGCACCACGCTCTGGAAGGCCAATTGTCGAAAATATCGATAAAATAATTGAAATTGTTAGGTCTGACCGTCATATAATCACTGTTACGATTTCCCTGGGCCTAAGCATTGCACAAAAAACCATTTGGAACTATTTAAAAAAGGCTGGATGCAAAAAAAAAAAGCTCGCTGTATGGGCACCACGCGAGTTAACGCCATAAAACCTCCTGCACCGAATTTCAATCTGCGAGTCGCTGCTGAATGCAAAAAAATGGATCCATTGCTGAAGCGTATGATTACTGGTGATGAAAAGTGGGTCTCTTATGCAACGTCAAGCGAAGGTGGTGGTGGTCGAATCGCGGTGAGCCGACGCAAACGTTGGCCAAGCCAGATTTGATGGTCAGCAAGGTTTTGCTATTCGGTTGGTGGGATTGGCAGGGAATCATCCAATATGAGCTGCTCTCCTACGGCCAAAGTCTCAATTTGGACCTGTACTGTTAGCAATTGGCCAATAGGATAGGAATTGTGTTCCATTAGGACAACGCCAGGCCAATTGGGACCTACAATTTAATGCAAAAAAAACAATGGACTTATTTTTAATAGACCTAATAATATTATTTGTGCTCTTTTTAACGATTCATATTAATGTCTAAATTTAAGTATGCACATAGTTTAACGAAAAAAGATATTTACCTAAAGGAACATTCGCTAATATGCATACAAAAATATATGTGCGTGCGTATACAGTTTTGCGGCACATAAAAGAACTTTTCATGTTTTCACACATTCACACAAGCGGCAGCGGTTTTTTCGTTTTTGAATTCATTCAAAGAACCAGGGCGCGTCCTTACCGACCTCTCTTAAACCCGCTCGCACCCCTTAGCCCTACTTCCAACTTTGCTTTGTGCATTTTTCTGCAGTTGCAGTGGCGGCTTCTGTTGCTTACGAAGCGCGCAAAAAAAATAAGAATGAAGTTGTGTGGAGTGGAAAATGAAGTATGAAAATTTAAAGCTAGTCAAACTGCAAGGAATCCGCCTTTTGCAGTGAAGGAAAGTCAATTTACTTAGATCTCCTTGTAATGCGTTGGCGTCATTGTCGCCGGCTTTGCTGTTGCCTGAGTGGCAATAAAATTTGCAGCGCGTGCCCCAAATAATACGCGCGAAGTGCTGTAAAACTGATCCACATGGAAACGCTAAAGGAGATGCAGTCGTGTAGTATAAAAAAAAAATCGTAGTAAAGCAGACTAGTAGTTGGTGAGAGAAAAAAGTGTCAAAGTCTGCATGCGAAAGGCAAAGGGCAAACGAAATGGCTAGCCAAAAATACAAAAAAAAAAAAACAAAACCAAAAACAGAAAATAGTTAAAACACAATAAAGGCAATAATAAATGAAGAAATAAAAAAGGCAAAAACAAAAAAGAAACGACAACAAATTGCTGCATGACAGCGTAAAAAAAAAACAAAAACAAAGTGTAAACAACCAACGAAAATCTGCATAGTGTGTTCAAAGCATGTTTCGCTATTTTCCCTTTGCGCGCGTGCGAAACATCCAAAAAAAAATAGCAAACGAGAATCACAAACAATGTTACGTAACACTTCAGTTTACAAGCCATAAAGTACACGAGTGCGGATGAGCAGACCAAAAGGAAGCAAAGCAGAAGGTAAAATGAAATTTAAAAAAAATACGCCAACCAAAACTTCAACTGTGCATACATCCGACCGGCGGTCCGGTCCAGCAGTCCATGCATTCAGTTGTGCTGCCATTTTTTTCTTTTTTTTTTCATTTCTCGCTTTAAAACAAGATGGCGTAAAAAAGTCACAAAAGTCAATGAGTCGCAATTCATCAGGCAAAACAAACAGCGTTCACGAGAATGGAATGGCAGCCAGTGGAGAGTGCGATAAATTGGTGTAACTATTTCTGTATGGCTGTATATGTGCTACGCCAATTGGCGGCAACGCGTGTGAGGCATGTGCAAACATATCCACACACACACACACACGCACATATGTGGATATGTAAATGTATACGTGCCCGCAGCTTACAATGGCGTCCAGCCGAAACTTACACCTTTGAAAAATATTTTGGTAAATAAAGCAAAAAAACAAAAAAAAAACATTAATGAAACAGCTGTGTTGTTTTGTATTGTTGCTATTGGTGGTACAATGTTGCAAATTTGTTGGTGCATGAAACTCGAGTAATGGGAAATGAAAAATGTGCTTAAAGTTTGCAAGCGTCAATGCAAATAAGTTTATGTTTGTAAGTGGCGAGTGGATGGTTTGGTTTGATATTGTTTGTAAGATCAATTACCTACTGCCATGAAACAAAGTGTTCGGAATTTCAAGGCAACATTGCTAATGGTAAAATAGATTTGCTGCTGCACTTTTCCCGAACTTTTATAGCACACTCTAAGAGTGCGTTTAATTTTTCGTCACTCAGATTAAAGAGTTGCTGGTAGCAAAAATTCAGTAGACGTTTATTTGTGCTCGTAAAACTTGAAAATGGAGAACGGCCGAACATCGGCTTTTAGTGCCGAAGCTAACGGTATCGTATTGAGCCGGAACATTTTCAAGATGCGAAATAATAAATCATTTTTATTTTTTATTAAAAACAAATGCTCATAAGTTTAAGCCTTATCAATCTCAGTTCATAAAACAAATATATTAATGTTATTGTGAAAATAACCATAAAGAACTTAAACTGCCTAGCGAAACCGGTAATTTTTTTAAAATATTAGCAAAGACTTTCATTAGGAATTTTTTCGCCTAGTTTATATAACAGTAAAGGGTGGTTAAATTTTAAGGGCCGATGTTGATTTTGAATAAAACACAAATTATTTTGGGAATTATTGTAATTTCTTTTTATTATGATAATATGGTGTGATTCAATTATGTATGGAACAAAATATCGGCCAAATATACCCCGCGACCTTGGACAAGAAATGGCAACAGTGGATGATCAATTTTCGAAGAAAATCATCTTCAGTGATGAGGCACATTTTCACCTCAGTGGATTCGTCAATAAGCAGAATTGCCGCATTTGGGCGAATGATAATCGAAGAATGATTATCGAAAAACCAATGCACCCACAAAGAGTGACTGTTTGGTGCGGTTTATGGGCTGACGGCATCATCGGGCCGTATTTTTTCCAAAATGAGGCCGGTCAGGCAGTTACTGTGAATGGTGTTCGCTATCGTGAGATGATAACGAACCTTTTATGGCCCGAATTGGAACATATGGATGTGGACGATATGTGGTTTCAACACCATATTATCATACTAAAAAGAAATTACAATAATTTCCAAAATAATTTGTGTTTTATTCAAAATCAACATCAGCCCTTAAAATTTAACCACCCTTCAGTAAGTGACAAGCTCTAGCTCATACTATAAAATAACAATGTTAATTAATACCTCTGATTCCGTGCTTTTCCGGTAAAATCATGAAAAAACTTCAAACAGCAAAATTATTCTCTAGAGTGAGACTAAAAAAGAGACTAACAATAAAAAAGTTCGGAAACACCAAATTACATTTTTCCTGCAAAAACATCAAACAGTTTCTTTGAAATCAAAAATAAATTTAATTTCGTTCAAATGCTGCAAAATGATTAAAATTTACATTACTATTTTTGTTATAAACTTGACGATGAAAAAATGTTTCTTTACTTTTGTAATCATTTGACACTTTTCATGATTTTACTCGCAGAAAAAGTTCGGGAAAACCTAGCAACTTAATATTCTCTACGCAACTCTTCAAAAATCGCTCTCATTCTCAGGATTTTGATGTACGGGAAAATGTTTCCTGTAAATTTGCGTAAGTTGGGGAAACTTCCTGTAAGTTCATGGAGTACAGGATCGGAGCTAATGTTTCAATATTTATATACACTTTATAAAAACTCAACAAATTTTCATAACATTTTTTTAATTTTTTAGAAATGTGTTAGGCATTTTATTGGTACGCAGTTTAATTAATTTTATAACAAAACTTTCCAACTTCATACAAAATTTTTGAAAAAAAAAATTTTCAGCAAAATTTTTTTAAAATTTAAGAGAGTTTCTTGGGAGAAAATGCAGAATTTTGCCGTCATATAAAATAACTACAAATCAATGGGAATTTTTATGAAAAAAATTCGCAAGTCCAAAATTTTTAAAAAATTATAAACAATTCAAGTAAACTTTTATCCACTCCGAAATTGCGCCTTATTATACTAAATTTAAATAAACTATAAAACTTCTTCCTCGGAAAATTTGTTTTAATTTTGTTGACATGTTTATTTTATTTTTTTATTTTGCATAATGTTTTAAAGTTGCGTTATAAAATTAAGAAAAAGATGTATCATGGAAAAACTGGCTAATATTGCAAAAAAAATTACCATTCGACCAGTTTTGCACACCACTGCATATTTTTATTGCTCGAAATTTAATAATTTTTTTTATTGTTATCTAAAATTAATAGCTTATCGGTACTTTTACCTTGCAACCATTTCCGTATATCGAAATGAAGTTGACCTGCAGCAGTGAAAAATTACTCACTAGACACTTCCGGTAGAGGAGCAGACAGATATTTTAAAGCTTGTTTTTTTCTTTAAAAAATGTGGGATTTGATACCAGTATTCAAAAATTTTACAGTATAAGAAAAGTTTTACCAAAAGTTGCTTTGACTTGTTTTCGAAGTGAAAGTACTCGTACTAGTATAAAATGTTTGTACTTTTTTGACAGTAGCCGAACCCAAAACGAATCAAATTCTGGTGGCCGAACTGGGTTCGGCGTCCTTTTCATTTTATTATATAACAAACACTATACGAATCAGCGTTTCAAACTTTGCAAATAAAATAGGGAAAATTCAAAAAATGTTTACAACAACAACAATAACTCTTGGTATGCAAATTTATAACCCATGAAATTAACATACAATAATCTGTCCCTTGTTTTTGGTATTTTTTTTTTTTGTGAAATATTATAAAATAAAATTTCGGACTACTTCATTCTAAAAATCCATTTAAGTACCACCAAAAATCTAAACTCCTGCTTTTGCGCAAAATATCAAGCTTTTCGCTTTGTGCTATGTTGATTGGAATGCAACACAGAATGGAAATACATACATTTTCCAATCATAAACATTTTCGCTTTTTATAATACCTGTAATATACCTACATAATTAACTTTTGTTTTCTTTTCTTTGCAGGTAAAAAAAATGTTCACATACTGATTTGGATTGGGTAGTAAGTATTTATAAAAATACTATTAAAATTCAAGATTTTATGAATATACTTGGTATCTCCGGTGATGTTGCTTTTCTTAGTATATTAAAGGAAATATTACCAATTAATTTAAATTCATAATAATTTAGATCTTTTCAATCGAATGCCGAAAGACGAGCCTTATCAAAAAGTTTGGTTTGGATGCGAATCAGTTTCAAGATTTTGCCAATTTCGGTAGCAGATTGAAAAATTACGGAATGCGGTTCTTTGTCGGAAGAGAGCAATAGCAAAAGCTTGCAACTAGCTCAAGCTCAGCTGTTCATTTCATTTTTGGACTCCTTTTAGTATTATACTTAGCTCCAGAAATGCTGTGATTAAAGATAAAAATATTTGTGTCTTTTGGGATCACATTTGCGTTTATCTTGTTTTGTGTTTGCTGTTAGCATCCTGCGTTTTAGTCTTTATTGAATTAAAGTTTTTGATTCTGATAACAAAAAATATAGTAAAAACAGAACATATGAAAAGTGAGCAATGAAGCTAAAGTATCTTTGCTGGCCCATTTTCTCTCATCCCCTTGACATACATTCAAAAAACACCCCAACTCCGAATCTAAGCAAAAATATTTTCTTTATTTTCAACTTCATTTTTTTCAATTTCAATATTACTTTCGATAGCGCAATGGTGGTCAAAAAAGGATCAGAAAAACATGCAAAAATTAAATCTGTTTTATCCAAAAGTAATAAATATTTATTTAGGGCCAGTGCACTCCCTTTTTTGTTTTCTTTGAATAGCTTTTTTTCTTCAATCCAAGGAGGTAAGACTGCCTTTACAGGTTGAGAATAGTCAGATAGAAAATATACCTTAATAAAGGCTCTCAATGAAAGTTTTTTATCGATCGCAGAAAAGTGCAAATTAACTTTATCCAAATTTGCTCCACCAAGGCACATAAAAATAGGGAATTTGTTGAATTCTAAAAGCCAAATAGAAGTTAACACTTGACTAACGTAAACCAAAAAATATTAATACAAGTTTCGAAGAGTTTTCGAATTTTTTTAAGGTCACCTAAAAGTTTCAAGTCGCGACCTAAGTTGTTTTCATAGACTAAAAAACAGTTAAACTTTATAACTGTGCGAAATAAACTGTTAATAAATATACAATAAAATTTCAAACAAAATTTAAAAAATTTTAAAATAATAAAAGTAATCTAAAAGTCAACAGAAAACTAACAAAAATGTGAGCTAGCTTTTCAAATTCACCATTTTCATTGCCACAGCGCTTTGAATGTGACTAAAATGCGAATATTAAACCAAACAAAAATATCTGATTTTGCACTCGATTTTTTTTTTTAATATTTTATATATGTATAATACATAGTAAAATATCCCATGTCATATATTTTTACTCGCCGTACGGCGTTCATTCAAGCTTTTCCGTCTCTTAAACTTTCACTTACCCCTAGCTCTCCGCGCCTACATTTCCAAATTCTTCTTCAATTCAACTCTGCAACTTTCTTTTCCCCCCCAACCTCTAAATTAATTACCTTCACGCTTTAACTTCTACTGCTCCATTTTTCCCGTGTCACATTCTTTTTAAGCTACGCAATGAATGCCACGCATTGGCCTATTTCTCGCATTTCTTTTTTGCCTCTCTGTCTTGCCCTCTCTCTTTCTCTCTACCTTTTGTGGATATTTATATAATTGGATAATTTTTTTTCTTTCCTATTTTTCGTCTCATCCTCTTTCCTCCCCCATTTCTACTATTTCCATGTTTTCTAATCTTATTCGCATTAAAGCAAATGTCAGTTGTGTTAATTAACAATTGTTTGGACAGCCCATTTCTAACATTTGCTTTTTTTTTTTGTTTTTTTAATGTATGTGTGCGTGTTTATGTATGTGTGTAGCAATGATTTTATTTCTTCTACCTCACAGCAGCCTGTTCCTTGCAGACCCTTTTTTTACCTATTTATTTACGTTTTTTTTTTTTGTTTTTTGTTGTGCGCTTATCCTGAGTGCTTTTGTGGCGCTCGTTACATAACCGCGGCGTGTTCTTCTCATTTATTTCCTTTTCCTCGATTGCGCTGGCTTACAATAGCTAATATCCGCTTTTAATTAAGAAACTTCCTTCATTTTATTTGCATCCAGTGATTGTTGTAAATGTAATTTTAATTTGTTTAAATTTTATTTTACTGCAATGGTTGTTGGTTTTTTTTTTATTTTTCATTTCGAAACTTTCACAAACTTCAAAATGTTTGTTTGATTGACTTTTGGGCAGCGCTTTCGGAAAATCCGTTGTTTTAGTGCTTTGACATCTACTTGTTGTTTATTATTGTAACTTGGAGTGTTGTTGTAAAGCTGAGTTCATATTACTATTACAATTGTTGATCCCTTTTTTTTTTTTGCTCCTCTTTCTGCTCCGCATTTCATTTTCTTACACGGGGTTACTTTTACAGTTTTTGTTGTTTTTTTTTTGTATCCCCTGTTTTTCTGTATGAAAAGGTAAGCTCCATGGGAATATTTTGTGCTAATGAGCTTTTGATTAGTTTATGTAGTCGTTTTGGGCTTTTGCGGATACTTTCGTTTATCATTCACTTTTTTGGGGTTAATTTTATTGAGTTAAGGTTTTGCGGTAACCCACATTTTATTAGTAGCAGTTTTAGTTTGGGTATACCCCTTTTTTAGTAGTTTACAAAAACTCTTTCTGTTGCGTATTTAAATCACGTACACCACAAGCAATCATTTTCAAAAGATAGCAAACATGATTAATTGTGGCTAGGTTTTTTTATGTTGAATTTGTGGTCTTTGTATTGTTCTCAAAATTTTTCTAGGGTTTCTGTAATTAATGAAAAAATCCTATATTTATAAATAGACGGTATATGTTTCAAACAGTTTACAGACTTTCTTCTGAAGCCTTTAAAAAACTACCTTAATTAAATCGAAAAATATTAGCATGAGACTCAAGGATGACTTGGATAATGCCGTTGGCATTTCCAAAGGCCCTGAGAATCCTTCATTTGAATTAAGCCACATTGAATGGGTAGGCCTTCTAGCAACAGAGTAGCTGATTTCCTTCTTTTAATTTTAAGAGAACACTGAACTGTCAACATTTCCGCCCTACGCTGGTGACTTGACAAAACTCCTCAATCTGACAGTTGTCAGGTTTACTGCGCCTAACACTATCAGCCCGATTCTGAATACAAATTCCTTGGGAGATTTTTCCCTTTTCTCTTTCCTCTTATTCTGAATAGAAATTCCTTAGGAAATTTTCCCTTTCCCCCATTCCTCTTATTCTGAATGATGTTCGAAAGTAGGAGATTTCCTGTTTGGGAAAAAAGTAGGTATTACGAATGTAAGCAAAAGGGGAATTGCGCTGCCATTTTAAAGGAATTTTTCCGCCAATTATTTTGAAGAGAACGCAGAGCACAGAATTCCGCGAGAATATTTAGAATCGGGCTGTATATCTAACTCAAATGCATTTTCGGTAATGATTTTTATTACAAAAATTTAAAACATATTAGTATTCTGATTTTTTTAATTTTATATGTACTCGTACACTGTGATAGAGCAATTTTTGTTAAAGGATATTATACTCTAATTATCTATAAACTCTAATTTGATTTTAAGGGACAAGGTTTCTTAAATTCCTATGCGACAACTGTTTATATCTTATAACGAAAATATTTTATTATTTTTTCCATTGCAAAATATGTGGCATATTTTTGCAGTTTTTGTTTCTTTTTTAGTCTAAATTACAATAGCCAAAAACGACGATTGCAGCACTCACCTTAAGCGTTCTTTAAAAAATATCGATTGCAACTGAGCAGCGTTTAATTTCCCTTTTACTTACGCGGCGGCTCGTTTCTTGTTTTCCTTTTCGTTACTATTTTTTTAGCCACTCATGTCCGTTAGCCACAGCGCAAAAGGCCAAACGGTAGGCACAGGGTTTTGCATTGAATAAAACAGCCTGGCAGCGATGCACGGCGACATGAGATAGTAGTATGAAAGAAGCAAAATAAAAAATGTACGATTGCCGCGAAACGAACGGGCTGCTACAGAGGTAGTGAAGATAGTTTTCCGTTTATTCCTCTACCAATTCCCTTTTCGCGGAATTCTACTCTGCGCTATACAAATTTTCTACGTTTCTATGCAAACGTGAAGATCGAAAAAAACGATTGCCTGTTTTTTTTTTTTTTTGTAATTTCACCTGAGCGAAATTGCAGAAACCTCTCAATGTTACCCCAGTCATATGTAGATTGTGTGTTGCACATGTGTGTATGTGTGTGTTTGGCTACAGGAAGTGCTTTTATAAAGATAAAAAAATGTCCTGTGTACATACACAAACATGTGAGCTTACACACATGCATGCAAAAAAAAAACAAAAACAAACAAAAAAAACTTGTGCAAATATTAGCAGAAGTATTTTTAGATGTTGTTGTCGTTGTAGTAGTTATTGGCTGACCGTATCGGCCAATTTTAAACCGCAAATGTTCGAATGCTTCGTTAACTCGGATGTATCGCACAAATGCCTGCACACACACACTCAAACACCCACTCATATATACCTGAATATATACCTTAATAAAAAAAAAATGGACTGTTTGCGCAACACCGGCTCCACTTGCTTCCCTGCACACTGCATTGCATCCGCTTTAACGGATATGCCGCTGCACATTTGCAACTGCACGCTTATGTCTATATGTATGTGTGTATGTATGCTATTAATGGCTATGTGTTTATTTGTAGCTATGAATTTCGTCCCTTGGCCGTACTCTCGCTAGCCGACGAATGAAAAATGTTGTACGTGTTTGTATGTAGCTAGCTAGTCGGGGTCGGGGTCATGTGTTGCCAAGCTATGTATGTGATGGCAAATTCGTTGTGATCTCGCCAATATTGTGTTAAACGGCGATATGTCTCCTGCACATAACTACAAACATAGCGAGTGAGTGAGATTGAGGTTTCAAATTGCCCAGTTCAAATGCTGACAAATAGGCAATATCGGCAATTTCGTTGCTTTCAGTGGTCACGGTAGATGTTATTGCTTTTTGCATTTTTTGGTTTTTGGTCTTGGCTACTAGGTAGCAGGTTAGTTTGTATTTCGCTTTTGCTTATTTTGCTATTAACAGAGGTAAATAGATTATTTTGTATTTCGCGTGATATTTAAGCCATGAATAACTGTAAACATATGCATCACATTTTTTATATGGTCAGGCTCTCGAAATGTCGGCATTTTCTTGTATTACCGGTATATAATTTCAAAAAATCAAATATATTAAAGTTTGCCCTTGATGTAAATCATTTTAAATAATACACATCGTTTGAAGAAAGTTCTTTATTAAAGGCAGATATAACAAGCTTATAAAGTTTTCTTCTCTTGAAGAGTCTTGGATATTTTATATGAAAAAAAAAGGATTCCACCCTATCAATTTCACTTGCATCATCAATTTAATTCATCGAACGCAATAAAGTTAGGCTAATGACTTGCATTTAGTGTCAAAATCTCAAAATTGAAACTTTCGAACAAAACTATTGTACGAACCAAGGCAAATTTATAGAAGGTGATGGCATAAGAGCAGCTGATTTGATTTTTTTTTATTCACGTACATGTATTTTGATTTTGTTTTTGCGTATGAGCTTTCAAAAGCCGTTAAAGCAAAAACAAAATGTATTTAAATTTTGACAACTCTTACGCAGAAGCAAAAACAAACTAATTGGATTGTGATTGTTATTTTTTCGAATAAAAAAATTGTTTTTCTTGGATTTAAAAATTTTCGACGTAATAAAAGCAAAACGAATTGTCGGCGATGACAATAATAACAACAACATCAATAATACCATTTATAAAACCATCGAGAAAAATTAAAAATCACAAAATACCCATCAAATATGATCGGAAAAATTGAAATCTAAGAACAGTGCTTGATTTTAATCGAAAAAATAAAAATCGCTTTAAAAACTACAAACCTTGAGCCTACAAACACTTTGCGATCTATCGCAATCTATTCTGAGAGGTAGCTGTCACTAAATCTCTCAACTTTAATTATACTAAATACATACCTCCAAGTTTGCAGGAGAGTACTGAATTAACTAAAAAACATTGCACCGCAGACAAGCTGGCTAAGAAGAACTGGTCCGAATTATTCCTGATATTATTTTCTATCATTCTTCCGGGGTTCCAAAATAGAGGTTGCCCATAAATCTCATTATAGTTATGCAAAACCTCAACACCGGCAAAGGAGAGTACCCACATCAAGGTGACGACGAGCCGACGAGTTAAGTTCGTAACTTATTCTCTGCACTGTTTCACCAGGTTAGACGCCACCATTCGTTGAATCGGCCTATATTTTGGGGTCCGCTAAACAGATTCCCGCACCTATTCCAATAACCAATTGGAACCCATCTGTGAAAACATATTCTGCGAAGTGCTTTGTGAATAATATATCCTTCCACTCCCTTCTAGAGGGGTACAAGCGACTGGAGTTTTTCTATAGTACAATTTCTCGGTATATATTGTCCGCTTTTTGGGGACTTTCCGGATCGCAGACGGTTTGCAGTACGCGTCCCTGGCCAAGCGCACGTTCTTTCCAGAGTCCCAGTTTCCTTAGCCTTGAGGCACTATGAGAAGCAGATTTCTTTATGTAAAGATCTATCGGAGGCCTGTAAGCAAATCACATTCAAGGCCTTCGCTGGACACGATCTGACTATCTCAGTGATCGCAACGCAGGCCGACCGCTGTACCCTTCTTGATTTCGTTGCGTTATAGTTCACTTCAGCGGCTTTCCACCACCACATTTGCCAACCGTAGGATAATCGCTTTATAAATCTCCGCTATATGCTCCAGACGCCGGCCCCATTCGCTATCTAAAATTTTTTTACACGAGTAGAGAGCATCATATGCCTTTTTAACTCGGTGCTCCGTATTCAACTACTAATACTACTACCACTTCTACTACTATTACTACTACTAATACTACTACTACTCCCACTTTTACTACTACTACTAATTCCTACTACAACTACTACTAATACTACTACTACTACAACAACTAATTACAAGCTTTTACTAATGCTACTACTAATTTCTACCACTATTTTTACTTATTTCTACCACTTTTTTTACTAATTTCTATCGATATTTTTACTAATTTCTACCACCCTTTTTACTAATTTCTACCACTATCTTTACTAATTTCTATCATTATCTTTACTAACTTTTACTACTATTTTGTTTAACTAATTTCTATCACTATTTTTATTACTGGTACTAATAATTTCTACCACTATTTTTACAAATTTTTGCTTCTATTTTTTCTAATATCTAGCACTACTTTTACTAATTTCTACCACTATTTTTTTAATAATTTCTATCTATATTTTTTCTAATTTCTACCACCATTTTTACTAATTTCTACCACTATTTTTACTAATTTCTACCACTATTTTTATTACTGGTACTAATAATTTCTACCACTATTTTTACTAATAGTAGGTACTAATAATTTCTGCCACTATTTTTTCTAATTTCTATCGCTATTTTTTACTAATCGTACTAATAATTTCTACCGCTATTTTTACTAATTTTTACTACTATTTTTACTAATATTACTAATAATTTCCACTGCTTTTACTAATGGTACTAATAATTTCTACCACTATTTTTACTAATTACTATTTTAGGAATAAAAAAAAAACAATAAAAGAATGTCTTATAAAACTCGCTCCCATAATTAACTCTCTATCTTTCTGTAATTTTCCTAATACACTTTACATCTCTCTATACCAAACCGTAACACACTCTTTTATATATTTACTTGAATATCTCTTTGATTAATATTATTTGAAATAAAATTACTCTTACCTATTTAGTACCGCAAGCAACACATTATAAGGAATTAGTTGAACTTATACCGGGTAATGTGGTCATCGGTCGGAGTTTGCCTATACTAAACTGGTGGATATTCTATGTACAAAGTATGCACATTGCACATATGCACCACGACATTATCTTCGTGTTAGCTTGCATTTAAGCATCTTTGCATTTTCTGTTGACTAATTCGACGCAAATGCTTGTCGCTTCAAAATCACTGTCATTTTGTCGGAGTTGCCTAATTAAATGCATACTTACCGGCACCGGCCGGACGTATCACTCTACTCACAACTCTCAAATGTCGGTTTGTTGGAAAACAAATTGAATTTGCTTGCCCATCAAAATGGTTAGACAAGAAACCACCAACAATTCGACCAAACTATCCATCC
Organism: Anomoia purmunda; assembly: GCA_951828415.1. Taxonomy (NCBI): domain Eukaryota; kingdom Metazoa; phylum Arthropoda; class Insecta; order Diptera; family Tephritidae; genus Anomoia; species Anomoia purmunda. The sequence continues at coordinate 36,593,454 of OX639997.1, forward strand.
ATTCAACTGTTGCAGATATCGATTAGTCATTTTGTGAGTGAACTTTACAAACAATCACTTTAGCTGCTTAGCCGCTTGTTTGCCTGTCAACCGCTTACCGATCCAACCGACTGACCACCACCTGCCTGACAGCTCAAACAGGTTGCTTGCCGGTGTCAATAATTCATGTTGTTCTACAACAACAACAACAACAACATAGCAGTTGCAGTTTATTACGAATATGGGTATGTGTGTTTATTTGTTTGTTTGTTTTCATGGAGTTAGCAGTGGCAACGGTTTTGGCGCCATAAAGTAGGCTTTTGATTTCAACGCAACACCACCAATATCAACTATTGTAATTCGAACAAAAACAACAACAATCTGATATTTTCACTTGAGTCAGCGGCAACACACTCGTACAGGCACAAAACACACACACACACACACAAACACCAAACACTTAATCGGCTTAACTGCAACATGAGTTGTGAGAATAGTTGCGACCCTTTCTGCTACTTCTCTGTGCGTATGTGTGTGTGTGTGTTCATCAACTTATGTAGAACTATCGATAATTTCACTTCGTACCACTACATTTGTATCTCCATACATCCCCATCGGTACTTTCATGAAGCCATCCTACTTTCTAGCGCTTGTGCACTCAACCAGAGTTGTAGAAAATGAATGCAAAATAAATGCAAATCATGTTGCAACTGCGGCACTAAAGTGTTGTTACTTTGTTACAAATGTAATGTTGTGTGTGTGTGTTTGTGTAGTTTAGCACCCCAACCGGAGTGCTGTTTTATAGTCATGTGATTCCACTTTCATGTTATGTAAGCAATAGGAATCAACAAGAATACAACCAATTTCTTGTTGAAATGGAAGAAAAGTTATAATCCATACACGCATAAAAACATCACTACTTTTTAATAAAAAAAAGAAACAGTATAATCATTTGTATAAGCTATTTTTAACAACTATTGTCAATGCGATAGTACTTTAGTTTGACTTCTAAGTTAATTTTTTTAACATTTTGTAATGACTGGTTTGTGGAAATGATATCTTTCAACTATTGTTAAGAATGTTGCTAAAGCTATCGTTTTAATAAAAACCCCCGCTCCTAATTCTAAACAATTTGCAGATGCTCTTTAAGCAGATATATTTGGGCAGAATTTATGATATATTGCATATTAATGGAATTCTTTAATAAATTTCCAAGTTTTCTGTATTGATTGATGGTTTTTTTGGCGCGAATATTTTTATGTGACTATCCTAAACTTCATAAAGTTAGCAAATATTAGGTCTGGTAAAAAGAAATCGGTTATTTCTCCCATTGATGAATTTAGTAATTTGTATAATGCGTTATTCAGTTATTCAAGTGTCATCAAGTTACGCTATATGGCGCTAAAATGATAAGACTTCCCACTAAAAAAAAAACTTCTTAGAAATTTGTTGTGATTGTTTGCCTCAGTTTTGGTTGAGCAGGCGGCTGAAAATGTTAAGTGTGTTTATGGTCCTGATACTGTAACTTCAAATCACGCGCAATTTGGGCTTTGCCGATTCCGCTCTGGTAATTTTGATATCAAAAATGCACCACGCTCTGGAAGGCATAATTATGAAAAAATATCGATTTAATAATGGAAATCGTCGAGTCCGACCGTTATGTAAGCACTGCTGCTATTACCAAGCTGCTGTTATTGTCAATGAGCTAATCATTGCCAAAAATACCGTTTTGAACAATTCAATTAAAGCTGAATAGGAGGAGAATTGAGTTCCATCAGGATAACGCCAGGCCACAAACTCGACAGAAGTTCCGCGAGTTTGGCTGGAAGGTTTAAATACATCCACCCTGTTGTCCGAACCTGGCACCAAAGGATTACTACCTGTTCCTGTCTATGCCGAATGATTTTACTAATAAACCATTCGCCTCAAGAAAAGCTTACAAAAATCGGTGCATATTTAATCTAAATCGGATCGTTCTGGCTACGCCAAATAAAACTTTCAATTTATAGCAGAAATAATGGATATATTTTTGCTACACCTAATATTTTAAGTTTTATATCTTTGCTTTTTGAAAAACCCATTAAACAGCTATCCAAGCCAAATTCTTTGCTTTTATATTCAATGTTATAAAATAGCGGACTTTAAGGGCTATAGCAACTTTTAAAACTAAATACCAATATGGCTATGGCATTTAGAAAAACTAACACTAAAATATCAAGAACCATTTGTGTCCTCAAGGCCAACAATCAGAGCGGTAGAAATTAAAGCTGCTATTTCGCAGGTTACCGCATCTCCTCTTCATCATTTCTGTCTAGACTCTGCCTGGGTTTGAATTCGTAAACTCCGACTTGCTGGGCAAATACGCGGGCATGTGAATGGCGGCTGATTTTCCCTTTTTTCCTACATCTCAACACAATTCAAGTACGGCAGTCTACCGCTATTACAATGAATGTGTGGTTGTTTCTATTAGGTCCCTCTATTTGGGTTACGACATCAAGACGTACACCACAAATTGTAGGAGATGTCCATTTGACGCGCTTTTTCTTGAAACCCCTTAAGGCCAAAGAAGTGGTCGCTGCCAGTACAATTCATTTCTGAACCTACTCTACTTCAAAGCAGAGAACGGGTCCTCTATCATAAAACTCCTCAAGGCCAAAGAGTGGCCGCTGCCCGCACAATTCAAATATACTGAGTTTGCCTGCACTACCTTAAAGCAAATAATATTTTCTAATGTATAAAAATCATGATTTCAGCTTCTCACCACATATCGCTGAAACTGTTGATTTTGATCGCCTTCAGTCGGAAAGTATGCTGCCAAAAATTAAAATAGTTTTGATAGCTTTGTATTGCGATATTTACTTGGATCAAAAATGATTAGCTCCCGTCGCGCTATAGGTCGTCGTATAGTCGCTTACTTATTTGTTTTAAAAGTGGGTTTTTACATCATAGTTCATTAAAAAAAGTAAACTACATAAGTCGAAAGTTTAAAGCTTTTTTACAAATTTAAAAAAATTTATCTGATGTACTATGTATATGCATAGCTAAAAAATTGTCATACTTTTCAGGTAGGCATTTTGATGGGTACATTTAATTTCAGTAAAATTCAAGCTTCAAGTAACTTAAATTGATTGTTGATTTCTGATAGTTTTTTTTTCCTGAAGATGTTGCACGTTGTCTTTCATGTAATGCATAAATAAAATGTATTGAAAATTTAATGGCACTTTTGTTTAAATATGTTGAATTTTTGTAAATGTTTAACAAAATTTGAAACTTTGATTTTATAACTATACTTTTGTAAAAAATTATTTAAAGTAAATTATTAAGCGAAAGTTGTAAACAATTCAGTGAATTTGGTGCTAAACATATAACCACCGCGGTATCGTTTTAAAAGTAGATGCTTCCAATCTCTTTACTTCGTATTATCCCTTGCGTAAATCGAAATAGATCTTTTTAAGTTACTGGCGTCTAAATGCAAAAAATAAGGACATTTGCGAGCTTTTGAATTTGGGTACAATGATTCTAATAATGGCACCTAAATTTGTTCATCACGTCTAGATTTTAACATACAGCGTGCTGATGATTTTTCATGGGTTTGCCCGAACATAGGTTGACTTTTTCGCAAAGTATTCCAGCACAGTTTTACGAATCGAATGAAATGAAATCGTTCTTCAACAAAATATTTTTAATTATATTTTTACAAAATTCATCTACTAAAAAGAGTGAATAAAAATTAGCAATTTTCGCAAAAACTCAGGAATGCCCTTATAATTGCAAATCCGATTTACACAAAAGATATAGCAGCATAAAGAGACTGAATGCACCTTTGAACCGATACTCATACCTAGTTATTTAGGTTAATTAGCTGTTCTGGAATTTTGTGCCAATAAACATAAGTGAAAATCATATTCGTGTTCAGCGTTCCAAAAAAAAGTCTAAAAAAAACTATACATCTATAGTACATGTGTTTGAGCGCGATAGCAAAACTTCTGTCACAAACTCCACATCATTGACACCACAATCATAGCAATTTTGCGTTAACGTGGCGTCGTCGTAACGTCTGCTAGTTAAGATTTAATTTCTGCTAATCGGTGGGGCATTGATTTTGTTTTACTTTTAGCACTCACCTTTTTGTACATACCATTTATGTAAATAGATCTGTAGATATGTTCGTACTTATTTCAAAACAAATCAGCATGGTGTTGCTATCAGCTTAGCGTAGACTCATACAAAAAAGGAACTAGCGAGCAAAAATAATTGTGCAGGTAATTGTTATTGTGAAGCTATGGTGTCTAGCGGACATTTTGCTCATTTTCAAATGTACAGACACTTTCAAATAAATATGTATTCAGATATAACTATGTATATCTACCTGCTGTTGCAGTTGTATTTGGGTTTTGAAGTGTTTTTCTGCCTTGTTTTTATTTCTTGTTGTGCTCCATTTCGAAGCCTTGCAAGTGCGTGAGATTTCTGTTAGTTCACTCACTCACTCCCCACCACCTCCTTTGACAAAGTACATACAAATAGGAAACAGATCAGTTACATATTTTATTATTGTTATTGTTGTTGTTTTCGTTTTCGTTTGTAGAAAAGTGCACTAGAAAGATCACCAATGCTATCACCAAAGAACAATAACAACAAAAGTGTTTTGAAAAATAGTATGCAGTGTCAATAGAGAGAAGTTGTGCATGTGTGTGTGAGTGTGTATAACAGTTGTAAGGATAAGTTAGAATGTGCAAATACAAAGGTAACAACAAAGAAGATACAATCACAAAATAATGCACAGAAATTGTGTTGTGGAGTGCATTGTGTGCGACAAGGAGAGGGGGTCGGGGCATAGTTCAGGTTATCTATGTACATACATACATACATACATAATACAAATGATAGCAACCAAGCACAAAAGAACTAAGCAAACGAAGCGTAACGAAAGCAAACGCAAACGCAAAAAACAAAAAAACACACACGCTCACACACACGAGAGATAATGCAAAAGTAGCAGTGAATATATAAAGCGAAAATGGAGAAAATGAAGCAGAAAATAAAATGTCAATGCACTTTTTGCATATCCACAGGCGTATTCACACATGCACGTTTTGTGCAAAATGCAAATTCAAATTTGTATATATGTACATATGTATGAATGTGCGTTTAGTTGTAAATGTGGAGCAAATTACTGCCGGCAATGGGCGGCGATGTCAAATGAAATGAAAACGAAACCCAGTTCTTTAGCCTCTATCAAATATGTTTGCACGAGATTGCTCTGCTCAGATTTATACACACATATATGTACATGAGGGTGTTTCAAAATTGTTCGTGAATTTTGTTTTAATTTTCATTTTTTTTTATATTTCGGCAGCAATGAAAAATAACCGTTATCTCAAATTTACAAATAAATTTAATACACTTCCTGATTTCTGTAATTACATAAATGCAAAATTCGTTTCACAAAAATTTAATATTATTATATTTCATTCTCAATCTCATTTCTATTGTAATAATAGTTATTTTCCAACGTTTGTTTTCACATTGTCTTTCAACTGTTATACAGCAGAAATATTTTGTCCGTTGTCAATAGAAGCTATTTCTCAACTCTCATATTTTAAGCTTCCTGATAACTGTTATAAGAGAAAAATATTCTTCCCATTGCCAATAATAATTATATTTCACGCTCCCTAATGACTCTTATACAGTAACAATTATTTTCCCATTGCCGATTGTACAAGAGAAATAAATTTCTCTTATAACTGTTATAACTGATAACTGTTATACAGGAGAAATATTATTTCCATTGCCAATAATAGTTATTTTTCACATTGTCTGGCAACTGTTATACAAGAGAAAAATTTTCCCCGTTGTCTGATAGAGCGTTTCCGAAATTTTATTTTTTATGTTCCCTTTTAACTGTTATATAGGAGAAATATCTTTCCCAATGTCGATAAGATTTATTTTTCACGTTGTTTGATAACTGTTACACAGCGTAAATATGTGTAACGTTAACGAAAAAAGGAGCTATTTAACAATGATAACTGTTATACAGGATACAAATGTTTCCCGCTGTCAATAAGAGCTGTTCCCTAATAACTGTTATACAGAAAAAATAACTGTCATACATGACAAATATTTTCCTCGTTGGCAATAACAGCTATTTTACCATGATAACATAACAGTTATTTTCCAGCTATCAGTTTTTACTCTGCCTTATAACAGTTATTGCCCAAAGTAAAAAAGTTTACAATCGAAACCATTGTTATACATTTAATCGAAATATTGCACATAATATTCTGATCTATATATCATCAATTCCAATGTGGATATCCTGACTTACATAACAACGATAGGGGAAAATGGCTTTCTTGATTACGACGTTGACACAAAGTTACATACAACCAAGTATTGTCACCAATGGCAACATAATACAACAAGAGAAAAATGTGCATGCTGTAAGTTCATACTGGTGCCATGATTTTTTTTTGCATGTGCGCCTAAAAATGAGTTACAACACACAAACAAGCGCATAGTTTTTCCTAGAAATAGTTGATGACAATTGAATTGAATGCTTTTAGCTAACAAAGAAAGGGAAATTGGAAAAATTTGCATATTTGACACAAAGTAACTAGAAAATGAAAAGACATTTGCAACTGCTTTTATAAAACTAAAATGTATTTCTTACACACACACATCTACATATATGCAGTTGAGTGGCGTGTTGTGCGAGTAACGAACCAAAGCCGCTGTTCAAGTGCAATTTAAGGCTATGGGGAATTATCTTAAGTAAATGTAAACATGAATATGAGTTTCATTTTTTTTTTGCTAACAGGTTTTACAAATAAAGAAAACAATTTGAATGTGACAGTGACATGGCATCCAAAAAAGCAAAAAGCAAATGTAAAAGATGTCTTAGTTTTCAAGCAAAAATCTACTTATTTCTAATATGTATATTTAAGCGAGACCAATATATACTCTGGTAAGTATCCATGCCAGAAGGTTTAAATAGGAATTGGAATAACAGATGCTATATAGATTTTAGAACAGCTCATTTGCACTGACTCGATATTATTCGTAAGAGATTTACATATCGTTAATAAAATTTAGAAAGATTTTAGTTGACAGTTTTTCGTAATCGATACAAAACAATCGTCTTCAGTTAGACTTTAGCAAAGCGCAAATTTCATTACAGTTTTAGAGTAGTAACTAAAAAATTTAAAATCTGAAAAGACTATTCAAAAAATTCTCTGCATAAAATTACACTCGTTAACATTTGAGTTTTTTTTGCTTGAATAACGTAATGGGGTTTTGAATAAAATTTGTTAAAGAAGTATGTAGTTATTTTTACCTAGAAAGGTTATAAATAAACTTAGATCATAAATATGTTAATATCGCTAATACATTTTTGCTTCTAACGATAATTCTCTTTCTTATTTTCAGGTAAAAATAAAATATAACTACAAAAACTATGAAGAAGATCTTAGATTTGAAAAAAATATATTTTCATAAAAATAAAACGCAAAATAGCCCGAATATAAGGTATGATTTTATATATATATAAAATAAAAAGCCGTGGTCGTGTGGTTCAAATAATAGCCGGTGCAAGTAGCATCAAAAATATAGGAAAAGCTTTTTTCTATTAGCGGCTACCACTTGGCATTAAGGACAAACTTTAGAGTGTATTTTTTCCATGCAATAAGTTTATGACAGAAATCATTTGCCTTTCGGAGTCGGCGTAAAACTGAAGGTTTCACATCAAGAAGCACACTGCAAATTATAGCAGAAGTTCGGCCAAACATCGTGGTATAAGATATATGGAAGCGAAAAAATAATTGTTATCTTATAAAATAATAAGAGTTCGACATATTGACAAGACTGGAAAATTTACTTTTGTTTTTTGCCTGGCTTAGTGAGCTACGACAGTATGCCGTCTGCCTAGTAAACATCTGGCTAAAGATATAGAGAGAGAAAATATAAGGTATCTGACTACTTCTTCACTCTACATGGACGACAAACTCATTCCACAGAGGAACGAATGGGAAGTTGCCATAGACCTAGACCCAGAGTTGATGGCTATCTTTGCAGATGGTGCCAAACATAACGAAAGTTTGGGAATTCATACAGGACCTCTGTTTTTGCTTACTGGATCACTGTAGCGTTTTTCGAGTAGAGCTAAATGCCATAATGGAGGCTGCTTGGTGTCTGCCAGTGTCCGGTCTTACAGAAAGGCCTCCCATTACATACTCCGACAGCCAAGCAAGCGGCTATTAAATCTCTTAATTTTCACAAAAAAACGTCCATAGTGGCTATAAAATTCAGAAGTTCTCTCAATATGCTCCCTTCTAAACGTTTCGTGACTGTTGCATGGGTCAATGGGAATAGTAGCATTCCTGGCAATTGCACGCCAGACGAGTTGACAAGGAAAGGGACGGAATTATCTGTTGCAAATTCTTCTCCAGACGCGGGTACGCCTCTACCCTCCTGCAAACAGAGATTTTAAAGACAAAACTCAGCGAGGAGGTTAATACCAGGAGAGGCATGGAAACCTCCTGTTGGATTACCATACAAGTTTGGCCAAAGATTGACGTAAAACGACCAAAAGCTTTCAGTAGGCTCTACCGACTTTCTCTCAGACTATTGGTTAGTGTAATAACCGGACATTGCCTTATGGGCATATACGGGAAGAGGCTGGTATACCTAACCAACGATTTTTGTCGAGTAGTTTCTGACATTATCTAACCCTGGCCAAAAACTCGAAACTACTTTCTAGACTTTTTGGCCGACCAAGCTCGGCAAGCATTTTCGATTTTCTGTGCACTCGGTGATTCACCTTCTAGGGGAAGGGAGGAATGAAATGCATGGCTCCCGGTATAACACCGAAGGTTGTTAGCCTATGTGTGCCTCCGTGGACTTGCATGATTTCAGCCGTTCTAACCTAACCTAACTTTTCGGTTATTTTTTATTACTATTTTTTCAAAATTAAAAAAGGCTTGCCAAGTGTTCATCCAAATTTAGGTTCTTATCGGAATTTTTAGAAAATGTTTGGGTTCGCTCTTTTATAGTTACATAGATTTTTTTAATTAACTATTTATGAGCCCTACTTCTGTAATAACAAGTGAATCCTAATCCTGCATTCGCTTTACATGCCATTTTGTTAATAGAGCGGGTATCTACGACAAAATTGATTAACACTTGAACAATTTGTTTTTTAAATGTAACAAAAATTTAAAAGATGCCACTATAGAAAGTGAATTGAATTGGAGAAGGTACTAAATGGTGAAAAGCATAGAACGGCTGCTGAAAATGCTTATGTAGCAAATCTATGATATCTCAATCATTTATAATGGTATAGCTACGTTCTTCTTTTATTTGTAGATTTTTCTTTCTTAATTATTTATAACTTCTTCCTTTTTAAATAAAAACAACCCTTGAAATTTAAATCCCAAACTTGTAAATGTGAATTAAATATCTTTATACAAAAATGATTATCGCATGGTATCTGGCTTTACTTATATAATTTTGACTAAAAACTTCAAAATTCAAAAGGTATTTAAAACTGAACAGTATAGATTTCGTAAAAATTGGTACCCTTTATTAGTAAATCCAACAAAATGGAGACGATGTGAAGAAGCCGCCAAACTACGTTTAAAAATTTTATGTTTTTGTTTTGCATGGTAAATCTATTTCTTTTTAGACATATGAGTGGCCATTTTATGAATTAAAACATACTAAATATATTAAACAAGTTTGGAATCGATCGGATAATTAAAAATAATAATAATTCAATTTAAAAATGTTTGAAGATAAAACGATACGCAGTTGATCTTCAAAAAGTTATAGTGCAAGAACCAGATCTTTCTTTGAAATATTAATATGTCAATCTCAAAAAATAGGATTTCGAAAAAGGGCGTAATGTATTGACTGTCATAACTGATATTGATTATTGCAAACAGACAAAAGTTCTAGAACGTAAACCAGCAGCTAACCATTGATAAAAAATCAGCAATTGGCATTAGCTGACATTTTGTTTTAATTTTCCTTTATATGGCCACTGCTAAAGAAAAAACAAGCTTGAAATATTGAAACCTGAATGCAAACGCAAATTCCTGCAAATATATCTATGTAATTGCTCGACACTAATCGAAAATGTTCTCAATCGGTTATAATTTTACTTATTACCAGCAGTTCAAGCTCTAATGTTTTCTAATATTTCTAATACTTAATATTTATTTTCCAGTACACTTTCGAATTTAATTGCTCTCGTATCTTCACTAAATTGCTACTACTTTTTATGTGTGTGTGTGTGTGTGTGTGTGTTGACACCACCACCACCATTTTAATATTTAACATTTACATAGCATTACACACTGGCTTAGCATACTTATGGGCGCTTATCAAATTGACAACCATAAATAAATGCATTACAAACAACTGTGTCCAATGGCAAGCCCAAAAGTCACTAAGCCAACACAATCAACATAGCCCCGGTACAACCATTGAGCCACGGATAGCTCTGCTCGACGACTGCAGTTGAGTGCTGGGAGTTGGAGAGTTTGTCGACTGTACATAGTACGTGTGTGCGTATGTACTATGTATGTATGTATGTGTGTAAAATATTTCAACACCCACAAAATGCATAACCAAGAATAACGAGAAAGCACAAAAATTAACATTAAGTAAAGGCGAACCAAATGCAATTGCAATGCAAAATAGCACAACTGTATATGTATAAGTGTGTGTGTGTGTGTGTGTGCGTAAGAGCCCTGTTGGAAATTGAGTAACTATTATTTAACAAAAATATTTAAAAATACCTAAGTTAGTCTAAACTATAAAGTATTTATTTTTTCGTTTAAACATAAATGGATTTCAATTTCAATTCAGTATACGAATTAAAAATAATTATCCCACTATTTCGAGCATCAATTCTCGAAAGTATTGTGGGTGTCGATTTCTTGTTCAATTACACTGCTTTACAAGCAAAAATTTCAAAAAATTCAAATATAGGGGAGGTTAGTATGTTTCTTCGGAGCTCAAACGCACATTTTTTAAATTTTTTTTATATTGATTGGGTTTTCATTGGCTAAAAATATGTTAACACTGGTATTCTGTAAGCAGTCTCTAGTCTCTAATTGAGAATTTTTGGTGGTGAAATTGATTTTGAGACTATTCTCGTCTCAAGTCTCTAGTCTCAAAATAAAGTCACTAGTTTGTCGGTTGGTCCTGAGCAGGTAACAATACAAAGAAACTGAGGAAAGCATTGAACAAACGCGAAAATGAAGTACCACTTGATCTGTCCCTTAGTAATTCGCTTTATTTTGCTTAAATTTGTAAAAAAAAAAAACACTTAATTTTTATAACGTACAAAAAAAAATATTTCTTTAGATTTCCTTATATATCCTATTTTGCTATATTGATCGAATGAGCATATGGATGAGTGCTGCATTTATCGATTGTTGATGGTTCTAATTTTTTACACACTTACTTACTTAATCGGCTCTATAACCGCTTTAGCGATTTTGGCCGAACTTCTCGTACAATTTGTGGTATGCGTCTTGATGTTGTAACACAAATTGAGGGGCCTACAGGTTTACGCCGAATACGAACGGCGAATGTTTTTGTGAGAAGTCTTTTCATGGCAGAAATTCACTCGGAGGTTTGCCGTTGTCTACCGAGGGGCGACCGCTATTAGAAAAAACTTTTTCTATAATTTTATTTTTTTTTTATGTTACTGGGACCCACCGAATGAAGCGCGCACACACCACACACTCGGCTACGGCGACCGCAGTAATGAACATTTTGAACGCTTAATTTCAATGTTAATTTTACGATAACCATTTTGTGTTAATTTTTGAAGGGCAATAATGCTATTGACAAATAATTGAAAAAGTGTATTGTGTGCTACCGATGAACACACATTTATTGAGGATGATTCTGCAGCAGTCGCTGAACATGCCATCAGCTGATTGTCCCTATCGCTTTTCACAACTGTCTTTGTGGAAATTTGCTTGCTGAATACCGAAAGCGTCTCAAGCCACAAAAAAAAACCTCTTATTGAAAGCATCAAATTTGGTGACTTGAGTTAAGATTCAGTTACAGAATGGAGGCATAAATTATAGCTTGTCGAAATGAAGCCTTTGGTTTTACATTTTTTTCAGAATTTTTTGCGATTGTTCTTAAATTTTTAGCTTAATGTTAAGAACATAACTAAATTAAACAAGTAAAAACAGCGCTGTCTTCGGCTATGCCGAAGGCCTCATACCTTTCATGAATGGAAGAATAGTAAAAAACGTGTTATTGTATTACAATTTCGTATTACCTATAGTTAAAAGCGAAAATTTCCTTCAAATCAATAAAAATAATTCTAGTAAAGGCATTGTTATAAATTATTTAATGCTTTTCCTTATGTAATTAAAAAGAACTATGTTTTAAGAAGGGAATGGTTTTTGAATATTTTTAATATCGTATCGACGCTTGATATTCAACATTTAAAAAATACAAATAATTAAGTATTAATATGTAAGACCTACATATGTCGGTCTTTGAAAACAGTTATCAGATCCGTAAATAGTTCCCAAACGTTTAACGCTATGATTCATGTGATATTGCGCTGAGCTTATTACTTTTCGCAATAAATATTTGTCCTGAATTTATCTTGCCGATTTACACTGTGAACTCCGATCTTGATGAATACTAATATATAGCTAATAATGGTTGATGTTTGTGCAAAATTTCAAGCCTTTAGCTGTTTAAATGGAGGAGTTATGGTGCAAAATGCAATATCTGAACAATCGGTTGTATAGGAGCTATATGTTATATTTCTCCGATCTTCATGATTTTCAATACTGATACGTAGCTAATAATGGCTGATATTTCTGCAAAATTTCAAGCCTTTAGCTGCTTAAATGGAGGAGTTATGGCGCAAAATTCAATATCTGAATAATCGGTTGAATTATATGTTATAGTCGCCCGATCTGGCCGATTCCGGCAAATGTTTAATCATTTGTACAACGGCACCTGCTCACCAAATTTCATCAAAATAGCTCTAAAATTGAGGGACTAGTTTGCGTTCAAACAGACGGACAGACGGACAGACGGACAGACAGACGGACATGGCTAAATCGACTCAGCTCATCGTCCTGATCATTTAGGTATACTTTTTGATGGGTCTATCTCTTCTCCTTCTGGCACTTACAAACATCGGACCAAACTTAATATACCATTTCATTCTCATGAAAGGTATAAAAACTTAACAAAATGACAAGAATTTTAAAAATATATTTTTAAAATCAAAATTCAAAAAAAAAAAAATAGAAATAAATTATACGCACAAATACAACCCTGAACGGTTGGGAAAGAGATACAAAGACACGATACAAATATGCAGATGGCAGTTAAGGCAATGCTAGATAGAAATCTTACTTCGCTTTACGTGACAATTTCGCTTTGTCAACTAAAATGAATACATAAAATTATACGAAGTTTCCCACATGACAAACGCCGACGCGAAAGCGAAAGTGAAAAGTCAACTCCCATCTTTTCGCGCGCTTTGACAATTAATTGATTTTCACATTTATTTTATTACTCACATTCGCTAAGAAACATACGCTACGAAATAACAATGCATTTTTAAAGATTAACCAAAATAAATGCTCAGCATTATAGTTTTCTTTTACATTTTTTTTACCTTTCACAACAAATAAATAAATGTTGTCTGAGCGTTTATTGTGGCATTCCTTATGCTTTCAAAGCCTTTTATGTGGCATCACTTTTAACGCACAACCTTGCAATTAGCTTACTGTAGAATCCGCACACACATATATATATATATATATATATATTTATATATAGCTAGTATTTATCTACATTTTAAAAATTAATAAATATAATTATATTTTTAAAAATATATACATATAATTCGTTGAAAATAAATAAATTTCACCACAAAAAAATTTGAATAGTACTTGACTTTCAACTACATTTTGAATTTCAAAATTTTTTCGACTGCCTGCTTTTTTCCGACAGGGTATGTTTGCAAATAGATGTGCACTGCTGCAGGAATGCAACTCAGCTTCTGCATAGGCGATGAGCAATGAAAATACTGCTGTAAATCCACTTAATGCAGTCGACCATGCAAATGGCCGCACTATTTTCTATGCACTTATACATTTGCTATACATAAATACATACATACATAGATTTAGTACAATTATTTGGTGTATTTGTATAGGAGCTCTTACTTAGATGTAGTATGCATACAATTGTCGTACTGTGTATTTGTATATTATAGCAATGTGCCTGCCTCAATATGCCATTGCCACATTGCCAATTGCAGGACTTTGGTCGTTGCTTTTCACAGTTCTTGCAGTTGTTCGCTTGCCTCCTCAGCTATGGCCAAAGTGCTTCATGAACTCAAATATGGTTGAAATATTTGTGCTTGAAATTGTGCGCTTTCAATACTTTGCTGCATATACATATTCAATGTATATGTATGTACATATATATTTCCCAATTTACGAGAAAATTTTGGTGTATTTTCTTTAGCTCCTTTCGGTTGGACCGCTGTGCCTACGCTGGTGCCCACTTAGGCACAAAGCGGCTCTTTCGAGTTACGTGCTACAGCTGTTACGCCTTCTTAATGCCGTTGTCGTCGCCGTTGTTGTTGTTGTTGTTGTTGTTTTTGTTGTGTTTTTGCTAGTTATCACTGTCAGTGTCATGGTGCATAAATTGCAGTTTTTGTGCGAAAATCCTTTGAGATTGTGGATAGTTAAAATGCAAGTGCATAGATAAACTGAATGTATATAATTTTGTATGTTCGTTTATGTAAACAAACAAAACCGTTCAGTCTTTTTGCCTACGCGCTTTTGTGGACATTTAAATTGCACATGGAATGTGTGTAAACCCGGATAAATTTATAGATACTTGCAACACTCTGGCCGCTCACAGTTTTACTCGCACTTATCAGCAGCCATTCAAAATTTACTCGCCCAGTCGCAACTACTAAGTAATAAGACCAAAAGTTTCTATCCTGAACTATAAAATGAAGGTCAAGTCTCAAACCACTATTTTCAAAATATAGTTTAAATATTACAAGTCAAATTTTTTCTAAACCCCGCAGGACTTTGATCCATGCGCAATGGCAGTGCACCAACTCTTTCGGCTGATGGAAGTGAAGAGTTATGAGTTTGTTGCATTTGCCGATGATGTAGCTGTCATTGTACGAGTGAAATTTCCTCAAGCACTGTGCGCTTTGATGAAATCTGCTCTTACAACACTAGATAATAATAAGAATAATAATTTGACACTTACGTCATGGCTTGTTGTTTGGCCGAACTTCTCCTACAATTTGGGATGTATGCCAGTTTTAAGCCCGCCGACGCCGAACGGCAATGACTTTTGTGAGACTACTAGAAAAAAATTTCTATAAAATTTCTAATAGAAAAAAATTCTATAACTTTTTATTATGGAAAAGATTCGAACCCGAGACAACCCGAATGAACTCGCAATACCCTATACTCTCGGCTATAGCAGTATTTTTCAATATAAAGACATGTACAATTTATTTGTAGGATAGATGACAAAATTGTTTAAGATATCCCTAACCATTATTTTGGGACTGAAAAGTCATCAACAACTATTATATTTTGGGATTTATATTATAAAGGTTTATCATAATAGATATCATCGCGACACATTCTTTAAGTCATTGGTAACTTTTATTTTGAGACTTATAGTATGCAATTATTTACCATAATAATTTTTTGTGAGAAAAGGTTTTTGAATTATTTAGTCTGTTTTTTTAAATTTGTTTTTAACAATTCTTGAAATTCGGAGCTATTCAATTCGGACCGTTCAATGTATCAGGTCGCCTTCCATTAGTCAATCGACAGCGCTTAAGCAATTTTTCAGGGTAGAAAGAAGTGAAGACTTGTGCACATGTGGAGATTGATCCTACTCACTTCTGAAGATCGGAATGATATTCTGCTTCTTTGACGCAGTTGCTCTATAAATAACCGTTATTACAATTTTAATACTAAGAGAGGCTATTTTAGGAACGCTGGCATCTTTACGATACCTACTAGTAAAATTATCCAAAAACTCATACTGCGTCTGTACAAAGAGTCTCACTTCATGTCGCAGATCTCTAAACGCCACGACCCAGCATTAAAGAGTACAACTCGCATGAGTGATGAGGATACCAAATTCTGAGGTTAAATTCATGGCTGCCGAATAAGTGGCAAGTAATTGTCCGACCGTCCCACCCTTCTTGCACTCTAGAAACAGAAAGGTATGCTTTGAGAATAAAAGTGGAAGAGGCAAGTATAGGGCACCTAATCGGCCAGTGCCCAGCGCACTTGGTAAACTATTTCTACAAAAAAAAAAAAAAAACTTAAAGTAGTGTCAAAGTTAATTACGCTAACAAAATAAGTGATGTTGTTTTGAAAGTTCAATCGTATTTGTTAATTTTTAAGCTATCTGCCTTCCAGTATTGTATTCCTCATAATTCTGATGATTTAATCCGTAATGCGTTGAGAGAGTCGCTCTGGGCGCGGTTCAAAACCAATTGATTCTCTCCCTTAACGAAATTATTTGAGCCATTTATTTAAGGGTGGATTGCGAAGGCGAGGAATGCCGCATAGAGCATCTAAGCGTTCTTTGATAGCCGCTGGGGTCACCCGCTTTATTGTTAAAATTTTAATCTCTGCTCTATACTGGATTTAATGTAGTTCGAATTTCTAGTCGACTGTGCGAATTTGTTACACTGAGTATAGCTTTGTAACGAATCAAATCAGCGCTCATAACGGTTGTAGTTTTTATTAAAAAAAAATCATGATTTAGTCGCCATTTTATGGTTTTAAATTTTTGGATCCAAAAATAATCGTTATTCTGGGATTTGAATTTCTTACTTCGATCAACTTTTGTCATGCAATGATTTAAAATAAAAAATCTTCTAAATAAAAGTAAGATCACATTTCTGTGATATAGATCGATTATATTCGAATTTTGTTGGGATGAATTATTTTTAGTTCGAAAAAATTTAAAAAGCGATTATTTCAGGTCCTGAATGAAATAGCTAAAAATTGTTTGTTGTGGTAAAATAACGAAAAGTTGTGTATATCTGAAAAATCTACTCTACATAGTTAGTCCAAAAACTTTTATACCTTACTACTTGTACGCATAGCAGCTTAAAATACAAGTAAATTCGAAATGTAAATTCGAAAGTGATCTCACGCCCACTTTTTTCACTACCAACTGCACAAATACAACCGCCGCCTCTACTAGAATATTATAGCCATTTGGTGGCATTATCTTTTGTGTCATTCTGTATGATAAAGAGCATTTGCATTTGTGTTTGCATTTTACATTTGTTGGGTCAGTAGGCGGCGCTAAGCGCCTTCATCTATATAAAAGTAGATATATGAATATATATGTATATAGTTTTGCCAGCTTGATTTGTTGTTATAATTTTTCCTGCCTGCAACACACAATCTGTAATTTGCAACACGACCACACTCTCTTCTATGCCTCCAGTGTGTATTTAAATTGGTTTTTTGCTTGTTCTCCTCTATAGCTCTGAGGTGCTTGTTTTTGTTGTATTCTGTATTTGGTTTTTTTTTTGTTTTTTTCGAGTTTATTTATTTGTGTGCTGGGACATGTTGTCGTTGTCCAAGTTTGTATTTGCACCACTCATTTGCACTGGTTGCTGACAATTTGCAGCAATTGTTGTGATTTAGTAGGTGTTGTTTTTTATTCTTATTTCATTGTGTTTTTTGTTATTGCTGTGGTACATTTACTTGTTTATATCACTGTCAATTTACATTACTTGTGTTGGTATAAAAGCAGCGATTTTGTGTTCAAAAGTTAATCGAATTTACTTGGTTACAAAAAAAAAAACATTCAACACGCCATATTTTTATGTAAAACGAGATATCAGCTACCTAGGTATTTCCTTTTTGGAAAATGGTCTTCTATAGGATTGTACGGTTTAAATTAAATTAAATTTTTTTTCAGATTGAAAGAAAACTCAGCTTGAGAAACCAACATACGTTTTTTTTATAAATACAGTTTCCCTTTAAGGAAATTGGAAAAAAGCCTTAATGGCTTTCTTTCTCAAATTAGTAATTTAAATTTAGAGTAATCGTTTTGCAATAAATTTATTCCAGTGTTTATTTTATACAATTTAATTGCAGGAATTTGCATTAACTTGCTTTAAATTTTAGCGATTAGTGGCACTTTTTTCCTCATTCCACTTGTTTTTTATTTTTTAAAGCTGACTGTTTGTTTTATGCAAAAAAACCCGCAACCGCAGACCTAAGCAAATGCAATTTGTTTTCATATCTTGCTCAACTTCGTCAGATTACATTGTACGAAAAAATTAAGGATTTTCCAAAATAACAGGGTTCCAAAATTTTAAAGTATGAAGTTTTATAGACCATTAAGTTTTTATGTAATAAAGTACAACGATTGGAGCTGGCACTTTATTACACTAGAATTTAATCAGCTTTAAAAATTTTTTACCGATTTCTTCAAGTTTGTTAAATGTTCGTACAAAGTTTGAAATTTTTTTTAATATATTGGCTTATGTTATTGGTTGACCTCTAATTTTATAAAAAAAAAAATACGGAAAAGATGTAGAAAAAAACATTTAGCACTATGTTGAATCTAGCTATCTGTAGTCGATTGATGCCCGAAATTATCCATATTAGAATACAAAAAATTTATGTTTGTTAAGATAAAAAAATTACTTAGCTTACTGTGTGCAACTTCACACGCCGTGATAAATTACATGTTAAATGTGTACTAAATTTAAACATCAGATTTTTTAGCTATAGTACATCGCAGTTCGAGTTTTTATCGAATCTACGAAAAATCTAACTCCAAATCTTTCGTAGTTCACAAAAATAATTCGTACTACCATTTAGTGATAGCTCCGATTTTGTGTAAACAATTTTCAAATTACACATTTTATGTTTTAGAATGAGCACCAGATAATTATAAATTATCAATAATATATTACTTGTTTCGAAATGTTCGCAGTTTTCTTCTTACCTGCCAGTTTACTTAGTTTCTGGCTGAGGTTAAAAAGTTGCTGTCCTGAATTATGAAATGAATCTCAAACTTCTATTGTTGTTTTATTGTACAGTTAGCAGTGTAATTTGTTTTTTGCTGACTTCCGTATAAAAAAATTCTGAGCATGCATTGTATGGACAAATTTGCTAAAGAGCGTCAATCAAAAAACAAAAAATTAAAAAGTCAGCAGTAATTTGTAGCTACTTGGAACTTAGACTGAATTTTACAATAAAATTACGTACACAAATTTTTTCTAAAACTTCTGACTAAAAATTGTGGAATTTTGTGTCAAGTTTGTTTGAACAAAGTTTGTATTTTGTTTTTTGGTGTAAAATTAATTAAATAATTGAAATTATTTAAGAAAAAATCTAAAGCTTGCCAGCGTTGCTAATTATGTTTCTCTCAAGAATTTTTAAAGCTACAAAGGCAGTTTCGCTAAATTTAAAAGCAATGATGGGTAATGAGAGTGAAGATGAAGTGGACTTTAAAGTTAGTAACAATTTTGTACATCATTTTCAATAGGAATAAATGCCAAATATAACTTGAGGGACAACTTTATCTCGACTATGACTATGACTAAAAAGCACTGTTTTTAACTGCATAGACCTTATTAGATTTTAATTACGTTGAATCATATATAAATAGTTTTTGCAAATCTCCCCTACAGAAACATTTAACGGATTTAGATATACATATGTATATGTTGTTTTCCCCATTCATCAAAAAAGTATTTTCTAATTACACCAATACCATACCATTCTGCCATGAATACGGATTTTATGTAAAATTCGCGTCTAGCGCCACCAAGCGCATTTATTTTTCGTAAAAGTATTTTTTATTACACCAGCAAGCACTACACCTTTCTTTATCGACTACGTTCAGGTTACAGGCCTAAGGAATATGCTGTACAATTTTAATTGAATTCTATTTATCAATTTTTGCGTCAAGTTGTTAGATAATTTTTATGTTCTGTGGGTGGGTGTAAGAATACTAAAGCAAGTTTTTAAAAAGTAGTTTAAGCTTCTACGAAAATATCTAAAAATTAGTCTAATAGAGCTTAAAACTATTTCCAAATTGATTAAAATACCTTAAAATAACAACACACTTATTCATTTGCAATATCATAAAGACTTTAATAATAAAATTGAAATCCTTATGCCCCTGTCATAAATTTTAATTTACTTAAATATTTCCCTTTAAGATAACAATATGAATTGTGTGAAAAAATATTTTAGTGAATTTCATTTAATTGCATTAAAATCTCATTTAAAGCGACTAGTACAAATAATTTATAGCCAAACTTATTAGAAATTCCAGTACGCTATTCCTTTCACACATGTGAGGGCAAATAAAATATGTCTACTCAATTGTATGTATTGTTAGCGTTTAAGGTACGAAGGCTTAACGTCAACAGCAGTTGTCAAATACTTTAAAATAACAATTCACCAATTTTTAAACAACTTAACTTGATGCCTAAAAAGAGTACATTTACATTATAGTATTACATAATTATGTAGGTGTAAATAAACTGGACCGAATGCTGTGCATGTCTTCTTTACAATACGATTTTGTTTAGCTACATATATTAATATTTATTTATGAACAGCAGAATCAAGTGGGCAGTGACAACTGAAACCAACCGCACAATCCACTGATAAGAGGATATCCACATGTATATTGGGTGTGAAACTGAAGCAATATAAGTTGTGAAAGCACTTGTATTAATATTTGTTTTTGTACTTATTTGTATTTCTTTGCTTTACTAGCGTACACTTTCAATCCCAAAATGTCCATTGCAAAATCCATTATAGATTATATGAACGTCGCCAATAGCGATTAGAATTGTTGTGCTTGCTGTCATTTATATCGCTTTATGGCTTTATACCATAAATATACGTATATTTATTGTTATTTAGCACACGTGTTATGTGAGCTCATATCATGAAGTATTATAACTACGTATCTATGCCTCAGCTATAACACCTTTGTGACACTTTACAAGAATTTAGTAGCCGACATTTGGTCATCTCAGCAAATGCGTACAAGTGTCGTTGTCGTTGCTTTACAACAAGCGGCTATTGAGGTAAACCAAATGCTTTTCTCAGAGCTAAAAGCATACATACATATCTACATATATATATGTATATATATATATTATAAATTGACTTACAATTTTCTGGCAAATCGTTTGTGTAAAATAGACATTATCAATTCGTAGCATCTAATGACAATCATACTATATGTATTTATATTTAATATACATACATACATATGTACATATTGCATATATATGTATTAAAACACATATCTATGTGCATAAGTACTCAGCCATATGAATGAATGTGTGATTCAACAATGTCCTTTTGTTACCAAAACTTTTCATTTAATGTGTTCATTCGAGCATCTCTATGGGGTTAGTAAGAGATTGGATTCTCTGGCTGTCTATATTAATGCTGGTCATAGCCACACTTACATTCTCTATAGACGGTTTATACTTGTACACGTCTTGCTTACAAATATCCTATTTTGTTTGTAACTCAAATCCACAACAGCCTGGTGGTTTGTTTCGATGACAATCAAATTGATAACCCGAAAATGCTCGAACTGCTTAACCAATGGCAATTTACGCAACAGCAATAGCAGCAGTACAAACATACGTACATTTATATTGATCAACTCACACACACACACAATCATAGGTGTTTCCAAATTCACATAAGTACACAATCAACTGGTAGTATTAGCCGTTGTGATCTATACAAATAAAGTACCTGTGGAGAAATTCTAGTCGATCTAGTAGACTAACATCTTTTTCGACAGTTTCAGAGAAAACTGTTATAAAATGGACGACTAACTTTATTCTAGTGTACAGTATTATATAATCTTCAGATTATCGTAGGCTCAAATGCCGACCATTAATATAAAATATAAAAAAAACACTCATGTAGTGGAAGTAGTCGTTAATAGTAAGTTGTATTAGTTGTAATAGTGCTTAGTAATAATTACAGTTAATGGTATTTAGTAGTAGCATTAGTTAAAATAGCTGTACTAATTAGTAGTAGCATTAGTAAAAATAGTAGTAGAATTAGTAGTATTATAAGTAAGAATAGTAGCTTTGGAAAAAATAGTAGTAGTAATTAGTAGCAGCGCCAGTGAAAATAGTAATAAAAACAGAAGTAGACATTAGTAAAAATATTAGAAGAAATGATTAAAAACAGTACTAGTGATTAGAAATTTGTAAAAATAGTAATAGCTATTAGTAGTAGTATTAGAAAAAATAGTGCTGAGCATACATAGAACATACAGATTGATACGTCGTTTCCTCAATACATCATGCCGTGACTTTCTGGCGTGAGTTTCGTTACGCGATGTAAAAAAATCACTGCCATGCCGCTTAGCTTCAAAAGTTTAACTTCAAAAGTTTAACTTCAAAAGTTTAACTTCAAAAGTTTAACTTCAAAAATTTAACTTCAAAAGTTTAACTTTAAAAGCATATCTATATCCTTAAAAAATAGTCTGAATTTTTTCACTCCATCATTAGTGTTAAATTTTGTTCCTTGTCTTGTATGTCTGATTTCCATTTAGGGAATAAATAATAGTCATTTGGGGGCCTCAACAAAATGATAGCCGCTATATATGCTTAGGTCGATGTAAAATAAATTGACCCAGTCTCTTTGCAAAAAAAAAAATTATATAGATTTTCTCAAAAGATTTTGGTATCCTAAAAATCCTCTCTTCACTTAGGGCTTGAAACTAATTATACTTTACCAAAAATTAACCATCACTTAATATTTTTTTTAATTCAACGGAAAGCCAAATATAATTTGGTTTGATAAAAAAATCATAAACTTCAGTTTATTGATTAAAGGGAACACTAAAGGATGCTAGCCTTAAATAAAATATTAAATAATGGAAATATACAGTTACTCACAAAAATATGTGTGCGGTGGTTTTTCTTACAATATTAATAGTGTTTTGATTCCATTTTTTCTTCATAAATTATTTAACAAAATATAGTTCTTCCTATAGCATAAACTTTAATCAAAGTTTCAAACTTTGTATGAAATTCACCAAATTTCATAAAATTGTCAAACAATTTTAATTTTATTTAATCCCAATTTTTAGGCAATATGCTTGAAAAAAACTCGTTTTTATGTTCTGATTGAAAAAAGGGGCTTTACCTATTAAAACATTGTCTTAAAGAACCAAAATAAAAAGAAAATTTGTATAACGTTAGAAGACGATAACTACGCAAATTTGGAAACACTGGCAATTGTGGCTTGTTTCGACATTATGGGACTCTTGACCGCTTGATATTACTACTAATGAATTTATAAACCAATTTCGCCAATGTATCAAAAATATACTAAACTATTCGACAATCCTACTATTTAAATAAACAATCCTTATAAGCCTAATTCTATGCTACGGCTCTCAGAGGGACACGTTCGTTTTTGTCAAATCTCGATCGTAAATTACTTATTTTCGTTCAAACTACTTCACATAAA
The DNA here is from genome assembly GCA_951828415.1 of Anomoia purmunda. Classification (NCBI taxonomy): domain Eukaryota; kingdom Metazoa; phylum Arthropoda; class Insecta; order Diptera; family Tephritidae; genus Anomoia; species Anomoia purmunda. The sequence goes on from OX639997.1 coordinate 36,616,994, forward strand.
CAGTGCGTTCAAACTTGTCATTCGTAATTTATCTTGACAGCTCTGCAGACACAGGGTTGATTAGATCTTTAGTCAATTTTTAATATATTTAAATTTTATAGTGATAATATGTTTTTTTTTTTATTTACAATCATGAAAGACACCCCCTTCATTTCGGTTATGAGAGAACACGTATTTCGATACAATTAGAGCCGACACTGATTTGTTCGTGATTTGGTTCTTAAATTATGATAAAATACCTCATTTCATTTTAAATTATTGACAGATTTTACAAGGCGAAATTACTTAGTTTCAATGTAATTTACTCATAAATTAAGAACTAGCCATAAATTACGATAGTTTGTCCAACTTCCCTTTGAAAATAGCGGCCATTTTTCACTCCACAAATGTCATAACCCCGCTAACTAGTGTCACTAGTACAAGTTTTCCCTACAGGGTGATAACAGTGAATGTATGTAGTTACTATGCACTCATTTCCTGAATGTCTTATCCTTATTGCCTTGTCAGCATGTTTTGGGTCAATATCAAAAGCCATGATAGTTGTAAACCGCAAAATGATACAGAAACACAAATGTCAGGCGACGGATGACGGGCGTGAGGCAATTGGTGTTGGTGGTATTTATACCTGCCACACAAACAGCTTCTGACTCTATATGTACATACAACCGTACAGAGAAACAAACTGAAATGTGCAAGCACCCACATGGGTTTTTTTATAAAGTGTGAAAAGTGGATATTTCTCTGAATTTTAATTTTTTTCCATATTATTTTTAGCTCCCACTAACAGCTAAATAGCTATTTATATATGAATTTTTTATTTATTTTTTGGCTTTTATTATTTTCATAAATTTTTAGATGGTTTCAGTTGCTAGTTGCATCTCCTCATAAGACTTATTTTCTCAAGACTTGAGCTAGCATGGAACTTACGTCCTCGGCGAGCAAGATAGCGTGTTTGTCTGACAACAACTCAACCATATCAAAGACCGCTATAAGTATACTCTCATATTATTTAATCTCCAATTCCAAACACTGTTCACATTCTAATATTTGTCTTTAGGTCGCTTCGTCACATCCAAAGTTTGCTCAGTTTAATTTGTGCTATAAGCTTAGAGCGATATCATTTGGGGTAAATTACTTTCAACCTTTGTTTGCCTTATTTTGATCCACCTTGTGCGATTGCCGGAATTTTTACTTGTTGCTGTATTTATTCATTTACAGTTAGATTCATCCATTTGTTCAATTCTCTTAAGCTCACGCACTTTCAATGTCCCATTTGTGAAATCCCTTTTTGCAGTTGAGGTTCATGTTTAGAATGCTAAATTATTTTTATTTTCAATAGCTCAGGCCAAAGTGTACTATGCTTTGCGATAGATATTGGATATTATTGTTGATTTTTACCTCACATATACAAGCAGACATTCATCTACATTGACAAAGCGAGGAACTAGGCAAAAGTTATTGCTTACTTTATTCTAACTTGGTCACAAATTCAATACAAATGTAATGGCGATCAAGTTTTTGTGAAAATGTCCGTAATATGGTTTAGTTTTAAAATACTTCCGCTCTATAGACTGATGACTAAGCTCTTACAGCAACTAGAAAGCATCTTTAGATTTTGACCGATTTGTTACTGAATGTTCTCAATCTCATAAGTAAATGGTATAAGGGGAGTGGGCTTAGTGTTAACCCTTCTAAGACCAATAAAATTATCTTAACTGAGAAATATAAAGTGACAGATGAGCTGAGCTGGCTAGATTTTAGTCAGGTTGGAATTTTTGCCCGAAAAATTATTGAAGATTATCGATAGAAAAATGATTTTGAGATTTTTTTCAACATTTTAGTTCTTATAGTTTTTATATAGAAAAATATGCATTTTTGATGAAACTTTTTTCAAATTGCATTTCATTTTATATTGACAAATAAAAGATTTTTTTAATAAATTGTTTTTCCTATAATTTTATTTTTCTTTTGCTTAACATTTTAGTTTCTAAATTTTTATAGACAAATATATGTGTTTGTGATCAATCTTCTTTCAAAACACATTTTCTTCTTAATTGACAAATATTTTTTTTATGATAATATTTTTCTTAATATATATACTTTTTGAAAATGTAAACTTAAAACACTCACACATTATATATTTTTTATTGCAACTCAAAAATCAAAAAAAAAAAAGCTTATTTATTGCAAAAATTAATTTAAATTATTAAATTGTTTTTTTCTAAAGCTCAACTACGCATCCAAAAAAAAGTTACAAATTAAAGGGAAAATAAATTTTCATAAAAAAGTAATCTTTGAAAATATCAATTAATACAAAAATTTCAAAATGTTACTTACATACATATATGTCGAATAAATGTATATGCGAATTTTCAAACTGGACTAAAATCCGAGAGGCAGCTCTCACGCTATTAAAAAAAATGGAATTATGATATATAAATGTAGCCGTTTTCTTTGTTAAAATTTTATTGGAAAACTAATGCATGGATTTCAATAAAATTTAGACAGTATATTTTTGAGACCCCTGGCATGGACATAGGCAATATTTTAATCCGTTAGGAGGCGCATGAATCGAGACAAAGGTATAGGATGTTGTCGTAAAAAAACTCTTATGACAAATAAATGCGCCAGGTGGCGCTAGAGGCGAGTTCTTCAGAAAATCTTTATTAATAATTCGATTTTGATGGTATTAAAAACGTATATGTGGGTGCGACGAGAAATACTTCTAACACAAATGAGTCCGCTAAATGGCGTTAGAATAGAAAATACCAATTTTTGGTCCGATTTTGATAATATTAGAAAAATATGCTGGAGGTGATGTGAGTACTGATTTAAGAAACCGAAAGCTTACATACTATATTTACAAAAAAATTATAAAAATCCATTAGATGGCTCTGTAGTCCAGATTCTCAGAAAAACAATATTTATGGTAGGGCTAATCAATCCTAAGCCACCCGCAGGTCAAAAAAATGCCTTGAAGAGTTACAGCAATTTTGGTGCCTACTAGATTAGCATTTTATAATTACACTGTGGCCCACGACCATCCTTCCTTCAACCATTTTTTTTATTTTTTCCGAAAGAAATAAATAAACTTTAACCATAGAAAAACGCGCAGACGTTGTTCTCTCTCAGAAAAGTAATACCATTGTTACTCGGTTGCCAAATTGCAGTTGCACGTAATAAATCCTATGGTTAATACCCAAATTTTCTTACATTGTTTAGCGCCCGTAGCATGCTGGTACTCAGTGGTATTTGGTTTACTGTTTTAGAGATTTTTTGCATTTTCTGGAAATTTTTTGCCGCTTCTCTAATATTTAAATTCCTAAGTTATTCACAGTAAAAATGAAAGCAAATCACAAATTCAGTTACAACTCTTAATGGACACTCTATATATGGGACTTTCTTATGTTTCCGCACTTTTTCGAAACATATACGGCGGATGCAGGCAATGACTTGAACTGCATAACAATTCAGAATAAGCATAACTGATTTGGCATATTTTGTTGTTGTTGGTGGCACTTTCTTTTGCATATATGCCTGCAATAAATGCTAGTTAAAGAAGATGTCTGGGTAGAAGCTTTCAAAGTGCTCACTTAACTGACTAGACTTATATCTAAGTATGTGTAGTTACATGTGTATATATTTACATACATATCCACCTATGTCCTTCGCCATATGCATTTGGAAAGCACAATCCGAAATGTCAGATGGTGTCAGTTCTTTTCGAAACTTTTGCGATATTGTAAGTATTTCCAGTATCTGTAGCTGTCTGTCAGCTGCACCTATCGCACGCCAGCTTAAAATAGTTTAGCACTATCTCTATCAACATTTCTCTTGCAGTTTACTGGATTGCATTTGCAGTGACACTTAAAAACTCCCAGCTCCATCGATTTGTGCTCGCTCCTTTGATATTGCATATTTTCTACTTTTTTTCTGCTCATCATCCATTCACCCAATGTAATGTGCAACCCGATTTTCTTGTATCTTTCGTTTTTACTTTGACTCTTCGTCTGTTACATTTCATTTATTGTCGACTTCTAGGCGCCCGGCATAGACGGCTATATGCCTGCATGTATTGCATCCTTGTCAGGAGCGACCCAATTAATTTGGTATGAGCGAACATTTTATCGTAAAATTTTTTTTTTTTTCGTCGCATGCTAATGAAATTACAAAGTTATCTTTTGCTTTCACTTAAGAGAATTCGTTAAGAGCGCAGAGATGGTTGCTGGTGTCGGAAAGTAGGCCACCACTGAGATGGCAGATATCAAATATTATGCAGAATTTGCTTGTAAAAACTAAAACGAATTAGCTCGGTTTAAAAAGAGTAAAGAAAAATAAAAGAAATTGAATATTTCTTTAGTGCATTGAGTACTCAAATTGCTTGAATAGCGAAATTGTATTAATTGTGAATAATTGGACTTTCATTTGCATTTAAATATTTATGTAGATACTTTATAAAGAGTGTAAGGGGCAGAATTCAAAGATATTCGTAATTTTCAAGGCAAATCTTACTTTTCAAAATTGCCGTTAAATTACAACCGATGGATTTTGGGGAATATTATGGAACATGAAGGTATCATTTTAGTGCAGTTCAAAATTAGGTATAAAAGAAAGATTTAAAACGTGGTTTAGTTTTAAAAGCTATGTAGTAGTAAAATTTACCGCTAAAGAAATGTTTTATCCAGAAATCATAAGGATTCCAACTTTTATAAAAATAAATCCAGATTTTATGATTCTTATTATTTCAATTAAAAATAAATAATCCCAATTATTTGATTTTTATTTTTTCGATAAAGTTTGATCGATAAAAAATAATAGGTAGCTAATCTTGGAGTTAAATTTTTTCTATCAAGTGTGTACGCTATTTTTTTAATTTAAATTTTTTTATCAAAAAGAATCATAAATCTTGGATCTTTATTTTTCCGATCATATTTCATAGAAATTACTGAATTTTTTTTATCAAAAATAATCGTTATTTTTAGTATTTTTCGATCATATTTGATCGAAATTTTGTGATAGTTTTTTTCCAAAAAAATCCAAATAACGATTTTTTTGGGTTACAGGTTTAATTGTGGTTAGTATGAAAGATTTTCTAAATTTAATAATTGAGCTCTTTAAAATTAATTTCAAAACTTAAGATAAAATTTTGGAACGTATTCTCAGGGGGGTTGCAATTGTTATGTTACTTTATTGGTATATTCTTTTTTTAGGGGGTCTCTCCTCAAAAAGTTGCATTCCCACCATTTCCCACCAGAATTAAAAAAAACTTATTAAGTTTTAAGATTTCCGTAAAAATATCTCGCTATAATATTAAGATTTAAGTACGCTGGACAGATTTCAAAATAACTCCAAAAATTGATTTTTCTATAAATCAAAATAGTTTTTTTTTAAATAATCTCAATTGTTAAAACAGGGTAAGCTTTAATAGGCTGCATAAATATATTACATACAAAAATTCAACGGGATCATCAAGATTTTTAATCTTTTTTTTTAAATCGGTTCAGCTGCCGTAAATATTAATATTTTTAGAAAATCTTTGGGTGGAAATCTTAAACCACAATCAATTTTATCAGTGCGAAGGAAAACCCGTATCAATTTGTTTTTTCGTGATGAATTATTATTTGGCTTACAGATAGATGCCGTGTTTTAATTTTCGACTTTATTACCGAGGTTGAATAAGACCATTGTTTAGTTATGTGAGTTATTTTGGTCGACCAGGCGCAGTCAAGAGTTTCTGAAGAATTACTCACTTTGAAAGCGAAATATCGACGAATAAAATAATGAAAATAACTAAAGGAGAAAAGTATAATAATCCTAAAAAAGGGCAACAAATAGTATTGCTAATGGAATTTTGAAATCTATATTCAAGCCATGAGCGAGACGTGGGCTTGTTTTTTCAGTACAATAAATAAGAAATAGAAAACTGTAGCAGATAGTATAGAAACAGCGTATCTGCTGTACAAAAAAAAATTAGGATCATAAATTTATCTAAGTATGTAATTCTCTTTTATTTCGCTTTCGTCTGCTTTACGATTTTTTTTCTTACTTTACACTTTTATTTTTACTGTTCTCTTATAAGCACAAATATTCTCCTCGATATTACATATTAATCAAAAATGTGGCTCATAAAAATTGTAATTAACCATGGCTTATATTATTGCTCTACCGCAAAATATCTATGCCATTTCAAAACAGGATATAAAAATCGTTTCAGATAACAATAAATGTATTCTCGCATAGACACAAGAGCGCTCTGCTACCAGATCAAAGGTGACACAAAAGAGTCCAGCGAAAACGATAAACAGAAATTAAATGAAAACAGCAAGAAATATTTTAACTACTGTGAAAGCTAAATGAAGACGGGGCTGTTATTTTTATTTTAATAAAATGATATATAAGCAATTTATTACAGATATACTTATATATATATATAATCCTAGGCGGTTTTTTGTTGCGCTCGCCAGATTATTATTTTTTTTTTGTATGTCAAACTTATTTCCTTTCCTGCTTTCCGCCAGCGATGATAAAGTGTGTTGCGCAACGTTGCGCAAAGATTTCAGCTACTTAAATTCTCAAAGCTATCACATTCATACCCTTGATGATTTGTTGTGACGCTTGGATATATGAAACACAAACACAGGCGAACTCTTCCCAGTCGGAAATAGAATTACTTTAAAATGAATTACGAAAGTACTTTTTTACTAACTAAATGTTGATGATATTCCTTCTTTTTTTTTTGGCAAGCAACTAACTTTATTAATATAGTGTTGCGCTAAGAGCTAGCCAATTATCTGACTCCGTATTTGATTTCAACTACGTTTAAATATGTTTGAAAGGAAGAACCTCAAAAATTGCCTTTTTTCCAGTTGCAATAAAATTATTTCCAAATATTTGATATTCCGTTTTTTCAAACTGTTTTAAGACTGGTCGAATTACCAATTACTTTCGTTTTCGATTATTTAAATATGTGTGCTATAAAATTTTTGTTATGCTTAAAAAACAAATACAAAAGTATTGTGAGTCTTCATTTCTTGTTCAATTAAACTGCTTTACGGGCAAAACAATTTCAAAAAACTAAGGTGTAGGGGAGATTAGTAGGTACTTTCTGAGCTCAAACACACATTTTTTGAATTTTGTGTATGGGTAGGGTTTTAAAATGACAGTACTTGTTGTTGTTGTTTTTTCTTTTTGTTTTTGGGATATCACTTCATTAACAATTCGGTTTTGTTTAACTGTTAAGTACGATCATTGCGTATTTTGATCGAAAAACAAAAACTTTGTAGGAATTAATTACAAATATGCAGAGTTATAGCTGGTCAAACCCTGGAGACCCTGTTTTATTTTTTGATTTCAAACTTTTTTTCAGATTTTTTAGAATGGTTTTTCTTTTCTTTAGGTTAAAAAAATAACTAAAACAAAAAACTTAGAAAAAATGAGAAAAATTTTAAACAAATAGATACTTTTAAAATCAAAATTCAAAAAAAAAAGTTTCATTTACTTTACTTTATTTTAAAAAAATAACTTATATAAAAAGCATAGAAAAAATGGCAAAAATTAAAAAAAAAAAGTTTTATAAACAAAATACAATAAAAAAGTTTCATTTTGACCAGTTATAACTGCCTATTTGAACCAAATATTAATAATCTAAATAATAATTCAAAAACACTCGTGCACCTAAGTGCGCGAGCCAGAAGTAAAAAATCTTTGTGGTAGTAGAAATTAATGACGATAATCATTGTAATTAGTAGTGGTATTAGTAAAAATAATGGTAGAAATTATTAAAAATAGTGATAGAAAGTGGTGAAAATAGTGGCAGAAATGAATAAAAATAGCGGATGAAATTAGTAAAAATAGGGGTAAAAAGCAGTAAAAATAGTGGTAGAAATTAGTAAACATAGTCGAAGAAATTTGTAAAAATAGTGAAAGAAATTATTAGTATAATTAGTAAAAATAGTGGTAGAAATTAATCAAAATAATGGTAGAAAGTAGTGAAAATAGTGGTAGAAACTAGTAAGTATAGGGCAGAAATGAGTAAAGTTAGTGGTATAAATTAATAAAGCGATTCTGCGTCACTTTCTTTATGCGATATTCTGATGCGACTTTCATTATACGATGTTGTGACGCGACTTTCGTTACGCGATGTAAAAAATCACCGCCGCTAAAGAAGTTTTACTTCAATTGAACTAATTACATTTTTATAAAAATATCAATATAATACACACAACGTAGTTAATTTAACATGCATTTGTTTCAAAGCTCTTGACTTCCTACTTTTTAAACTGGTAAATTTTTTGAGACTCTCCGCTGTTTTCCGACAGGGTTTTTTTTGAGTGAGTGGCACATACACTCACACTCTGACTGGCTAATTTTATATTGCATACAAACCGCTGTTGTTGCTTTTGCTACACACAGATCCAAACACGCGCCATATTCACACATTACAAAGTGTCAACCGAAATGGCAAGGAAGCGTGTTAAAGTAGTACTCTATGCCTTGCGATAAATAAACCACGCACACATACATACATACATTCCTACTTCCATACATACGTACATACATACTGTATGTGTAAAAGTATAAAAAACCGACATGAGCCAAAAACTTGCGTAAGTGGGTGAGCGGAAGATTAGCGTAAACAGTAAAGTGAAAACGAAAAGTGAAAGACGAAAAGTGTTCTCGTTCTTGAAAGGCATCCTTTCAGTGCAAGTCCCAGAGTGCAGGGTGGAAATGCGCATGAGATGCAGGAGAAGGAGTGTGAGGGAGTGCGATGTGATCGAAAGTAAACGCAGCAAAAGTGGAATGTAATGTACGCATTAATTCCTCATTTAAATTCAGCAACGCGTACAAGGCATTAGTTTTATTTGACTGTACGCAAAATTGTTAGGGTGTGTGTGTGTGTAGAATGAGATATACATAAATTCATATAAAAAAAACAGTAGATGAATACAATTTTGCAACCCTCTACAAGTTATCTTCCCTTTTTAGCTATGTACATATGTATGTGAAACACTCAAGCGTTGAGCGTAAAAAGCAGACGTAGCTATCTATTTGGCTGTCGGAATGCTTGCGCGTGTGAGTGTAAGTAAAATTTGTTACTTTTGGAGTGTTGGATCTTGTATTTGCTATCGCATTCATGGCAAGAAGCGAAGTTCTAAGTTTCGTTGCATACTTTGTAGCGCACTTTCAACAACATCAATTTACTGGTCGATTTTTTTTAAGCATTTTTCTTTAGTTTTATTTTCACTTGTTTTGTGCGAAAGTGGCATACTTTGTGCCATATTTTAGTTCAAGTATTTTTCGATTACTTGAAAGCGAATTGTGGCTTTTGTATATTTGAATTTGAAGGGGGATGCGAGAAAAATGTGATAATACATGCGACTACTCGCGCTGCTAATGGCGCTGTGAAAGTAAGTAGCGATTTGTTTTCTCTTTGTTTTTTGCTCTTCATGCTGTTTGACATAGTAAGTAAGTAGCTGTTGGATGGAAAATTGTTGTGTAATACATACAAATACACTTATATCGAGTAAAGTTCGAACTTCTTTTCAAATTATTATTCTTCATGTACATATGTGAATAACCTTTGAGCGAAAACCCCTTTATAAATATCAAAAAATTGCGATTTTTCGGGCAAGGAGAAAAATCTTAAATATTAAGTATTTAGTATTTATTTTAAGTAAGACCGTCCAATTTAAAACTCCTGCACACCAATTGCTACATGATCAAACTTTAAATGCATTTACTAGCTTCTTCAAAATTTATTCTCAAGAACTGCTCGTATTGTAGTTTTAGACAAAAATTTTGTAATCTTATAGGAGAGATGTTGAAATTTTTTGTAAGATATCACGTAAGTAAAACATCGACCAAAAATTATCGTAATTTTGATATTTCTGGATAAAAAACTATGATTTTTTCTTGATTTTTACGTTAACATTTCATCGACATTTTGAGATATTTATACTTTCTCGATGAAGTTTGATTGTTTTTTTTATTTTTTTTATTTTCAACGCAGTTTTAATAGTTATTCTTGAATTTTCATTTTTTCGATTTACGATTATTTTTGATTGTAAAAATATAAATCGCAAATTATCAATCAAACATGATTAGAAAAATTTTAAACCGGAAATAACCATTATTTTTGAACGAAAAAAAATCATAATTTATCGATAAAATTGCAGTTCTTTTTTCTACTCTGCATGATCTGCGGTATTCATCCGAGTAAGCTGCCAGTTTGGTCAGGTGTATTTCCACCTGCAGTGCCTTTTCTTCATCTAAAAACTGTTTTAGATTAAATGATCCTTGGAGCGCTTTGTAGTAGTTCCCGGTAGACTTGCTCCCTACTAGTAATTCTCTAGAAGGCTATTTTCGCTTGAGTCTGAATATGAATGCGAAGCGGTCTTAGATCCAACATAACTTCTGAAGATGCTATCGGACAGATCCTTATAGCTCCTGTTATGCTCTCAGCCCTATACATCTCAGTATTTGCGGGGAGCAGTCTCAACTCCTTCCTGCCATGGATCTGCACGTTATTAATGCTCTCACAGCTTTCTTCCCCACTTCCTCTAAGTGTGGTGCCCAGTGTTGCTTTTGGTTTGGTATCACAACTAGAAATTTAGCCTCTTTCTGGTAACCTCTGCTTATTCCATCCATTCTTATGGGCTTGAGAGTAATGCTTAAGGAAATTTCTACCTTGTGTTCGACTTTCTTGAAGCGGTATTCAGATTTTACGAAGTAAGTAAGTACTTTTTTCTAACTACGCTTTTTAATTAAATTTTAATATGGCAACGCTCACTTTACGAAGAAACGTAGGGAGTTATATTTTTGATTAATTGATTGATAGATGTTGTTTTTCGGGCTCAAAAAGTTTTTTTTTCCAAGTAAAAAAACTAAGAGAACGCATCCAAGGCCTATCGCCCGTAGAGTAAAACTTGAATCTTGACCAAAACTCCTGGTTTGTCCACTGTACCGTTACTACTGTCAAGTATTTCGTCGGTAGCCAGCGTTAAATATCTATCGCTCGTCTCTGTAGGGGCACAGCGCGGCGTAAGCTGCACCACCTTGGCACCGCCCCCGTGTAATATTTTTTTAAGTTTTGAGCTCAAGGCCAGTTGTTGGTAATCTGTATAATTAAAACAGAATTAAGTTTTTCCTATCGTAATTTTATGTTTATCGATATTTCGATGTCTTCAGGAACTATTGACTGCGCCTAGTCGACCAGCTAAAACTGAAGTCGAAATATCGATGAAAATAAAATTACGACAGGAAAAACTTAATTCTGTTTTAATTATACAGTCATCCCAACCCGGTAACCCAACCGCTGGATCCGACAGCGTACAGGCGTGTCCTAAGCAACATCCACAAAAAGGCAGTCACTACCAACATTGACTTTCGCCTTGTCAATGCCATATTAGGAGCCCAACCACCACCAATCGCAGATGAGGAGTCCCTGTAGTAGACTTAACTCCTACTCCTATCCAGAATCAACCCCGACATACCAAACACATGCCCGACATATGGAGATTCTCTGAACAATACTAAACATCTATTCACATGCCCTGTCAAACAAACCCATCTAACCCCCCTCTCCCTCTTGTCCGACTCCGTTGAAACTGCACGTTTCCTGGGCGTTTCCCTAGATTAGTTTGACGACAACGACCATGGATGAATTCGTTATTCCCAGGGCGTGACTAGTCGCTACAACAACAACAATACTTAATTTTTAATTTGATGAAATATTATGTAAAATCTAATCATCATCTTCTATTTTGCTGATATTGAAAAATGAATTAAGTAAAATGGGTTCACAAATAAAATTTGAGTGAAATAGTTTGTTGGAAACTTACAAATCTCTCATATTAAATTAAACATATTTTTGCTTGTCTTCTTATTTGTCACTCTTCTTCTTCTATTACTTACAATTCACGATGCACTATCAAATGTCTAAATTACTTGCCCATAATTATTTCGTGCAGCAGCAACAACCAAAAAATTTTCTCCAACATTTTCTTAAGCACTGCACGCAAATCCAATATATTTCTCAACAATTCCTCTTGGCCTTACCAAAATTTCAACACAGCCTAAAAAAATACATACTTTTATGTACGTAAAATATTTAAGCTATATTAAATTTTAGCATCATTTTAAAAAATATGCTAAGTTGATTGCTACCACACTTTATTCATTAACTCAATGTATGTAGAATTCTCTAGCAGAAACAAAAAAAAAAAGAAAAACAAAAAAACACTCTCTTCGGCACTTAATTTTCGCTCCATTCTGACAACAATTTTAATCGCCTTACAATAAATTCCATTACGAAAAAAAAATTTACTTACCACCACAGCCATTAACATTTTCTACAAAACATTAACGCAATTTCTTGTCCTCCAGGATTTAAGACTATTACGGCGCGCAAAAGTGTCTGCCGAGTTGTCTGTATTGTATACAGAGGGGCTGTGGGGTGCTGTCGTCGTTTTCGACACAAAGCTACCTACCGCTGCTTTTCATTGCTCTTATTAACAATACATAGACATAAAATTATAATTGCATTAACATTAAGCGAAGACAAAGCTTAATGCCATTTGGCATAGACACAGGCGTCAATTGAAGTAGGAGGCAGTCAGGAAAGAAATACCACAAGACCAAAAAAAAAAAAAAAAGAAAAATTATAATCAAGTGAAATAGGGGATTAAAATAAAGCCTGTAAAAAAATAATATGGTTAAATAAAATATTTGAATTATGTATGTGCGCAGATCATTAAAATGTTTTACATGTTATGGGGTCGCAAGTAAAAAATATATATATGCAGCTTATGCCAAAAATTCCTCACCATTTAGCTGCGAGGTGTAGCCTCCCTACTAGAACATCACACAATGCTGCATACTTTTCGGCGTATAAACGTGAACGAGACATTCCTTAGACTAACAGACGCGGCTATTTGGGGCTGTCAAACACAAAAAACAAAAAAAAAAAAAAACAAAGGAATGAAAGAAAGTGACTATTAATGTGTTTTTAATTTACACAGTGCATAGAAGCTCTAATATAGCTAAGCACAATTTTTGAATAACTTGAAATACAATTTTTCAATTTTGTAAAAAAATAGGTGTGCTCGTTTAAGAAAAATTTTATTACTTTAAAATCCTCGCAGATTAAGCTTTTAAACTAGGGGCGTAAATGCAATTTTTTGTACTTGTGTTGCGAAAAAATAAAAATTATTTTTTAATTACCATTAGTTGCTTTATGATTTTCGTCGAGTTCTATTTTTAAGACAATTTTTAACAATTTTTCCCCCCTAAAATATTATGGAGCTCATGAAAAACTCGCAATCGAAATTTCAGAATTGCGAACAGAAAATAAGCCGCTATTAACCAATTTATTAGTAGATATATGTATATGTGGTGTACATTTTTATTTCCTTCAAAAGGGTATGTTGCGTTTTGTTACGAATTCCCATCAAACAACAAAAAATTTTCAAAATATACTTTTCATCTGGCGAGTAGCACGCATATTGAATTTAAACAGTATCGGCTCATAAATACAACTTTTACAAATAACTTGACTCCAGCGTCCCCTAGCGAGTATAATGGGACCAAATATCCAAATACAAACCCTCCGATAAGTTTACTGATATATATAATCAGTAGTTTTAGAGCTCAAAAGTCGGAACAACGAAAGCGGTGATAGTTTTATCTTAGGTAGTTAATTTTACAATAACAACTAAGCACAAGCTTCAAACTTTATGCAAACTTCCGTAAAATTCGATAGTTTTTCATTAAAACTACAAATTTTTTAATCAAAACTTTCAGAAAATTTTTGGATATGCAGTTTTATAGGCAATCAATTTCAGTGAAATAAACAAGCAAATTTAAAGTTACTAAAATTTTGTTTGCTGACGCATTTTCTTCCATGTAAAAAAAAAAATTAGAACATTGGTTATATGGAGAGAAAATAATCAGCAGCAAAAAATTACCTAAAAACTAAATGTTCATGGCAATTGCCAAAAATTGTCACAAACTTTAAAGCCTGGATATGGTTTTTTATAAGCAAATGATTATACATTTCAAAGAAACATATAAAATTGCAAACTATTTAACAAGTCCCTATCGTATAGTTGTGATACAAGAAGCATAGAATACAAGATTTCGCCCTAGCGCGGCAAAGTTATAGATCTCGCCTTTGGTAAACAGGAATGCAAGAGACAGAAAATTGAATAATTTCCTCACTTCATTTTCAGTGAATAACGTGTTTTAATTGTTCCAAAGTTTAAAAATATGGGTTTAGAGGCAGAGATTGAGTTAATAAATCTGCATAATACTAAAAAACGTGGCTCTTTTTCCTTATTTGTGATAAAAGCTTTATCTAGTTGAAGTTGAGAATTGTCAAACTCGGTAAAACCAAAGTAGCGGTACCTCTTAAGGCGTCACCTTCTGCATTCAGTACACCGTAGTTCTGATACGCACAGTTTTATTTTTATCAAAGTAATATCTATATAGTGAAAATTTGATTGAAAGAATGACCAAAGTTGATGCAGGAATTGAATAGAATACATTTGGGTAATTTTTAGAATTTATTTATGTATGTATATTTTTTTTAACTCATTAATCTTCGAAACTACTGAATAAATTCTCAAGGAACTTTAACTGTGACTAGACAGTAATTTTGGAAATCTTTACTATAAATGACTAACACTAATGCAAAAATACATTAACTAAATTATAAATCTGATATCTCTAAACCTGAGGAACTACTTTTCGTTCAAATAGATAGACAGATGTCTAGTTGGAACCTTAATTTTTTAATCCTTATTTATAAAAAACGTTTTACACAAGTATTATTATAACTGCACGTAACCGCCTTTAATAGAAATTATTATGCGCTCTGTAGATTAAATATTATTTCCAGTATTTATATATTTTTATATAGAGCAATTTGCCGCAAAGAATCCCAAGAGCGGAATTTTCTAACCTACTATAGTTCCCCTTCCATTTTTTCTCTAACCTGCTCACTATTAAAACATTTAGCCTAAAAGACAGTAGCTTGTAGTTAAACTTTACCGAAAATTTTTTGCCAATTATATCTTGTAGAAATTATCATCGGCACCACTGTCCAATGCATATGAGCGCCAGAAAATTTTTAAATTAAAGCACATGCTTTTGCTTGGTTGTGTAATGTGTTGAGATTCCTAGCTTAAATACCACTTGAATTTTATTTATTTTTAACAATTGTCGCCGGCACATGCCAAGAAGCATTGTATGTATATTATAACGTCTGAACTTTTGGGCAGACAAATTCACATATGCCGTTTTTGAGCAGGGCATACAGAAGGTAATTTTACAACAATAATTCATTTCAAGTAACGCTCGATTTTTGGGTGAGATGCCCCTTAAATTCTCATTGGAAATGTACTTGAAGATTTACCACGGCCTCTCGAAGCGGCTAATGATCTTAAAAAACCCCCTTTTAGTTAATTTAAGCGCACTTGGAAATTGTGGTGCGACCGCAGAGGGGTCTTAAGGGTTACAATGGTGCTTAAAAAATTGCTGTATCTATTTCTGTCTTAGACAGTATACACCAGAAGTGTGCATGCATTTGGGCGCATTGGGTTTTACTGCTCAAAAAAAGTAGACCGACCTTTTTCAACAAATATTTCTCGTTGATATGTAGAAACAAAAATACTTTTCTTGGAATATTTAAGTTTAAGCTTCTGCGTTTGAGAATTCAATTCATGTTGGCATATTGAAAAGTCCCTGAAGGTGGTGTTTTCTTTTTGTTTATTCTTTAAGGCTAAATATTTTTTTAGATTTAATTAGAACGATAAATGCTTTAATTTTTAATAAACGAAGTACAGAATTTAGCGTTACGTTGACTTGGTCAAGGTGTACCAATAAATAATAAATAAACAAATATTATATACATATATCGAACACTACTTCCATCAAACATATAAATCAAAAATGTTCTAGTAACTAATCAAGGAAACTTGCTCACAAAATTAGGTTGGTAATGGAAACACATGGAATACCATTTTTTTTTACATAGGCATGGCACCGCCAACTTGAGAGTAAATTGGTGTATTTCCGAAACTGTTATATCCATCATTTGGTATATGCTTTCCAATACAACTCAGCAAGCACAGTTCCAAATAATTTAGAATTCGATGATTTAAAACTAATCAAAATATTCGATATTTTATGAAAACAGTTAGCAATTTCGTTCAAATGTGTCATGAAGAATTTTATGCAAGGCCCGAAAATAATCGTTATTTGTTCGAAACAAAACTCCAATATATCGATGTAATCCTTATGCTATATACTATAAAAACCTGACCTTACGTTTATTTTAGAAGATTTTTTTTTGCTTTATATCATCGCATAATCGTTATTGTTGGATTTTAATTTGTTCGATCAAAAATAATTGTTATTCTAGGATATTTATTTTTTCGATCAAGTTTGATTGTTTTTTTTTTCAAGTTTAATCGTTATTCTTTTATTTAAGTTTTTACAATCACATTTAATCGATATTTAGTGATATTTATTTTATCGATAAAAAATAATCGATATTCTTGAATTTACAATTTTTCGATCATAATAAACGGAAAATAAATTGTCGGCGATGATCACAAGCATAACGATTATATTTGATCGAAAATATAAAAAAAACATCAAACTTGATCCAAATAAATAAATCGAAAAAATAAGAAAGAAATGGGGAAAAATACAAATGTTTGAAACTTATCATGGTATGTTAAAATCATAATAATTTCTCTAAATAATAGTCTTTAAAGTTCTAAGTAAAAAGAGTATATATTAAGTGGGTTTTTTGCATACCCGCAGACATTCCGATATCAAACGAAAATATCCTTACTTCAATGCAAGATCCTCGTATACTATAATCGTCATTTAATATCTACTGAGTTCTCCATTGTAGGCGAGAACGAATCTATTCATCTAATATTCTAACGTTTGAGTACACGCATGAAACATAACGGTTTTTCTTCTTACTCTATAATTCCAAAACACTTTCGCAATGCATTTGAGACGCTTTATTTATGTATGTTTTTTACTTCCACGCCCGTAAATTATGTCTTCAAATACCAGCTCTTAACTTCTACTTAACGTATGAATGGTATCTTTTTTATGCGCATATCTTTCTTTGAAAAAGTTTACTCTACTTTAACAAAAATTGATGTGTAACTTGTGTGCGCAAAACATTTCACTCAACACATTCGCCAAACTGTTAAGCAAATGGAAAAGTGTCATTAAAGCGGCACACACACACGCGTATTTTACACGCACATACACACATACAAAAAAAAAAGAAAAAAAGGAAAAACCGTAGTATAATCTTAACCCTAAAGCACACAACTTAAAAAGTTACGTATCCACACAAGTGAGCCTCACGAGCTCACATATAAAATCTGTATCAACACGCTGCTCATAGTCATATTTTACGTAACAGTTTTATTTTTATTTGATTAGGGTTTTATTGTCATACAAAAAGAAATAATTATAAAATATGATATGTATATGAATAATGTTTACTTTGAGCAATTTATGCAAGTTTTTGTCGTTGTGGAGTGCTCATTGCAAACATTTTTATTGCATGTGTCACAACATTGCTTTTGCATTTTCGACTTCTTAGCTGGACAAATATGACAACGTTTCCTTTTATTCATATTTACCTCCGATAGCGGTTCCTTTCCTTGATTTTTCAGAACATTTGTAATAGCGGTTTTTGTCTCCGTACGAATGTATTTTTGTGTTTGTCTCTTCAAAATCAGTGGTTCCACCAACAACTCACATAGCTCGCGTAGGAAAATGTGCCTCCTGTTTGACTTTCCAGTGTTCCAGTGAGGATTTGTTTTTGTCCAAAGAATATAAGCTGCAATTCCCGATGCATCAAGTATATTCATGAAAAATGAAAAAGGCCAGCGATTTGTTTTCCGCTTTGTCATGTACTCATGTATTAGTTGATCAAACGTGTCAACGCCACCTTTTGTTTGGTTGTAAAAGCTATTTACCTCTGATATTTGTTTACCATCAACTTCTAATATGTTAGGCAAGTGATGCATTGTTGACATGAATAAAACAGCCTTACCAATTTTTGGGACATGAGATGCAATAGATATGTTTTTCTGAAAACCAAATATTGTAGAAGATAGTTCACGTTTTCTGTTTGGTAAAAACTCTGGAGGAACACAAGCTTTATTCTTTCTTAGAGTACCGACAATTGTTAGACCTTTCGCTAAAAGGCTTTCTGCCAAGTCCTTGCTCGTGAAATAGTTGTCCATTGTAATATTTCGGTTTGTTCCGAAATATGGTTCACATAAATTTTCTACTGTTGTCTTAGCAAGGCCAACAGCTTTGTTTCTACCCTCCTTGCCAGTATATGGAATACCACGAAGAGGGTATGCGTTCTTACTGTCGCATAGCCAAAATATTTTTATTCCATATTTGTCGGGCTTAGATGGCAAATACTGAATAAAAGAACAACGACTTCTGCATGGCATCAGCTGTTCATCAACGACTAAGTTTTCACTTGGCATATAGTATTTTCCAAAGCTAGAAGTAACTATATTCCAGATATTTCTCACAGGAGCTAATTTGTCGTTTGCTCTTCTTGAAGTGCGAGTTAATTTGTCATCAAAGCGTAGAAAACGTAAAATTTCTTCAAATCGGCGGCCCGACATGGTTGCTTTGAAGATAGTTATTCCATAGAGTCGATCCCAGAACAAGCGATGATTTTGATTATTAGACTTCATATGACCAGCTGTCATCAGAAGCCCAATAAAACCCAATAGCTCTTCATTGTCAACTGGTGTCCATTTTTTAGATTGCTTTGCATATTCCCTCTCCGCTTCCTCATTAGTATGCTTGACAATTATCTCACACACTGCATTCGAAATAAAGAGTTTAAAACATTCCAAAACACTTTCCAAAGTCGTACCTAAAGTGGATTGTAATGCAATTGTAATATTTTTCTTACATATGTCAAAATAAAGTTTATTACCTGGGGGTAAAACTATTTTGTCAACTTTTCCTTTTACAATATTGCAATTACGGATTTTCGATGTATGTGGAGGAGTCTTCGCCCAAATGGTTCCATCTTTGCCCTTGAAACTCATACCCTGGTCATTTTGGAAAACATGGTTTTCTGTTTCAGTATCTGAAAATTCATCATCAATTTCTGACGCCGATAAAATGTATTCTGATTCCGAATCTGAAGAAAAGTGTGGTATGTTTGTGTCTTCATCACTGCTCAAATTTCCTAATGCTAATGCAATTTCAGCATCTGTAATCCTCTTCCTGGCCATACTAAATTTTCATATTTTTTTTTGTTATGTTTGTGAAAATTATGATTATATTGCACGTACTTACTTAGAAATAATATCAAATCGAATATTATATTTTGCAACGCTATATTATTACCACTCGCTAAAATACGTCCGCACAACTAAACGGCTCACAAGAAATGCCAAAAGAACAAATGACTCATGCAAATACAATTCATGATAACGGGAATATCAATACCACGCTAGCAGAAACAAAATCCACATGTCGCCAGCGAGAGATAGCGGTAAAATCACTAATACAAAATCAGTCTGCTTGAGCTACATATAAATAAAGTGCAGTATGAGTCTGTGAAGCTCACTTGTGTGAATTTGTAACTTTTTTGTAAATATATTGAAAACAAATAAGAAATCAAATTTTTTTTCTGTTATGAGTCCATAAATATAGTCAATTTAGCGTAATAGAGGAATACTGAAAAGTATAAAGTCCAACTTTCAATTACCAACTACATATATAAAAAAGAAAATTATTTTGAGACTGTGAGGCTCACTTGTGTGCTTTAGGGTTAAGTAAGCACATCTAGTAGAATCGAGTTCATACACTTGCGCTGTTTTTATTGTTCTCAAAATGCCCTTTTGTGGCATAGAGATCAACATTTTTATTTTCTTACTTCAGTACACCTATAAATATATGTATATACATAGGTACTTATACATACACATGGTTATATAATCACATATGTACCGGCCCATACAATATCGCGTACAAAAAAACAAAAAAAAAAAACAAATAGAAAAAATAGATTATTTTTTGCCGATGCGAATACTCGTAAAAGTTCCAGGAATTCAGAGCGAATATTCCAAAGAGTATTTACAAGTTCGCACTTTATATAAAGTGTGACTTACATTCATATTTCTGTAACAAGCACACCAATATACAGTAAAAATGATTTGTTTCTATAGTATCTACATATGTTGAATCAAATTGTGCACTAAAAGTAAAAAGTATTGATATTTAATGTAATGATTTTTCCCTCTTTTCCGAAAAATTACACTAAAGATGGCACAACGCCGAAACCGGTTTGTCTGCAAACCAAGCTTGACAAGAGCTGACGGTAAATCGTTTCATTATACACCATCTTTTCACCTTGTCGGAAAAACAGCAGATCAAAAAGAAACAGTTAAACAGTATTCCTATTGAAACAGCTACCGATGTGCTACTTCTGCTAATTTTTCTGAACAAAATTTGGTTTTATACAAACGAGAAAGTGGACGTACCAATTTGTTGTTATTTGATTTTTTTTGTTTGTTAGGGAGAATTCGACTTCAGTGGCTTTTCAAAGAGAAATTCAAATGACAATTCAAATTCAGTGAGTTTATTCAAAACGTCATTCAATAATAAAACTACATCAATTTTAGACTAATTTAAAACGTATGCCTTATGTATGAACTTACCCATAGATTGATCATGGAATTATTTGTGTAAAAACTCTCCAAATATTACGGAAATTATTTTATCTTAAAGTGACACAAGTTCTGTGAAACACCATTCATTCATTCTCTAGCTGCAGAAAATTTGTCTTATGAGGAAAAACATGCTTCGTGAATATACATACATATAATCTAATCCTTCTATATGCAGAGATCAAATGTAAAATGTTTAATAAATTTTCCTCATATTTATATTAATCTTTAATGGTTTACATCATTCAAGATTTGTGTAAAACTTTCGCCTCCTCAAAGACGGATTCAAAAGTATTTTAAGTATTAGATACTGGCGAAAAGTTTGAGCTGCAGGCAATGAAGTAACATCTTTTTTTTCAGTAATTCTTGCCTACACGTTTTTTATTATTATTTTTGTAAAACTCGTTCAGCACCGATACCAATTGCTCTACGTACAAATTTTCCGACAATTTACAGCTACGTCGAATTGGAGCATAGCGATTCTACGACTAGCAGCACAATCGAAATTGTGACGGATTCTAGCAAAGGGGTGATAATTTTGGCAACAAATTGAGAGCTTTGTAAAAGAAACACATTAGAGATATGCATTTAAATGAAATACGTTCTTTAAAATACCCGCTGTATAATTGTTGGAATATCTTTCGGCAATTTCGACTTTGCGAAAATCGATACTAAATTGAGCATCCATATATTGTACATCTCGATGTCGGGATCTAAGAATTTAGCCAACTACAAATATCAAATCATTTATGGCTGAAATACGCTCGTTGGTGTGATATTGCCCACCAAGGACCGACTTCTATTGACAAAAAGTTAGCGTCACATCTCCACGGAATAAAATGATTCGCTTTCCCGTACACTGAATCAAATTTGACAATAAATTTTATGCAAAATGATGAATTTTAATAGTAATGTTAATTTTGGATTTGCTCTAATTACTCCGCCAAAAGTAGTTACTAAAACCTTTTGTAAACAATGACTCTAAATTTTAAGAGTAATAGAAAACCCTAACCATGAAAATTCCTCTGTTAAAAACAACTAAAAATAAAATTTTATATACAATATATAAAAATGTATCGTGGTTTGCTTGGACGCTTCAAATTTAAAAACGACTATACCAAATTGGATACTTCCTTCTGCGGGTTTATTCGTAATTGAATTAAGAAAAGGGTTTAAGAAAAAAGAAAAGTCGAAAAATCCTCCATAGGTGGCACTGCAGACGCGTATTTCGTTTCGCACCTCAATTCAGTTGCTGTTCAAAATGCCTAATATGGGTTCCCGTGTAAACAGTTTCTAACGGGAGTTGCCACCTTTTTCAAAGCTTAAATTCAATTATTGAAATTAGTGAAAGCACTTAGTGCAATATGGGTATGAAACGAGAACGTAATTTTTTAAATATTTTGAAAGAAGAGTGCCACCTGTTTACATGTAAATTAAGTTAAATTAATAAGCTTTTTTTGGAGAGGGTTGCCACCATTTTTCGAATGTTGATTTAATTTAATTAGTAAATTAACTGAATTTTTCTAATACTGCTGTGAAACGAAAATGGTTCAAGAACACTGTAAGAAATATTTTTAGAGAGGGTTGCCACATTTTTCAAAAATGTAAATTTAATAAAGCTACATGATAAGCAAAGCATTAATATAGTTGTGAACCGAAAAAGGTTTAGAAAAGCATAGCTTCGAAAACAATTTGGAAGACTGCGGACACTTTTGGAAAATTAAATAAAAATTCATTAATAATGTAAGTGAAATCAAGATATTTCCCACACATGCATATATAAAAAATTACAAACAACTTTTGAAAGTAGGTAGTTTATAAAAGATCTAACACCTTGCCAAATTTAACGAAAATTTTTATGTTTAAATTAAAGAAGGCACAACAAAAAAAGTAGATGTGGAGAAATTTTTTGAATATGTTTTCGTAAAATATGTGTTGAATAAAAATTTGAATAAAAAATGTTACCTACAAATATTTTTTAAAAATCGATATACCTGGAACACTCTGTATATTAGATTAAGATACAGGTTTTCAACACTAAATGGTGGTAATGAACTTCGAAACGGCACTATCGTTTCATTACGTGGTGGATTTCTAACAACAAATTGGGTTTCACACAATCCAAATAACAGAATGCGAAAAAAAAAGTTGCAGCAAGCAGTCGTTATAGGAAATTTAAAAAAGTGGTGAATATCTTAATAAGAAATTAAAATTAAAATGAAAATAAAAAATTAAAATGAAATTAAAGTTATTACATAAAAATTCGATACATTTTGAAATCAAAGTTTATAAAATTTTGCTCACATTTATGCGTGTCAATTCTCAATTCACTTACGTATCTCGTAAGTGTATAATTTTTAGGTGAGCTAATTAAATTTCATTAGCATTATGCAAAGCTTTTCAAATTTTATGCAACTCAGCAAACTTTAATTCGATAACAGATGAATATTTTATGTTTGAAGCGTACTTAAGTTTTATATTATTTCGCTCTGTAGCAAATATGCATTCGGTTATATGTCCTTTTTACTACCATCATGTACTACAATTTGATGTATGTATTTTTATTGTTATTATTATTGCTACTTTCATTGTGATTACGACAGATGTCAAATGTGACTAGCATCTCTGCAAAGCGCTTGGTTTATGTTGCTGCTCCATCTCAGCCGGGAATTTTTCTTCTTCACACCGACACTACATTTTCGCACCAAGTTATTTACTCTGACTTTATACCTTCCATTTTATGAGTCCCTTTGCCGCAATGAGAATTTCTTTCTTTAATTTCTGTTTATTTAAGTGTGAATTTTATTGTTTGCGGCCGGATTTTATGACACACCTTTGGATATACATATCTACATATATACACTGAAGCTATGGGTACTAAATTTAAGTATATGAGAATCTCATGGTTGCTTTGAAACAATCGGCTAAATGTTATTTGTGGTTGCTGGTGTTGCTTTGCATGGAGTCAAAGTTTGTTAAAATTTTGAAATTTGCCTTTAGCAATGACAGTTGATTTTTTTTTTTGATACTATTTTATTGTATACTTTTTGCTACCTCTTAGTCTTTTTATGGCCCCAAAGGTAGCTTTGCATCTACACTTCACTTAGCTGCACTTCTTGTGGCCTTGAGTGTGATTTTAAACTGCATCAAAAGCTTTATATGCAGTTGATAATTTTTTGTTTGTTTTTTAACTGCTTCATATACGCGTGATATTTTTACAATACAAAAGTGTCGAACGAAGGGAAGAAGTCTTTTTCGAAAAGAATTGAGAAAAATCTAAAGCTTCTTTATTGAAATCTCAAACGATACTTCTTGCATGCCTACATATATTGCAAGTAAGTCTATAACTTTATCAACAATAACAAAGCAGCCGCTCAAAATATAAACAAAAACAACATCTTCAAGTATGACAATAAAACGACAATAAAAGTTGTGACTAAACTTTTACAACAAAACTAAACAAGAAGCAACAACCACTCGTTTCGTATAATTGCCGTAAATTTCTTGGTGCTAGTATGTCCCAAAACAACGAGCATATATTTACTACAACAATAACAATAAAATGCATAGTTCTTACTAGTAGTATTACTACTTGGTTTGTTCAGCGTCGTTCAAGGTCAACAACAATAGAAATTAAAATGGTGACGACATTGACAGCATTGGCTGCAAAATAGACACAAAAAAAAAAATTAACAACACAACAACCAAAATTTTGTAATAATGTCACTGCATAGTAATTTGTTTATAAAATAGCAACATTTTTATTTAGTGTTAAGTTTTACTTCGTGCTGTTGGTTATTTTTTTGGTGTTCATTTTTCCGTTTTGAAAATATAAACAAACTGCTGACAAGATTTCTTGCATTTAAAGCACGTGCTTGTTTAATTGTGTAATTTATTTTTTCTAATATCCTCAGTTTCATTTGTTAATAAACGAACCATTGGTATTTCAGTTATATATAAAATATTAACTTAAATCTCTGATAGTATGTGTTTGACGGAAAACATCAGCAAAAATCAAAAAGATATATTTTTTATACAGTCATTTATTCTTTTTAAACTTGGTTTCAACATTAGAGAGAGAAGATAAAATTTAGGTCCTTTCAAAACACGAAACATCACTACTTCTTTTATGGGAAATATCATACTAAATCGTCAGGTCTTTTTTTGCATGAAATTTTTGTTCACGTTTCTCCATTGATATCCATGAGACAAGTATTTTTTCTGCTTGCTTCATTTTGAGTTCTTTCGACATGAGGAATTTTTGAAAAGTTGTCTAAGAACTCGATTTCACGTCATCTGCGCTTGAATTTTTTTTTAAATACGATAGCTTTGCCAAAAAATTACCGATTTTTAGCGATCCCTCTAAAAGAAAAAATATGAAACTTTTGACTTCAAAAATTTAAAAAATGCAAAGGCTTTTTTTCATTCATATTTTTCCCCTAAAAATTGATATACATATATATATTATATATATATAAACAGGACTCTATTAACACAAATTCATTTTTTCGGAATTATGATTTTTTAAAATCACAGTGCCAATTATTCAGTAATTTTAGGCTTCGCTTATAACAAATGCCACCATTTTGCCAAAAGTGGTTCAATCGTTATGATCTTTTTTCTGTTAATATTTTAAGGTTGGTTCTGAAAGAGAAAATTGTAAAGTCTGTTAAATTCTCAGACATTTTTTTCATGATCCTCTTTCAAATGAGCAAAAAATCAAACGAATTTCCTAACTTGTGCCATACCTTTGTGACTTATTGGCCGCTTTTTTGCCATTTATTTTTAACAAAAGTGTGTACAGCAAAATATTAAATTCAAATTTATTTAAAATATTTACAAGTTATATGAAGTATTAAAATTTCAGTTTCAAAGTGTTCGTTGCGCTGAAAATAAAGTTCATAGCTAGCTGCCTTTTTCTATAGGGTTCCCTCCTCTTTGAAAATTCAAATTCAATTTTATTGTACACAAGTAATAGGAAATATGAAAAGAAGGGTCAAACTGTTTGATAAGGAAGAGGTATGTTGGATATAGAGGGTTACCACTTGCATAAAAAGTGGATTTTAATAAATTCGTATCCAAGTTATATGAAATATTAAAATATGGGTTGTAAACGATTGGTGTCGCTGAGGAGAAGATTAATGCCTAGTTGTTTTTTGCAGTGGGTTGTCAACTGTTTGAAATGTCAAATTTAGTAAAATTAAGCACAATTTATATGAAATATGAAAATATTGTTGTCAAACTATTCGATTCTCTGTGTAGAAGGCTTACAGCATATAGAGGGTTGTCGTCTATTTGAAAGTGAGGTTTAATCAATTTATACCCAAGTTATATAAAATAGTAAAATATATAATGCAATGTAGAGAGAGTGAGTAAGAGTAAAAAATAGGCGGCGTTCGCTTCGCTAGAAGAAAGTTTATCTAAATATTTTGAATAGGGTTGCCACCTTTTTCAAACCCCAAATTCAATTCAATTATAGTTATTATATAAAATATAGCAATATGGGTGTCAAGCTGTTTGGATAAGGTGCATATTGTGCATACTAATTTTTTTGAGAGTGCTGGCATCTGTCATACCGAAATGGGTTTTAATGTTACTATTATTATATTCCCATGTATATCTTTATATTTTTAATTTTTTTTTTAATAAAAATAAAATTTATTTTATCATAATTTACTTTAGTTTATAAGCGAAAAGTGAATAGTATTTTAAGAATTAATATTTTAACACCAACAATGCATTTTTTTATATTAATGAAGGGTGTAGAGGTTTCGGCAAGGCAGTACTTACATGTTTAGGGGTTTTTATTTAATTTAAAATTAATTGGCACTACTGTAATTATCGTGACAAATGATGATTTTATATTTAGCAAATAAACTAACTTACGAAATGTACTTACTAGAATTTCAAATTTTGTTTAGCTAAATTTCATTCCAAATAATTTGTTGCTAGTTTGATTTCCTTTTAATTATTCCAACATATTTTATCTTACATTTTGTACGAATATATAATAGGTACAATTGTATAATTAGATTGGCTCACGATCACGTACATATTCGCCCAATTCAATCACTTGGCAATATTTATTGCTTATTGAACTTTTTATTACGCTCGTTGGCAATTTTCAAATACTTACTTCAGCGTAAATCGTCTTTGTTGCGCTTTTTGCAAATTTCCATTTAACCACAAAGTGCCAACACAACCAAAAGCAATAAAAAACGTTAACGACAGTAAGAACAATACAGACACACACACACACACACACACACACACATATGCACTATATAGAAAACAACTATCAGCTCTTTTAGCAGCAACTAACAGCAATAATGTGGAAAACAAGTACTTTTGTTGCAACCTAATGTGGAGCGTGTGTGGATGTGAATCGACTGCCACTAAGTATAGTAGGAGGGCTGAAAATTGGAAGGGTTCCGACAAAATAGAAAAATGAAAAATGGCATCAAAAGCAGTAAAAGCAAAGCAGTAAATTCGCCACAAAATATTGCAACAAAAACGCAAAAAAAAAAACAACAATACAAGTTTGCAGCAGAAAGGATATACTTAAAGTCGTGCGAGTGTGTGTGAGAGAGTAGATGTGTACATATGTAGTTAACCAATAGTGCAAAAATCAGAGCAAACAGTAGGATAAGCAATCGCCGATTTTGTGGCATGACCATTTTGCTGCAAAATTGCAATGCCCGTTGCATAGTGAAAGTTTTATGTGCCTTACTGCCACGATGCTACTTCAAAGGTCGAATTCTTGTTACTTTCGTATTACCTTCGTATCTATGTAACTACATTTGTATATAGCAAGATTCCCAAGCACATTTACTTAAAAGGTCAAGTCATTGTTCGTTCAAATGAGCATCGATTGAAATGGCTGCATATGTGCATTAGGGTTTTCCATCAAAATAAAAAAAGAATGGGCTTCCACCGCAATTATACAACTGATTATATTTTAAGATTTCTTTTGAAATAGTGCAGTGAAAAAATTATTTCAAAATTATGTTTATTCATAAAAAATACTACACTTCTGGAGGCTCTTTTTTCCAAATAAGGGCAGTTCATGTAAATCTTAAATTGTTTCCGAAATATTTTTGTGGAAGTCTTTGAATATAATCTCTATTATAATTCTGTTGGAAAAGCAGTACCAATCTTCTTTTTTTTTGCATCGGTTGTGATGCGGTCTAATGCACATAAATAAGTTTATAAATACAGCGTGTGTATCACCAATTATTTGCAACGCTGTCACAGCTAAATATAAGTTTTAGATACCACAAACAGTCTACACTTTTTGCGCAAGAAACGAACTTTTCGCTCAGTAAACTAGAAACGAAAAAGCGAATGAAGAGAAATGTGCAAATAAATGGTATGGCTGAGCATAGGTGGATATGACTGAAAATATAAAAGCAAGCGATGGAATAAAAAATTCACCGCCCTACAGAAATGAGTAGATATTAGAAGAATTAATATTAATATAGTGGGAAAAGAATTTCTGGAATTTCCAAACGTTTTGCGTACTTTACAATAGTCGATCTAGTAACTATACTATATACAAATGATGAGAGAATCGGAACCAAAGATATTTTTGAATTTAGTAGCGGGTGTGGATGGGCATTTAAAAAAAAATCGTAAAACAAAATATATTTAACACTAATAAGGTGGCTCAAAATAAATGACGTAATGTTATTTGGCTATATCTTTTAGAAGAATGAAACGAAAAATGGTGTGATTTTTTCTTTAATATTTATTTGGATTTTTATATTTATTAACAGTTTGCATTTTCAGTTTTTTTTAGACTTCTTGTGTTTCAAAAGGACTTACTGATTTTAAAAAATTGCTTAGAAAAGCAGTCTGGGACAACTATATCTGATAATCTTGCTGCCAGCGAAATGCGATATTAAAATGAGTTCGGTGATTTTTTGAGTTTTTTTTTGCTGACAGTGACCAAATTCGGGAGAAGTGCCAGCAAAAAAAAAAAAAATTTCAAAAACCAACCGTAATTTGTAGTCAGTTCAAACATCCACTTAATGATTGTAAATTTGAATGGGCTATAAAGGATAGCCAACGATTTTTTTTTTAAATTTTTGGGTTTTAAGGGGTTTTTGTTGTAGAGTGAATTCTATTTTTATAAACCAAATTTAAATAAAGAAAAATAAATATTTGAAACTTGTGAATATAGCCTAAATATTTTGCAAAAGAATATTAAATCAAAATTTTTTTTTAGAATATGCGCCAAAAATATTCACAGTTCTCATATTTACTACCTTCCAGCAAAGCTCAAAGCAACCTGTTGTTGTTATTTACTACTAAAGAAAATATTTACGCCTATCTTCATAAAATTTTTGTTTGGATCGAATTATTATAAGCCACCTCTTCTCCGCAAAGACTTTTTGAAGTAATATATTGTGAATACTTTGAAAAAAAAAGTTCGAAAGCAATACAACTTAAAATTGTGCCCTGCATATATTTCTAAAATTTTTCACAGAATTGCGTTCTAGTTTTCCGGGTTGTCGCCTGTTTAAGACGTCAAGTCTAGTCAAGTAAATTACACACAAGAATACAAAATATTAAAATATGGGGATCAAACGGTTCGTTTCGTTGAGGTAAAGATTCATAGGTTTTTTTTTAATTAAAAATATAGAATATTGAAAAAAACAGTTGATATTCTTATTGAAACAAAGCATAACGCTGCTTTCCGAACACCTAACAAAGTTTAGTTTTTCGCACCCAGAAAGTTACACGTCTGGCTACGATCAATTCATGTGAGTAAATAATTCGTTCTCTTTGTTAAAATTACGTTTACTTGAGGTATGTAATGAAAACTTGACTTCAAGTAAGTTTGTCCTCTAAAAAAATTTAAAATATGAAACCTTCTTAACTTCCGCGGTTTTGCTTGGAATTGATTAATGCAGTTCGTTTACAAATGGAAACAGTTGAAATTCGAATTTTATTTCTGATGCACGGCAGTATGGAAATTTTCGATGAGTATTGCGCTTGCGCTGAAGTGGAAAGAAGAAAGGGACAGTTTCATGCTGCAAAGATCCAACCTATTTTTGCAAAAGTCATTATTGATCTAAAAAGTGCCAACAGTTGTCTTTTGAAAGATATATCAAAACCTAAAAGAGCTAAAAAATTAAAAAAAAAAGTTTGTTTTTTAGGCAAGGGCATGCCAAATTGGTTTTCTATGAATAAGTTGAGAATTTGAGGGTGTTTGGAAATTTTCAAGCACATATTTGTGAAGCACTCGGCCATATCTACTACCTCTACTAGGTCACTTGTAAGATGCATTCTCGCTGTAGCGCAGTGTAATTTGTATATCACCGTAGATATACGTAGGTGCCCGCCTTAGCCGAGTGTATTCATTATGTTTCTTTTTGGCCTTCTGTTTTCCGAGTTCAAATCCCGGTCGGGGAAAGTAACAGCAAAAAATTGTAGGACAGTTTTTTTCTAGTAGCGGTTCTATCTCGGCATGCAATGGCAAACCTTCATGAATAGATATTTCTAACATTAATAAAAAAACTTATTACAAATCTCTAGTTCCCTAAATCTGTGATACAACGTCAAAGCGCGCACCACAATTTGTGGGATAAGTTCGGCCAAACATCGAGTCACTTAAAGGTTTTATACAAAAAATAAAGCAGAGTCAAAATAATCAAAGCTTACTACCGTTTACTTACACAACTTCTATAATTTTATTCGCAAAGTAGCACTTCAATTATGCCTACTATTATATGTAAAATCAAAAATGTGTTAGCACAAGAAAGTTACATATTCAAAAGTATAATTGCTGGCTTGTTAAAAGAAGTAAATAAGAAGTTGGCATAGAAAAAAATCGATATGAAAAACTTGCAAACTTCTCTTGCAGTACGAAAAAAAAACAAAAAAATAATAAAAAAAAAACTTTTTAATGCAGGTAAACAACAAAAAACACAGAAGGTCTATAGCAATGAAAGCAAAATAAGGCAAATAATTTATGTGAAATGAAACTTTTGACACATAAATAAATATTAACAAGAGCACTCCACCAACGCACACTCACACATCCACACATACACATTTATACATGCACACATTTGTACTACTAAACACTCGCCGCAGACTACATGGCGTATAAGTTACATAATTTACTTGCATTTCTTTGTTGAGTTTATGCTGCCACTTCATACGCTTGTGTGCCTGTCCCGCTAAAGTACAAAAGTTTTAATGCAAAATTATTGACTATTTAATAGCATTGCCAACACAAACCACACACAAAACACAAAAAGAAATATTGCCTGGAAAATTAAGTTCCAAGAAAATCAGAACTTTGTCACAGACCTCTAAAAATTTGTTCATGTGACCAGTGTATCATTGCCACTTGCACTGCTAGTTCTTATTAACGCACTGATAAAGTGTCTAACTTTGTGGCAAATAAACAACAAATAAAGATTTTTAGGGAAACATTCATTACGAAGGCATAAATCTTACATATTTAGATTGAAGAGAGATAAATTATGATTTTTCTAAGCAATTGAGTAGTCCAAAAAGTTAAATAAAATATGAATTATTTTGCACGAAAATATCACAGCAAAAGTGTGCAAAGTTTATTTCTCAAATACAATTTCTGGTAAGATAATATTAGAAAGAGCTCGCTTAATACCAAAATAGTGGCATGCAAAATGATTATTACCTATAGCGGGTTAAAGGTTTTAAAATTGGTTTTTATTTGATTAGTGATACCACTTTATCAATACTAATAGAATACAAGATTGCAGCTTCTTGCTGCGAAGTAACAGATACCGTCTTTAGTAAACAAAAATGCGGCAGAAAAAAATTGAATAACTGCCAATATTTCAGTAAAAAATTGTTCTGAAGTAAAAAAAAATATGGACTTATAGGCAGAGATTTAATAAATAAATCTGCAAAACGCTAAAAAAAAAAGTTGCTCTTTTCCTAATTTGTGAAAAAAGCTTTATCTAGTTGAATTTGAGAACTGTCGAACTCGGAAAAACCGAAGCAGCGGTACCTCTGAAGGCGTCAATATTTTTTGGTAGATTGCTAATTTTCGTTTAATATGATGTGCTCATGCTCATAATATATAAATAGTAAACATGAAGTGACCCATGAATTTTTTGATGAAAACAGTACAGCTCAAAGCAAAAAAAAATCAATGAAACCCCTTTACCCTTTACCGAAAAAATTTTTGTCTTTCTACAGTGAGAAGTATTTTTAGGGTTAAGTCCTATAAAAAAAATTATTTCGATGGCATATCGAGTAGCACTAACAAAGAAAAGATTAAAAAAAATCTTGAAAAAAGTTCATTCATTGCTCGAAGGTAGAACACAGCAATTTTGTTACTTTTTTATTCATGCGAATCAGATGTGTCGTTAAAAGTTATGAATTTTTGATCATTTCAAATTTCCTAACAATATCTCCAATAAAATTTTGCAAGAATTGCAACTATCGAATAATTTTTACTAAGTTGATATGGAGTATCATATATAAAATATATACAAGAATACTTTTATATGTTAGCTAAATGAAAAAATCTTAATTTTATAACTTAATTTTAATTCCAATTAATTTCTTCAATAAATAAATACGTACAACACAAACAAAAACTATTTTTATAAATTAAAATGTTTTGAAACGCACTAAAAAATACAAAGTAATGTTTTCGATTTGGTTTCCCGAAATGTTTTATCCTTGAAGAATCAACAAAAGTTGTGGCATGTAAATTGGCCTTACTTATTTTCCATAAAATTTTTTGTCTCGATTATCTGAACAAATATACATAATATTGAGGAAGATGGCTCTTATCGCCTTGTACTGTTTTTGAGGGGCCATCGGCAAGTGCTGTGGTCTGCCGCCAATAGTTGCGAAATAGATATATGAGCTACAGTCTTATCAAGTCGCCAAGTGTGGAAAGATCGACAGTCATTGGGATCAGCGAGACCCTTTAGACAACACCTACGCTAGTGTTGAACGTCATGTTGAATATAATTCCAGTAGATATTGCGGAAAATTCCTGGCAGTGCAGACCTGCTGCGGGACATTGACAACACATTTTACTCGGCTACAACGGATCATTCTATGCCCACTATGGCTTCCAAGGGCTACATTGGTATCGCCATTCCCTCTAGGGAGGATTAGGATGGCTGCGACCTGCGGTACCGAGTGTGGGAGTATGGAAAAAATGTAGGCTACCACATCACTGTAGACTGTAGACAATTAGACTTTAACGTATTCCAGGCGGATCTCTGTAAGGGAAGTGAATATTTACTCCGATAGCCAAACGGCAATCAGAGCTACGAACTCAATAATAGTACAATCGAATGCAGTCTAAATTAGTTAATTTTCAGTTTCTCTTTGGTTTTATGCTTTGCCGACTTCGGCGTTGGGCCATCTTCATTGTCATTTCTCGTTCAGAACGTTTGTTTGTCTCCAAACCAAACTTGACAAGGATGACGGAAAATCGTCCAATATGCCTCAGATTTTTTTTAAGATGTTAAAAACTTAATCTTAGATAAAGTATATGGTGTGTTATAGTTCAAATAGAGAATTTTTAATAGTAAACATTTGAATAATTCAATTTATGATGGAATTCTCTAATTAAGGAGTTCGATGAAATTTAACATGTAATTATTCTCTAACTTAGACGACCATATGAGATAGCATTTACTGAGTGCTGTCACCTGTATAAAAAATTAAATTAAATTAAATATTAAACGAAATAGGTTTGGAAAAACTTCTTTTCGCAAATAGTTTTAAAGATATTTCTGCCTTTTTAAAATGTTTGAAATAAGGTAAATTAATAAGTTAAATTAAATATTTATTATAGCACGGGTGCTAAACAAAAAAAATTAAAGAAAGCTTAGCTTTGAAAATAAAGGGGATTGAAGAGAGTTGTCACCTATATTAAAAATGAGACCCTATTAAATTTGAAGCTTAAATTCAAATAAATACTATTATTTTCGCATTATAATACGGATGTCAAACAAAAAAGGTTGACAGATATATTTAACAAGATGAAATACAAACTAGAGTACAGTTGTTTAGATATAATAATGTAAAATAATTCTTTAGCAATGTTGCAATTTCGAACATCGAAAGCTCACATCTCGATTGAGGAAGCTAACTTCGAAAAACGGAGAAATTATTATTTTTTACTTATGACAAAATCTCTTAAAAAATAATAAGTTTTGTCCAATACCCCAAAAAAAAGTTGTTTGGGTCGTAAAGTGCAATAAGGGCTGGAAAAATGATTTTAAACACAAACAATTCAAATATTTAAAAAAAGTAATTTGAGGGTGCATGTTTTCAACCCAACAACAATCAGTGCATATCGTTCGCGAATCGTCACACATTTGACGTTTACCCTTTTCACAGCTAAATAATACAAAACAAGTATCATTATTATAAACAGAAGGAGCCGTCTAACCGTTACGTGACATTCCTGCACGACTTTTCCGCATTCGATTACGTTAAGTTTCGGCTAGCGCTGCCGTCTGTCTTATGCTAAGCTATCACTTTCCGTATGAAGAAAATATATATTGCATATTTAAGCATAGCATATATTATGGCGCAATATCTTTGCAAATAAATATTAGCATAGTAATAAGACTGATTTCATAAATTTCAACATGACAAGCTACGAACAACTACACAAATATATACATACATATATATAGATGAAGGCAAATATTTTCCTATAAGCATACATTCTACATATTTATCTTACCAAATATTTATTTATTGCACACATATTCAGATAACTCACGCTTCTGTATGTTGGAATATATTTACGAATAATAATGCTCATTTAAAACACAAATCTTAGTTACATAATTAGAAGTACAATGTGTACAGTGTGTACAATGTTTATGCCAAGCGTAATGCCAACAATATTTCAAAGCTATTAAGTTCATAAATTATTCACACTTGCACACGCGCCCGGTAATATCCTCAATATCCCACAGGTACATAGTATAAGTAAAATGCTCATACAGGGATGCTCCAAATTAAGTAGTCACTTTTTCGTTGTCATATTCATAACCATAAAATTGCATTTCATTTACGGTGTTGGGCAAAAGATAAGCAACAAAACTCAATATACCATAGTTAGCCATTTATATTAATTAATTTATTTTTAATAACTTTTCATATAATTATAGCTCATTTTGTAACACAAACCATATAAATTAAAAATTTCAAACTTTTTACGAAACTCCTCAAATTTTATCAAATTGTCATACAATCAGAATTTTAACAAATCTTTCGGGCATGCAGTTCTGTAGCCAATTGAATTTGAATATATTAATGTGCAATTTTCGAATGACTTCGCGTTGATTTTTTATACACTTTTTTGCAGACGGTGTCGGCCATTTTCTTTCATACAAAAGTAGATTTTATTAATGCCACATTATATGAAGGAAAATGCCCAACACCGTCAGCAAAAAAAAAACAATAAGTATCAAAATTTTCAGTCACTTGAAACTTTATATTTCTTATACAAAAATTGCATGAGCTACAAAACTGCGTAATTATAATTTTTTTTAATCCGGATTAAAAAGTTGAGCATCTTCAATCTGTCAAATACTTATACATTTTCTTAAGAGCTTGAAACTTTTATTTATATCGAATTAAATGGAATGGAGTTGTGGTAGGCTCGAAATCCGAAATCAGGTGTCCAAGCACTCAGTCATAGTTTCCCGTTGGATATAAGGCCTGGGAAGAATAAAAGGAATAAGGGATAGCAGAAAAATATACAGATGTATAAAGGTGGGAATGGTACTTCATTTATCCTCGATAAATCTTCCAAACTCTTTTATGAATCTGAGAAGCTTGTCGAGGGCTAGATAATGGACGTTTTCCATTTTCAATACATTTGACTCAAATTTAGCAGCAGAAGCGGGACAGACATAGAAGAAATTGTCTGCAAATGGCCAGAAATTAGCTAATTCATCAACCAGTTCATTAAATTGAACATTGCTGTGTCACGACACCGACATGAGTTCAAGCTTATTTTATTCTCTCACAGAGTTCAGCCTCAACTTAGTTTCTTGGAGAACTTTTGGAACGGTGCGAGCAGTCTCCGAGACTTTTAGTGCAGCTTGGGAGTCACTGCAGACGCTGATTTGGTATCCACGCTACCTTTCGCCAATTATCGTGCCCCGTTACATTAAGTTTAGCAAATATCTCTCCGATTGGTAAACCGTTGTCATTGTAACTAAGGCAAAAAAGCATCTGAAACTGTCGTATAGGTGCCAATCAGCTTCAGTCCGATTATCTGTTTTGGAGCCGTCAATGTAAAAAGTTTTCGCCGAGCCTCCCAACAGAGCACATGGATCTCACCAATGTTCTCTTGTAGGAAATCTTACAGCGTACTTTCTACCAAAAGAGACTATCGGGGTCAGCTTGCCATTTGAGGCCAAAAACAAAGGGTTGTACTCTGACAACCTTCCATACAACTTTCTGTGTCCGGAATTCACATTGTCGTGCCCCAATTCAAAAGAATGTAGTCGGCATATAATTTTCATTGGCTCCTCTAGGATCGTTAAATCCAGGGGTAGCAAGTCCAACAAGGCATTCAGAGCCACTCCAGGTCTCGTGCTCATGGCGCCCGTGATTCCTCTGCAGCCTGTTTAGCATAGAAGCCGTGCATTCAACCATTACTCTAGGCCACCAAACTACGACGGAATACGTGATCACAGCTGGCCTCAGACCCATCTTACTAAAGGTTCTCCGATACGGTACAAGAACTTTCAATGGTCGATTTACCTTCTGTTCGACATGAGCTTTCCAAGTAGTTTTTCTATCCAACGTTTACCCTCTGAAGCACCGTAAGACTGAGACCTTCCAATTTTCTTTTCCTCGTAAACAATATCAATATCCTGAGAAATTTTGCCGAAACTAATGCCATACTACACGGACGATGTTGTGGTGGGAATGAAGTCTTGCATTTCGATTAAAAGGGACCGCGCGACAGATTAGAGTACACCGCCTCTAGGGCATTCTCTCCCAACCTCTACCAAGGTGCAAAGCCCATCTTTCTCCTCCTCTTCTAGATGCCATGGAGTGCGTTCACATTATAATTCTTTCCTCCACCCCATGTCTTCTGGCCGCTGAGCACATAAAATCAAAGATAACGTTGTCAAAGGTTCCCTAGTATTAGTTATTTATTTATTTAGTTTATGTAACGAAGTCAGTTATACTTTTATAAAAAAAAATTATAGAAAATAAATGTTTAAACATGAACGAATTTGTCGCCTATGATATGCACAACACTGTACGTACACGCATACATACACAACTTCACAAGCGAAGCCACCCAGCGCTAAAAGGTGTAAAAGCACAGGTGTACATCTACAGTTTTGCACTTACCCATTCATTGTTGAGGTTTATTACACAAAATATGTATTTATGTATTTGTGACATTAGCGTGTTTTTGTTGTTATTATTTTTGCTATGCGATGCGATAATGATGTTGGTAATATTTGACAGCTAACATTTTGCTTTTGTTTATTCACCTTGAATGGCATATTGCTAGCGGCAGTGATTGCTCCATTCACTCACTTCACCACTCAGAATTGTTGCAAATAATGTTGCAAATGATTATAATGATAACTACTGTCATGTTGATTTGCTGGCATAGACAACAGCAGTGTGGCGGCTTGATTTCATTGTTGGTTCTGACTATGAATAACGGTTGTATATTCATTCACTTTGTCTTCATTTATTACTTTGCAAATTACACAACTTATTGTTTTACAAAATCGCAATTTGTTGTAATTTAGTAGCACCTCGAAAGGGCGCTGATGCTATAAATTTGCGTTATGATTTGTGGCAGACCTTTAGGCACATTTTTGGTAAATTCATAGCTTGACAGGTTTGGTGTGGTGTGTGGAATGAGTTGTTGGTTAATTTTTCAT
Organism: Anomoia purmunda; assembly: GCA_951828415.1. Taxonomy (NCBI): domain Eukaryota; kingdom Metazoa; phylum Arthropoda; class Insecta; order Diptera; family Tephritidae; genus Anomoia; species Anomoia purmunda. The sequence goes on from OX639997.1 coordinate 36,654,654, forward strand.
AGGTATTCGAATTTTCAGGGTGAATTGTGCGGCGCGTTCGATGGTTGCAGCTCGCGGAGTAACGCGCTTTTGGGCGCTCCTCCTAAGTTTATGCTAGTATTCTTAGAGAGTGAGAAATTTTATAAAATACATGTATTGATTAGTTGCGAGGTATTGTCAAATGATTAGAATCGACATTACATAAAGCAGCGAATTGAAAGAAATTATTTTACTTCACCTGATTTATATATCTCTAAACTTTGGGTTGCTTAAAATTAGATTATAGATTAGGTATGTACCTACTGATTTATTGTCGCAAGCAATGAGATCAGATTAACCTTTCCGAGGCTAGACTGAGCATATATTTTTGTTTTCAAGGGCCGAGCTTTTAGTATAGGCTTCATTATAAATTGTCAGCGATGTTGAATTGAATTCTAAATTAGTTTAGTATAAAGCAAAAAGAAAGCAACTAGACAGTGACACTAATGCAGTAACAAGACATTTGCATGTTTTAATTTTATTTACTTAATTTGACGTCGAAGGGGAATTATGGCAAATGATTGCGCAGAGATGGAATTGCCGTGTTGAAGTGAGAACGAATAGACGGCGATAGAGAGGCAGAGAGAGAGAGAGAGAGAGAGAATAGGTCAGTGCGTGTAAAGAAAAGGATCGCGTGGTTATTCAAGTGCGCGTAAAATTTAAGAGTAGAAATTAAATTTAAATTAAAATAAAATGAAAATATGAAACGATAAACAACAAAGCAATATATTTTAAAATTAAGATGGAACTATTAAAGTAAACTAATAAAATAATCTTAATTAAAATAAAATGGAATTAAAAAAAATTAAACAAAATAAAAGTTAACAAAAAAAAAATATATTGCATTAAAATAAACCTAAAACAAATAAATAAAATATAATAAACGAAAACAATTTGAACTTAAAGAAAAGAAACAAAATCAAATAATATGAAACAAAGTGAAGTAAAATATATTTAAAAAATATTATTAACGAAATAAAAAAAATGAAGACAAATATAAAAAGGAAGGAAGGAAAAAATGCAATGTAATACAGTTGGCCACATACATATGTTTACTAATTTTTTGAAAAAATTTTTATAAACTTATAGTTCGCTCTATTATATAAACCATATATGTAAATAAAATACATGTTTCAAAAATTTTATGAAATTCACAAAAATTCGTAAAATTTGAAAAAAAAATATTATAAAATTCTCAAATTTTATATAAATAAAATTTGATTAAAAAACCAACTGAGATAAATAAAACAAAGCAGAAAAAACACAAGGAAAAATAAAATAAAATCAAATAAAAAACAATATAATCAAAATAAATTTAAAAAAAAACAAAATAAATGGCATAGTATATTTAATATATTATAATGCAATAAAGTAATATAAAATTAGTTAAACTAAAATATAATGAAACAAAAAAAAATAGGTAGAATAAAAAGTATTTAAATAAAATTATGTTAAATAAAATATAATAGATTTAATTTAAATAAAACATAAATTAAAAATTTGAGCGATTAAAAGAGAAACTGAATAAAATAATATGAAATAAAATAGAGTAAAGAAAATAAAATTTGATTAATAAATAAAAATAAAATTAAAAAAATAAAAAAGATTATAATAAAATAAAATAAAACTAAAAGAGAATAACACTTTGCAACATAAAAAAATTTAAGAATATAATATAAAAATAAATAAATACAAGTTAACGAATATATAATAACTATTATATATGTAAAAGCCAAGCGTGTTGCAGCTCGACACATATCGCTCTAACTGTTATTTCCATTGCATTCAGCCTGAAAGTATACAAAACAAAAATATAACAGTTTTGATAACTTTGTAATGCGTTATATAATAATATAAAATAAAATAATATCAAACACAGTGAAATGTAATACAGTTTAATTGGGCAAATTTTTATTAAACAAATTGATGGCATCATACAAAATTTACGATTCGCGCAAGAAAATAAATCCAATCACACGTTTCGCTTTTTTCAGAATTGATGTTGGTATAATTTGTAATATGTGAGCTTCGAAAAATGAGCTCAACAGCTAATAGGATTTTGATGGAGGTTCTCCAAGACGAGTTGATTTATGATTAGATTAGATAAACCCTAGGTAAACCTAGAAAAAAGACGAGATTTTGATTCTTGGGAAAATGTCAATTCCTAAAGCAAAAAAAGCATTTTTTTTAAATTGCTAAAAAAATATAATGACTCATATACAGTAATCAAATGGTGATTTTTCTGCAACGCATTGTAGAATTTCAAACTTTGTATAAAATATATAAGAGCCCAAAAACTTTCCTTAAAACTTTCAAGCTTTTTAATTTGAATATCTTAAAAACTTTTGGGTAGGCAGTTTTAAAGCCCATTTATTTTAATGTGCAAGTTAAAAATGGACGAAAATTCTTGCTGTTGCACGAGAAGTTTTCTAGAAATTCTGATAAAAACGTTTGCAAATGTGATGAAAATATGTTGAACCTTTCATCAAATTTTGTTAGAGAACGAACTAAAGCTTTATAGAAAATTAACAAAACTGGCTTAGCTTTAAAAGCAGTGTTGATATTTTAAAAAACCTACTCGCTTCATACCGTAAGTGCTCTCTGTGTGTACATACCAATGCACGTGCATGTGCGGATATTTTTTTATTCCACAGTTTTGTGTCGAAAAGCGTCATAATGCTGCAAAATTCAAAAGTTTCCACTTCAGCGTAACACAATCAATCAATAAATATTCACGATAACCAAATAACCGTAAAGAAAAAAAGGACTTTTTTGTTTGGACAACGATGGTAGGGAAGCGGCAATTTATGCTATGAATGGTATATAGTGCAAAAAAAAAAACAAAAACAACAAAACAAATATAATAAAAACACATAAATTATGCAACAGAAATAACAATAACGACAAGCGGCGAGCAACAATCAGCAAATATTGAACAGGCAAACGCACACACACAAACCCACATACGCAAACAGACACACACAAGTAAACACAAGCACACACATACATACGTACGCACGCAAGTGTATTTGCGTTCATCAAAAATGTGCTCGCTTGCGTTTTGTTTGCTATAATAGCCAAAAACAGTTAGTCATACTTGTTATGCAACAGCAGCGACAATGGCAGCGGCAGTGGCAGCGAGCTAGTCGTTTGGGAATAAAGGAGTAAAATATTTATTTTCCATCTATACTCGTTTAACTGTTGCTGTTGTTTTAATTCGTTGTTGTTGTTGTTTTTATTGCTATTGCTATTGCTGCTGTCGCTTTGGCTCATGCATCACATTCAAAATTCAAAAATAATATTTTCTAGATGGCGCTGAAAACGCTGCTTATTTATATCCGCATTCCATTTTATTGTTATGGGTATTATGATGGTACATATTGTTATTGTTGTATGGGCACGTTTTTTGTTTTTTGTTTGTTTTTGTAATGCGCAACTTTGACCAGCAATCATCCTAAATAAATCACAATTGAAGCGTGTAATATTTCTTTATTTTTAAAGCACACTTTTTGGGGTTAGCGTCGTTAGCATGCAGCTTGGAGTGAAGAGAGCAAAGGGTGTTTTGTTTTCGTCGCTTTTAAGTAGTCTGTAGTAAAATAGAAACAAAAAGCGCCAAAGAGATATTAATAATATAATAATCATTTATCGCTCACGTTATACAGCACGATTCTTGATCGAACATCTCTTAAAATTTGTATGTCTTGATGGTGTTCTCGAAATTGAGTGATGCCGAGCGGCAAGCGACATATTAAGTTTTTGAAAAGCTTTCTCGTGGCATGAGAAAATTCGGAGAAATCATTTTTTTTTAATTTCTACTACCACGCCTACAAATAGCAATGCTCTGAATAAATATTTCAAATTTCAGTTAATCAGTTAACCAAAGCTACAATTTTGCCAACCAGCTAGTAAAAGTTAAAATAAGATATTAAATTTGATTAAAAAAATCCAGATGCTATTGGTCTAAAACCCAAAATTGTAAAATAAAATAAGTTGTTTTGTCCAAAATCCTACAGATATTTCTCAAGAGAAACACGCTTATAACGGGAAACAGGTCGTATATAAAATACGCTGATAGAGGGAATTAAATTTAAAACTTTATTTTCTGATTGATAATGTCGGCTTAAACTATTTATTTAAATTGTTAAATGACATTTTACTGGTTAAATAGGCAAAGTTAGTTCGTAAACAAGTTAAATCACATAAAAATTGTTGTTAGAAATTTAACCAACTCAACCCGTTTAACCCGTTTGAAAACCAGTTCTTAAAATTTCGGTATGCATTTTCCTCCATACTGCTTGGTGCTCAGTCTTGAAAAATATAATTTAAAATCAGCGGCTACAAGGCGAGCACAGAATATAACTTTGTTGTCACGTACACACGCCTGTTGTCATTATTAGAGTGGTGAAAATCATTTTTGCTGCATATTTATAGGCGCAGTAAACCTGACAATTGTCAGGTTATGTGTTTTGTCAGGTCATTAGCATAGGATGGCTAATTTTGTTTTATTGGGTATATAGCACTCTGCAATTTGAATGGCATGAAATAGCTACCGATTTAATTAGTTAAGTTGTGGCAATTTGAACGTGGTATTATTACATGCCGGACATCATGTTAGGGTTAATATCAGCTGCAGCATATTTTATTGCATGAAAGTTATATTCTAAATACATACTTTCCTAGTAGCCAATTAGTGGTGCATATTCGGCATAAACCTAACTGATTTTACACTTGACCTACTTGCTGTTCTTTGCCTGCCGTTTCTTACTCGCCTCGATCTCAGACCACGTTGTCAGCTCCTGAAGTGGATTTCCCTTTGTGGCTAACTGAGATTGATCCCAAAACCACAGCTACTGATTCACCCAAGTAAATTCCTTGTAATATACTCATATCCCTGCACTGCAGTTCATTTTTGACTCGTCCATGTAGATACAGATGGTTTCCGGTTACCGACAGCTTAGTCCCTTTTCCATTCCCTTATAGATGGAAGAATTGTTACCTTATAATCTTACATTTTATTTTCTATTATACTAGTATTAATATTGAGTCTTTGGGCATGGTCTTAATAATAACAATAAAATAAACTCAACCGTTACCCCCCTTCCGCCTTCTGACCCGTGCGGTGCAGTCCGCATTAGGCATGGATTTCTGTGCTTCATTTATCAGCGAATATGCCACTCTTTGTCTGCTAAGTCCTCTGGCATTGTATCAATACGAATAAATACGAAAGTGCTACCCTCGACGTTCCCGAAGCCCTTATGCCTTTCGATAATATAAAAAATGCATTGCAACTGCAAAAATATTCAATTTCGAAATACTATTTACTTTTCGCATAGAAAAAAAAGTGAGGTATGATAAAATAAATTTTATTCAAAAAAAAAAAAATTAAAAATATACAGATATGTAAGTAATGATATTATGCGCTATTTTAAAGAAAATTTCTTACATATATCTTAAACGAAAAGTTTTGGCTAACAGCCGATTGAACAAAATACATTTTGAAGTGTACTCGTTCTGATGTGAAAAAATAAAACATTAAAAAGAATTGACTTTCCGAGAAATTACATTAGAAAGGGTATTTTTTCATTTTTCCGAAAAAATGAATGTTTGGACATGAGTTGGCATTTTTTCCTTCGTACTTTAATACTCAACTAAATACAAGCATTTTGCCAGTCGGCTGCTATGTGCTATGACCGGTCTGGCCCGTTATGGCATATGATTAATATAAGTACATTATAGAAATACATCTGCCTATTAAGTTTCGGTCAGATATCTCAAAAACTGTGGTCTAGCTTGCGATCAAACAGACAGAGGGATAGACAGACGCGCATAGCTAAATTAAATCAGCTCGTGGTTCTGATCATTTTTATATACTTGAGTGTGGGGCCATCCCTTCTTCTTCTTGTCTTTACAAACATCTGATCAAAGTTATAATACCATTTCACTTTATTGAAAGGTATAAAAATGGTGTAACCGTTCAATAGCAGATTTCTTAAAATACTTCAGAACTAACAAACAGGGTATTGAACTTAAACTAAGGATAAAAAATTATTCAGTTGAACGAGTAGTAGTCTCAGTCATAAATTTAGAGTTAACTTAACATATGTTGTCATTAAACCGTTTTCAATTTATTTTTTTGGATAAATTATTTCACTAAGTAAGTGCATTACAATCCTAGAAAGCCCATTTTTCACACAATAACAGCACACAGTTTTTTTTTATTGCTAAAGAAGCAGCTTTGAAGGCTTCAGTTCACTTCAGCTGTGTAGATCGTTCAAGTTTAACTTTACCTGCGACGAACTTATTGCAAACATGGATTAGATGGCATGTTTTCAGCACCTAATGATTAGTAGCCTTCCAAGTCATATATCTACTCTACCTATCTATCTACCTAATTTCGTATTCTATTTCAAAGCGGGTATTCCTGATGTTTTCAAATGCTTGCTATGCTTGCTACATACAAATTCAAATGCAAATGTTTTTTTTTTACATATGTATTCACATGTAGTTTGTATGTATAGAACAAATGCATTCGCGGAAAGTATCCCACCATAACAGCAGTCATTAATCATCACACATGAGTGAGTGAAATTGCTTTGCTGCTGATTCATATCCCATTAAGGATGGTCTTTTGTATTGCAGCTTTTCCAAAAAAAATACATACAGACACATGCTACTGCAAAAATTTATCTTTGCAGTGCTGCGAAATTTTGCAAAAACTCAAGTGCGAAACGTAGTACGAATGTGCCCAGCAAGCTTAACTGATCGTCCTCTTTAAAATGCGGGTTATGAAAGTTTCGGTGTTAGAGATGAGCATTAGTAGTAGTAGTGAATCTGAAGCGGTCACAATTGATCAATAGATGAAACCGTATATCCCTTCATAGAACCCATACCATACACATAGAGCATTGGTGATTGAGCAGAATTGTGGGGGCTTGGGAAGGATATTCCACAGGGGCCCGGACTTTTGTGATAAAAGTCGTTAGAAAAAGTTATATTTGGACTTTTATCTTATTTAATATAAAATAATCGGTCAACCGGGACTTTTATTTTTTAGTCCATTGATTTTTATATATATTTTTTTTTGCTTACGGTGTCGGGCATTTTCGTCCATCTAACTCATGTAAAAAAATTATCAAAAATCAACCCGAATTTTTAGCCATTTGAAACTGGCACGTTGCTGTAGTAAAATTAATTGGGCTACAAAATGGTACACATCAAAAGTTTTTAAAATTTCAAAATAAAAAGTTTAAAAATGTTTCGGATTATCTTTTTTATTTGACGAATTTTAGTGACTTTAGTAAAAATTTTAAAACTTTTATTTATATAGTTTATGTTACACAATGAGTTTTACTTTTATAAACAGGTATTAAAAATAAATTAATAAATACATTTTTTCAATAGAGGACCTTCTTCGTTTAAATATTTTAGTCCTCTTTCATTTCATACAATTTTTTTTTAAATTTAGATAAACGATGTGTTTATTATTAATAAGTTTACTGTTAATAAATAAATAAATAAAGGTCGGGATTTTTCAGTTATTCTTGGACCTTTCTCAAAAAGGGTTGCAAAAATAAAAATAAACCAGTATTCTTGTTCAGGAGGTTCTAGGATCAAAGGTACTGTGATAACTTTCTTATACACAATTTTTCTCCGGACTTTTATTATACAAAAAAAAAACTGTTTTATGTCCACGGAAACCATCATTTATTTCGTCGCGGCAGAATTTTCCTAATGAATCTGAAAGTCGTTGGTGATGTGTTATGCTCAATAAACAAAAATTTCATCTGTTATTTTTTAACTTGGCAAAACTCTTCATAAAATGTAGTAAAAATTAGTGACACCAAAATTGTAATAATTCTAAACGTAAATAGTTTTTGTTTTTGATATTACGAGGGAACGCAATAACCTCTGATGATGTTTGAATTTGAGTTTACTTCCATTCTTGCAGTGAAACCCCAATCTAGTGCTTTGACTATAATTCTAGTTCAGGAACTGATATTTAATAGGAGGTAGTTATACCAGTTGGAAAGTGACTGCGAGTCAGCGCCATCTACTGTTAAAATATGGAATTCGAAACCAAAACTTAAAAGCACATGACGATCGTGGTGCAGACGAAGCTGAGGTAGCGGTTTCGAATAGCGGGTTGGAAACTATTGGGATTATTTTGTAAAATTTAAAGTGAGCAAAAGCGGCAACAAAAATTAATTAACAGTAACAGTTAATACAAAAAACTTGCATTATTTGAAAAAGAAAAAACAAAATTGTTTCACCTATCATGGGAGTCATACCTAGAACCTACTTACTGACATGCCAACAATTTCTATGCTGGCCATGGTGGCTCTTGAAAATTCTGCCTTTTATTCGTTTCGATAAGTTCGCATTATGAACTCGTTCAGCGAATGGTATGACGCTGATGCAGAGGCTGAATCCAAGAAAACAAGACAGCAAATACAATAGTTGGGCCGCTAATCAATTGATTTAGAGCCAGTCAGTTTAACTGCTGGGTAGTTGACGGTTTTGCGCTAGTGAGCTGTGTATGTAGATGTGTAGGTATGTAGGTGTGTAGGTTAATAAAGCCATATTTAACTGTATGATTTACAGTGCGCTCATAAATTTCTACACAAAAGCGTTACTACGATTTTAAGTGTGCAACTAGGTATGTAGGTATCTATGTATGTTCATATGTATGTGCGTTTAATATAGTATTCACGCGCAATCACAATTTCAGCGATAAATTGTAGATAGCTCCCGAAAGATATTAAAAAATTTTAAATCGAGGACATGGTGCTTGCATTTTTTGCAAATGAATACTATACTTGCAGTATTTTTCATATCACTTATTGTTTGTTGGTTTGTTAGGTTTTTTTTTTTTTTTTAATGATTAATTCTTTGTCAAAAGTCATAGTGAGACAAGTTTCAAACTTTATACAAAATTGATTCAAATTCAACAAATTAAACTTTTAACTTTTTTATCTGAACTTTTAAGAAATTCTTAAGCACACAGATAGGTTACCCATTTGGTTGTAGTATAATATTGTCTTAAGCAGTTAAAAATTACCATCAACTATTTTCTCTTTAACCGAATGAATTCCCTATTAAAAATCAACGGAAATTTATATGTTCTATTCACATTATTATACTAAAATTAAAGGGGATAACCTGTACCTCAAAAATATTCGGAAGAAGATGACATTTATTGATTAAAATTTGTTGAAACTTAATTTTTTCTTAATGTCTTTTGTTATAAAGTGAAAAATATTTTTATAAAAAAATATTAAAATCAAAACAGTCTAAATATTTTCTGGAAGTCTTCGTATAAAGTTATAAGTCACTCAATGGATTTGCAAAAGATATCTCTAAATTTTTTATGGTATTCTTTAATCTCTCCGCCTAAATGGTTTTCAAAAAAGTAGAAGAAAGTGTTCAAATACATGGCTGAGTGAAATAAAAGGCTAAGTCTAATACAAGGGGCAAATATAGCTATTTTAACCCACTAGCTTCTACCTGAAAGTGTCATCTGAACACTTAATTCAAGGATACCTTCAAAATCAAATTGTGAAGGTCGCTAAAAAGCTTCAAATTTGTGTTCGTTTAAAGCCGGATTCTACATAAAATTAACAACTAAATATTTTCATATAAATTTTTTGGAAAACCACTTTCGCCGAAAAATGAAAGCTTTAGTAGGGCATTTAACAAATTTGCTTGATAGGTATACTTTCAGAAAATATTAACAAATCTCGTGCCGATTTAGGTTGTTGTACTGTGTTAAAATCAGGGACCGTAACGGTTATAATATTTATTTAAAAAAAAAAATTTAAATCACTGTTTTATAATTTCTATTTTTTCAATCACATTTGATCGACATTTTCTGATTTTTAAAGTATTTCATTTTATTATATAATAATATCTTAGTTTTATTTTTACTATGAAATTTGTTTGTTATTTTGTGGATTTATTTTATTCGAACAAAGATTATGGTTATTCTTGGATTTTTATTTTTTCGATAACATTTCACCGATAATTTTTGATTTTTATATTTTTGATAAAGCATAGTCGTTATTCTTAACAGTTTACGATAATAAAAATAAACAAATTTATTGGGGATGACAATAATAGCAACCACACCAATAGTTCGATTTATGTTTTATAATCGAAAAAAATCATAAAATATCGACCAAATATGTTTAGAAAAATTCAAGGATTACGATTATTTTTGATAGAAAAAATAAAAAATTAAAATATTGTACATCGACCAAACTAGACCGAAAAAATTAAAATTAAAAATATCGATTATTTTTGATCGAAAAAATATAAATCAAGAAATAACCATTGTGGAATGATTTAAAGAAAACATAAAATTGAGAACCGATTTCCGTTGCATAGTACGCCATTTGGATTACATCGGTATATTCGAGTTTGGTTCAGAACGAATCCTTCTCAATTTTCTTTTCCGATCACATGGTGGCTCTAGTAAAAATGAAGACTTCTCAATCTTGTCCTTGGTCCAGAAGGTGGGTTTGTATTTTAATTGTGTAAAGTAAGGAAATTCCGACATTCACCGTTAATATAACGAGACTTTTTTAAAACTATAAAAAATTTGATTTTTCATTAACTTCGTAAGCTATTTTTCCGAAATTCAATGTATAGTACTGCGTTAGTAAAGAAAATGAGTGAAATTCAAAATCTTGGAAAATGGAAATGGTACTACTCTGCTACATATATTTTTGAAACTATTGCATCAAAATACAAAATTTGGTACAGACATTAGATGTTCAGGGTCATGAAAATTTTAAAAAATATCAGTAATAATATGCTAAATTTAACAGCCGTTTTAGCTCAATCTTGTTTTCAGAAGATATGCCCTTTAAATTGTCAAAGGCTTTTACTTTGAATTTCTTAAAATCCGCATACATATTTATTTTTGTAATCATCTTTTTCCTTAAACTAATTTGAATGCAATTTTTTCTTTTCCTTCTAGACATGGTACGAATTAGAGCGCTACTTACGCGACGAACCCAAGCTACAGTCATACAAAAAAATTCATTCCGAAATCGACACAGCATGGGATCTGCTATCAGCGCCAGCGCGCATTTTCGAAGAGCTAAAAATCAAAGAACAAAATCTCGATTCAGTATCAACTACATCGTCAGTGTCATCGACATGTTCGGGCATGTCGTGGGATAGCAGTGGTTCACAAGCGCTAAGCTGTTCAGTTGTAGTCAAGAAGGAACGCATCGATGAGGATGAAGATGAACTGCATTCGGATAGTTGCGAGGAGAAATTCACCGCCTCGGCATTGGCCACATCATTGGGTAATGCTGCCGCCACTTCACTCGCGTATTCGCCATGTGGATCTGCCTCGAGCACGCCCACGCCGATAGCCGGCACTATAAATGCGGGCAGCATCGGTGCCACCATTTCGGCGCTACCAGAGAAGGGCATTAAATTGCGAGTTATCGCCACAAAGGCTCACAATAAAAGTGCTGGCAGTCGCGCCAATAGCATTAATGTTAGCATTAGCAGTGGCCATAACAGCAATAATCCAAATAACAGCAGTAGTAGTACAAGTCCGCACGACTACATGCTGCCGACGCTAACGCCGCCATCATCACCCGAATCGATACGCACCAGCATTACAAACAGCACACAGCAACAGCAACAACAGCAGCAACAACAACCAATAGATGCCAGTACATTGAGTGCCACGGAGTTGGCTGCACTCATTCAGCAGCAACAACAGCAGCAGCAGCAGCAACAGCAACAGCAACAGCAACAACAACAGCGTATCGGCCAGACGCAATACTCTGCTGGAACGCCAACCTCTACCGCCATACTACGCTTCTCCAGTGCCGTAACGACTTTGGTCAATAGCAGCAAAAATCCTACACTGACGTCGACTACAGTTCCTCTGCTACAACAGCAGCAACATCAACAACAACAGCAACAACAACAGCAGCAACAACAACAACAGCATCACCAGCAGCAACAGCAAAAGTCCCATTTGAGCATACAAACTGCCAGCGCCGGCACCAATACCGATCCACATCCGCCACAACAAACCCAACAAACACAGCCATCAGTTTCGTCTTCGTCATCGTCATCGGCCACAACGGTACACAGCAACATTCCGCGCAGCACCATTGTTCGGCTAACAACGGCGAATGGCACGAAGAGTGGCGCTATTAGTTTGGCGCGTGTCATACAAATGCAGAATAGCGGTAGCGGGAGTGTGGCAGCAGCGATGTTGAATGCGACGGCTACGTCGAAGCAGCAGCAGCAGCAGCAACAGCAAATGCAACAACATGTGATGAATATGGCAGTGACAGCAGCGCAAATTGCACAGCGGGGTACGCAACTGCAGAATCCGCAAGTGACAACACGTAAGAAATTTTATAAATTTTAGAGAATAAAAAATAAAAAAGAAAAACTATACATATGTAGAAGAGGAAATTTGGATTCATGATAGGAGTTATGTAATTAGGGCATTCACAAGATGCCGCAAAGTACTAAAATCAATAAATTCTAAAATAGCTTAAACCTCTCTTTTGTTATTATTAAAGAATTAAGGCCAAAACGGAAGTAAAATAACACAACTTTGAATTTTTGATATTGCATGACATAGTCGTAATGAAATCTTGTGAATAGCCATGCTGCTGTTCCTAACCATTTAAAAAAATTATGACATTTCAGCAAATTCATGCTACCTGAGTCATTAAAAACGTATTTTTTTTTTGTAAAATTAACGAAAACTTATGAAAATGAGTAATTGAGTAAAAGTCGGTGAAATTACTTAACAAAAATGAATTTTGAAAAAATATGTTGAATAATTTTGTGTTTGTTTCCAAAAATAAAAAGAGTAAATATCTGAGTATTCGCAAGCTGTCAACATTCTCTACATATGTATGTCAATGTAAATTATCTTAAGTTAAATTTTCCTCAGTGCAATCTTAGACATTTTTGTTTTTTAAATTAAGTAGCTTGCAGAAGGACAAAACGCTTAATCAGACATGTAGATGTAGAAATGTAGATTATGAGAATTATGACAGGAAATATTTCCAGTTAAATAATTTAAAAAATGCGGTTAACGAAACTATACTTCAGGATGCACGAAGGAAGTTACAAATAGATATTATACGTACATACATATGTTAAAATATTATACGTAGTTCATTGTGCAAAAGACAAATTCAAATTTTTGGCATAAATTTTAAATCAGAAATTCAACATTTTTTAAGCTAATGATAATTCGCAAATTCTGGTGAGAAATGAAACAGTTAATTTGATCCAAAATGTTACAAACAATTTTTTTTATAGATTTTAAAATCAAGAAGAAAGAAACCTAAATTGTATATGAAAAAAAATTAAAACAATAAGAAAATTATCGATTTTATTTTAATTTTAACTGAAAAAGATTAATTGTTATAAAGTCTATTTTACCAGTTTACATTTGATATATTTATAATATTTGTAATAGAAAAAAAATCAAATATAGCTAGTGATTTTGGATTTGAAATATTATAGCATTGGTAAAAATATGGGAAATAATGCTACGAATTATTATTTTAATATTATCCTAGTGTTGATAATACTCACTGTTAATGAAACTTCAAACAATTTTATTGTCCGTCACAATTGCTTTATTGAAACTAAGTACCTTCTATTTTGTATTATGTGAATACTCCAAATATGTGTGTAAATATTATTTTATTTATTTGTTACATTTTCTTTATTAGTTAAAGGAGCAAAAACAACATTATCGTTCTATTGTTAATGGAAGTAGTTCTTCATATAAAACAGAAGTTATATTTTAATCTCTTTTATTTTATGAGTAAAATGCAACAGCTGTGTGGGGTCCCAAAACTTCGAAATCTGGATAAATGTACCATAATATTAAAATTTCCGAAGCGTTTTTTAAGGTTCACATTATTTAACTTTATAAACTTAGTACACTGTAAAAGAAATTGTTTTAAAAAAAACTATAGGTTTTTTTTCGCTGCCGTTTTATTGAATTCGATGTAAAAAAAAAAATAAAAAAGGATATTTTTTAAAGTAATTTTGAAGTTTTTTCATCAAAATCAAGTTACTGAAGAACTGAAAATAATTTAATTTTTATTTCTGAAACAGCTGTATTTTTAAGAAATAGTCTTTTACGATTTTTGAAGTCGAACGTCATTGTGTCGATGAAGAAGAACATTACCGTTCTAGGGTTAAAGGAAGTACATAAGTGGTTTAACAGTTCTTCAGTTTAAGCTAACATTTTGTTTTTATTTTTATTAAAGCAGTGCAATATACATTTTGATAGTCGAATTCTTGCAATTAAATTCAATTGTGAAGCTTTTAGAAAATTGTTTAAGTTTCAAATTTAAAATGTGTAAAAAAGTTTTTAACTAGTTCAGGCATTCATAAATATTTATTAAGATTTTAGGTTTTAATATAAGTAACCGTACGTCTAATTAGGTTATTAAAAAAATTTGAAATTTACTTTTTCATATTTTAGTTTTATTTTTTGGCCTTATATCGACAATATTTTTGTACTTATTTAGCTTAGCTTTCTTACCAGTGTTTTTTTTTGGAAAAATCAATTGAGTCAAAACATATTCACAAAATATTGACCCTCGAAGCTTTGCAGCTGGTTTTACAGGTCGTAGCTACTACATACAGTTAATGTCCCTGAAGTTGTTGCAGAGTGTGACTAACACAAAATAAACATATGGTTTGAAAATAAGCGAGTTATTCCAACATAATAAAATTATTTCATTAAATCTAAATAATTTTTAGATATTCCGTTTGTCAAGATTTTAGTATTTCTGGAACTCAAAAAGTTCAGCATTTTTTTTTTAATAAAATAGAAGCGATGACGCTAATGAAAATTCGCTCGTAGAAACTTTGCATGATTCAATGAAACTCTCTGCAAGGTTATTTTAGGAATACTTTATACTTAGTATTATAAAAAAGGTAATTTGCGAAAAAAGTACAGGGTAGTTTAGCAAAGATTTTATTTTATTAAAACAGCCTGTCGAATGGAGTGAAAGTTTTCACCAAAACTTTAGGGTCACTTTACGACAAAATCGCTTTATTCACTTGGAGGTTTCTTGGAGCTTTATTCACTTGGAGGTTTCTTTAAGTAAAATCGTAGCTTATTGCCATAAATTAAATCTATAATTTGCATTGTTTTTTTTAATATATGTTTAAAAATATTTTCAAATTCACTTTTTTCCTATTGCTCTTTACTTCATTTAGTGACCACTAAGAACCACCAGCGTCTACACGATCACAGTCCAGATGCCAAGCGTCGGATACACAAGTGCCAATTTTTGGGTTGCAAAAAAGTTTATACCAAAAGCTCACATCTAAAAGCGCATCAAAGAACGCATACCGGTAAGTGCCATATATAGCATTTGTATATATATATACTCTGGTCTATTAATATAAGTATGTGAACAAAAATATTTAGAATATGTACATACTGATATTTTGAATATCGATGTATGACTTTAAAAAAGTGATTTTCGAAAATTATCTCCATGACGTGTTGCCAACTATTTTGACCACGTCGCGCATCTGTAAGGTATATTAAATTTCAGAATGCTGAACGTCGTGGTGCTAATCATTCTTGTAAGTTACGTGACCTAAGCGAGTTTTCCAATTTTAAACCAGTACACATTTTGATTACAATTTTCGAGTATAAAATTAAGTTATTTCGCTAATTTATTGTACATTCACAAACAGATAGTTTTGGGGCGTAGAGTAACCTACTGATATGTAATGAAAAATTTCATTATTTCCACAAATAATGATAATTTTTCCTATTTGAAATAAAACAGACAAGCTAAAAGGGAAATTCTGTATGCATAATCTTTTTATACGGTTAGTTTGCTATTTATAGATTATGTTTTATTTGTATGAGTTATATTAAAAAAAACTCAATTATATAAGTACAAATTAATTACTCAGTTTTACTCGGAAAATCAGTAATTTTTGTGAGCTTTTTTGCTTAGAAAACAATAGTTATTTTTATGAGTTTATTTTTTGCTTGCAAAATAAAAGTTATTTTTAGAGTTTGGGTTTTTTACTTGGAAAATAAAACTGGTTTTTGCTTGGAAAATGTTTTTTTTACTTCTTGTGTTTTTTTCGGCACATTTTGTTTTTCTTGGAAAAAAATATTTTTTTTCACTTTATTTTATACTTGGAAAATAGTACTTATTCTTGTGGTTTTATTTTTGCTTAGAAAAGCTATTTATTAATTTTAGTTTTAAAATGGAAAATAAACGTTACCATTTTGAGTTTGGTTTTTTGCTTTGAAAATGAAATTAGAAAATGAAATTAGTTTTTGAGTTTCAGTTTTTGCTGGGAAAATAAAAGTTATTTTTTGAGTTAGAGGTTATGGTTTGGAAATAATGGTTATTTGTTGAGTTCAATGCTTTGGCTAGAAAATAAAAATAATTTTAGAATTTTATTTTTTCAGTTTTATTTATTTTAAAATGACTTTTGCTTACAAGTTGCTAAAATTAAGTTAGCAACCTCTGACCTTTAGTCAGTAAATATTAGTTTTATCTACAGTGGCGAGCTAAAAAGGGAGAGTGGTAAATTCTTTATTCAAAACAAGCCAGGATTTGCATGATAAATTTGATCGTTAATTTTATATGAAATCATAGTTCTTAATATATAACAATGACCATGTAAATTAGTTTTTCAAACTTAATACGCAATTTTTAAAACTTCGACAAATTATCATAAAAATTTTGAAATTTTTTAGAACTATGTTTAGACTTTTTGGATATGCAGTTTTACAGCATATTTAATTCAAGTATAATAAAGTGCAACTTCGAACTGACTAGAAACTACTTTTGAGTATTATAAAATTTTTATATATATATTTTAAATTTTGTCCTTGGAAATTTTTTTTTAATCTTCGCTTATACAGATAAATATTTTATGTAGTAAGAAATGCAGAATACTGACAGCATTTAAAGTTATTACAAATCAATGGAAATTTTTATAAAATGTATGGGTTTTATGAGCAAGACCAAAAATTTAATACATAAAAAAAAAGCGGTAGCTTCCAGCCTCTTCAATCTTGGACTTTAATATACTAAAATCAAATAGGCTATAAAACTGCATACCCAAAAAACGCCTAAAATTATATTTCTAAAAAAGTGAAAAATTTTGATGAAAATTTGCTAAAATTTTTTTTAACTGTGCATATTGTTTGAAACATAAATTTAAATGGTTATTATTATATTACCGACTGTAATTTTATATAAAATTAAAATTACAAAATCTATCATGAAATACCTTGCTAATATTGTACACCGGTTTGGCTCGCCACTGTATATAAATATGAGTGCTTATATGTGTTATCCAACTATTATTTTTACTGGTTATTTATCTTAAGCTAAAATCTATTATTTTCCAAGCAAAAAAACCAAATTAATAAATAAAACTAAAAAAATATCTATTAAAATGGAATTTTTAAATTAAACTTATAACCTTTACTCTCCGATCTGTATATTTATTGGTATGGTATTTATTTAGTATATTTTTCTAAACAACTTGACAAAATTCGAATTGAAAATAGTGCTATAAGAAATTTAACATGGAAAAAGGTAAAAGGACGGTTATTAGACAATAATAAATTTGGAAGTGGCACAAAATTGTGTGGCTTCCTCCATTTTTTTATAACTTTTTAAATATCACTTGTTCGCTCCTTCACCCAAGTAAAGCAAAAAGATACTCCTCGGAACAAACAAAATGTGGAAAGGTCAAGCATTATCTCATCTCGGTGACCAGAATTATGTGGATATTCAAAGTTTTCAAGTTTTCATGAGGAGAGCAAGTGAATTCAATAATACAGCTTTAATGGTTTACTTATTATCTCACTCATTTTTCACAATCACCTTTTAAATAAACCCTTTTTTCCAGGACTAACGTTAAGGCTTAATTTTTATTACCCAGAAAAACTATAATATATTTTCACCAATACAAAATAGTACTCACATATACCTACGAATAGTTTCCAATGGTTTATCGAAAGCTGGCATGTTGAGCTTAGAAAACTCTTTAATTTCTTGAGTGAATGTCCTACATTTATCAAACTTACTACGTTTCCACGTACAAGAATATACCAGCACAAAAGTTTCAACCACAATAATAAAAATAATAAATCATAACATCAACATCAATTTATGAACGATGTGTTAAAGCGGACAGGCACACGCAACTGCTGCTGTACTCGCTCCGATGAGATAGCAAAAGCTCTGTCAGCACGTAGAGCAACAGGCCGATGTTTAGGTAGAATTTAGAAGTGAGCCTATAAATATTGTACATTTAACCTAGTAATATATCAAAAATGTTCACAAATTGTATGCCCATACAATAACACACCAATAACAACAAAAATAATAGAATGCCAAAGATTTCAGAAATTTCACACCCACACTACAACAACAATCGCATGCATACCCAGATGTTGAGGCACACATGGGGATAGGTGTACATACATATGTATGTAGATACACACATATTTATACCTACATGACTACTACTATGTACATCAGATCTATGTATGTGTTTAGATTTTTGCAATTTGAAATATGACTCTTTTCAACACAAAAATCGGTCATTTCATCAAAATTATTGTGAGAAATTGCCGGGTCGCAACAATTGATGTGTTAGGGAAAATTCCCCACAAAACACATCTGCGTACATACAATATTTACATATGTATGTAGTAGTGTACTGTTTTTGTTTTTATTGCTCACATAAAATATTGGAAGTTTGTGTTTTCGTGTGGAAATTTTGAATGTTTTGCTGTCAAGCTCACTGATGATAAATTTTTTAACAATTTTCGCTTGCACAAAGTGATGCTTTTAGGCTGAAGTGCTTGAAGGGGGGAGGATGGGCAAAAAATATCCTGTACCAAAATTGTGGATAACAAAGAGCATTTGTGTGCAACATTTGGGTATCCATTGAGCATTGTTGGCGCCTGGAAATAGGCTTGCGAAAAGCAATTTTCATTATATCTCGTGACAAGCAGCGATTTTTCTATTTTGTATAGAACATTTTTGGCGATTTTCTACGTCGAGTATGCATGTGTCAAAATGAATTCCTCTTCAAGAGAAGTGACTCGTATAGTGTATGCTAAAAATTATTTGCTTTCAAATTTTCACTTAGTGAAATGATAGGCGGGGCCTTTTAAAAAGTTAAAGTGTTAAATGACAGGTTTAATAGATGTAAAACATAAAGATCAGGCGCAAATTCAGAGGAGATTTCGAGGAATAAAACTACCCTACACTCAGTGAATAAAAATAAAATATTAACTGGTTCTATAACCGCCTAGGATATTTCGATTCCAGCATAGCTCACCAGTCGATACTTTTTTGCAATTTCCTACTCAGCCCAAAGTAGCACTTGTTAACAAAAGAGATTCTCCGTAGAATTTCGCGGTTGACATTAGTGTAGCTGGTTCCAAAATAAACAGAGTACCCCACTTTTTCAAACCGTGATGTTTGAGCAAAAATGCGAATGCGCTAACTTTTTATTTGATGAAAATTTACACAGCCGTATTTGTTTTGCAGGGACATCAAATTTAAACATCGCGGCATATAGGCAACTCTTCTCATATTAAGTCGACAAAGAGATGTTATGTGTCGATTCTCTTCTCACGGATCATATCTAGTATTTGTGATATCGTTAATATTTTGTCGAACTGTAGATTTCTCAGGGCTAAAGCCACACTGATAAGATCCAATCAGAGCGTTGACGGTTAGCTTCAGGCACTCGCACAATACACTCGATAGAACCGTTTGAATAGCTCGGCTGGTCTCCTTCCCGTAGCCGCGCGGCATTCCTAATCATACCAGTCATTTTTTCGGGGTCACTGAAAGCCAAAAAATTCCTCCCAATGTGTGTGTCTTCTGGTTTGTTGCGAAGTGCTCTTTGAGAGCAGGTATGCGAGTCGAGTACCGAAGTTAGTAGCTGTCTTTTGGGATTACAGATTTCCGACGTCGAGTTTTACTTGTGTATTTAGAAGCACAGTTGGCGTTGTATGAGAATATTGACTGTGACAAGACAAAAGTCCGAGTTAATGTACAGCCTACGTTAGATACACATATCATAATATGGTGGGTTTTGTTTCGAGTTTTTCTATATGGAGGCAGCGACGTGACCCGGTGAATTTTTTTATACTGAAACTAGGTGCTTCAAACTACCATGTTTCGCGCCCCGGCAAAGTCGATCAGTCTCAGTCCGGGCTTTCGTTGTAGCGACTGAATTTTGAGACAGTGTGACGAAATATCCCTTTCCGTTTTTTATTATTATTATTATTTATTAGAAATATCCAAAAGCTTATATCTAAATATCAAAATGAGTACTAGCTGCCAGGGCTTACGACTCTATCATTAGATGTGTATTACATTATTTTTGTGTTTTGTGTAAATCTGGTTTTGAGATCAAATGTGGTTTAATGAACTGCATAGTTTCAAAAAGTTATATATTTTGTTAATATTTTCTGTCGAGGGATTGCCAAGAAGTGCAGTCGGTTTAGAGTCCTTGAAGGTTTCGATCCTGTGGTCTTGGAGACTTGGGCATTCGTCTAGGAGGTGGTCTATTTTGGGATCTGATCCGCACCACGGACATGTGTTTTTGGGTTTCCCTGTCAGGAGGTGTTGGTGTGTCAATAGAGTACGTTTTTAATATTACATGTGAACACATTAAATCAAAGAAAACATCTTTCGACCGGATATCGAACTACCCTAACTAAGAAAAAATATAAAAATGTTTGTCGTTTTTAATGAGATCGAGGCCAGGTTTTATTGGAAAATATTATAAAAAAGCAAGAATTTTTCAAGTTTATTACGGAGAATATCGGATCTCCTCGTCAGACTTCTTGCTTTCTAGACTTTATCAAGGCTCGAACTATGGTACATGAGATGGCTAGGCCAGCATTCAGCTGCTAGGCCACGCTAATCGTGTGAAAATTGTTTGCTTTCTCATTATCCATATTCTCAGCCATGCCGAATTTAGAACACTCCTCGTCGCAACGAGATTTTGTTTTGCTTTATCTATAAAGGTAAACTTTATTTTAGTTTTATTTAGTTTTTTCTTAATTTACATTCAATAAACTTTTTTTTTCTTTGGAAATTTGTATGACACCAGCTTTAAATATCTAAATTTGAAATTAAACAACCCTTAAATGAAAACCCTGTTAGTCAAATGTGCAAACAGACAATAATCAACACCCGAGTGTGTGATAAATTGTTACAATTAATTTAGCAAATGCTAAGCCTAACATTTGAATACATTTGAATAAAAAGCTATGCGGCAAAAAAAAATATTTTAATTGAAATCCTACTACAAAATTTTCACGTACATATTTACTGTTAAATAATCGTATATACAATCGAACTTTTACTACACACATGCAAGTCCAATGCACACAAATTTCTATACCGATAACGCATAGCGATTCAATAAAAACGCTTGCTACTGGCAATGCTGCTGGCCTTCGACCGATTGCCCTCAAATATTTAAGTACATACCTACATAGTTGAAGCAATTCTACTCAAAAGCATATTCGACCGAGCATACATATTTACTAATTGTGTTTATATAGATACCCATAGCAATCAAGAAACTCAAATTGAACTTTTCAGTTTACTGTTTTTGTTGTGAGAATTTTGCTGTTGATTTCGTTTTGTTTATTCAAGTGAACTTGTTAACTTCTTTTCATTGCCCTCAACCAGCTTCATTACTACACTCATTTACCCTTTCTACTCACTCGCGTTGGTTGATTTTGAGGGCAGATTTGTTTAAGGTTCAGCTCCCCTCTTTAAAGTTTTCATATAATAAATTTTCTAATAAAATAAATGAAAGCTTACTTTTAGTAAATAAAATACAAATATGTATGTACTTTGGTATAACAAATATCCTAGTATGATGAATTTAAAGAACATTGAAGCAACTGTGGGTTTTTGTGTAAGATATTTTTTTTTATTATTTGGTATTTATTGTGAGACTTTGGGGTGGTATTTGTTTTTTTAGAATTCTGCTGTAGCGTATTGAGCTTGCATCCATTGATTGTTAACGATAGGAAGGAGTACTTTTAATGGGTGCGAGCAAAGCTTAGAACTATTTTAACATCAGCAGTTCAGGCGGCATACATATATTGAAGCTGACCAGATTTCTTCAGAATAAGAGACGCATGTAAACCTGTCTTATGAAAATTAGAGTTCACTTCCCTTTACAATCTGTTCTAATGCAACTACTTGGACTATTGCTGCTTTTCCACAACTCTTAATTTGTTGTGGTAGTGGCGGTCTGCTAAACCTTTTCAGCCTTTCCAATTCAGCTAGAATAGACTAGTCTCGCTATAGTTACCGTGAAGATCATCTAACGAGGGGTCGCTAATGAATGTAGCGAATTTCTCGCGATAAATTTCGCTATCACTACCATCTGATTCAGCAGTTGCTTAATATGAGTCTCAATTAGAGATTAGAGCGGAGCAATGGGATTAATTTCATAAAAGCCGGGATGGGCGTTTCAAAAACTTGCGAGTGGGACAGGTCGAAAAATTCTTTGCCGAAACTCTCGATAAAATCGCCAGCTTGCAAGAAATCTATAAATATTCCTAAAAAAATTGTGTATGAAATTATTTTTTTTTTGTTGTTTTCAGACGAAAATCACATTTTTAAAACATAAGCATGGGCGGGTTCGAAATTTAATAATTGCGTATCGGGATGGGCGGGATTCGGATGCCCATCTGTATTCTCATGCACCCTTATGTTGGGTGAATTGACAAATTCAAAACTTTAACTTTTTCTGGTAGTTTGTAATATTATGCGCCTAAAACTGCCATATGAACCGCAAGGCGTTTATTTAGTAGAAGTTGCTCGTTATGGAAAACTTTGCTAATGCAATATTTACGAAAAATATGTTTTTTAAAAAAATTAAAAAAACTTAAATAAAAAACCAAAATTTTTAAATACAAAAATTGTTTTTGTTTTAAATTCTTTTAAATTTTTCTGTATTGTGCAAAAATACCGAAACACACAAAACACAAATATAGTTAATGAGCCTGAAATAGAAAACAGTATTGGGATTGTAGTCTGCTGCCCAAAACCAGAGATTTGTAAATCTTACAAGCTTCCGGATCATTGCAATATTTTCCAAGCAAAAATCCTGGTCGCGAAGTAACCGGCTGAGCTGACACCAGGTTTTCAACCGGCTAACGGGCGGATTAATATCTATAGTCTACGGGCAGTTAGGCAGTCATTAAAACTTTGCTTTCGCACTATGACCAAAACCAGTCTATGAAAGGGCAGTTAACCTAGCTAAACAGGTTGTCCATCTAGAATACTCAATTCATGGGGAAGTGTCAATGACGCTGCAAGCAATCAAACGATCGCACATTTCAGCATGCAGACTGGGCGTGGAAGCAAATGAAGGGTTGTAGGATTGAGAAAATCATATGCCAATCATACGACACTAAGCTCACGAGTTTTTTACTTTCTCTGAAAAGAGAGGACTCCAGACTCTACTGTGAGTCTACTGGCGGGTCATTGAAATGTATGCTGCAGGACGAAACATTGGAACATAATATATGCGAATGTCCAGCATTGGACAGTCGTGGATTTAAGATACTGGCGAAGCACGGCTGCATGGTCTGCAGTGGACTACCGATAAGGGCCAAAGAGCTCATTTCAGTTCGCCAAGTGTACGCTGATATTTTTCGACGTTGCCACTGGCTCATAGGACGAGGTTTTTCATCAGTCGTGCCTACTAACTGGCAACACAAAGGACCTGTTTGGTATATGTAAGGCTTCTCAGCATAACCGAACCTAAGGCTTTATTTAAACGCCGCTAACATTTTATGAGTACGATATTTCACTTTGATTATGTTCAGCTGACATCAGAAGGCATTTTTATAGGTCTCCTTAAACCCTGGATACACTATTTTAATTTAGGCTCATTATTAATTTATGAGCAAAACGTGATTAAATTAAATATTTTCGCCTTATAGAAATGGTCAATAAATTAAAACAAAGTAAGGTATTTTATCATAAATCAAGAACCTAATCAAGGCCTGAAAACAAAATATTGTAGAAAAATAAAACAAGAAATTTCACAAAGAACGAGTGCGACGTCTTTAAGAATGAACTTTTTTCTAATATTACATGTCTATGACACTTTACCAATTATCATCAATAACGCTGACGGGGTAATGTATTTTCCACAGATTCTAGTAGAATTTTCGTCAACCGCTGAGCGCAAGATAATTAATATGGCAAGCAATGTTCTCAAAAGTCTAAATCAATTAATGCCAAATCAAATTTGGAATTCTTTATTTGTGTTAAAGTTAAATGGAGTTATATATTTAGTAACTAAATATATATTTTCCTGACGAAAAAATATCAAGCTAGATATCCCAACTGACTTTCAACGATATTGGAAGGACTTATGAAAGTAATAAGTTGGTTTTCCCAAACAAAAATTTAAGGCTTAAGATTTTTATTCAAAGTGATTTTTTATGGATATTCTTCGACTTTCAATGCGATATATCAGAGGAGTGAAGGGTGCCAAGGTGTCCTAGAAAAATATCGCTTACTATTTTTCTAAAAAAAAAAATGTATAGAAAACTTCCTAGCGTTAACCTGCTTTCGCCCCTGGTTCAAATCCAATTGAAAGACTTTGAAAAATGATATTTAAAGCGGCTTGGAAACGTAACGAATATCGTAATAAGATTTCTGGGAGCTTAAGAAGATAGTCTAGCGAAAACACTTTAAAATTTATGAAAAGTATGACTAAAAATATAACAGTTAACGTAGAGTAGAAAATACCATACCTAAACCAAATGAAAAAAAGTGTGACTAAATTACATATAGGATTCTTAAGTTATGATACTTTTGAACAGTTGTAAAAATCGCATTAACAATGTTTTTTTTTCTAAGAAATCGCATTAGTTTTGTTTGCTGAATATATGTATGTATGAAGAAGTAGATACACTTTTTTTAAGTCACTCAGCACAGTCGCGAAATTTCAGTGGTCATATAATTGGGAAATATAAAATTGTAATATAGGAAATTATTGCATCCAATTTTTAAAACGTTCCAAAAACTATAAGCCAAAAAACGGCATGCACCTTTTCAATTTCCTATCCTCTCATACATGAATACATATGCATTTTGTGTGCACAGTTACATATGCATACATATGTACACATGTATGCATGTAGGTATGTGCTTAGTCAACACAACAAACGAGCAATTGTCGGTAATCCGTAGCAACTAACGAAATCACAAAATCCACTAAAAGCTGCCAGTAAAATCCCCGAACTAGGCGAATGTGTTGCAAGAGTTTTCAACAACTTTGCACTTTTGCACTTTCGCCCTACACACACACACATGCATATCATGCATATCATGCCTACAAGCGTTTAACTGCTAACTGGTACAGCAATCAGCGTCACCAGCAGACACCCAACCAACCGATACTACAACAACCAACAAGGCTCTCCTCACCTCAACCAGCACTACAGGCTTTCCCCTTACCAATTGCTTTCTAGCATTTTAAATGCAATTCTAAAACTACATGCCAGAACTGCCTGCCTGCCTGCCTGTCTTCGTCTTGTTCCTCTTTCTCCATGCCACCTATTTTTTCTTCTGCTTCATCAGGAGCTACAATGAACTCTCGCCCGCTGGTTGGCTGCCTGAATGAACAATCGTTAACTTATGTCCGCTAGCAGCTGTAACGAGCGTTGTCTGTTGCCAAGCTGATTATACAACCGCATCCGCTCAACCAACAATACAAATACTCAATCACACACACACACGCACACAGAGGCAGATAAGAATTTGAAAAAAAAAAAAAAAATTCTCATACATTCAAGCAATAACGTTGGAGATTTTCAAACGTTCGGCAACTTGTTTCTGCTGTTACTGATTTCCGGTTACATGTTGTTGTAATATTTTTTTCTTTTTGCTATTCGGTTAAATAAACGAAAAAAAGAATAATGTTTGAGTAGTTGTTGTTGGCAAAATTTCAAAAGTGCTTTCGCCATCAGCATCGATGGCAGAGCCATAAATAACGCATCGTGCAATAGCAGAGCAGCAGGATTCAAGTGGTGATGTACCCGAGGCGAGGCAAGGCGAGACGAGATGAGACGGAATAGGTGAACAGGCCAAATCGCCAATGACTGTATTGAATTTGAAATGCGCATCGCCAAACAAGGATATCAGATAAAATGGCGCAGGACAAAAGATAAACGATGTAGGGCAGCGCCAAAAGAGCATCGATCGGTGGTAGGAGGAGGGGAATTAAAAATGTTGGCAATAGGAAAGTAAATAAATTTTTAAAATGCAAGGAAAAAAAGAAGTCGAAAACCATGCAAGCGCAATTTTTTAAAGATGATACATATGTGAAAAAAAATTAAAAATGGGGGTATGTTTGCATATTCATTTTGTGTTTGCATATGTGCGGCAGTTGTGAGTGGAATTTACATTTAATGAGAAAAAATATATTCACCCAAAAAATGTATATTTTAAGATTCTTAAGCGCTCACTTTTTGAATCTACCAAAAATCACCCAAACATGAATTGTATTTACCAGCTTATTTTTTTTTTTTGTGAAACTTGTCCTTTCTCGTAGATTCCTATGCACTACTCTCTATTAAAGGTTTATTTAAAGCATTTTCGAAAAACTCGAAATTTTTTTTAGATTTTCGTTCGTTGACAAATTCCATATAATTTTTAAACTATTTATATATATATTTTTTAAAAAATCGCACGCTTTCTTAATCTATTAAAAATCACTCAAACATTAACTTTTTTACTAATGTTTTTATTTTTTGTGAAACTTGGTTTTTGTCTTTCTAATAGATTCCTATCGGCTGCTCTCTATTAAAGGTTTATTTAATATATTTTCGAAAATTGCTTCAATTTTTTTATTTTCGTTTAGCAAAATTTCATATTATTATTTTTTCAATGAATTTCCTGATAGTTGGGTAATTAATGTTGCTAGTATTTCACAGGCATTCGACTTTCTGTTGAACCAGAGAAATGAGGTCGAGAGGAAAGTTAAATATATGAAATTCCCTATAGTGGAACAGTTCATAAGAAAAGTAATGAAATTATCTCCGTCAACTCTGTGGGAATTTATTTTTACCTGCAATTAGCTTTTTTTTGGTCAATGCCCAGAGATATCGAGATCTGTAACTCTCTAATTTCCGAGTCAAGAGCTGTACTTATTGTTCTTGAGTCTCGCAAAAAAAATGTGCCGTCTACATAAACATCTATTATCTTCCTAAAGGGGCCGCATGAGTGAGCGCCGAGCATAAAATCCTTGCTTAAAACTTTGAGCTTAATGTCGACTTGGTATGCTTTATTTGCACGCTCAATTCATAAACTTCTACTCAAACACTTTACCGAAAATTTAAACCAGATTTGGTAACAAGCAGATGAAAAGAACAAAATTATGTGGGACTGGGGCAAGTACTTCGGAATTTGGGCTCATAATTTATTGGGGCTCCATTTCTCAAACTCAGAATTAATTTAAATTAAATATACAATGTAGAGCCTATCTGAAATAGACTTTTTTAAACAAAGAACTTTGATTATTTTGAGCAATGAAAGAGAATGGCAATCACTTGAGTAACATTGATTTGAAAAAACTCAAAAACATCAAAAGAAATTTTCGAACTAGAATTCAGTGCCATATGATATTTACAATATAATACATATGAAACTGGGCCCGCGATGAAGATAACATTTGAGCTGAAAGCACAAACACAGCGACTTTGACTGCATATTTCCTACTTTTTAAAGTTCAACTACCAAACAAAATTTATCTTCATAAAGTGTAAAAAAGTATCAGAAGATAAAGAGATATTTTATAATGTGTTTATGCTCAAATATATCTTTATGTGATCAGAACTGATCATGAAGAAAATTTTCGAAATACCTCATTGTTTCAATAACCAATGTTTCCATTTTTAATGAAGATATTCGTTTTATATGCATAAAATTAGAACCAATTAGGAAAACGTCAGCGTTTTATGGTAGGTCCATTTCATTTTGTAAAAATATTTTGAGGTCTTATCTTAATTGCAAATAAAGTTGACAGAAAATGCAGCACTAAGGCTAAATTTAGCAAAAACTCTAATGGAATTAACTTAGTGACAATTCGAATACAACAATTCTATTTCTAAGCGTACAATTTCTTTGAAAATGATCCCATTATTATAAGTTAAACAACAGCTGCCATATTCTGTCCAGAATTCAAGCTAGAACATCCACATAAACTTTAAGAGTATTGCAATATTTTTCAAGTCAAAATCTATGCACCAACTAAAGCAATTAGATCGGTAGCTGAACTAGCTCTTTCTTCTAGCACTCAACGAACATCTTCTGTGAATAATGTGGCCAACTATTTCATAGCACAAATGGGTAGAGAACCTGAAAATCAAAAGTAATATTAACCCTTATGGGTACACATAGGTCTGGCCAGACCTATAGCAACTTTAACTAAGTATTTCTCACAGAAATCAAGAAGCTAAATGTCTGAGATTTTATGATATCCTCAACAGTTTTATTAGCTACTATTTTCAACATTTTTTTTTTTTAATTATTTGTTATTTAAGGTTTTAATAAACATTTACTAAATCTATACCTTAACCGTACACATTAGGTCCAGCCAGACCTATGGTGTTGTGAGTATTAAATTATTAACATCGCTGCTTTTAATTCGCGTCTTCTTTGGAAAATAGCGGTAAAAATGCTCACACAAACAATAGCTACAATAATTTCTGTAAAACTCTGTCAGTTGCTTCCATTCTGCTACGAAGTGTGGTGACGAAATCAGTGCTAATATTATTTTGTGAGCTTTTTTCGTGAAATTGAAAAGATATAATGTCGGAAAATTTCGAATATTACTCTGCAGCGATGTTGAGCCGGTAAGTAGATAAACATTTTATTTCTTTCTTATAATTGCTATAGGGCACTAAACATTTTTATTTAGTATGTCGGAGGAGCAGCGAACAAAGTATTTTGAGCGTCTTGTTGAACATGTCACTTTCACAGATGAGGATGGGAACGAGGACATAGACGGTATACACAATGACGATGAAGATTTTTTTGATGGTGAGTATGCTTCAGATATGGAATCGGAAAATATTTTGGAAGTAGAAAGTGATCCAGAAGACTCTGATGACGACGTTGAGGGCGAAGAACCCAGTAATGTCTCCAACGAAACCGATTGTTTCATAGCTCCTGATGGAACTAAGTGGAGTAAGACTCCTCCGCCATCTAGTCGTGTGCGTAGCCACAATATTTTGAGAGAAGCTGGTGGAACTGTAAAAGTTCTTTATCTTCAAATTCATTAGAGATATTTAAATCCATAATAACAGAAGAAATGATCACTGTAATTATGAGAGAAACTAATCGGAAAGCTTTGAAAGCGGTCGAAAAATTCAATCTCGAAAAAAAACCGAAAAAGCCAATGAATTGGAAATTGGTTGACCAGACTGAACTTTACGCTTATATTGGAATTTTGCTGGCTGCTGGAGTAAACCATTCTAACATGCAGCACTGCACTGAACTGTGGAAACCAGATTCCTTGCCAATCTATAGAGCTGCCATGCCCATACAACGGTTCAAATTTATAACCAGTTTTATAAGATTTGACGATGAAAGAACTCGTGCTTCACGACAGGAGGAAGATAAGGCTGCGCCCATACGTGACCTTTGGACGATGCTTAATACACAATTGGAGGCATTATATAAGCCAACAGCAAACGTAACTGTTGATGAACAGTTATTCCCATTTAGAGGGCGTACGAAGTTTACACAGTATATACCCTCTAAGCCCGCCAAATATGGCATACAAATATTTTGGGTATGTGATGCCTCTAATTCATATCCATTGAAGGGTATTTTATACACTGGGAAGGAGCGCAATCAGCCAAGAGATGTGAATCAAGATGAGCGTATTTTGTTAACTCTCACCAGTAAATATCGCTTTTCTGGAAGAACTGTCATTGCTGATAACTTTTTTACCACAATGAATGGTGTCCATAAATTGAGAGATTACGGACTGGCTTATGTTGGAACATTACGTCGTAACAAAAGATATATACCTAGGGAAATGTTGGCTAGTAAATCGCGTCCGGTGTTATCAACAGAGTTCGGATTTCACGACAATGTTAGTATCGTATCATATGTCCCAAAAAAAAATAAAAGTGTTTGCTTATTATCTTCACTGCATCAAGAAAACACCACTAGTGGTCAACTGCAAAAACCTGATGCAAATCTTTTTTATAATAAAATGAAATGCGGTGTCGATGTTATGGATCAGATGTTAGGAAAATATATGTACATACATACGTGCAAACGTAAAACTCAGCGGTGTCCACTGTCTTTTTTCTACAACATGTTGGATGTGGCTGCACTGGCTGCTTATGTTGTAAAAAATCAAATACAGAAAAGCAAAGCAACTGATGCAAGACGTATTTTTCTTAAGGATTTGGCGAAATCGTTAGTCAATCGCCAAGTCGAAGCTCGCATGAATAATCCCCATGTCATGAAGGTTTTTTCATCACGGTCAGCCATAGAAGCTTATTTCGGTGCTCCTATTGCTCCTCATGTATGTGCTCCAAGTACTAGTAGCGTATCAAATTTAAAGAGGTCGTGCAAAATATGTTATAGCAACGATAAGTTGCAAAGAAAAACCAGATTCGTTTGTATGAGCTGTTCAGAGCCAGTTTGTTTGCAACATTCGGAGCAGCTCAATAGGTGCCACAAATGTATTAATGCAGAAAATGTATAAAATGTAAAGCTTATATATTTATATTCCAAAAAAAAATTAATAAACAACAAGAAAATTTTGATAAACTCACTAAATTATGTGTTTTCACTTATGTGTTTATAAAATTTATATTAGAATCCTTGTAAACTGCCCATAGGTCTGGCCAGACCCAATGTGTACGGAATAAGGTATATGAAACATCCATACCCATAAGGGTTAAGGTGCTGAGGAAAAGTTCAATAAGAGATTTTTTTTTTAAATCTATTCATTAAAGCTAAAACAAAGTAGTATACGAAAAAGGAAGGAAAGTTAAATGCACTTTTAGTTATATGAAAAACCATTCGTGAATTTAAGCTTTAGAGTATGGTGAGTAAGAATAATTCATTTTATATTACATTTATCCCGCGGGCTCGGTGAATTTCCACAATAATATCCTTCGCTGCATTTAAAGTCTGAATTCTACTTTACGTTTATTAAAAATGTTCATGTTAGAACTTTCAAACAGGATTTTGCAACTGCCTACGTTTTATTTGCAAAAGAAATTCGATAATAAGCTGAAACTAAGAGCTAGGGAGACAAATACTGTATTATCTCAATTGAGCAAATACAAGGCATTATTTCTTGTTTCTTCCTTAGAGTCCTAAGAAACTTCAGCCATATCTCGTAAATATTATCAGCTAGAGAAGTGAAAAGTATTTGAAAAACATAATTTATATGTAGATCTTTAAGTAGCATGGTCACCCAAAATTTTCAAATTTTTCAAAAAAAAATACAGAGAATTTTACTTAAAAGTCAATACAAAGTTTTGCAAAAAAGTACTACGAATTGCGAAGTACAAAAAACTTCATACCTTATTTCCAATGGAAGTAGCATTGATCACATTGTCTGACAGCTGTTAAAACAGTTGCGACTGAGATTTCAAACTTTGTGTAAAACTTTTTAAATTACTTTGTTTGCGTGCAAAAAATTAACCCAAATCAATAAAAATCTCACTCACCATGTTGTACGTAAATTTTAAAATACCTATAAAAATGTATTGCTACGCAAAATTTGCAATTAGCGATTAACCTCAGCTAATTCTCTCTTCCATGCTATGGAAGCAGCAAAAAACGAACAAAAACGAAATCACTTAATATTGCCAGCCAGAAGCTATATCAATTTTGTTGTTGTTGTTGTTGTTGTTGTTGTTGGTCATGGTGAGCCTTCAAAGAATGTCTAAAATAAAAAGTCAAAAAAAGCTAACCGACCTTATACTATTGTGTGACTCTCTTTTACGCTGTTGTGCATGTAATTTAAATTGTAATTTGTTTAGATTTTTTATAATCAAAACAACATACAACACATTTTTGTACTTTGCGGCTTGATTAGTTTTGTTGGTGATGCAGCGAGCGAAAAACATTTTTGGAATTCCACCAGCGGCTATGTGCTCGTGAACACTCGAACTAAAATTTACAATACATCTGCATATGTATATATATATATACATATGTACTTATAGTATAGATCCCAGCAAATATTTAAAGCATACCCTACCAGCCAGCTGAATTTCACATATTATAATTAAAAGAAATTTTTTGCTTTGGCAATCAATAATCAGCTGTAGTAGAAAAAGAGTCAGCCCTTTTTTTTTTGAGTAGTATATTATTCATATGAATATATGTATAAATATAACTAAACTTCACTAGGCTCATATTTCTTATAAGTCTACATATGTATTTATTACTAATTTTGGACTCATAAATGTAAAGCATACATACCAAAAATCGTTACTGGGTTCAGTAGCTGATAAGTGCGATATCTTCACGCACATCGCACACTTTTTTTCGTTTTACTATTTTCAATTTCTAATAGCGCACGAATTGCTTTTGTAGTGATTTTTTTTTCTTTTTGAATGCCTTTGCTAAATTACCCAGTAGGGCAAATTCAAAGTGGTTTATTCATTCTTTCAAAAACTTTATAAGGAGTAACGATATCCGATTTGGAAGTATAACATTTGAACGTTGGAGATCAGAGTTATTAAAGTTAATTAGACCGAATAGTTTGCGAGTTAATTACATTTTATATAGCTGATTCGAAACACTGTCTTCTTAATGCTACGTTAATTTCCCACCGAATAACAGATACATCAACTAATGAAGCTTTCAAATTCGCGTAGGGTATTTTTTATATAGCTTATAAATAAATACAAAAAATATTTACTCCATGTATTAGCATAGTTCGAAAGCGATATTCGCTGATAATGCCGCAGCACATTCCCAAGCGAGTGGTTGTGGTTTTGAAGAATTTTTTTTATATACACACAGTTTGCTTTTTATTCTATTTATTTTAATTAATCTGCAGTTTTGTGTTGTGGGTGTTGTTGTAAATAGGAACCAAATCACTTCTAATGTTCGTCGTTTTTCAACTCATTGCCAGACGTGGCTTCAAATTTCTAATTACATATTTCATTGTTGGTTTCATCAATCTGTGTCTACTAATTTTGGGTGGCCATGAATTCTCTCGCATCAACTAACTTTAGGTAATGCTCTTTAATATTTTCAGCGGAATTCATAATGGCACATAGTACAATACAATCAATACCCGAATTGCAGTATAAAAATTGCAAAATTTTAATAAGAATGGAAATGTAGACATTATATGTACGTAACGATGTCTCACTCTTCATACAATAAAATAGTGGTACTGTTTTTCCATCGAAGTTATAAAATTCATTTTAAGACCTTTTAAACTGTTTTATCATCTCAAGTGGTTTTTTTTGCATAAGATATTAAAAAACGAATTTTTTATTTATATAAAAGGAAAATATTTTTAATAAAACAAAATATTATACTTCAAATTTCAATTTCAGATTTTGTTACTTAAATAAAAATTATCATTTTGGGCAATCGAACTACATAAGGGAAGAGAAACAATTCATTGTCTATACTGCATTTAAAACTTAAAAGATTGAAACTAAGAACGTACATTTTTTTTCTTATTTTATATAACTGTGAGCCCAAACAGTTGCAAAACTAATACCAGAAGGCGTTCTCTCGCCTCTGCTATGAAATCTAAACGATGATGTTTTACTCTGGAAAATAACGGGCGCTGGTCGCCAAATCGTAGCGTATACCGTAAATATGTGCGAGTTCTGAGTGAGCTCCTACAATATGCCCTCAGCCTAGTAAACATCTGGTCGACTTAGCGTTAAGCCCACAAAGACCGAGACCACGGCGACAAAATACCCTCACTAATTTCGAATTCACGAAGTTCGAATGGAAGCAAAGCATCTTTACAGATCGTTTCAAACTTAACGAAAAAGTGGTTCGCAGAATTTACTCCAATAAATTTGCACTGAACCTCTGCTTTCGCTTACCGGATCATTGCAGAGTTTTTCTAGCAGAGCCAAATTCCATAATGGAGATTGCTCGGCGCCTGGCAGTGTCCACTCCAACGGACAGACCTGTTGCTTAATAAATCTCTCACAAACTAACGTCCCCAGTGGCCATAAGATCTAGAAGTTCTCTCAATCTGCTCGCGTCTAAACTTTTCATGACTTTTAACTACACGGGTCTCTGAGAATTGTGACATTCTCGGCAATTGTGCGTCAGACGAGTTTCAAGGGAAAGGGAAGATATTATATGCGATAAATTCTGCTCTGGACGCAGGCATAGCTCAAACCTCCTGCAAATACAGTTTAAAGACAAAACTCGTTGAGGAGGTGAATACCAGGTCGACTATGGAGCCCACCCGTAGAATTACCAAACAAATTTGGCCAAAGGTGGACGTAGAGCGATCGGGTTAATGAGCGGACACTGCCTTATGGACATACATAGAAAGAGATTGGGATGCTTCGAGATTAGAAACTTGAGACGGCTTACCGAAAACCGGCATTAGTCGACTTACCTAAAAGATGGATCGTTCTGACGGCTCCAGACTATTTTGTATTGGATTGTGTGCAGTAATTTGTTTGTGAAACCAAACAAAGACAACATTTTGCAAACCTTAGCCGAGATGAGGCCTCCACTGGTTACGGTGACCGGATGCCCGAAATCATATTCAGACAAAAATGGTCCAAAGAGTTCTTTCTAATCTAGTTAATTTTCAGTTCTACTCCTCTAGAGAAAAAACACCACATAAGCGGATAAAGGCATCTTTTGAAACTATAAAGGCGTTCCAGGTGCAGTGATTAGGCACCATATCATCAAATGACGATGATATCTAATATAGCTTATTTTTACATCTAACATACAAATATATTTCCAAACCAATTCGATGTTATTACCTACTCGCTGTAACTTTGTATCTTTATCATACATTTCATAACTTCCGTTCGTGGACGGGAGCGCACGCGCTCAAATTCAATTGCAAGTTTAGAAATCCTATATAAAATTATTTTATGATTACGATACTCGAATATTGTTACTTACTTAAACCACAAAACGACGCATACGTAGCGCCACTGGTGCTGTCCTTTTTGGTTTTCGTTGGTTACCGTTCAATAAGTGAGCCACAGAAATAAGTAAGTAGGTTAAGTATTAAAGTGTCGAATGCATGCTGGCATTTGACAGGATACGGCGTGTAGCAGCTAAGAGAAATAAATGAGATTTTGTTTCCGAATAAAAATAAAATCATACAAACCAAAAAATTTTAGGAAAAATTATGCGGAAAACAATAAAATAGAGTCAGTCAAGAGGATAAAGAAACGAAAGTAATAGCAAACGAAAACTACTGTTATGCTAGAAAAGAATGTGGAAACGGCAGGAAAAGATGATAACATAAAATTCACACACGCACACACATACACGCGTACATACATACACACATACACTCGAACAAAATTGGCGACAATCGGCAGCAAACAATTGGAATAAGAAAGCAAGACGTTGCTGCACATAAATCCACTCACATGCACTTTATTTACATGCATACAAACAAACTTACATATTTGCACATGTATGTATGTATGTAAAAATCTTGTATGTGTGTGCACATAAAGCGCCAGAGAAGAAATGGTTAATTCAAGTCCGTAAATAATGGCAATGCCGTATAGCAAAACTTATCGGCGACGACAAGCGAACGCGCCAAATGGCCGCATGCCTAGCCGTGTCTGCAGAGTGGAGCTAAGCCCTATCGGAAATTAAAAGCAATTTAAAAAGTACTTTTTTACCAACTATAAGTGGTTGAAATCTTTTATTTATTCTTGTAAGCAACCAACTTTATCAGCATGGCGATCTTCTGGGAGCAAGTCAATTATCTCACACTACATTTAATTTCAACTAAATTTAAATTTATTTGACCGAAAAAACATCAAAATTAGTTTTTTTCAGCTATATTAAAATGTTTTTGTTTTCAACCATGTGGAATTCCGAAACTATTTTAAAACTAAGTAGTTTAATTACCAACTCCTTTTAAACCTGTCCGTTTTTTAAAGGGGAAGTACCTCAAGGCATTTCAAAAAATAGATTTTTTTTATTTTTTAATCGATAAGTACATTGCCTCAGAAAAACGTGTCTAAGTTTCAACAGCTAATTCTCGAAATTGTGGGGAAGATTTGTCTCGGAAGTGGCTGGCGCCGAGCTCGCCGTGCTCGTCGAGCTTTTGACTGCAAACTTTAAACGGCGTTTTCTCGAAACCATGTTTTCAAAATTATGTCGGTGAAAATAAAAAAAAAACTATAGAACCAATTTTCATCGTCTAACATTCATTTTAAATAACATTTAAAACTTTGCTTCATAGACTAAAGATTTCAAGAAATTTTTTAACCCTTTTTCACGACAAGTACAACGAAATTTTGTTTTGTTCGAAAGGAAATCAACGCGCTTTTAACGATATAAAACTTGTACGGGTGGTTTAATTTTAGTTTTAATTTTTTTCCAAAATTTTTGCTTTTTTTTTTTAATTTTTTAACTTTAAATTTAATGATATACAATTGGTAGCGATTGTTTAAAACCATTGCTGATCAAAATTAGACATTTGTTTAAATATTGGTTTTAAATTTTAATTCCAAAATTTTTCCGATTTTTTTTTAAATTTCTTAACTTTTTAACTTTGGTTTAAAACTTTTTTTTTTTAATTTTTGAGTTATTTTTTTTTTAATTCTTTAACATTATGTTTAACGATATACAATTTGGGTTACGCAGATCAAAATTAAATTTTTTTTTTAAATTTTGGTTTTAATTTTTGCGATTTTTTTTCTTATGTTCGGCATCTTTCTTAACGTTGCGTTCAACATATGAAACTCGTAAGGATTATTTAAAAACGTGCTGATTATAGTTGATCCAAATTAGTTTTTTTTTTTTAATTTTTTGTTTAAATTTTTTTCTTCAAATTGTTTGCAGTCACAACAAATATTTTTTTTTAATTTGGCTTTACATTTTTTTTTCAAATTTGTGCGATTGTTCTTATTTCAGAACTTTATGCTTAACGATCTAAAACTTGTAGTGATTATTTAAAAACATGCTGCGTTATAGCTGATAAAAATTTAACCTTTCTTAAATTTTTGTTTTCAATTCTTTCTTCAACATTTTTGCGTTTTTTTTATATCTTAACTTTATGTCTACAAAAAATAGCTCAACTAAAAAATTTAAAAAAATTCTAAAAACAATTACTTGAACTAGCTATAACTTTGCATGTTTTATACCAACTATCTATAGCTAGTATTTATCTACAAAATATCAGTTAATAAAACTAAAAGAAAAATTAAAAAGATATGCTACATACTTATGCATAGTTTATTCAAAATATGTATATTTTACCACAGAAAAATTATAATAATGCACATAGCTCAATACATACATACATATACATATACATACATACATATGTTCGTATATACTTGTTCCAATTTAGTTCAACATAATTAATTTGATATGCATATGTTTCAAAGCAATTGACTTCCAGCTACTTTTTGAGTTAGTAAATTTTTTAGGCTACCCGCTTTTTTCCGACAGGGCGTATATAAATACAGAAGTGTGTGTCTGTGTGTGTTTCAACCGTATGCAAGTATGTGTGTTTGAGTGCTCTCTAAGGAAGTTGTTGCGGCCACAAACTGCACTCAACTTAAAAATTTAGCGACGCCACTTGGCTGCTTGGCTGCTCCTGCTCCTGCTGCACACGTTGCATACATTTTTAAAATGCAGCCATAAAATTACACGAAAATTTATTGCCCAAATCGCAGATAAAATGTAACCTCAACGCTTTATCAGCAGCAGCTGTCGCCATGCTGTGAATTGCTAACTCACTCACAACATTTCCCCGTTAACAATCGGTTTGCTCTATTGCTTTTGCGCAAAATGCTTTTAGTGTCTTTCTTGCTTTTCAAATCTTAACCTCATACTTTTTTGTGTTTTTTTTTTAATTTTCTTTTTCATTTTGCCAAATAGTGCAAGACATGCAGCAGCAGCGCAGTCCAATAGCCACTAAACGATTACTTACACTCGCACGTACACACAAACACACACACATACATTCGCACACAATATGACATGACAGCGGCACTCTCGCTGATTCTCTCTCTTTTTTTTCTTTGGTTTGACCACATAATATGGCTATGTTGTAGAACAGCGCATTTTTTATTGTTGTAGTGCATTTTATTCGCTTTCTTTTCCGTTTGGTTGGTAATCGCAGATTCTTACTTCACTGCACCAAGATTTTTGTGTATCATTTTGTGGCAGTCTTGTGAACAGTTGGACAATTTTGAAAAAATTAGTAACAAAAACTGTTTACACATATAGATTATACTCTTAGTTTCCTGCCCGATCATAACAACTATGATCAATACATTTTCTGTAAAATCCTGTAAAAATTTCAAATAGCAAAATTACTCTCTAGAGTGTGAGCATAAAGAGTAATAGAACTAAGAAGAATATTTAATTTCATTCAATTGCTGCAAAATTATTAATATTTACATTAATCCCTTTTGCAAGAAACTTGACAACTTACAATTTTTATTTTCTTTTATGCAACAACTGATAATTTGACACGTTTCATAATTTTACCTGAAAAAAAAAGTTCGGGGAAAATTTTCCAACTTCATTCTCTACACTACTCTCTCAAAATCGCTCCCATTTGCAGGACTTTGATGTACGGGAACTTTTTCCTGTAAGTTCATGTAAAAACCTGTAGCTTCATGGAGTACAGGAACAGAACAAATATTATCCGAGTTATTGTCGTAGCCGAGTGTGCAACGTTTGCGCACTTCATTCGGTTGGTCCCATGTTCGAAGCGTGGTGATAATTATCACCATTATTATAATTCGATAACGCTAAAAAAAAAATTAACTTTAACTTAACATACCGGGTGGTTCAAATAAGGTTTTTAGTTATGTGTTATTTTGCCAGTGACAGCTCTTTTATCCTCTCAGAGCTATACCCTGAAATAGTACGTAGTTGTCTCATTTTCCGCAGACCCATTTTTCTAAGTAGTGTAATTAGTAACGGTTATATAGTGCTTGTCATAACTATATGACCGAGACTTATTGGCAAGTTTCGACACTTTATTTGCTTCGTATTAAATTATAACTATTATTTTATAGAAATCTGATTCGTTCCACATTTAATAAAAATCTTAATAGAATAAAAGACATTTTCATTAAAATTTCAAACTTTTTATTACGGACTTTTTGAAAATTTCTTGGTGGTTGCGTTGATTCTTTTTTTTTTTTGTACAGACTACTTTCTTGCATATAACAAATGAAAAATTTGCTCTTTTCAGAGAATTTTTCTTGACATAAATAAAAAATATGATTGTATACGCAAATTTTCTTAGTTTTTGATCTCCTGTTTTTCTGGCAGTGGGAAAACTTAATGTATATTAGAACGATTTTCCGTCATCTGTTGTCAAGTTTGGTTTATCGTTGTGCCATCTTCAGTGCAATTTTTCGTTCTGTCCGAAAATGTACTCGTTATTTAAAATTAATTGAATGATGCATGCATCTATTCGATGTTAAAATTATTTGCTTGAAGGATGACAATTATTCATTCATTATTAAAAATTACTTAAACGACCAAAAACACTTCTTTCGCTATTCAAAATTACTTGAAGCTTATACTTCTTAAAACAGAATTATGATTATGCGTCAGATATCCACTTTCTATTTCAAATATTGGTAAAACCGCTGAAAGCCAGTCTGAGATTTATTGAGCCTTGCTAACAATATAAAAAATTTGCAAACTCACATTCTCACACACACAATTACATTTTTCGTCTGAAGCAAATCCAATTTGAATATTTTCAATTGTTTATTTTTTATTTTACTTTGGTTTTGCGTTTGCTTCACTCTCAAAAGTAAAACTTTATAATGTTGGCAAACTTCAAAAAAAAAAAAAAATCGTGGCAGACAGATTTGGCGAACGGTTTCACTTTATTTTATTTGTATCATGGTGCTACGTATTAGTAATAAGTGAAATAGAAGACCTGCAGACCTAAGAAAAAAAAATTTCCATACAGCACTATCCGCGCCCCAAATAAATAATGTTAGGATTGTTTTAAAGTAACCTTTTCTTCTTAATTGGCGTTATAACCGCCTTGGCGATTTTGCCCTATTTTAATATGGTACGTCAGTCGCTTCTTTGCTTTGCTAAGTGGCGCCAACTAGATACACCAAGTGAAGCCAATAGGCAATACGGGTTTAAACTATATTTTCGATACCATTTCTTTCTCAAAAGTTTTTCACTCCATAAACTCACTGTGCAACTTAAAAATGCACTTGCTTACGGCTATTTTATCTCTCCATTCCAGCTTACTTGCTCGGCAATGCCAATATTTTATAGAACACACTGCTCTGTTGACGCTGCTAGCCGCCTTTTCTTTACCTGCCACTCCCCGTTCGAGTCTCATCATTCTTTCTGTATATATGTATGTATGTCTTTACACTTAAGCTACTGTCTTCTTTTGTCTTAAGCTCTGAAGGAATTTTTAATTTTCTGTTAGTGAATTTTCTGTTACCACAGTATTTCTATTTATATCCTTGACGCTCCGCGCCACTACAACGCCATTTTAAATGTTTCTCTACTCAATCTGGCGGCCACTAACTCACTTTAGCCGGCGCGCACTTGGCTTTTGTTTCCCGGAAATCTTGGCTCGGAAGTGGTACGAGTTGTAGTAGAGTTGATATTTACTACTAGCAAAGCTTGGTAACTTGTTCACATTGGGTCGCAACTGCTTGTTGTACAGTTGTAGATATGTCTAGAACTATGTAAGTTGCTGCTGACAGATTTTCTCAATTTTTATGGTCTGTTTGTGTCCTTTCACTTGACTGCATTTGTAATCTTTTCCTAACGATTCCCATTTTTGGCATTTTTATAGCCGCTTCGACGCTTAAGTAATTGAAATGGCCAAAAAGCAACGAACAAAATCGCCGACATTTCAAGCGTAGGTGGATTGAGCTGTGTTTTGTGTGTTTTTTTTTTGCTGGCAAATTGCAAGTGGCCGCTGAAGTGGCATACGAGTGTAAATCGAGGTGTGATGCGATTAAACAAACTTTTTTTTCACTTTTTTATGAGTAAGCTATTGTCTCGTACTTGTAAATTAATTTGAATTATATCTTATTGATCTAAGAAGTCGCCATTCTTTTACATATATGAACCACTAACAATCGAAGTATAGTTTTATTATAATTTAGTTCTGATTATCCCTACTAATATCACCTTTTTTCTAGAGAGCAATTACTATTGCTTGATAAGTGAGTTTCAAAACCCTGGATCCAAGTCCAGATTTTCGTTATATAAGTATTTTCATAATAATTTTTTTCACTAAGTTTTAACTATTATTCTGAGACTGAAATTATAAAAGTGGTTTTTATTAATTATCATTATTTCTAAGTCATTAAAGACTTTTATTTTGGCATTTTAGCTACAAAAGTTTTCTTATAATAGTTGTCAATGAGATAAACTTTCACAAATCTTCAAAGACTTTTACTTTGAGATTTATATTATAAAAGTCTTCCTATAACAATTATGAGTGAGAAAAAATTATTTAAGTCATGAAGAACGGGACTTTTTTAAGACCACTTTGGGTTTGATTCGGGACTACTTTGAAATAATTTCGGGACAAGTTCCGGATCACTTCTGGACTAGTTCGGTACTATTTTAGGTCCCGAAATAGTTCCGTCTTTCCAGACATAAAAAAAACGGTCAAATAATTATTATGCTGGATATCTGGAAAAAAAGTGTATGTTAAATATTCTATGAGAAATATTTAAAAATGAAATGAATTGATTTGTTAACCTAGAAAACGGTATGCACACTATTTTTTCAATGAAGAACCATAAAAAGAGCAATAGCGAGATTTTTAGATAAGATAGCTTCTTAAAGGAATTCCAGAAACAAAAAATTATTTTAACGATTTTTACTCAATTTTCTCTATACAGGGTATTGTAAAAATTACAAATTTTAGATTGGTATTAAAGTACCAAGGCCTATTCGATATGACATCCATAACATTCCATAACAATGGGACTTTTTAAAAGAGTTGTACACTCTCGTTTACATTTGGTTTGATCAAATACATAATACAAAGACATAAAGCTCAATTTAGTATCATAGAGTAATTACTATAGAAATACTCAAAATAATGGTTGTCGGTAGATATATTAAGTAATTTCTGCAACTACTAACTGTTATTAAAAGACATTTTTTACCTTCGGTATCAAACTAATAGTTATCGATGCCTCAAAATTAATTTATTAATCTAGATATACATATATATTTATCGTCTTCTGTCATGTGTCGGGCTTTTTCTATTTAAAAATTTCTTGTATATTAAGCAAGTATCTGAAAGTTGTGAAAATAATCACAGTATATTCTGATCTTTATAGATAATTTGCTTATCATTAGTAATTTATACAAGGAATTTTTTTCTTCAGAATTTGGTGCCATGAAAATCTGATTAATTCGTTAAATCGTTGTTCGAAAGGATTATTATTTTAACTGAAAACATATGAATATTTGAAAAGAAAAATATTTCAAGTGTTAATTCCTTTTCGGAATGATCATAATTTTTCAAAGCCAATTTCAATAACCAATTTCAATTTAATATTATGCAATAAAACACAAGAAAGTATGGAAATATAGAAAATCAAGGTAGATTACTTTAGTTTTGTTCTTACTTCTGGCCAGCGTTAGTGGACAGGTGTGTCGGCGATGATTTTGCCTATTAGTTTGGCCTTGAATATTTTCGTTATCGAAACGACAAATAAAATATTTGTGCCTTTTGCAAACAAGAATGTAAAGAAAATAGATACCATGGATCTAGCATTTATTCAATTTTCAGTTTGTTTATTCAAATGTACACTTAAAAATAAATTATTAAAAGTAAAAAAATATTCTTGCACTTGCCCATTTCTAGTAATTCGTCCTCATTGCATCTCGTGCTCCCACTCCACCCCCGAATATGTATGGATGCGTTCCTGCTCTAAGAACTCATTCAACTTTAATGTTGGCTGAATTTTGTTTTCACTTTTTTTTCACACAAATGACGTTCTGTTAGTTTCCTTGTGTGCGTCGCGCCGGAAGCAGCAGAATGTGACAGTGCGTAGCGGAAGGAAGAAATGCACAACGCAAAGGACCACAACCAACATAGCTACTACGCAAAAACATAGTCAACGAAATTACCCAAATGTCAGTCAAATTTAACTCGATTTAAAATGTGTACGCGAAGCAAAGCACAAATTAGAGGAAAGCGAGCTTGCTGCTTGAAAAATTTTGTGTAGAGAAAATTTAAAGAAAAATATTCAAAATTACACTAGTTTACATGAAAAAAATTTTTGTCAGACTAATTTTGGGGTGCCGAATATGAAAATAGGTTTAATTTATTTTTCAAAAAAGTGCTTTTGAGTTATAAACAAAAGTCTTGTTTTCGAGATCATTTTGCAGTTATTGCCGAATCTCCAAAATAGCAAATAATCCGAATCTCATATGAGTATTAAGTTAAATTTACATGTTGTTTCTTTGCGCTGATATGTCCTTTGTGTAAATTGGAATAATAATTTTTGAGCTATTTGCGTCTAAATGCAAAAAATAAGGATATTTTCATGCTCTTCGGAAACTGATAATTTGTGTTCCTTCTTTTTTGTAGATGAACATTATAAAAATGTTTTGTTGAAAGAGAATTCTATTACGAAAATATGCCAATAGAAAGTTAGCTTTATTTGCTGCTCTGTTTTTTCTGAGTATTTTTTTTTTGACAAACGGACGGCTAACAGATTGTGTTTGC
Organism: Anomoia purmunda; assembly: GCA_951828415.1. Lineage (NCBI taxonomy): Eukaryota > Metazoa > Arthropoda > Insecta > Diptera > Tephritidae > Anomoia > Anomoia purmunda. The sequence continues at coordinate 36,698,661 of OX639997.1, forward strand.
CCATATCTGGAACGCTTCTGTGGCAAAATTAATGAAACTTATTTTCGAACTCAGCGACCCAAAATTTGCCTAAAAAACTTTTTCACCGAGGTACCACTCATTTATCAAATATTTGTAAACTAATGTTATGTATTTTTTCTCAATTTTAAATTTTTTTGTCTAAAATTTAGTGATTGATTTATGAAAAGCTCCGTACGATATTCAATTATTTTTCAAATGATAGCCTAACGCATTACAATTAGAAAATACAGCCCACAGCGCTTATTTGCTTTAGTACTCCATTACGATAGACAAAAGTAGAAACTTTTCATACAGGATTTCTTTTTTATATTTTACTTGACAATTCAGCTCGAGCTTTGTATGTGCAAATATTTTTCAACTAAGTCTGTGATCTAATATTTACTTTAAATTTATCTCCGTATTTAACTCAGCCTTTCGTAATGCTCTCCCTTTACCTCACAGCAGAAAATTTCTGCTACTTTGTATGGTCAACTTTCTTGCTTTGCTATTTATTGTTTCTTCTATTTACGTAGATTATTTTACTTTGAGGTAGAAACTTGTATGCACAGTTGTAGTATTCCGTTTCTTACTAAATATTCCTATTATAATGCAACATGTATTTGACTTTCTTGTAAATAATAATTCTTTTGTTTTGTTTAATTGTTTCGCTGTAGTAGTTCAACATCTTTTACTATTTTAATTTTCATTTACTTTATCGTTAGTTGAGCTACGAAGCTTTTGTTTGATACTCGTTGCAATTGCTGTTTTTGCGATTGCTGTTGTTGCCGTATTTTTCTTTCAATATTTAGTTTGTTTTCTTATGTATGTATTTCTTTCTTGGCACACTCCTTGGATGTACTGATGTAGAAATTGCATTTTCTCTCATTGTTTCTTATTTACGCTTGGGCATATTTTGTTAGCGAAATGCGAAAAGTTTCTTCATTTTGGGTTGTATGAGAATTTTGTTTCTATTTTTTTTTTATGTATGTAAATACTTAAAAAAGAAAATACATTGTTTTATTTTTAGTTTGCTGCATTTAATGTGTAAGCTGAAGAAAAAATTAATATTGAAAAATTCATAGAAAGTTTTACAATTATATTTTAATATGCTTTGACTATGATGTTCCTAAATGCGAGCAGGCGCTCTAAAAGTTTTGATATGACAAATAAGACTATCATTTAATTTTTTACAGTCGTATGTATTCAAATGTAAATATCACTAGTTATTTGCACAAGCTGGGACGGAAAATTTATTTATCAATCTCAAAAGGTTTAGTGTAGAAATGCACATTTAAGAAAATATAGATTGCAAATTAGTTATACTAAATTTAAAAGCCCGATAATTAGAGAATGTAGACTCAAACACTGGTATACCACTACCAAGTTTGCGCTACGAAATACATTTTCCAAAGCGGTAATGAAAAATGTTAGGCTTCTTCTTGGAGGAGTTTTCTAGGGCTAATGCCTCGATTTGTAGCTGGCAGAGCTTTTATTTAAACTTCAAGTAGATAACTGAGAGGTTTAAACAAAAATCGTAGGTTTATGAAAGCTTTATGAGTGAACATTTAAAAGTTTTTTTTTTTTTTAATTTACTAACTTCGACCCGCCGCTTCGCTCGTACAGTATTCGGTTTAATATTATGATTTAAAATGTAACAAAAAAGGAAATAAATCATTTTACGAAAGGTGGAAATATTTATTGTATATTTATTTTTTGTGCTTATCTTTTAATTAAAAAAAAACCATCCATATTTCATATTTAATTGCCGATTATGATTTGAGGCTTAAACTTTCTTTTCACAGGCAACCAAGGCGGTGAGTTTGGCGAAACGTAATTTATTGTTAGAAATGCAAAACATACACAAATAATAGTGCCATTTAGAGCTGAACTTTAATGTGACATCTGATATGCGTACAAAGCAATTTTAAAATTTTATATCATTGACAATTTTCTTCAAAAATGTGTATTGATAAATATTTATAATAAAACTTTGTGCTCATAATAATTAAATTTTTTTATAGCTTATTTAACTTACAAAAAAAACTACCTTTCATTTTGGAAAAGCGGCACCTTTTTTTATTAACCGCTTGCAGACATCTTTGTTTAAATATTTATATATTTTTAATATTTTTATTATATATCTATATATATTTATATATATATACATATATGTGTGAGATATCCTGATTTCACTTGCGTTGTTAGTAAATTAGTATTTAATTTTTAAGCAGTTGGCAACCCAAAAAAAACTCTTCTACACTAAACTTCCTTAATCGCTATAAGTTTCATTCAATTCATTTACGTTATTTTTTAAACTTAGTTAATTCTAAAATTTAATTTTATGTTTTACCAGATATATTTATCGGTAACCCCTTTTCGTTTGACACCAGTGTAATAAAATTGCAGTCACCTTACCAATTAAATTAAATTAACGTTCTAAAAAGTTTGTCTTAGCACTTTCGTTTTAGACAAATACCAATGCTGTTATATTTCAATAGGCTTGTAAACTGAATTATTTTTAAACAGGTGCAAAACTCTTTCACCACATTTTATTGATAAACTTTCTCTTTTGAACTCATAAAATTAATTTAATTTGCGTTTTTAAGTAGGCGGCAACGCTCTTACAAAATATTTTTAAAAATGTTTTTTTTTTCTAAACTTCCTTTTTTGTGAACCACACTTCCATAATCTGTAAAAAATTTAAGCTAAGCATTCTTGATACTTAGTTGCATTTAATTTATTAATCTAAAAATAGTTATAAAAAATCATAATCCAGTCATTATTTTTTAATTTTACTTTTTTCGATTAAAAATAATCGTTATTCTTGTATTTAAAATTTTTCGATCACAATAAACTTTAAAAAAATTTGAAATTATCACGAAATATAGAACAAATATGTCCGAAATTTTTTAAATCCAAGCATAATTATTACTCTTTGATCGAAAAAATAAAGATCACAAAATAACGATAATACTTGGTGCAAAAAATAAAAAATTAAACAATAATGATCAAATTTAATCGAAGCAATAAAAATCTTATTCTTGGATTTTTATTGCTTCGATTAAATTTGATCATTATTGTTAATTTTTATCGAAAAATATGAATTCCAAAAGAAACAAGTTTGCTATGATTTAAAACAAAAATAAGGTCAGATTTGTACAGCATATGACATAAGGATTAGATATTCGAGTTTCGTTTTGATCGAATTCCTGCCAATGATTTTTTGGTCCGAACAAAACAAAATAACCCATATTTTTGGTCCCTGTTCAACTAAATTTATTTTTAAATTTAATTCAATTTCTTAATTTAACTTAACTTACCTTAAAAAAATGTGGCAATCTTCCTTCAAAATATTTTTGAAATTAAGCTTTCTTAAAATTTTTGGTTTCAGTTAAATTATTAATTTGACTTAATTTACCTATACAATTTAATTTAAAATTTATGTATATATGCAACCTAATTTACTTTAAAACAGGTGGCAGTCTTTTTTCAAAGCATTTCATTAAAGCTCTTCTGTTTGATTTCATTTTTAATTGACAATAATTTTTTTAAATATATTGTAACAAATATATTATTTTTCTTAACCCAGATTATAAGCTTCTTACGTACCAAATTTGCTACAAATCTATTCAGGTCTTTCGGCATGAAAAAGTAATAAACATACATACACACTCATACACAAATTCTCACATTTATAAAATTTGTTAGAAGGATGAGCAATCTGCTCATTTGCCCACAGAGAGCTCTCACCAGGTCTGCAACCAATTATAGCGTCTCTACGTTAGGCTATCGATGCCATTGTCAGAGATTGGTTGAAGTATTTCGCTCGCCAATAATTGAGAGCCACCGCGAGGGTGGCAAGTGAACTGACTGGTCACTTTCCGTGATGAAACCAAATAATTGTGTTTGAGGTACATTGTATATGAAAGCTCAGATTGATTATGAGACTTTTGGCACGAAATATTGAGAGAGGAACACCTCAGCTCTTTGAAATCCAACAATATAATTTGATTTATTCGAAAATAAGTAGTGCAGTGTAGAATTAAAACAGATTAAAAAGATATATGAAAAGATAATGTATATTGAACTAGTTTGAGTCATACCTTTTCAATTTTAATTTGGAGACTACCCGGTTTTGGCGTTGTGCCATTTTCAGTGTAATTTTTCATTCTATTCAGTTAGCGCTTACTTGTTGGTATTTATGTATATGATGTTGTTATTAGCAGGTAGCATATAAGAGGTCGTGTATGAAACGAGTAATGGCCTGAGTGCTGTTTTCGCTCCACACGTTCTTTTATGTTTAGTTCCGACAAAAAAAAAAAAGAAATTGTACATATTCTATATATAGACAAATTTGAATTTTCCAATCTATTAAACTTACCTAAAATTAATTTCTCCTATTTTTACTCTTCTTTACTCCCCTCAGGTGAGAAACCGTACAAATGCTCGTGGGAAGGATGTGAATGGCGCTTCGCACGTAGCGATGAATTGACGCGTCACTATCGCAAACACACGGGCGCCAAGCCGTTCAAATGTCGCAATTGTGATCGTTGTTTCTCGCGTTCCGATCACTTAGCGTTACATATGAAGCGACACATGTAAATAAGCTTTCCCAACATGGCCATGCAGGGCAAGATAAACAAATTAAAGAACGAAAATGAAGCTTGACGGTGCAAAAACAGGATACGTAGCGCAAAGAAAGCAAAAAAGTGCAAATGTATTGAGACTAGTAGCTGAGAAGCAGTACATAGCAGAGTAACTAGCAAGTATTTAAATTAAGAGAAATAGAGAAGAGAAAAAACAAAAATGTTTAAGCAAAAACATACACACTAAAATAAGTTGAATAGCTAAAGTTTAATTATTAAAAAGAAATCATACAAATTGTGAAGAAAAAAAATCGCTGAGAAATGAGAAATGTAATGATATTGTGCCATCAACACGTAAAACAAAATAAATTAAAAAAAAAACTTAGAAAAACAAAAATATTATACATTAAAAAGAAAACGCACACAAATCACACTGACGAAAAACAATCGTACTAAATTGCATTTGGGTCAACTCTACGCGCAAGATACACAAATAAAATTATAACTATATATATTTTGAGTGGAAATCATTGCGTAATTTATTTTTATTTTAACATACACACACCCACACACACAACTAAATTTAGGTGAATCTAATATTTTCCAATTTGCTTGCGCGCAAATAAAAATATTTAAGTAAAAGTTTGTTTAGATATTTGTTAATTTCATATTGGCATTACAACATACGCCTTCAGGTGTTCAATGGATTAGTTTTTACGACGCCTCCACTGCTGCTTTATTTCATATCGCATACAAAGCAAATACATAAACAAAATAAATAAATGTTACAAACGAATTCTTTAAGAGCTTACACATAATTTCGCCTTTTAGTCTTAATTGTATTTCGTCTTTTTTCTACATACATACCTACATATATAAAACACAATATTATGATTAATACAAAATATATTTATGTACATAAGTGCATAGAAAGCTCAAAAGCATAGAGTGCGAAAGGTTTGTAGAACGCTAGCAGAGCTTTTGCTAATTGAGCATACAGAACAAATGATGAATTTTACCAAAGTAAAGCAATTTTTTTTATTATTACTATTAATATATGTATATCTAATTACCTACTTACTAAATAATTATTGTAACTTAAATTTATCATTAAATAGTTTTATTGCCTTTGTTGCGCTTAGTTTATGAGTTGAAAGCGCAATGCTTATGAAAACAAAAACAAAATGGAATTCATTATCATTAACTTGATATTTTGAATTAGTAACATTAATTAAATAAAATGTAGTATCATACATTTAGGTATGTAGACGCAGCATAAACACAAGCAAAGTACATCTGCATACATGCAAAGTATGTTTATAATAAATTAAAACCAAAAAAAAAAAATATTGTAAAATATGAAAATGCTTTGTTGGCTGCTTTAGTTAATTTCTAGGTAGATGGGTAGGAATACCGTTTAGAAAGCGACAAGAGGATGCGTGGCTATTTGCAAAAATTTGAGTGGGCAAGCAATACCGACTTTATTTTTAAATAAATATGAAAAGCTTTCCACGCTTTTTTTTAAATATATTTTTTCATTTGCTTTACTTGCGAGTTATTTAGCAAAACCTAGAAGGCCATAAATGTAGCAAAAGTGCGGAAGCTTACATTCAAATACTATATTATTAAGCTTGCATAATTTTCCCTCGATTAGCTTTTAAAGCTTTCACGCTGATAAGTTAACTTAGGTAGGGGAAAAGCTCTCTCTATAGTGACTTGCTCACTCAAATAAACTTCTTCATTCAATGATTTGCTTTTGGGTCTTCTACCAAAAGCATTGACTTTCAGTGCGTCATTTGGTCATTAGTAGAAATTACACTGTGCAACAAATTTTGCAGGCAATCACCAAACAAAAATGAGAACAGAAAATGTAATTACGAATCGTAAACCGTTCGATAATAAAGTGAGCGAAAATTGCTTGGTATAAAACAAATATTTTCAAGATCATACGATTTTTCAAATTTGGCCACTTCTTTTTTTGCAAATTTGATCGCCGTCATCTGTTTCACAACTTTTGGTAGACACATATAAAAGCAATTATCGTAAGATAAAAAATTTAAAAAAAAATCGATTCAGTGTTACTCTTTACATCTGCTTAATACAACTGAAATAAAAAATTTGCTTATCCATTTTGAGTTCTGTACACCATTAGATCGTTTTGAAATCCATCCTTCCATCCAGCAAAAACACTTACGATTATTTGATCTGATCATATAATCATGCCCAATTCAAATATGCGGCAACTGATACTCACACCTTTTAAAGGTTTTATGTTTATAAACAGCAATGATATTAATATTTTTAAATTGGCTCAAATAAGAAAGATTTTCGCTTAAAAGTTCTTAATAAAAACATTAGATTTCATCATATGATCACATCGCATGATTTCGTCATATGATACATAACAGATGCAAAAATAATTAGTTAGATATCGATGAAAACATATCGGAAATATAATTTTCTCTTTAATTACACTAACATAATGGAATATGTTTCATCAAAAAAATTTCGACGAGTTGCTTATCATGTGATATTTTCCTATGATAATATCACATGATGAAAATCCCTGCGGTAGCATATACTCATATTATTCAAAGGTTTTATATTTATAAACAAAAATGAATTTACTGTTTTTAAATTGGCTAAAATGAAAAAAAAAGATTTTCGTTTAAAAAGTCTAGATATGAACGTTGGACTTCGTCATATGATCTTATCAGATGACGTGATTACATCACATGATACCGTCGTATGATACATTGCAGACATAAAACTCATTGAATGGATATCGATGGAAATCTTAAAGAAATCGAAGTTTCTGTTGCATTGCACTCACTAAATGGAATATATTTACCAAAAAATATCGCGCTTGTGACGTTTTCTTATGATGGTGTCAAAATCCTAGGCGATGAACGCGACAATTGAAAAACTTGCGCGAACTATATAAAAGAGATTGAGTTTTTGCGATTACCATTTCTGTGCTATTTTTTTGATCAAACATTTATCAATGAATGTCTTCAATACAATTTTTAAACTTCTATTGTCGCATATCAAAATTTATAGCAAGTTTTAAAGTTTTTTTTTTGAATTTGGTGGCAAAAAATTTGATATAGCAAGCCTAAGGTATGCATGCATTTCACGCAGAGCTTCTCTTTATCGCCTTCGAATGCGGTTGGTCCTACAAAACGTAAGCTTATAGAGCTTTTGTATAATTTTTTGTGTGAGTAGCAACATCACTGCCAAAAAAAAAAAAAACAAAAAAAAAAAAAATTAATAGAAACTAAATAAAACTGCATAGTAATATACATACATAAGTTTACATTCGATGTTTGATGTTTGAATGAAAAAAAGTAAAAGAAAGAAAATATGCATTGAAAAGTTCAAATTGTCATAGGTTGACTTGCGATTGTAATAAATATATTTAAAAAATAAGCAAATTTGTATATTAAACATTTAAGTTAACACAATTTTTCTTTCAACAATTTATTATTATGTTTTTGTAACAACAACAAGTGCAAATATTGTTTTAAACAAAGAAAGAAAATGTATTAAAAGAAAATGTTGCAAAAGAAAAAACATTAAAATCAAACACTCGTTCATATACGTAACTGTTTACTTTTAGTTTAGTTTAAATTGCATTAAAACTAAAACTTAAAAAAATGGCCTTTTCGTATTAAATACTTCTAATTTCGCAATGCTTAAATTTCACTATTGGCTCTATAGCGAATATTAGTTTAATTGGAAATAGTGTATTTGAAAAAAAAAATTCGCAAAAAAAATCACAAAAAAGCTTTGCTTGCTTTAAGAAGTAGTAGGTACGTTTCATTCTTTTCGAAAATTGTAAGAAAGAATTTAGTCCAAAATTATTTGAAAAAGTACTACTTCTATAATTGTTAAGAAAAAATCTCCATCTCCCATTTGTTTTTTTTTTTTTTTTGACAAATAAAAAGTCTACATTGCCGTCAGATACATGTTGCCAGCAACATTATTGCACCTTAGCAACAAAGTTGCACATAGGCGACCATCCATCTAAATAAGAAATTTTTGATATGAATACTAAATTGCGATTATGTAAAATTGTACAAAGGACCAATATTGACAGATTGAGCGCCTAACTGCTCTGTATCTACGTAATTGTTTTGACATATCTCCTGTTAGTATCCATTCTTCTATCAATTTTTGTGTGTTTGGTACGTTTTGACAAGTGAGCATTCGGACAGCTATGGAAAAAAAATATTAAAAAAAAAATCTTGTTCTTCACTTCAATGTATTTGTGCTATTATAAAATATGCTGAAATCATTCAGTTAATCTGATTACTTCATAAATCATAATTCTTTAAAAATTAATGAAAAAAAATAAATTTTTTACTTCTTTTTCTTTTGCAAAGTTACCGATTACTGCAAGTGTATGTAAAAAAAATGCAATAAATGTTAAATCCGAAAATCACATTATAGTATTTTGTAATTTGTAGTTTTTACATCATAAAGTTTTTTGCTTGTAATTATTAATTTGATTTTAATTTTATTTAATAAATAAATAATTCATTTTGAAACACAAATTGCGTTATTTTTGTTTTCGATTATTTATTTACTTATGAGGATTTCTCACACAGTTTTGTGTTCAACACATGCAAATAGGGGAATTCACAGAATACACTAAGCTGGAGGAGGAACTATTTTTTTTTGGTTTTTTTTATATTACTCTTGATAAAAGGCATTTGTTGGTTTTTTTAAACCTCCACTTTTAACAAAAAACTTAAAAACAAAATGATGTGCGAGAAAAATTAAAAAAATTGCATTAACAGAATTTGCTCTACTTCGAAGCAAACCGAAGAAGATCGTAGATCACCAAATCTCATCAACCGCATGGCAGTTTGGAATCCTTTATATAAAGAGAATGCTACTCAAAGAAATTCGATGTTTGGATGCCACAGGAGTTAACGTAAAGAACCGAATGATGAACCGAATTACCAGCTGTGAAAAATTGCTGGAATGCAACGAAATCGGAAAATTTTCCACTCGGATAATTACGCGCGATAAAAAGTGGATGGAATACGAGAATAAGTAACGTAAGCTATTACGGCCGAAGACGGATGCTCCTCCACAAATGACTTCAAAGCCTAGATTGACGGCAATTAGGGGTTTGTTGAGAGCTTAAAGCGATTGGAAGGGAATTGTCCATTATGCGCAGCGTGGCAAAACTGTAAATTCGATCCCTTCCTGTGCAGAACTAGACCATTTGAACGACGTAATCAAGAAATAGCGACACGGCAAGACCAACAAAGTAGGAGTTGTCTTCCATCAGCACAATGCCAGGGCGCTCACGAATTGCGGATTTTTGTTTGGACGTTTTAATGTAAAGCTCTTTTGATGTTAAATAGTTGGCCCTCCCAGGGGCTATTGAAAAACAGTCGATCAAGCTTTTCGACAATAAACCATCCGAGTAGACGGAACTGTGAAACTAGTCGAAAAATAGCAAACTGTTACAGACAATTACGAAAAATATGTAAAAAATTTATTTTAAAGCAATAGAATTCTTTTCAAAAATTTACACAAAAACTACAGAGATTTTTCGTATGACTCAATGCATTTTAAAATTTCTGTCGAATACGTTGACTCCAACTTCTTTAACAGAGATTTGGCAAATCGAAGCGAGAATTATTTTGATGTTAAATTTCAACAAATTCAAAGAAAACATCAAAAAAGAAATGTAGATAGCCTAGGTTACTGGATTTATTTGATGCATGGCAATGTCTGGGTTATGAAATTCAAAATGTAACTCTGAGTTACTTATCTCTTTTATTTATAAATTTTACTCTGGATTTTTCGCAAATGGGCCTAACTGTTTAAATATTGTTTTCAACACGCGATTTCACATCTCTTTGGTTCTTCATAGTCGAACAAAATTCATATACTAAGCACAAGTAGTTGCTTTTTTGTTAAGATAAATGTAAAATACCAATGGGTAGGATGTTTTTAGTTTCATTATATTTTGAGTAAATTTCTTAGTTGTAAACATTACATTACTATGGGCATTTAGGAATACTAGACCTTTAAGCATTTCGCCTCCCTATTTACTTCTTAGATAAGTTTTCAGTGCAGTTTCTGGTTTCGAAATGAAGAAAATGAATCTTCGCTTGCCACACAATAATTACAGGACTCAGGAAATATGTATTCGGCCGATTTTAAAGATTTAAGCTGTTTCTGCACATTATTATAATAAAATTATCTAATCCACATACAAACTGATGTGAATTTTTAAGGAATTTACAGTTCAAAAAAAGATTCATTTCAACCGCTCAATATTCTCAGCTCATATTATGTGCAAATTACGTAAGAATCGATGTCTAAGGTACAAAAACTATATTTTCGTCTGCTAAATTGGCGTTAATTTGACCACAAATAAAAAATAAAGCATACTTTTAGGCGAACTGTAAGCCAACTTCCGTTATTATTTCCTAGACATAACACAGTAAGAAGCGGTTAATTTGTTTAGATTCTCACTAAAAATACGATTTTCATGATGTTTTGTTCTGGTATGAACTATAATTAAATTTTCGGTTTATCGACCCCTTTGCGAAAAATAATCGTATGTTACAAAAATATAATTTAAAAAAACCCAATTTTTCTTCTGGCCTGCTCTCTGGCTGACACTAAATTTTAGATTTTCTGATTTAATTGACGAACATCGAGATTTTTTCTATAGAAAATGTTGCATTTTTTTGTTAGTCGATTTTTATACATTAACATTAAACAAGAGGCGCCATAGCCGAGTTGTAGCGTGAGGGATTTCAGCTATATTATTTTGGCAGGTGATACATTATGGGTCGTAGAGCAAACTTGTATAAAAGTAATAAATTGAACATGCGATAATTTTGCGCAAATGGTTTTGTGTTACGGCGGTAATGTTAATATTAGCCCCTAAATTTTTAGCAGATCTTTATAAATATTTTCAAATCAAATACGGACTGTTTCCTGCATCTGTGCAACATTAAGATTAATGCATTGATGTGTTTGGGAAAATATTTTCAATTTTAGAGAGCAATTTGCGATGCTCCAATATATCTGCGGCGATTGTCATCAACATGGACCTAAGACATTATCCGGCACTTTGGCGCGTTTAATTTATTTCAGTGAAAAACAGATTTACAAAATCGACACAGCTGAAAAATTTTGAAAGGCCTAATTGCTTCGGATGCGAAATCACTTGCCAGCATTTTCGAGTTTTACACAATTATAGGGCTCCGCTTAGAATTTCACACAATACAATTTTTTTTTTTAATATTTGTGTATGTAAATTAGGCTGATCCAAAATAACCAACAAAATATAACCCCCTTTTTTTAATAAAACATTTTTTTGAAGTCGCTCAAAGCACTCAAAATTTGTTTGTATGCTTTTTATATGGGAAACCCCCATTTTTCGTGGAAATTGTATGGAAGCGTTGAAAATCAAAAAATTTATATTTCGTAAACACTGTTTCCCCTTAGGAAACATCAAACAATAATACTCAGTTGTTCATTTAATAATTTTTTAATATTCAGAATTTCTTAGTGGTCCATTTTTGCACTTTTTTTGGTTATTAGGGAATCAAAAAAAAAAATAATATGCTTGGCCCGGCAACCATGGCGCTGGGTCATATTGAGCTCACACTGTGTTTAATGGTCATAATTCGGATTTTCGAAATACATCTTTATTAAGTGTTTGACTGTTTATTTATTTAGATCCACAACCACCTTTTCTCCTTCCGCTCATGCACTCGGTGTGAAGTCGCCTGCAAAGCGAGATATTCGTGTGTGTAGTGCCTCGAGCATTTATATGCTTTTATAGCTGAATTTACATATTATAAGCAAAAAGCGAATAGACGTGTAACTTGTGTACGTATTCTACCCGCATTTTTATTATTTTTTCACATTATAAAAATACTGCAATTAAATAAACATTCATTGAAATTACTTAAATTTTTTTTAAAATTTAGGTTAAATATTCTCGGGTCACAATCTTTGAAGTATGCTGATGAAAAACGGGGTTTGTCGATGTTAATTTTTAAGGATTTTATACTATTTTTACGAGAAGTAATTTTTGCCCCTTTAATGTACAAACTTTGAGCGCTTTGATTATTTAAAAGGATGAGGGCGTGGTTTTTTCGATATAGGACTATCCTCAGGGTGTGATCATGACCACTCCGACTTTAATTTTTCGTTATAAACTTTCGAGGTACCCTAATTTACATACATAATTAGCGTAATTGTTATATGGGAAACGGGTTTACAATAAAAATGTGTTTAGTTTTTCATAGCCTTGTAGTTCAGTACACAATAGTAAAACTACAAATGCATTGCTATTTTTAATACAAGACTTTCGGATATTATATTCATAGACCACAATTGCATTTCCGATGTCAAACAATTTTGTGCTAAATATTTCAAAAAACTATTATTACACCTAAACGGCCCTAATTTTTACAGCCACATCGAATCTATATGCGGACCTGTTGTTGTTACATAAATAGGTAAACTTTTTTTTAATAAAAAATTTTGTTAATAATAATTTTTAGTAATGATTCTTTTTTACAATTACAGCGATAATGATACTATCGCCAGACAAAAATAAAAAAAAAAAAACCAACAGAAAAATGTATACATTGGACAAGCATCCATTTATCGTTTGTGTGATGTAAAATTCTGTGATCCAAAAAAACTAAAAAAAAAACTAAATTATTCAATCAATGAAAGAATAATAAATACAGTTAAAAATAAAATAGCTAAAATTATTTAAAATACTCGTAAGACACAATTAAATAATGATTGCTAGCGAAAATAGTTTGCTATAATTTCAATTCAATGCTGCTTTGCACTTGGCAACTCTAAGTACAGCGCGAATGATGCCGAATAAAGGCAGAGGTGGAAAAAAATGCAAGAATTTAATTGGTTAAAAAGCGAATAGTTAGTGATAAAATATCAGCAGGCATGTAGAGCTTGAAGAGTGGTCATTACCATTTCGAATGTGTGCTTGCTAAATTTTGAAATGAAGTATTTTTTTCAATTGTAAACCAATAAATTTTTTTTTTTTTTTTTAGAAAAATGTTGCTTAGAAAAATGCTACAAGTAAAATATTTGCTATAATTGCATAAATTAGATAATATTTGCAATATTATGTACATTGCGCACGTGTTTGTAAATTAAATTCTAGATGCTCTTAGCTTTTAGCTTATTTAGAAAAAAAAAACAAAATGAAGCAAAACAAAACAAAACCACATAACTAAATTTATATAGGTAAATAGCTTAGGAAGAGATTTTTTCAAATTTTAAACTTAATTAGTGATACTATATGTACGATGTATAATAGGTATTTATATTTATGAATATTTCCTTATACACATATACATCCATATGTAACTACATACGTATATATATATATATACATATATATATATATATGTAGATGCATGTATGTGAATGTGTAGGAGCATTTAGCAGAGCAACTACTTAGCTTAAGTTATAATTAAATTATGTATTTTATTAATGTATTTTGTAAGATATGAATGTAGTTGACTTTTCGTGTATACAAATTTTTTTATAAATTTGTGCTAAAGTGCTTTTATGCTTTAATTATTGTTAAATAAGTGTTATAAGTATTTGTAATTCCAAATGTCAAACTTGGTAAAAATTATGAAGTAAAAATTTTGAAATGTATGAGTGTAATGCAGGAAAAGCTTAGAAAAAATTTAAAGAACGATTTGTATGCGTATTCATTAAATTCTGCGTTCTTCCGAATTAATAAATTGCTTCCAAAACTTTTCAAAACAAAACCACAAAACCCAACACACTTTAACTTTATTCCAAACAAATAATTAATTTTGAACAATTTATACAAATTTAACACAAACAAAAATAAAAAAATTGCTTTTTAATCGCTAAAATATTATTTAAAAAAAAAACTCAAACAAATTTCTTGCCTTTCTCAGTTATTTAGGCTTTTAGAAATTTTTGCAAAGCTGAATTAAAAATTTAAAAAATATAACAATGTGCGCGAATTTTAAACATTTTAATATAAATAAAATATTTCTTTTTGTCATATAAATAAATTTAAGAAATACAACTCAAAGCAAGAAGCCCCTTCATCATGTGTCAAAAAAACAACAAAAACAACATACAACTAACAACAATCAGCAAATATTTGAATGCAAGACATACATTTTGTCAAAGCCAAGAAAATTTGTATTTTGTACGAAGGAAAAAAATTTAACATACATATAAGATTTTAGCAAAAAACTGAAATTATTTTGAAGCGGCGAGTGCCACAACAATTCCATTTGAACCAAAATAAAAAATAAAACTAGAAATTCAATATTTTAGTACAAGAAAGTCAAGTCTCATAATTGTAGACATTTTTTGAAAACAAAAAAAAACAAATAAACTAGAAAAAAAATAATAACTATACCTAAATGTGTAAATGTATGTATGTTAATACATGTATACAGACACACATAGTACATGCATACATACAAATATGTAGCCAACACAATTCAAAGACTGGTCAACGAGGTGTTCCGCGTAAATGCAAAACAAAAACCGAATAAATATGTAAAACCGCAAGTAAACCTTTAAGAGAAGTTATGAATAAAAATTAAGAAAAAAAAAATTGCAAAAAAAATACTGAGCAACTATTTGAAAAAAAAAAGGAAAAACAAAACCAAGAAAAGAAACCTTTAGGAATCATAATGTTTGACACAAAAAAAAAATTGCTATTTAGACAAACAAGGTAAATTTTAGTAAAATTGCATTGAGACGTTACGCAAAGGTACTAGTTTCTATTGATTATGCGAAAAAATCGAATGGGTGAAATTTTAAAAATTCGTCTCTCAATAAATTTAAACTTAAATTCGAAATTTTTAAATTTTAAAGTTTTCTGATTTTTTCTGAACAACAAGGCTGTGTGTTGCCCTAAGTTTAGGAATTTGAAAAAAAAAACGTTATATGTATAAGACAATGAAGATCTACTAAAACGTAGATAGCCTGCATTCCCAGTTTTGTACTATAACGCTAGTTTTTTCGGGTATATGAATTAGCCCCCACTGAATTAACCCCCACCGGGCAAAATGACTTAAGCCCCACCAATTTTACAACAAAATTAAAAATGGCGGAAAGTGGGGCTAAAGTCATTTTCGTGGGGATTAATTCATTTTTTTTTAGTGGGGATTCCGTCATGTAAGAACCCCCACGTTTGGTGGGGCTTAATTCATTTCGATTGGTGGGGATAAAATCATTTTCGTGGGGTTTAATGCATTTTTTTTTTGTGGGGATTCCGTCATTTTTGGTGGGGAAAGATTCACTGAGAAATTGGTGGGGCTTAAGTCATTTTGCCCGGTGGGGGTTAATTCAGTGGGGGCTAATTCATACACCCAGTTTTTTCTCTTGAGTTTTTAAATTTTTTCAGTGTTAGAATAAATACTTTTCTTCAAGGCCACCCTAAAATTGTACTACGAATAACTTTGTTGAACACCTTCACAAAAAAGAGTGCCATGTGACGATTGGCTACGGCGGCCGATGAAAAACTATGCCATCGATTGAACCTCGATTTATTTGTTGCCTTTTACCCAAGATTTCAAAACCGGACAATGCCCCATGCAATCTATAGCAGGACCGAAAATAACCGTTATTTTGATTCTTTCGGATCAAAAAACCATTAAAACCAAACTCGAATATCTCGTCGTTCTAATCCTTACGCCGTATGTTATATAAATATCACCTTATTTTTATTTCGAATTTTTCTTTTGTTTTAAATTATTATCATAATAATAATAATCATTTTTTTTCGAAGTTTGATAGGTATTTCGTGACTGTTATTCTTTCAATCAAAAGTAGTCGTTATTTTTTTTTCGATCAACTTTGGTCGTTAGTTTCTAAATTTTTTTATCATCATAATAAACAAATAATCGTTATTCTTCTTCAAATTTAAAAAACAGCGATCAAACTTCATCGAAAAAATAAGAATCCAAAAATAATGATTATTTTTGGTCGCAAAAATAAAAACCACCAAATATCTACTAAGTAATATTTTTTGTTCTAATAAAAATTATAGCCGTTACGGTCCCGGCCATATACATAAAACATGCGAAAAATGCCACAGTTCAATAACTACCAAAGGTAATTTGCTAAACTTCAACATACAGAGTCCCACTGTAGAAGGAAATACAAGAAACTTAATAATTTTTAGAACACGGAAGACATCAACCGCCTTAGAGCTAATATGTATGTATCTACCTTCGAAAGTAACGGACCAACAAGAGGTTTAATTTCTCGAAATGAAGTCTCATATTGGTCCACGAAATCTTGCGAATTAACATTATTAATTTATTCCTTTCGAGCTGCATTAAAGGTAAAGAGCGTCAAAGTTTTGACGTTTTCTAATTCTGTCGAAGCTCATTGCTTGGTGTTTTTCTTTTATTTGCCTTTTCTCCGTTCTCATTTGTGTCGTCTTTTTTCTTCACTTCTGTCTTCTGTGGGGTGCACCCCAATTTATTACTTGGATTTGTCAAATTAAATTACAACCAACTTTAAATTTCTATTTAAATAAAAGCATTGGGCTCTACTGTAGTGAGTAGATATTTGTTTCGATATTGCTTACATCTCTATACAAAACTAACTAACTAATTAGAAATAATATTTACCTTTAACAAGCTCATTCCGCGTTTTCAAATTTAGGAGAAAATTTGATTTTTCCGGCAGGAAATTTTTTTATAGCAATACGAATCATTTAAAATTCAGAAAATAAAAAAACACTTGGAAATAAATACAGTCAAGGAACTTCGTAATTCTAAAGAACAATAACATTTCATTCAGGTCCTTTGGACCCGGCTTGTTGACGAAGGGTTAAAAATAATTTTCCGTCATCCCGTGCCAAATTTGGTTTAGAGGCAAACCGATTTCGGCGATTTGTCAACTTTAGTGTTCTCAACCAACTCAAAATAACATCGGCCTACTAGGGGGTAACGCTTACACTAATATGAAAATATTTTTCATCCTACTGCAGAATTATTTGTAAGATTTTCGGACTTCTTTGGCAACATTGAGAGTGGTATGTAATGCAATCACTTCTAACAATTGACTGCTATCTCAGTTGGTAGTTCGATGCTTTAGAAACCGTTGTATTGTGCTGGAAATATTTTATAATCAATTATCACGAATAAAAGTGATTTGGTAGCATATAATGACCTTTTTTGTTAACAAGTTAATTATTCTTGATTTTTTGTTTAAGTTGACTTTGTACGCTTTTTTTGTGTTATCTATATTTTTCGAAATATACTCAGTGAATACTGAGCGTACAGCTTACTGCTTCCTTCCATAGTGGCACTTCCAATTTGCTTTTTTCCAAACAAAGCATAAACACAGCCACAAATTTGTCACAAATTGTCATTGTCATTTTCACAAGTTCATCATTGCGGAGGATTCTTTTCTCACACAAAATTTTGATTGTTCGTTAATTTTGCAAGTCAAAATAATTTTTAATAACTTTCAAAAGTGATTCCGTTTTGGATCCAATATTTTTGTGTCACGTTCTCAAAATCATGAACTCGATATATTGAAAGACATATGTAAGTATTTATTAGAAGAAAAAAAATTAATATAATTATGAAAAAAAAACATACACAGAGATACGTAAATCAAACAATTTCCGAAAGTACGAATTTTACGAATGTTAAAGGAATGTGAAATGCAAAAAAAAAAAAAAAAAAAACAGAAACAAAAAAAGATGTTGTGGTATATGGGATATTTAAAATAGAATATAATTATAAAGAGCTATTTATTTTAAGAAACTAAACAACTCAAAGCATTACAAATATACGTACAGACACTATATATGTATATGTAAAAATGATGAAAGTCTGTAAGCGATATGTAAGTTTAGCAAAAATTGTGAAATAATGTACATGTAGTTCATTAATATGAGATCCGACAGTTGAAGGGTTTCTAAAATTTTACATAGATGCATAATTAGACACTAAAAAACATATAGATATAAAGATAAGTATATTATTAGGTGCTTGGCCGAGTTGGCTCCCCAATTTCGGTTGCGCGTCTTAAGCTGCTACAAGCGACTCAAATGCAAATGGCTTTTTTTGAGAAGCTTATGCTTATTCAGCGCAAAGGTTTGCGAAGGCCTGCTGAGGGGTGGTCACTTTTTAAGAAATCTTTTGAACTAATTAGCTGTGAGCCACTCTCCCCTCTACTCACTCGGTAATGGCGGCCAATCTACGATACATACATATATGTTCATATACACAAACTATGCACATATATGTATAGATATGTATGTCTGAATATTTGAAGCATTGAAGTATATACAAACATATGTACTTGAAAATGAGAATTTACTTACATTGAAAATTGTACGAATAAAATTGAGAGAGATAAATCAAGTGTGATGATTATATTTGTAGTTTGACAAGGCGAACAAGTAACTAGATATGCAAAAGAAGTGATGGAAATAAAACTTATTCTCGATTTAATAAAATGATTGAGTTAGATTGCCGCAAATACAGCAGAATAAGTATAAGTTTAGAATAAAAAAATTGTGAAAGTTGTGGCAATTTAAGAAAAAGCTAAAAGCAATGGGAACTTAAAAACGAACGTGTACATACATACATACATACATAATATATAAGAACGTAAAAAGTGTGCTGAACTGTTAACTAGGAATATAAAAAAAATCGTATATTTAAAATATACTTTGTATATGTGTAAATATTGCTGTAGTATATAGCAGACAATTTTAAATAAAAGCTGAGAAAAAAATAAAAAATATAAAATAAAAGCAAATAAAATTATAAAAATTGTGCGCAAACATTTGTGTATAGCAAATAAGCAAATGTTAAGTTAATGTAAAATGTATAAATAAATGTTTTTAGCGCATTATTGAGAAAAAAAAATGTAGAAATGTATAAAATGAAAAAAATGGAAAAAAACCAAATGAAAATTAATAAATAACTATGTATTTATTGCAAAATTTATTATTAATTGTTGAAATCAAACAACACGGCAGCGAAAGCTTTTGGCAGAAACTTAAGTAAACAAAAAGTAGCAAAATCAAACAAGCTTGATAATATGTACATAGAACACACACAGTGGCATGCATTAATTCGATAAACTCAAATAATGACAAGTTTTTGTTTCAAATTATTTTTTCCTTTCGTGCTTAAAGTGAAGCACAGTACTAGTTCGGGTTTCACGTGAAGTGGCTGTCAAAATCCATGCAAATTGCTTTTTCGTGAAATTGTGCTAACATTTCCACGACAAAGTAATAAATACTCACTTAACACCGTGAAAAGGCTCACAACATCTTGGCAACATGATGCCAGCAACATTTTGTCACAGCTTTTAAAATGCATTTGCCATTTAAAATTGCGTAAAAGGTGACAGTTCGCCACTTCACTTAAGGAAACACTTTTGAATTATTTGTTACATTTGCTGGTATACGGCATCATTTGGACGCTTTGATAATTTGGCGCCTAGCAACATTTCACGGTAATCCAAAGGCATGTTGCTAACGAAATTTTACTGCTGTTAAGCTAACGGCTTCGGCTGATAGATGTCGCATAACAGTACATTAAACAATTAATACAAAAGCAATTTCTTAAATGAAGTGGTGAACCTGCACTTTTAACACAATTTGAAATAGCACATGCATTTTAAAATCTGTGGAAAAATGTTACTGGCATCACGTCGCCAAGATGTTGTAATCTCATTCACAGCGTGAACAGAGTAAAGTACAAATTTGTCGTGTTATGTAATCTGAAGTTTATTTTCCGGATGTTTGGGATTTTGATAGCTATTTTCAGGTGAAATGGGAACAGAGTACTACGCCTAAGTATTAAAAATTATGCATTTTCATAATTTTTATCTATATGATAAAAAAGGCCAATCATTTCCATAGAGCATGTAAAGTTTTTAAATTTTAGCTTTTGTTAAAGAAAAGCGTTTGTAGAGGGCAAATAAACAGACGAAACAAAAGGCTATTTGTTTCGCAAAACGAGCCGATCCGAAAAAATAGTATACTTTTCCTTCGCTTGATATGCTCTCTTGTATTTTTTCACCAATATTGCATTCGAATCTTAATTTGTTGCATAAATTTGATTTCGAGCATTAATTTTTAAAGTCAGTTCTTGTGGATATATACTAACTCGCAGGATGGTTCTCGGGGTTTTTTTTTACTTGCATTCATTGTTGTATCTTTGTGTGGAGTCACGCAAGCGTTTTGTCACTTTTGACGTGACTTTTAAAAAATAAATTTGTTTAGCCTAGAATGAAGAGAAACGCGAAACATTTTCTTCATAGAATGAAATCATTAAAAATTTAGCCTATAGTTGATGTGCGAGTAAGAGTTGAGATATTTGGTAGAACGGACTGATTCGGCTTATATTCAGAACAATATACATACATATATGTATATGCATTTCACAAGTGCTAAACAACTAGCTACGTAGAGATGGATTTCTTGTATTTTTAAAACAAATATGTGTAAGTTGACACTTAGATGAAATACGGAATTTTTATCACATGCAAAAACCCAATGTAACTCTTTAGGAAATTTGTATACACATAGGTGGCACTGGGGACACCAAACATATTTGCACAGATAGGTCGTTATAAAATTCCGATTGCATATGTATGCGAAAAAATATGCGGAGTAGTGCGGCTCATTTTCATATCTCCAAGTCCGTATACGAACAAAATTTTGAGCTTCGAAATTTTAAGAGATATAGTCGAATAACTCTTCAAAAAACAACAAGAAACAGTTTGGTGTGACAGTTTCAATGAATGGGTTATATTTGCGGCCGAGACGAGATCGTTCGATTTAATACCCTTCGACTTTTTCTTTGCGGCTACTTTAAGGGGTTGTTACGCTACCTTGGTAACTCGAAATCGCTGCCCAAATTAAATTTGTATTGCAAAGAAAGTACAGACCGTGAGGGAAACCTTTTTATAAGGATTTAATGTGCATACATTGAAGTTACTTAGAAAATTATTTAAGAGTTTACATTGAAATTTATAGTTAAAATGATATTGTGAATATTGTCTCCATTGCAGGGCGAGTATACTTGGTACAGGGTGTATCTTCAAAATCTCCGTTCGACAGCAACAATCGGGTTTTTGTCTTTAATAGAAATGCACTGATCATCGCAGGGATTTGCTATATGGATTTGTGACAAAACTACTTCTATATAAGGGAAAAATACCTTTTTACCCATGTTTTTATTACAACAATTGTTATAAAATAATTAACTATTGAAAAACTTCTAAGATAGATCCAAAAAGATTGCATTTCAAGCATTTGGGTATAAAAATCATCGGTTGTAGCAGATACGTTCGCTTTTTTAAAAACGTGTTTGAAGTAACGTTGCTGTTTACAACAAAAAACCACCTTTAACCATCGAAATTATGTATGATTTCATATTTACCGTAATATCGAGACCATAAAGAAGCATTAGAGCAAGATATTTAAAAATCTCAAGGTGGCCTAACCCTATAAACACAAATATGCTATAGTAATGATTAAAATGGTCACAGCTGTTATTTTCAAAATAGATCATCAATTATGCTGAAGCATAATGTAAATTTTCTTCAAACGCATAACATCTATGCTATCTATCTATCCTAGATTGATAGGCATTGTCCTCTGGAACGAAGATTGGCTTGCGCTTATCGGATTCATTACCTATACATATATATCAACAGAAGAATTAGCTGTGGAGAAATGTAGGACGGATTTATTTACTTTTATTTTTCATAGAACCCAGACGAAGGCTTAAAAGTGGTGCAATAAAATTTTAGGGAAACGTTTGAGTAATCTCTTCCGTCATTCTCCATTAAAATAACCATCATATTCGTTTTCGATGTGAAATGCATCAGAAATAATTCATCATTTATTATCTCATCTATATCGCTTATCGTGCATTGTACCCTCGTCATTGTCTGATAGCGCGTGAATTCAAAAACACTTTTGCCTTTCGCCGGCATGTAATCACCGTAGAATATTGGTCAACCCACTTGGAATACACGTTACTCTCTACTTTTCCGAAATACGTATAACAAAAATATGAATGAGCTAATGAATTCCACAAATATATATGTACGAAGACTTTCTCACAAATCGGAGAGTTAATGACTTTAACAAAAACTAATTACTTACTTAATTAATAGGCGCGATGAGCCCACCTTAGCGATTTTTCGCCGAGTTCAACCTTTCACGGCAGTCCGTTCGTTTTCCCTACTAGCGCCAACTGAAAATACCAACTAACTAAAATTGCTGTTCGAAAATTACGAATAAAAACACAACCTGATAATGAAGCATTAAAAGTGAAAACAGTGCGATCGATAAGATCATCTGTGCAACGGCATATACCAAACTTGCAGCATACTTTTTGGCTGGCCGAATTTTCACAGCGTCGCCAAAGTGAACTTGGTATGGCAAAAAATTACTAACTCTTGTATTTACATCTTTGTTCAAGAAACTAGTAGGGCGGATTGACAACTTTTAGCAATTTGAACTCTTATTTTATTAAATTTTAATTATCATCCATAATTATCCATGTAATTTTATTATAAATGCAAGCATTGAAATTGTAATTATTTTGCTGCTACCGCTGTTGCGCCCTTTTTTCCTGTAAAAATTATTTTTATTCACGAGGACATTTTCAGACTACAAACAAAACTACGGATTGAAACTAAAAATGTTCTACGAATTCTGATTGAAAGTTAGACATTTTTATGGCAATTTTTTTAATAGAAATTTGTTGTATTTTTCTGTAAAATTAGAAATTATGAGTTGAATGGCTTATGCCATCTAATGAGTTAAATTTTTATTAAAAAAAAAACTATTAAAATTAAATAAAACAAGTTTAAGTTGGCAAAAGCAATCAATTTGGCACACTACTTTCAATTCAAGTAATTTACATATTTGCAATACAAAATCAAAGATTAAATTTGAAATATTGTTGGTCTTTGAGTATGAAATTCTCCAAAAATGAACTATATAATTATTATCGGATTACATACACATATTTAAAAAAATTGTTGATTCTATTATTTATAAAAATCCCTCAAATAAGCAGTTTATATACATTTGTTCAATTTTTTGGTTTACAAAAATACAGAAACAACATCTAAAGATGTAACATACATTTTAATATATAAATAATGCATGTGCTTTTTACTAATTACATATTTAATTTAAAATCTCGTTCTAAGTAAATAAATACAAAACAAAAAACTCTTGAAATACATATTTAGTAATTCTGCTTGTTGAATAATTTTATCACATATACACATATGTACATACAGAAGTGTATATCTATGTATGTATGTATGTGTTTTGAACATATGTAGTGCGCTTTAAAATTAACGCCTAAGTTAGCACTAATAATGCGCTATCTAACTGTAAATGTAAACATAGTTGTGATTGTAAGCAAACAAATAATTTGTTGTAAAGAACACTATATTTTTGCTTGTTTGTTGTTGTTTTATGTGCATTAATTAATACAATTAAATTAACTATTAATAGGAGTAGTATGTATTTAAAAATTTAAAAAATAAAAAAATAATATAAGCAACATAAGATATGCGTGTTCGATATATGTACGTACATATGTACAGACATAAGGTATGGTTAGGCGCATACAAATCATATATCTATATACATACATATATGTATATACATATATGTGTATATGTATCTATGTATAGGAAAAGAATGGCGTAATTTAGAGTGTAAGTGAGTAAGATGAAAATTTATCAGAACTATATGTATTTTTAAGCAGAAAATATATATATATACATACCTACATATATATATATATATATATATATATATATATATATATATATATATATAATATATATAAAAAAATAAATAATATATATATATGTACATATATATATATATAAAAGAAATGAACAAATTCAAAAAGCGTGAAAAAGTACCCATGAAAAACCAAAAAAAAAAACCAAAAAATAAAAACAAAATTGTTTATATACGGTGATGATAATACTGATCAATCGTAAAATAAATAATTTAGCATCATTTACTTTTATTTATTTCTAAAAGAGCAAGTTTATGATTATAATAATTATAGTAATTACATATATACTATATGATGATTATTAAAGATTATTATTATGATTATAATAAATTGTATTTAAAATTTGTCAAAAATTAACAAACAAAAAAAAATACTAAAAAGAAAAACTAATAAGCGCAAAATATTGCATAAGCTTATGATAAAAAAAAAAGAAATTATGATTGTACGTAATTTAAATTATATTTAATTAGCATGAGAAACCAAACAAGCAAACAACTGATGACGAAAATGAAAAAAAACAGAAATATATAGTAAATCATACACAAATTTTTTATTTCAATAAAAAATCGTAAAATTTAAAAGAAAGAAATTATGTTGGTTTTATTTGAAGCATAATGGGTACGTGAGGATTTTCAGATCACAGTCAGAGGTGAATTTATGATAAGAGCAACATTAGTTTAAAATTGTATTTATTTTTTCCTTTTGTTTCTTACTTTCTTGCGCGTTCCTTGCGTTTAAGGGTAGCACCCTTTTTTACCGTCATCCTTTGCTACTTTAAGTTGTGCAGTAAAATAATTAGCTTCATATTGGACCAAAACCTTTGAAAAATAAAGTCTTTGCACATTTTTTATACAGTGGAAATGAAATCATTTGAAGCAGATACTTTGACATAGCTCAAAACTGTCGGTGTTACAAAATCTCATATTACAAGCAAACTGTCGTTTTTATCAATTTCGGCTTAAATTACTTTCGGTATCTAAAGAAAAAAAAAAATATAGACTTTTGAGTTTGCAAAGGGCGGCAATTTAGGTAAATCCGACCCTGATCACAATCGACACAATAAAGAGAAGCCCCTTGTTTACTATATTTTGTTAGCCATTTTTTTGCTTCAGGCAAGCACGTCCTTGTAAAGGAATTTAGGAGTGGGGTGGAGATTTTCTGCTACGAATGTAACAATTATTTATAATTAATTACATTATTTACTTACAAATAATTTAAACTAATTAAATTTGTTTTTAAAGAATTTTAACAAATGTCAATTTATACGTATTTGTCTCTTCTGCTAATTATTTATCAGTGAACTGTCAACCGAAAAACGATCTTCAGTCACTATCGAACTAAACTTTCCCCTGCCTCTTAAGAAAAAGCTAACGTTGTTCACGCTCACCCGCCGATTTCGGCGCATATAAAACATCTGATCATTTTCGGTGTTGAAGTGAAATCACACACTGAAATCGGAAACTCTGAATCCGACGAGAATCTCCCCCAAACTCTCTCGTCAGGCGCTGCTAATGCATTCTATTCATAACTGAAATGGTAAATATTGCAATATTTTCACCACTTTCATTTACAAGAGTTCATATCAAAGAACTTAGATTACAAAGAAGTTGCAAAGCGTTTAGTGTCCTGTGGCAAAACTTTTTGTTCAATTTCACCACACCAGAAATCAATTGGATCTAATCAGATGCTAATATCAATCAGCAAAAGTCAAATTAGTTATAGTATGGTGAAATCTGACGATGCTTTCTGTTAGAGAAATAGTGGGAGTGACTCAACTTCTTTGTAGTCTATAGATAGGTTCATTGCTCTTATTACTTTACTTGGTAAATAATTTGGCTTATCAAATATCTAATTTTTTTAATTTCTTTTCAGTATTTCACCAGCAATAATTAATAATTCTCAAATAATTTCGCCATTTCCAAACTCTCTCAAGCTAAAGTAATTATTCTCGCATATTCGCCAAAAACGATGCCTGTCCACCGCAACTTTTTAAATAAAATCCAGGAACAACTTTTCATACATTTTAATGATATTAACCAAGTTAAGAAATTTGAAAAATTTCGGTTTTCATAAAAATGTAAATATGTGTAGTAATAATTCTGATTACTAGTAAACTTCGTTCCCTGTGCCAAGAAATGTTCCCTTATTCCACCACACCAGAAACCAACTGGATCCAAATAGATTCTGATATCAATCAGCAAAAGTCAATTTAGTTCTGGTATGGTGAAATAAAACAACATTTACTGAGAGTTAGGAGAGTGAGAGTGAAGCAATTGTTTTTTTGTTTTCAACATTCTTTGTTTATACAAAGATTTCAAAGAAGTTGCATAGCGTTTCATTTCATGTGGCAAGAATTTTCGTCGAATTTCACCACATCAGACACCAATTACTTCTGGTATAGTGAAATTGGAAAGATATTCTGTTAGAGGAACGGTAGGAGTGATACAACTTTTTTGTAAAGTACAATAAGTTCTTTGGTTTATAGTACACCGTCAACTGGCAATGCTCAGTCTCAAAATAAGTCAATTGTTATTATCTAAATCGATGCAGATCTTTTGCAAAGCTTAGTTTCATTTTTGAGAATTATTTATAGTTCTTTAATATTTATTGTTTATGTAACTTTTTGAATTTATATGAAATTGTTTTCAAATTGGATTTTATGACGATTTCAATAAAAATCATTTTTAATTTTTCTTTACAGGAGTTTTAATTAGAGTAGTTACAACTACATAGTCTGTTGATTTCCGATTTATAATAATCAAACGCAAATTTTCAAAGTCTATTATAAAATTTAAACAAAAGTCCCTCATTAAATAGTACAGTGATTTTATTTTCAAGGCCATTGAAATCATTTGCCGACAAAACCAAAATCTAAAAAGCCAAAAAACCATATTTTTTTTTTACTTTTTGAACCTTCCAGCAATTGCTGAAAAGCGGTTTTGCAAATGACAGTGTTAAACGTGAATTTGACATTTGCGTTAATTACCGACTTGTCAAGATCATCCGCAAATGTCCTATTATGGTCTAACGATAACTAAGAGAACACCAATACAAATTCGTAAAATGTTGTGTAAACACATTTGAAAAGCACCATAAAGTTAAATTAGCACCACAATCACACAATCGCAATAAAACCAGCTAAAACAACAACAGCTTGGAAACTTTGCCATTCGTACATACAAACATAGGAATATTCACAACTAGCAACGACAGTGAAAAGCCGACCTTCAACCGCCCAAATGAATGCTGACCAATACAACCACTCTCACTTTTTTTTCTCTCGCTCGTAAACTGAAAAGTCCTTTCAAGCTAATAATGTGAAATGATGACAAAATGCACTAATGCAGCTGCATAAATCCTCACAAGCGTAAAAACAAAAATATATGTACCTACATATGTACGCACGTAACTGTACATTCATAGTACTTAAAGTATGTACGCTCGAAAATTTGTTAAAACCGAATAAGCCAAATTTGTTGGAGCCTTAATAATGGCGAATTTTCTAGACACTTTTCGTACCGCATTTCAGTGTACTAGTTAACTCGATGGAGGGCAGACATATATTTTAAAGCTATTTTTCCAACTGAAAATATGGGCTTCAAAAAGTATTAAAAAACTACGCAATTTTTAGACAGTAGATGTTAATTGAGAAAAGGGTTTAATTTGGAATGAATAGTTTGTTCAGTATTATTAGGTACTGAGTCAAATTTTCTCAAGTGAGCCACCCAAAAATGAGTTTTCGAATTTCAGACGTGTTTTGCCATATAATGTAAATTTAGGGTATAAAAAATAACACTACAAATCATTTAACAAAATATCAATTTTTGTAAAAGTTATTAACAATTGAATTTTTCGGAAAATTTTTTTTCTTTTCGAAATATTTTTGCAAAATCAAACACTTTTACATTCTGCGTGTTCGTAAATGTTTCGCGCGTCAAGTGTTATTAAGTATTTGAATATCCGGCCATTTATTCAATAAAAAAATTTATTTTGCAATGAACAATTGAAAAATGTTCATTGTTCTCATAAGTTTACAATAAAATTTAAAATAGCATATGCGCATTACCGTACTTGGGACCCCAAATAAAAAGGATGTCACTACAACGAAGCCGCGCGCGAGCGAGTCGAAACGCTTGTCCGGCTGTAAATAAATGCTCAGCATATTTGCGTATTTCAAGAGACCAAACATGTTATTTCAATTTATACAAGTAAATTTTTATACAATTTTATACTAATAAACATTTACTAATGTTCGGCCAAAGTTCGGTTTTTTTTCGGCCGAATCCGAGTCGAACTTTATTGATGGAAGCCGAAGTTATTTATTTATAATAAGCGGTACTATTAGAATGAAACCATGTATTGTATAATTGTAGACGAACAACTGTTTAACTTTTATGGATGATGTCGATTTCGGCATCGATTAAAGCACAATGTATAACAAAAAAGGAGTTGCTCATAGTCCACACAAGTTTGAAATAGCTGCCTGGGGGGGGGCACTTCGCAGCGAAATAGAGTTTTCTTCTCTATGCTGGTGTCGGGTTCGTTTCCTTCGGCTATAAGCGAAATCATTGAACGGATGCTAAGGATGGTGGATTTCTGTGCCATAAGTTATCCTCTTTGAGAGAACCCCGATAAAACTGGGTTGATGATTTTCACTAGTAAAATCAAATTGCCCGATTTCATTAAAAGAAAGTTTTGAGGGTCGGAACTGTGTCTCTCAAGCTAAGTGATATATTTTGTACCCCAATGAATATCGAAAGCGTGTAAAAGCGTTGCGATAGACTTATGTATTTCTATTGCCGTCGCTGGCGGCAGCGGCAAAATACAATCCATTGTGGCCGTATGTTTAATATACTTATGGTTTTAAGCCGATATTAAACTAATTTTTGGTGAAAGTTATTAATTTAGTTATTTGCCAAACAAATAACAAGTTCATAATTTTCAGCTCAAAAGCTTCATATGAAAATGTACAGGTTTTTCAAAGTCCGTAGCCCTTGGTTTGGCGGGTTACCTAATCTACATACTACATACATACAAATATTCTAATGCATTTATAGCGAGAATTCTGCAAAAAAACTGAAAAAAGGTTAGCCGAAAATTTAATGTGGTTACTGATTTAGATAATTAGTGTTATTGTCATTCAAAGCTTTAATATGAAACGATGCGTAATTCGGTGAAATTAAAGCATTTTCAATTGAAATGCGTTGAAATGTGGCAAATGACACACAAACACAACCAAAGATCGTAGTTTAAAAAATATGGCACGTAATTTTATTTCAAAGTTTTTGAAAGATCTGAAAAAGATACTAAAAGATAGGAAAAAAATACCATGATTTAATTTACCGGTACTTTTAATTTACTTTGAAATAGATGAATTCAGCTTATCTTACATCGTTTGATTACATTTTTTATTAGTTCAACAAAACGAATGCAATTAGATTGCTTTGGTTATACGTTCACGGCTCATCTGGGTATTTTGATATAGAATTTATTTGATTTTTTTGCAGTGCATTATTCTATGTACCTGTGAATATTCTTTCCGTTTCTTATACACTGGATTTACAAAAAATAGCCTCTACTTGCTGGCAATATTTTAAATTGATTTCAAGATGAACACAAATTAAGGAACTGGGGCTTAGGACACAAGATTGTTGCATACATCTATACGGAGGTTGTAAGATAATCTTTTATGACGTTATGGTAGTAAATTTTAAACTAGTAGGGAGAGTTCAACGTCTAGCCCTCTTTTAATAACTGGATATATGAAAACGACAACCACTAATACGCTTAGTGTGCTATTCAATATCCTCCTGGGGGACCTATATGCTAATAAAGTTGAATGCAACACCGCCAGTAGACTAAATTCAATTAGGCAATGGCCATGTCCTTACTTCGGACACAGTTCAATAATGACCGAACTCACGAAACTGCCTACGATAACCGACTATGCTCGACTGACAGCTCGGCCGAAATCAAGTCCATGACTTTGCTGCCCGAAAGGGAAGTGTGGAGATTTGTTTACACGATTGGGTCCAAGCTTGACGGGAGTGTTGGTGGAGGAGTATTTTCTGAACAACTGGGCATAACTTTCAGCCTCCGTCTACCTGACTACTGCAGTGGTTTTCAGGCGGAGCTTATGATAGTCTTAAAGACCGCATCATTGGTACAGTGTGATATGATTCCCGGTGATGAAATCTATATTTTCACCGACGGCTATTAGATCTCTAAGCGTTACGGGGTAACTACGAAACTAAGGGACGAGATTCCTTGTCAAGACACGCCTCTGTCGTACAGTGATATGAGTTATCTCTCCTGCTACGACTGCTGCCCTAACCGGGCTTTGTTTAATAGATGCGCCTGCAGAAAGACTAGGAACTCCCTGGCGGAACTGTTGTAAGCGTTGTCGTAAAGTGAAGGAAAAGGAGATCATACATCACTAATCTAATCTAAGGTGGCGTTTCACGTGAAATGACTGCCAAAATCTATACAAATTGCATTACCCTGAAATATGCGTGAAAATTCACAACACTTCCACAACGAAGTACTCAGTGTTCCTGCGAGGATTGCACTTTGTGCTACACTAAATAGAATTCTGTGAGTTGTCGTCACATTCCTCTATTAGGCCCGTACAATTTGTCTCAGTGTACTGCACGACGTCCATAATCCCCCTCGAAGGAGAAGGAAATATGAAGGCATATGGAAGGTAAACTCGACACCCGCCAATACAGTACCAGATTTTTATCGCCGCAGTATCTTGAGAGCAAAACTCTCTAAGCATCGCATATTCGACTGATCACGAAACTATAATGCATGCCTTGCCGCCATCGAAATTGAAGGATATCACCCCAAAAAATCTCGTCAAGACCACAAATATACACACGACACGCCCATGATTCCTAGATTAGAATTATTTTGACATTTCAGAGAAAGGCATGCCAACATAACTCCTCAAATTGCCAGTCATACTTAGTTATCACCTGGGACTGAAAATAACAGTTATTTTTTGAAAACTGTCAGTGAAACGTTCACTATGAAAGAATGGTTCTCAAACCAGGTAAAACCAAGTATTATTACACCGCGAATCAAATTTCACATTCATTTTTTTTTTTTTTTGAAATTCTAATGCAAAATTAAAAACAATTATTTTTGATTTTTATTTTATAAATCTAAAATGACAACTATTTTTTCATTTTTATTTTGAAAATCATATACATATAAAAGTAACTACTATTTTTAAAAGTCATCAGTATAAATCGGTCACTGACTTTTTTTTTTAAGTCACACTTTTAAAAGTCATTTTAATTTTCCGCAGAAAATATTTGGTTATTATTGTTATTATTTTCTGCAAAAAATTAGAATTACTTTTATAAATACGACTTAAAAAATAAAAGTCAGGTACTGATTTATATTGATGACTTTTATAAATAATACACTTCAATAACTGTTATTTTTGATTTATAAAATAAAAATTACAAAATAACTATGATTTATGATTGTTAAAATATAAATTAAAATATATGTAATTGTTATTTTGGATTTTTAAATTGGTATTGTAAGCGGTATGGCATGAATATTACTATAAAATCTGTATGCATTGCCATATTTCCGGTTCGAGGTCACCACTGGGTAATGCCGCTAAATACATATGGAACCGTAGGTGCAGACTGCTAACAGGTATGTTTTAAAATTGCTAAGGGGTCCAAAATCCAAAATGAGCACACAGTAAAATTCTATTTTCCTTTCATTACCGCACAACATTTTTTTCCTCACAAAACGCATGCAACAAATTGGTCAGTAATTTTCACATTCGGAGATTTGTTAATATGTATGCTTGCATCTTTATTGGCATACTAAAGTTGCTCAATTACTTGAATAATTAAAATTTCTTTAAACTCACTTCATTACGGAGAATAAAATACTTTGAATGCCGCAGACCAAAAATGTAGCCAATTTGCAGTGCAAACTTGCAGGGAACTTAAATGCAACAAACTTGCAAAAACAATGGAATAAATATGTAGATATTTTCGGTATGTTAGTATTTTTGATACTGGCATTTAAATATACTTACATACATATGTGCAATATACATATCAAGCTATGTCTGTTTGCATGTGGAAAATTTGAAAGCAGTGCATCGTAGTGCTTTGGAATCTAAGACCTTTGGTTCTGACTTACTGGCCAGAAGCTAACACTGGCGCTAACACTTACATAGCGCTTAGAAGTGTTGGCTCTTCAGAATAAATGATTTCGAAATTTAAATATTGGTTAAACTGGAATGGCGTCCAAACTAGATTGGAAATGCAAATGGATGTCAAATATGTGCAAATTAGGAGGTGTATAACGGAATGGCACTGGCTCTGCCAACATACAAATTTAAGTTGGTACCTCAGTGTATTGCTGGTTTAATTTTATTTTACATATGTACATATTTTAAGCAACTATATATTAATATTATAGTAAAGGCGTCTTTCCCATGACGCTCGACCAAGGAGTTCGCTATTTTCTTATAAACTTAAGTTGAATGCAACAAAATTTCTCTTAAATGCAATATGCATACAGGGTGATTCATCTGCTCCTCCGGTGTGAAAGCATTGAGTAACTACGCGATTTGTTTATTGATTTACTTTCTTAGAAACCGGACTTTTGGATGCAAATTTAAATGACCGACGAGGCGCTTGTCACACTCTCTAGTCACCCTCTCTGACGGAAAATCCTCGCA
Organism: Anomoia purmunda; assembly: GCA_951828415.1. Classification (NCBI taxonomy): domain Eukaryota; kingdom Metazoa; phylum Arthropoda; class Insecta; order Diptera; family Tephritidae; genus Anomoia; species Anomoia purmunda. Next base: position 36,731,822 of record OX639997.1, read on the forward strand.
AGATTTCCGAAACACCATTACATGATCAAAAAGTAACTATTTGGGTTGGCGTGTGCGCAAAAATTATCATTGGACCATTTTACTTCAAGGAAGGCGAAACAGTCCATGTTAAACGATGTTGGAACATTTCTTGCGCGCGAAAATGTGTGAAAGAGGTCTGACCGACTTCTGGTTTCAACAAGACGAGTATGGAGATACCACACAACAACACAAACAATGCCGTTTTTACAACAAAATCCTGTAGAGGTGTGATATCAAAAATAAAAACCACCCCCGGGGGACTTCTTTTGGTTGGGTTATTGAAAGAGTAAGTTTACGCCGGCAATCCGAAGATCATTGGCGAGCTCAAGACCAATATTCGTGCCCAAATAGCTTCTATACCGACCAAGATGCTCGAAGAAGTAATGGAAAATGGCCGAAAAAGAGCAGAGTTTGCGGTGGTCAATAAAAGGGGTCATGTAATAGATGTTGGTTTTAAAAAGTAGTCCACATAAATTGTAAACAATCTGGCTGATTGAACTAAATACAAAAAATACCATTCTTTACAATATACAGTGTCTTTAAAAAAAATCAAAATTTAAATTTAATTTTAAATTCTCATACTAGAGGGACTAATAGCGCACCCTGTATATGCACACACACGCACATTTGCATACTAATACAAAAACATTCGCAGTACAGCAAATAATTTGAGCTCACAATGCTTCCATTTTGTTATTTTTCCCTCGCACCGACATTATTTTCCTTCAACTGCACTCTCTGCACGCTCTCTGCATTACTTACTTACTCTCTGTTGCTCTGTTGACTTTTGGCAAGTATCGTCACCTTCTTCTCATTTCTTCATCTCATATTTCCATTTATTTACTCCAAATTTTTTCTTTCTCTATTTTTCACTACTTTTTCGTGTCTTCATTTGCAGTTGTTGTAACTTTTATTTATTTCATTCTGGTCATTTAGTTTTCTTGGGGAAATCACTTGGCACTTCCATTACTGGCTTGTTCTTGTTGTCATTTTTATTTTACGTGTTGTCTTAGTGTAGCACAAATAAAACTTTTCAAATCCGATATTTTTTGTTCCCTTTTACTTTACTTCCTCTTTGCAAACAAATATTTAATATTGTATGTTGTTTTTTTTTTGGCTCGAGCAAAAGTTCTTGGTAATTAAAAGCATGACCAAGAAAGCATATATGGACAAACTTATACACATATGTACATATATAATTGTATATAAGTGTAGCTTCATGCCAGCAAAATTTGAAATTCTACATGACGCTAGAGCCCCTAGGAATCTTTTGTATCAGCGTACTTTAATTAAATTAAACACTGAAAGTCATTGGATTTTTTACCAAAAGCGTACAAAAGCTATCTAACATTTATTCGGATAGTCAGGTAGTCTCTAGACCCTTTCTGCCATAGCTTTATGGCTGCCTTGCCTTTGCGAGACTGAGGTTTAAGTACCTAGGCTCGTACTTCTATAGGACTCCAGAAGAGCTTTCTGGGGTGGAGATTTGTAATTTGCATGACTTCATTCGGGGTACGCAACGTTTCTCAGGTTAATCTTTCATGATTTTTCCGATTCACGTTACCGTTCATAAAACAGGTGGTATCACAATGGACTCCTACTATGTATGTCTAAGTGAGTTCCCACTGCGGGAACTACCACAGTAACCTAACCTAACCTACTCATGCCTGTTTCGATAACCAACGAATACTATTCGTACGAATCTAATCCGATTCAGACTCGATTGTCATGTCTAACTTTTTCATAGTACGACATCCGACTCACCTAGAGGAATTAGAGGAAAATGTCAAAAGCTCGTTCTGACACCCCCGCTGTGTTATTTGTTGCATTTCATTTATGATTTCTACCAAAGGGAACATATAGATGATGGTGCCAAAAGAATATCTGATTTGAGATTTTTCATTAAAATACTTGCCTTGCCTTTGTGGTTAGGGATTGTCAAAATGAACTCCGTGTAACATGGTTCAAAACCAGGTAAAGTCTAGAAGTCTAAAAGAAGTCTGATGAGGAGATGTGGTGAACTCCGAAATAGCTGCTATTACTTCTACCACTTTGCAAAATTGTTGTTTTTTCATATTATTCCTAATACAAACCTGGCCACAAACTCTATAAATTATACAAAATGAATATTTGTTTACAATAAAATTTTCGATTTTGTAGTAACAGCAAAACCAGCCGAATATTAGCAAGATTTTTCACAATATATCTTAACGTTAATATGACATATATATAGTTCATACCATAACAAAAACTGTGTAAATTAATCTGTCAAAGTTTATACACAATTTAGAAAAACTAAACATATTTTCATTTACATTTTTTTGCAATATGGCTATATTTAATTTTATAATAATAAAGTGCACATTTTTTTTTTGGTTTGGTCTTGAAAACTGTTTATGCTAAAACCAAACAAGCTATAAAACTGCATACTCAAAAAGATTTAAGAAACTCTTCTAAGAATTTTACAATTTTGATGAAAATATGTTGGTGTTTCATAATTTTTTTATTATTGTTGGAACTCTTTTTGTACATAAAATTAAAAAAAGGAATAATACAAAATTTTGCTAATATTGTAAAAAGCTCGCGACTCGACCGGCTTTGCTTGCCACTGTAGATTTGTTTGTTTTCTTTTTCTCAATTCGACCAACGAACTCGCCTTAGTCTGTCTTTGACAATTGTCACATCAAAAACCAAAAAGAAAATACATGTAAGTTTTGTGAATGAATTCGCTGTTGGTATTGCAACCACCTTACTGAATACGCCTTGGCAAAATATTATTTTTATTTTTTATTTTTGGCTGGTTCTCAATTTGTGGAAATTATTTAATTCTTCGTATTTGAAGGAAATTTCACCATTTTGAGCAAAGAGAATCCTGGAGAGATAAATACACGCCGGTGCAATATAACTCCTCCAAATGGGATATTCAGATTAAGCCATTTACGTGTCAGCCATATTCCCAAAAATTATATTCAGTATTAAGGGGTAGTCCTAATTTGTGAACTCAAAATCAACAGTTAGATTTATGACTTTTTTTTTAAATGAAAACGAAACTTTATGACCTTTTTAAAATAAAAGACTAATTATATTGTGGGTTTGCGTACACGCTTCAACATTGTTGAGGTAAATAAATCATTTGGTTTTGAGATTATACCCGGATTAGTCTCCACAAGGTACAGTTGGGCTATATTTAGTCCAAAACGAATGCCTTTCGTGTACAATCAGAGATTAGTTAGTTATAATCAGTTTAAAGCTGATTTTACAATAATTTTAAAAAGATAAGAAACCCTCTGTATCCTATTTGAATGAAATCGGACTAGTCTCATTCTATATCCGATTGGCATACAAATTCACTACTTTCATCTCCATTTGGGTGTAAAAGGGTACAATTAGTCTTTTCGTAGGACATGCTCAAACAAAAAGGAACAGTTCAATCCATACAAAAGGGTCCAAAGTGGTTTAGGTCCTATTCGGACTCATCGCATATTTTGCAGGGACGCGTTTGAAGTTTCAAGCGCGCATAATTACGACGAGAGGAACGTTGATGTGACAACACTATGAAAATCGACTTTTCCGATTTCTTTAGGACTTTGTCCTTACATAAAACGATTTGAATATCATGAAAAAATGGTGAAAAAATTACAAAGTAGGATTACCCCTTAATGACTTATATTTATATTCCAGTTTGGTGTTATGTAATGCCAATAATTTATTTACTTTTATTGTTTCACCTCTAAAACACCCCTAAAAGTATGTACGATAGTTATTCATACAGGCTCATTTAGTTTAGCAATTTTTTTTATTTAGAAAAAAAAACTGAATAAGATGGAAACAGAATAATTTATATGCCAAAATTCCTGCTGGTCTAACCTCTACGGACAGTGGGCTATGTACGCCATGTACTTGTTCATACGAGTATGTATGTAATAATGTTATTTCGCACTCATATGCATTAGCTTTAGCAGGGAAAATTATTTTGTCTGTATAAAGTGTAAGCGAACCAGAAAAGGTAAAAAGTTGAAATACTTTGTTGAGCTCACGCAAGGCACGTAACACTTTCACGCCACAATACGCACACACACACACACACGCAAGGCCAAAGCAGGCCAAATATAAATGAGCCAAGACCCATGACAAGTGGCTGTGTTGTGTAAACTTGGTACATGACCGTTGTTGTTGGTGTTATTAGTGTAGTTAAAAAAGTATCTTTATCAAAAATTGTGTGTTAAAAAGTTTAAAATAAAAGCAGAACAGCATGAGATCGCACAAGAAGCCAAAAATGATGAAAAAGAGGATGTGTGGAACAGATTGAAGTAAGAAAGAGGCAGAGCGACGATGAAAAAGAAGAATTGTTAGGCAGGACGTGGAGGGTGAGGTAGAGCAGCCCATAACATTAGAGAAATCAAGCACTGCTGCAGGCAGTTTGGCAATTGTGGTGTGTTTACTTCACTTCAACTGATGTTTAAATAAATACTGCAGTCTCAGATTGCGAGCAATTTTTGACTTTCACACCAACACACTCATACTGTCGCTACTTCTCTGATATATTAGGTGAAGACGTTTATATTAAACATGTGTGCTATTTACTAAATTGGGTCGATAGTTTCTCTTTTATTGGAGAAAAAAGAAACCGAGCGAACGCATTTTCCGATTTTTTTTATCTTAAAGAAATTCGGATGGAGCCAAAAACATCGTTGAAATATCAAAATACTTATACGAGTATACACATATATATATACATGTACATATATACTTTTAAATGATGCCATGCCTTTAATTATAACCTCAAAGCTTTCAACGAGATCGTCATGAAAGCTCAAAGAGAATTTTGGAGGAAGTTCTGCGACAATATTGAAAACTCTGAGGCTCTATGTTTTAGAAGCTAAATTGCGAGTAACAGAGAGCAGCTCCGGCGATCCCAAGTTTCTCCACATCGGAAAACTGTCTGGTAGACATTGAGACCCATGATAGAGGCAAATGGATTCTTGAATTGAATCCGCTATTTAGCTATGGACACTATACTGACTCTGCGAAATATCACGACCCATTATGAGAGCCAAGCTGCTATTAAATGTTTAAGTCTAGTAGTACTATCTATCTATCGACCTTAGCGCAGCCCGCAAGACTCCCATCCCCATATCCCCAGAATCCTCCTGCCGGATTTAAAACAAAAAAAAGGACGACGTCAGAAGGTATAGGCCACTAGTAAATATCGACCGCCACTTCCATCAGTTCCGTGGTCAGTATTTGAACCGGGCACAGTCTAAGGGGCTATACGGTAATGGGATGTTTGCCCATCCAATGATTTTTACCACGACTGCAAATACAAAGAAATAGTGGGAGGCGTAGAATACTATCTCTTTCACTGTCACGCTCATCCAAAAACGCGATACCGAGTGTAACACCAAATCACGCGCGATTTTGGTTTCGTCGATCCGTTTCGGTAATTTTGATATAAAATATGCACCACGCTCCGGAAGGCTCAATTGTCGAAAATATAGATTAAATAGTGGTGATCATCGCGTCCAACCGTCATGTAAGTACAGCGGCGTTTGTCCAGGAGTTAAACAGTGCACAAAAAACTGTTTGGAACAATTTAAATAAGGCTGGATATAAAAAGAAGTTCGATGTAAGGGTGCCACACACCTCCTGCGCCGGATTTCCATCTGCGACTCACTGCTGAATCGCAACAAAATTCAATCTTTTCTGAAGCGGATGGTTACTGGTGATACAATGTTGGCCATTAATGACAACGCTGAGTGAAACCGGTCGTAGTCGAATCGCGCTGAGCCGACGCATACGGTGGCCAAGGCTGGATTGACGGTCGGGAAGGGTTTGCTAAGTGTTTTGTGGGATTGACAGGAAATCATCTACTGTAAGTTGCTTTCCTAAGACCAATGTCTCATTTGAACCTGTACTGCCAACAATTGAGCCATTTGAAGGAAGCAATCGAGAGGAATTGTGTTCCACCAGGACAACGCCAGCCCACACTCATCGATAGTGTCTCGCCAGAGGCTGCGGGAGCTCGGTTTGTAGATTATTATGCATCCATTTTATAATCAAAATCTGGCACCAAGTGATAAATATGGGAACAAGTATGGCAAGTGATTTTTCTTATGAAAAATTCGCCTCAAGATATGCTTGTGAAAATCTACTTGTACGGTTTTTGCCGGTAAGAACCGGGGGTTTATAAGAGTGGCATTATGAAATTACCCTCAAAATGGCAACAAGTTATCGAACAAAACGGTGCATATTTGAATCATGTTTTTACTTAAATAGAGTTTGCATGCATATCCACCAAGTCATATGGAGTAACTTGAAACTTATTGATTGATTGCTGGATTTATTTGAAACTTCGCGGATGTTTTGTTAATAGCTTAGAGGTACTTTTGGTGAAAATGCCATTGAGTTGCAAACAAAATTTTGACCCCACCTAGTGTGTTTGTTTGAAAAGTTGCACATGGATGTGTAAGTCTGAGACTGAGTCAATGAGGCAGGCAGTCAACCAGGATATGTTTGCCATTTGTAAAATGTCAAAGTGGATCAACACGCCTGTCTGTTATGGAAGTTTTGCACTGCTATATTTACGCTCGAACACACACACACACATACAAATAAATATATATTAATAAGCATACGATGCAATGGCCTGTGCCTCCGTGCTAGCAGGTTTTAGTTATATGTAGTTACATATATAGTAAGAGTATGAAGATTCGCTTGCATTTTCAATCAGCCAGCTGATACATTACATACATACATACATACATACATGTGTAGCTACGTGTGTATATGAGTTCACGCACATCTTTAGAGTATGTTCAGCTAAATATTTTTGCCTTCAATTTATTTTATATACGAGTAGTATATACGGAGGTGTGTAGCTGAGTATTTGATATGCTTCTTTCCGAGTTTCATACAACTTCTATATTCTAATGCAATTTCGTGAAAGTTTTGATTTTAACTCAACTCTCACACTTCTTTGTTATAAAGTTATTGCATGTTTACACGCAGACACATATATTATATGTTGGTTAAGTACATATTTCATTGGACACGCTAGAGCTTTTCAAAGTTATCACACTATTCATCACTTCCTCCCAAGCAACAGTTATAAGTTTAGTAGTATTATATCTTTAAAATATAAACGGATTATTTTAAAGATATATTTCAAACGTCAAAATATTATGTGCTACAATGTTGCTCTGAAAAAAAAAAAATACAACGCAAAATGTATAATTCGAAAAATTGTTGCAAACATTATGACGCACACCTCAAATTAAATTAAACTAATTTAACTACGGAGCTGTTTTTTCAGTAGGGCCTTAAGGCCTGCGTAAATTTGGCTTTTTTGTAGGACGTGGGTGTACGTGATTTCTAAATATCGCGACCTCAAGGCTACCTATGTTGATACCAGATGCTTAGCGTACAATCTTCAAAAATTCAATAGAAATCAATTCAGTAATTTTTGAGGCAAGCTTTAACAAAACCGTTGTGAAATTGTAGCCGATGCTTTTAGACAATAATAACCTTGTTTCTATACCGACAAAATAAAACTCAATTTATTTGCAGTTTGCTTTTCAACCGTTTATTCCTGTAAAACGTGAAAATACATGAATTTGTAAATGGAAAGAATAGTAAGACCCTTTTCTAGTCAACAGCCGCAATTATGACAAAGGTCTCAACTAACAAGACTCGTGCAAAGGCAATGCAAGTAACGAGTTGTGCTAGCGATTAGCTTACCACGACTTCTTTTTTGCTTTGCAGGCCTAACATTTCCATTTTTGCAATGCTACTGAAAATAGCAAAAATTAACAAAAAAAATACTTACTCGACTGCTAAGAAAATCGTAGCTGGTTCATCGCACAGCTCATCGAAATGCCCTTTGATTATGGTTCGGAGGTTTCCCTCAATCTACGGTGTCAACCAGACAGTGTCAATTAGGCAGCATTTGCAGTCAAGGGCTACTACTTACCTTACCATGGCATGGGGCGTTTGCTGTTAATTTCCCCTTTGTGACCGCTAGGTCTTGGGCAGTGACTAGACAGGCAACCGAAAGAAACAGACTTATTGACAAAAACAAGAAACAAAAAAAAAAAACACAGCATACAAAAACAAAAAATATATATGCGAAATTCCTGATTTCACTTGAGATCGACAGCATGAACAAAGTTCAGGGACCCAGACGTAATAGACCCAACACGGACTGGAAGGTCTCAACTGGGTAGTCGGAGCCACTAAACGTAGTAGGAGCTCATTCTGTCCAGTAATAAGACTCTTACACTCAGTAGCGAACCCAGTTCTGTTCTGTGGGTACAGTACATCGCTACATGATCAACTACTTTCTGAAGCTGCAAGCGAAAGTCAATATTCAGCATAGGCCATCCATGCCAGAAGCGCCTCGGAGGATACGGGATGAGCGTTGCTTTATTACGCTCGATAGGATAGGTAAAAATTAGATCTATAAATTTGACAACTTTCGAAACTCGAAATATTTCCAAAGCTAAAGCTATACACTTTCTTTAAAATTGTTTGGATTTTATTTTGTTTGGCGATAGTATCCATAAGTGCGAAAATTTTTCGAAATACGTGATATTTCGAAATTTAAAGCTATTCCTTTTTTTCGGCATTGTTTGGGTTTTATTTTATAAATATATATTTTCGCGATTGGTGATACCGAAACCGCTTACTCTTTAAACATTTAAAAAAATTTATTAAATTAAATAAATTTATTTAATTCGATTGCTATCAAAATTTGTATGAAAAACGTTGCGCATCAAGACAAAAATGTTTGATCGATTGAGCCACAGTTTTTTCAAATGATTTTTAATAGAGTGTACTACTTTATTAGACTAAAACCATTGAGATGAAAATCGAAGTAATCAAATTGTTATTACTTTTTCAAACAATTTTGTATAAAAAAAATAGAAAACTAATATGGCAAGAAAACTTCATCACTTTTAAGGGTTGGACAAATTAGTGGAATCGCTTTTTCTTAAAAAAATGAATCGTTACAACTTCCGAAATATTTCGAATTACGAAAAATCTTCAAACTAATATTTTTCATATCATTGCAAGCCAGAAAAAAACCTTGAACTTCGAAAAAAGGGTGGTCCACTTCACGAATTTCTACTCATATCGACTCGTAAGTGACTCCTGAAAGCGACCACCGCAAAACCCTTGTAAAGCATTAAAATAAGTCGCACATTATACGGTTTATTCCTCCTGTGAAAGGGTTAATTTCTAAGAAAAGCTCAAAGTACAGGATCTATCTTGGCATCTTGTGAATTTCAAGACAGTTTAAAAGGAAATATCCCCTCTTTACCATACTATATTTAAATTTCTCACATTCATTTGCAACATCTTCCTTAAGCCACTCACTTAACAACTTATGCAATTTTCTTCAGCGCATCACTTTTTCCAATTGCTATCTTACATTACATTTATACCATTTATCATTACACTTCAACCCATCCCTATACAACCTCAACGACCCAACATAGCAGGGTAATTTGAAAAATGCACCAGTTTACATCTGAGACTCGAAACGAGCAAATCTAGTTGCTAACTCTGCGGGCATGCGAAAACAAAAATACACACACCCACACACACACCTATACTAGTATCCATGCAAACGAGCGCATGCATATGAGATTGTGTGAGTGTGGCCCGCATAAAAAGGAAATTTAACTCGCTATCGATGTTGGTCATAGAATTTGCTGCAAAAAAAAACGAAACGAACAAAAAAAAAAACACAGCAAGTCGCCAGTGATGGTATGAGCGACTGCTGCTGCTTTGGCTGTTGTCATTGCTGCCATAGTTACTTGGAAAATAAGGGAAGAACACCAACCAAGGAAACTTTAGCTAATGCATCGATGTGACAGCTGAGCGCTTGACGTAGACGACTGTCAATGCAAATTGCAAAGAAAAGCAGATGTGGATTTGCACATTTTGAATTTGAATTTGAATTTGAATTCGAAGTGAACTGTTGGACAGAACAGAGAGCGAGAGAGAGAGAGAGGCGGGTAGCTGTGGGAGGTGGAGCGAGGTAGAGTTGTTAGCCCGACCTGACTCGACTACTAAACGATGTGTCGCTTTGTGTTGCAGTGCATCGAAGCGATTTCTTTTTGCATCGCTTTTTCTACTTCAATCACTTTATTATTGCTTATCTGCTTGTTTCACTGCAAATTCGCCATTTTTCTTTGTTTTCTGACTTGTAAGGATTTGTTCTCGGTTGTACGGGTGCATGTGAGTGTGTGCGTGTGCGTGTGTGTGTGCATTTTGTATAAAACTAAACAGCACATAACTGTACATTAAGTTTGTATGTGATTAAACTATTTGTGTGTGGGTGTGTGTGTGTGTGTGTGTGTGTGCGGGTGTATGTGGATGTCGATGTCTGTCTACATGCAGTTTGGCACTTGACTCGAATGGCATCAGCTGCATTCGAATCGATTTGAATCCGCTGTTCGCATTTGGCCATGGTAATAAAGTAGGTAATATTTCATTTCCTGATTTCTTCTTTCCTGTTGCTATTGAAGTTATGGAAGATGAACGATTTGATTTAAAAAAATATTTAATCTTGTTTTATATTTATTGCACAATTTTATCCGCATCAGTATCATATGACATTTCCGTTATGATGAATTGAACGTTCTAAATTATTACGTTTTGTTTAAGATAAAGGTTATGTCTCATATATAATTCATTCTTTGCCATAACTTACACTCTTATTCGTTAATTGCGCCATTGGATATGCAATATTTTACTATTAGAAAAATTGTCCAGCAGCTGAGATAAAAATAGCGATATATTTATATACCAAAATACTTACAACTAATAGCGAATAAGCCATATCTGTTCGTCCGCCTATCCGTCCGTCCATCACTCGGGTAACTCTCGAGTAACTATTGAGCTATATCCACGAAACTTGGTATACGTATTGCTTTCGACTCAAGGTACTTTCGTATTGCAAATGGGTGATCGGAAAACAACGACGCCCACATAACGGTATTTTGTGACAATCAAAAGAATGCGATATTTCGGTTACCAGTAAATATAATTTGCTCATATTTGATACATACGATTGAGTTGTTAAAGGGAAAACGCGTTGCGTTTGAAGCAACTTACCTAACTTCTGAAAATTGAAATAATCAAACGAATATGCTCCCACTTTTCGTATACCGGTAACTTCCCAAAATCGAAAAAAAATCGCGATATTTAAGTCAGTATTAGTCCTAATTTGCAAATATACAAAATCAAAAAAATTTCTACATACGAGTGACACCGTCCCCTTTAGAGAAAATAAGTATATCTCCAAGACTATGTTACCAACCTCAATCAACTCTGGTACACACATTGCATTAAAAGTCAATAAGCAAAAGTTTTAAAATCTGACGAAAACCACGCCCACTTCTCCTACGAAGAAATTTTACAAAAATCAAAAAATGCGATATTCTAGTAACAGTAAAAGGTAACTTATACAAATTGGATATACAGGATTGGGTTGGAAAGCGCTAGACGTGAACTACCCAAGTTGCGGGAATGGGTGTGGCACCGCCTACTTTATACCAAATAGTTTTTATTATATTTCTTAAGGTACCTCAACAAACTGCATCCAATGCTGGTTTACACATAGATTTCAGCTTAATTAGCATCAATACAAAACTTATTAAAAACGAACCACAAAAAAATTAATAAACTAGATATTTTACTAATTTTTAAAATAATTTTGTCAGGTGCACAGAAATTGGATGGGTAGAGAAAGACGAGGGTTAAAAAAAATTGTATAAAATAGCCGTTGTGCACTTAAAAGCAAATACGGGTGTGTTATACCCGCAATCAGCTCATAAAACTCTATTAAATTGTGTGCATTTGGTACGCATTTCAACAAGAACACTTTGAAAAATTATATAATCAAATCAAAATCAAAAATCTCCGATATTGTAGTACATAATATAATTTGTTCACATTTGAAAGCTCAATTTCAAAAATTATAGAAATCTGACGAAAGCCACACCCACCTTCTCTTTTATACCGGTAATTTACAAAAAATCTAAATTTTCGATATCTATTTTACTAAATCATAGCGAATTCGCGTACATTTGTTAGGTATAATTTAATTAGAGTAAAAAACACGTACAAATGAAATCAAAGAATTTAAGAATAACAGTTTTGGCAAGTATTTCGTTTTTCCATAGCGATAGCACCCGCTATCTGAGTGTATGGAAGTTCGAATTAAAAAATACTTTTTTTTTAGAAATGGGGTATATAGCTTAGGATAAACGGACTGCATTCTTTCAATTACATTAACTGCCTTGCGTTTAAGTTCGAAAGCTAGAGCATTTTCAAAAGAAGCTTAATTTGTCTTGGGGATGCAAGGAGTAATTATTCTTTATTTTATATTTGTGCGCCAAAGTCTTATAGTGTGGGCTTAATTAAAAAAATATTATCACCAAGAGATTATGTTTTACTTCCACTTCCACTTCCAGACTAATTTCAGCTGCTTTGTATCTAGAGTGTCACATTACTCTAGATAATGCTAGTTGATCTCCGAAGTGGATTTATTTAAAGCTAGTATACAACCGGGCTTTGGTAATTTCTTTACCAGAGATATTCAACTAACTTCTAATATTTCCTGGTGTCAACTAGTAATGGTAAAGTTGCCATATTTCTTGGTTTTTTGGTGCAATATAAAAATAAAAATTACATTGACAACACATCGACCTTTTTGGTAGAATTTTAATAGAACGTAGCGCTGTTTTAAGAGCAGGCAACGAGAGTCATAAGTAGACAAAGAGTCACTAAATTTTAACGAGCGAAGAGCGAATTCAATAAAAACTTTTTGGATGCCTTCTATACGATTGCTATGTGAGACTTGATTAGGCCTCCAGAGAAAAGCGGCGTAATCTAGCCTAGACCTCATAAAAGTTGTATACAGAAATTTTAGTGTATATGGATCAGAAAAGACTATGTTAATACTATGTTATTATGTCAGATAAAAGCTATAATTTCGAAGAGAAGCTCAGTTTTGCATCAAAGTAAATACCTAAGTTCTTAAATTCGAGCACGCATTTTAATCGTGAGCCGGAGATAAAATAACTCGCAGAAATTTGGTAATGCTTTCTAGTAAAAGTGCAGTGAAAATATTTATTAATGTTCAAAGATAGGCGATTTTGTGAACACCAGACAGAAAATTTATCTAAGTCCGATTGGAGAAATTGGAAAAGAAAATGGAAAAGAAATTTGGCTGATGAGAAACAGGTATGAATGTAATTGATAAAAAGGGTCAAAAAACAGGGGTCCCAATATCCTATCCTGAGGAAAACCCGAAGTTGTCATGAAAGAACGTAAAGAAGTATTGTGAAACGCAACTACATATGTAGATTCTTTGGGGCAAATACGATTTAACCTATTCAAGAAAGTGTGAGGGAAATCCCAAAGAAAATAATTTCATAATTAATGTCTTTTGCGGAACTCTTCGAAAGCCTTCGAAAGGTCAGTATAAATCGAGTCAATTTGATACACATTTTGAAGGGCCGAAAAACAGTTGTAGGTAAACATAGCGAGGTTGGTAACTGTGGATCAGCCTTTAACAAATCCAGGTTAGGAGAAATCAAACTGTTGAAAGAAAAAACTCAAATTATCTTCAATGATACATGCGAAGTGTTTAGAAACCGGAGATAGTTTAGAAATACGGGGATAATTGCGAACTTCGTTTTTGCTAGCACTTTTAAAAATAGGGGTAATTGAGGTTCTTTTACAGTCATCAATAAATTCACCAGAAAACAGAAAATTATTAAAGATTATCGGTAGAGGTAGAACAAAAGCAGGACACATTTTAAAAATTACAACTGATATCCCGTCAACCGTCTAAGTTCAGGATATACCTGTTAAAACAGCATCCTCCGTTATCTTAACATACCTAAAGGCAAACGAGGAATTGATGGCAAAACTCTCGCCAAACACTTTTTCAGTGGCTGTGTCGAAATTAGCACTGAAAAAAATTCAGCAAAAAAGTTGGCCGTATCTTCAGCCGAGTTAGTGTGCTTGTCTTTGAAAACAACCGAGAATTGGATTTCTTGGATTGCAAGTAACTCACAAATAATTTCGGATTACTTTTAATACTGGCTTCATAATGAATGAATTTGAGCAAATAAAATTTGTAACGACCGAAATAATGCGAAAGACAAGGTATACCTTGAATCTTTTATGAAATTTGTTTTTCAAATTTCTTAAGTGTTTTAGTTCATTATTGTGCCAGGTTAATTTAAAGAAGCACCTGCAGAACGTTGGAATCAATTTGAGACAAAATTCATAAGCCATGTGTCTCAAAAGCTCGAATGATTTTGCAGTATTTAGGTGCATAAACAGCGGTAAATTTTTTTATGGTGTATTTTTGGTTATTTTTTAAATTATTCGGTGAATCATTTGGATTTTTTAAAAGAAAATACTCGGTTAGTTTTAATCGTTATTAGAGAGAGAAAATTTGATTATAACCGGTTTTTCGCTTAATCGTGCCATCACTAACTACAACTCAAATATTAGTCATAAAGCACTCTTATTGTTTCCCGAAAAGAAGACTATAAAAGTTTCAATCTAGTATTTGCCGATCTGACATACATATATACATATGTACATACATATGAGTTGGATAAAAGTGTCTTGTTTAAATAACTCGAAATAAAAAAGATTTCTAAATTGATTTAAATTAATTTATTTTAAACTCCACTACCGTATTTAAGAATTTTGAGCGTTTTATTCGCATGTGCCGCTAACTGCTGCACAACATTGAACATACCACCTACACAACCGAAATACTTATGCACAATGTCTGTCCATACTCAAGTTCAGGGTTCAATTGCCGGTCACAGTATTATGGCACCAACAGAGTGCAAAGCGCAAAGCGCATTATATGCAAAAGTAGATCCAACCACACCGTCAATGCTATTACGAAATCCTCCATTATTGTTGTTGTTTTTGCTTGCCCATTATATGCGGATTTAACAGTTCAGTGATGTCATTTAGTGGCTGCTGCTGCAATCGATGAACAATCAACCAACCGAACCACCGCCATCGCCGTCACCGCCCGATCAACAAACCAACAGACAGCGAACACAGAGAAAACAGCAGCCAAACAGTAGGCGATAGCAGACAGTAGTCATTGCCATCAGTCGGAGTCAGATGACTTACACCTGCATATTCAAACATATCTAAATACAGGCTATTATGTAAATGCAATGCATGTGTGTATTTATGTCTGTCTGTCGGTTTAACTCACCTACCTGCAAATAGTTAACACACACACACACACACAATCGCATATGAGTTTTAGTACGTCGTCTGCACTTATGGATGGGTATCAGCTTATCACAGACTCATGCATATTCACATACATACGTACATTTGTATATAAGCGACTATGAGTTTGTATATTTAGGTGGGCGCTTAACTTCGCTCAACTTCAATTTCATAGTCTACTTGATGTTTGTGGTGTCAATAATGGTGCGCTGATTTCTCGCTGCCACTGTCAAAGCCGTCAAAGCAGCGCAATTCCTTTACCGCCCGCTGTTGATGCTTACAACTCACGACCAACAACGCTCACGTGCTATTGTTGTAAGTCACATTTGGGTAACATATTGTAAGCATTGTTTTTGGTGTTGACGGCTGCTTTGTTGGCCGGCGATCGGTGGTATCATCAGTGTCAGTTAAAATTGGTTGGCTCATACTATGAGTATTAATGTACAAGTTACATTCAGCTACATAAGTATTTAAATACATACATACGTGCATATATTTGTGCTGACATTTATGTACCCTGTCGAAAATAGAACTATTTGAAAAGAAATTAAAAATGTACTTTTTTGCCAACTACATAAAAGTGATTGAAGCAAGTAAATTATCTGACTCTGCATTTGATTTCAACTAATTTAAACTATTTTTGACAGAAAGAGCATCAATTTTTTTTTTACCCAGTTGCAATAAAAGATTTCCATTTCCAAATATATCCTATTCCGTTTATTTGTTAAACTGTTTTAAAACTAGTCTTATTACCAACTACTAACAAACCTGTTCGTTTCCAATTATTTCAAAATATTTACAGTCAACTTAATAGGTAACTAAAAACTTTTTATTTTTTGTTTAAACAAAAATATATTTTAATTTCAATTCAGTATATAAATTAAAAATAATTTCACCACTATTTCAAGCATTAATTCTCGAAAGAATAGTGAGTGTCGATTTCTTGTTCAATTCCACTGCTTTAAAGGCAAACAATTTAAAAAAAAATTTCAGGTATTAGAGAGGTTAGTATGAACTTTCTGAGTTCAAAAACGCAATTTTCAAATTTTTCGTACGTGCAGGATTTCGTGCTGGTGGTAACTTTCTCATTAAGAATTTTTCATTGATTATCTTGTACGAAAGTCAATCAATGCGCTTTTAATGACATACAACATTCTGATTTAACATTTTTTTACTACTATTATTATTATTTTGACTAATTCCTACTACTATTTTTACTAAAACTTTTGTTCATACTACTACAAATTACTACTACTTTTCTTACTAATTTCTACTACTATTTTTGCTACTACTTTTATTCATGCTACTACCTACTAATTACTTCTACAGTTTCAACTTATTTCTACGGCTATTTTTTTTGCTAATTTCTACTACTATTTGTACTAATGCTGCTACTTAACACCACAACTATTTATTAATTTATTATCTATTAATTTCTACTACTATTTTTACCGATTTTGCTACTCTTTTTGCTCATGCTATTACTAATTACTACTACTATTTTTACTAATATGTACAAATATTTTGACTAATTTCTATTATCTGTTCATTAACTTCTTCAACTATTTTCCCTCATTCTATTTCTTATTTTTACTACTATTTTTGGTCATGCTAAAACTAAAAAAATTAAGAAGATATCTTATAAAACTCTCTCCCACATTCAACTCTACATCCCATATAGAATTGGGGCAGAAGTTTTGTTTCTGGCTCGCCCACTTGGGTGCCCGCGTGTCCTTTTTTTTAATTGCTTAACTTTATGTTAAAAGAAAAAAACTAAAATAGAAAAAAAACTAAAAATGGCAAAATTGTTTAAAGAAATACTTTTCAAAACAAAATTGAAACAACAAAACAGTTTAATTTCGACCTGTAATAACTCCGCATGTTTTAAACGAAATACATTTAGCTAGTATTTATTTGTAAAATAATTGTCAATAAAACTAATGACATTTCTATAAAGAAATATATATGTAGGTGCTTTTCATCTCGATTCAACCGGTCCATTTGGACAGTACAGAAATTATATCTTATTATTTAGTGAAAACAAAATATTTTCCACAAATTCATCCATGTTTTTTTTATTCTATGCTAATATATTGAAAAACAACTAAAAATTGTTATCTTGAACAGTAAATGTCGATATTCATTGTGTGCAGTTCGCGTTTTAACGGGAAAACAATTTTTTCTTCAAAAAATCATAACTTAGAAAAAAAATTTTAGTCCAACAAAAAACAAGATACATTTTTTGAGATATTTGATTTCAAAAAAAAATTGCAATTTTTTTTTATTGCAAAATAAAAGATTATAAACAATATTCGAGCAACTTTTCATGCCTGTATTTGGTAGTGCAAGTTATTACAAATATTTCAAAGTAAAAATTGTCGAAATCGGTCAATTTTTGACGAAGTTATAAATAATTTAAAGAAAAGTGTCCGCGGATAAGGCAAAAAATTGATTTTCACCCGAAAAACCAAATTGCCGGAAATTCCCAGAAACGATTTTTTTAGGACTCGAAAAAAAATACGTGTCTCATTATTTTGACCACTGTGGAGCATATTTGAGTTTCATTGAAAAATAAAATAGTGACCCGAGTGGACCGGTTGAATCGACATGGAAAGCACCTGTATATAATTTTCTTAAAATATTTTTTACCACAGAAATTTATGATAATACACATAGCAACCCTATCGGAAAAAATGCAGTGTGAGCAAGCTTAATTTTTTTAATTTTCATTTGTCGTGCTTATTTGAAATGGATACAAGTACATTTTTATGTAATTAAATTCAAATTGCGAGTAAAGTAATTGAAACCATGTGCAGGATATGGTAATTGACTGTTTCCTTTGACATCGCCATGTTAAATAAATCAATGTGTTCTAGGGGATGGCAATTAGTTGTCATTGAAACAAAAAGTATTTTTAAATAACTTTAAAATTAATTTCATTTCCCTCAGGACATATACCATTAAGTATACTCGGTGCAATTTAGATCAACATAATTAACTTAACATGCATTTATTTCAAACCAGTTGACTTCCAACTACTTTTTATATTAGCAAATTTTTTACACTGTCTGTTTTTTTCCGACAGGGCATGCACATAAGTTCCTGTTAGTGTGAGCAGCGGGATTTTAATGCTATTGGCAGTCGTTCCATGTTATCTCTGGCCTGCACACATTAAAATGTATTTATTATGTTCTTTGTGTGTGTGTGTGTGTGTATGCTTACATAAATATATGGACTGATATCTGCTTATTCGTTTACTTTGCTATGATACCTGGTTATGGAAAATGTGGATCCTTGGCTAGTATTGCCATTGTAATTGCAATTACATTCTCTCTCGCTCGTGTATTTAAGTTTGCTGATATTTGAGTTTCATGGGTGTAATGAAATGGTTGGGAATATATATCCATCTTGTAAAAATTACCAAAATAAATGCAGCCAAAATTTAACGAAAGTTTTAAGAATAAACTGTGTTAAGGTTGAAATTAAATAAATTGCTGATAGTTTCTATAAGCACAAATAAATTTAGCGATCTTGAAATTTAAGTTGTTGTACTTAAATTAAGAATTAAATATGTGAGCAAAATGCAAAATATCATAAGATCAATTATCAATTCTATATCCTGGCAACACAGCTAATTTTGGTAGCCTAGATTTGTGAAAATAAAAACTATTCAATTTTAAAAACATACCAGTAAAAAACTTCTGTGCCGAATTGATGAAATAGGTTACTAAGTAAAATTAAAGTTTACGACAGATACAGTAAAGTTTCTTGAAAACTCACTGCATAGAATATTTTAGCCTATTAGGTCTTGCCTAAAATTCTTACTTTGATCCTTACTTTAAGAAAATCCTCAAAAATACACAAATTTGTAAAATCGCTGGAAAATTTAAGTGGCCAAGAAAAATATTCTTAGGAAAATTTCACTAGGGGTCTTTAAACTACTAACTATATCTTTAACCCTCGGAAAGGTACAATTGCACTACTTTCATATAGTCTTTATGATAACTTTTGCTGAGGGCTTTCAGTTTTTTAATTCTGATTATATTTAATCAGTATACCTGTCTGCTTTTTTCTTTATACTTGCTGAGGTAAAATTGTACCTATGCGCCCTGGTGTGTGTGTAAATCTAACTCGGACCTCTTTCTCATGCACATGAAGGTGAATGAAGCCTTCTTATCGCATGGACGAGGGTTAAACAAAGAACCTTAAACTCCGAGGAAAATAAAAAAAAGAGACGAAATATGTCCCTTTAAAAAATGCAAACATTTATTCAGGTTTCCCTTCATAAACATTAATATTTTATGTTAGTTGAGCTGTTTTTTAGTTTTTAAGTAAAGTATTTGTTATTTTATTTTATGAAGAATTCGGCATTAAACGCTCATAAATGTGGCATTAGGAGACCCAATTGCAGTAAACTTAAATATATATTATATATATCAAAAACCTAAGTTTCTTCGAATTCGCAAAGGCACTTTTTTGAAAACATCTTTTTTCTAGTTCATTTTACTATATCACTTAGGAACTAACATAAAACTATAACATATTCGTATAATTTACTTACTTTAACCTTTTCACATAAATATAGCATAATATATAGTTGAATATTTACACACATCTGTGTGTTTATTCCCATATTCCGTGGACCCATACGTTTTTTCTAGACGATACTGAAGTAGGTGTTGGTTGAGTGGTCGAGGATGGCACTACGACCTTCTACAAGGGCGGTCCAAAATGGAATGCGGGTGGGTGTGAGCGTATTATCAGAGAAGCTAGGCGCTATATCTCGTTTCGGACAATCAAGGGAGGTGCATATTCCCAGGCAGTCAAGTAGCATGGTTAGGAAATGTAAGTGGGTGTTGTCAATAACGGCAGGCCGTTGAATCAATATTCAAAATCAAAGTCTGCTTTGATGAATTTTAAGTGAAAAGAATAAGATATTCGCTAAGGGTAATTAAGAGAAAACTTTCACAGCTCGATTTCGCTAAACTTCGGTTATTGTTTTTTTGTTTTTTTTTTTGGCCTTTAAAACTTCATCTCGGCAATTCCCTTACTTAAAAGGTATTTTTTCAATATTTTTAAAGATTATAGAATAGTTCGAAAAAGTTTAAGGAATATGTAGCGAAAGTTGGAAAATTAAAAAGTAGCGCCATTTAAAAATATATTTTGTGAGGCAAGTTATTCAGATAATCAAACTTAATTACTGTCTGACTAATAATAATATTTCCGACTATATCTCATATATGCAAACCGAATAAGAAAATTTTGATTTATATAAGTTTTTAGCACCTGCTTCTTTTTCATGTTTTATTTTTTCGACATTGTGAAAATCTGATTTTAGTGGGAACGATTTTCCGTCATCCGTTGTCAAGATTGGTTTGGAGGCAAATCAGTTTTGGCGTTGTGCCATCTTCAGTGCAATTTTTCGTTATCCATTTTAGTACCTCTTGTTAGCGATTTTTTTTTATAATAGCCACCATCATAACTTAAACGAAATTGCATAATAGGTCAAAATAATCAGTAAAGCGCAAACCATACTAAAGTGCACGGACTGATGTGCTAGATCTATAACTTTTTTCCTTACCTTTTTTAATGCAGTGGGCCCACTTTAAAAGCTTGCTATAAAAATAAGCGTGAGAAGTTTAACATAAATAAAAGCTACTTCAAAAATTTCTTAGCTGTATGTAAGGTATATATTTTCTGGCAGAGCTGTAAAAAATTGCATTCAAATTGGATTGCAATCGCATATTATACTAAATATTGCATTCTTTTTTAATTGCAATTAACATTGATTGCTTATATTTTGATTGCCAAAATCACAATTTTGCAATTGCAGTTAATTTTTGATTGCAATCATTATTGTATCAAAATTGCTAATTGGAGTCTGCCTCAATCAACACTTTTTATAAGTTGTTTTAGAAAATTTATATTAATAAGTAAGCAACAGCTCGTTTTTGCTAAACTTAGCTTATTATTTTGCCAAACAGAAATTATTTTTAATAATTCAAGACTCTTATATTAAACTAAAGTTAAATTTCATTTTATTAACAATTCGGAACTATGACAACGTTATTAGCTACAACGAATGAGTTAAGTAACTTATCTCCTTTTTTCAATAAAAAAGCAAAAAGTTTTAGTTTAAAAAACTATTGGCTTTCAGCAATAGTAATTTCTCGAAATAACTATCAGAAAGCGATCCACGTCGTGAAGATTTTAGTAGGCCATTATATTTAATAATGATAGACTTCAGTCGCGCGTATTTATTTAACATGGTAAAAGATGTATTTGAATCTGCTAAATAAGCACAAAACTCTCTGTCACGATATGTGTCTGCTACCAAAGCGCTCGACGTTAAAGTAGCTGAAAAATGTGAAACTTTATTTTAATTATACATTTTATAAATTTTGTTTTTTGTATTACCTTCAAAATCAAAAAATTGTGTAGTTTCGTCTTCGACGACAGAATGCAATGTGCAATCAACGCCGCGTTCTCTAGCTACACCATCTCTTACTAACTGTATAATTTCGTTAACTTTTATCTCACCAAAGCTAGGGTTCAAAGCTGATATCCACATTATTTTCGCTTGTGGACAGACCAATGCTATGATGGCATTGATTTTAAAGACACTGTTGTATCGATTTCCAAAATATTTTCTGACGATGACGATTGACTCGTGGATGCTACGTTAAAAGCTTCTTCAGCATTCCTCATACGAGATGAAGCTTTTGGTTTACTCTCTTTTTGTGGTTGTTGCCCTACCAGCGAAATGGTGAGGTCATTCTGATAATCATCCGAAGAAAAACCACCGAACAATTCACTGTCTGACATTTTAGATTGAAGATTTCACCATTTACCTTTGTCTGACCACTTTTTACTTTGATTCACTATATTATTCCCCTTATAACATCACCTACAGAATGTGTTATCATATTACTGTATACTCGAACTAACAAATCAAAATACGAGGGCCACCCTGAAACTCAATAGTATGTAACTTCTGATTTTAATTGCTGTTGAATTCAAAAACAAAGATTGGAACGGCTTCATTCCGTTGTTTATAACTAGTATGCAGAAGCATTCTTGCACATTGAAAAAATTGTAATACAATTACGATTTTGCAAGACAATTTAGTAGAGAAGAAAGCCTGCAGTCTTTGGATTTCACAAAGTATCTTCGATTTTCGCGATTTTGTATGAGTTTTTCAAGTCTTTCAGACAAATGTTTTGAAAAACAATAGAACTTTTTTCCTTAACAATTTACTTTTTTTCTACTTTTTTGGGAACCACTTTTTGCCAGCAGATGTCAAGCTTAAGCTTGTAAAACAAATAAGATGACTTCATAGAAAATATTGTATAATGTAATAAACGTAAATAAATTATTGCATTTTTGAGATTGCAATAAACATGTTTGATTGAATCAGTGATTTGATTGCAATACCAATCATTGCAATCAAAACTTCTTACAATGAAAGTGATTGCAATCATGATTTATAATTGATTGCAGATTGTAATTTTTTTCAATCACAAAAAAGCAATAAATTTTAATTTGCAATCGAACTAGCAGTTCAATCATTGATTGCTAAAAAAGTTGATTACAAATTTTTACAGCTCTGTTTTCAGGTAGTTGATTAAATATTCCAAATTTTTTTTCTATATTGAATAAAGCGATTAAATTAACTAAGCGCCTTTCTACGTTCTCAATTGCTGTTGTTATACTCAAGTTAGCATTCTAAAGCCTTCAATTTTTTTGCATTACATAATTTCATACCTCTATGAAAGGCGTGCCCAAAGTAAACGATCACAGTAAGCAATTGTTCTACACTTAAATATTTATATATTTCAAGGTGTTTACGTGAGGGGCTATAATTGCAGAGCGTGTACATATGTGAAATACAGTCATTAGACAAAATTTAACTCTAATTAAAGAAGCAACACGATGAAACAAAAAAAAAACATACTGACGACATGAAAATAAAATCCCTCTACGTTATACCGCCAAGTTGAATAAAACGTGAAAATTTTAATTATTAATCCACATACATATATAGGGCGGGCTTAAGTGAGCGAGTGCGTAGGTGCGTACGTATGTTACATATCATGTATGTATATTTTTAATATATTGTGTGTGCATGCGAGAATTCAAATGCTAACAATGACAAGGTCTGCCCATGCGTGTCCATGCGCTTGTCATAAAAAGTGATTAAACCCGTGGTAGCCGATATGGATGGAAAGTAAAAAATTTCTACATGGTCAGCGAAGCACTTAACGGCTTTAAATTGTGGTAAATGCTTTTTAGCTTGCTAATGTTATAAAAAAAAAAGAACTGGAATGTTCAAAGCAAGAGAAATCCAACATCATTAAATTTAAGCACCACAGTGCGTATGATGAACAACACACCTTGGAAAAATGAGTTCATTGCGTTAAGGGCACTTATACGCAGTGTTTGACTTAATTTAATTTTAGCATTAACCCTTATGTGATTGGATAGGTACAAATGTACCTTCGACAATCTTTAGACCGAAAGCTCTGCACAATTTAAAACGTCCACATATTTTATTACCTGATAGGATGAACTACTAAGAATACTATAAAAGCCGAAGAATTTAGGTCAATTCATTCACTTTCTTATTTGGAAAAAATTCGAGAAACCGTAGTAAAAACCAATTATTGCAATATAGAGAGTCCAATAATATATTTATAAAAGAGCAATCTGGTTTTATGGCAAAATTTTCATGTGCCACTGCGTTAAATTTCGTGATATCACATAACGGTTTTTTATAGGGAGTTGTCCAACTAAAGAGGGTTGGTGAAGGTTAATTTCCTAAATTTTTTGAAAGAAGTTTACCACGTGTTTAAATGCAAATAAGTTAATTTAAAAAAATAAATGAAATTTTACGATACGAGTTCGAAAACAAAAGTTTTAAGAAAACTTAATTTTAAAAATAATTTTGAAGAGGGTTGCCAGATGTTTAAAAAATACATCAAAATCATAATAAGTTAAGTCCAAGTCGAACTAATATTATACGCAAGGCTCAATAAAGCTTCATTTCCCAAATACTTTTGAAAAAGGTTGCCAAATATTTATATGCAAATTAAGCTAAATAAAAACTAATCTACATTTTGCAATATGCGTGCCAAACTACAAATTTATAAAACGCTTAATTTCAAAAATAATTCTGGAGAGGTTTATCACCTGTTTAAAAAATTCCTTCAAATTATAATACGTTAAATCAAATATTCAAAAAGTAAATAAAATTAAATTGTTATGTTAAAAGAAATAAACGGCATGTGATTCAAAGGAAATAGGCTTAAGAAAAATTAATCATGATGAGATAGGATTTCTAAATGTCCCCATCGTTGGGAATTTCTAACAATGAATTAGGTTTCACTAAACCCGAATAGCAAGACAAACTAGGCATTGGCGCAGTTGTCAATAAGAGAAAAGTTTCAGCAATTAACTTTAATTGGAAATTATGAAGAATTGGTCGAATTTAGATAGTAAAAAAATAACAACCATGACTAAATATGAATTTAATGATATAACCTTTGGCTGAGTTGTATATTTTCATTCCCGTTACATGCGTTACATTCCATAACGTTAAGCTGAATACCGCGCGAGCGAAACTGGGGGTAAAAGCTAGTGGTTAATAAAATTCCGAAAAAATTGGTATTATGAAAGCATAATGAGCGACACATAAATCGACAAATCACAAAAAATGCAATGTGTAGGGATGCGATTTATTTTGAACACGATATGAAGTGGTTGAGGGAAATATCAACTTTGTTATCATGGTATGACATTGTGTTAAACATAATTACACCAATGATACTCTTCAATATATAAATGAAACCTACTAATTATATTAAAAGTAAATAACAGTTTTACTTTTCCAGTATATAGAATTGAAGTGGACAAAAATAGTGCGTTTTACCAGGAGTTAAAATGCTTTAATGAAAAACTGCGATAATTTTACGAGATACAGGACTTTTTGAATTGAGCGCTGCTAGACATTTTCCATTAGATAGATAGGGCTGAAACTATCCATATATTCGAATATCCGTTTGATTTTTGTTTATTCTGATATCTAAAACAAAATCAACGAATTGGTAAACAATAAAAATAATCAACAAAAAAATGTTTTCAAATAATATGTATATGATTGAATGGAATAAGGCAACTCTTGAATTATGTTTGGGATGGCGACTTGTAGATAATACCAAAACCTTTTTTCGTTCCTTATTAGCCATTTATTTATTTCTCCCATGCTGCAATTTACTAATTTTTATAATCCGGATATCCGAGTATTATATTGATATCAGGATATCCACAAACCCAGATATCCGATGGTTATGATAGTATCCGGATATCCGAATATTCAGATTTTTCGTTGAACTATCTGGATATCGAATATTCGGATTATTCGGATAGTGGAAAATTCGGATGGAATTCCCAGCACTAATATAGGGGATTGACCAAGAAAATAGGAATCACGATCTCCTCGCTCAGAGGGTGTGCGAGTGGAGACTTGGCCTTTCCAACTACACCACAAAACGGATCGGAACCTCGGACATTTCGACCACTTCCTTCCGCCATACGCCAGTGAATAAGCGAAAAAAGAAAAATTACTCCTCTAACAGTCAGCGGTTCAAAATCTGGATCCCATCGCCCAGAGGGAGTAGGAGTAGGAGGATACTCGTCCTTTTCACCCTACCCCAGGAAGCAAACACAATCCTGTGCACAAATTTAAATAAAAATAAGATCTTTATAAATTTTCTAATATGCTATTTATATAGTAATATTTGAGGAGAATTTTGCTTAGCGGTGAAAGAGAAGCAGAGCCTTTGCGGAGTTCATTAATACTAAATCTTTGAGATAATTTATCATTTGCAATAGCGGGAGCATTATATTACCAGCTACTTATACTGCTAAGGGATATCATATCTTGACCGCGCAGAGAAATAGTTCTTTAAATCTTTAGTAAGCTGTGTACCTACCTGGAAAATGAAATTGATGCACTCTTTTATATAACATATCCAAGTAAAGAAACTTAAATTGCCAAAGAATTGGTAGTGTTCATATGTTGAAAATCCAGCTGGATAAAAGTTTTACATATATATATCCCCATTTGTAACAAGTTTAAGTTAAATTACTCGATCACACGAGTGTTAAGTAATGCCTTTCAGCATTTGGCGTGTGAAAGCATTTTAACCCGCATACGCCTTCATATATTAAACCCCGAATAATACCTGCAATGCCGTTACCTTCACCTGCGCACAATTCAAGCCTTATTTCAAACGCACATAGCAACAGTTTTCACAATTAAGTGAAATTATAAATATTAAGTCACATCAATATGCCCGTTGGTTGGTGCCGCCGCGCAACACGCCACACATTAACACATTAGTGACCGCTCCTGTATTAAATCATTAACACGCACATTTTTGTTTTTTTGCTTATCAAAAACTGCCATATGTAATTATTTTAAGTATACTTAAATTTGCTGTAATGCACGGCCTTTTAATAGGACCCCAAATGTCAGTTTTGGCATATGGAAAATTAAGCAACAGTGTGGCATTTGTGCAACACTTTATTCCTTCGTATTTGTAGTTGTATGGAAACTTTGCGCGCACTGATATCATCATAGAGGTTGTAAAGATACTTAAATTAATAAACATAAAAAAAAGAAATTCAGTTAAACACAATACACTCAAAGGAAAGTTTTAACTGCTTTATATACAAAAAATTCCACTTTAACGACTCATAAAGTTACTTTATGTAATTTAGGCTATCTACTATTCATTAAAAAAAATAAAAAAATTTCGTATGTACTAAAAAGCTTACAAGATTAACAGTGACTCAAAAAATTGGCCACATCTTCTTTTTTTTAATAGCTCCATTGTTTTCTAGGCTTTTCTTTTTAATTTTTCATAAAACTTTACCTTGTGTTATAACAAAACGCATACATCCAAAATTGGATTTAAGACTCTGTACCTCATTCGTCGAAATTCAATATGTTTTCGTAAAAATTTCAAACTTTTTAAATCGAATAGTTAGCGAACTAAGTATACACTTTTGTGGCTCTTTCAACCTTAGTAAGATTATGTGACACTTTAAAGTGGTTAAAAATTTCGGCCGACGTTTGAACATTTTTTTGAAAACTTATTTTCATTTAACGCATACAATATATATTGCAGAAAAGTTGCAGCACAAACAATATTAAAAATAAACGGGAATTTTAAAATAGAACAAAGTGCGTAAGACCATAATTTCAAATTTAAGAATTTTTAATTTTAATTTAACGAGTCAAGAAAGGGTAATTGGTCGTCCATTTCCAACGCCATTGTAGCTTTGATGTCCTTATGAAACGTGTTAAGTGTGTCCTTTGCTTCTCTAGTTTCTCTTCCATATCAAACACATAATCTACGTATTTACTAAGTAATCTCGTATTTGTCACTTTGGTCATACTTTCTTCCATAGTAAGGGCGGCCACAATCGCTGATGCTGGAGATCCCACCCTTTTAGTTTAGTATAAATTCTTTCTTCATATTTTCATGTTTACATTAAATTTTGATTTTGGTGTCAAGTTTTTAAAAATATTAGACAAGTATTTGCATACATCGTGGCGGTAAGTTAGCCCTAAAACAAATAGACCTTAATGGCATGTTGTATTAATGGACTTTGGGCAAAGCATAGATGCGCAGTGGGAGAGCTGTATGTGTGGTGATTTTATACTTTTTGTTACTTTTTACAAAACCTAATATATGTAATTTTTATACAAATTGATTGTTGCTACAAGATTTATTGAAAAAAACCCCACTTCAAAAATTAAAACTTAGACAGAATTAGTTTGCGAGGCAGAAAGGAATAAGGCATATAAACTGGCATAAAAATATTCTGTTTATTCAATATTTAGACATTTATTGATTAGTCATCTGAAAACAAAATTTACGTTAAAAACTCTCACGATAATCATAACTGAAAATGCCTTTAAAATGCTTTCCGTGTTTAAAAATTTTGTTATAATTATGTATATATAAAAAGTTAGCTGGGATGAATTCATAAAAAGATTTCCTCAGTTAGCTAAGTATAAAGATAACGAGCATTTTAATTTCTTAAAACCACAAGTAAAGATTTTCTAGAAATTTTAACTAGAGAGCAAATTTTTTGTGCAAATTTAACATACAAACTAGATATCTTTTTAATTTAATCAAAATCTGACTGTAAATGAAATTTAAATCTGACTATAATATCACCAATATCTGATCATATATACGATTGTACTAGCGCCTTCTTGAGAATCTATTTTTTGTAAAAGTATTTCTCTTCGCAAACCCATTATGCGTTTTGAATTTCATCAAAATAAGACAATCAATAAATGTCTTCGGAATATCTTGACAAAAATGACTTATGAGCCATTAAGGAAGATGCTGTCCCAATTTCCCTTAAATCTGTTAAGTGGAAAGCATGGTAAAATAAAGAAAATATTATGTTAGTATAATGTCGAAAGCTCCTTCTTTGTTTTCTAAATTATTTGTGCTGCCTATAAAAACTAACGTAGTAATGATTTGCTCAATATTCAAATAGTAAAATAACAACAAAAACAGAGATGCAAGTGAATAAAAGTGGCAGTTGTTCGTTATTTATGCCCATATCCCCGCTGATGTGCTGCCTATCGAAATGACCGTAGCAATGCTTTGCTCAATGTAGAAATTTCTAAGTATTGCACATGCAAGAAAATATCACTAAGTGGTTTAACAAATTCTAAACCTGCAAAACCTCAGACCACACACTTTAATTTAATATCTAATTTGTCTCTGTGCGAAAAGTAGTTTTGCACGAAATTTGTTTATTAGCAACAAAGATTATTGTTCTATCGCTTTGAGTTGTTTTGTATGCGGCGTTTTCTTTTTCGTTCTATCTATTTCTAGCTTGTATCTTTCGTCTCAGCTATGTAACGCAATTAGCTTCAACAATTTTGCTTTCCATTTGCGATTCGACGCATAAAAAGTTTCCATGCAAACTTACTTTTTCTTTCGAAAAATTCTATATTTTCAAAATTAAAAATAAAAAAGTGAGAACCTTTACCTGGTGGGGCTACAGGTGTCTTTCTCTTAAAGTTTATATGTCAATAATTCGACACCAAATATCCAGTCTTTTGTTGCATGGTGAACATCATAATGCAACCAATTCTAGAAGCTCATTATGTAGCAACTTGTCGCCGTTCTTATTTTTAGCCGTCAGTGCACCAATGAAGCAATGCAACAACTATTATAGATCAGGTGCAAAAATCTAGGTGCGTGTGAGTATTGACAGCAAAGCGGTGACATAGTTACTGGAAAGGCAATCAACATTCTGGTAAAAATATCTCTTTGTTGGTTAGCAAGAGAATGTAAAGTGAATGCAAACCAAAGTTGGTCAAATCAGCGTTAGAAATATGTACATATAAAATATGCGCACAGATATGTTGTGCTAATTGTGTGTGTTTTCTGTAAATATTTTTTCACCTGCATATGTGCGCATATTTGGAAGTGTGTGTAGTGAAAGTTTTTGTCGTGCACTGCGAGTTGGTAAACATCAGCTATGTCTTGGCATAAGTTGACCTTTAAGTTGTGCATACGCCAATTTCCCCAAGTGGCTGGCTAAAGTTTTGCCCGCATTTATGTGTGTCTTGTGTAGTAGTTGCTCGAATGCACTGCAGTGCAAATAAATAAACAAAAAGCCAAACGTCAGTGTGTGCAGTTGGCTGCTAAGAAAGCTCAAAATAAGGCAAAGGTAAACACAGCTGCACACACTTGATGCGCCAGCCAAGTCAAACCACAAAATGCAATTTTCGCCCAAAAGTTCTAGGTTTTCCTGCTAAGTAGCGTCGCGTTTTTGGCCTCCCCTTACCCCCACACACCAGCTTTCTAGATTCTCCCGCTGCGGTTGCAACTGTCGCCATTTCCGTTAAAGTCGTCGCCATCGCCGCTGATTGTTGCATGTACTTAGCTAGTTAGAAGAACACCCAAGCGGCATGCGTCGCCGCACCCTTTTTCGACTTCTTTACTCACTTTTTGCGCTACAGTCAAGTTCTTCCATGAAAATCTACATATGTATGCACATACATTAATACTTATATGGGACATTCTACGCCAAATCGGACACCATTTGGATTTTGTATCTTCGATTTTTTGTATAATTTTTTATATTATAGTATCAGTTGAGATTTATTTTTTTTTTAATTTTTGATGCAAACGTTCAGAACTATTTGAGGAAAAGTTCTGGGCCGTTTCGGCACTTTTTTCGGACTAGATACTTCGGTAGCTAGGGACTTGTTCACCACTACAACTACTACTACAACTACTACTATTTCAACTACTACTTACAAGTTACTACCACGATAACTCCTAATTACTGATACTACTACTACTCCTACATTTTATACTACTACATTTCTACTACTATTTTTACTAATGATACAAATAACCACTACTCCTTTTTTCTTAATTTTTACTACTATTTTTGATAAAGGTACTTCTTATTACCACTGCCTTTTTTACTAATTTCTATTACTATTTTTAAAAAAATTACTTCTATTTTCACTAATGCTACTACTAATTACTGCTACTATCTTGACGGATTTCTACTACTACTTTAATAATACTAGTACAAATTACTACTACTATTTTAACTAATTTCTTCTACTACTTTTACTAAATTCTACTACTATTTTTACTAATATCTTCCTCCAGCTTAACTTATGATACTCCCAATTACTATTACTAGTTTCACTAATTTCTACTACTACTTTTGCAAACTCTACTACTAATTGAGACTAATATGTTCACTAATTTCTACTGCCATTTGTACTCATGCTAACTAACTAAAAAGATGTGGTATAAATCTCCTTCCATATTTACTTCTGGTTCGCGCACATAGCTGCGCGCGTACTTTTTGTGTTCAACGGATTTTCGAGATTTCAATTAAAAAAAAACAAACGTTACTTTTTTTTTAATGCTCATAACTTTGCGAAAAATTCGCGTTTTTCAAAATCGTTTTGGAATCTCTTCTATAAAATCCAAAATTTTTGTATACAAAATGTTAATTTCCAAAGAAAACACTTAGTAATCGATTTTCGTGACAATTTTTTGTACAAGACTAAAACCAATACCCCTACTCTAATCCCAGCATTGTCTTGTTTTATCAAATATTTTTCAACCTGTATAGCTAAAACATGGAATTTTAACAAATTCGGAAAAAATAGATCCCATTGTCGGACTAGGTTCAAAAAATTCGTAATGAGTGATAGTTGTTTAAAGAAAATTTTGAAGAAATTCGATCAGTACGTGCTTTTTGGAAACTAACATTTTAATTTTTTTTCAGTTTTATATTCTAAAAGTGTTTCGAAAAACAAGAAGTTTAGAAAAAATAGACCAAATCGTATAATTTGTAGCAAAGTTATAAACATTCAAAAAAACAGTAATTTTTTTAACCCATATCTCGAAAACGGCTGAACAAAAAAAATTTAAGAAAAAAATCAAGGGGCCTCTCTCAACAGTTGCTATAACAAAAGAAAAATTATTAAAAAACTCCGATATGCAAAATCCAAATAGTTTCCGATTTTGCACAGAATGCCCCACAAATATCTAGGTATGTATGTGGATTTAGTCAACACTATGTCCTTGTGTTAATAATATTTGAGTTGCATTGCAGTTGGTGACCCCGAGTGCACTGCTAGTTTATATCAATGTTTGTGTGTGTGTGTGGGTTTGTGAAACACCATCAGGTGGTGCATGTTCGAAACTCATTTAGCCAAAGTGCTTCGCAGTGGTGGCGTCGACGGCGGAGGCGGTGGGACTGGGTGACTGGGATATTTACCTACTTACGCTCATGAATAAGTAAAAATATATTCACCTATTCGTACTCGCCAAAAGGCAACGGGTATTTCTCTTTGCAAAACCACAACAAACACGCAAATAAGTTGATTTCCTTTTTGCATTACAGTCGCGCACAGGTAAGCCAATTGCCGCATAAAACGCGTGTGGTTGTTTGTGGATGTTTGTACGTATAGTACTACAAAGAGTAGTACACTAGCATTTCTTGCATGCAATGCATTGCGCGACCAAAACGAACCCTAACTATATACAAATTTATATGTGAAAAAAAAAATAAAACCAAGTTTATAGCATGTAAAATATTTAGTTGTATAGTTTTAACATTTTCGAATCCAGCTGTTTTAGAAAAAAAAACTTATGTTCAAAGATTTTCTGTTGCATGTAAAATATTTTTGGGTCAAGGTAAACAGAAAGTGGCCGCATGCAACACCTTAAAGCTACGATGCTTTTTAAGTGATTCGAGCAACTCAACAGACCACGACGATGGGTGGCGCGCATTTTAAGAAAAAAAAATGGTTGCTGTGAATATAAATAGCGGCATGAAATGCAACATAGATTTTAAAGTTGAAATTGGGTTTTTTTTGAGCGAGGCGTACATTTTCGATTTGATTGAAGCCAATTCGATTTGCTTTTAAACGAAAGGTTTGCATGGTATGTTTTTTACGAAGTTTCTTAGCCAAGCAGCGAGTTCTTACAAATTCTTCTATTGCGGTATTTTTCAGAGATGTATAACTTTAAATTGAAATTAAAATAAAAAAAGTGAGATAACACAATTTCCCACTAACAATTCATTTAATTAGAAACATAGTTAAATGGCATTAGTATTTGAAGCTGGTTTTGGTCATGTGGCTATCGATGAAATTTTTTAGTAGTGGGGATCATTTTTCGCAAAAGTTCGTTGTTCTCTTTGACTAGTCGATTGCTTCATTTAAAAAAACATGCGTGTTCACTAAATGCTTTCTTATATAAGTGAGTGGATTGTTTGACATACTGTATGGTGTGTGGAGCCGTTTTGTGGAAAAAATCCTTTTCAATCGAAAATCTTTACAATAGTCGCATTCACTTTTCATTTTTCTACCAATTAGGGGACGTATAATTGAATGTATGTAATTGCAATAGGTGTAAAGTTGCATAGGTGGATCACATAAGTACTTATTTTGTCTATGAAGAAGCTTTTGTTCTGGTTAATTGATCAATTATGTACTAAATTCAATAACATAACTACTCATATCTTCGCTGGGACTTTATAAACGCAAAAAAATAAAGGTACACAGGAAAACAATGAAGATAATTCAGAATTTGTAACTCGCAAAAGTATTTTGCATCGTTGTATAACTGACAAAAGTATTTTGCATTTGACTAAAAGTGATATACAGGGTTTTTCAATAGGAACACTACAAAAGTTTTTTTAAATAAAACAAAAACGATTTGGTATATGAATTAAATTCTTTATTCTTGTGAAATTACATTCGACGCCATTATGTATGGAACTCGATTTCTTTTGCATGGACACCACGGGCACGCTTGCAGAAGTCCAGATGCAGAACCCAATTTTCGACGGTTTTCAAGCATAAATCGGCCAATACTGCTGCAATTTCACGTTCGATATTCGTACGAAGTTCATCAATCGTCGCTGGCTTGTTGGCATAGACCACAGACTTGACGTAGCCCCACAGGAAATAGTCTAACGGCGTCAAATCGCACGACCGAGGCGGCCAACTGAATGGGCCATAGTCTAATGGCGTCGTTTGCTGTCACTATCGGTCTACTTTTGTAGCGTCCCTATTGAAAACCCCGCTATAAATAAATATAAAAACTATCTAGTATTTCGTGTGATAACCGCTAGTTTCAGATACAGCTTCCAGGCATTTTGGCATCGATTCTATCAACTTTCGACAAAATTCAGGTGGTATTTTTCCCATTCCCTTTGCAGAACCTCCTTGACACCATTTTTTGATGAAATTTTGGGTTCACGCACTCCTATCTTCAAGGTATGCCCAACTATTTTTTACAGGGTTTATGTTAAGGCTTTGAGGGGGAAAATTTTTTTGCGTTGAAAAGAAGCCACATTTTAACGTCTTGAGTTGTATGTTTCGGGTCGTTGTCATGCTGAAACTAAACCATTTTCTTGCCAAACCATTTTTTCTGCACTGGAGTGTAAATTTAAGGATGAACACATATACATACATATGTGCCCATTATGTTGTCTATAAAAACAAGATTTCCAACTCCTTGAGCCGACATACACCCCCACCCCACCATCGAACTTCCACGGTGTTTAACAGTTGCTTTGAAGTTTTTTATGTATTGATGAGGTCTCAGCGTAGTAAAGAGTAGATATGTAATTGAATTGACCAAATGCAAAAATTCTATCGTTTGGTTTTTTTTTTCTTCATATACAAAATTCTTATGTGAGCCCCCGTAAATAAAATTATCTTATTAAAAATTAATGTTTCTCGCGATATAATGTTTTTCATTGTGTTAAACATC
The DNA here is from genome assembly GCA_951828415.1 of Anomoia purmunda. Classification (NCBI taxonomy): domain Eukaryota; kingdom Metazoa; phylum Arthropoda; class Insecta; order Diptera; family Tephritidae; genus Anomoia; species Anomoia purmunda. The sequence goes on from OX639997.1 coordinate 36,766,495, forward strand.
AAATTGAAAAAATAACACAATTTAGTAAAATAACTGGCAATATAATTATGTGGTAAATAAATGTTAACTAAATACAAGAAGATTATGAAAAATAAATTCCAGATAACTGTAATGCGCATACATTGCCGTAATGTCTGTCTTTTGGGAAATTATTTATACTCCCGCTAATATTATAAATTTGAATTTTCGTATGAGTGATTACTTTTTCATGCCCAGACGGCAAGACGGAATTGTATAAAATTTATCACATAAAAGAGCTCATCACTTAAACACTTAGGTTTAACATGTAGGGGTTATTAATAGAGTTGCTATTTCTTAGAAGATTTATAGCCAACTACATAAATAAGGAAAATCACGTAAAGCAAAGATTTGAATTATATGTATGTATATAGTCCTTTACCTTAAAAACAAATTCTGAAAAGAGTTGCCACCGATCCAAAAGCTTTAATCCAATGACTAAAATCAAACATTGCAATATGGTTATCAAACAAAACAAAAATATGCTTAATAAAGTTTCGCTCCGAAAGTATTTTGAAAGAAGGTTGCCACCTAATTAAAATTAAATTAATAAATTAAATTAAATTTTACAAATTTTACAATGTGAGTGCTAGTTTAAGAAAGCTTACAGAAATATTTGTGCAGAGGATTGCCATCTGTTGGGAAATTCTTTTGCAGAGACTTGCCACCTGTTTAAAAAAAAATAAGCTAAACTAAATTATCATTGAAAAGTGTTTTCAGAAAACTTAATTTCAAAAATATTTGCACAGAGGGATGCCATCTGTTTTGAAAATACTTTTGCAGAGACTTGCCACCTGCTTAAATAAATGAGATAAATTAAATTATCAGTAAAAAGTGGTAAAAGAGTTTTTTTTAAATTCAATTGACGTTGACGAACAACTCAAATTCCCATAATTTAGAAAACCCCTCCAAATTGTTAAATGAATTATGTATATCTAATATTGTAAGGCGGAAAAGCAGCAGTGCAAGAGCGCCCATCAACGTGGAGTATGTACGTACATATTTTTTTTCTTAATCAATTCATTTGAACTCTGTTACTTTTTACTCATTATCTATCGATAGTTAGAATCTGAATTAATGTTAAATTGCTATAAAGAAAACAACTCTTAATCCCCTACTATATTTTATCAAATCCCCGCTAAACTAAATACTGGACTATAACTAACAGCATTCGTGTGGAACGAAATTGTTTATACTTTTGAAGAAGGTTTTGTAATTTTAAAGAGGATTTCTACTTTTTGAAGAATGTTTATTTAGTTTAATTAATAAGGTGACTTAAATTCTACCACACTTGAGCCAGACGAAAATTTTTTAAGGAAGCTTTATATGAGAAATATATTTAGAGAAGGTGTTTCTGAATTTTTGCTTTATGCAGTTAGTTTAAAGAAAAACTTGAAAGGTTCTAAATTATTTTTAATCAAATTCTAGTTAAATAAAATTAATAATTTATAGAATTAAATGTGTGCAGTTCGAATGACGTTGTGCCAACCTTCGATGGAATTTTGCAGTTTTTACATTAGAGAGATTCATCTCAAGTTATAAACTTCCGGTAAGCGAATAAGCCTCAAAAATTAACCAGGTTTAAATACAAATTTTATAAATTTATCCGATTATAAGAATCATTTTACATTTAGATCAATTCCCCTATTGTGTTTGCATCCATAATAATTGGATATGCCTCCAAATGTTTTAGGCAAAGCGAAAAAAATAACATTTAATTTTGCGAAAAATTAAAAAATAGAGAGAGGAATCAGACGATAGAAAAATTCTTTGTTTTTGCGCAAAATTTAATACTTTTTTTACCGTCTTAATTCCGCTTCAATTTTGATTTCTGAATTTTCATTTATGGACTTTGGTTTTTTGAAAAAGGTTTCTGCCTGCTGATTTCTGCCTGCTGATTTCTGAAAAAACGTATTTCAGAATTCTTACTTTACGCTGTGCATTTCCAACAATAAATTGGGCTGCACTAAAACCGATTAGTAGACGGCGCATTTGCCAATCACCAAAGAGTTTCGGCAAATTGGCGTAAGCGGCAATTATGAAGTAAGAATAGATTTTTGGTTCAGCTAATAAAATATTAAAAAGCGAAAAATTGAAAATAAATTAATATTATGTTAATGTTACTATGTTTTGAAAAATTATTTAATCCCTTTTCTGTTACTTTCAAATTCATAACAGTAAACCGAATACCATTCAAACAGCAAAGTCGCTGGAAAAATCATGCAATAATATAATTCTTACTTTTCTAGCTTACTGCCACTTTAATCGTTGTAGTCTTTGAAATTTAGCTTTTTTTTGTTAGATAATTGCAGATTTTGAACTTTTGCACTGAAACAGCGCTACTTATATCAGCGATAAAATCGCAAGTCCAATTTTTTCAGTTAAACACTTTAAAGTAACCCCTTTAAATTTTTTTCTTCTAAGACTTTCATTTTTCTTAAATACCGCTTTGTTAAAAACTTTCTCAATAAGCCCGCACTTCTCCAAATATTTTGACACCGGCGACGACTATAGAGTATTTTTTATAAAAAGAACATAAAACAATTATTCGCATATTAATTATCCTTGCTTAAATTTAATACAGATTTTCTCTAATCTCCCACTGTCCACCAGGACTTAGTTTTGTGCTTTGTATAGCGGCAAAAATTAGGTTTTCTTTACAAGCAACCTAAATAATTACCAGGTAGATATTTGTGCACATTAATCTCTGAGACACAGGCGCACACACTCACCACATTCACTTCCTTTTTATTTCATTTTACTTCTTGCATAAATTTGCAGTAATTCGCTTTTGCCTCACCGCACTCTGCATACCAACTACATAGGTAGGTACATATGTATGTACATATGTATGTATGTATGCATCTACTATCTGCGCTAGCTATGCTTTGTTGCCCAACACTGCGTATGAGTAATGCACTTGCCTTTTTAGTTGTTTGGCTCTGCTTCACTTGCATTTTATTGCTGTTATCATCTTTCTTCGCTACCACAATTAGCAAAGCAAGTTTTACTGCACTTAAGTTGCTTTTTAGCCCGGCTCATCGTATTTCATCAGCACCATCGTTTGCGTACTCCCCTCCTCCATCCGCCATCCACCATCCACCATCCGTCGACTTTGGTGTAGCTGCGGTAGCGAATCATCGCCTGTAATCTTAAAGCACAGCAAAAATTTCTTGGCATCACATTGCTTCTTGGCTAACTTGCTTGCCTGCTTGCTGTTGTTGTTGTTGCTGTTGATGTTGCTGTTTGTTGTCGTTACAGGCAATTAGCTGTATGAAAATATTATATTTTACTTGGATGAAAATTTATACTAGCAATATGGTGAGTTCATGTTAACTGATTTATTGTGAGTTTTCCGATGTTTCTCTACGCCTGGGTGTAGTCTGTAGAAGAAAGAATTTATAACCAATTTAGCAGAAACTAAATGCACTGAATATTAAATTTAATTTAAATTGTTCTTTAAAATAATTTTTGAAGTGAAACTTCTTAGGCGGTGCAACGCAAATGAAAAGTTAAATTTTTAATGCTAATTTCGTTATATAGCTGAGACAGAAGATACAACGTAGAGAAAGAGAGAATGAAAAAGAAGATGGCGTATGCACACAGTGCAAAAAGATAGGATACATTTTTTTTGATCACATACAAATTTTGTAATTAGCTACTGCAACGAAAGCTACTTGCCGCACAGGCGCAAATGATGTATCAAATTAAAGCGCATGGGCTGCCCAAACTTTTCAGATTTAGGATTTCTTAAATCACTTAGGAAATATTTCGGTGGAAAGTTTTATAAATTTCTACATTGAGCAAAGCATGGCTACGACGATCATTTCGATAGGCAGCGAGAAGAGAAGAGAACGAACGATCGCCTTCGTCGTTTTTTGTTGTTATTTTAATTTTTTTGAATACTGAGCAAAGCGTTCGTTCACTTCTATAGGCAGCGCAAAGGCAGAAGAAGCTGTATATTTTTATCGTTTAGCTAATAAAATATTTCAGCTTATTTCATAATACCATAACAAATTTAACGTTCTGATTGATCTTAGAATTTAATTTGAATTTTTAAACGACGTTCTATGGGCAGAGTAGCAGCCGTGGACGCACATAAAATAAAGAAAAACTGTTCCCTTTGGTTTCAATATTTCAGCAACGATCAAAGGTGATATACTCAAATTTGATATACAAATTTGATATAGTGTATTGGGTTGGAAAGAGAAACGTGGGTTTGAAAAAATGTTAGAAAATTTCCATGGCACCGCCAAATGTAGAACAAATAGGTTTATCTCCGAAGCAACAGTATCAAAACTCTACCCAATTCGATACACATTATAGATACTAATTTAATAAGCATAATTTTGATAATTATAAAATTCAAAGGAACAATTACGCCACGTGTCATATTATAAAAACTCAAAATATTTAGTATTTCATTAGCGATTTACATAAGTAGATAAATGCAAAAAATTTATCTGCATTTATCTAGCTAAAAATTAAAACTCTGGAAAATCTGCGTGGTACGCTAAAATAATAATAACTTGGGTTTTGCTTACATTTAATTAAAAATGAAATCGTAAATGTTTTTATTACATATAACAAGCACTATATATTTGTATTAAAAACTCGCGTCGGGAATCTAACCTGAACTTAGACTATTCTTTATATATTCTAAATTAAGAAAGAATTTCTCGAACTAATTTGGGTAGGTATTTGTCAAGCGGCACGCATGGAAGCACGGCCTTAGAAAAATCATAACCAATACCAATTTCAAACCCCACTATCAGATTGACAAATTTAAAAAAAGTCATATCTTTGGAAACAAATTGAAACCAATTGAATGCAATGAGTTTCGAAAGTTTATTGGACTTCTATTACCTAAAGGGGAATAAGAGAGACATGCCCCAACTGTAGAGTTGAAAAGTTGAACGAAAAATTTTCAAAAACATCATGAGTCGAACTAGATTTCAAAACAAACTTAATGTTATCCGATATGATAATGCAGCGCCGCATCGTAAACTTGGAAGTTGGAAATTTACGCTGGAAGGTTAGAGCAGTAAAGGGGAAAAATCAAGGTAAGGTACTATCAATAATTGGGATAAAGAACTCTGAACGAAACATAACATGTGATAATTTGTTTACTTCATATTCGAAAACAAGTTTATTATCAAAACAATCACAGAAAACAAATGTTAAGAACAGCCTAATATTTTCAACGTTATTTGGATTTCAAAGCGATAAAATGATAGCCTCATACTTTCCAAACAGTGGAAAAAATGAGAAATTCCTATATAATGAAAAGAATACTTATAATAGACCAAAGTAGAAACCAGAAACTATTTTGTACTACAACACAACCAAAGCTGGACCAAATGACAAGGATATACAGCGCGAAAAAATTAAATAGAAGTTCGCCTTTGATAGCTTTTTACAATATGATCGATATAAGCGTTTTTAATGCTTAACTTGTGTGGATTTCTGATAATGGAAATTGAAGCAAAAAACTAGGCAAGCGAAAAAATTTTTATTAAAGAAATGGAAAAACAGTTGACTCAATTAGACGTATACTGTGAAGGACCGGAACCAAGTACTAGCACAGCATGTGAAGCTCCAAGAAAATTTATATATGATGCGGTAAATGCGATGTCCGGAAAAAGCGCAAAATGAGAAATATAAATGTGTTTGGATAACATTTTGTTTCTGTATGCAAAAAATGCTTTCATATAAATTTAAAAAATAAACAAATTTCGATGGATTACATTAGGGTCCAATGGACCCGAACGGAAAGTGATGCTATTTTCTTTTTCGGGCAGACACAGAGTTAATCAGACGTTTAAGCATGGAAAGCAGTTACAAGATTTTTGCAGTTAAACAGGTGCTGGTGTTCTTCGTAGGTGCGAAGATAACGTTAATTGTGCAAAAAATTATTCAACACCGTAAGCAAATTTTTTTTTTTTTGCGCAAATTGCGAGCCAGACATATTTTGTTTAGTTTCCCCAAGCCATTAGTATTAATAATATCAATTGCTGGCCAATCAAATGTGTAAATATTAAATAAACACTATTTTTATGCAAAGTGTTTTATTATTGCATAACTTTTGTGATGCTTTCTCTCTTTCCCTCTCTCCTTCGCTCTTCAAATCGATCTTATTCCTAATTTTTTAAGAAGTTTCTATCATATGCTTTCTATACGCGACTTTTTAAACTTCTGCTACACAAACAAAGCTCGAAATTAAATTGCTTACAAGCAAATCTTTCCACCAAGTAAATTGAATTATTTTTATTTTGTAAGTAATTGCAATTTTAATTAAAATACTTTCTAACAAGAATCATGCTGTGATAACTTCATTAGAACGTAATATGTATATTAAGCTAGGACACTATTGTTAGATACAAACAAACCAAAATGCAAGATGTACATATGTATGTGTAAGTAAATATATACGCATGCGCCTGTGTGTGTGTGTGTGTAGAAATTGCATAAAACCAGTAAGCGACGCACCTTGTTTGCAGGTTAAACTATGTTTTATGAGTTCTAGTAAATAGTTGTTGACAACATTTTGAAAATGTGCTTTGTTTTGTTGCTACATGCCAAACATTTCATATTGGGAACGTTTCAATTGTTTTCCACTACGAAAAGTTTCTAATGAGCACAATTTAAAAGTTAAATAGAGCTGAGTTGAGTTGAGTGGTGAGATGACGATGACGATGACGACGACTACATGACACATGAATTTTCTAAATGCGTATCTCTAGTAAATTTATACTACACATATAAATTATTTGCTTGTATCGTAAACAAAATGTGAAATTCGTTTAAATTTTAACCTAATTAAAAGTTACTTCGGAAAATATATTTATATATTTTTTTTTAACAATTATTAGTTATACAACGTCCTACTTTTCAGTGGGCAAATATTTTCGACAACCGCGCTCATGAGCAAAGTGAATAATTTTGTTTTTCAAACACAAAAATTAAAATAAAATGTAATACAAGTTAATAAAACAACGAGTATCCTATATACAGAGCCAAAAAATTCTCATACAATAAAAGAGACAGACGTTAAAAAATGCTTGAAGGGCAAGGAGTGCGAGGGAAGACAAAGCCATAGCATTTTTTGTTAGAAACATTTTCTTTTTTTCCTTAATATTGGTTTGAATTTCTTTTCAAATTTATTGAAAACGGATTGAGATAAGGAGATAACTTCTTGTTCATTAATTTTTATGGAATTTTATTCAAATATATGCAATTATAAGAAGACATCTCTTCGGTTTTATGTTAAAAATTATAAAAATGAAAATAATAAGGATCTCCTCTCATTTTTACTAGAATTTTGTAGAATTTATTAAAAAGGAAAACTTTTTATTTTTAAAAGAGCCCCATTTATATCAAATATTGCCTTCAACGTCTTAACATTCGCATAAACTTTGTGAATATTTCACTTTATATTGGTTTTAGTTTTGTATTATGAATATTGTTCTTTGGACTTTTGGAACTAAAATTTTTGATTTACTTTTTTATTGTTGCAGAAGTTTTCCATAAATAATATCTTACAAATAAATTTGTTTACTCGATAATGACCCTCCTTTTCTCAATTTTTTTTTTTTTGTGTATTAATACTAAAAATGCCAGTTATACAATAAAGGGCTGAATATACATTAAATTTCAAGAAATGGCACTTGCCATGCTACGAATAGTTTGGCCATAGAAATTTTTATATTATGCTTATTTCAATTGCTCATATATTATAAGAAAATTTTTCAAACCTTTAATAATAATACATAAGTACTAAAACTTTTCATAATTGTAAGCATAGCTTGTATAATTAAGTAATAACCAGTTTCACAAATAGTGTGATATTTATTTTCAGAAAATAAAAACAAATTTAACTGGCAATAATTTCAAATCAAATTAGATGTTCGACTTATTAGGATTAAGAGAAGATTCGAATGAAAACCAAGTTTCCCTTCTTAATTATATTCAAGAATACTTCATCCAAATTTTACAAGTTATCTACTAGATTTGATTGAAAAGGCTTTCATATTAATTCTACGGGCCACCTCCTTAATTATCCAAACGTAATAAGAAAGGCTTCTCATTGGAAAAAATTTATAGAGTAATCCATTAAATTTCGTCTTAATTTATAAAACATTTTAAGTAGAAGGCTAACAAGGGTGCAAAAAATGTTGATTACAAAGAAGTTCCAAGGCGTTTAATTTTTTGTAGCAAGAATTTTCGTCCAGTTTCAAAGCACGAAAAATCAATTGAGACAAATCGGATTCTAATGCCAATCAACAAAATTCGAATTATTTCTGGTATGGTGAAAGATTTTCCGTTAGAGCAACGGTAGGAGTGATAAACTTTTCCAAATATTTTTAAGGCCGAAAAAAGCCCTTTTCCAATAAAAAAACACACCGCATATTCAAATTAAATAAATTTAATATCAAATAAAAGACGACTGAAACAATTTTCGAACACACAGAATTAAGGGATACCCCTCAAAACTAAATTTTGAACGAACAAATTTCTAATCGGAATTCGTAAAAGCATTATTTGCATCTTGTTGCGGTATTCGCAAGAAAATTCAAAAGTTCATATAAAAATGCTTAAAAGATTTTTGCGAAAAACTGGATGTAGAAGAATTCGCTTTATAAGAAATTTGGTAAACATTCCATTATATAAGTATAGGTGGAAAAAGTGGGATAGCATTCTTACATCTTATAGCAGCTATAAAAATGTGAATTTTCACATATGGATAAATCCAGAGCAACGGACGTACGCGATTAATCAAGCATTGGGAAACACAAACTGTTTATCCTTCCAAACTTTGTAGGTGTATAGTTGATAACTGAAGAACTCTACTCGCAAGAAAATAAAATATGATTCGGACGCGACTACAAATGGATTTTCTCTGGATCACGAAATATGAGAAATATCTTTCATCGCTGAAAGGTGGTTTATAACGAGCTTGGACACATAAATAAAATACAATATTGATGTTCATTTTAGCTCGTGCTTTATTTCTGATCGAGGTTCAGCTAAATTCGGGCACAGAGCTAAAAACAATGGTTAGAATGAATTTATTTTTCAATGGACAGCTGTATTCATCTGGTAAAATTGAAATGCTCTCAATTTCTCTCTGTTGCTTTTTTACATTGTTCTTGATGTGCTTATATTTATTGCAACTGAATTTACTACTAATAACAAGGGACCGAAAATGACCGGTATTTTGATTTTGGGGTGCGGGAAATCTTTGTCAAGAAATCGTTCAAAATAAAGCTCCTATATATCGATATAATTCTTATGCCATTTAATCTTTATTTAAGATTTTTTGACTCAAGTCTGATCATTACTTTTAGATTTGTATTTTCTTAATCAAATTTGATATATATTGTGAAATTTTTTCCGATCAAAACTAATTGTTATTCCTGGCTTCAAATTTTTTCGCATAGCTGTTCGATATTTTGTAATTTTTTTTACATATATTTAAATCGATCCATAACAACACGCGGTAACAATTTCGGTTTCGCCAGGAAAATTCAAATTTAAATAGTTGTGAATGTTCTACGTCAGAGTAGTGCATTTTATTCAGGAACACTAGAATACCAAGTCGCAGAATTTGGTTTAGTGAGAGTTTAGAATGTTTTACGGCTTGGCGTATACGCAACATTTTCTGCGCACTAAGGGCACATAGTAAGGTCCAACAGTTTTTTCCTAAATTATACAATCAACTGAAACCATTTAAAATGTGTTCAAACGAAAAAAATGCCTTCCTTTTTGGCGAAAAAATTTTCACAAACTGCTGAAAGAGGTTCTGGTATAACCGTTTAATATTTTTAGTTATCTGTCTCTCAGTACTACTTGCCCTTCATCTATGTATTCTCTTCCCAACTGAAATTATTTTGTTCATTATTTTAAAGCAGGAACCCCAAGAAATGATTTTTGCCCAATTTTCGATTCAAAAAATCATACGGAAAGAGAAATTCTAGGTGCATAAGGATTGAAGCAATACACTCCTTGTAACAAGGACTACTTTTGGCGTCATCGATTTGCATTCTTAATGTTTTCTTAAAAAAAAATGAGTTTAATCGTGACTTTTAAAGTTCTTATTTTGCTTAAAAACATTATTTGAAGTTTATTTATCGGTCAAAAAATGAAACTTAATTTGTAGAACTTTTTTTAAACAAATTAAGTTATATTTTCCAAGCAAAAATTAGAACTTAAGAAAAAACAACCAAAAATTTAAAATATTTAATAAAAGTTACAACCGTTACGTCCCTGTCCCTGTTTTCATGTTTTATAGGGTAAATCGAAGAACGAGAATGACCGTAGACATCATCCAAACTTCTTTTACTTTCCCCGGCATCGCCGCCTTTTTTGGCAACAATTTAAACATTGGGTGATCTTCGATGTCATGCATTTCGACTTTTTACTCGATATTTTGAATTTATTACACTACATCTTGGTCACAATATTTATTAATTTAATAGTTTTTTATTGTAAGTAGGTAATACAAAGTTCAGTTGCTTAATGTGCATTCAATAAATCTACTCTGGGCATACCAGAAACTAATTTTTCTGCTTATACAGAATATTCCCAGTACTTAGTAATTACATAACCACATCACAAACTGCCTACATAAAAAAAAAGTAAACTAGCTTTGACTTCATTTGTTTTTTTGTTTATAAACTTATTGGTAATAACGCATATTGTACGTATTGCATATTCTTAACGCTGTAGTTTTATGGACTCAATAAACAAACCAGTTGTGAGGTTAACCAAATGTCGCAATGCTTGCGGTGGAAACGGCAACATGCCAACAGCCAATGGCTATGTGATTGCAGCGAATTGATATCAACATTAAATGCAACATAGCGATGGCACGTGCTATTCAAGTAACAGCAATAACAGCAAATACCTACTGAAAAAAAGCAAAAACAATAACATGTGTCAATATGCATCAAAGCGCCACAACTACACCAACTGGACTATGGCATGAACGCAGTTGGCAGATAAAATATTTTCTCATTTCCAGGACGCTATATCATTGCAACTGTCACCGCAAAGCAGTGAGCACCAGCTGCTATAGATTTTGTTTCAATACTAAACATTTGCGACAGCAGTTTGTAGCTGCGTATAACTGCGCTGACAGTTGCAATTTTTTCGCCACATCCAATGCCGTAAGGATCATCGGCGTTTTTACGGCGACGTGATGTCACCAAATAGCTGCAACAGCAGCTGCAGTTCAAAGCGAGGCACCGTATTTCGTGTAGAGTAAACAAGCTGGACATTAAAATTTTGACTGTTTTTAAGACTGAAAGACTCATTTTTGAAGTCTGTCTTATTATCAGTCTTATCGATGAGCTGAGAGTAAAGCGCTGTGCCGGATTTTCGAAGAGCAACAAAGTAAAAGAACAAACAATTGTATTAGAATATATTTTATTGGGAATAATTCATAAATCATAACTTACCGTGCCAATTTTCTGCCGGAATCGCAAAATAATAGAAGAAGCAAAAGGCTTCCTTATTCATCAGAGAGGCCGAAGTATTTAGTAGAGATTTTTCTCGAAAGCGGTAATTTAGGGTTGCCATTTGGCGAACGGAGGGAACACTTTATGTTGCACAAATCACTATAATACCTTTATAAGAGAAAATAGCAGTAGCTAGAGAAAAACATTTATATTAAATGTTCTATGAGAAAAATATAATTTTTATAGATAAACTAATTTTTTAATAAAAAAATCACATTTTTCTTCCAAGACTTTTATTTATTATGGAAATTTTCAGTGAGACTCTAAGAGGTGTTTCGAAATATTCTGCACTTCCTCGTGAATAAGTTGTTTTAATTCCTCAAGATACACGGGGGTCCTAATAAATAATTTTCTTATAAAGTACCCCTAAAGAAAAAATTAAATCACCTCTTTTCGTGAAACCTTTTAGCATTTCGTTGGCAACCTGGAGAGCGTGAGCATGCTTCTGTGATATTAATTCTAGTGCCATTTGAATTGTGTATGAATGCGAATGTAAATTTTTGTAAAGATTTTCAAATTCTTCGAGACACACTTGAAACAGTAGACCGTTTCCAAGTAGGGGAGGATCAGGTTGTTCATGCCCTGGACGTTCTAGGTTGGCCAGTTGATTCGATGTTAAACCAGGAGGAACCTGGAGGAAGCTCCAACTTCCGCACCATGGAACTTTCTAGTTAACATTTTCGTGAGATTGTTTTTTATTATTTGAAGTGCGGATTAACCCAAAAGAAAGATATTGAAGCACTTTTAAGAACCGCCGTTGATGACTGTTGCAGCAATCGTCGATGGTCAACCAAAAATTATTCGGATGCATAGGCATGACACATATCGGGAGATAGCATCAACCTTACCCATTGTCTAAAGTCAATAGCAGTAGATTTTGCATGAGCATTAAGTAGTAAAGTTTGTTTGCAGTCGTTGGATGCCAAATAATTTCACCGGGGCCCAAAAAGGATTGTATGCTTCTGGCAACGTTTGTAGTATCGAAACAAATGACGAAACTTAGATATGTGCATATGAGGCGAGAACCAAACAATAGTCCTTCTTTTAAATAGTTTTCCAAGAGGGTTATATCATTATATGAAAGAAAGATATGCGTTCTAATATATCCTAATTGAAACAGGATTCTATGAAGCCAAACGACGTACACAGTACCAGCGATGGATCCGATTCGAAAACTGTCAGCTAGCTTGGTCTACATAAAACACTGTACGTTGTGGCCAACAGAGAGAACAGCTATTTAAGCAGTACGTGCCTGAATCGCCACCAATCGCTGGCAAAGCGGGCTCGCCCATAGCAAGTAATAAGTAGTAAACTCTTGCTGACAGCGTCGTTGCGCGGAAGCTTCCTTTCAAATTGTTGATGTTGTTGTTATATATCTATATACATAAAATATATATGAAGATAACGTTAGCCGCAAGATGCAACGAATGCCTTACATACAAACAAAACCGTAGTAAGGAATATATTTCACATTTTTTATATAAATTAATCTATGTAGTTAGTATAGGTTTTTATTTATGTCATTTAAATTACTACCGAAGACATTATCAACTGTAATTCAAAAATCCAACTAAAGGAATTTATATCAGAGTACAAAATATTACAAAATTGGAATGCTAAGTATTGTAGCTTTTCTTCTACATGGCTTAACTGAGCTGATTATGAGTTATCTTGAATTTCATCAATCTGGCTCATTTAGTTAAACCCTTGTTTTTGTCCTAACCAACAAACACCATTTCATTTTCTTATCCATTCATTGTTTCATAAACAAAAAGCGTTTGGAATTACGTTACAGAAACTGTTATAACATTTAATGTTAGCCGCATTCTGCTCATTCGTTTTGCCAATTTCAAAGATACACTTTTGTGAAAATTGCGCCTTACAAAGCTAAACCCAGCAGCACTGTTCCTGTCACACCATCATTGACGGCGCGATCAACCACAGCCCGGACCATCTTCTCTTACAACGTCGACAAAGGACTTCTTTGTCCCCAGGTTCGTGTTCGTGACCGAAGTGGAAGGCTTCTTTTACTTCACTGTGAATAAGATATCCTCCTCTGAGCATTTCCGCTTGGAGATCTGCTTCGTTCTCTCCCGATGGTTCTCTGGGCGAAAGATCCCGCCCCCACCTTGGAGTCTGTCTGCTCTTCGGTGAGGGCCGCCTCTTTCAGATTGCGAATCTTAGCGAAGACCATTATGGTTGAGTGCCTGATTCGATAATACTTCTTATAGGCATTTAATTTATCTCCCAACCAAACTTGACGGAAATCGCGCAAGGTGGGAGATGCTGCTTATCCGATGACAGGGTTTGCGATGACACCCTGTCTACCTCCAGCAGATTTTGAACGAACACCTCAATCCCGTCTTGCGTGATGGCTGCCCGAGGGGCCGGATGACGACCTAGTTGCCATGTAGGCTTCCCCGAGTGAATGTGACAAGTCCTAAGCCCTGGCTTGATTGCAGGCTTTGCACTCATCGAGTCTGATGCCATTAGTCTAAGCCTACTTGATAGGTTCGGCCCACTTTTTTAAATTCCATGCCCCGATACGAGGCGGGGCTGTTGGCGGTCATTTAATATTCAGAAACGTCGGCGTTGCTCAACAATGCACGCGCGGCAGGTCTGAAAGTAATTTGGGTGAAAACGGGAAAGCCATTACACCTGCCAAGGTTGCCTGGTATAAGGAGGCCACCTTAAAAATACAGCCAGGCCCAGCCCTGGCTCCAAACCTTCCAATGTACGAAGTAGCGCTTAAAGCAATAAGGCTTAGGGAAATCTCCGACTACGCGAGGCCAAGAGGTTCCAGAGGCAGCAAACACACAAATCTTTCCTTTAGTTCATGATGGATTTAGACACCAGGTTCAAAATTTAAAACCAACATTTTAGTCTCTTCTACGCCGCAAGGAGGCTAAACATCATGAGGAGTGTTTAGTTGGATACTCTGAATATATTTTTTTTATTATTGGCGTAATATGAAGTAATCTTAAAGAAAAACAAAACGTATGACACTTGAAGAGAGAAAGACCAGTAATATTCTTATTTATCTTCCTACGAACGTCACTCATACGGCATGTTGTCCTATTTATTATAAAAGTAATGCACTTAGATTTATGATATTTTTAAGCGAACCGAAAACCAATATTTTTCAAAGCATGCTGGTAGTTGCGTTTAAAACAAGATTTCTCTTCCACTCCCAGTCTCATAGTCGAGTCAAATTCTTTTAGACCTTTTAAGTGCCACAAAATTACAACATTTATGCGATATGAACATTTTTGATGGCAGCGCTAACCGCCGTTCATACATCAAAATAAAAATAACAAAAAAATCTCATCAAAACTCTTTCAAACACTTGCCCGCAAAATTTAGAAAGATAACCTTCAGCAGTTGTCAGTTTGTGCTTTGCAAGGTGTGGGTGTGTGGATATCTCTCCAATGGTATGCTGCAAGTAAAAATATATTTAGATGTGCGGTGTGAAAGTGCACTGATGATGCTGATGCTGATAAGTCACATAAATGAGAGCCTTATATAAAAATTTTCAAAAATCGTGACTAGAAAATTGCATTTTTTCGACATTCAACATCGTTGCAATTGTGGCGGAAGCGGAAGCGGAAGTGTGTGCAAATCGTGACACGCAAAATGAAGATGAAAATATGAAAAATGTGGAAATAAAAATAAATTTTGGCCATTCTGCTGTTGAAGCATTAAAAATGAGTAGAGTAGAGTTACACATAAAATTTAGATATTTTTTTAACAATGTTCACTGCATAGAAACTAATACTCCTTTTTTTTTTCTTTTTTAAACATATCTGTCAGTGAACAAAATCAACGATCATGTTTTTATCTAGTGAATAGCGAGGGCAATAAAGAAACTGAACTGCTTGGTTTTCATGTCAACATGTTGACATATTACGATTTTGCATTTGCATCAATTCGATATAGGTAAAATTTTGGTTACTTTTTTTGCAATGATACGATTTGTCATGGAAACCGTCCATTAGGAAACTGTAAATTAGAAAGAAGGCAAGATTTATTGTGC
Source organism: Anomoia purmunda (assembly GCA_951828415.1). Classification (NCBI taxonomy): domain Eukaryota; kingdom Metazoa; phylum Arthropoda; class Insecta; order Diptera; family Tephritidae; genus Anomoia; species Anomoia purmunda. Next base: position 36,782,065 of record OX639997.1, read on the forward strand.
TATATTCGAAGGTAAATGGTAGCAATACTTGAGACAGTTATACAGCTCGATTCGTGTTACAAAATTAATAAAAAAATTACAGAAATTGAAATCTATTAGACTTTAAAACTGGTTATTTAAAAATTTTATAAAATTTCTGCCCCAAAAAAGTTTAAAAGTTGAGTGAAAATTTGTTTACTTTCTCAAACTTTTGAAAAAAATTTGAAATTTTGTTTTTAGTGTTTTTTTAATAAGCTAGATTTTTATACAAATGTCGATTTTACATGAAAATCAAATATTTTGTATTTTATTTGCCTAATTTGATGAAGCGACTTTTTTTAGAAGAAACACGCCACTGTTAACTTAGTTGCGGAAATAATAATAATAATAAACCCAACAGTAACCCTCTTCCCGCCTTTAAGACACAAGGGGCGCAGTCCGCTTGATGCACTGATATTTTTTTGTTTTCTCAAAAGAGTCAAGTATCTAATTCAATTGTAGAAAACCTTGGAAAATGTATCTCCAATTAGCTTACGTGATCTGCGTATTTGCAGCAAGATTTTAATTGCTGTGCATGTATGAAATGGTTAATCGAGCTTTCCATACAAAAATCAGCAAAATTTAATTTAATTTGAGTAGTTTATATTCACAAATAACCCTCGGAAATCGATTGCCTCGATTATAAAGATACTGACCAATAAAACGTGATATTCATTGATTTACTTATTTTAGGTACCAGCTGGTAGAGGAAGAGGACGGTCTCCTCCTCTGCGTTGGAAAGACCAAGTGAAAATGAACTTGACGGCGCTTGGTATTTCCAATTAAGTAAGTAAGTATATAATGTTTCTAAAACAAATATCGTTTTTTTAACTAAACAATCAAATATTTTCGGCTTTATTTGTCATCATGCGATTTTGATTTATTCTTTTTTAAGATAAATGCTTAGGTAATAATAGGTAATCGACATTGTTAACTAAGGTGGAGAAATAATAATAATAATAGACCTAACGTTACGTCGAATTGTCGAATGGACGAGTTTTTTAAGCGTCAATACCTAAAACTGGATATTGTTCAGAAGGCCAAGTACAATATCTCCACTGTCGAAGACCTTGGGAAATTGATCAACAACGCAATATTTAGTCGCTGTGTATGTATCCAGTCAGACCAGTTTGAACTTTCGAACGATGTTTCATATTTCATGAAATGGTCAATTAAGTTTTTCTTGCCGAAAAAGCAGCAAGATTTAATTTGATTTGAGTAGTTTATATTCGCCAGTAATAACCCCCAAAAATTGTGTGGCTAGATTATAGAAACACTGAAAAATAAAACGCGATCTTCATTGATTTACTTATTTTAGTTATTATTTTGTAATTCCGGCAACTTACAGAAAACAAGATTTTTGATAATGAACCATTAGATATCTATGTCGGGCTAACCTATTTGAAACATCATTAAATACCGTTTGACCGAGAAATTATTTATAGACTCATATTATATATCCGTTTCTAAGGGAGGAAAAAATTTTGGTAGAAAACTAAAGCGGAACGACGCATGCTGCGCATAGTTTGATCCACATGAGTTTTTTGTCTTTAAAAAATGCTAATCCTCTTTGTTAATTTTTATCCTATCAAGGTAAATCTTCTTTAGAATCAGAGGCAAAATCCAACTTTTCATTTTCACTTTGACACTTTGACTTATTAATGTTTTTGTCGAAACAAGTTTGACTCGAAACGAAATTTGACAAGGAATGCGGAAAGATGCAACAAAAAAGACAAGAAATGCATTAAGTTTATTCACGCTTTTTTCGCTACTCTGGTGGGTCGTTGCTTGGCAGCCCGACAAAAGTATTTTGCTGTAAGTGACCCTGCTTCGGTATTTATGTTAGTCTGGCAAAAAAAATACTCAAGTGATATTTAACTGATTGCCATTTTGTCTGTTGTTGATCAAACTGCAAGCTGGCAACTCTGGCACCTCGGCGCTCTCGTTAGATTTACAAAAATAAAATACACAAGTGAAACTGCTACTAATTTAATGAACATTAGAGACATGATTTTTCTTACGAGAACGACACAAGGCCTTTACAGTAGACTAATATGATTCGTAGTGGGAAAATAAAATTTCCTCATATATACAACCGCTATCAGTCTAAGCTAATCCCAATTACGTAACTAGGTCTTTCTGCTGCAAATAAAATCTACTGAAATAAATAGTAAACGGTGGTTTCTCAATAATCTATATACATTTAATCTATAAAATCGAAGCATCATGCCTCTCACCGCATATCGCTCAAACTGTTAACTTGCATTCAGCCTGAAAGTATGTATAATAAAAATATAACAGTTTTGATATCTATGTAATGCGTTATTTATGTGGGTATAAAATGGTGGAATTCGACTTGACGAGCGACGAAATTTTACTAAGTACTAGCATGCATATAAGAGAAAAGCTGCTTAAAGTTTGCAATCGATGGGTTCTATATATATGATATGATATATAATGGTATAAAACGAAAGGAATTAAAAAAAAAACTTTATGTTCAAAAAATCTTAAGGCAGGGTGCAATCTGTTAAAGCCTCAGCATCCACCAGAAAGTTAAACGCACTGTATGCGTTGGTGCCCCAGCATTCAGCACTTAGTCTCACGGAATCTGAATCGAAATCCTTCACACAAAATTACCCAGGGACCGAGTTCAGCCCTCTCTAGAGCTTGAGCACATAACTGCGTTTAGAAACAGAAAGGCATGCGAACTCATCGCCGACAGCGGCATGAAAATAATCACCGACGGTTCCAAGATGGACTTTGGATTTGGTACCGGCATCTGCTCTGAATCTTTGAAACTATCCATGTTAATCAGACATCCCTCTTACTGCAGTGTGTTCCACGTGAAAATGTTCATATTTCGCCGCCCCTGCTATGAGTAATATAACCTTTTTCTCCGACAGCCAGGCAGCTATAAAGACAAGAGTGGCACCAAACATTGGCTCAAAGATAGTCAATGCTTGCAAACAACTGATTTTTTTTAACCAATCTAGAAATCTCTGTCATCTGGATTTCGGGCATAAAGCAATCACAGGTGACGAGAAACGCAATGAGCTAGGATGATGCGGCTTAGCAGAGAATGAAGAAACAACCAGTATCGAGATGGATCGAGGGGAAATATAGGTAGCGTCTATCTTAACAAGACGCAAAGAAAATGTAAAACTGCATGCAGGATACCAAGAACTATCTGACCGGACAATAATGAAGAAAGGACCATAGGTCGTCTTTGTAGGTCTAGGTCCGTTGTTCATTAATTTATTGCAGTGTAAATCGGGAACTGGACTTTGGATATGCTTGCGGAAAGAATGGGAATTTCACTTAAATAATATTGCAGAAATGGAAGAGACGGAGCCACGGAGGAAACTTTCGAGCATTTCCTGTACAGGCATTTAAATCGAGACCTCCAGAATGGTAGACTTCATTATCTCTGGCTGGTTGTTTTGAACATCCTTCTATTACTCATTAGGTTTTTCGAGTTTATGGCATCAAAACGGCAATATTTTTGCTACTTGAGCGCCATGGGTCACAGCCATTTTGAGCCCACAGGATTTCTGCAAACATAGACTCAATAACTTCTAAAATGTGTTAACTGTACTAGTTAGTTTCAATGCATCAAACGTCGTTCAGCTTCTTATTGGGCATTGAGTTGCTTCGCCGCCATTTTAACTTAGTCTTACCGAATAGATTAAATGAAGTGCTTAAATTTAGAAGTTACATGTATACAACTAGGCAGTCCATATTTTTTGCATGGAATATGGAAATAAAATGTGTTAATATTTATTAATTTTCTGTTATATTTGAAGGCATTACGTTAAGTTAAATGTCGTGCGGCCAAAGCATCTTGCAAAGGGTAGTGAAATAATTAAGCAGAAAACAAAACTTGAAACGGAAGGGAGAGCGTATTTTTAAAGAATATTTAAATAAACATTTTAATGAATACTTCAACAACTTAATGTAAAAAATTTTCACTGCCAGTTTTCCACAAAGTTTAATATCTCTCCCTTTCCTTCTGAGAAGCTTACTTACATTTTATTTGTTTCTTTTTTCTTTTAGTTCCTAAATGTGAAGCCGAATAAACACTCTCAACGTTGGTAAGTACCTAATTAAAAGGCATTACTGTCACTTTGCTTAACCGTCCAGTCTCGATTGCTACACCACCGGAAATGCAAAACCACAAACGGTCAAATAATCCACAACCTTCACGATTGCCTAACTAACTAACTGACTGGCCGAATGAATAGCTGTGCTGCCATTTCTAATACAGCCTCAACAGTGCCACAAAATTATGCTCGTACATAACTGTATACATACATGCACTTGCCTTTCTTCTTGCATCCTATGCATCCCCTAGCATGCCATTAGAGTGGTGGCAATAGCAGCCGGAAATTGCGCTGATGGCGTTGGAATTAGCACGGCAACACCAGTGACAGCAACAAAAGTCGCCCATACACCGCTTATGATGCTTGCATGTGGCAAGAGTGCTAACATGGAATTCACCTTCGGAGGTTGTCTAGCTGTTCGACTTGCTGTGGTGTACTAAGGTGGTAAGGAAATGCAGCCTTAACAATACGGAAATGCGGTTAAATATTGGCTGGTTGGCTGATGGTTGGTTGGTTGGTTGGTTGGTTGGCGCATACCGTTAGCTAACCGCAAGGGATTCATACACGGTGTGTTTGTGTGGCGGAATAGGTGTGATTTCTGGCTTGCTAGGCACACAACATCAGCTAACAATCAGTGAGTTCATGGTTATCCATCTATGTATACGTGCGTGTGTGTGTGTCAGTGAAAGCGGTCATGCCGATTGCCAACTAAAAAGGAAATTGCTGATTGTCGAATCAAAGTCATAGGACTCACATCATCGTCAGTTGTGAAATATGACTGGGCTTTGCTTAGCTATTTAAGTCACTTGCGCATTGGTTGCATGGTACGTACAATCGCTCAAAGCGAAACTCGTACAGTGTTTTTGTTTTTAATTCTACTAAAAAAAAAATTTTTTTCAACTTTTTTAAAATCAATTTGGTATCAAAATTTAGTTAATTTTATGATAAAAACTATATAAGTCCGTGTTTCAAAGTTGGTACAAAATTCACAAAACCTCTGCAAATGTAAAAAAAATTTTCAACAAAATTTTTTATCAGAATTTGTACCCAAATTAGGGCATGGAGTTTTGCAGCCAATTTATTTCCAGCACAAAAAAGTGTAAGTTTTAAGTTGACCAAAACGAGCGTTGATTTTTGTAATGCTGTTCCTCATTTATTTTCGTATGACAATTAAAAAAATTTTCTTGATACTATATTATATATGGAAGAAATTAGACGTCTGTCTCTACCGCCGAAAAATTACCAAAAATTTTTGGGAATTCTTAGTCATCTGGAACTTGCACTTTATTGCAAAAAAATTTTGAAATAAAATTTAGAATTTTTTTCTTTATGTATTTGTAGTATTTTTTGTGTATTTTACATTTAATATTTGATATTTGGACATATATAGTTTTTATTATAAAATACTCTGCCGAACTAATTTAAAAAAAATTTTTTTAAAAATATTAGTATTTACAAAAAAAAATCATGGTATAAAGTTTCGATTTGAGCTACTGTATATTGATATGCATTTATAGTTTTCTGAACCACATACATACATATATGTGTATGGGCACGTAAAGAGCATTATGCATATCATAAGTAACAAAATTCAATATAATAGAGGTGACCACTTATGTTTATTAATTTATTTTTAATAAATATTTATAAAAGCATAGCTCATTTAGAAAATAAACCATGAAAAGATCCACTCGTGCACCTTACAGCGTGAGCCGTAAGTAACATTTCTTTGTCCACTTCATAAAAAAATAGACAACTAAATATGGTAGTGGTTGGTTTTACTTAGTAGATGAATTACTAAAAATAGTAGTAGTAATTCTATCTAGCATTACAAATAGTAGTAGCAATAGTACAAAAAAAAATAATAATTAGTATTTGGTATTATTATTATATACTATTTAATTGGGGCTATAACCGCTTAAGCGATTTTGGCCGAACTTCTCCTACAATTTGTGGCGTGCGTCTTCCTGTTGTAACACAAATTGAGGGACCTACTGGTTAACGCCGACTCCGAACTTCAAATGATGTTTGTGAGAAGTTTTTCCATGGTATAAATTCACTCAGAGGTTTGCCATTGCCTACCTAGGTGCGAAAGCTATTAAAAAAAACTTTTTCTATAATTTTTCATGTTACTTGCCCCGGTCAGAATTTGAGCCAGGGACTCACCGTATGAAGCGCGCACACGCTACACACTCGGCTACGGCGGCCACCAGTAATTAGTAGTTCTATTAGTACAAGTAGTAGTTGTAACTAATAGTAGCATTAGTAAAAATGGTAGTAGTAATAAGAAGTAGCATTAGTAAAAAAAAGAAAGAAAAATTAGTAAATATACATACACCACTACATACATACTATACATAGATTTAAAAGATTTTGCATCCCATCCCACCATTCTTCTAACAGAAAATCTCGTCCAATTAACCATGCCAGAACTAATTTGAATTTTGCTGATTGATACTAGAAACTGATTAGATCCAATTGGTTTCTGTGTGTGGTGATTTGGACGAACATTTTTTGCTACAGAAAAGGAAACACCATGCAACTTCTTTGTAATCTTCATTCCTTGGTCGTAGTGATGTTAGTAGTTGTAAAAGTTGCAGCTAGTTGTACTTTTTATTGGTAATAGTAGTCAGTCTAAAGTTTTAGTTGTAAATTTAGTAATTAGTAGCAGTAGTAGCAGTGAACCAGTTGAACTACTGAAAGGATCTGAAATTGCCCCGAAATATCAAGTTCAAAACTAGTGGCGAAACGAAATTTCAAAAAAAAAAAAATGCCAACAATTCTCAAATTTCAAACTGAATTTTTGTGAATTTCTTAAAAAGTTTGAAACTTTTATTTATGTGGCTTATGCCATGGAATCAGCTATACTTTTATAAAAACCTATTGAAAATAATCTAAAACATATGTGTCAAATAGTATTATATTAAATTTTGTTGCTTGTGATATGAACAACACTGTACATATTTACTTAACTGATATGTCAAAGAGCGTCTCTTATTTTTTTATTGTTTTATTTTAACGCGCCATTGGAAATTTTGCCGATTTTCTTGCTGTACAAGTATGAATACTGCTCTACGGTGTAATTTAAATATTTGCTCATATCTTTTTCTATTTATCCTTTTTTATTTCCTAATCAATCTCATACTTAATAACCACATCTGCATTTATGCATCTGCATTATTTAGATTTCTTTAATCCGTACTTATATCAATAAGTATGACTTATAGAGAGAAGCGTCGCTAAATATTATACAATATATTGTTGGTAATATCTCTGAAAACACTTAAATTTGTATCGTCTTTAAGATGACTTTAATACTCGCACTCACGGCATACCATTGTACAAATTACTGAATTATAATAAGAAAATTAATTATAAATTCTACAACTACAAGTTGAAAAATTTTTTTGTAAAAATTCCGTGCTTTCTGCAAATAATTCACAAAAAACTTTACGCTGTAATTCAATTAAATTCAAATAACAAACAATTTTACAAAGTACATTTAATTATAGGAATTTCTGTCATTCGCAGTAGAGCGCTTTGAGCAGCTCTGATAATGCAAGAAAATCGTTTCGAATTGATTAAGTGAGAACTTATTACTCACAGCAAAGGAATTGCGATTGCAAAAGTTTCTGGTGAATAAATAACAAAAAAAATATATATGTATATATTCCGGCAAATGACAAAAAATACATTTGTAAAATTCATTTTGCTGCCATTTTATGACAAAAATTTCAAGAACGCTTACGTTCGCGCTTTTTCTTAGTAACCACAAATTTTTTGGCATATTTTAAAACATACACTGACACGCCTAATTACCCATTTGAACTTATAAAACGAGCAAACAGAGCGACAGAGAGAGAGACAGAGAGTGAGAGATATCGGAAGATAATGCAAAAAAACATGAAACTCTCAACAAAAAAATATATATATATTTGTAAGTACCCCCCCCACATAGATGCAAACTTATTGGTATCGCCTAGCACAGAATAACTTTGCTACTCATAGCCTGCAACTATACTATATATTTTTTCTATACATACATACATAGATCCATAGTTATTTGCAATTGGTTGCTGCGACTGCAGGGAAAGTGGCTATAATAGTGGCGACTATGGCGAAATTGGCCATTAACAGTTAAGCGGCAAAAGCGTAGTCGACCGCTGAATATCCTTATACTTACATAGATTATTTGCAAGTAGTGATAGTTAGCAGCAGGAAGTGACAAAAATGCTATGAGAAGTTTTGTGCCTTTTTTCTTCTTTCTTTTTTTTTTTTTTGGTTTGCTTCTTTTTTCCATGTAATTTCTGTTGTAGTTGAGGGCACAGCAAGCAAACTTTTTAAACGGCTTTGCTGCCTAACTGGCTGCAACTTTTCCAGTTACGACTTTTTTAATAGTTTCTTATGTACTCGAAATGTTTTTTTGTTACAACTCTTCAGTTTAGTTTTGCTGATGATTTTTTTTGTTTGTTTTTGTTTTTTTACAATTATGCTTGATAAGTCGACGTGTCAATGTAAAGTGACTCCATAATTAGCACTGCATACAAAAAAGTAGTTTTCTTTTTTCTTGTTGTCGACTCATTCGCATGGAAAAATTAAATGAACTGCTGAGGTTTGGTAGAAAAAAGTAGCTTTAATTGTAGAACTAAATACATATTTTTTGTGGGTTGGCAAAAATTTTGAAAACCGACTACTTCATAATACTCCAGAAACTTTTGTTCGAGGAAATGAGCACACTTGCTAATGAGCACATCTAGACGAAAGCAAGGAGAAATTTGAGACTTAAAATGGCAAATTTTATTGCATTCACCAACTCTTCTCACTATTTGATGGAGTTAAAGCATTGCAGCAAATTACGAACAGCAAACACAAACACCAATTTAGTACACGCATCTACGAGCACTAAATTGCTGAAATCGATTAATGATAATAATTTTTTATGCAATGGGAGATACGAGTACTAGCGCATATTTTCCAATTAGTTTTCGTATTGCATATAAAAGCTAATATAATAAATATAGGGGAGAAGTGGCGGTTGTGGGCATGTTGTTGGTTGTGGGCACCCCTGGATATCATTCGATGGAACTCAGGTGTGGTTAGTGTGACCAATGGCATTTGTGCTTCATGGCAGCACATCACTTTTGTACCGTGCAACGAAGTGAGCCCACGCGTGTGCTTTTTTCAGTGAACTTATTTATTTTTTTGCGCGAGCAAAATACCACTAGATTAACTTCGAGCCTTTTTCAAAGTGCTGTATGTAAATGGCATTAAATGGATCCTAAATGTGAGTGCGATACATATGTACTGAGGAAATACATTATACTTTGTGATCCAAAATTGACAGTTACCAATATTTTGCCCCCAAATTTTTTTTTTCGCTACTTTTCAAGATGCTTGCAAAACTCGGTTGTGGGCACCAAAATTAGGTCGGTTGTGGGCACCCATTTTTTCTTTAAAAAACTTTTCAAACCATAGTATTAACACATTTTTTCATGTGTTTACAATGAAATGTCGGTACAATGCTATGTTTTCGTACCGACACTGACTGACGGAAGATAAACATGTCAGGATAAAGAAGTTTTTCAAGGAGAAATGTTAAACGTGTTATTAGTTTTTATTTTTGTAAATAGTAATTCATTTTTATCAAATATTTGTTTCTGTAAATAGTAGAATATTAGCGTTACTGATCTTTTTAGGCATTTTTCGAATTTCCCAGCCATGCCTTCTAAGGATAAATCTGGAAAATCATCTCATATAGATTTTAATGTGCTGCTTCAAACGTTGTCTCGTGGACAAACATCCCACAAAATCGACTGCCAAGATACATGCGATTCCCCGAGCAACACTTCATCGTTATCTTAAGAAAACTACTGAACATTTTGAGGACATCGAATCCGTCGACGATGGTGCTCTCTTGGATTTTCTCCGTGGATGTATCAAGCGAATCGCAACGAATGTGATCGGCCCTTCCATCTGAAGTGTGCTATCATGCGTGCTGGCCACTTTACATGTAAAAATTGTGTTTCAGAAGATGAATGAAACTAAAGTATTGTAAAATTAATAAACATTCCCTCTTTCAATATTTGTGGTGGTTTTTCTTCATATATTTTAATTTCCTGCAGATTTACTTGGGGTGCCCACAACCGACCCTAAAAATGAGTATGGCCAAAAATAACCCCTTTACAAAATGTGAAAAAAAAATTTTCTATTTCAGGAAATTGACAACATTTCTTCAGCTGATATCTCTACCTTTCTATAAATACCTACACATCTTTATAACATGCATATGTATAGTCAAAAGTTATGAGTGAAAATGAAATAGGTGCCCACAACCGCCACTTCTTCCCTAATAATAACAATTTAGAAAGAATCTGAGTTCAGTTGCAGCCGAACCTTAAATACTCTTCTATGTAAAAATGAATATGAGTGCCAAAATAAAAGTTGCGCAAAAACTTAGTTCCAAAAACGATTGTGAAGCGGGCTGTCACTTGTTTAAAAAATTAAGCAAATTTTAACAAGTTAAATCAAATCTATTTAATATTATATGCAAGGCTAAATAAAGTCTCATTTCCCAAATACTTGTAAAGAGGTTGCAACCTGTTTATGTAAATTAAGTAAAATAACAAAAATAAACGACATTTTACAATATGATTGCCAAATTACAATGTAAAAAATGTGTAGTTTCAAAAATTATTTTGGAGAGGGTTGCCACTTGTTTAAAACATACCTCAATTAATAATAACAAGTTAAATAAAGTATTGAAATATGGGTCCCAAATAAAAACGTTTTAAGAAAGTTTTGTTTTGAAAATACTTTTGGCGAGGGTTGCCGAAAAAGGGTAAACTAAATTAAATTGTTAATTTAACGGAAATATCACATGATGAGGTTCATAGAATGTATGTATGCTTAAAACAAACAAACAATCTGGAGTTTGGTGGCATGGCTTTTGAGATACCCCATTTCTGTTTACATAAATATCGGTTTTTTCCATTTTTGAAAAGTGGGCGTAGTTTTAGTTCGATTTTAAACATTTTCGCGTACTGTCTTCAAATGTGAAGTGTGTATTAAATTTAGTACACTTTGGTTGAGTAGTTTCGGAGATATACTTATTTGCTCTAAAGTGGGCGGTGTGATGTCCATTTTAAATTTTTTTTTTATCCTTCATATTCAATTTGAGCAAATTGTCTTTAAAAAAGTAAACAATTTCGAAATCCTGTTCAGTAACATCAAATGCAATATGCGTTACAAATTCGGTAGAGGTTGGTCAAGGAGTTTCGGAGAAATTGTTTTCTTTTTATAAAGTGGGTGGGGCCGTGCCCATTAAAAAAAAAAAGAAAAGGTTTTTACTGGTTACCGAGATATCGCATTCTTTTGATTTTCCCAAAACACCGCTATGGCGGACAGACAGACATGACTTAATCGATTTCGCTACTAATTCTAAGAATTTTGTTATATAAGTAAATGCCTGTATTTATCTCCGTTGCTTTTAGCTGTTACAAACAACCGTTAGTTAGGTGGGTTATAATACCCTGGGCACCAGTGCGCTTGGGTATAAAAATAATAACTGCTTTTGCCAAAAAAAAAATATAACTAAAGAAATTTTAATAATTTTTACTTTTACTTATAAAAAGTGATTATTTTTAAACAAAAAGCTACAATCCACAAAATAATAATTATTTGCAAGCGAAAAATTAGCATTCAAAAAACCCAGTTATATTTGTGTTCGAAAAATAATAACTTAATACTATATTAATGATACTTTTCTTAAGATTGCAAAGTTTTAAATAGTAAAATATTTATTAAATACCAATTTTTTTTATAGAACTCATAATAGGTACATTTTGTTTGATTAACTCCAGTACAACTTTTTAACTACTCACAGATACATTAAATTTGATATAAAAAAAATAAGTTTATGACCATTTTTTATTTTTCACTTGTTTCAATATAAGCATTCTTCATCAGTTTTGAGTTAAGCTTCTGTGTGTTTCGTATTTTCATAATTTACATTATTCTATGCCGCTCGCACTTTGTTTAGCCACATTTACTAAATTTTATGATTTGCTTGGAGAAAATATATTTGTCTTATTTATAGACAAAGCTCACTCCAATATATAAATTCACATTCTACTTAGCTTCAAGAGGCTTTAAACCTATCACATTCGTAAACAACTAGGTATCAGTTCATAATTTAGTTCATAAAATTCATATAAATATTGTATTACTGTGAGCTATTCATATTCAAAATGCCATGATTTAGAAAAAAATATTTTTTTTATAATAAAAATGGTAGTGGCTAGAATTTTTCATCACTAAAGCGATTATGTGTCTATTTTGAGATACGATCTTCTTCAAATTTACTCAAACTTCATATCGAAGCACTGTGGGTAATACTTTTAATGCTTTAAAATGCGCAATAGGAATAGGTTTGCCTACAAAAATTTGCACAAATAAGGTTTGGCATTTATTTTAAAGGCCTTCTGATGCGCCCCGTTTTGTGAAATGCTTGTGGCAGCGATATTTTCGTTCTACATGAGGGCGTGCGAATCACATAAATAAAAATGTTAAAGTCAGTTAAAGCGCACACTTACCGTTGCACAGACATACTACATTTGCATTAGTTTCTGTGCATACTGGACGCCATATTCAAATCAAAAGCAAAGAAAACTACGACTACCATTTCGTATATTTAGCGGCTCAGATGCTTGCGCAAAAAAAAAGTGGGAAGTTTAAAATTTCATTTGTATGCAGTTGTACTGTGTTATGGTGGTACGACTGATAGCAGCAAAGATGGTTGATGCACCGAACTTACAGTATATTATTTTAAAATGTGGGTGGAGTAATATTTTCTATTGAGAATATGAAGGAAAACTGAAAATATTTTGTATGGTAAATGCTCACCATATTTAAAATACGTATTATGTGCCTTGTGATGATTTTGCCAACTGCTTGTAAACAAATGTAAATCGTCGATGGATTTACATAGAGAAAAAAATTGTACGAATAAGTTAAATTATTCATCGATCTATTAGAATTTACTGCATTGATTGGGGTTTCACGCACTACTTTATTTAACGGCAATTTACTGGTAATTTAAATACGCTGCATAACTAAAGCCAAAAGTACACTTTACTTTTATAAGTAAATGTTTTTAAGCGATACGATACTACTATTTATAAAAACTACGCTACTATTTTTACTAATCTCAATACTAATTACTATCTACTACTATTTTCCTAACCCTACTTTTAATAAATCCAATTATTTTAACTAATCTCTTATAGTATTTTAATGGTGCTGGTGATTTTTACACCTATTTTTACAAATTTCTGCTACCATCACTTTTCACTAACCCGACTACTCTTTCTACTAGTTATACTACTATTTTTACTAATGCTACTTTTTATAACTGCTACCGTTTTTACTAACTTCTAGTCATATTTTTGCGAATGCTATATGTACTAAGGTACACACGTTTGTTTTTTTATATATATTCCACTATTTAAAGCTAATAAAAATTCACAAAGCTATCTGGCTGATGAGCTGCATTTATTGATGCCTGACTGTAATATTTTTAGTGGCACGTCGTGGCGGCATAAGTTCTTTTTCGCCTAACGAAATGTGTAATCAGATTTAATGGCCTCGTGGAGGGAATTTCATACATCTACATATGTACATAAGTTGCCGTTGAATCTTTTATGATGGCTGAAATCACACAGTTATGACGCCTGCGCTACCGCAGTTGGAAACATATTGCCAGATTTACATAACGTAGTTCTTTAGTTAACCAAAAAAAATGCTTTGCGAAAATATTAAAGTATTTAAAGCAATTTTTTTAAATAGCTGTATATTAAAATAATTAATGTTTATAGCCATTTTAGGCTATTTAATTTGATTCCCATACTGTGATATTCCATTCAACTTATTAATTCAAGCGAATAATTTTTTTAGCAGGTAACGTAACAACTTTTTTGAGAACTATTTTCTTAATGAAATTTTGACAAATTATTTTTCAAACCAAGTAAAGCCCACATTTGATTTAACTTATTAAATAACTTGTATTAAATTTTTGGGAGGGAAGGTTGCCCAAACATTTCTCTTCAAAGGAAGCTTTTTAAAAAAGCTGACTGTCCTCCTTCATGCAGTTCAGAAAATCATTTCAGTTTAAAATCATTTGGGCATTTAATGAATTTAACCAGCTTAATAATTTTAAAAGGAACTTTTTTTAAACGAGTGGTAACCTTTTTCAAACACCTTAAAAATATTATAACTGCTAAAATTTAAAATTTCTCAGTATTTGTCTTTACTTTGATACTGATATTTTTATATTTCCTATAACTTGAGTAAAATTTAATTAACTCTAACTTTTCCAACAGGTGACAGCGTTGCTAAAAGTATTTTGAAAATGCATACTTTTTATATCCCTTTTGTCAATCTTCTCTATTTTCACATAGATATACTTCAATTACCTAATTCCCTTAATTCAAGTGTAATTTGAAATTTTAAAATCTTCACTTATGTAGTTTAGGAATGAAGCTTTTTCAAAAACACATCGATTGATATTAATTTTTTAGTTATTAATTAACCTGATTTGGCAAATTTTTTTAACATCAGAGCGGATTGTTTATAGTGTCAAAATTTAAGCTGAATCGGTGTTATTGTTGATATAAATGAATTTTGGTAAAAATCTATATATTTTATATATATCTATATATATATATATTAGTTTTGTCATAACTAAAACCATTATTGTAATAACGGCAGACTGTTGTACTTTAATTGTGTTGGGATAATGGAAGGTGGAAAAATTGAGCATGCTTGGCAAGTCGGAAGTTGTCTGGGAAGAAATCTGATATGCGATGTGGAGATCTTCGAAATAGCAGCTATAATTTCTACAGCTTTGACTGTTTTTTCTTTTTCCAATACTCTCCACATAAAAAACTGCTCTAGAGCTCAGAAATTATTGTTGATATAATTAAATTAGACAATCAAATTAATACGAGTACATGAATGTATGTATTTTTGATATAGCTATATCTATTAGAATGTCAAAAAAGATATAAGAATTCTTTAGATAATTTAATTATATGGTCAGATAAAAATTTGAACATTTTTCGTTGCTGTAAAAAGCTTATATTTGTATTCGATAAAATATGTTTAATTATCTTAAGATATTTTAAACAAACTATCTCTGTTTTTAAATACTATCTCACGTGAATGACTTAATTACGTACACAGGAGTATAAATGTAACTTCAACCATACGTATCGTTTCCTTAGAAACCTTTCTCTTTTTTTTTAGGTTGTTAGATGTTTTGCTTCGCTGGTTGGCTGCCGCTGTTTCATTGCATTTTAGTCAGCAACTCTCTTTGGGAAATTAAAAGCTACGTGTCTGATAGTTTTGCAACATTTTTATCGTGTTTCTTCTGGAAGTCCTTATTATTTACAATCTATCTTTTTTAATTTTTTTCTGCCATCTTCCAATAACAAAACTTCTTAAACATTACTAACAACCATATAGAAATACCCAGCAGTTAGTCGAACTAGTTCTGCACTAGCTTACAATCACCACTTGGTCCGCAATCTATTTCCATGTATGCAATTGGTATTGGTTAACATGACGATCCACTATGAAATATCAATTGTAGTGATTCATTGAGTGATATTTTTTTCAGCAGATAATTATATTATATTGCATGGAAAATTTAGTTTAACAACGAGGGACATTTCTCTCTTAATAGCTATATCTTAATGTTAATCTCAATTGCATCCAGAAAAAATAATATTTTTTTTCATAAACATTTGTTTCCAAGAAGAAATCGCTACTTACTTTATAGCTCGTGAAGCTGTTCGGTGAACAGTTAATTTCACGCCTCGGGCCGGTAAATTCACCTCGATCCTGTGATATCACCCTACCACTTGTTTTCCTTTGGATCTACATACGTAGGATCTAACAACTATATCGGTGAGCCGACAATGATTGAGGAATTGAAAGGCTCGATCGATTCATCGAAATTTCGAACTTCAGAATGAATCAACGAACTTGTAGTAGCAGCTACGCCCAAATCTACATCAAGCTGACCTGTCGCGCCCATACGTTACAAATTAAAGGATTATCCTATGCCTAATTGACACCGCTTCAAATACACCCAATGCATTTGAGCTCAATCGGCTCAGCAGATATCGAGTCTATTATTATTATTATTATTATTATTATTATTATTATTATTATTATATAAACTACATTTCAAAACAGACACACGATCATTTTGTACTTACGAAAATAATCCTGCAAAAACAAATTTAGGCATTGCTTCTCCTGTATGATAATAAGGGTAAAAATTATTATTTTTATTCGATTAACCATTTCACAAATTTAACTTGAATTTAAGTGAAATAAAATCAAGATTTTACTACCAACACCATCGACATGGCAATAACATTGTGCGGCGAATTATTATTAACTTTTTGAAGTAAACCTTCATTTGCCCGGCAAGTCGATGGTTGTGTGTTCAAATGCCGGTGGAGTCACGAAATAAATCTGATCAGGAGATGTGGTGATCTCCGAAATAGCTATAATTTCTACCATTCCTAACTGTTGTTGTCTTTATACTAGGTTCGAGCTCAAAAATTAATATTTGTCAATTTCTACTACTATTTATTACTAATGCTACTACTAACTAATTACTACTACCATTCTTACAAATTTCTACTACTATTTTATCAATGATACGTCTAATTACTACTACACCTCCACTTTTACTGCTACTACTTAATGCAAACGACTACTAAAAATACTACTCCCATATTTATCTCTCTGTCTCTTAATGAAGTCGGCAAAGAAGTTTTATTTCAGGCTCGCGCTTTTAGGTGCACGAGTGTTTTTTTTCTTCCCGAAAATTTTTCGCTATAATGATTATGTACGCCTCTTGAACACAACCATTGACGTAAGCTCAAATAAGCAAGATATTTGAAAATTATTCTTTTATAAATAAGACATTTAAATCAACCGAATTTTAAATTTAAAAATCAATTCTCTAGTAGTGGAGTACAAAAAATTCATTACAACACGCAATAAGGCCCTATTTCTTTGTAAGCTATTTGCAAAAGAACACCAGGTAGGATAACAAAATGCGTGTAAAGCAACAAAATGATATCCGACCAGAGATGTAGTGTTCGGAAGTGAAAAAACCGCGCTATTGTGAATTACCCTAAGAAGATATATTGCAAATTTAGATTTAATACCCATTTCGATTTTATTTGCATAGTATTTGCAAATATGTAACTACATAAACCTAAAAATTGCCGACAAAACTATTTTCTGGTCTTAAATAGCACTAAACAAATCCCAACATGAAAGAGGTTAACAAGGTTGCGTTTGCAACTAAAGGAAATTTGATGCGAGTTGGAGCGTTCTTTTGCATAATTTATAATTAAATCGGTGAAAATAAAGTATAATATTTATTTAACATTGAGAATAAGACTTTTAATTTGAAAAATTTAATTTGCGAATATCTATCATGCTCGACCTAACCTCTAAAAAAGTATTTGGAGATGCATTCATGATGTCATAGAGGATCATTATTAGCTAAAGTTTTCTGGGAGGAAATTTTTGTTACACGGCGTAGCCGGTAGGGTAAAGGAATCTCATGTGAATGGATGCGCTCGATTCCTCGGGCAGATAAAAAACATTTTAGTGTATAATGATTTGCTTTAATTTCAAATAGTTATTATATATTTGTTTGAAAACTCCTCAATCAATTTTAAATATTATTTTATTGTTTAGAAAATGTATCGCCGGCCACAATTCGATCCTCAGCATCGTAATCAACAGACTTCGCACGACACCAAGTTCGCTAAGTTTCATTTTTAATTTCAATAGACAACTTTCTAATTTTGCCACTTTGACACAGTAACTATCGAATTGGCTTGACTCCCACCATTAAATACCAGTTCTTGAATCTGAATGCTTGTTGCTAATTTTCACTACCGGGTATGCAAAAAAAATCGAGCAATTCCCAGCGAAAAAATCAGACATCCAAAAATAAAAGAAAAAATTTTCAAGCTGCATAACACCACAAGAGACCCGAGTACATTCAACAAAATATCCACATACACACACATACAAAAGTATACTTAGCTCCCATGCAACTATTGCTGTCGCATCACTCAGTACGTGTTTGTGTTCTGGGCTTGCTGTTCATGCTTTGCTGACAACATAAGAAAGTTGGCTATTTGGTTGATGGGGTTTCGCGCTCAGCGCAGGCCACTCAATGGCCGTCATCATATTAGCTAAAGCAGTAGCTGCAAAATAAAAGAAGAACAAAAAAAAAACTGTGTACAAGAACAGCAACATTAGTCCATGCTGTATTTATACACTACATTTTTCGTATCTTTCTCGTGGACATGCACTAACACACTTGCATAAATCTGCTCATGGCTGTGTGTGTGTGCTTGTGTTTGCTAACATCTGCTCCGTCTGTGAGTATGTGCATCGCATATTTACACAGTCCTACGATAAACACACACTCGCACATACATTCAATTCTTACTATATAAATTCACGCTCGTGTGAGTGTGAGTGTTTGGTTGTAGTGAAGTAACAGATTGTAATTGCATTTTTGTGGTATTTCACAAAACAAAATTTCATTGGAAATAGAAATAAAATTGCATTAGCAATAAATCTTTGGTGGACAAACAAATGTAGAAAAGAAATGGATAGTGGTAGGAAGAGTTAAGTGAAAATACATTGGACGAAAATCTGTAAATTTGATGCTAAAATTTGACTGAAAACTTTGCTGATTTAAATCAGGGACCTTAAGGGTTATAATTTTTATAAAGTAAAATCATGGTTTATTCGCTATTTTATGAATTTTTTTTTTTCGAAGAAATATAATCGCTGTTTCTTAATTTTTATTTTTCCGATCAAATATAATCGTTATTCTTGGATGCAAACTTTTTCAATGATATTTGATCGATATTTTGTGATATTTTTTTCGATCATAAAACGTTTGATTGCCATCGTCAACTAACTTATTATGATCGAAAATTTTTAGATTAACGTTTATTTGTTACCGTTTACTTTTAATCGAAAAAATATAAGCTACAAAATACCGGAGAAATTAAAGTCCCAGAATAAGGATTATTTTTGAATAATCAAATAAAAATCGCAAAATAACGATCAAACTTGAAAAATTAAAGAATATCAATTATGTGTTATCGAAACAAAAACCACAAAATAACGAATTTGCAATAAATATAAAGGTGTACCTATTTCACAGTAATAAAGCAAACATTTTTGGAAAGCTTTTACATGGTTTAAGCTAAATTTTTATTAACTTGACTTATGTTTACCTAAAAATACCAGTACGCCAAAAATAAAAATTAAATTATACTAGATATTTTTTACACAAAAAACTGGTACATTTTGTTCGTTACATTTTTGTGGCATCGATTAAAAGCGAAATTAAGATTTTGAACGAAGATTAAAATTGTATTACCATATAATTTATTGTTGTATCTTTTTGTGCGCATTAGGGTTTCCCAAAATTCTATCAGGGAAAAGGAAATTCCGATTTTAAAACTCCCATTCACTAAGCTGGCTCTTAGGTGAAAAATCAAGACTCTTTTTTTAAATCGAAAAATAATTAGAGGCCGGTTAAAGTGCCTGAAATTTCCCATGCATTTATATGGGGAAAAAAATTATTTTTCATAAAAATTGTATTTGTATTTAGCTCGCTATTTCATTTCCAAAGATCAAAAAAAAAAATAAAACTTAATTGCTTAGTTAACCCTTTTTAATACTAACTATTTTACATAATTAGTCCTCAAAAACCGAAAAAAATTGAACATGGACGAATTGTTGTGCTAATTATTTCCTTTTCCTCTTTATTCTAATTTCACAGTCATTAAGTAGTAGTAGCCATTAAGTTGTTTTAAGAGGATAAGGAAATTATGCATACATTCTGACGATATATTAAAATGTCGGAAAGTTTTTAACCTAAGCTTTTTTCAATTTTGTGTTTTGCCGGCTCGAGGTCAAGGGGGTGTCGGTAGAGTAAAACAAATGATTTACTTTTTTTTCTTCCAATATATTTCGGTTACACTACGGTAACCGTCTTCAGGGCAAGTGATTTTACACGTCCGCACCGTCCGACGTGAAGCTTTGTTCATATAAAAATCTGAAGATAAACGGATATACACAGAGAATTACTGTCAACCTTGGCAAGAAATCCCCGGTAATGTATACTAGGAATAGAAAATTAGAAGATGTTGACTTTCTAGGGCTTACAGGCGTAAACTTAAGTTTTGGTACCGTGGATACCAAATCAGAGGCTGCACAGAAGGCCTTGGAACCCGCTCGTATCTCTTCAAAATGTATCTGTTTAAAGATGAAATAAGGATTTGGTAAACGAATTGGCTACCTGTGAGTCATTTTAGTATAGAATTGAACCCCAACCCAGTATAGAGCTGAGTAAATTAAGAAGGGTCTGTCAGTCTGTATGTCACTAAAGATATCTGCAAAATAACCAAACACAATCCATAGGGTAAACACACGATCACCATCGATATGCATATCTTGCCTGGGGGATGAGCGCAGTGCAGAACGTTTCTTCCATAACTTTTCTGCTTTTGCTAGACTTTTTGTCAACTATATTGAAAATGGAAAGAGATCAGTCCAGTACCCCTCGAATCAATAAACAGTATGTTAGAATTGTGGCGAAGAAATGAAGACCAATCTTCCAAATCTCTAAATTTCCAACATCGCCAAAAATAAACCAAAATGAAAAAAAAAAAATCAATACCATTTCTATATTTAAATGATGTCAAAGTCGGACTTAGTTTCTATTTCATAGTAATAAGTGGACAAATTTAGAAAAGTTTTGACTTTTAATATATTTAAGAAGAAATACCGATTATTGTTGCTTTTTATTTGTACGCTAAAAATTAATAAAAGTAGTTATTTGATATTTTTAAAGATTTCACTCAAAAATTAAAAAAAAAATATAACCAATTAATTTTTTGTTATATCCCTAATGTGCATTAAGGTGGTTTGAAATTCCCTGAAAGAACGTAAATTTCAAATTTAACGCTCTCAGCCACTAGGGCTGTCCTTAGGCGAAAAAACAATATTCCTTCCTTGAATGAAAAGTATTTTTATTTGTCGCCAAAACTGCTTAAATCTTCCCAAGCATATGGAGAAAAAACAATTTTTCATAAAAATTGCATACAGCTCTAGCAAATCAAAAATTTCCTTTCAGCAAACTCTCTTTCTCTTCAGAAGATTAAAAAAAATTAATAATAATTTGTTCCAAGCCTTTTCTCATTAAATTCTTTCAGAAATTGTCTTTGCTTTCACATCAAATTATGTACAAAAATATATACATACAAAATATGTATGTGTGTGCTTGCGAGCAACTTCATTTAAAAGGATAATGTGGTAAATGTAAATATAATTGTTAAAGAGCGCATATGCAAGTGTGTGTGTGTGTGTGTTTGTGTGTGTGTGCATAAAAGATGAGACAACGCCAATGTGTGCTTGTATTCTACGATAATTACCTCATATTGCCAACAAGACCGTAATTGTTTACTTTTCGCCGCAAAACAAACGAAAGGCACAGACAGACAAAACAAAAAGCAAACAAAAAAAAAAAAATAATACTACATACTCTATGTAACTTGCCGCCAGCAGTGTTCGAGAAGTGTTGCACAGCATGTGGCAAGTAGCAAGTGTGGCAGTCAACAGCACACTTGACTTCAAAGCATCGAAAACATCAACCAACTTACCTAGGCGCCGTAGTGCAGAACCTGCATATGAGCTGAGCGTTGCTTTGTGACTTTTCAACCGGGTACTGTTGTCTCCCTCCACCGCACCACACCACACCGCAACGCACTTGTTCTTTTCGTGTCTACAATGACTTTCTTTCTTATATAATATTCGCTTTTATTAAGTTTATTTTCTACTTAATTTTCTACTGTTCAGCTCTAAGGAAAATAAAATGGAAAACGCAAGAGCAAAAATAAAACAAAATAAAAAAAAATAAAAAAAATTACAACAACAAAAATAAACGACTTCACTAAAGTGCATGTTAAAAGTTTAAATTTTAATTATGTGCCCCTAAGTGTAGCCCACGATGACGATGAGGATGACGGCCACGACAATGACGACAATGACGATAACGACAACGTAAACGACAACAAGACAAACGTGAAAATGTCGCTGCATTGAGCTAAGTTGGCTGGCGGCTCAACACAAGCATGGAAAATGGTAAAACGTAAATGGCTAATGAAAGCTGGAAAGCTGGGAGCAGTAGAAAAATATAACTTTAAAAAAAAAATAATGAAGGGCGAAAAAATAAATTATGAACGAATAGCAAATATGCACGCAGTAGTAGCAGACCAAACATGTCCTGCCAATCTGCGCAAAGCGTTAGCCTTTTCTTAGACGGTTTAACGCCTGAGATGCTTTCATCATAACTGAGCTCTTCTTACGCAGTTCCGGCGATGAGTAAAAGCGTTAAAAAGGCAGAAAAGCAAAAAGCTTGCTGATAAATTAATTTGTTGTAGCAAATGGAAAAGGAATAAACGGGAAGAAGCGATAAAGAAACAATGAGAAAAGTAGATTATGAGTGGGGCTCATGGAGGATTAAAGATAGTAGCGTCGCAAGAATATTTAAATGGTTATTATTAAATATTGCTGCTTAGCGACTAAGTTGGCATTAAACCCTTTTATGGTGGCACATGAGCCACTAAATTGGCATTAAAAATAAAAATAGTAAAAGCCTTCCGTAATGTGCTATGGGTACTGTAATGATATTGGTAGTAATCAGAAATATGTACACAGGCGAGTAGAGCCGGTCTAATGGTGATGTTTTTTTTTACACTTTTAACAAAGTTGTGTATCATTCATTTTTTTCTTAAATTCCATTTAAAACATTGTATAGTTGAAACTATAACAAAACCATGAAATTTTTGTTTCAAACTTCATAAAAAACGTATAAAAAATTAGCAAATTAACAGCAACACTTTTAAATATTTTAGGAAAATGGCTACAAATGGTTTTGGGTATAATAAATCACCAGTTTGAAATATCTAGAAGATACGATGATCTTTTATAATTTTTTAAAATTTTGGATTTTTAGGATTACCAATCTCAAAAGTAAGACTTCCATCTTGTGTATGTAGGAAAACTGTCGCAGCTAAGCGTTCAATAATTCATCAGTTAGTTTGATGTTGGTTTTCTATAGTTCCTTGACCCAATTCAATTTAAGATCTGGAGTCAGCACAGCTGCAGTGACAGCAACGTTCGCTTCAGGAGTTAAGACCAAATATGTACAGAACCGTTTAGCGTATCTCTAGCTTTTCAACAACAAAACTTAGATAGTTTCTAATTTTTAATAATTTTTGTAAGCTTTTTGCTTACTGTCATAAGCGCAGGAATAAGTTACACGTGAACCACATTGTTTTCGCCTTGCAGAAAATCGAATGCTTTTGCAATAATTTTTTGCACAGATTGATGCATTAATTTAACGATTGGAAAACGGGTTTTTAATTTTCTGTAACAAATATTACCATTGTATGCATGCCATTAAGTATTTTATCACTATTATTAAACTTTTTGACGTAGTCAGCCGTTGCTAATATAATCTGTGGTGCTAATGTCTACGAACATTTTGAAAGAACAACTTAAGTTTATGTTTCATGACCAAATGTTTCACCAAAATGCTTACTTCACCGTCAAAGAGACAATTTTTTTAATTCGAAAAGTATATTGTAATATTTATCACTATTCGTGACCATTTAGAATGGTTCTGCTTTTAAATATTGAATGCTAAAATGTAACGTTCTGACGGTAAAAAAAAAAATTGTTGACTCTATAACCAGAATGATTGCACGGTTTCCTTTAATATGTATCCGCACATTCTGCGACATACATATCTAAATATCTATATGTCGGAATATGAGGAAAATTCCTATTTATACATATTTCACTCCTGCATACCATTTGTATGTATATTCCATTCAAAGAAACAAGTACATATGTTTCTGTGTCTTTCAATTTCTACAGTAGAAGTCCATTAGTCCGGAATCCAACTGTCCGGAATGCCCGAAAGTCCGGCATCGCTCCGGAAAATCGTAAAAATTTTGGTTTTCTCCAAAAGTGTGTCTTTAAAGCAAACAAAAACGATCGAGAGCTATTCGGAAGTTTTCGGGGTAGTTCGCTAGTCTCAGCTGTCACAACAAATTTAGGTGCAGTGGCCTGTTAAATGCCGACTGTGACGTGACTGATTTGCAAACAAAATTTACAGTAAATGATGCCGTCTATGCTATTGCACTGTCTTGGAAACAGGTAAAAAATACAACACTCCAAAAATGCTGGAAACCCTGCATCTGACCTAACTCTACAGACTGATGAGAAAGAAACCCATCAATACGCTCTGACCAAAGTTTTGGATGTCGTTAGAAGTGCTGACAATCATTTGAAAAACCTGCCTAAAGATGAGGTAGAGGAGTGGCTTCTTATCGACGAGAATGAGCCTGTTGAACAAGAACTAACCGATGAGAACATTATCAACATTGTAGTAAGCCCTCAGTCTACTCAAAATCTTGAAGAAAGTGACTCAGATGCCGAAACGGAAGAAAAGTAAAAAATCAGCTGGGCAGAAGCTGCAGAATCACTAAATAAGTTTATCTCTTTTGCTGAGGCTAGCACTAGCTACAGTGCTTCAGAAATTATTGATTTCCATATCATTAGAAATAAATTTTATACTAAACGCCAAAAGTCAAGAAAACAAAAAGACATTCGTGACTTTTTTAAATCTAAGAGAAATATGTTTTATAGTACGTGTACATACATACATTATATGAAATGTAAGATAAACTTTGTTGTATGTATTTGCATACTGTATTTGTAGTTTAATTATTAACCAAATTGTTCTTATAAATACCGCCCGATAGACCGGAATTTTCGGTAGTCCGGCACCGAGCCGGTCCTGAACGTGCCGGATTATCGGACTTCTTCTGTACTACAAAATCAATACCCATATCGCGAATTGTATAGGAAGGAAGTGCGGCCATACATCGACCTATGTGATATAAGCGCCAAACTATTACTATTAGTCGATTGTAATTTTATTGAGCTTGAGGCCAGGTTTTTATTATAAAATAATATGAGAAAACAACGAAAGAAAAATTATTATTTTTATTATTTATATCCCAACTCTATTAAAGTACAGCAATCTGCCGATATAACAATGAATTTGGGGGCTGCTGTTGCTTATTTTTTTTAAATAAAAATTTTACTTTAATATTATATAATTGTTTCTTATATATATGTTTAATTGAAGTACACAACATATATTAAAAGAAAAGATGGATTTTTTGATGTCTAGCCTAAAATAAAAGTCTTTCAAAAAGTTTAGTTCTTCATGCCTTTCATGAATTTAAATAAATTTAAAGTTTAATTAATTGCTGCTTTAAGTTATAGCTACCCGATCTTGATAAACTTTATTGCACACTTATTTTCATGATAAGTAAAGGAGTGAAAAATTTCAAGTTTTTAGCTGCTTTAGTGCAGGTGTTATAATCTCGTATCTGAACAATCAGTTGTATGGAAGTTATGCTGTAGTGATGCGATCTCGTCGGCTTCAACAAATGATTAGTGCATTATAAAATTTTATATTCTAACCAAATATCTCTAAGCCGGAATGAATAGTGTTATTTTCTAACAGACAGAGAGACGGGTATAGTGGAAATGACTCAAATCGCCGTTTCGTTCATTTGGGGTATACTTTTTTGAGTATCTATCTCTATATTCTTCATATATAAAGAGCAAATAAAAGTTTTAAAAGCAATACAAAAAGCAGGAAATATGTATACTACGTTGTATGTATTCTTAAGGCTTCAATTCTCATGTCATGTGATAATCCTCAAAGCGAAGAGCCATGTAATTTTGCTCTAAGCGACAATGACAAAGTTATTGCTCCAACTCACTATAGCTGGTCGAGCATAAAGTGCTCTTGGCTATCGAAACTGAATTCATTATTACTAGTACCGATAAATAATTGGCATTTTGTTTTAAATATCAGATAAAATATGTGTTAAGGTTAATATCTGTTTTGACTATGAAATAATTTTTTTTTTTTTTTGCTTAAATCTAATAGCTCTCTTTAGCAAAAGGAAAATATACTCGATAAACATATATTAAAATTCTAAACAAAAAATATCACATACATTTTTAATATATGTATATCCTCTAAAATAGCGAAAGTGGTCATGGGAATGGCGAAGGTATTAGGATATCTTTTAATAGAAAATTATTTTATATTTTTTTTTATTATTGAATAAATAAATATCTTTTTTGTGCCAATTTTCAAGCTTTGCATCTTTAGATTACTGGGCTTTTTTCATTATTTTTTCTTACCTGATTCTCATACCCAAACTATCGTACAGTTCGTGGAGAGCGAAAAAGGTTACACATATTAGAGTCTCATTTACATTTATAAATAAAATTATACATGCGTTTGGATTTGAGAATTATAAATTTGAATGTAATAATTTTTGACTTTGTATATATAAACCACCAGACATCGATGTTTTTTGCATGTTATAAACTTACAGTGTCACTATACTTCGCATGTAGCCACTATGATCACACATACACATACTTACGAGTATTGTTATGCTGGTGATAATAAAAAGCGGTCTGCTTTCAAGCGAGCGTTTAATTTCTTTACACGCACCCTCCAACACATTTACGTTTTGTAAGAAAACTGCAGTAAATCTCGCTGATTCAAAATTAGCCCACAGCTATCTTATTGGGAGGTGGTACTGGTTCTCGATCTATTCCGACGCAATGATCTTAAGGCCCACTTGCGAGAAAGAAGCTTAAAAAAAAGTGATAAATATGCTTGCACAGCAGAATGTTAGACATCAACTCAATGTTAAAAACATAAATATTTAAGCTAGCAATTACACAAGGTTAAATTTTTAGATTTCTGACATTCTGTTATAAACACATAAATACAAAGTAAATTTGTCAAAACCTTTTTTTTAAATAAACGAAAAAATTTTAAACGAATTGCTTTTTCCGACAATAATGAGGATGCCATCGACCAACTCCAATAATTTTTGAAATATAAGCTTTTGAAAATATTGAAAATTCTCCTTCGACACCTCCTAAAAACCCCCTAATTCATTTGTTCCAAAAAATTATGTACCATTGAAATCAGTAACCCTGTTTTTTTTCTTGTTCCAAACACTTGTATATATACAGGGTGGTTATTTTTAAAAGTTCCAAAGGATTAGGAAAACTTTTTTTCCTTATTATATTATTGGAAGTGTGAAAATAATATCATGTAAAGCATGCAATTCGACGAGCACTGATTTTTAAAACAAACAATTCGAAATATTTAAATTTGTTTTGGTTTGCGAGTTTTTTATGGTTTCTTATATGGTTAGCTATTTTCAAGTTAACAAATTTTCCATATGGAGAAAAATGTAATTTTACCAATACATATTACCAATTCAAGGTGGTGGATCTTTTAAACTGTATAATTAAAAATACACTTTTTCTTTTAACATAAACCAGGCAAATAAAATTTTCATTTTAGTACAAAAAAATTTGTATAAAAAAATGCATCAAATATCTTTCATGAATTAAAATTTTTAATCTACATAAATTAAAAAATTATTTTAAAAAATAAGCGAAAGTTTTTACCTACTTCAAATTTGCTTATTACGAGTATCTATTATACCAAAATCAGGAACTTATAAAACTACCTATCCAAATAAATTGTTTTTATTGATTTAAACTTAAGATTTTTTTTTTGTATTTAGTACAAATATGAATTTCACTGATGATCCTACTGTGCATCTTTTTTTATTAGTTTTGAGACAGTCACAAAATCTGTACCGCAGAATTACCGCTCTGCATGACTCCCTCCCACTTGTATTGCTGGGAATTTCGCTACTTTTTCTTTGAGTACTCCATCGCAATTTCTCAGCTTCTTCGGTTCTGTATGCTTGCAGTGTTTTCCAATATTGTCTTTTTTTTCTTCTTTTGCGTCATTTTCATTGCGTAGCGCTTGAAATTACACCCAAAGGGACTGTAAAACTGAAATATTTATAGTAGTCCAGTGCGAGTGGAAGTTGAGGAGGTGTAGTGTGGCCGACAGACCAGCTACTTCTCAAGACATAAAGCAAGGCAACTAAGCTAACGGGAGATGATGCTGGTTGGCGCTGCATTTCCGCATCAGTTTTAGTATCCTTTTTCATTCCTTTGCACCACCATTTAGCTGCTGCTCACCATTCTTCACGTTTACATTCTTGCACCCTGCCATAGCTCCGCTCATCTGAGTAATTGAGTTGTTGTTGGATAGTTACTGTCCGACCGACCATTACTGTTTCTTTGCCGTTGAAATTTTATGCTTTCAGTCTCATCTCATTCTTATATTAGACTTAATCTGTATAGCAACAGGGGTACTAATTTTTCGCCCTCTTTCGCTTATCCACCCAATGTGAATAATTTTGTTGTGGAATGTGGGTTTTACTTTGCAGTGGATTAATTCTGCACCGGAAGTGTATCAATATACATATGTATATGTTTGTATGTATGAATGTATGTTTATATTAAGGACTGCATTCTGTAGTGGATGAATTACTTTGTGTTTATGATTTTCCACTTTTTCACTTGATAAAAACATATTTGTTATTCATGTAACTTAACGCGCTGTCGGTTGAAGTCTGTTATGCTGTTATGCTGTAGTCACTCTCTTCTTACACTGTTTGGTGAAATTACAGAGCGTGCTTGATTACTCTTTGCTTTGAAGTACGAGGGGCATTAAATAAGTATTTACAATTGGAAATACAAATATCATTTGAATTAGTCTGGAAGTTTGGATAGTCAAATTTTGTATTTCTTAAAATAAACATACCCAGAACTTTTTATACTAGGGGTGTGCTGTGTGTTGTTTGCAGTCTAAAATTGACTAAAAGAAGCGTGTCAGTTAGGAACACGGACTATTATAACTTTTATAATAAAAGTCGTTAGAAAACCGCTATTTAGGGACTTTCATTTTACTGGAAGCAGAGCTGAGAATAAAGGTAAAATTCATACGACTTCAAAAGATTCAGAAGATTTTTTCTCTACAGAATATGAAAAAATAAAAAGCGAAGGAAAACTTGATGAAAGAATAGCATGATCTATTCGTGTTGTAATTTTGAACCAAGTACGTTTTCATCATATTTAATTTGAAATTAAATAATCGGTAAAACCGGACTTTTATTTCTTTTTTTGTATAGTAATAACCTTTCCAAAAAATAAACAAAACGTTTATATTGTATAAAGTATGCAAATTTGGTATCAAACGAAAAATTTTTACTTCCATAAAATTTAACTTCGCGTTGATTTTTGAACATTTTTTTCCTGACCTTGTTGGGCATTTCTCTCCATTTAACTCACGCACAAAATTTACTTTTGTATGAAAATAAATGCTGTACTCCACCGTCTATAAAAAAAAAAATGATCAAAAATCAGCCAGAACTTTTAGCCACTTGAAGCTGGCATTTTATTATAGTAAAAATAAATACGCTGTAAATCTGCGTCCCAAAAAGGTTTTAAAAAACTTCGGATTATAAAGTTTGAATATTTTATGAAACTTTTTTTTTTGAAATTTCATGGGTTTTTAAAAATTTCGCAAAAGTTATGAAACTTTTGTTTATATAGCTTATGCTACACAATTAGTTATAGTTTTATAAACAATTATTAAACAAAATCAATAAACAAAGGTGGTCAACTGTATTATATTGACTTGTGTGCCTTATGATACGTATGCACCCAAGCTTTGTTACATGGTATGAAATAACATTTTTAATTCAAATATTTTCCAATAATTGACATTCTTCATTTAGATATTTCAGCCAATTTCATTTGATACCAAATTTGTTAATTTGGAAAAGAGGTTTGTTTATTATTAGGAAAGGAATTTTTTTTTTACTAAAAAAATATTTGGCCAAGTTCTAACAAACAAACAAAAGTCCGGATTTTTCGCGAATATTGGACTTTTTTCTCAAAGAAGTTAGGATTCTTATCCAGGAGGTCCTGGAGTCAAAGCAACATAGATAACTTTCTTCAACAACAATAAGTTGCCCTGGACTTTCATTACATCGAAAAAATAGTAACTGTTATTTTGGATTCCTGGTTTCGATGGGTGATTTTGTACAACTTTTGACGTAGATTTACGCAACAACAGTGCAGCGGTGAAGTTGTTTTGGCGTTTAGTGATGAATCGCCAATAATGGTCAGTCTATATAACTGGTATAATTAGAGATCGTGTTTTTTCAACTCATAAAAACTAAAACCCAAAATCGTAAAGTGGATTGCTTGGATAGTTGGCTGCATATATGTATGTATAATAATTTTTTCCGAATGGCAAATTAGATACCGATCTATTCGAAAAAATCAAACCATAAAAATAATCTGGTCTATCCACCAGAAAACCCATATGTTTATTTAGGCGATAAGCAATTTACGTGCCAAATTTCAAGCAAATTAAACCATGAAAACAATTTTTTTCAAATTGATAGGTCCCTGCTCTACGAACGGAATATAATATCTATGTTAGTCCAGCAATATGCCCGAAAGATTTCTTAGTTTAAGTTTCAAATTTTTAAGGTCCTCCATATAAAAAAAATTTGTTAAATTCGATCTAATATTGTTTTTTTTTCTAAGTATCTCACATTTCCTGGGGCTAGGAATTTTATTTTTGAGCAACTTGTGAATACTAAGCGTGCTGTCACCAAATTTTACATTTTAGTCTGGGTTTTCATAAAAAAGTTAATAATGAACTTACAAACAGCGAATCAAAATTAATATACTACTTTATCTTCAAGAGATGTATAAAAAACTAAAACATAATTAATATGTTATATTTTGATTTTGTGTTTCACTCCTTTTTCTTCCGTCCTCTATCCGTATTTTGTCATAACCATTCTGGAGTTTTACCATGACTGTTTAAGAAATTTCTTTCAATTGAATTGCCTAAAATATACGCTCAATACTTTGAATAACTTCGATTCAAAAAACATTGCACAAAATTGTACAATTTTTATTAGGATTTTTGAAATAAAAAAAAAGGTGTGCTTGTTAAATTCTGAGCAAACCTCAAATGACCGATATAAATCAAAAATTTAACCATGGGCAGTATGAAAGAATCTGCAGAAGAGTTTCAACAAAAAAAATAACAAAATATTAAAATATCATGGCATACAGTTCCACAAAAAATGTTTATGATAGGGTAGCCACATTTAAAGTATCTTGAATTCTAAATTGAATTGGAAACGTACTTTCACGACCACTTTTTGCATCGTTTCTGCAAACCGATTGCCTTTATTTTAGCAGACACCATCAACTGATATGCAGATGGATGCAAACATAGATAAATGTATGGCCATATTTGATGAAAACTAAATAAATGGGCCTGTGCCGGATCTCAAACTAGCAGGTGCATCAAGCACAAGTTTAAAAATTATTGGAATGATCATTTTTTATTGTTAAATCGCACCAAGTTCCTTTGCATTGATAGCACACCCAAAGGCCTAACCACTTCTCCTCGATTCTTTTGGACGCCACTGTTCGTACATGTATTGCTACTTCAATTACATTTTGTTGTTGCTACCATTCGCCGTTGCACTTTATTATGCGCACTCAGCATTAAATTTTTATTGTCAGTTCATGTTCCACTAAATTATGTAGAATACGGGCGTACAGTTTTAGTTTTCGCTTTTGGTGCCTTAGTCCGCATAATGGATGTCCACTCTAAATTCCTCTGCTCCGCTGATTCGCCACCGCTCCATGCAGCCTATCCGTTGGTCCTAAATAGTACAGTTGGCTCTATCCGCCGCCGCACAGCGACTAATTTGACTTGACCTCCTGTGCTGTAGCTATCGCTGTTGCTCGGACATCTCCATTGGGCTTTTATTATTTCATTTTGCGTTTTATTAAATCTTCGAAACTTTGTTGCAGCTGCAACTTGGCATTTGCCCTTTGCGATTTGTGACTTACGTAACTTCCACTAGGCTACTTACTTACTTACTAGCTTTTGTCAGTCCGTTTGCAGCATTGAAATTGTTGTAATATGTGAATATTTCAGCAACATTAATTATTAAGATTTTGATACCTGTGGCAGCATTACGTTGAGTAAGAGACTGTGCGTGGAATGAGCCCAGCGGAATAGCTGAGAAACCTAAAAAGAGAGATTAGCCACTGTGCAAAGCTCGAGCTTTGCTCACTACCTCTTGCGCAGCGTAAGCGTAATTTACCCACAGTATTTTGTTCTCTCGAATATATGTAAAAACGAAGTTATTGTAAACTTACATATATAATATAATAAAAATGAATAAATAGAAATAAATGAATTATTCTAAAAAACAAAACATGGTAGCAGAGCAAGGTTGCTGAAAACGCTGAAAATTAGGTGGTGAATGCATACAAATCGTAAAAAATAAAAAAAAAAAAAAAAAGGCTGCACGAGGTAAGGTGAGGTTAAGCACATGTATGCTGCGTTGAAAACTAAGCTAGAAAGTTCGAGTTCCGATGAAAATATATTCGATGACGACTTACTGGAAGAATTAAAAAAGGAAGATTTTAAGTTAAGTAGAGAAGCTACAAATTTACTGAGAAAAGGTTTTCTTAAAATATTGAAAAGAACATTGATACTAAAAATTGAAGTTGAGAATAATTTGAGAGCTCAAAAATTAGAAGAAATGGCTAGGCAAGCAAAAGTCGACGACGTGAGCATTCCAGTGTTTGAGGGAAACAATTACTCAAGCTGGAAATTTAGACTTATGACCATTTTGGAGTACAAGGAATGTCACGAACCAGCAAAAAGAGAAAGAGTTGCTGAAGACAACGACGCTATTTGGAAGAAAATTGACCTAAAAGCGAAGACAATTTTAATTAGCGCTTTGTCGGACAAGCAACTGGAGTACATCAGTGAATGCGCAACGACTTATGCGATTATGTCGAAGTTGGAGAAGATCTACTCGGCAAAATCAACATCTCTACAAATTATAAACAGGGGAAAATTAGAAGACGTCAAATTAAAAGATTTTCAAAGTGTAGAAGATTTTTTTATTGAATTTGAAAAGGCATGTAACGAGTTGAAATCTGCCGGAGCCGAATTAAAAGAAGAAGAAAAAATGAGGTACCTAATCAAAGCCTTACCACCAAACTATAGTTTCATTGGAGATTTCATCGACTTGGTGCCTGATGAGCAGAGAACTGTCGAATATGTTAAGTCGAAAATAAAAGAAAAAAATTTAAGCAAAGGCGATAATGAAAAGAAGAACAGTGTAAGCACCTTCACAATAAAAACAAAAGCCGAGTGTTTCCAGTGTGGAAAAACTGGGCATTACAAGAGGGACTGCTGGCACGGACCGCAAAGTAGTCAATCTCGAGGATCTCAAAATAGCCATGGCAGAGGAGTCCAATGGAATCCAAGAGGTCAGCGTAGTTCATCTAGAGGCCAAAGCAGAGGTACGTCACAACGAGGTTATATCCGAGGTAGAGGTCAAGGTCAACAAGCATCATCATCCACCAGTGAGCAGCACCAGGGGTCTTCGCACGAATCATGGACAACGGAAGTTGTAAGAGTAAATGCAAATGAGTTAGAAAAAAGTAAGTGCATTAATAACGAGATCGAGTGGTTATTAGACAGTGGTTGTACGGACCACATTATAAACAATGAAGATTATTTTAGTAATTACATAAATTTAAAAACCCCTATTCATGTGAAATTGCCAGATGGCAAGCATTTAGAAGCGACAAAGAGGGGTACAGTGAGAATTATTTTTAAAAATGATAATGAGGTACAAGTTGATTTGAAAAATGTTTATTTTGTAGATGGAATTAAAAAGAATTTATTAAGTTTTTCGAAGATAACAGAAAATAGTACGATTGTAGCTAGAGATCACAAAGCAGAAATTTATAATAAAAATCAAAAATTAACAGCTGTTGCAAATAAGATCGATGGTTTATACACAATAAAAAGCTTTTTGTACAATAATAAAAATAATAATATTTATGCAAATACAGTAAGATTAACAGATAAAGAAAAATGGCATAGAGCGTTAGGACATGTAAACTTTCAATATTTAAATAAACTGGTTAAAGATAAATTAGTAGAAGGTTTACCAGAAAAATTAGAAAATAGTATTATGAAATGTGCGAATTGCATTCAAAGCAAAATGGCTAATGTACCATTTGAAAATACGAGGACTCAGTCTACTGAAATCTTAGAGCTAATTCATACGGATTTGAATGGACCACATAATACAATCGGCAATCGTGGAGAAAAATATTTTTTGACGTTTATAGATGATTACAGTAAATGCACGAAAATTTATTGTATAAAAAGTAAAAATGAAACAGCAGATTGTTTTATAGATTTCGTTAACTTGGTTCAAAATAAGTTTAGGAAGGTAATAAAGAAATTGAGATGTGACAATGGTAAAGAATATATGAATAGTGAAATTTATGAATTTGTTAAAAACAAAGGAATCGAGTTATTACCGTGTCCTTCCTATGTGCATGAACTGAATGGAGTCGCGGAAAGATACAATAGATCGGCAATGGATATGGGCAGATGTTTAGCGCGAGAAGCTAAAATTAGTCACAGGTTTTGGCCTGAAATAATAAAAACAGTCGCATATTTAAAGAATCGTACAATAGCCAATACTAAGGAAAATAAAACTCCTTATGAAATATTTTTTGGCAGAAAGCCTAATGTTAAACATTTAAAAATCTATGGTAGTAGAGTTTTTGTAAGAACACCTGAGGTGTTGAGAAGAAATAAATGGGATGATAAAGCAAAATTAGGCATATTGGTAGGTTATAATGATAATAGTTACAGAGTTCTCGTAAATAATAAAATAATTAATGCTAGACATGTTCAAGTAGTCGAAGAAGGTACGGAATTAATTTGTTTACAAAAAAAGGGCGATAATGAGAGCGAAAATTTTGATAATGATGAGTGTATAAATTTGAATTTGGACAATCAGACTAATGGAAACAATGATGAGTTTGCTAATGAAGTGAATAATGATAATGTGCAAGAAAAGACTAATTTTAGTGACGACAATGATAATGGGAGAGAAATTGTCAATGAATCTAATGATCCCAAAAACAAAAATGAAAATTATATAGAAAGAAGAATTTCGAGTAGAGAAAGAAATCCTGTAAACAGATTTGGAAATCCTATAACAAACTACATTTATGTAAATTGTGTAAATGCGAATGTACCTAATACATTTGAGGAGGCGATTAACTCCAGAGAATCTAGCGAGTGGAAAAAAGCTATGAATTCTGAAATAGAAAGTTTAAAGAAAAACAAAACATGGTCTATTGTTGATAAACCAAAAGATAAGAAAATTATAGATGTAAAATGGATTTACAAAAAGAAAATTGACAATACATATAAAGCGAGATTGGTAGTTAGAGGTTTTCAGCAAAAAGAGTATTTAGAAAATGTGTATTCACCAGTTGGCAAAATGCAAACTCTAAAAATTTTACTAAGTTACTGTTGCGCAAATAGTTTGTTTATTGAGCAAATGGATGTTGAGACAGCTTTTCTCAACGGTACTGTGAAGTCGGAAGTTTATGTTAATGAACCTAAAGGGTACGAAACTGGTAGAAATAAAGTTTATAAATTACAAAAAGCTTTGTATGGTCTCAGAGAAAGTCCAAGGGCATGGTATGATTGTTTTAACCAATATGTAGAAAAATTGAATTTTAAGAAAAGCAATTATGACTATTGTTTATATGTAAATAATACAAGCCAAGATTCGATATATATTTTAGTTTTTGTTGATGACCTTTTGATTTGCTGTAAAGACAAAAACAAAATTAATGAAGTTAAATCTAGTTTAATGCAGAGATTTGCAATGAAAGATTTAGGAAAAATTAATAATTATATAGGAATTGATATAAAGTATAATGATGACAGAAAATCTATGACATTGTTCCCAACAAGATATATTGAATCCTTAGCTGTAAAATATAACTTGGAAAATGCAAAATTGTACGATACTCCAATGGAAAAGAATTTAAAATTAGAACAAGCAAAGGAAATAGATGAAAGAATAAAATACAGAAATTTAATTGGAGAATTATTATACATAAGCACTGGCACGAGGCCAGATATTTCCTTTAGCGTTAACTACTTGAGTAGATTTCAAAGTTGCTATAATGAAACACATTTCAAGTATGCTTTAAGAATCCTCAAATACTTGTACAAAACGAAAAACTTCAAATTAACTTATTCTGATAAAGGTTTAAGAGATGAGCATTTAGACTGTATGGTTGATTCAGACTATGCAGGAGATAATATTGATAGAAAATCGACAACTGGATTTGTAATAAGACTATACGGCAATGTAGTTTATTGGAAAACGCGCAAACAAAATACGGTAACTAAATGCTCAACTTTTGCAGAATATACTGCGATGTCTGAAGCAATAACCGAAGTTTTATTTCTAAAAAATCTGTTAAATGAGTCATTTTATTTAGAATTATACAAACCGATAAAAATATATGAGGATAACTCTGGTGCGGTAGCAATTGCGAAATTTGGCAATTTCACAAAAAATTCGAAGCATATTGAAGTGCAATACCATTATATAAATGAAAATTACGAAAATGGCGTGATTGATATTGTAAAAATTGATTCGCAATCTAATTTGGCGGATATATTAACAAAGAGCCTAAATAAATGTATGTTTATAAAAAATAGGAATGCGTTGAACTTAATCTAATTTTCAACGTTTCTTTTTTTAAACTTAAATGTCGATTACAAGATAAACAGTGAAATCTGAATGTAAACTAGTATGTAAGAAGCAAACTAACGTATATGATAATTGAAAACATATTATATAAAAATTAATATTGGTGTATAATGCTGAAAATTCAAGGAGGCGTGTTGTAATATGTGAATATTTCAGCAACATTAATTATTAAGATTTTGATACCTGTGGCAGCATTACGTTGAGTAAGAGACTGTGCGTGGAATGAGCCCAGCGGAATAGCTGAGAAACCTAAAAAGAGAGATTAGCCACTGTGCAAAGCTCGAGCTTTGCTCACTACCTCTTGCGCAGCGTAAGCGTAATTTACCCACAGTATTTTGTTCTCTCGAATATATGTAAAAACGAAGTTATTGTAAACTTACATATATAATATAATAAAAATGAATAAATAGAAATAAATGAATTATTCTAAAAAACAAAACAGAAATAATTAACATTTGTTTCCTTTCAAAATGGTGTTTATTTTTTTTTGTTAGTGTATTTTTCTTCGCTGCTGCTCAAATTGTCACTTACAAATGCCACTTGCTTTATTCCATTGCTCTTTAATTTTTTTATTATGCGCTCGTAGGTCCTTCAAATATTCTTGCTATCACTTCTTTGCAGAACATCGCTGACATCACTTGGATATTTTAACTGTAAAAAAGTCAAGAAAAGTGTCAGGCATGCAATATTCTTTTCTCAATCCTTTAACTTTCTATCCTCTCATCTAACTTATTTTTAGCTTTGTTCCAATTAAAGGCTAGCTTTTATACACAAAATTATGCACCATTGTTGTTGCTTTTTAAGAAATTTCCCGCCTTTGGCTCTGCGCAGCGATAACCCAAATTCGAGTAGCTGTCACCTTTGCAGCGAAATTAAGCAAGTAACTATTTTAGCTGAATTTAATTCATTGCAGTTATGTTCATTGCTGGGGGCCATGTGTTTACGAAAAAGTTAATCAAAAGGAATGAGTGGGTATAGAAGATCTTAAATAATTAGACAAACGCCATTGAAAATAACAAAGCATTTGAATTTATTGTACTAATAATAATTTATAATAATATTAAGGAGCTTGAACTTGAAGTCAAATTTTTGAGGAACGACAGATGATATTTTGTGATACTTTATTGGTTTACTTATTGGATAATGCGTTTTTTATGGCACAGTGTGGCAATCGATTGTTAAATAATCTTTGTTTTTTAAGACACCAGATAATATTTCTGCATTTAGTCTGTCTGTTGTCATCGTTTCCTTTACAATGATTTGTGGAAAAATTCTGATGCAGTACTGTCAAAACAGACCAACCTAATTATTTAAATAATGGAAAGCGGCGAGTCGTAATGATTTCTTGATTGCAGAATAGCCAGCATGAAATGTTTCATTTAGGGCACACTGATTAAATTTTTTTTAAAAAGTTTCCCTATTCCTTTAGTGGTCTACATGGCATGTTCGGATCATAGTCTATACATATAAATGCAAAAATCTGTTTGTTTGTGCCTTTATACCTTCTTATTGCCTGAAATTTTTCATAGTTGTTAGTTTCTCTCCCGGGAAGCTTTAAAGCATTGTTTTATTTGCCTCTCCAAATGTCACGTATTTGCATAAACAAATTTTTCAAACTTTAGACAAATTATATAAAAAGTTAAAATATTACTATCAAGCGGTTTGTAATGGCAAAGTGAAGGTTCATATCTATATTTTTTTGCAGATGGTTTCCCGTGTTAAAGGTCAAATTTAATTAAAATTATCCCAAGTCAATTGAAAATATAAAATATGGGTGGCAATCGACTCGCTTTAGCGAGAAGATAAGTAGCTAACTTCTACGATGATTGTCACCTTTTTTAAAAGTAAAATTTAATAAAAATATACACAAGATATATGTAATATTAAAAAAAGGTCGTTAAACGGTTCGTATTGGCGAACAGAAGATTCATAACTATATTTGGCACAAGGTTGCCACCTGGTTGAAAAGTCAAATTTAATTCAAATATCCCCAAGTGATATGAAATATCAAAACATGGGTGTTAAACGGTTCGCCTCGGCGAGAAGATTCGTTGCTAACTTTTACGATAGTTGCTACCTGCTTGCAAAGTCGAATTAAATTAAATTTTACACAATTTATATGTGAGAGAAACCGATAGACATTTTCTGATTATATATGCAAATAAATAAATGCTAATTATTAATTAATTGCAACAACGTTAAATAAGTGCCTATGGGCAGGACTGCGTCTCCTGGGTATAAGCTAGTCCATTAATAACAACGAACCTTCATTTTGAAAGCTTTTTAGTGCATTTTTTGAAAACTTAATGTATCTTCATTCGAACATTTCGCACTATGAATTTTGAAGATAAATTTCAGTTTTTGACAATGCTAAGCGCGATCTGTTGAAAATAAAAATTTAATTTCTAATATATTAAAATGTTTTTATTCCTGTCGGAAAAAATGATTTCCATCATATGGATGTAATATTTCACATCACAATTTTAACTTTCTTTTCCTTGATTTAATATCAAGTTTAAAATTATTGACGGTTGGAAAACATTCAAATAAAAACCAGTTCCACATCGCTAATTCCACCAAAATTTCACTGCTTTGTAATCCGTCGTACTCTGCTATATTTGTTGAAAATTTAATAAAGGCTCACGCACTGAAATAAACTTTTTTCATGTTTAAATTACCGTAACAAAATATTTTGCATGTTTAGCCTTAAACTTGTCTCAATAAATTAGATAACGCAAGGAACTTTGCAGGCATTTGTACATTTTTAAAGCATAGTAAATTAATATAAATACATTTATTTTAGAATCTCTTCTCTTGTTCAAAAACTTGCATATGATAAATGCAATTTATTTGCTACTGCAGTCCTTGCTGCTCAACAACAATTTTTAACTAAAAGCAAAAGCAAGAAAACTCTGCAACTTTCACTCAAGTGTAATGCAATTTGATAAAGGAAATAAGAAGGCAAAACTCTGCTCATACACACATGTTACATACATTTCGATAGTAGACACAGGCATACACTCCATATATCTTCATCTATATATACAAGTTTAGTAGAGCTCCGAGCAAACACACATCGTTACGTATACGCCACAGTGGCCGAGCCGTAGCTGGATGGTTGGATGGATGGAAGGAAGGAAGGAAGTATCGACTGTACCGAAGTGTTTTGAATTGGCTTGGCTTGCTACTTTAGCATTCGAATGGCCAGCGCATAGCATAGCATAACATCCGATGTTAAGTTAGAATGCAGCAGAGAAATTGCAAATTGGCAAACAAATGTGGAAAGCGCACAGGGCAGCACAGGACAGACGAATAAATAGCCAACAAGTGCGTAAACGAGAAACAAGCTGCGATGAAGATGGCAAAAGTACAGACAAACGCTTGCGACCGGAACTTTCTATTTTTGTTAGCTATTTTGGGCAATGAAGCAAAACAAATGAACAAATAGCCAATTCGGTAGAGAAATATGTATGGGAATAAAAATAAGAGCACAAAATATACGTATAACATAAAATACGAAATCAAGTGAAAAGTACAAAACGAAATTACATAGTTGCGGGTCAACAAAGCGTATATGGTAAAATATCAAATAAAGCAACAAAAAAGCTGGTGAAAAAAATTGCCAAGTGCAGAAAAAGGTTCGCAAAAAGAATCTTTAAACTAATGTTGGTAGCAGCGGAAAAAATTAAAAAAAAAAACAAACAAAAACAACGAACGTGGGATCATGTTGGCCTTTCGAGAGTGTCTCTTTTTTTGTATGTAGCAGAGATGCTGTTTGGTCTGGGACATGAAGTAGTCGAAATATATTTTATATACACACATACATCCACATTCATGGTTGTAGTGTTCTTTCGAGCACGTCTATTTTCTTTCAGCATAAATAAGGAACTACAAATTTGATATATGAATAAATAAAGTGAATACGACCAAAACTTAATATTATATTATAAAAATATCTAGTTAGCAAAAGTAAAATATGTAGGTATTCGAAAAAAAAATAACTCCGCAGATGGCAATTTAAAATAATATTATATTTCTTGATCATCATCCACTTAAATCTTTTAAAATTTCTGAAATAATACACGGATGGCCAACAAAATTGAAAATACAATTACTACAGTGTATTCCAACTCCTATCAGTTCTCGCTAAAAAGTTCAGCAAAATGGTTCTTTTTGACCAAAATATATAAGTAACTGTAGTGGGCCAATTCTCGGGTACCTAATTATTTCAGTTGCATGGTGCGAATTGAAACCCGGGCAGAGTCTAGAGAGAAATCTGATGAGAAGATGTGGTGATCTCAGAAAAAAGCAGCTATAATTTTGTTGCCATTTTTCCAATAATTTCCTAACAAAAACTGGCATTGGGCTCGAAAATTATTGTTGATGGAAATAAATTGTTTTTGGTTTTCGAGCTTTTCGGCCAATTCGTTTGAAAAAAAACTTTTTTATCTCCTATGCGTTTCGATACATTTTCGCGTCATCCTCAGTAAGCATTAACTTAAAAATAGTATAACAAATCACATATTAATAAAAACGACATAACTACATTTTTCCGTACAACACATTTAACGAAACTTCCTTTATCGTACAATAGCTTAATCGTTGAGTAATTAAATTTGGTCGAAAAATTAATATCGTTCGTTTATCTAAAATTTGCTCTTTGTAGGACTAAACTGTTCCTCTTATAATGTGTTAATAATTTGTGAGAAATATCGGGCAACATATGTGACGGTTGTCTCAAAGATCTTTATTTCTACAATTTTTCTAAACCATTCTTATGGAATCTTTAAATAGCCTTGACAAGCATGGAGGACAACACCAGTCCGCAACAGACAAAGAAAAGGAAGAAATGGAAGTACGTTGGTAATAAGCACGTCCTCAGCTAGTTCCAAATCGACCACTTAAATGAAAAGTTTATTGTTTCAAAAGATTAACCGAAGCCTACAGATTTCCCAAAAATCAACGTTTATTAAATCGTAATTATGTTAAAATAAAAATATATGGGCTTCGTAAATGCAAGTTCTTGGTTATATGTAAGGGACTGTACGAGTTTGTAAGGACAATAAATATTTTCAACTGAAGTGAGTTCGATCAGGTTTTAAAGAGTCTGAGCTCCAGGGAGTTATTGTTCGAATTATTACGTATGTTACGGCAAGATTTCATAATTATGGTAGATGAATTTATATTTACATGGGTTTTTATTCATTTCGCTAAATACTTCGATTGAACGAGCTTGCATATGGTAGCAGAATAAACTAGCCGATTGAGTTGTCTATAGGATGGGTAGGTTCTTCGTCCAAGCTAGACGTAGGACAGTTGGCTATTTGCGGCTTAATACATCGTTTACCCATCTTATTCCAAAAGCTGTTACCTCAAACTAAGAAAAAAATATATCCTTTAATTTAATGCGGATAAAAAAAATTTATTCGAACAACACCACGCCTGTCATAAGCAAAAACAAATTTCAATATAATACTGTAGGCCTATAGACTTATGTTTATTAATTTATTGTCAATAAATGTATATAAAACTTTTGCTGATTCCATAACATAAACCATATTAATAAAAATTACAAAAGTTACAAACTTTTAAGAAAATGAGTAAAAATTCGACAAAATTAAATGTGATCAAAATTTTCAAATTTTTAAGTCGACTTAAAAAAAGATTAACGTCTGCAGTCTTTTAGTTCATTCAATTTCAATATTATATTTTGCAAATTTCAAGTGACTAAAATTTTTTTTTGATTTTTGATCATTTTTTGCTGACACTTTCTTCCAAAGAAAAGAAAATTTTATTGATGCGTTGATAATTTCTAAATCTATATTAAAACCAGAGAAAATTTAAAAAGATCTAAAGTAAAAAGTAAAGTAAAGAAGTAAAAAAAGAAATTTCTATTCTGTGATTTAAGTTCTTCCTAAAGAGCTTGGGTTAGAGGGCATCTCCGACCTCAAAAGCGGAGATAGTAAGGGGCATCTTATGATCTTCGAAGATTTAAAGCGCGACACAATTTTACAAAGAAGTGATACTCTTTGCTCTAAACAGCCAAGTCAATATTAATGATCGAGCAGACTGGAAAACAAAATACATCAACTTCAAACCGTGCTCCCTGATCTGGTTTACGAATGGGACAAAACGGTATAATGATAGAACAGGGGCTGGAATACACGGAATTGAAAAAATCAAGACCCAGAAATGTATTCCATAAAAATCTGGTTTAAAGAATGTCTACGAATTGCATTCCGCCAGTCGAGCGTTTCTTAAAGCCATAAAATCAGACACGTTTACCTCTTAACTGCCATTTGAGTGACCAATTCTTCTCAACACAATAGAAAACTTAAACAACTCAACTGTAATATAGATTCCTGAACATGCGAGGTATGAGAGAGATGAGAAAGCCGATCACTTGGCAAAACTAGCTACCAATATGCCTTTTATTTGTTTATTTGTTTTTTTTTTTTTTCAAACAGAAAACAACTGAATACTGAAACATAATTCTTCCAGAAAACGCGCATCAAATAAAGGGTTTTTTTCTTAGACGCGTGGTTTCATTGGGCCAATACTTTTTCGAAGTCGGTCTTTTTGAAAACTGTTACTTGCCAGTTTACAGTTTGGTTTAACATTTGCAAGAATTGAAGCCGAATGATCATCAAGACGTTTGGTTCCAACAAGACCGCACTATATGCCATACAGCCAACGAAACAATAAATTTATTGAAGTAATATTTTGGTGAAAGCATTCTGACGCGTCGTAGGCTTGTGGCGTGACCTTCGAGATTGTGCGATTTAACACCGCTTAACTATTTTTTGTGGGATTCTGTAAAACCGCTTGTCTACGCAGATAAGCCCGAGACGATTGAAGCATTAAAAGAAAATATTCGGCGGGTTATTGATGACATACGGGCCCAATTGCTGCGAAAAGTGGTAGAAATTGGGTATCTCGGATGGAATTTATTCGAGCCGGCCGCAACGGCCACTTACCAGTTCTAAAACATAGTGTCAAACCCTTATCTCTACAATTAAGCTAAAATCTTGGCCATAAAGTTAAATTATATGCGTTTTATTTCTTATTCGGAAAAAAGATCACTCCTAAATAAGCCTGTCTAAATAATTTCTCGCGTGCTAACATTTTGGGCGATACTTCAATCCAGTTTACTGATATGTCAGACAAAAATATTCCTAGACTGCTTCTTAAAATGGTGTTGCAATAGCCCTGAAGGTAAGCCACAGAGTTGCGCTCGAAATGTCAACTTGCAAAATTAGGAGGTATATATGATTTGCTTTCGCCCAAGGAGGCCACTAAAAACTTTATCTCAATATTCGATTATACACTAACTAGAAACTTCTATCGATGTATTGAGGTTTCAGGCAGACCCCTCAAAATTGGTGTCCCAGTCGGTTCGCAATACTTAGCCGCTAGAAGTAGAGTGAGCAATTATCGAACAAATTTCACTAGCAAACTCGAGCTTTGATTGGATCCTTTATGTTTCCACTTACTGCAAATAATTTCATATACTAAATCCATTTCTGTAAATTTTCATCTGTATACTCGTATTCAACTGC
Organism: Anomoia purmunda; assembly: GCA_951828415.1. Lineage (NCBI taxonomy): Eukaryota > Metazoa > Arthropoda > Insecta > Diptera > Tephritidae > Anomoia > Anomoia purmunda. The sequence goes on from OX639997.1 coordinate 36,826,582, forward strand.
TGATACAATTTAGTAAATAACTTATTTGTATTTACTCGAACTTTCTCCAGCTCTTTAGTTAAGTGATTCCTTTTAAAAAAATACCATGTGCCACATGCTGCTTCTGCTTCTGCTTCGTTCATCGTTTCATTTCATTAGCTTCACAGCAATTGGAGTATTGCGTTACAAGCAAGGAGATGTATATGTATATATGTGTGTATGTGTGTATGTGTGTATGTATGAATGTAAGTGTATAGTTGCAACAAACATCGACCAATAACGAGTTGAGTGCCTTGGATGCGTTTTCGGTGCAACATTGATATTTTATTCGGTAGTTTTTCGTATGTACATTTCCCTTCAATTCCTTGTTGGCGTTTCTTTTTGGATTTTGTTAGCCCGCTGAGTTGAATGAAAAGTTGCACGAAAGGCCAAAAAGAGGTTAAACCTAATGTGTTGCAGTTGAATTGCTGGCAGATCAATTTGCTGCTGCTGCTGCTGCTGCTGCTGCGCCGGTCAACTGAGCTACACCGAGTTGTATCTGCCATTGATGCTAATGCCACTTGTAGCGTGCACTTGAATGTTGAAATGCAGCAGCGTTGCAAAAATGCATTGGTATTTATTTTGCTATGCTTCAATGGTTTAAAGGCAAATTTAAAATTGTTAGCCATGGTAGTTTTGCTTTGTTAACCTTTTGCTAGCGAATTAAAATTGGGAAAGTGAATTTGTATAAATTGTTGATTTTATTTTGCTGAATTCCTTTGCATTTTAGAGTAGTCTATTACAAGTGCTGCTTTAGGGTAAAAAAGATATTTAAAAAAAAAAAATATCTGCATCAGATTTTAATCATGCCGAGCTAAAGTACCTACTTAATGCCAGCAATTAATTTTCGAATATGATTGTGTGTGTGTAGGTGTGTGTTAAAAATTGTTATTGATTTTAATTTTTTTTTTTAAATACATATATTTCAACTTACAATTGTATGTGGATGCATCAACGGATTTTTTCATAAATTTTTGAAAAAAGAATGTATGTAATTGTTTTACAATAAACCCGTTATACTTCTGTAAGATTAGGAATTGATTTATAAAAGTAGTAACAATTTGGCCCATACACCATAGCTTGATGTCTGGCCGAAATTCTCCTACAATTTGTGGTGTATGTCTTGATGTTGTAACACAAATTGAGAGACCTACAATTTTACGCTGAGTCCGAATGGCAAATGATTTTTGGCCAAAATGTTTTTTATGACACATATAAACTTGGAGGTTCGCCATTGCCTTCCGATGGGCGATCGTAATTAGAAAACACTTTTCTATAATTTGTAATATTACTTGCCCCCGACGGGATTTGAACCTGGGACCCACTGAATGAAGCGCGCACTCGCTAAAAACTCGGCTATTGCGGCTACTAAAAAAATGTAATAAGTTAATATTTTTAAACAGGTGGCAACACTCTGTAAAAATACTTTCATTATTCGGTTTTCTTAAACCTGCTTCCTGTGAATTCCATGCCGTGATATTTCTTTCATCTTTATAATTTTATTTTATTAATTTTTTAAAGCAGGTGGCAACCTTTTTTGGAAGTATTTACCAAACAAAGCTTTCTTAAACCTTCTTCGTTTTAACCCTTATTTCAGTATTTGATTTTTTGTTCCTTATTAAATTAGTTTTTTAATCAGGTGGCAACGCCACAAAAATATATAATTAAGCATTCTTAAGGCTTTCAATTTGACTCTCTTATTTTAAAAAGTCTTTTCGTCATTTAAACAGGTGGCAACTTCCTTTTAAAACATTGTTGAAATTAAGCCCCAATAAACCTCTCTCATTTGATACCCATATTGCAATATTTGATTTCATTCATTGTTTTAACCCTTATAACGGGCTATACGGATATTATTTAAATTATTTATTGTATAGACTAGATATAACTTTTTTAGCAGGTGGCCGGCATCCATAAAATATAACCTATAGGTTACTTTTCGCATTTTAATTTTGTACAATTTCCTTAGCCGCTCGGTCATGAAAAGATAACAGACATATTCACGTACTTAGTCACATGAAAACTTTATAATATTAGTGCAATTATTATATGCAAATGTCATCTTCCAAATTTTCAGTCCAATTTTATCAATTTTTAATACCAATAATCGTTGAACTAAAATTATGTATCACAAGTGTTGAGTTTCATTTAGAAAATTCAACTTAGCACGTGATAGGTAATTATTTTGTCTTTTTGAGGATAAATTCATTAAATTGCTAATAATTTTCGACTGCTATATTGGTAATTTTTTTTTGAAAGCGGGATATACATATATCTGTTTAATATATTTAGTCTATACAAAGAACAAGAGAGTAGTTTATTTTTAACATTCTTCAACTGCGCTTACATTTTCTATGATAAAGAAAATATGACTTTTAGAAACTTTATTTTATTTTTTGAACCTAAGTTATTAAAGGAAGGTTTGAGCTCTTAATCACGAATTAAATGCTTTTAAACGCTTCGAAAAAAGATTTAAGGTTATATTAGGATATGGGCAATTACACAGAGCTGCAAGCAAGTGGTTTTTCACCTGAAACCAACAAAGCAGAGGAGACCTCTCTCTTCCATATTGTCATTAACGGGAACCACTTTAAATACTTTAACCAGTTCACACAAAATTATCCAACCGGCCTCGCCGCTGGATCTTGGTTCGATAGAGTTCACTGTTACATTGTCTATATTTCTCGTTTAGGATGGAGAGTAATAATAATGTCATTATAAAGACCAATTACGTATATATTATATTCATCTCGTCGTTATGTGCCAGAAATTGCACGCTCCTGTAAAAGACAACACCTGAAAGATGGAGATCTGCAACTTTGCTATCTTTCGAAATTACATACATTAAATATATCGCACGATCGGTAGTGCCAATGTTTCAAATTTGTTTGATACCCCTGGGCTCGAAGGTATTTAACCAAATTCTTATAGTGCTGATGATGTTGGCTCATCCTCTTTTAAACAGACTTACTATTTTTGAGAGAATAACAAATTGTGATACCGCGGCGTATAAGCAACCACCAGTAAACTCTGTTGCATTGCATTTATTTAAAAACAGTGGCAAACTCAATTTAGTTAGCTTACTCGCGTGAGATAGTGTTTGAATAGCGCTGCTTAATTGAATTAAAAATCTGTCGTTCATTGTACGTATACAATTATAAAATTTGCAAGCACACACACACACACAGTGCACTAATAGAAAAGATTGTCAGTAAATAAAATGCTATTGATGTAAACAATCCGGATCGCTCGGTAAGTAACCAGATACATTATTACACAAATATATCTAAGTAAGTAAAGGTAATAACAATATTTTATTTATTTCAAATACCTAACATTTTAGAAAATGAAATGGGATTGAATCAAAAATTTGGTACTTTATAAATCTTAGCTCAACTTGTTGATAATCAAAAAAAATTTTGCTTCGATGAATTGAAAAACAATGGCCCATAGTCACATTAAAGATGGCGGCGACTCTTAAGTTAGTACTAACTAGTTTTATGGCCTAATTTTTAGTGAGGTATCTGCCATATATAACTCCAACTAACTTAAGAACCAACTTTATCTCTACTTTTACTAAAATATATTGCTTTAACCGCACAACGCTTATTAGATTTGTACTAAGTCGAGCCATAAATATGTTTCTGAAGATCTCGACTACACAGCCATCTAATAGAGCATTCCTAATTCTACTTGTGGCATAGTATTTTAATGTCATTAATATCGGGATCATAAATAGAGATTTTGTTCATAACGTAACTCGAACTCCACCTAGCAGATCCGCGTTTCTCGTTGCGTCGCAATTTTACGTTTTTAGTTTCATCAAAAACGATTTATAAATATAGATTATCTGAAAATTTCAATTCATGGCCCACCTAACGGATTGAAATATAGCCTACGTCCGTGCCATTGGTCTAAGGAGTAAACTGTATAAATTTGGTTGGAGTCCGTTTTTCATAGTCACAAAGAAAATGGCTAAATTTATATATATAAATCTCTGGACAGTAATCTTTATTTCCGTGCATTAATGTTATCCTTCGTCATTTTGACAACGACTTATTTGAGATCCGTATTAAAAAGAGTACGCGCATAAATTATTATTTCATTTTTAATTAATAAAAATCAATAATGAAAAAAAAATAATCTTTTCAAAAATCATTCATTGAAGTCTGGAGTACGTTGGAATAATGAACCAGTGTATAATTAAACTTAACATTAAAAACACTCTGGGAATATCGTAGTTACTTTCAATTTACTTGGACTACACATTCTGGTATTCCGGACTACTCGTCTTACCCTGAGATTTAGGATTAACCGAATATCAGGCATTCAACCGAGAAGTCCATCACAACAATTATTCAGACACTAAACTTAACTCGACATATTTATAAGTAGGCATGTTTGTAAAAATATTGCCATCTTACTTTAGCCTGCTACATTTGAGTACGTACATTAGAGCGTATCATCAAACAAATGTTCAAAATGTGACCCTCGGGTTTGAACACTTATTTTGTGAGGATTTCAAAAATTGAAACAAAGAACAGTTACGTGTTTCTTTTTCAGGGACCCTAATGGTCATAATTTTATAAAAAAAAAACAAAATTGGATTCAATCGTTATTGTGTGACTTTTATTTTTTCCATCAAAAATAATATTTATCCTTGACATTTTATATTTCCGATGATATTGGATTGATAATTTTTAATTTTCGTTTTTCCGATCAAGTTGAATCGTTGTTCTTGGATTTTTGTATTTCCGATCAATTTTGATAGATATTTTTTAATTTTTTTATGATTGGATAATTAATTTTTTTTTACTTTTTTTTCATTACGTTTTAATTTTAATATTTTCGATAAAAAATAAACGCTATTTTTTATTTTTTATCAAAAATATCGATGGCATAAGGATTAGAGTGCTATATTCGAGTCCTTTTGCTGAACTGAAAAAATTAAAGTAACGATTATTTTTGGTACCTGATTTTTACTTTAATTTCTCTATTTAAGCTTCGGTTTTATGCATGATAAGTTGTTGTAAAGGTATTAACCCCGTTTTTGTTTAAGTTTTATTTAGAATAAACATTCTGTTTTCAAATCACAAAAACAATTTGCATGGAAAATATATCTACATATATTTTAACCCAAAAGATTTATGGTTATAAATTTTTGAAGTAAATATCATTCATAAAATTCAAAGTCCAAAATGAAAATTATAGGGGGAAAACCCATTTTAGCAGTTTTTACAGTACGTCGAAATTTTTCTTTCATTTTCGAAGAACACTTAGTTCAAACGCGGGTTGCACATTTTCAATTATTTTTAACTATATACATTATGATACGGTCTAATGTACATGTATATAATATTTCTCTCTATCTCGCTGCCAAGCAACGCGTTCAAACTATCTTTTGCCTAACGGCCGATAGTTTGTTTGCCAAGCGACAATAAGTCAAACGTGTTTTATAGTTGTTGGGAAGTCTGAAGTTGCATATTGTACCTATATAAAGGCGTGCAACAACATCTCTTGTAGCAAGATACAAACATTCCGATAACTTTAGATAACTATAGGCATGCAGGAGTATCAAAAATGTACAGCAACAACATTTATAAATTACAAGTAGACTAAATACACTCATCTTTGTGAGCCAGCCAGCCAAACAGCTAAACAGCCTATGATGTCGCAACAGCAATCGCTGTACTAGATAATTGCACATAGTCCTCGTAATAACACCAATGGCAATACGTACATACATACCTACATACATAGCTACATACCTACATATGTACATATTGTCCTCTTTATGTTGTTTTTGACTTGCCATCGTTTGGTGTGTTTGTTTGTTGGTGGGTTCGTTGATTGCTCTGCGGCTGCTTGCCGCTGATAATCATCTGTATCAACAACAAAATCATTCTCATCATATCGAAAGGATAACAACATAAAGGCAATACTAATCCGGCTGTTGTGTTTGCCATTGGCATGCAATTGAGCAGTACGGAACATATGGGAACACATACATGCACACCTCCATAGATATGTAGTATATGGAAATAACTACATGCAAAGATATAAGAGTACATACTACTACTAAAAGTATGTAGTATGGCTGTGCATAAATAAAACACAATCCGTTTGTTGGTAAGAAAGGTAAGTAGTGCGCCACACATTTACCTTCTATACTAGTATGGGTTTGTTAGCTTTGTGTGTGTGTGTGTGTGCGCGTGTGTGCACATATAATTACAAAGCAAAATGGCAAACAGGCTCAAGCAGGTAAAAGGATAATTGTACGTTGGCAAAGGGTTTTGAGTTAAAGCAATCACGTTAACAGTTTAGTTGCGTAAGAATTATGTGAAGAATTTAGCTGATAAAGCTAACAATTTATATGATTCTTTAAATTTGTCTGCTTAATATAAATTTGTTAAGTGAAATCGGCATGCAAATCGGTTATACTAGTCTTACTTTCCGCTTGGTTTAAGGGTCACCTAAACGATAATATTTGACAAGATGTGTGTACCTACAAAAATAACATAACTTGGTACAAATGAATATTTTTACAGGGGTATATAGTGTTCGCCATATCTGTTCCAGGAAAATTCTATATAATACAGTTTGCCTTTTACATTTACTAATCTATTATTAGTAACGTCTTTATAAGGATATGGTTCATTATATAACAAAAGCCCTATTAATAAAAGCTTAAAACTAAAATTTACAAAAATTTAGCAGATCTAAAGAAATTGTTATCCAATTTGCTTATCTGTAATTTTTAGAAACTTTTCCCTATAATGCATTAAAATTTTTCCATAATCAAGTGTATGCTTTAACTGCACAAAATTTGGGGGGATTTTTGATTTCTTTTTTTTTTTGCTGACGGTGTTGGCCATGTAACGCATGCATAAAATTTATTTTTACATAGAGAAAGTACATAAATTTAACTCGGGTTATAGTCCTTCGCGGATTTTACTAGATTTCGACTTCATTTCGGGAACTACGGACCATTGCGTGCCCACCAAGGCTCACAAAGCTTACCAAGGTATTGCCATTTCATTTAAGGAGGTTTGGAAGGGATACAATCAGTACCACCGAGGGCTGCTAAACATGTTCACGGGTGAATCGAAAATTGCCGAGAACTCTGCCTAAGGAAAAAATTTAGATTAGCAAATCCCGAATGGTTGCTTACTAGTGCCACCTCTGTAAGGGAAGTGAATATTTACTCCGATATCCAAGAGGAAATCAGCGCTATGAACTCAATAAAACTGCGATCGAAATTAGTTAAGAATTTCCGGACTTCTCTTTCGAAAGCATCAGAGTATTTCTCTATTTAATTAATCTGGGTACCTCGGCGCAGAGATATCCCAGGGAATTGTGGAGCAGATGACTTACTTAGCCAGGCAATCCACATTTGAAAAGGACTTCTTAAGCGAGGAACTTTTCGTGGTTTCTCTGCTACTCCTCGACTACTTCTGAACGAGTGGGCGCGGGATCAGCTTGGCAAACGCTGGGCAGCTACTAGAACATGCCCTGTTGGACAAAACTAGAAGTAGACCAGAGAAGGTCACGGGAGCTTCTACGGTTATCAAAGCCACAGCTCTCTTCGATTATGGGGTTGGTGACAGGGTACTGTCCAATGGGAATTCCTGCGGTCGCCTCAATAGCAGCACTAATGTACACCACGACTGCTGCTTGGAGGATAAGGAGATGGAATTATCTCAGCACTTTTTAATCAGCTGACCTACTTTCGTGAGTTTAAGACTTATATTTTTGTGATCGCAATTTATCCGCTCTCCGGCGGGCATAACGGGGGTTGAGATAGGCCAGCCCCGTAGTTTCATCGCAAGAACGCAGTACTTTGCAAATTAAGACAAACAATATGCGTTCTGTTTGTACTGTGACATCACAATGAATCCCAGAAGGTCTACGTGAGCTCCTATGAGCTGCTACTCTAACCTAAGCTAACCTAAGGGTAATTTCTAGCTACTTGAAAATTACATTTTATTTAATAAAATTGAATGGGCTAAAAAACTGCATACCCAAAAAATTACTAACAGAAAATGTGATTAAATAGTTTGATAATTGGTGATTTATTTTTTCTTCTTAATATTGAACTTTTATAAATTATGTATGAATTTTAAACTTTGATCTACATATGTGTTTGGTTTATTTCATACGATGAAACGTTTTTTTGTGTAAAAATAAATACAAATTAAATGTAAATTAGCAAACCTAAGTGGCAAATATTTCATCGAATTTTGTTGCTAAAGATATGGCGAACACTGTACGTGCAAGTGGTAAAAGTAAAATGCGCAAGTTGCAAGGTCACTAAGTGCACCACACATATACACATACAGCCATACACACACAGCCATATCTGACCAAAACATATCGATGACAACTAAACCAAAGCAGCGCACGGCCTATAGTCAACTGCCAACTAAAATACTTAATAATTTATCCGACTAACAGTAAAAATTACTTAAAGTGACAGAGAACTCTCTGAGTGATGCTCGGAAGCGGGAATGAAAGGGAAGCAAAGCAACTATAAAATATCACCCAAGATGTCGCTAGGTCAGTGCCTGATTTATTTATTACTCTAAGGAATTATTGGCTAAAGAAAGTACTTGCTGTTCATTGAGTGAGAACAAAAACTACTGGAAAATACGAATGTAGAATATATGTATAGCCAAGCGTGAGAAAAAGCAATTGCGGAAAATAGTTTGTGCCTAATAGTAGTTGTTGCAGTAGCTCTTGCGAACTTGTTAAATGCATTATTAATTGTTATTAGAATTTGTGTGATGTTCTTACTTTTGGCTAGGCAACAGTTTGTTTGCAAAACTTTTCCAATTGCTTATTCCAAATAACTCGATTTATTTCGAAAATAAAGAGATTGTGTATATTTGTGGTCTCATTATATAAGTAAAGCGTTTATTATGAATTAGTTAAATACGGCCTACAAATGTGACTTTTGAGCTGGAAAATTCACCTAATCAGATATTAATGATACACTAAATGATAATACAGAGCTATAACTTCGAAATAAGAATAAGGAGAACTCGTGACTTCGCAATTTGTTACGCTCAAGGTTTTCTCTGTCTTGATAACTTCTATGTCATATCCGTTTAGTCGAAAAAATCACCAATTTTACAGACTTCTGGGTTTTTCAGCCTCGAATTAATTTGCTCATAAATTTTTTGACCAACAAAGTATCACAATTTTAAATATGCTATTTTAAAGAAAACCAACGTTAATTAATAACTTCAAAGTTTAAGAAAGGGTAGTAAAAGATATGATTTCGATTCGATTTGTACACTTAAAGGGAATACAAAAAAACTATGCTTTAATCGTTAAGTTGGGATTTTTATTTTTTCGATTTTGGATCACAAATAATTTTTATTCTTGGATTAAAAAATTTTCGACCATAATAAACGCAAAAAAAAATTCAGCGATTACAATAATAGCACCAACAAGGGTATCTAATATGATTTAGATTTTATGATCGCAAAAATAAAAATTAGAAAATAACGATTATGATGATCGTCTCTAAATAAATATAGGATCAGATTTGCATAGCTTCTGGCATAAAGATTGTTTCGATATATTCGAGTTTTGTTATGAACGAATTATCCGTAATTATTTGTTGATCCGAAAAATCACAAAAAAAGATTATCTGCGATCCTTTAGTTCAACTCATTTTTATAAAAGGAAAATTGTTATTGTTTATTAACAAAAGTTGTAGATATATCGCGGAATTTAGTTCAATCGTCAATATTATGCGACAGCATTAACGATTAACAGAATTATTAACAGAGTTATTTGGTCTTTAATTTCGATTATCAAAAGAGAGTGTCTTCTACATTTCAACTCACGCCGATTCTTATCTCGACCGGCGCAGAAAATATTAGTAATACACCGGCTTTTTAACTTTACTGGTAGCCATTTTTTAATTCTATTTATGGAATATATTAGCAGCATAGGAAGATTCCAAATTTTTTCAAACTCATAACAATTCAAGAAACTTTCATAAAAATCTTAAAAATTTTTTAGAAAGAATGTTTATAAATATTTCGGGCATGCAGCTTTATTGTTTTTTAAATTTTAGTATAAAAAATGCAAGTTTGAAATGGATAGAAACTTCTGCTATTTGTTATAGTTTTTTGTTTTGCAAACTTTTGTTGTTATATCTTTTGAATTTTATAAAATTGACAGTTGATTTTTAATAACTTTGTTTGTACTCTGTATTTTCTTGCACATAAAATATGAGCTATATATGAACAAAAACTTTTCTAGTCCAAAAACAAAAAAAAATTGCACAAAATCAACGGCAGTTTCTAGCCATTTCCAGATTAATCTTAATTAAACATAAAACTGCTAAACGTTCTTCTAAAAAATAAAAAAATATTTGTGAAAATTTTTTGGTTGTTATAAATTTGGTACACAGCTTGGGTCATTACTTTATATAGTTTTCGTTATACATAATTGACATCAAACGACGTTCTGTTCCAATCGCTGATTCCGAATATACCACCCACATTTTTAATATCAGCTGCAGCTTTTGCATGAGTTGTCCAAACATAAGTTGACTTTTCCTCAATTTTTTCCAGCACTGTTTCACCAATCGCAAGTTCAAAAACCGATTTGAATTTCACATGACATTACGCAAATTTCTATATCCAAAACGTTTAAATTTGTATAGATTATCTCACCGTTAGGAGTCCGTTCTATAACAGAAAAGGTCTCAAAAAAAAAACTAAACAGTTTCATAATTTATATTTAAACACATTTTTTGTTGCTAATATAAAAAACTGTAATTTTTGCTCTTTTGGTTTCCAACTGGTTCAACCGATTCGGAAAATATAACCGGTCTTCAGTTCAAAATAAAATACACTTCAAAAATGAATTTAAAAGAATTATTAATTAATTTTCTTTATTCTTTATAATAAATTACGAATAACAGTGTCTCCGTTAAGGGCAAAAACACTAGTCTAATTTTGATAAATCTTAAATAAAGACCTAAAACTATATTCATAGAATAAAAGTGTTTTTATGCATTATTATTAAACAATTTGTGTAAGCAAGCATTTTGCATAAATTTTTTAGCAACAATTTCCTTATTTATGATTGTTAATTGCATTATCAGTAAGCAGAACGCGCGGAAAGGGAATTTGTTGAGAATTTCGAATAACGACATCGTTTTCCCCAATTTTTTATGAACAATAAAATAACATTATTTAATAAAAAAAAATTTAAAAGCCCACAATTTCATAAAGAGTTGAGTCTTGCGAAAGTTGTACGTATTGAAAACCAAAATTGCAAAGATTTTGAAATCCGGTAAACACCGAATGAAGCGCTCACGCATTACGCTTTCAGCTGTGGCGGCTGCATAAAACCAACTACATATTAAATTCAACAATACTACATGAAAGCGGTAAACAAGTGTAAATAGGAGAAGTTTGCAGCAAAACTTCTCTAATGCCCTTAATGAAATGTTAAGCGCATTGATGAACTTTATTGATGGCAGTAAATTAGAAAATTATTTTAGGTTTGAGTAGCTGGGGCTCCTTTAAAGGTTGCTTATGTTAAGCAAAAGGCTATGCATATCTATCTAGATGATGATGTGCAAAATGTTAGCTCTTTTGTGAGCTATGTGTATGAAATATTTGACGAACTCATAGCTGTATGCGAATTTCAATTGGTGACTATTCGAAAGCAATGACTGACAACACAAAATCGATTGATTGCTTGTGCTAAGCTAAAAACTTAAACGAGTGAGTTCACCACTTGATAAGAGGAGCCAAGTACAATTTTGTGCGAATGATTTCATACCATCAGGATCGGAAGCAGACAAATTTAAGTAACAACCGAATAGTTGATTTCATGAAAGAACGTAGGCACTCCGTACACATCTATATACATATATACATATATATGTACATATATACCAAAAACTTTGCATTCATTGAAACTCTCACGCATCAGACATGCGTCTAACCAGTAGATACGCATAGCAATCCCCTTTGAATGATTAAGTAAAGTTGTCAGTGAATGCGCGACACGTCGTCACAGTACTTACGTGCTTCTCGCTCATGCTCTACACCTGCGTGCATCATAAATGCAATGCATATGCCTACTACAATTTAAAGGGAAGGGAATACCTGATACGAGTATGAACTGTTAGATATGAGGAGATTGACAAAAAGTTCACTTGGTTGGTAACTTCTAAAATAAGTAGTAGTATTAGTAGAAATAATAACAATAATTTTAGTAGCATGAGCGAAAATAGTAGGAGAAATTATAAAAAAATAGTAGTTGTAATGATTACTAGCATTAGTAAATCAAAAAACATTTTGTTGAAATTAGTAGTAGAATTGGTAAAAATAGTAGTAGAAATTAATAGTAGCATTAGTAAAAATAGTAGTGGAAATTAGTAGTAGCATAAGTAAAAAAAGTAGTAGAAATTATTAAAAAACATTAGTAGAAATTAGTAGCGGCATTAGTCAAAATCGTAGTAGAAATTAGTAAAAATAGTAGTAGAAATTAGTAGCCGAAATTAGTGAAACAGTAAGACTAATAATTAGTAGTAGCTTCGGTGAAAAAAAATGGTAGAATTAGCCACAATAATAGATAGTGGAAATTAGTAGCAGCATTAGTCAAAATATTAGTAATAATTATTAGTACTAGCAGTAGTAGTCGTAGTTGTACTTTCTGAATTTCTCAACGAACGGACCAAATTCCACCACTAATACAAACAAAATTTGCTTTGTCATTCTCATTGATTTGCACCGTATACTCAAGCTAAACTGAAAATATTTAATGAATGCCAATTTGCTTTAGGAGTAATTACACAGTATCTATGGACTATTTTCAAGTAGTTCTGGAGATTTCCGATGAGACATTTTTTCGCTAGACAGCGAGCCACAAATCTTTCACCGATGACACCAATGTAGCTTTGGTGAATCAAAAGTTGATGCAGATCCACGACTGTTACAGGAAATGGTTGCTGATGAGTTTGCTTGAAATGCCATAACTGTATCGCGAATGTTAATAAATCCTCGGCGAAACACGAAGAAAATTGCTCGATGGTATAGCATCTTTAGTATGTCTATTACTGGTGGGGAATTCTTTAAGTTCGATTTGGAAATCAAACGGGAGTCTAACGGAAGCAACCCCACCCGTAAAATCTAAGCCACACAAATCAGCAACAAAAGTAATGATGTCGGTTTAATTAACCCAATCGAAAATTGCAGCGGCTGTTCGCCTAGAAACAGGAAAAACGGTAACTGCAAAATTGTGGACAGAAGAAGTTTATTGTTTTTGGAAAACTGAAGCAAGGGGGATTTACAACTTCTGGCGAACTTTTGTTGGTCCCCCAAGTACTATGTACCCATGTTTGTACCCGTGCAGCTGAAATGCCATATATTCACCGCTGAGACATCGACATATTTCCTTTGCACAAATGCTGTGCTCTGCCTTCAGACCGTTTCTGTACCGTGCAGTAATTAAGAATTCGCGACTCAAAATATGTTACTACTTCTGTATTTTCTGTACAAAGTTTCTAATACATACATACATACTGGATATGTGAGCTAGCAATATACAGTTGGTTTTAATTTTCAAGAATATTGGCCTCTTTTGCTTGGCGAGAATTCTGTTTGCAGACATCTTATACTTACGGCTATGTGAGAAATTGAATCTAAGAAATATTCATGTGACTCAAAGCTACTTGGTTTTATTTCAGTGGCATGTTAAAGATTTCATATATGTACTACGCTGCCTATTTTGGATACGTAGGGTGTAACACGACAGAATTAAATTAACAAATTTAATGCTATTTGGCATCACATAACTTCATGAAACCTCAGAAATGTGGACTGAGTTAACTTTTAAGTTTCTTCATGAGGTTTATTTAAATATTGCGATTTTTAAATTGGAAAATATATTAATACTTAAGTAAAAACTGAAAGTAACTTATAAGAAAACATCATACGTTTTATAAATTAGAGTTTAGAAACAAAAGAAATAGTTTGGCTTAATTTCCTTGTGCAAAACAGTTTAGAATCTCAGTTTAGAGTTCATATAGCAAACTAGAGAGGACCTGTTTACAATTCATGTATACGTACAAAAGAAAATTAGAGATTAATTTCACACTGGATGTGAGTATAAGAAAGCAAATGAGTACAATCGTCGAAAATATCAGTAAAAAATCTTTTTGAAATTCCAAAGTATAACAACTAACGCGTCGCCTCAATATCACTTTCTCTGGCGTCAATGTTTTGTCTGCGATTTTTGATCAAAAACTTCTCACATATATTCTTAAGAAATTACCTGCATAGAAGCATGACAGCAATTTACAAGCCACTTACGCGTTGATCGTATGCCGACGAGTCTATTCTTAATAACCATTTATTTTGATACAAAGCCAATGAGATTTTAATTTTGCTAAATTATTGAGAATATTTAGATATGAATTTAAATCAGGAAATCGCTCGTCTAACGAAAAGGATGCAGATATGCACTATGGGTGCTATAGTTTTTTCTTGTCAACTGTAGTTAGAAATTTCATTCGTTCGGGAGTACTTCACCTCATAACCCTTGCTATTTTCCTTGAAATGGTTGTTTGACGCACTCCGATATCTTCTTCTTTCACAGTTTGAAATACTGGATGGGCACAGTATTAATCCTTATCTCGGCCAATGCGAAATATGTATCACATATATTTGTTTTTGCTCCTACGGCTTCAAATGTCAAAGTTTTTGTACTTTGTTTTTGCTTACATGGCTTCGGCTCCCAAATCCGTAAGAGCAAAAACCACTTACATGTTAATTGAAACTTTTAGGCTCATTCAACTCTACCTGTATGGTTTGGCATTGATCTCGCCTTGTTATTCTATATCGTGAACTTTACTGAGGGTTCGATGTTTGTACCCTAAGATCGATGTCTTTTTTTTCAAATTTTTCAACTACAACTCATACTGTGAGAGGCACACAAACTTGGACAGCTAATTTCCCGCGCAATTTTTGACTCTATAAATAATAAAAATACAAAGAAATAAAAAAAAAATATTTATTTAGTACAAAATATAAAAACAACGATTTATAAAGTATTTTACATGTCAAACGGTTTCGCTGCTGTATGATAATTACTTTTGTTTTATAAATATTTAGTAGCATATTTATGCAGCCCCGGAAACACATTTCTGATACCATCCCAAATTTCAGCAGAATTTTGATTAATAGGATCAACAGATGATCCAAGACATATTTGTAATTCAACATCCATTATTCTGAGGTTCGAGGAAGATAGCTGCTAAGATTATATATCCCAATGAGCTAAAAGTTAATGCTAAGTCCAAATATCAAAAGATCGTACAAAGCCATATAAATTAAAAATGGGTATAGTTTTAGCCAAGATATCCTTTAAATGTAGAAACTTTAGTCTTGGGCCTTAAGTGGTTGCTACCGCCAGAATAGAGGGAAATGGTCATAAAAAACATTGACATGAAACCCTCTCTCTCGTAACATTGGCAACCATCGATGTTTTTCTGTAACAACAATGTATCGATAGCATCCCTGCACTAAATTTTTGTTCGACCATGGCAATGAAAAGCTGTGCGGATTTTTATCTCAGAAGCTCATTAGGCCCTAGCTCGTCACATTTATTAACGCAAGCATTTTATTAAGTAAATATTTTTTATTTTATTTTTTATTCATTTAAAAGTAGATATTATTTATATTTTCCAGAGTTGAATTTTTATGAAATGCTTTTACTTTTTCTAACTATTTTACGACATATGTTGGCGTTTTGATCTCTTAACTTTATTTTAAGAATTTTTTAACAAATCAAACGCACCTCTCCATTCATTACTTTCTAGTAGAAAATAATATGCTAGCGAGTCTAATGGTGATATCGTTCCTGTCAAAAAAAAAAACAAAACCGGTTAAAAAGGCAAACCGGTGAGCAACTTATGTGTTCGCTTGTTAAAAAGCCACACAAAAATAGTGCAAAAAATGCGCACTTTCTGGATAGATACCTATTAGTAAATTCTATGTGTTAATTAGACATTTTGTTGGACGAAAAGAAAAAGGCAAATGTCAGGGTTGACTGCAACATTGAACAAATTTTGCATCGTGGAAGGGTAGCATTTCTTGGTACGAAAACCAAATCATCAGAAATGTTATGACTTAAATGTATTTAATTTCTTATAATCATTATTTAAGTTAGCTTACCCTAACTTATAATCACCACACTAAGCAGATTCAACACACCGTGCGCTTGACTGCAAATGTGAACTATATCATTTTGCATTTGTATTATAATATCGTTGTTAATTGGCTGCCACATTTGCTTATTTAAGGCGGGTATTCGTATTCGTATATTTTCTACTATGTGTTCAATGATTAAAAGCGGCGATTTAGTGAAATTTTGTAAATGCTGGGGCAGGGAAAATCTGAAAAATTTCGTATAACCCATATCCTTGGCATTTTATTATAAACAAATGAAATCATTTCAGATCCTTTTTCCTAACTTAAATTTAAGTTGTCTCAAAGTCGGTACTCAAAATTCTGTGTTACAAATTTCACTTATACATCAGCTTAGTTTCACAGCTCTAATGCTCAAAAGCAGATTGGAAGTGCATTTAGTACTTATGCTTAGCTTTCTTTCTGAGTTTGCAAGAATTGCATGTGAGTAAATGCACGAGTGCACGTGTCATACTTTATTTATATAAACAGCTTCACACTTTCACCGAAGTATACTACCTTTAAAAGTGCGATATTTTTTTTTGTTTGTTTTCATTTCACTTACTACTCAACACCGTTTACCTTACATGAACAAATAAACACATATCATATAATATGTATATTGCATAGTAAAGCGCCTGCAAGTGTGTTGATCAGTGTATATATGCACACCTTTACAAATTCACAAAAAACGCATATTCTTTTACATCCTTCAACTTTAGCTTATAGCGCATTTTATCCCACTTTCTTCGCCAGTTAACACTTTAATTTTTTTTTTTTTTTGCCTTCAAACCTGTCTTGCGAACCGTTAGCGTATTAGTACATATATATTTGATATATTGTATGTATAGTATGTGTTGAAATGTTTAAAACTGTGTTGTCATAACTGTACTTAATATAGTTCGCTGTCAGCTCATAGCACTTACTTAACTACTGCTACAAACACACATACAAATTATTTATGTCACGCAATCGAGTTTTATACCGCGCAAAGCTTAAATGACTTATTTATAATAGATTTTATAATATTTGCGATTGACTTTCGAACTTCTTAGCGCTTCTTCGTTATGATGCGTGTCGCACCTCGTGTAATCCCACAAAAATTATAAATATTTCAAATTTTTTATTAATAACTACTAAACCTCATTAGCAAAAATAATTTAAAAAAAAAACAAAGAGTGTTACAATTTTATTAAAGTGAAAGTAAATTCTAATCATTCGATTTTCGAAATCATTATTTCTACACAAGTCATTATAAAAGCGCGATAAGAAAGAAGGTGCGATAGGTTTTAATTTTTTAGCTTAAGTCAAATCAAAAGAACAAGGGCAATAAAAGCAATAATGAAGGAAGCTTATGGCTGATTCCATATCAAAAATAAATTGACAGGGATGTTTTTTATTTTGCTCAACATTTTTTTCCCAGTTATATCTTTACTACCAAAAGTATTGAGATTGACGCCCGTTGGTCGGCGCACACCCCATGGACTGAGTGCGCGAACCGTGCATGAGGTTCTTTTAAATTCTATAACTCCAAATCTACTTCAGATTCCATCATAATATTTTAACATGTTTTCAAGAAGGCTTTAGAGAATTCATTGAGATGAAAAAAAAACGAAAAATCAATTTGTTATTAATACTTATGAAGTATCAATACTTTTGGTGGTACCAAATTTAAAAAAAAAATTTTTTTTAATATACTATCGGAAAGTGGAATAAAAAACGTAATTTCTACTATAAATAAATTTTTTTTACGATGTACGGTTCTCGAGTCATTGAAAAAAACAGTTCATCAAAAATTAAAAAAAAAATTCATAACTCTGGCAAAAAATTATTTTGAACGAAATTAAAAAATATGTGTCATTATTTATTTTTGAAAAAAAATTGTAAAAAAATTTGCAGCATCGACTTCAAATCGAATTTGGAATCACAGTAATATACCTTGTTCCGTTTTGTTCTGTTTTTTTCCAAAAAGATGAAAAGCTTATATAATTTTCGAACGATTTTCAGTCATTTGTTGGCAAGTTTGCTTTGGCGACAATCCGTTCTGTTGCCCTTGCATTTTTAGTGTCGCATTAGAAAAAAAATGTCTGAAATTGTAGTTTCTACTTCCAAGTTTTACAAATATTTGAAACAAGTAATTTGGCAGGAACTGGATGTCTTGATCGCGGTTCAGTTCTGCAGTCTTTTAAGAACAAAACCCTACCGGCTGATCTGTATGATATATGGATCACTGAATCATCTATGGCATTTTATAACTTATGTATGTGTTCAGATTTTATTATAACTTTGGTCCGATGTTTGTAAATATAAGAACAAGAAAAGATAGGCACATACACAAGTGTACCAAAATCACCAAGTGTATGAAAGTTATTTATGATCGGGTAAATTACAGAACACATTCGACTGATTGTTCAGATATGAGGTTTTACTATACATATAGCTGTAATATTTAGCCAGCTAAACCCGTAAAATTGTGTAATATATTTATTCATAAATCATACAAGGCCTACTAAGAAATTCATCAAGCATACGTTTTGGTTGGAGACTTTAACACTCATAGCATTTCTTGGAATGCGATTGAGCCAACTTGAGCTACATATTTCTAGGTTTTTCGAAAGTTGTTCAGTTTTTTTCATTATTTTTAGTTAATAAATTTGTATAAAAATATTTTAAAATGTAATGTAAAAGCTATTACAAATTAAATAAATGCGGTCCAAAAAATAAGAACAATTTCGTGGTTTTTCGAAAACTGTTAATTAGTATTCAATCTTTTTAACTCATAAACTGCTTCAAAAAATTACTTGCAAATGTTAAAATGAGACACAATTTTATTACGAAATATTGGGACAAAAAAGTACCCAAAACAAACGGAAAATTTTAAAATAATTATAAATTAAATAAACACGTTCAATCCTCAAACATAGAAAAAAATGTCTGCAAACGCCGTAACACTAAACAGTTTTGGAACGTACTTTTGACAAAATATCACTTTTTATATCAGCGAACCGACAGGTTGAACTTTTCTCTATTTTCTCCAATACTGTTTTACAAGTGGAAATTATTTAAATTGATATGCATAAAAGTACGCAAATCTTGATATCCAAGACCCAGTTTTCTGTTCAGAAAGAGATAAAATTGAAACAGATTTCCTATCCTTTCGATTTTTTTTTGTATATATCGAGCGGACCCAAAGCCATATAAAATGTACTATTACTTCAAGTATACATTGTGGATGTTGAGCCAAAAAATTAATAGATTTTCGGTAGAGTTTTAGTTAAAAAAATGAATGCAGCAAAAATTCAGTCTGAACTCTTACCAATTTTCCGAATTCCGATTTACTCAGAAGATATGTCAGCGTACAGGAGCTGAATTCACCATAGCATCCACAGAAGGTTAGTTTATTTGTGCGGGAGTTTTTTGGCAACAACTCTCTAGAAAAGTCTTCTTTGGAAAAATAAATGAAATTGATGTTTGTGTTCAATGAACTAAAACTAGGGTAAAACGGACTTTTTTACTCAGATATCCTTGCTAATTAAATAAAGGGATATCAATGATATGAGTTTTGCTAAAGTTTAAGCTTTTATATCCAAGTACTTCGCTTTATTCATCCGAATAACAAATTCGTTTATGAGTACCAAAATATCTCTAATCAATAACGGAAATTAAATCAGTTATTAAAGTTATATAATTTTTTGTATTGAAGCAAATTAAATTTGTATTACCAGCGTTTCATAAAATTAATATTTTAGCAATCTAGGTGTTTCTTGTATTACAAGAGGAAACAAGACAAATTTATATATTTATTAACGTTTATTTCGAATTAAAATCAATGATAAAAATTGTCAATAAGATTATTAAGCAAAACATACCGCTCGAATTTACAAAAATAACAGGTTGTTTATATCGGGCCAAATTTGTGTTAAAAATACATTACAAGAATAGCCGTAAATATGTGAGCCCATGATGATTTATATCCATTAGTTTCTAAAACAAATAAAAGTCATATAATATCAAAAATATCAACCACGTAATTTACAGCCAAACACGATTTCCTTTCTGAAATGGGTTAAAATTGAGCCGAAGACCTTATGAAGGTTAATAAATTTGAGTGACAAAAGGATGCAAATGAAAGGCTGAACAAAAGGAGATTTTTTGCGGGAGCCCAAAAGATCCTTTGAGATGGCCAAGAATGAACGTGAAAATTATTAGAAAATGTTTATAATTTTTAGGTATCAGATATGAGTTGCGTTTATTTATTATTCCTTCTATGCCTATTTTTTTAACTAATATAGCTAAACAGCTTATTTTTGGTATTTAAGCAAATTAAATTTATATTTCTAGCGTTTTATTAAACAAATATTTTTTTAGCAGAAAAAATGTAGTTTAAAAATAACAATAAGTACAAAATTGCGCACCGTATTCGTAGTTTTTTATATTGTGTTGATTAAATCCAACTTAAGTTTCCTTATGGCGCCAATTAAAATTCTTTGTTCTTTTATACAGGCGATTTGCCGCTTATAAACAGAATTTTTCCATACGATATTCATTAACTCCAATCATAAGCTGAGAAAAATTCTGTCGATAACGACAATAATGACAGCAGCAACGACCGGTCCCAAACTGAACTGACCACACCACTGAATGTGTGTCAATAAGTGAAAGAGCTTAAAACCGCAAACTCCATGAAAAGCAATTATGTATATGGATACCGCGCAAGCATATCCTCTACATAAGTATCAACGGTGTGTGTGTGTGTGTGTGTGTGAGTATCTTGATAGCACTTTGTTGCAATATTAACGACAAAAGCAGAGCGGCATATTGCGTATGCATACACACAAACTTAAATATATATACATATATCGTATGAATGAGTGCTTATGAGAATTTCTATGTTTTTTTGTTCGCTTCTTATTTTCTTTTACATGAAAGGGTATGGTTTAGGGTATCGTTAACAGTTCATTTCCTCCATTGGCACAGGGTGTATTGCTGTTATGAGTATATCCTGTATCAAACGTAACTATGTGCATATGTAACATGTATGCATTTATGTGTGTAAGTATGGTATGACTAGACGCTGAGCAAATTCCGTTTAAAAGCAATACCGTTAATATCAAATGCAAGGCAACGAGCTGCCAAAGCCAAAACTCTTATTCGGTCAGTGCAATGGGGATGGACGAAGTCACAGTTGAAAGCAGATAGGATGCAATGAGTGGGCTCAACTGACCGCATGCAGTCCCAGTAGCAAATTTGTGAACCGATGAGTTTAGTAATTCATTGTTCAGACGGGGAAACTTTTGTCGCGGCAACTCGTTACTTGTAGGAGAGAGAGGGACGGGGAAAGGGGAAGGGCACCGAGTTGATCGTGCTCGGGCGACACGCTTTGTGTTCTTATTCGTCTCAGTCGGCAGCTAAGAAATTTGACATTCCTTTTCATTTATAAATTCTTTCAGTGGGTGCAGTTTTGTTGAGTTTTAAGTGAATACATGCGGGAAGTTGGGAAATGAAATTTTGTTCTTATTTTTTTGCGATTAAATATACACATGTGTATGCATATACTATACATATTAACGTAAATTATGTTAAAACTTCATTTTTCAATCACCTTTTACTTATAATCACAAAATTTATCAGAATGGTAAATGCCGCTTAAGCGAAGCGTACAGAAATTTGCGAAAATGATATAAAATGAAATGCCAGAAAATCGCCTGTACAGAGTTGCTCTGTGTGAACACGACGAGCAACACCAAAAGGGAAGTCGCCGATAATAAGCAACAAAAGTTTCCTCGTTTGAACACTGTCTAATATGAAGTTGTAATTCAGAGAATTCATAACCGATGCTCGCGACAGCAGCGACTGGCGGCGCTAACCACCGGCGCCAATAATTGTTGTTGAGTAGTAGCAATAACATAAACTCGTGCTCGCGGGTACCGTTTTCGGCTATCGTAGACAGCACGCGCTACTGATTTGTTATTGTAAAATTACGGTTTTTTTGCATGTTTAGATTCCTTCCCAGAATGTCTACATCTAATTTCAACAAATTTGTGCATATTGTGTGACCAGCATTTGAAAATTTGTTTCCTTGTTTAGTTTTCTTTTGTACGTAGACTCGTAAAGGACAAAGGCGGTGTTTAAAAAAAAAAAATCTAAATTGTAAAATAAATAATAATAGATATTCATAACTCAATATAATATTTATAAACTGCATTATTAAAATGTATTCCAATCGATACCAAAAGCGGTTGATTAAAGAAGAGTTGCAAAATATTTTAAATAGAAATACTTTAGACACAATTGTTGACAAAGAAACTTTAAATGATTGTGAAATATTAAATGAAAATTCCGATGAGTGAATACATACATATGTATGTGTACAGTTTTTTTTTAATAAGAATTAATTATATTAAGTTTAACTAGAATTTTTTTTAAGGATATGTACATTTTTTTAAACTTTTTTTATAAGAATTATTAATTTAACTTCAAGATTTTCACAGAAATTTATTTTTATTTTAAATATGAATTCATTATGTTTAAGTTTTTATAAAAAAAATTTTTATCGTTTTTTTCAACCAAATATATTTCTTAATTTTTCTGTATATTTTTGAAAATTTCAATGTTTAATTTGGGGAGCGGGTTGGCTTACTATTTCGCATGCAAATGGCAATGAAGTAGCAAGTTGAGCACATTACCACTTCACTTGTTATGTACAACGAAGCAGTAATTTGCACCAATTTCCATTTCGATTGCAATGTTCAATGAAGCATCAAGTTGTACACAATACCACTTCGCTTACAAAAGATAATGAAGTGACAACTTGCCCTTATGAATTCTTCATTGGAAGATGTAAGTGAAGTGGTATAAATGAGTTTTCAAACACAAGCCCTGTACAAAATGTCATCGGTGCTGGAAGCTCTCGTATACTGGAGCTGCAAATTCCCACTTCATTGGAAAGCCTATACCATTTGCTACTGGGGTGTTACACATACGCACACAAACATCCACACAAATACATGCACCTAAACAAGTAGGAGTAAAAGTAGCGTTTATTCCTACTGAAACGTTGCCGTTCGTTCCACTCATCATGGATGTATGGGCATGTGTATATAATACAAAATATGTTTATTTGAAGATATATCGCGAAGCACGCTCAGCACTTAATTTCCTTCTTATATTTGCCCTTTTGCGTGGACAGGTTTATGTAGATCGAAAATGTGGTAAATCCAGCGGAATAAGTTTTCGGAATTTCAAAGTGATGGGCCCATACCCTGTAGTAAAAATGGGAGCCAGTTGCAGATTTGTCTTCGACCTGGTACTATACGAATGCAGAGCGGGGGACTACTGGTACTCTTACTTGTGCCAACGGCGTTGCGGTCTATTTCACTAATTTCGAAAAAATTTCAATATATTTTATATTATGCTGAATGCTGAATGAATGCTTTTAAAATCAAAAAAAAAAAAAACAAGTAAAATAAAATTTCTAGGTCACTCCTACAATGAGCAATATTTTTAATTAAACTAAATTCTATAACTTAATTTTGGTTAAAACATTGCAGGGAGCTTATAAATTCTAAACTAAAATATTATTACATTAATTTTGGTTTTATGGTGGATATTTTGTGCTAAATTTTTAGTGTATTATGAAAGAGCAACAATTTTTCAAAGTGCCAGTAGCGATAGCTGCTATTTCGTAGATCACCTATTTTGGAGATTACCTCGTCAGAATTCTATCTTTCTAGAGTTTACCTAGAATCGAACCCTGGTGCACGGAATTGCTAGGCAAGCATTAACCAGCTTTGTCACGCCAACCCTGTGAACGTCTAGAAAGAAAGAAGTCTGATGAGGAGGTGTGGTATTCTCCAGAATAGCAGCCACCACTTCCACCGCTTTGAATCATTGTTGCTTTTTCATAAAAATTTCCTAGTAAATTTATTATTTTTAGATTAATAACAATTCTAAAACAGCACATTTTTCAAACAGTGATTGTTTGATAATAACAGCGTCCTATATTTTATTTTAAGTTTTTAAATATGAGACAATTCAATTTAAAATATCTTTACATTTAAGTGTCCGATGTTGCTTTTATTTGATAAAATTTAAACTATTTTAATCATTAACTTTATTGCGATTTTCTAAATCAATAGGTGGAAACTCGAAAAAATGTCTCAATTTGAAATTCTTGTTAAGTTATATAGTAAAAGTTTACAGCATTGAAATTAGTTAATTTTTATGTTTTTGAGATATGTATGTATATATAAGTATGGTATATGTAATATGTATATATAATAGTATGTATATCGGAGCCATTTTCCGTTATCCTATGTCAAGTTTGGTTTGAAGACAAACAAGCCGCGAAGTTTTGCCATCGTTAATGGCATTTGTCGTTCTCCAGAAAAATTGGAGATAAATAGGAATAGACAAATGTATTCTCATCCTGTGCTAAAAGTACTAAAATAACTTTTGTTTCATATTGTACGAGTATTTATTTATTTTTTTTTTTTTTGGGTTTGAATACTAAACATTTTTTTGGATTAAAAAAAAACGGCTTAACATAACATTTTAGTTTTAAACAAAAAAATGTATCTATTTCCAACATTTACTGCATGCAAATTCAAAAATTTAAAATCTTAAACAAAAAACTGTTGTTTTTTTCTTAAATGGTTCTGTTTTCCATGGCCCCACCAGTTTCGCTTTTTGCACTGATCCACAACTATACAGTTTTGAACTGGATCTGAACTAACAATTTTTGCATTAACCTAGAAGTAATTCTTTTAAAACCAACTGCGAACTATTGACTTTTGAAATTCCCATGAGACAAAGGAAATAAATCGAATACCAGTACCTTCTCTTAACGAGCTAGTTCTGCGCTCGTTTATATAGATAAATTTCGATTTGCCTAGTTAAATGACAAAAAACGTTAACTATACCTAGGCAATAACTAAAATGACAATACTGATCAAAAGAAATTCTTTAAAATCGATAAACCCGAATTCGAATTCTTAGAAAAGCCTAGAGTGTCACATACCTAATCGACATTTGATTAACCGGCACTTTGAGTTACCCAAAGCAGATGAGAAAGTCTTATTTTTAAGTTCTGTGTATTAGGTATACAGAGTGCTCCTTTTCAAGCGATGCCATCAATCTTGTAATTTCAAGTAAAATTTGAAGACGACTCTACTGGTATTTAAACAAAAACTGCCATAAGAAGAGGAAGCCCTAAAATGTAAATGCAGACGTGAGATAAATTCCATGGCTAAAACATTGCAGTTTATAATTCTCATGCCAAATTTTTTTCGTAACATGGTAGTGAAGGATATTTTCAAGATAATAATAGTGATAGTATCAAACTAGACCAAGAAAACACTTAAGAAAATCAGTGCAATAGTTTTAGAGAATGTGAAGGTAAACAAATTCAAATACCTGCATATTAATCATACGCCATGTACTTAGCATTGAAAGGACCACCCTTCCTCAAACTCTCAGTTACGTCACGGGATTGTAAAACGGAAAACACGCTAATGTAAAAGGAAGTAGCTAGCCAAATGCGCCAAAAACGACACAAATATTCCAAGGCTGCCAAACAAGGAAACTCAATCAGAAAATCCACCGAAGCCAAGGAATACATAAATGACGATATACACAACTGGTATGCTTTTGACGTATAAGGCGAGAAAAAGTGTGTAAAGGCGGCCCAGTGTTGGTGATAAAAATATACGGAATAGAAATGGTATCGATCGCTGTAGGAAGAAATATAAAAGAAAGCACTGTAAAATACTCAATAACCAAGTCAGTTGTTGATTTGTGTTGTTGAGAGCAAATCAAAGAATTGGTAAAAAATGTCATATAAAATAAACAAATCGAGACGCTGTATACGACAAAACACACACACACACATTCACATCCATATTTTAAGCATGTATACCAACAGCATCTCCTTATCCCCAACTTCTGTTTGATGCACTAGCCTCCAGCAGCTGTCAGGCTATTGTCAGCCAGTCAAGTACCACAAGAATAATGTTGCATGGATGTGTTGGTGAACGTGCGAAAGTTGAAGCGAATAAACGTTGCAAGTTTACAATCAATTGACATTTCACAACAGTGTAGCAACAATAACAAGAAGAGATCTGAGAAATGTCAACAAATAAACAAACGAATAAATAACCAAACACAAATTCATACATAACTAAACCGATCATACATATCTACACATGTGGCAATGAAAGAGCTTTCACCAAGTAAACAAAGAACTCAGTTACAGATTTAATTCCATATTATACTCACGTGAATGCTATTATGAAAGCAATATTTTTTTAGGTTAAAAGTTTTAGCCTATTATTCCAGAGATTTCAGTGAATCTTACCTTATCCTTACAAGTATACCAAGTTCTGACCAGTCCTATACTAACTTCAACTGAATTTTTCTTAAAAAAATTATCCCTCTAAATTCTAAGATTTCATAATATAATAAGTGAATATATTTGGTTTCACGACGCAATACAAAATGTTACCTTATATTTTATTCAAAATTAACAAACCCTATCTATACCTTTATCTTACACCAAAGGTCTGACAGACCTACAAGCCTACAAGGTATGACCTTAGTTCTTATTTGGCACAAACTTCCTAAAGAACGAAGAATTTGCGGAAAAAAGAATAGAATACGTAATATCTAATTTTGAAAAAAGAATAATCACTACATTTAAAACTGCGATCAAAAGTGTTGGCCAAAAAAAGAGATAAAGTGTTTGTTTAACTAGTTTTACATAATATGGCTTAACATATTGAAATTCGCCTAGTGCTCTGTTATGCCAATGGAGTTAGTTTCATTATGTGGTTAGTTATTTAGTCTGACTATGGATCAGACAATGATTGTTATGAAAGTCATGAAGAACATCAATTTTCCTTTGCCTCCGAACGTAGTATAAGGGGAACTAATGGTAAAGTAATGAAACTTTCCGAGAAATTGAATATAGAAATTTACTCAAATAATCGAAAACAATTCAAGGGTGGCCTCAAATAATGTTATAACCAACAAATTTGTCATACCTATTTATTTTGGGAATACTCCAGTTTGGAATGCTCTCTCAAACAAGAATTTGTTAGCAAAAATGAGGTATAAAAAAATTTTCGATTGCAACGTTATTTGACCCTTCTATTAATAAAGGTAGCTTAGGCTGGTATATATTTTACACTTCGTTTTCTGATCAAGATCAGCCTCAGCAGCTGTCATTTATATTTGCAATACGCTATATATTCAAGAGGAGAGGTGAGCTCTTTCCTGTAAGAGGAAGTAGTAAATTCACAGTATAGTAAATAATCATAAAATCACAGTAAAATAAATCAAAATAAACCATAAAATGATATTTCACTGTCCCTTTTGCTATTTTCGCATGTGACTTCCTGTTACAAACCCGGGGGGTGCATAAAATAAAAAAAACAGCTATTTTAAATATTCTACACTTATACGAATTACAAAAAAATACTAGATTTCTTTGTATACGATTCTTAGATCGATGCAGACCAAAAAAATAAAAAATCACGAAATACATATTGACGAGTTTTTTATAAAACTATGTCGATCGCGATATATAAAAGAGAATTTCTTTGAACGAAATTTTAACTATTTTAAACATACTAATTGTGTTTATAATTGAATTGAGTGGGCTATAAATAAACTATGATACAAATATTTTAAAATTGTTAGCATTTTTTTTTTTAATTTTGCATAAATTCTAAAATTTGGATCAAAATGGCTTTCATTATAGAGTGAACTATATTTTTGTAAATATATACATAAAATTATATATATTTTTAATAAATATTGAAATATAGTCCTAGCTTTAGTTTTCATGTTTTGTTTTTAAATTCTCTATACCGTTTCCGTATAAATTGCATATACGTACCGTTGGTACTAAAGATTTTTTAACTGAGTTTTTTTTCAATTTGTTTATTTGTTTTTTTACTTATCGGCTGGATTTTTTTTCAAGTTTTTAATTTTTTTCAAATTTTAGTTATGTGACCTTGTTCAGAGTTTAGATAATCTGAAACACAAACATTATCTAAATCCTCCGTTGTAATCTCTTTCTCTATGCCGTCACATAAATGGCTGTAAATAGCTATTGTTCCGGTAGAAATTGACAAAAAAAAACTAGATTGGCGTCTTAGCGACTGGTGTGCTGAAGAAAAAATGTCAAATATATGTCAATTTGTTCAACAGTTTTTTCAAAACTGTTCACCCGCCCTCTGTAAACATGACTTTTCAGGGGACGCATTTAAAGACATAGAACGTGATAAAAAGGCGTCGCACGCCGCCATTCTTGATGCTCTAT
The DNA here is from genome assembly GCA_951828415.1 of Anomoia purmunda. Taxonomy (NCBI): domain Eukaryota; kingdom Metazoa; phylum Arthropoda; class Insecta; order Diptera; family Tephritidae; genus Anomoia; species Anomoia purmunda. Next base: position 36,855,145 of record OX639997.1, read on the forward strand.
AAAAACTAGAAATTACAATAAAAATCACAAAATAACAACTATGCAATAATTTAAAGCTAAGGTTTTCCAAATAAAAATAAGATCAGATTTGTATAGCATATAGCGTAAGTATTAAATCGATGTATTCGAATTTTTCTTTGCACGAATTCTTCCTACTGATTTCTTCGAAAATCAAAATTTCAACTAACTTCGGTCGCTGATATTAAATAGTAACCTAAAAAACACAAGATTATCGGTATCACAAAAACCTGCTCATATAAAAATTATTATTTGAACTCCAGAGGTCTTTGAGCACTACATCCATGTTATCCATCTCTTGAAATTAGAGAGTAATGTCAATCTCACGGTAGTACGAACTCTAATCAATAACTAGCAAAAAATGTTTATTGGGTATGCACATACATGTGTTTAATATATTTTGTGTAAATAAAAAATAAATAAAACACACGCATACATACATGTTTTGTGTACGTTTCTGTATGTATATGTGTATGTTCCTGCCTGCGTTTGTAATGTTGACCACAGCGCTGTACTTGTTGTCGTTTGCAACGGAAATGAAAAATCAAATTGAATGCCAACAACACAAAATGACAACAACGAAAAGTAGTGATGGTAAATGTGCTTGTCGATCTAACAAATCGTATTGCAGCAAAATGCAACAACCCAGTGATCATTTCAAGTGGAAATTTATTTATTTATTTATATAAATATATCGATCCGTTGGTGAATATTTATTTATGCTTTATTTGCACACATACATGTAAATATCTATAGTATTTATTCAGACGAACTAGATTTTAGAGTTTAGTTTGGCGACGTTATTGCATGGCACATTTTATGGAGAGCATCTGATAGGAATTTATTTTCACCCGAATTTCTGATACGCTACACTTCATAAAATTACAACGGATAAGATGTAATAATTACGTAATATATGCACTATAAAAAAGCTGTATTTTAGGATAAACAGGGAGAGATTGCAGGTCTCGTATTTCAAGCAACCTTTGAAAAAAAAATAATCGAATGTGAAAAATTTGTATAGTAGTTTTGTTCTAACTCTTAAATTTTATTCCTAATAATTCGCAATGTGTACCGTTCTTTGAACTATGACCACTAAAAATCAACTACAAATTTTTCTTAAAGAACTTTGAAGATATATTCAAGGCTTTTTGCCTTTTGCTTACATAACGGTTGTTTGCAAAATCACCAAGTAATCGAGATAGATAGAGCAAACCTTTCAGAAAGAAAAGAGAAATCGATTAAGCTGTGTTTTTTTATCCGCCCGCCCGCCAAACGGGTTACTCGGGGGAATATTGAGATATCTCAACGAAAACTGACACACACATTGCCTTCGATTCCAGCCAGGTACTGGATATTGGCAAAATCGGATAATAGTTATGTCAGCATAACGGGGTTTTGTGAAAATAAAAATAATGCGAAATTTCAATAAGATGACTTGCTCAAATTTTGGTTGGAGAAAGGCATGCGTGGGTAAATTGTGTCTGCATATCTTTAATTTCCTTCAAACGTACATATGTACATACATAGTATATATGTGCGGCCATAATTATGAAAATAGACTAAGCCGTACATTTCTTGTGTCGAGATATTTAATGAATTGTTTTCGAACGATTAACAAAATGTCTTAACATTATACGACATTTTAATTTATAATTTTAGAAGTCTTGATTAATGGAAATTTATTTTGCATATCGAATTGTTTCTGATTTTCATACGAAAATGTTGATTTGCTTGAATTGACTTAGACCATTTTCATTAACATTAACTTTAATTAAATAAACCATGAACATTTATTAATTATTTTTAAAAATTATTCCATTTTTATCATTTCCAGGTTTTAAGGTTCTTAAAATATTCCTGAAAAAACTGGAGAGATGTAGGGTAGCAAACATTTTTCTTCCGTTACTGATCTGGTGAAAGATCCAAAACGTGAAATATAGCATTATCTAAAAGAAGTTTTATAGAACATTTTGTAAGGCTATTTTTTTAAAAATTTTATACATATAATTTGCAGCCAAGGGAAAGTTTCACCTGCGGTAATTTTTTCTACTTGCTATGGGATCTTTTAGTGATTTTGTTGAAGCAAAATCCAGCTGCGGCATTCGTTTATTTCGAAAATATACTTCCTTTTCTACACTTTTATGTCAATTCATAATAATTCTCAGGGTTGCCTAAGAAATATTTTTTTACTTTCACTTCTATCCAACTAAAATCACGTTAAGTTGACAGAAAGGAATTACCCGATACCGAGAATTTGAGTTCTACCGTTTCAATATAATTATTTGATGAGGCAACAAAGAGAGCCACGCGCCACTTTCAACTTATGTTTATATAATTTCTTTAAATTTTTGCCTTAGACCACTTTCATAATTAACACTAGACGAATTCCATTAAACGTTGAAATATCAACTACTATCCAAAACGCTGAATAAATTTACATTAAAGTAATATGATGTGAAATAGGTGATTAACTAATTTTCTTTCTAATTTTGACTCAGACTACTTTTATATTAGACTCATTTTCACTGCCTTTTTGAAGAGAACTTAAACCAATACAATAAAAACCCTAGCATACCAAAAATTCGGGGTATTTGTTGCAAGTCCATTGAATGCTTTATTACTGGATAGGTGTAATATCCGGCGGCCGCCGTAGCCGAGTGTGTAGCGTGTGCGCGCTTCATTCGGTAGGTCCCGGGTTCAAATCCTGACCTTGGCAAGTAACATCAAAAACTATGGAAAATTGCCAAACCTCCAAGTGTATTTCTGCCATGAAAACTTCTCACAGAAAAATATTCGCCATTCGGAGTCGGCGTAAAACAGTTTATGTTAAAACATCAAGATGCACCCCACAAATTGTAGGAGAAGCCAAAATCGCTTAAGCGGTTATACATAGAACATTATTGGCATATACTCCCTCTGGTGCAGCAGAATTAGGAGAAGATTTGCACACTATGCCAAGCTCAACCACTTGTACAATATTTAGAAAGTTAATTTAATTTAAAAATGAATAATAATCCCAAAACTCAACAACCAGATCAGGCACAACAATAGATGCAATTTTCTCAAGATATTTAAATAATTTACAATCACCAGTTTTCATTTCATATTTTTCATACCACAAACCAATTGTATCTTTTCTTGAACATGAAAGTATGGAAGTGAATGAATAGATTTTTTATAAATGGAGGCGAAAACATCAACTATCTTTTTTCATTAACCTAACACCCTTAAAAATTCCAGAATAATGAATAGTGGCTTCTGTTATCGGGAAAAAAACTTGCTGGCTAGGGTGAGTATTTTCATTTCAAGTGCCCATTGAGATCCATGAAGTTTCTCTTCTATCGCCTAGCTTTCTAGGCTGACAATTTTTTTTCTGATTTTTGCAAGTAATTGTAAATTTTTGTTCAATGTTTTTTTTTGCATTTGACTTTTCTCGCATTAAATCAAATATTCTTATGAGATGTCAACCGAAATAAAATTAAATACACTTTCAACGAAAGTAAACCAGTAAATACAAATTTAGTAAACAATGTCGACCTACAAAAATAAAGCGTGAAGTTTAGCAAGTGTGGAACTACTACTACTATTTTTAAAGTGAATTTATTTTATGTTTTAGTATCGCTAGAAAAAGAAATAATAAATACAAGATTTAAGCAGATTTATTACGGCATTCAAAAAAATAAATTTTTTGTCTCAAGATAACACAGTGTTACAAAACCAGAAAAAAAACAAAAATGCACGAACTTTCCAAGTGACTCAGTGGATGTCGTAGATATGTTCAAGTGGTTCCCAAAAATGTGCTTGAAAATTCCCAAACACCCTCAAACTCTCAACTTATTCCTAAAAAACGAAATTTGGCAATACCTCGTCTATAAAATAAGCTTTGTTTATTTTAATTTTTTTAGCAATTTTAGGGTTTCATATATTCTGGGAAAGAATAACATTGACACTTTTTAGATAAACAATAACTTTTCCGGGAATGCATTGTTTGAATTTGTGGAAAGAATTAGCAATCAATCTGAAATTGGCACTCTTTTTTCTATTTTCAGCTTTGGTAGCTCTTTTTTCTACAAATTTACAAGAAAGCATTTACATTTAGGACATTTTTTGTCACAAACGTTTTATTCTGAGGAAAATAAGGTATCACTGTTTGGAATTGACTAAAGCGTTATGAAATTATGATATTAACCGCAATGAGGGAAAATAAAAAAAATCGTAACTGCAATGAAAATTCTGGATTTCATTGAAAACTTTTAAACAAAAATTGAAGGATAGATAAAAAAAAAACATACGCAACCGGATCTACGACTTCTACTAGGTCAATTGGAGAGCTCATTTTCACTGCAGCACAGTGTAATCAAAATTATTGTCATATCAAAAAAAAAACTATTTTTATTGAGATAGCTAAGAATCTCCTCGTGAGGTGCACGTAAAAAATAACTTTGGAGGTTTGAGGAATACCATTTGTCTTAATTTTACCTGAAGTGGAAATCAAACCTAAATGTATTGCACTTTAAAAAACTGAAACTTTCAAGGTGGTATCGTAATGACAGTGATCCGCTAAAACTAAAGAACTTGCAATCTGAGTTAGATCAACAACTTTTTGACCAAATTTTTGGACTCTAGAATGCGCCTATTATCCCGTAATATTAGTGTCTATTATATGCCTTTTAAATTTTATAATAATAATAAAAATTTGGTGTTTAAATCATCATTGATCTTTGGCCGAACTTCTCCTACATTTTTTTTTGTGTGCGTCTTGATGTTGAACCAACATTGAATTTAAGTATTAGTCTTGAATAAAAAGAATCTGGAAAGAGCACATTAGAATTTTTCTCACATTTTATGCAAATTGCTCACATATGAATGGAATGTATGATATCCTTCTCTTTTGCATTCAATTTATTTATTTGGTCACAAGCCTAAATAAACAAAAACTAACATTCGCATCTAAATCAAAATCAACAAAAATATTTTATGTTAACCTTAAAAAAGATATGCTATATATGCAAACTAAGAAAATGTATAGAAAATTGAGAAAATCAAATGAAAATGATTGACAGCTTGAGGCAATTGACGACACAAATTAACAAATAAATGTGCAATCATTCACTTTAGCATTCCACATCAGCATGCTGAAATTAAAGTAAAATAATTTTAAATGCATCAAATGTCAACTCAATTGAGACAAATAAAATACCATTGAGCAATTGACCTATAGCTTATGGAATTGAAAAGAAACAACATTTGTATATTTCTTATCCGATGGCATATGAAATGGGCAATAATTAAACAAGTTGTTTTCTTTTCAGGTATAGATTTCTTAAAAAATATTCACTTCAAGTGTTTCATTTAAAACAATTTACTCTTAAAATTTTGTAATTCATGCCTAGATTCATTAATGAAATTCTGTGTCACACACAGCTACACATGTGCAAATAAATGAAATATTTACGTAGCAGCGTTTTCTATTTTCATTCTGGTGACCTCTCATATTTCATCGGTGACATTTACAAATTGTTTGGGGTATTTAAGTCAAACAAATTGTTCAGCAAATGCAAAGTGTCTGTCATAAGCCACATTTGAGTGGCAAGCCGAGATAAATGAGAAATTGATGGAAGATTTTGGAAGAAAAACTAGAAATTATTTCATAGGTAAAAATAAAATACAAAGTGAGACCTGTTACAGTCGGTTTTAGTAATACTCAAATACCACATTAACGGATATTTTCATTGTTGTGGTTCGATATCAGGTAAGGATTATGCATAACGTCTGATTTATATTCTTCAATAAAGCAGTAGTTTTATTCAACATGACTTTATAATTATGCCCACAATTTCAAGGTCACCCGAACGCCGTAACATATTGAAATATTCTAATTGATGGTTAGATATTAAATTATTTAATTCAATATTTAGTTTAACTTTTAGCTAAAAAAAATTAACAGATATTAACATGTCGGCCCAATTTATTTACCTCAACAACAATTTTAGACCTCAAATCCAGTTTTATTGGAAAGGCTTGGCAAAGGGCAAAAACAGCCAAAGCGATAGCAATTAGAGCTGCTATCAATTCCAATGTTTCCCCGATAAAACTGGCCTTGAGCTCAAAAACTATTGTTGAAAAAATTTACTTTTATTATAATTGAAATTTTCTATTCAAAAGTTTGAAAGTTTTATTTATTCTTCATGAGAAATGGAGAGGTGAACACGCATTCACTTTCTAAAGTAAACTTCAATATCTTTTAACCAAGAACAGTAAAATATTCCATTCCATCTATACTTTTAAGTTAAAATCATATTTTACAGAAAAATTATTATTTTTTTAGTAATGTACATTTTTTGAATTTCATCATTCCAGCTATTTGACCGATTTTTCTTAAAAAAACGATTTCTGTCACTATAATTGATAATATTATTTTCTATAAATTTCTTCTACTTCAAGAACAACAACAGCCCCAAAATTGACACTACCAACGTACAAGACATTTCCAGGAGAAATTTATTTTTCTACTCTCGTAAAGGTTGGCACAAAATCCACGCACTGCTTGAATTTCAACAATCTCAGACACACTTAATGCAACTTTTATCAAATAAAACAATTTGAGGTAATATTATCGAGTATCGAAACCCTACTATAAATGCAAAATTTAATACCGTTCTAAACTGATGGACACGATTTTTATTCGTACCAAAAATTGAGCTAATGACAGAAAAAGACAAGGAATGAACTCCCAGTAGAGAACGAATGACTTATGAGTACACAAGATAAAGGAGTCTCAAAAATCGAGGTGATGTTCAAAAAATATTGCTTCATTTTCCTCCATATAAAAAATCGTGCATTCTTTATATAGAGAAAATGAGCAACGTCATATTTGAGAGCTTCTTCAAACTTGCATTTTATTATACCTAACTTGAATGGACTATAAAACTGGATACCCAAAAGATTTTCAGAAGTTCTAATTATAAAGTTAGAAATTTAGATGCAAATTTATTGAAATTTAAATAAAATCCGAATATATTCACTGAAAAATTCTCAGAGGAAAAAATGTTGCATAAGGTAATTCCATATGTTGGCTATTGGAACGATTTTCCGTCATCTCTTGTCAAGTTTGGTTTGGAAGCAAGCTGGTCGTTCAATAGGAAGGTGAGAGAAGGGGACAAAAAATTACGAGGCATATGTACATATGTAGGTCTATATTGTATTTTTTATAGTGATTATTGAAGTTGTTGTATGTAGTTGTTTCTGTTTTTAGTTTGAATGCGTTCTACAATATCACACATTCTGCGCTTAATCCTAAAAAACCTATGTCCCGCCTTCCAGTCACCTTCAAATCTAAAGTCGTTAGCAAAATTTGGTTTTTAAAGACGCGCTGCTCGGAAAATTGTTAAAAAAAATAAATTTCAGATATGGAAGTCTTGACAAGTCTTTATTTTGCACCACCGCAAGTACAGAAGGAAAGTTGTGAATTTGATTCTGAAATCGAGAGTTATGAAGAGCTATCTGAGCAAGAAAAAGGGAAGTATCAAAAACATTCTCCACTTGGGACCTGAAAAAAGCACAGAAGCCTCAGTATATATATTTTGAATGTAGAAATTGAATTTCACTAGAGTGATCAAACAAGTTGTGTTTGCAATGTTGCGAGAAAGTATAAAGTGATGGTTCCCAATTACACCTACTTTTTATTTTTCTTGGAGAAATTCTTTTTATTTTAGCATCGGAAACATTTAATTGAAAATTAATGGAAAATTAAGGAAATTTTTCGGATATAAAGTTCAAGGTATTAATTTATATACAAAAATATCATTAATGTTTCAAACCATGCTCGTAATTTCGGCGGGTACGTGGTTGTGTTATAAAAATAGAGGGTAGGCGGTTAAGAAGTAGGCTTAGCCTCTGAGGCTGTAGTCGATAGGTTAAGGTGAAGGCGATTGTTAATAGTAACTCATTCTAGGTCTTTTTAAAGTATCACTCGATTCGGGTTTTATGACATGCGATACGTCTGTAATGTTGGGGCTCCTCTCTGCATTAAAGAATACAGCAATAAGTAAAATTGCTGCATTTCTAGTAAAGGGGATTTAGCAGAGGTCCACGTAAAGCCATACAGTGTGAGGTGACTATAAAAGCTGCGGGCAAAAATATTAAACGTTGCTCGATCTCGACACATACGCACTACTTGCAGTCAGAGGAAAAGCAAAATCAGATATGGTTAAGATTGTATTACTGCGACATTTTTTTTTAAATTTTCTTTTTGGCATACAATTTGTTTCAATTCCTGCACCTCTCAAAACACAACCCTTTTATTTCGGACTAAAAAGGTAGCTATTTTAAAAGTAAAAATTTATTTACAATATTTATAGTATTTTTTCAAACTCTCAGGTATTCAAGTCTATTTTAGACTAGAACTGAAATACATAAAAAAATATTTATCAACATTTGCTAGTTCTAGGCGATGCACTGAAATATTTATTTTTTTTTTCAATTTTATAGCAAGAAAATAAAAATTTAAATTTAATCGTAAACTATTTTGCGTTCCTTAGTTGTTTCGTAATGTTTCATAAATTTAACAATGCTTACAGAATTCATGTATTACATTATAAACCTTACGACCATAGTCGTAAATTTGTTGACAGGTAGTTAAACGTTTCCGCACACCCAAACTATATTCAAATACACAAATACATATTTACATCTTTCTGTATATATGTAAATATACATATGTATATTACCATGAAGTATTTTAATTTGTGAACTCATAGTTAAAATGTTCAACAGATTATCATTTCAGACTACTAGCAAGCGAAGAATTGGCACTCTTGGGCGTTTCATTTCCTGTTCACATATGCAGGTACAATTATTTATTAATATGTGTGTGTGTGCACACATAGCTGCATAATTTCATATATTTATGTATGTATGTACATATATGTATGTGTTTATAATTGTTATTAAATGTTGGAATTTTGCGGTACTTCATAATTAATTTATCTGCAACACTTGCAACAATACTGACCATTGGAGAGTAGTCAATTTTGCAAAAAATTATAACGTGCGATTGCACGCATACATTCGCATTGTATACACATATGTGAACATTCAAAACAATTCGAGTTCTCTCAATCCCTTTCGTGAAATGACAATTTTAACGGCATTGTTTATTCATCAATTTATTTATTTACAAAACAGTACAAACAAAATTAAATTGCATTTCATGCGCTGTTTATGCCTGAGAATATATGTATGCACATTAGAGGGCAACATCCTGTATTCAAAAAAAAAAAAAAAACAACCTGTAGTGATTTGCCATCGGAATTATGAAATTAAGTTTGTTTTAAGACTTTGGCCAAAGTATTTCGGAAAAGTGTTGAGATTTACGTGAGCTGGACTGTTTTTGAAATACTTGACAAAAATGGAGTATTTTTTTAGGAAGAAAACTAGGCTTTCAAAACATTAAAAAAAATCCCCTCAATTTAAGCTTAAGGTACTTTATTTTGTTTTTTTTTTTTGGAATTGCGAATTGTTGATATTTGAGAAACGAATTGGGATTGAAGTAGAGTTTTATACAAAGATATAAGGAAAACCCAGCAGACGTTATCCTGCCTATATTTAATAAAAAACAGAAGATCAAAAAGAAACAATTAATCGTTCAATACATATGTACATGTAAAAAACGTATTTCGTCACTTGAAATAGGTGGTAACCCTCCCAGAAATTTTGTTATGCACATTGTCCTCGCCAAAACAAACAAATTGATAGTTATATTTTAATATGTTACATCCTTGTATATAACTTAGTTAAATTATTAGTTTTGAAAAGGTGGCAACCCTCTAAAAAATATACCTATAAATTTTCTCCTAGCGAAACAAGCCTTTTCCTCAGTAAATCGATTAGTTTATCACCCATATTCTCATATTTCATATAACTTATGTAAAATTAAGTTTCATTCGGCTTTTCAACCCTCATAAAGTAAGCTATGAACCTTCTTGCCTAAAAGAAGCGGATTTCAATATTTGAGTATTTTAATATTTCATATAACTTGTGTATAATTTAATAACATTCAATTTTTCAAACAGGTGGCAACACCATTCAAAACATAGCTATGTACCAAGAAAATAAAAACGAACTGTTTGATACTCATATTTTTTTCTTTTGTACACTTTTGTACAATTAAATCAAATTTGACATTTCAAACAGGTGGCATCCCTCTCCAAGCTATATGTATGCCTCGCCGAGAGGAACCGTTTGGCACCCATAATTAAATATTTTATAAAACTTGTATATATATTTTGATTTTCAAAATAGATGGCAACCCTATCCCTTAAAATATACTTAACGATATATTTATTATAAATCCCCGCCAAATATTGGCTATGTTATTGATGTTTGCCTTAAACCAATTTTCGGAAAAAGGCAAAAAACGGCATCAAAAATCTCAATATTGTGGTACATTATGGATGATAGCGTTTTTAAATAATTCAATACAAACCTTTTAAGCTTAAATTGTTTTATGATGGTAGGTGATTTTTTTTTTAATATATACAAAAACTCGCGTAAAGCCTAATAAATATTTCGCCCAAAACATTGTGTTGGAGGTTTTAGAACATAATAATTTTTACAATTACGGTGGAAAACAGCAATTTTTTGATGAGTCACCCCAATGTACATATGATATACACTTACATTCACATAGATATATGTATGTAGTGTTGTCGTTAAATTCATTTAAATTTGTGTGAGTTGTTTGTTTTCACATTAGCTTGTTGTTTGTCTTTTGGGACTGTAAGGATTTGACACAACACCTGTCCATGTAAATCCCAAATATGTGTTTTCGTTGATTTTGACACCAAGTCAACGAGAATTTTGAAGGTAATGCCAGAAATTTGTGTCAATTATGTATTAATTGTTCGAATTGCTAAATGTCAATTGTGATGGCTCCAAATGGGGTTAATTGAGTGAGTGCTGGAAAAAAGCGGTGGCAAGTTGGGTAATTGCAGGAAACGATTGCAGGTGAATGTGTGTGAAAGTGATAGTTACACAAATCATGACAATGAACTTAATTTGCACTTATCAATATTAAATATTTAATTGAGCAAAACGGCTCTTTATATGACATATATGTAAATACGAAACATTCAAATGTAAATTTAAAGTCAGATATGCCTACATAATTTAAAGTTTAATACTCGTAAATATTAGCATCAAATAGTTAAAATTATACTAGATAGGTACATAGAAGCAGGCAGTAGGTACAGCTCAACCGAAGCCTTGAATATCTGAAAAAGTCACATTAACCATTTATGTATATCAAAAATTTTACAATAGCTTACAAAAATAAGTCATTGGTTAATAACCTATCGATCATGAAAGACCTTCTGGGCCAAATAAATTACTTTTTGGTAGAAGCAGCTCAGTTGATTCTTACACCTAGGTCACTCAATGGCCTTGTGTTGACGATATGTTTAAGATAATAAAATTCACCTCTCGGCAGTAAATGACTGCAGAATCTATCCTATTATATATAGAATTAATTATATGCAGAATGTTTGTAAAGATTTGGCTCTGAAAGTACTGCACCGATTTTAAAAATTATTACTTTTTAAATGTAACATGAGCAACTACTATAACACCTATCACATCTCTGGAATTAAATTTAAACGTTCTACCCGATTCTTGGACAGAAAAGAGCTAAGTTTCGGGTATGCAAAGGTCCTGGACGCTGTTCAGATTACTATATGCGGAAGTTAGATTGCACTACTACTCTACCCTGCATGGACAGCAAATTTACAAAAGCAGAGGAATGAATGAGAAGGTGTCATAAAACTAGATTTAGAGTCAATGGATATTTGTACAGATGGTTTCAATCTAAACGAAGGACGGGCAGCTAGGTTCCCTCTAACTTATTTGTGGTTGACCTTTGCTTTCGCTTGGCGAACCATTGCTACGGTTATCAGGCAGAGTTAAATTGCATAATGGAGGTTGGTCTGTGGCTGACAGTATCAGCTTCTTCTATATACTCTGATAGTCAAGCGGTTATTAAATATTGAAATAGTTACCATAAAGCGCAGAAGTTCTCGCGTCTCAATGTTCATTGACTATTGCAGTGGCCCCTGCCCAAAAAAAGACATTCCCGGGAACTGTGCCGCAAATGAGTTGGCACGGAAAAGACGTAGCTCTTTGCGAAGATAAACACCAGGTGGGTCATGGAACCAATGAATAACAGGTGCTATAACCGCCTAGGCGATTTTAACCGATTCTAGTAAAGCACGAGAGTCGTTCCTTTGTTTTGCTAACTGGTATTAACTGCAGACGCCAAGTGAAGACATGCCCTTCTCCAGCTGGTCTTTCCTACGTAGAGCGGGTACCGCATTGAATACTTTCACGGCTGGAGAATTTACCTCCATACTTACAACATCACCTGCTCGCTGAATTTTAATTCGCCGAACTATTTAACTGTCGTTAAAAGCTCATACAACTCATCCATCGTCTGCGGTATTCGCCGTTGCAAAGACGTAAAGCTCCAAGGGGCATCTCATCTGACGGTTGACAGTCTCCATGCTTCAGCGCTATGTAATGGCACGGGCATGATAAGGAACTTATAGAGCGTTCTTTTCGTTCGTCCAGGGAGGACTTTACTAAGCAGTTGCGTAATCAGCCTAAAGTAGTACTTGTTGGCAAGAGAGATTCTTTGTTGAATTTCGAGGCCGACATTGTTGTTGGTGTTAATGCTGGTTCCAAGATAAACAAGATCCTCTAATATGTCAAAATTTTAGCTGCCAGTAGTGACGCGGCAGCGATTGCGCTGACTGTTTGTTTGATGACAGGAGGTACTTAGTTTTGGTTTCGTTAACCTCTAGGCCCATACATTTCGCTTATTTATCCAGTTTGGAAAAGGCAGAAGTAACTCACGGTTGTTCAGTCCAACGATGTTGATGTCATCGGCATACGCCATAAATTGCATACTCTCATAAAAAATTGTGTCTGATCGGTTTAATTTCACGACATATAGGTAACTGCTGCCCGTCCTATCGAAATCTGATTTTCAGTCGACAAAGTTATAGAGATCCTTTTCCAGGGGATCTATTCCAATATTTGGGGAATCGTGAATAACGAGTTTGTGGTAGACTGGTCAGATCTAGAGCTACACTGATAAAGTCCTATCAGCACATTGACGACTGACTTCGGGTTTTCACACCGTACGCTCGATATAACCTTATATGAAATGTTAAAGAGTCTGATCCTGCGATAATAGGCGCGTATTGCAAGATCACCCTTCTTGCGGAGTGGGCAGAGCACACTTAAAATCCAATCGACAGGCATGCATTCGTTCGACGACAATATTCCCGAATAGAGCTTGCGCAAGAACTTTACCGAACTTCATGGTTGTAGGGAGACGGAATATAAATACTGTAATCAGTACTTTAGGATGCAGGATTTTAATCTTCTCTTGGGAAAGTGTAAAAATTGTCCGTCCCCAATTTAAGTGTGCTTTGGATATCAGTTTTTGCCCGTAGCGCTCCCATATAGTGCGCGTTGCCCGAAAAGAAAAAAAATACTTATGTAGCTGCTAAAATATTAACAATCATATAGAACAGAAGATATATATTTATAGATAATAACTTCTAACCACATCTCTCATTCAAATTTCAGATCAGACGGCAATAACTAATATAAAAATATACCCGCGAATGCCGGAGGAGGAAACCTAACCACGTGTTAAATTTAACTTTTCTTTTGTCTACTTTTGCCTAAATCCACTGAGCAGGAAACAAAAATTTGGTACGGCTATTTAAAGTTGAGTTTATCCAAATTTAATTTGTCATTGGACATACAACTTTCAGGTTTTGAGTTTCAGGACTGTAATTTTCACTTCGAAGAATCTACATCAGAAATTTGCAGAAGATTACAGAGAAAACTGATTGTATTAAAGCCACTTAACTTAAGTTATCACATAAAAAATTTAAAACAAAAGGAAGGGATTTAAAGAATTATCATAGGAACTAGATCTTTAAAAGTCGGTCCTATAAATAAAACTCGTTGTGAAAATTTTAGCAAAAGAGCATAGCATCAATTATTCTGAGTGCCCTAATATTTCCGAAAATTTATTAAGGTAAAGAAAAGTCAGCAACTTATTTTTTGTATGCTACATACTTGCATTAATACAACATTTCGTCATTGCTTATCTAATCGACTGCCTGGATGAGTAAAGCAATTTATATTCAACACGCGTAAAGCCATTAAATTTCGCTTCAATAGCAACAAAAGGACTTTTATTAATATAACAAGGACAGGCTTTACTTAAACCTATGCATATATTTATTTAATCGTAAAAAATAGCACTAGCAGAATTGTGATAATCAAAAATAGATATATATACATATATATATATATATAAAGAGAATGTTTTTAAGCTTCATAATAGGCCATTAAAAAAGGGATAACAAAGTTTTAAATTGTCAAAAAAAAAATTTTTTTTCTCCGAAGACTAATTAAATTTTATATCAATAAATTTCCAAATGAATAGTTATTTTGCCTAAAAAGTTTTCATCTGCATTGCAGTTACCCAAACTTAACTTCGCCTTCATTTGATTGATTACGTTTCGAACAAACTGGCTAATTACTTTAGCTGCTTAAATATTGCCGCTAGCTATTTAAAATTGTTAGATACTTATTGAGTACTTTAGTTGTTATTGGTCTTGGTCTTATTACAATGCTGCTATCCACACAAAGTAATACAAGTTTACAAATAGATAGATAATGGAAAATGTGAGAAAGGAAACTTCTCAAGTTATCTGCGGCAAAGACAAGTAAAATCAATCAGAAAAGTTGCAAATACTTCGATAATAATTTATTGCTCAAATATGTCTTTGTATTATTGTCAATATGTATGCACATTAAGGTTGTAGGTTTTTTTTTGTTTGTTGCCAAAGAGTGAATTGTACTCTGGTTTTGGGCTTGACATTTAGTTTCTGTTATTATCATGATTTACTTAATATAGTAATAATAATATTAGTTCGGCGCTTATGTTATATTGCTTAAAGTTAGCCGATGTTTTTCTACTATTTGTGGTGTACGTCTCGATGTTGTACTATTAATTGAGGGGCCTACAGTTTTACCAGAGTCTGCTAATTTTGTGAAAACTTTTTTCATGGCACAAATCCATCCCAAGGTTTGCAATTGCTAATGTAGGGCGACCGCTACTATTTCTATGATTTTTTTTGTGCGTGGAAAATCCTAAATAGATGTTTCATTTCTACTTTTAACTCAAGAAAATTAATTGATCTTTTTATTTATGTATTTGTGACATAAATTAGTAAAAACAATTCGCCGTTTGAAGTTTGGTTGTAGAAAGGATAATGAATGTGGGCAGACAAAGACAGACACTTTTTAGTGAAGGCGCCTTGCCAATTGTGCAGATTGAAAAGAGAATTCGATTAGCTTATGAATGTCTGTTCGTCCGTCTGTGAATCGTATAACTCGAGTATATAATGAGATGTCTCGCGATATTTTCATAGTTACAAAAATTTGGAAAATTTTTACGCACAGGTTTGGGTGGACGAAGAGAATACGAAACTCACTGACCGAGCGCTACGAAATGCAGTAACTTTCAACTCAATAACCATAATTTTAGAAATTATAGGAATCATAAAAAATATACACCAAACAATACTATAACGGTAATATACAAAAATCGAGATAATTTGCACAAATTTGATATACAACATTGGCTTGTCAAACTACTACACGGAATGAAAATTTCAGAAAATGGAAAATACAAAATTTGCTTTACTTTGCTTTCGAAAATTATAGAAATCATGATCACTAAATATGGGCTACAGTTTGCATTTCAATTCAATAAACAACTTTTAAAAATTATACGTCTGCACCGTTGTTGTTGTTGTTGTAATAGCATAAAATACTCCCCATATAAGGTTGGCTAAAAATTTCTTTGATCCCGGAGCAGTGGGTAATCAAACCTGCAATCACGTTCAATACGTTTTCATGAAATTATTGAAGGCCTGAAAGAGAGTGTTGCCGAGGATCCAAGTGCCTTATATCACAACCGAGTTCAGCAGTTGAACATAAGTGGAACCATTTGGCGGCACATTTTGAAAGACGATCTCCATTTATTTCCTTACAAAATACAATGGCTCGAAGAATATGGGCCTCATATATACCACGTCTTATAGAGTTACGCAAAATAATCGGCCAAATGTGGAAACCATGCCGGACTTTAGGACACTCTCTGTCGGTGTTAATAATTGCCACATTCGGGATACAGAAGATCCTCACAATGTGGTAAACGATGACATCGAAAAGAGGCGATATTGGCTGGCCACCAACGTTCTCTGATTTAACTACCTCAGACTTCGTTTTGTGGGGTTATTTAAATTGTAAAGTTTATGCCAACAAGTCGGAAATCACTGACCAGGTCTAGGCCAACAATCCTGCCGAGATAGCTACCATACCTGCCGAAATGCTCGGAGAAGTGATGGAAAATACCCGAAAAGAGTATAGTCAATAAAGGTAATTTAATCGATTTTGTTTTTAAAAAGTAGTTCACATAAATTAGGAAGAACTGAGCTAAATAAAAAAATAACATTATTTGCAAACTATTGTTTCTTTCGAAAGTTATTCAACATTCTCATACTGTCGGAACTGAGGGTGCACCCTGTACCGTTCAAACTGGTACGAAGGATAAATTTACGTCGACGAATACGCGAAAATCTAAATTTTGGAAAACGGCGATAAATTTATTATGATTAATTTTTTTTTTATGTTAAGTCTAGTAAATAATTTTTTCAATGGATAGCTTTAATTTCTAATCTGTATCTTGCGTTGTATAAGTCCAATCGAGTTACGCTATATGGCGTAGAAAGATAAAATTTCGTGGTAAAAATAAAACCTTAAATTGAATGCAAAAATATTGCACTACTTTTTAGTAGGTCTAATATTTATGTCAATAAAATTCATGTTAAAGTTTTCAAAATTGTTTATTTGAAATAAAAACCAAATACCCGGTTTTAAGGTTCAGTTTTACTGGAACTTAAAGTTTTTACTTGTTGAAATTGCAAGGTATTTTTGATCCCTCAGATGTTTAATTTTATAAATTTTTTTTTCAAATGGAAGCAGTATTTATGGCTTTAGTAGTGAGTACCGTTATATTTAACTTCAACCAATCTAGATGAAACTTTACATTTTGCTATTTTATATGATATGAAACCAAAATATCCGATAATAAAAAAATACAATTTCGAACATTTCTACATTCTTAGCTCCCCTGCACATTTGTCGTCTCGTCCTCGTCTTGCACTCTTCTCGTCCTGATCTTTCGAATCCTATGCTCAGAGCTTCCACACAAGGTACTTAAGTAAACTTTTTAATTCCGATGACATCCAAGCTTTTTATGTACCACGCCGGCGAATAAGAAGGCGAAGGTGCATTCCTACTTAAAAATTATGTCCAACATCGCCTCTACATTGCCGCATCGGTGCTTCCATAAGATTTTCGCAAGTTCCAGTCATTATACTGTGGTTTTTTCATTGAATCAATTGAAGGTCCAAATATTCCTAAAAAAAAAAAAGCACAAGCACTGCAAAATCGCTAGTTGTGCTAATTTTATCTTTTTGAGATTATGGCGCATAGCGTGCGGACGTCTTTAGAAATATAGATGCTCGTCGCAAGCTCCTCAATTTTTCAAATAACGTGACGAGGACGAAACGACAAATGTGCAGAGGACCTTAATACAAAAATGTATTCATAAAACTATTCCATACAATTCACACAATAATTATTTCCGATATGTAGGTAATTATTGGCAATATATCGCTTGAGGTTATGATATATTATTTGCACTGGTGTAAGTTATGACGATTTCTTTATGCAAAATTTCACAGCACAGCTTCCCACTGGCCTAGCCAATGTATTTATATATGTATGTATCTTCGTTGCAATAGTGAAATCAGTGCAATTTAAACTTATACAAGTTATTTTGGCCTTAGGCGTTTTAAGTAAGTGGTCTCTTTGCAAATTATACTCTTTACTTGCACACCCACACACCCACACACATACATACACATATTCGTTTGTCTGCCTGTGTGGGAATGTGCGTATGAAATTTATTGAATACCCCCACATTCCTTATTCATTCATTTTGGTTTGCGGCAGATGCAAATTATCTCAATATGCATTGATTTATTTGAAATTGTGTATGAATAGGAATATCTACATACATACATATTTGTTGTTATAAGATATTTAAATTAAGTCTTTCTAGGTATTTAAATATTTCCTAAATTAAGTGCTTAAATTTTTGCCTGAAATAGTTTTGCTGGATAAAGTTTCGTAGCTAGATTCAATTAGTTTGTAGTGGTTGCTAAATTTTGCAAAATGTTTATGGATATTTATGCCTAGTTTTAATTTCCCAACAAGTTGAAAGACTTTTCCAAAGTAAAAAGTTTCGACTACCCACAGTGTTAAGTGTTATTAGGCATTTAAATTAGCATCTGTTGTGGTATCTAAAACTCCTCGAAAAGCATTTATTTATGCAATCAAATTTAAAAATTGTGCAGTACTGTACCAGTTTAAACTTATAATGTACGTCAGTCATTTGAAACGCATGCTTTTGAATATTTTTTAAATAGAAAAAGTAACTAAATTTCCCATTAGTGTTTAAACGTTTTAACAGAATTCTACTGGATATTCAAATGCCAAAATTTTTAAAAGTTTCGCTTTAAACAAGGTCTCCAAATTCAATGATATATAAAAGTTTCCTCATGATGTTTTTATTCACTTCAATGCCAACTGGCATGAATGTGCTGCCACTCAAATGTTAACAGAGTTTGAGTATTATTTTTTAATTCCTATAGAAATGAATTTGTCTACTGCTTGTCAAAATTTTTGCCGCTATAATCTATAATACTTCTGCGTATGTAGGGATTTATATTTGCGAATGAACCAGAAATTAACCGTTATATGTATTCTTTGAGTAAAAAATGATTTTAGACGGCGCTGTCTAAAAAAAACTCAACTTTTATTGATTTAACCAGTTATGGAGATTCCACAAAATCAGATTTCTAGCTAGCATGTAAAAAAGAACCCAATTATAAAAATTGAATAACTTGTTACTTAATTTTTTCTAACTTTTGCGACAAATAATATAGTTATTTGGTGTTCACAATTTGTGGTGAGCATCTTGATATTTTACCATAAGTGTTTAATTTTTGAAAAGAAATACTCAAGGAGATTTCTCTTGCCTATTGAAAGGTAATCGCATTGCCAAGATTTAAACCCGGGCCACTCCCAGTGATAGCCCACATGAACAACACTCTCACTTACGGTTACCGCAAAAAATTGTTGTAATTAAAGAAGGTAACAGTTCATTTAAAGTACTTTAAGAAAAATCAACAACAGTCAAAGCCATAGAAGCTATCACTGCTATTTTTGAGATCATAAAATTTCCTTATCAGACTTCTTTCAAGACTTGAACCAGTCTCGAGCCTACTACTTCCCAGAAAAAATTACTTTTTGTGGTAACGTGTTGGCCTCAGGAACAAATGTTGATTCAAAAAAAAATTGGTTAAATGCTTCCACTTTCTCATCTAGTATTCATTCCTTCTAGAAGCGAAAAACGAAGAGCTTACAAATTTTCATACGATTCTGTATCAAGCTAGGCTGGGTTAACAGTTCTTGCTTTTTCATAAAAAAAAATTACTTTTGTTATAAATATAATAACGTGCGACTAAAACCAAGCATTTTCAAAATACACAATATATATACCTAAAAAAAACAAGCGTCCAAATAACAACTGTGTTTTAAGTTTTTCCCTTCAACGTAAAGGCATATTTTTAAGGGTTTTTTTTTAAATTCAACAATATGGTTAATTCAAAAATTTATTAAAATAACAATATGGATATCAAATAAAAGAGAAAATTCTCTAAAATTAAAAACAAAACAATAAAGGAAGAATCTCGGGTACAAGCGAATATTAAATAACCAGCGCAGGTATTTATTTAAAATCAACATTGCTTGTTGTGTTATTCAAAGAAGTTAATCTCATATATGACAATATGTTTATGTTTTAAAATACTAGTTACTTTTTTCATAAAGAAATACTAGGCGGAAATGTAATAATATTAATGGCTTGCAAATAAGTTCGCTATTTCAAGTATATACCAGGAAATTCCGAAGAGCAGAAGAATTCACTAACTTGTTGCCTCTGTCAGAGCATTGCCCTTTATCTTAATCTTTATCTTAATATGTGGGTCTCTACAGCGAATAGAGTTTCAGACCTCTTCATTCCAATATAACAGAAAAGTTCTTTTTTGAACACTGAATAAATTAAAAAATAGGTGACAGAAGATTGCAGTCATTTTACATTCGTGACACTAATTTACACGAAAAAAGTATTTCATTAAAAAACCCGTTTTAGATCAATCTTGAATCGCTTAACACGAAAAACTACAAATGTAAACGTTTCGAAAATCCAACTTCGCAGAATTTTATATATTATTCAGATTTTAATGATGTAAACTAGGGTTAGAGAACATTGAGCAAATAATCAAATATGTTGCTGGGTAAACTTGATCATTTTCAGAATCAGCGAACACAAATTCATTTCAAATGTGATATTACATCAAATGAATGTTCTGGCTGTTGAACCGTGATATAAAAAAAATTTTGCCAGATCTTCAACGGAAAAAGTTGGCTCCCTAAAAATAATAAATAAAATGAACAATTTTCTGAAAAAACTTTAACTTTAAAAGTACTATCTCTATTAAAGCAAAAGATATATCAACGTAAAGAAGCCAAATTTACATTTAAAACCTTAGTCGCAAAAGGTTTGTTTTGCTTGCCGTTCTGGAGTTTTGTGGCAATAACTGCGAAAGTACCTCGAAAATCGGTTTTTTGCCTAAGTATATCTCGAAAACGCTTCTTTGGAAAAACAAATGAGACTCATTAATCAAATATTTATCTACTAGTGTAATGAATAGCGCAAACAAAAATAATTAAAAACAATACCGGGTAACTTTGGACACCAAAGAGTTGTTCTACAAATTTTCGACATGAAAATTAATGGATCATACCGCGTAGGTTAATTTCTGCTGATATGGGGTTGTAAAAGCAACATATAAGACACTACTCACAAACACTCGTTTTAAAAGTATTTATCTGAAAATAAACAATACAAATATTTATCAAAAAATTGGCAAATATGAAAATAAATGAAAAATTGTCGGTCAACTTAGTGGATGTGTTTGTAACCAAAATTAAAAACAGAAAATTCGCAAGTCTTCTTATCAAATTATGAATTAATATCGGCTAGGTGGGTCATTTCATCTTTTGTACTATGGGCTTTATTCTTAGCTTAATTTAATATCTAAATTTAAGTTGAATATTTCCGCGAATAATTTTTCTGCTTTTTGTCTGACTGTAAAAATACGACTTCACTGGCATTTCTATTGTTTTGTACAATCATAATTGGAAATCGTTTAGAAGCTGCCAAACCAATTTCTCACACACACACACCCACATATGTACATACATGCATGTGTTAGTATATGTAAATAATGTGCATATGACGCCACCATCGCAATTAGAATTATTGTATTGTTTTTTTAAGTCTTTTGTTTTTCTATTTTCCTGAGTTTTTTTGTTTTTGTATAGCAATTGAAGCAGTCCCATCCCTTTATATTCAACACAATAATAATTATATTTAATGCCACCAACACCATTGTCTGCCTTTGCTCGACGGAATATGTGTGTAAATATTTTTTCTATTTATCGTTTGACCTGTTGCTGTCATTCCTAGGAATTGTGTTTTTCAGACCATATAGAAAATATATCTTGACTTTTTGTCGCGCACCGCTAGATGTTTTGAAGTGCGAGAATTACGCTTGTACTCATATAAATATTATGTATTGTTCTATAATTTACATATGTACATATATTTACATTCATGTGTATGTACTCGTATTATGTACTACGAACTTATGTAAGATTTGTCTATATCCAACCATAGATTTCATATATTATTATTGCATATTATTTTTCTCGTATCACTGGTGTAATTTCAACCAACTCGCACTTCATTTGTGACTCTGTGTGAGTATTGGAGTATTTAGTATATCTACTTATTGGTTCGCAGCTTTGTCTTCGCATACCTTTCCCATTGTTTCAAATCCTACAATAGACTTGACTTGCTCGCTATATATTTTAAAGGCAGTTCTGTTTGTAGCCCTGCTGGAAAGTTTTTGAATGCATTAGTAATATAATGAGTGGAGACATATGTACATATTAATAATAGTAGAAAAAATTATTTGGCAATCAATAATTCTGTGGTAAAGGAGAATAACAACTAACCCCGTTTTTGAGTAATTTTAAAAGTCCACTTTTAAATAAAAATTGTTTTCTTAATATATAATATGAATGAAATATTCGTATTCGTTTCGCCATTCATTAGCGAGTGGTGAATCGACGAAACATCTGGTATAAATAAACAATCTGGTATAAAATAGCAGCAACACACAGACGTTACAAACGACGAATAAGCACCAAAAGTGCAAGCACGTCCGCGCACATTATCGTCGTTTAAGCGCCGTCTAATAGCTGCAGCATTGAATGTAACGAGTTCGACCAATTTAATGAAGTACCATCGTCGGCGCAATCGCTGAATCTAGCTAGCTATCGTTGTTGTTGCTTGTACACACAAATTCGTTCGAACGCGAGTAGACCTCCGACATCGCGAGCCAAGAAGTGGCGAATCGAATGCTCAAATTTGGTACGAAGGGATTAATTATTGAGAGAACTACATAGATTTAAAAATTTAGGAAAATCAGCGTGGTAGCTTAAAAGGATAAATAAATAAAAATCGTATGTGGAGTTTTATTTTTATTTTTGTTTTTATATTTTTATTTGTTTTGATATTGTTACTATTTTCAATGTAATTAAAAATATAAGTGCAATTATTGTTGTAAGCAAAAATATTGTTATTTTGTTAACACTTGTTTTTATGTTTTATGCACAATAAAATGCAGACTCCCTGATGAAGGCGCGGAAGACGCCGAAACGCGTAGGAGAAAAAAAGAAACTTTTTGTTTGCTTTTAATATATTACCGACCGAAAAGCTCCTAAAGCATCCGAATTCCAAAATCGTTAAAGTTGTCAAAATTAGGAGTAAATTTTAACCGTATTCACTACACACAAAAAGTACTGCCTTATTTGAATTAAATGGGTGTGTCGGATGTTTAAAGTTGGGTTTTACACGAACTTCGACGTAGAGAATGAAAAAAGTAGAATATTTCAAGGCACATTTTCGCTTTCTTATTTTTTTTTGTGGACTTTCACGTTCTTTGTTTACAGCTTTACCTAGCCCCTGTTTAAATTCTCACAGTCTAGATATATATTTTTACCAAGTTTTACAAATGTGTCGAGAGTTTTAAAAGTTTTAGCGATGATATAGCTTCACAATTTTGAAACCTTTTTTAATTACATTGTAATGTGAAACCTTTTTTAATCATTGTAAAAATATCTAGACCTTTTTAAAACTCATCTATTTGTTTATAATTTCTAAGATAACAGCATTACAACCCTTCGTGAAATTTATCCCGAAAATACTTCCGATTTCCTGAACACCGCGTTGTTTGCATTTAATGTCTACTTGCACTTTATCAATGTATTTGCCAATATTATTTGCAATTTTAATAGAAAACGCAATTTATACGTTTGTTTTTGGAATCTAACAACAGCGAGTGCGACCCTTGTTCAACTCTTTCCGTTAGTTTATTTGATTGTGTTTGTTTTTTGTTTTTGTTTATTATATAAATGTACGCACATATCTAGCATATATGTATTTCTTCCTTTGCTTGTTTCGTTATCCTTTCTTGTTGTTTTGGTTTTTTTTTTTTTTTAATTTTATTTATGAGATGTTCTTTCTAAATATGTGGAAAATTTCATGCTGCATCTATTCTCAATTCGCCAAATTTTACACTTCATTGCTTTTGGATTTTCTCGTGCGAATTGTCGAGCATTTCATAAGTACTCGTACTTAGCACTTGTAGTATTTTATTGATTCAATAGCTTTCATTGTTCGCATATTCGATTGCATCATATTGTTCTCTTGTGGCATGTCAACAACCTTCGATGGTGCACTAAGTTATTCATGTAAGTTTGTGTGTGTGTGTGTGTGTTGTTTAAAGGGGATTGTTCCCTTAGGATAGTTGGTTGGCTTTAGTCGCTTAAAATTTTTATGAAACTGATATTTAAATTAGAATATTACTATATATGGGTGTATTTAGACCGATTTGTGAATCTGAGACTCCATACAAAATATATAAATTAACAATTATGCATAAATTAAATAGCTTACAAAAATACTTTATTTCAAAATTTTTTTTAAAAATATAAATATATTTAATCCTAAAATTTAATCCTAATATTTCTTATCTAGTACACCAAAAATCTATTGGAAGTGCATTATTTTAGTAAAACATTCTAAATGAAAACCATACAAACCCCAGGTTACTCATACGCCCCGATGGATGGATGTCTTATAAAACAAATTAAGTAAATCGTTATGAATTATGATGAATATAAATCTTTACTACGCTTGCAAACACTTTACTGTAAGCAAGAGGATGTACTATATAGTTTAAGAAATATTTCTTATTAAAAATTTAGATCTTTATACACATGCACGAAATGATATTGTATATGGCTAAAAATTCGCAATATCATCAGCAAAAATAATTTTCTATAATCAGCAGATATTTTCATTCACATGGACCATGTACAATATTATATTGAAACTGAATGGTCTATTAAATGGCATACCATAAAAATACCATACAATTTTATCGTAAATTTTTTTAGTAAAATGGTTTATTTAGTTTAAATTATCAGGTTTTGTGGTTTATATTCTTAAAAGAACTAATTTTTTGTGGAACAATTAATGCGACCATCTTCACATGGAAAATCACATGGAAAATCTCAACATTATTGCAAAAACCAACACTGGACCAAGTTCACAATTGCTCACGGTAAGTACATAAATAAAGTCTAAAATTACGAATGAAAAGTCACAACTTAAAAACTATTAAGCGGATTTTCCTTACATTTGTGACACGTACAATGCTGTGAATATCTTAAACAATATAAACGAAATAAATAAATGATTCAAGCATTTCAAAAAATGTATATAAATTCGATAAATTTATAAAATCGTTCATAAAGTTCTGTGATAAAGATTTTTAAATATTTTTAAAGCAAGCAGTTTTGTGGCCCCTTCAAATTTAATATACTTATAATAAAGTGCAACTTTCAGGAAGCTAAATCTTCTTATTGATTTTTGAAAAATTTTTTGTTTTTGCGAACGGTCTCGACATATTTTTCCACAGAAAAGTTAATTTTATTAATGTAGTATAGATAAATATATATATTTCAATAATCAATAGTATTTATTTTAGTATAACCAGTATAACCTTCTGTTTTTTTTTTAATGTTTTTATTAATTTTCTTTTGTTGCACAAATGCAAAATTGCGCATCGTAGTATCCTTTTTCAATGTTATTTTTGAATTTGGATATTTCTTTTGGAGGTTCACAACGAGTCGTACAACACATAATTACTACAAGTATGGGAAGATAGTGAAAGTAGTATTGACTCTCCTGACGACCCGACGCATAATTCCGAGACGAATGACGGGCATGAATGTGCTGATGAGGACTTAGAGGTACGACTTGACTTGGAAAATGATGTTCAGTATACCAGCACCCTAGGAAATACATCCAACAGCACTCAGAACATTATTGGTACTACAATGAATCCAAGTTTCATATATTTTATATATACTTTGCTTAGATACTCCAGTTGAGGTACTTTCGTACTTTTTATTGAGAATATTATCATCCTTATAAACCATATTTCCAACTTCGAGCTACAAGAAGAAAATGTCTTTAAAAAAGAGCCGCGCGGAACACCAATTGAATACGTCGGTAACTGCGACTTGGAGAGATAGTAAAATCATCACGCTATCATCTAATTTTGCAGGGAAGCACAGTAGGAAAATGGGATAGATCGATAAAGCAATAAATTTTTGTTAAACGTCTATTTACCATAGCAGAATTCAATCGGCTCAAAATATAGCTACGTGAACGTTGGGATATTCGAATGTTTTATTATTTATCAGACATGGCTGTATGTAGTTCAACGTTTTTATACCGCAAAATATTTGCTGAAAGGAGTAGTGCCAGCACACTGGCCAATTTGGATGAATAAAGGACAGAGCAGAGGTGCTGATACGTGCAAATAAACTGCGAAACATGTGGAATTATTTTATATTAAAATAAGCAATTTTGTATTTTCTAAGGCCGAATTTATTTATTTAACACTATTGGTGCAATGTTATATTTCTGCAACAGATAATCCTTTGAAAAAAATAAATACCTAATTTGAAGAAAGGGCTTTTAATTATTACTTCCGTTCATAAAAATTTGTTTGCGCCCCATTATTTATAAAATTAACAAAATTTACGATCTTGCACCGTAAAGGGCTGAAAATAATCAATCTACCATATACATCATATGTATAAATTTATAGAAGTCGTTTAAATTTTTCGCAGAAAATACAATAAATAACAAATTTTTTTTTTTTTCATCAAACACATATTTTCTTCTAAAAATTAAAATGACTTTTAAAAGTGTAATTTAAGAAATGAAAGTTAGCGGCTGATTTATATTGATGACTTTTATAAATGTAACTTTCCAATAACTGTTACATTTGATTTAACACGTAATTATAAAATAACTTCTTTGAATTAAAAATCAAGAAACAATTGCTTTTTTATATTCATAAAAAAAAGTTAAAAATAACTGGTGTTCTTTTAATTTTGCTTTAAAAATTGCAAAAAAAATTGTTTCGAAATGTTACACTTGGTTGTACAATATTTTTTTAATAGCGAATTTTTCATTGACAGTTTTCAGAATTCGGTGTTATTTTCCCGTTCTAAGTACTAATCGAAATTTTGTAAAATGAGATTTAAATATAAGATTTATAAGGAGGATTTTTTAAGATTCTAGTTTAGTTGTATCGAAGATAAATATAACAATCTAATACTTGGTTATTAAAAATCATAAACATAATTTGCGTACGTATGTATCCATCAAATGTAATGATTTTTGCGATTCCAATATACGGAGACTATGGAAAATTCATTAAAAAATTACATGGTATTTTTAACACTCTTAATATTCATAATAGGGTCCATTCAAAAATTTATTTGAAATATAAAAGCAACATCGCAAATTTAGTCAACCTTAACACGGCATCTGCTAGTAGGGTTTTTTTTTGGTGCAAAAGAGGGCAGGTTGAGCTTTAAAAAAAATTCTTCGGCAGAACTATTTTGATTTTATTTGAAAATTAGAAACAAAATTCTGAGCTGGTTCGAACATAAATATAATCATTTAGTGTTAATATTAAGAATATTTGCAGAATTTTCCAACACGTACCTTGCCCAAGAGCTTTCATTTCATAACCGGCTTCTTGATGTAAGTCAGAATAATCACTACACGACATTGTTTATATCTTCTTCTAATGAAATTTATTACTGTGCTATTTGTGTTATTTTTCGTATTCGCAGATGTGGTGGAAAGTACATCGCAGATGTGGTGGAAAGTACAACGGAATCAACCAGATGACGTATGACAAAATGAGCCCTTTATAAAATGCAGCCAGTCTAAAAATTATGTCCATTTGAACTTGAATCTCCTTTAGTATATATCATCCTAGTAAAGACGTATAATCAATTTTTAAACAAGACTTATAAAGCGAGATGAGGCCCATTTCGAACTTTGTCTAAACGTCAATAAAAAAATTCATTTTCTAGGTCATCCGTTTCCTGTCACTGGTTTGGAGTTTACGTTGCAGATATCAGCGGTAGGTTTTAATCGAATTGTCTCAGAGATATGCTTAGAATCAATCATTCTACCGCATGTTAAGAGTTCATAAAATTGTTTTGCCTCACTCCCCCCACTCTGGTTTTTGTTTGAAACTCGATATCTTCGAAGAAGATCGCTCTGCTCGGCATATTTTTTAAATTTTTTTTATTTTTATAATTTTGTATGTAGTAATAATTCATTGATCATAAGTATTAACACATCCAAGCCACTTTGAAAATTTCGTGAACTTATAGTAATTTAGTTTGGTTTTAATTGAAAATCATTTCCTTTCATTAAGCTAATCGCTCCTAATTTCTATGCAACTTAAATACTGCGTCTTATTCGAGTTGCCCATTACTTTATTTTTATATTAAGTTATCAATTTAAACCGAACTATTTCTGATTTATCTCAAATGTCTGCGACAAATCATTTTACAAAATCAATTACTGGTAATTTGCAATTACAAATACAATTATTAAAGTTTGTAATTAATGACAGCTACAGACGGCAATTTACTGCAAATTTAGAAATGTAAAATGCAGAAATTCAGAAATTCAGAAATGCAAAGACAGCCAAATTTCGTTTTATTTATTACTTTTAGCAACAGTAAATTTACGTTTTTTTTTTTTTTGGCATGCAGCGAGTAGTTTTGCAAAGGAAGATCCACTGAACTGCTGTTGCATTTCAACCGCAGTTCTATTAGCGATAGAGATGGTGAATGTATTTGCGTTGATTTTTATAGCCATATTGAGGCGGAAATGGCAAATGGGTTGATTGCGAAGTTTGCACAGCTGCACTTCCGATAAAATGCTCAACTGGAATTATTTATGTCGGAGACTTGGAATTGCTTGAAATATGGTGGCTTACAATGAGTACGATAGGGCCAAAATCGCTGATTAGTCGGATGGAGACCGATAACTGTTACAAACTTTTACATAGTTAGAAGTAAAAAAGAAGCTTTATTTATATTTTCAAATCGAATGTTTTTTCGTAGCTTTCCTTTGAAACGAACCAAATTGCAAATAAGTGAAAAATCTTTGTCTAGACTGTATGATAATGCTTTAGAATTAAGGAAACCCATATTCGGTAAATTGTGCATAGCTATGTTTAATTTATAACGCTTTTTCTACAAACAAAGAAAAAAATAATAAAAAAAAAAACTTTATTTATTTGATTAAAAACCGCAATGTTCTCAACCTTCCAGATGTCCAGGTATTTTATATTCTTACTTTTTTCCAGCGTGAAGCCTCAGATGTAGTAATCTAATAGAGTTTGATGTGGGACGATGGCGAACTTTGATTCGGTTTTGCACAAGCTCTGAACAATTCTGGCTCTCTAAGCTGGAGCAAAATTCAGTCGAAAGAAATACGTTCCGTACTAAATACTTTAATTTAAGATTTAAAACAAAAAACCGAATAAAAACAAGAAAGCTAGTTAATCGATGTAGATAAATGAAGGAACTGAAAATAATCGTTATTTTGATTTTTCGGAACAAAAAATTATTGCCAAAAACTCTTTCAAAATAAAAGTAAAATAATAATGATTTTTTCCCGACCTTTCCAATTTTAATTTTGTGTTTTGCCAGCTCGAGGTCAAGGGGGTGTTGGTATGAGTAAAAACAATTTATTTACTTATTTTTCCTTCTAATATATTTCGGTTACACTACGATAACCGCCTTCAGGCCAAATGATTTTACACGTCCGCAATCTCCGACGTAGAGCTTCGTACAAATACATAGTAAAATAAATATATATAGCCATATGCTATACAAATCTGACCATATTTTTATTTAGTAAAGCTTTTGTTTTAAATTATTGCATAATCGTTATTTTGTGATTTTTAATTTTTCGATCAAAAATAATCTTTCTTATTGAATTTTTATTTTTTTAATCATATTTGACATTGAT
Source organism: Anomoia purmunda (assembly GCA_951828415.1). Lineage (NCBI taxonomy): Eukaryota > Metazoa > Arthropoda > Insecta > Diptera > Tephritidae > Anomoia > Anomoia purmunda. Next base: position 36,885,002 of record OX639997.1, read on the forward strand.
ATTTTAATTCTATTTTCTATATTTCATATATAATTTTTTTCTATCGAAAATAATCGTTATTCTTGGATTTTTATTTTCCCGATCATAGTTGATCGAAATCACAATCGTCTTTCTTGGATTTAAATTTTTTTAATCACATTTGATCGATAATTTGTGATATTTTGTTTCAATTGCATGTGGCTCATTCTCGTGTAAGACTTTCGAAAAATTTATTTATTTCTACACAAGGAGGAACAACAGAAAATATTGTAAACTCAAAAGCACTGCAATAAAATACATCTTCAATATAAGAAAAAAATCTCTGTTAATAGCGCAAGCCGGGTATGCTGGTATATTAATGTTTTGAAATCTTGAACGATTTCTATTAATTTAAATAAAACCAAACCGAAATAGGTATTTTATTAAAGTACCAAACCCATTTTCAAAAATTTTAATTTTAAACTATTTCCCGCCCTAATTTAATTCTTTGTACCAAGTTCGCTACAAGATTTAGAAAAATATCAAATATTTTTTTTTTAAATTCCGTGATATGAATGGGGCTGTAGTTAGTTTTCTTTTCAATTGTTGAAAATTTCAAAACTTTGCATAAAGACTTGAAGTGCAATGTGTATACGATTTTTCTAAAATATCGCATATCCTTTTCCAATTTGATATTGAAACTCAGTCGCATAAAAGTATAAATTAAATGCTAGAATATAATACAAATATTCATAATGACATATTTTTCACTTTTTCTAAATAAATAATAAATAATATATTTCCTTCCTGATGATGAAATAAAATCCCATGTAGGTAATAACTCGCGGATTTTGTATGGTTTCTGCTAAAGCCGATTTTATTTCCTTTCGTTTTATGAGTTCATAAAACTGAATTTTAGGCGCCTGCGAAATTTTTTATATTTATAAAAAATTTTGGAAAATCATATTTTTGAAAACCTCAAACTCATGAAAATTATTAAAAATGCGACTATCAACAGATTTGTTACTCTTAGTATTGTAAATGAAGTTTATGAAATTTAATGCTCATGTTTTTGCCGAAGTAATGAACTATATAACTAAAATAAACTATTTGCTCGAATTGATTGCCTTCATTTTTCACGGTGCATACAATATCACAATCAGTGTATACCTAATGCGAAACCCTTTACCCGAACTTCACTCCGCTTAAATGTGTTTATTGCCAATACCCATGCTCCCTTAGCAGCTTTGGTAGCTGTATATTGTTGTGTTTTTGTTACCCCCTCCCCTCCCCTATATGCGAACTTTTGAATGAGTTTACTTCTTCAACATGTGGCAACTGCAAAACTTCTACTTTGATGCAAAAATTCTTCACAACGGAAACAGAACTTTACGCTTCCGCCATTGCCTTCATTCATTATTGTTTGTGTTATTGTTGTGCGCTTTGGTGGTACTGTTGCTATGTTTGCGTTGAGGCCGCTGTAACCTTTTCCGCGGGTCAGTAACAGCTGACAACAGCCAAATGCTGCCTTCAAAAGCATTTACGTATTTCAAATAGACGCACATCATTTTTCCCTTCATACCCGTCTTTTGTTGTGGTTGTTTTCCATTTTTATCTGTTCGGACCATTACTGCGCGCGCTCGCTCTCGGTAGTTGGCTAGGCGCTGCCATTATTGCATCGATGCTGCAATAAATAAATGTTAAAAAAAATTTCAAAATTTAACATTATATGCAGTTACAGAATGTTGTTGTTGTTGTTGTTGTTGTTGTTGTACAAAATTACTTATTTGCCAATTGTTTGTCGATGTTGCTGGTTGTGTAGTTACTTACAGTTACTTACAACTTATTTGTTACACGACAATGCAACAATCTTGATTACTGTCAGCGGCATGAAAAGCAGCAACAGCAATGACAGCGAGGCAAAAAAAAAAGAAAAACAGCCAAGAAATGAATTCATCGATGAAAGAATGAGCCCCTTTTCGCGCAACATTTTCTATTAATTTTAAACATTTTTTTTTTATAATTTTTATTTTTTCAGCTTACCCCACCACCTGCGATAGTTTCAATTTGAGGCATCTTGGCATCTTCGTCTATTCTTACAAAATTCATGCAGCAAGCTTTCCTCAAGCTTCCTTGGCCTTTCCAACTACCGTGCTTCCATTTCAATTCTTATTGTTGTCCATTTGTCCATTTGTCCGTTCCCTTGTTTACTTGTCTGTCTGCATCTCTTGTTGTTTATTTTTTTTTTCTTTTTCTCTTCTGTTTTTTCTTTTTTTTTTTGTCCCACTTGTATTGCCTGTCTGCTATTTGGTCTGCCCTTCTTAGCTTCTTCGTCTTCTTTTTACCTTGCATTTGTCGTTCTTAGTTTTTATTATCAGCGCTATTTTGTTGTTGATATGTTTTTATTTTTATTATTGTTATTGTTGTTGTTGTTGTAGCAATCATTTGTCTGCGGCGCGCCATTCAATTCGTTATTTGTTTGTCCAATTGCTTGACGCTGGCGTTTCGGGTCGATGCCGTTACACTCAAAACACACACACACACACACACACCCGTACATCTACATACAAAACATTTATAGTATATAAGTTTGCAATTTTCATTTGCTATGCCTGTCATTGATAACATTTTATTTTTTTATTTTATTTTATGTAAGCGCCACAGGAAGAGTATTTTTTAATATCTTGTCATTTCATTATGAGCACAATTATTGGCATGTCTTTTGGATGGCAGGAACAATAATGAAGGAGGATGGGGAAGTCTAATGGTAATTGTCATTATACAACGAGTTTTGTTTAAAGGACAGTCAACTTGTCATTCCGGAGCGCACAACATTTAGTAGCGTTGGTTACAGGAGAGGTGCACCTTGGCTCAAACTTACTGCAGTTTAATTAGCTGATGTGGGAACAAGAGGATTACAGGTACAATTACTTAAAGTATTTTTCAGAAATTGATAAAGTATTTTAACTACAGCAAAAAATTAAATCCAGACAATACAGCAAAGGCTCTAACACCATTTTTCTTCGAAATCTAGATACCACCGTGATAGAAGAGCTTATCGTGTAACCAAAAAATAAATTTAGCTTAATAATAGGACGCTTAGAGGACCCAGATGGTTCAGATAGGCTTATCATAATTTGACGATTATGATAATTGTTTAGAATCGGAGATATTTGCTGTTATTTTACGTCAGAAATGAAAAGACCCAAATATGGTTAGCTTGGAAAAAATGTAGCTATATTTTTAGCAAAATTATCTTTAGTTCGAGTAGTGGGTTTTGTAATTTTTCGCTGGAAAAACTCAGCTTAAAATGTTGAATGTGACGATGAGATCAATAAGTCTCTTCACCATGGTAAACGAAGCAGAAAGGCAATTAAAAGATAAATGACAAACTCCTTAATATCCGACACAGTGTTGCCGTTGAGAATTTTCAAAAAAATAGCCAACGGAAGTATTTAAATAGATTGTTAAAATTATATTGGTTAAGTATGCTAAATATTTACAATATTAATAACCAGCCGACAACGCTGTAATTTTCTATTGTATTCCTTTTTGTTTTAGTTATGTTCCCTGCACTGTTTTCTTCGTGTCTTTTTGCAATTGTAGTTCAGTTGTAGTTCGAGCGTCTCTTAAAAAGCTACGTGTTATTTTCTATTAATTTATATTACGCATTTGTATCATTTATTTATTTCTACCAAGATAAAGGTCACCAAATGTTTTTTCCTTATTTTAAATCAAAGGGTAATTTTTCCATTAAATATTTTATATACAGGTAAACAAAAAATTGAAATGTATATTATATATGGTACTTGAAAAATATACTGATCTAGGGTTTTCAAAACTTTCTGTAATTAGGAAAAGGTATAAAGCTTTCTGAAACCAAAGGATATTAAAAGATTTTTAAAATGGATCATTCCTTTAAATTTTTTTGAAACCCATTTCTTTGAACATTTATGTTTTATAAACCAATTCTTCGGTTAAAGATTTTACAGATTATAAACATTTTCTCGAAAAAAAAACTTTAACTTCGAATGATTTTTATACCACAAAAAAATTATGGAAACTTCAGTAGTTCTTTAGTTATTTCATTTTTCGTTAAGAAGTGCAGAGCTACAGCATCAGCGTTGTGCCATACTCGTAGATGCTGTGCTATAATAACTATACATTGAGTTTTGAAAAAATATTTTGGATTTGGATAAAAAATGTCGTGAATTCGTTGCAAAAACAGACATAAATTTCGAAGATTTTAATTTTTACGATGGTTACTAGAAAATGTAAATATCTGCTGAAAAAATTCAAGCCAATCTGTTTAAATTGTAGGCGTAAGTATTCCAGGCAGTTAAAAAAAATAAAACAATAATTAAACGCTTTCGAAGTTTCAAGCGCACGTACATAAATACGAGAGGAACGGTAACGCAATATTCACTCTGAAAGTCGACTTTGTCCTTGACTAAAACCTTTTGAGTAGCATTGGATTATAACTGCAGGAGCATTTAGAGAGTTAAAAAAAAATGGTTAAAAAATATTAAAAAGTAGGATTAGTCCCTCAGATTGCTACCGTCAATTAAAACCTACTTATTTGTATTCTTTTTGCAGACGCAAATGGCACTGGCGTCGAAAAAAAAATAGTCAAGCGCTTTCGTATTATCCTATACCACGTGACACTAATTCGTAATAAATATGAACTATAAAAGTTATGGGCAAGCATTTTAAGGAAACCTTTCTATTAGGTCTATAACTTAATTCGTGCGGGGGTTTTCCAAAATTTGAACGTTTATTTAAGAAAAACATGTTCAATAGAATTATTCAAAGTATTGCCCATCTGAAGCTATTGCTTTTCCCCATCTTTCTGGCAATTTGTGGATCCCATCCCAAAAGAACTGCGCCGGCTTGGCAGCCAAGAATGAATCAAGCCAATTTTTGATATACTGCTCTGATGTGAACCGTATTCCAGTGAGGGCGTTCTGCATCGATCGAAACAAATGGTAGTCAGAAAGGGCAAGGACTGGGCTATAAGGCGGGCGGGGTGAAACTTCTCATCCACTGTTTTCCAAATAGTTCTTAACCGGAATAGCAACGTGGGGCCGAGCGTTGTCATGGTGGAAAATTATTGCCTCGTGTCTGGTCGCATATTCCGGGCGTTTTTCGGCTACTGGTCTCTTCAGATGGATTAATTGTGTTCAGCAGGATTCTCCATTGATGGTTTAGCAGCTCATAATACAGCACACCCTTCTGATCCCACCGAATACAGAGCATTACTTTCGCGCCATGGATATTCGGCTTAGCCGGTGATTTGGCTGGTTGGTAGAATTTCACATATGATTTTTTGCACTTGGGGTTGTCGTAGTGTACCCATTTTTCATCACCAGTAACAATCCGATGCAAAAATTACTTCTTTTTGTGGCGTTCCAGCCGCATTTCGGACAAGCAAAACCGCCTTTCAACATCTCTCGGCTTGAGTTCATATGGAACCCAATTTTGTTGCTTTTGAATATATCCAGCTGCTTTTAAACGTTTTGAAATGGCTGCTTGAGTGACATCCAAAGATTTTGCGCGCTCTTGCTGCGTTTGGCAATAATCTTCATCGAGTAGTGCTCCCAGTTCTTCACCTTCAAGCTTTTTTGGCTGCCCCGGACGTTCATCGTCTTGCAAGCCAAAATCACCACTTTTAAATCGTCCAAACCACTTTTGGCACATTTGCTCAGCTAAAGCATGTTCACCATAAACTTTCACCAAAATACGATGACCTTCGGCAGCATTTTTTTTTCATATTAATATAATGAAGAAGAACTCACCGCAAAAACACTTTTTTAGGCACAAAGTTCGACATATTTGAGTGAAAAAAAGTATTGCTGTTTACGCTTCAAATGAATGGCATATACTGAAAAGACGTACAATGACAATAGCTTTCCAACGTATGTTCGGAATATATTGGAACGATGGAATACATACAAGTTACGCCATCTCGTAGCAAACCGCACGAATTAAGTTTTTTTCAAGGCAGCTGGATCCACATTTAAAGTCCATGGAAGTAAAACTTCGAAGATGCATCTTAAGGCCGGGTATCAAATCCATACAGTATGTAAAGATTTTTCCAAGGAGTTTGACAGGGTACCCCGAAAATTCTTACTTTATAAGTAGGAAGTTATGGGCTTTCTATCTACAATTGATAAAATAATATTTATAGGGAAGGTACTAACTAGTCCATAACATAACATCACGCTCTTTTCATGGAAGTTCAGAAGTTCCTCAGAGTAATATATATATATACTTGGACCTATTTTATTTATAATCTTTATAAATGACACAAACTCTTGTTTCTGATTCTCGAAATTTCTTTTATGATCTCAAATTTTATTCGATTGTAAAGAGCAACTAGAATTCTGGGTCGCTTCAATCTGATTTAAATATGCCTTACTCTTAGTGTGAAAAGAATCGCCTTTTCTTAATTATTGATAAATGTTTCCATACTATTACTTTTTTTTGGAAAACTGAATAAATTATACTAAACTTATTCGATTGTACGTAATTTGGCAAACGCTTACTCCATGCTCGCATTTGTTTGTCGTAATAGTTTCGATTCTCCTGGTTCATACACTCTTTTAAAAACTTTATATTGTTTTTGTTAGGTCTCATTTGAAGTGTGCCTCAATTATTTATTGATCATTCCATTCTACGCATGTGAACAGAATTGAGCGTTTGGGCAGAGAATACCGCTTAATATTCCATTTAGAAATTTGAGATATTCTGGCTTACTTTACGTACATTCCGCAAGGTCGAATGCTGCTATGGCTTGAAATGGTTGGCATTGACCATTCACTTTCTGGAGTAGTTCCAAAAAAATATTCTTCATCTCAAACTACCTTAATTAAAGTTATTAAAACCCTTAATAGTATTTTCTTAGGGGTAGTCAGTAAGATATTTTTTTCTTGCTGACTGAAATAAATGAATAAATAAATAATTCTATACCTTCAATAGCCTGTATTCTCCGAAGTCTGGCGGAAGGTCATATGAAGAATAAGAATACACTTCGGAATAGCTAATGCGCTTTATTTGTATCGAGCACATCCCGATTTTTTCATAAGAACCTACAAAAACTGTAAGAAAATATATAAAAAAAACTTGTCCTTTTCACATGCTCGATGAAAAACTGACGCACTTAGTTTGAATAGCCGAGTACACAATTGCCCAGGATATTATAACTTTGTGTCAAATAATCATGGCGCAGTTTTCGCGTGAGGTGTCTCACCCCTTTTCCTAATAACCGCCAATTTTGTCAGAAAATTTAAAGCTTATTTCATATATCATTCTACTAAAAGTCTTTAATAGTATACAATTTAGTTCTTATATCCACGTATCAAGTTCCAAGGCTATATAACGAACACTTGCCGAGATATGAAGCATCCCTGGAATACATGTCATACTTATTTATGATAGCGCTAGCGGCTTAGGATTAAACTCTTGAATATACATAAGTGTATATAAAGGTTTCTGCTGAGCTGAAATTCAAATATATATCCCAAAACTTGATAACAGCACACTGTTAGATAATTTTCAAAGACTCAGGAGAACGTAACCCTTCTTTTTTGAGGCAATCTCAAGGTTAGCAATAATATTTCACTATCTTACCGGCTCACTTAGCAATTCAAGACTAGCAGCTCTTTGGACCTCGCAAAATATGCTTGCCTGAATAATTATTTATATGCAATTACTGCTAGTATAATTTACTTTAATTTAATCACTTCAAAACCTTGACGATGAATAGACGTTGTATTGCAAAAGTACTTAAATCACCCTTTCAAAAGGCCAGACTGGTATTTGATAGCCATCCTACTTGCATACAAACTCAAAGCGGAATACCCATCTTACAAACTTGTTGTGGAAAATTAAAGCAACTAACTTTGAAAACAGCTGCTCGCAATGTCACATAATGTTTACAAATTAGCTAAAGGGCAGAAAATATCGAATGAAAACTTAGGGGATGATAGTGCAGACGAAACCATGGCCGTTGTTAGTGGCTGAGGAAGATCAAAGCAAACAGATATTCACGGTCAATTATTGAAAATGCAAACAAGCCAGGGATCAACTCAGGCAAAGGAGATAGCGAACAAACACGCATACTATAGATATGCCTTTATATTTATTAACAATAGTAGCGAGAGAAAGAAATAGTGGGGTGAAAATGAGCACCGCCGAGCACCTTTAGACAAAAGGCACGAGGGCACTTGGGGTGGGTAATGACTATGCCGACGACGTTGACTGGCAACCTAATGAAGCTTAAATTATGCATCACATCAAAGTCAAATCATTTACAATACACTGATTTATAATTATGTATACATGGTTGAGTGCATGTGGGTAAATGAGTTTGTGTAGGCGTATGGTTGGAGGTTGCCACTTGATTGATGTTGCGTGACAAATAAAGTACGAACTTTGATTTATTAAAATTTCGCATACACACACAACACACGAGATAACAATGACAAACATTAAAAATTGCCGCTAGGCATACGCAATAAACGCAACAAACGTCACACCACACAGCCTGCCTATGAGAAAACAATTAAAGTGAATTTAATTTCAACAAATTTGCACATAATTCGTATAAGCAGAAAACGAATGTTCCCACACAAAAAAAAGTATAGGAGTTTATCCAAAAATACAAATTCAAAATATGCGCATAAATTATGAATGTGTGCATATGCAGTGGGTGCAATAAATGAATGCATGTTAGTTTGAATTTCGCAACATCATTCCATTTGTGCGCCGCATGTTCGTGCGTGAGAATGGTAGCGCGCGTCGACACTGCGTATGAGTAACATTTTAGCAAATGGTAACGAAAGGAATGGCAGCAGCAGCGCATTTGTAAATTCACAAACGTACAAAGCAAGCATTTACATGTATTGTTATTTTTGGCAACAGCCGATGAGTTGAATTGGAGGCAGAGATTCATCGCTTGCAAAGCACAACGTCGAGAATTTATGTGGGATATGTGCTGGTACAAGCGCGTGAATTAAAAAAAAAAAAAAAACAAAAAAAAAAGCAGAAGCGGAAGGAAAGGCTGGAAAAGTGCGCTGCAGACGCCATTGCCACAATTTTGTACGCATTAATGCACATCACTGCACACGTACATTATCCTGACGCGCTGCTACAGTCACTGTCAGCCGCTCAACTTGCATAAGCTACGGAAAAAAATGCAACACAGTTATAGAGTACAGTGATTTCAGGGCGAAGAGAATTTGTCGTTCACAAAGAAAAACAAATTATGTAGTCAGCTTAAGAGTTAAACAGATTAGAGATTAAAAAAAAAATGACTTTTACAATTTAGAACATTTTTCATACAGCAAATGAAATTAATTTTGTGGATTTTATCAAATTTTAAGTCCATTGGGTTAAGCAACTTTTAAGATGAGAAGCGTTTCCTTTGTGCCTTACAACTTTAACAAATTTTACTGAATAACACTTTTAATTTTGGAAATTTAAAAAACGATTATTTATTAATACATAAACAAAAATAGTTTTTATTGTCCGCTTAACGACGCTCGAAATTTTGACTTTGCGTATTTATCGCTCTAATGGAACGGAGTATCCAAATTTGTGCAGATTTAATAGCTGATCAAATATTTTAATTTTTTTCACTTAACCGATATCTATAATTTTTAAATTATTCTTAATAATTTGAAATATAAAGTGCGTTCCATATTTAATAGAGTTTGATATAATAGTTTCAGAGATATAAGTGCATATCTATTTGCTCCAAATTGACTGGTTCTACCCCTATTACCATGGCTCTCCATCACCTGTATGGGCAAGAAGGTAGCAAATTTCGTGGAGATATCTCATTATTGACTCAAGTTATGTTAGCACGGATGGTTAGAAACTTAACCGATACTTAACCGATTTCTCTATTTTAGTTATCTTATGCTGCTGCAATCAACTGGTAGATGAACCAAATTATAATACAATGGGCACTAGCACGCTCGAGTATGAAAATAAATCGTCGATATTAACGAAATTAAGCAAAGTTCTGGCTAGTAATACACATAACGAAGCATTTTGTTCACGTGTTAAGTAAAAAAAAAATTTTCGAAATTTAAAACTTTGATTACTTATTATTTACTTCAAATGAACTTTAAATTTAAGATGAGAAAAAATTGGTAGTGGCACTGTGACGCGAAGTTTTAGAAGGGTGCTTGATGACTATTTTTATGACTAGAAAATCTTTACGATGTTTCTATGTAGATACTTAGTAGGTTAGGTTAGGTTAGTCGGCAGTTCTTAGTGAGATACAGTTGGCTCATGACTATCATGGTATATCGCATTAGGGCTGTTGAGAAATCTCTGTTCCCCTAAAACTACTTCGTATTTCTAAGGAACCTCGTCAATACAATGCCTGTCTGTCAGGACTGCAGTCGTCATCTTAATATCCTGTCTCCCCAAGTTGAGAAGAGATTTTCGTTCGTTAGTCACTCATCGATGTCCAGAGTGCCCTTGCAACTTGGCAAGTGGGTTCCACCTTCCAACTGTCGTTTGTGTCAATAAGCTTCATAAGCTCCGCCTGAATAGCACTGCAATAAACGGAAGCTAAAGGATGTTAGGCCAAGTTATTCCGAAAATACCAATCCACCAACTCTTCCGTCAAGCCTGGACCTATCCGTATAAACATTGATGGTTACGCTCTTCCTAATCGCATCCAATCCCCATTCTGCCCTTTCAGGCAGCTAAGTCGAGAATTTGGGTTCGACCGAGCAGGTCGAAAGCCTGTAGTTAGTTATCATACGCAGTTCCGTAAGTTCAGCCACTATTGGACTGTGTAACGATGTGCCAATTTCCTAATTGGATTTCTCTCTACTTTCTTAATACGAGTATAATAAGTTAAATCGAATATTGAAATATGGTTCTGAAACGAAAGAGTTTAAAGAAAGCTTTAATTAAAAATAACTTGGGAGGGTTGCCATCTTTTTAAAAAAGTAAATCTAATCGTATTTCTAACAATAAATTAGGTTTTGCTAAGACCGAATGACATACTGCGCAGAAAAAAAGTTTCAGCAACCCACCCTTATCAGCAAATATAAAGTAGGGGTAGATTTTATTTTAGGTAATAAAAAATTAAAAAACAATCTTAAAAATAAATTAAAAATTATTACATTTATTGAAATTATTCATCTCCTTTTCTATTACATTCGAATTCAGAACATTAAGCCAGATGATATGCGAGCAAAGCCGCGAGTAAAAGCTAGTACTAATATAGTTTCACTTATGAAGTAAAGACTCACCTTTTTTTTTTTTTTTTTTTTAAATACTTCTTTACAGTCAATTTTTGAAAATATTTTATTTTTAATTTCTTTTATCAAAACTATCCCACTGTTACTTCCACAGAGCTGAACAAAGCAACGTCAAATATATCAGGCATGTACGTGTATGTGTGTGTGTGTTTATGTGCAATGCGTGTGAGTGCGATTACAACGTGTAAATGTCCTTCACAGATGCGCCAGCTGTCAGGCCTGTCCAAGAGCGGACAAATGTTACAAGCGAATCAGCAGCAACTAACGACCAGCCGACAGTCGACAGTCGACAGCCAACCACCAGCCGCCAGCAGTAGCTGCTACCCACCCAACCAGCAAGTGCATGGCACAAGTGATTCTACTTTATAGCCAGTTTAACAACGCCAACAGCTACCTCTTACCCTGCTCATCCAGCTGATGTCGGCTCATTGTTGTGCTACACATACATACGCACATATCTACATTACGCAAATCATGCACTGCCAACTCAGTTGGAGCGGCTTAAATGGCAGAACCACTGGCCAGTTGGACTATCGAGCGCATGCAGTACTACGTGAATTTTCGTAACAAGTATTTCATATGTGGCACGTACATTTTTGTGCTCTACTAACGACGACACATACACAGATGCCTGCACATAATGTATTGGTGATAAGTTGATGTGCCTTGGTGTAGTATGCGGGAGTGATGCGTAAAAATCCGCAATTCACAATTCACACTCGCAATGTTTTGTAGCTGCACAAAATGCACAAGACTACACACACTACCATACTACCATACTACAGCGGTAGACAAGGCAAGCACTCACTCATCAAATGAATGCTGTATGGCGCGCTCAACGCGTTGTAAGATTCTTTGACAAGCGGAAATTAAAGTTGCTCACCGCTCCGCACACTCCACCCAATCGCCTTTCGTACGTACATTCCATGTAATGCTTTCAGTTTATGCGATTAAAATTGAAATGCAATTTAACGCTACACGAGTCACATTCAGGCGCAGGCGCAGGCGCAGGAAGTGACAACGAAAGTAAGCAGCAAAGCCATCAACATGCGAATGCACAGTAAAAGCTCAACTTTGTACTAGAAATGCTGCCACAACATTTAGCGTACAGCAAATCACTCATACGACTCGTTGCCTCAGCTGCCTCAGCTGCCAACTCATTTTACGAGCAGTCTTTAAAAACAAAAAAAAACCTTCCCGCCCACCGTCACAAACACAATTCGCTTGGCTTTTTGTTTAAATGGAATATGAGCCCTGGTGGCAGTTTCTTCTTACTGTCTACTTCAGTAAAGCCACACACATTATTTTTTAGGAAATAGCAGATTTTTCTACAGCCTGCAAGGCATTTTGCACGGCTGCCTGGCTCTTAACGAGCACAAGAGACTGCCTCGGCAACTGCCAAGCCACCTGTTTTGTAGGCAGTCGTGTCGGGTTGTCAGCCTGTGGTAATGTCTTGGCAGGCGTCACTTACCAGCATGCCACTGCTTTTGCTAAACAACTATTTTTATTCCATCATGTATTTTGCTCTGTGATTTTTTTTTTCTTAATGAGTACAATATTTTAGCGTACTAGATACAGAGACTAGAATCGGGCATCTTTAAAATAGTTAAAATAAACGTACTGGTAGGTAAATGATTTTTAAATTTACTGTTGAATCTGCGGCAAAAATTAATGGATTTCCACTTACAATGACAAAAAAAGTATGCACTAGGTACGGGAAATAACAGTTATTTCTGAAAACAGTCATTCGAAATTCGATATGTAATAAATGCTGTACAATCAAGTGTAATATACCAATCGATTTATTATTTCGCCGCAAATCAAATTTTAAGATACATCTTGTTTGCAATTTTCATGGAAATTTAAAAAAAAAATACAGTTATATTTGATTTTTTCTTTATAAAGCTAAAATAAGAATTAATTTTTATACTTATTTTAAAAATCATAAATAACATTTTTTCCTGATTTTTATTTTATACATCAAAAATTATAGTTATTTATTATTTTAATTTTATAAGTACCAAAAAAAATTAACCGACTTTTATTTGTAAATGCTTTCAATATAAATCATTCACTGGCTTTTATTTTTTAAGTCATACTTATAAAAGTCATTTAATTAAGAAAATTTAGAAATAAAGAAAATAAGAAAAAATATTTATTCATATTATTATACAAAATAAACATCAGTGATTTTTATAAATAAAATTATTCAATAACTGTTATTTATGACTTTTAAAATAAAAATGAAAACTAACTGTTATTTTTAGAATAACTGTTATTTATGATTTAAAAAAGGTCAAAAATAACTCTTATTTAATGAGTAATTAAATAAAAGTTTCAAAAGAATCGTCAATGAGCGATTTTTATAATGAAAATTGTAACTGTTATATTTTTGACAAAAGACTAAGAGTGGTTGAAAAGTTGTCAATAATATAAGAATGTTTAGCTCAAGTTCTTCCTCTATCTATCGAAGCTACAGTTATTAAATGAGTGAATAATCATTGACGATTGTCCGATTATTCAATTTTTTAACAAATACTTTGACAAAAGAGATCCGTATTCTGTGAAATTCCTCATTACGGGCAATTCTTATAACCGGGCATCTTCAATAGGAGGACAAATTTCGTGCGCATAGACTTTTCATTAAATTTTCCACACAAATATTATCAATGATAGCCGGACGCTCTATTAACTTGCCAAGGATACTATATTTGAAATCACTTTGTTTAAAAAATGATCTCGTAAACGGACAAATTTAAAAAAAATCCCTAAAAAGCATTGCAGTAGCTTGAATAAAAAATTTAATTGTTGCTTCCATTTGAAGATTGTGTACACAGATTCATAACTACTTTAAGTGTTAAATAGAGGGTAGTAAATATTAATGTGCATAAAAAGTTAAAGTGTGCACAATTTTCTGATTTTAAAGGCTATGTACTGAAAAAATACAAGCTATAGGAATTAGGACTTAGAACTTCAGGCGTATCTTTCAACTATCCCGTTACACCAAATTCACGAATATTCTCTTAGCTACCGGATATTCAGATTTGCGGAAATTCGCATTAAAATATAATACTTGCATATCCGGATATTAGAAATTAATGAATTGCAATGTAAATAAATAAATAAATGGGTAATAGAGAACGCAAAAGTTTCGGTATTAATCGTAGTTCAAAAGTGTTTGTTGATTTTTTTATTATTTATCAATTCGTAAATTTTTTTTTGAATATACGAATATATGAATATTAGCCGGACCTTCGTAAATCCGGATACCATGTCAATGGTACATATATATCCAGATATGCGAAAAAGCAGACAGCCATAGTAGTAATAAATGAAAATAAAGAAACAACTCATTCTAAATAGGAGTCAGAAGTAAATATTCATCAAAAGCGATGTTTCTTATAAATTGATATATATGTGGGACCGGGTTAATAGCAAAATGAAACCCTGCAAGCAAACCCTGACACTGGGTGAAACTTAACCCACGCGGACGATGTATGGGACTCAATCAATTGGAATGAACGAATTTGCGGAAAAGCTGACGAGTTAGTGAGTGACGAACCTTCATAGACGCCGGACCCTCACGAAATACGCGCATCTTAATACTACAAAATTGGTGGCTCAACCGGGATTTGTTCGGTTTTAGTGAGAATGAAAAGATATTTTTCAAGATTATTGGAAAAAGAGTTGAAAAGTAATTACAAGTGAAGCGATAAGAGTAAAAATTCGTCCGTGAAGGGTCCGGTATTGTGTTTGCTGTGCGTGAGCTGTGCGGGAGTTAAAGGTTAAACGTACTGAGACCAAAAAAATCGAAAATTTTTAATCGAAAACACGAAAAGGGTTTTATCAAAATAGCCCCAAAAACTTTTATGGGAATACCTATGCACATACGGAAGGAAGTTCATGGTAGTAGTAGCAGTACTGTACCAAAAGCACGCACAGAATCAGAGGTATGTACGCAGGAAACGTTGAGCAGCAAAGCGCGCAGAAGCATAGACGCGCGTCATAGTGCAGCAGCATTGAGCAGCAGAACAACAATAACAACGAATTGTGCATAAACAGTGGGTGTGATCGAAGAAGACTACAAGTGTCATACATAAGCACGTTTGCCAAATTTTCGTCAAAACGCAGCAAAAACATTCCAGAAGAAAGGCAGAGTGAAGTTGTAAGCAGAAGAGCACCAGCAGTTGCAGCATCGACGGCAGCTGAATAGGGGATGAACTAGTGGAAGGCGGTAGTGAGTAAGAAAAGAAGAGATAGAAAAGCAATCGTTAGTCTTAGAGCAGTATTACGTTGGAAATGTTTGATTCCAATTAGAAAAGATGGAGTTGGTTTTGTAAAGGAACTATTAAAGTTGCTGATAAATAATTTCTAGATGAGAGAGAGGAGTAACGATTGTTCGAGCTATCTAAAAAATAATACGTGTATTTTATATATATTGAGAATACTGAAGTTTAAAGAAGTTTAAGATTGATTAAAGTTGAAAGAAGTAAAGTTGATATACAAAATTGTTGATCTAAAGATGAAATGAGACAAAAGTTGTACAAGAAGATGTTGTAGAAGAGGAGTTGAGAGATACTAAAGAGATATTAAATAATAATCAGAAGAAATGAGATGTTGATATAAAAACTTAACGAATATAGATAGTTGTATATGTGAAAAGCAAAACAGCAAAGCAGTAGTTATACAAAACTAAAGAATATTGTTGGTCACTTGTGTGAGAAGAAGTAAAGAATAGAAAGCTAAAAGAAGATAAAACATATGAATATAAAAACGTAAAAACGAACAGATGTGTGTATTCAGAAGGAAGAATGCAATATTTGCTATTAAAATTCTAATAACAATACCGAATTTAAAGTTGTGCGCAAATTTAAGTTTTCGATTAGTAATAAGGAGTTGCCGGCCTCTCACGAAATACGCGCTTCTTAATACTACATACATATATATATATATATTTGGGCAATTTCCCCTATAAGCGGACATCTCCCTATAACTGGACCAAAACACTGCGACGGTGAGTTTCCGGATATGTGGAATTTCATTGTCTCAACGCAGCAATGACAACACTAAAGTGAATATGTAAAATCTGAAATTGTCACAGCAAAGTTTGACATTTTTAAATTGGAATTATTTAAATCATGTATATTTTCATTCGTTGGTTTCCTATGACTTTCAACGTTAACGAAACCAACAGCAATATGCCGATCAATGCGTTTTAATTTTTGGTGGGCAAATGGTTGCCTGTTTTCTTCACAAAAGACAGTTACTCATTACAACAACAATGCATCTGATAAAACAAAAACGCTTTTAATATATACCTATATATTAGGTTGATGAGGCGTCCGCCAAATAGTCTTCATTTGAATTCGTTTTGTTAACAAACTTCAAAAGTAAATTTTGAGATCAACGTTTTTCGACGCCTTATGAATTGGTGCATGTTTCGAAAATTGGTTTAAACGCATTCGAAAATGTATTGCTCTTCATGGTGAATATTTTGAAAAACTATAATGATTTTATGATTTAGAAGGTTATCTCTTTGGATACAACTTAGACATAACCAATGTGAATTTATAGAAAATGGATATGGTGAATTGATATACAGTGAATTTATATGTGTTTGTTGTAATTCATACCGATTTTCACTACCAATATACATACAATTTGTTAGGGCACATTTTTGGATTTCTACGTTCAACACCACCTAGTATGAGTTCGCCTTGATTTCTTGATTTTTACAATATTAGCAAGATTTTTCCTGAAACATTGTTTCGTACAAAATTATCGTCCATGCAATGATAAGTCCCTTTAAACTAATGTTCTCAACTTAATGCACAATTTTTAAAAAATCCGCAAATTTACACCAAAATTGTTTAGTTTTTTAGAAGGATGCTTAGACATTTTTTTGCCTATATAATTTGAATATGCAATAATAAAGTCCAATTTTGAAATTTTTAGAAACTACCGTTGATCTTATATATATTTTTTTAAGTCTTATCATTGAAACTTTTTATATTAAAATTAAATAAGCTACAAAAATGCGTACTTAGTAAACTTATATCAACTGTTCTAAAAAATTTTAAAACTTTGATGAAAATCTCCATACATTTTTTATTCCGTTCGGAACTTCATTTTCAGTGCTTTTTTATAAATAGTATCAACTATACTTTTATATTAAACTAACAAAAAAAATTATCACGAAAAATCTTTCTAATATTTGCAGGCTTTTCTCACCATTGTAAGCTTGTTTGTTTTCTATTTTCTCAATTCCCCAAAGCGAATTCACCTTAGACTGACTTTTAAAATTCCCACAACAAAAACCAAAAACAAAGTAGCTGAAAGTTTTGGGAATGAATTCGCTGTGAGTATTTCGTATACATTTTATATTAAACTTGATTAGCTATTATGGGTATACAAAATATTTTTAAAAATTCTTATTAAAAAACTTCGAAATGTCGATGAGGTTTTAACATTTTTTTTACAAAGGTAGCAATTTAGTTTATATATTTCAGATTTTAAATTTAAAACCAAAAATTTAACGTGCACTGAACATATTTTGATTTTCTCGGATCAAAAAATTATTTGCAAAAATTCGTTCAAAACAAAACCCCAATCTAATCCTTATCAACATCATATGCTATACAAACCTAACTTTAAATGACGATTTTTATTTTAAATTATTACATAATCGTTATTTTAAATCCAGCAATAACGATTTTTTTTCTTTATCGAAAAAATAAAGTTTAAAAAGTAACCGTCTGATATGACCCGAAACGTATAAATCCAAAAATTAAGAGGAAATACAAATTTGAACGTAACGATCAAACTTTAACGAAAAAATTAAATAAAAAATAATACTGATCAAACTCAGGGACTGCAAATAACGATTACTCCTTAAGTTTTAACTCAAAAAATCACGCGGATAAAGAAATTCTTCATGTCGAAAGATTAAAGCAATTTATATTTGTAACAAGGACTTCCTTACGCGATATTTATTTTTTATTTTTTTGTGAGTTTTAAATCGTTATTTTTTTAAATTAATATTTTACTCAGAAAATCATCGTTATGTCATGAGTTTTATTTATCGCTCAGAAAAGAGAAATTTATTTGTAGAAAACAAAAATTAAAGCTCAAGAAATAACTATTATTTTCTGAAAAAAATATAAAGCCCAACAAATAATGATTAAAGAAGTTATAACCGTTGTGGTCCCTCATTAAATTTGATCGAAAAAATATAAATTCAAGAATTACTATAATTTTTTGTTATAAAAATTAAATCTTTACGCTCCCTGGGTTGCATTCTATTTCATGTATATCAAATCCACATCTAAAATCAATAACTTAAATAATCTTCGCTTCCGTCATACAGCTGCAACTTGATGCCAGTTGCCACAAAATCTCATTTGAATTCACAAATATTTATTTGCAAATATCTGATAAAATAACACTCTTACACAAACGCATGCTTCATATATTGATATGTACTATATGCGCATATGTAGGTCTATATACGAATATAAATTGCTTCCATTGCTTACCACGATATCTCGGTAAATGCGTGCAAAGCTTGTCAAAGTGTTTACATTATAATTAACATGACCAAAGTGCGATTAAACGATATGTCTAAGTTATTAAAATTGCATTGCATATGTTTGCGTATATTTTCACAAGCGCATATAATAACCCATGTATGTACATATATATGTTTGCACTAATCTAAAAGTCACAGAGATATTTTATTGCTACTCATGCATTTAAACTGTTTGCATTGATGCTCATTTCAAGCGCATAAATAAACTCAAATAAAGGCATAGCTAAATATATGGACACATCTATGAATAGTCAAATATATGCACGTTCGAGTATTTTAATATTGGTTGTATTTAGTTACAAACATATGTGAAACTACATATGTATGTAGGCGTAGGGTCCTATCAATACAATGGCAATAATAATTACAGCTATAAACAATAACCGCCAATTGAATGAAATCAACGTGAAACTCAAACTCAAAGTCCAACAAAACAATCCAAATTCGATTTTGTGCTGATATTTGGGGCATTACATTCAATATGCAGCGATGTGGGTCGTCATGTAGCTGTGGGGCAATGCGGCGATATGTTGATGCGGCGATGTTGTGGAGTAGTGGGAATGTTGAGTGTTGCGCGCCAATAGCGATAATTTTTCGTTCACTTGATTTTGGTAATTGAACGCAATGATAATAAAATCACACGCCAATTTACAGGCATTATATGTATGCATGTGTGTGTGTGTATACGTATACATGTGTTGAGGGTGTTTGGCATACCGTTATGCATACAAGGAAACATTTACGCGAATGTAATTTTATCTATCGACATATAAATTCACATATATTGTATAATTTGCTTCTCTGGCGCAGGGTTTGAATGTGTGTAGTATTTCGTTTGTGTATCTACTTTAAAACGTTTAATAATTAAACGTTTAGCATTATACGTAAATTGACCATTCGTCATTTATTTTAGAGAGTAGTTTTTTATTTAACCCTTCTGTCCCTTATTAATTTCTTTTATTTATTTCACATACTGTCCTTTAAATAGACTTCGAACTTTTCAAGTCTTACATTTTGCCGTTTTTTTACTTTCTTCATTCTTGCCGAATAGTGTGCTTAAAAAATGGGCTATATTATTTTTTTTTTGCAATATTTTAAGACTTTGAACCCACGTTGTTTTCTGATTCCAAACTTCATGTTTTATAAATATAATATATGAGCCACCTTAACTGCAACCAAGAAATTTCATTTAATTTCTGCAATTAAACGATTGATGGTGAAAAATATTCGTTACCCCAATTTAAAAATAAACACTGCTTTCACGGATTTTTCAAATTTAAGATTTTTTCTATTTGTTTTTGGTAATTGAAAATTTGTGCCGTTTTTTTTTTCAAAAAATAATAATAATTTTACAAGAATGCGGATCCATTATTCAAAATCAATCATACTAGTGGAAAATATTTTGAAAAAATCATGATTTATTTGGAAATAAATTGCATATTTTACTGTCATCGCATTTGAGACTCAAAATTTTATTCCGTAGCCATAGAAAATATTTTTCATTTCACATTTTTTCAATCAAGAACAGAAATGCGATGGTATTGGCGCGTGTTTTTAATTAAAACTGCTTGATCAAAACGATTCTAAATTTTCCGGTCTTGCGTGTCGTGTTCAGATTGAGAACAAAAACTAAAATCAATGTTTTTGAAAAAAAAAATTGGCATATTCATAAAATTAATTTATTAAAACTGTTGCTAAAAACAAAGGGGTCACATAGGTTTTTTTTTTTTTTAAATATATAAGCTTCGCAATAAGATGTCAACCAAAATATTTTACAATAAAAAGGTGCGCTGGACCGATTTGAGATAACCATATTTTTTGGTTTTTAGATATTTTTTTTTTGAATTATTTTCTGCTCCAAACATAAAATAATTTAATATTAAAAGTTAAAAAAATTAAGCAAGTCAGCCAAACCTTAGGCTGTTCAGACGTAGTTTCTGCCTTTTTGTCTTTTGGCAAACAAATTCATTGGCGTTCAACATTTTTTTGGAAATCTCATTATTTGATATGATTCCGATGAAATTGCAAGTATGTTTTGTTTTTAATATTTAACAGACAATACTAGAAGTAAAGTAAGGCAAAAGAGTAGGTAGGCAATAAGTTTTTCAGTATTGTTTGGTTTTACATAGTTTTTTATTTTTATAAAAGATATTTTTGCAAAATAATTTTTAAATACAATTTACCAGTTTACGTAATTTCGCAAATTTTCACTTAAAAATTCTTTTAAAATTCGCCAGCATTGTTTGCGTAAATTAACTGAAATATATTTAATACATAAATTAATACGAGCACATATGAAAATGAATTCATAAAACATTAGCGTACACACTGCCACGCACTGACGAATATATATACATATGTATATACTTACAGTATGTCTGTAAGTATGTTCCTATTCCAATTTCTTGCTCTATTTCATATTCAGCTTTATCTGCAAAATTTATCATTTCTAGCTTACTCCCAAACGCTGTCATTGCGATTTTGTGTCTTTGTCTACAAATACTCGGCAAATTAGAAAAATCACCGACGTAGGCACACGCGCGCAAAATTATACAAACACACACACACACATCATCACATACGATACGACCACAAACATATATATGTTCAACTACATACGCAGGCGGATGAGATTTGTATATTTTCAGCACGACAGCTGCCATAGACGTTACCTCAGACACTTTCCCTTTACCTACCTTTTTGTGCTGAAACCACCGCTCCCCTGCTGTTGGTTGTACCCAATTTTGTAGTTGTACTCGTGTTTGCACCCCAATGCAAAGGAGCGGGTGTTATTTGTTGGTGTTGCGCTGTCACTGACGTGCCTTGCATTGAAAATGAACTTTGCGGTTTTTTTTTCTGCCCGCCCAAAATATCTAATTTAATACTTCAGTGGATGAGGTTATGTTTTACCTTACATATTTTGAGATTCCCAAAATGTTTCTTATTCGCCATTGGCTTTATTCAAATAAAATTAGCATATTTGAGTATTGGCTTTGTGTGAATGTCAAATTGGTCATGACAATGATTCTCAGTTTATCGAAGGCCAAGAGCCAAGGTGAAGAAAAGGGCAGAGATTCTTACTTTTGTGGAGTGGCTATTATTGTATCAACTCTATTATTCGTATTTAAGAGAAACCTCAAATATCAATATAAATGCAGTGGCGGAAAAAAATAATGGCACAGTAACTTAATTTTTTTTTTTTTTTTGATATTATTCGCAATTTTGAAAGTAGCACTACTTTAGTGGAGGATTTTTACATCGCGTAAGGAAGGTCGTGTCGATATCGTGTAACGAAGGTACTATTTTCGAACCAAATATTTCGGGACCATTTCAGGACCTTTCAGTATTTCGGGACTGGATCAGCTCCACAATTATTTCTACTCTTACTATTACTACTAATTACTTCTACTACTACTACTACTACTTATTAATAGTACTACCATAGCTCCTACAACTTCTACTTCTACTACTGCTAACTACTACTACTACTAATTGTACTAACGCCACTATCAATTCTTACTACTATTTTTTTTAATGCAACTACTAAATATTACAACTATTTCTTCTAATTTCTACTACTTTTTTACTAATTTCCACTAATATTTTACTACTACTATTTTTACGAATTTCTACTTCTATTTCTATTATTTCTAATTCTAGCTACTACTACTATTTTGGCTGAATCTACTACTCAGTACTTTAAATTACTACTACTAATAATTACTACTAACCACTATTACTACTGCTATTTGTAATGAGGAAATACTCCCTCGACAACTCCTATATTTAGCTCTATATATCTTTGTAGAATCGTCATAGGTCTGGCATATGCGTGTTTTTCTTTTTTCATGCTAAAACTTTTTCGTTCACTTTTTATCAAAATATTGCTCACTCTATAACCAGCAAGCAAAGACAAGCTTTACAACAAAACATCACCACATGCCATACAGCGCGCTTCAAATGATCGACTTAGTGAAGGAAACATTTGGTGAACGCGTTATTCGTGGAAATGTGTCAGTCGACTGCCCACCGACAGTTTGTGATTTAAAGCGTCTCGAGAGTTTTGAAAGAAATGAAAGACAACAATGTGCGACCGATTTCTAAGTACCGCCCACGGAATGAAATATAGTCGAAAATTGTATCTCCAGGTTACGCCACGAATTCGTCTGGCACGAAATTACAACCTTTCATGCGTATACAACTTAATGTAAGAATAAATTCTTTTAACCCTGCTGTTAGGTTAAGACCATTTGGTCCAATTTTTTTTTTGTTTTCTTTGTAACTTTGGAACGGTGATATATACTGTCTAAATTTTCCAGCTCAGGTGGTCTTTTTATAAAACAATATTATGTGCGAAAATTTAATTCTCTGACTTAAAACTGGACTAAGATAAATTGAAAATTACGAATCTTAGGTTAAGGGACCATTTGGTCCATAGTATATTTTCTTTGATTTTCTTTACATTAATTTTCCAAAAATAAGTATTTATTAGTTTGTTCGATATTTTTTGGCACTACATGATGAGCAAAAAAATGTTTTTCGGTTGGTTTTGCAAATAAACGCACTGCAAATAGAGCATTTTACATCAGACCTAGACTTGCAGCAACTACAAATTCCTCGCTTTCGAGCTCCTGAACTAGAAGCATTTTTAGAGCAGGCCACTGGTGCTGGGATTTACCAGAGTTGAGTAAATAATAAAATAATAATATTGAACCAAACTAAATATAAAGACTAAGATTAAATTGTTACTTTGTATGAAAACTGCAGTATGGACCAAATGGTCCTCTAACCTAAGATCCGTAAGTTTTTTTTAACCTAACAGCAGGGTTAACCGTGATGTTTGGATGGCGTAGTCTGACCGACCAGGGTTATTCTTTTAAGTGCGACCGAAGAATAAAAATATTCAACTCACAATTTGATTGTTAAAATTGTAATTTGACAAGAATTGCTATACATTTGAAATATGAAAAATAGTTCATTCTGTGTGGCAGCACCAAGTTTCAGTTAAATTGATCTACAAAAGAAAAGGTGAGGTAAGGTTTTACAATTTTTACAACTTTTGCAACGAATAACTTAAAAAAAGGCATCCGGAGGCCGATACCTTCAGTTCCATAAACAGGCGGTCCAGCTAAACCCACCTTTTAAGTATCTCTTTTCAAAGTATGCTTCCTTATTGGAAATCTCACTCCAATTATGTAATCAAAGCCTACAATTTCCAGTTTTAAACTAAACTAATCAAATTCAAATATTATATATTTAAATACACTACAATACTGGCAATACTGGCAATACTGGCAACACAATACGTCATATACTTCCGCACAGATTTTATTGCAATAAATTTGGTTTGATTTGCAAGCGATGACTGTTATTCAAAAATCATATGCGATTATAGTTATGCTTACAAACACACATATGTACATACATTCGCATCTTAGTCAGCTAAACTTGTATTAAAGCGTCGCCATGTTTGATGTTATCTTAACTAAAGCATACGATATTAAACCATAATTCTGCATAGAAATAATAACTCATCTTATTTATATATAGCGGCACTTCATCAATGTGAAATTCATAACAAGCAAAACATGTTACATATGTATATGTATATGTATATAAGACAAATGAAGACACCCAGCTGCAAAAATTTAGTTTTCTGCGTCTTTTCTATACAATTTTGTATCAAGACGGATGGTGGTTTAAGTCATTTAAGTATATACATTTTTTTGCTGATTTAACCTTCATCTCTTCTTCAAAAAAAACTTACGTTGCTGACTTTTCACTTATATCGAATTTGTATAAATTTCGTGCAAATAAAATTGTTTTTGATAGGGGGAAAAAAACATGTATTTTAATGATTTTATTTTAATGTTTTTATTTTAATGTTTTTATTTTAATGTTTTTATTTTAATGTTTTTAATACAAGTTCATCTGCAATACTTTTTACATAAACATTGCGGCAAGCAATCCATAGTTCCATGTGTACAGTTCTTATATTTTTGTTTCACACTGTAACATGTATCGCATCTAGTTTTTGTTGAATGGTATATGTAGCGATATTATATCTCTTTCGAATAGTTTTAAACAATAATGCTTGTGCTTTATTGCGAGGCTCTGGAGATTCACAAGGTTGCTTTGTAGCAGAGGTCTGTGCTAACAAACTGCTGAAAAAGCTCATTGGTCTATTTTCTGAATATTCCCTGATGCTGAAAAGTAAAAATATGGATGGCTCAGTTTGTGGTACCCCTTTTCTTATTGTCATGTATGATTTTGCTGAAGATAGTCCAAGCTAACGCCATCGTTGCATCGTTTTTTTTTTGTTTGTTTGCCAATTTGGCGATTTGGCTCCATATCTTTGAAGATAACAAACGTGGTCGAAACGGAAGTGTCGATCTTGTTTGAGAATACAGCTAGCGGCCATCGATTTGTTTCCTTTTATAGCAGTTACAAGGCAATATTTTGACGATTGTATCCACGCCACCTGAATGAAAAATATTATGTATGAATTGTATGCGCCGTGATGCTATGTTGTGTTATAGTAATGATTAATTTCTGGTATTTTTTTCCATCCGATTGTTCTGCAAAAGTTTCTTGATGTCGACTGCAAACATTGACAAATTGAATAACTTTGTTCCGGTATTCAAATGTTTTTCTCAACATTATCGCTATGATTTAGCTTGACTAAGAAGCGTAGGTTTCAAACTATTTTGCAAACGAATAAAATTTTTTTCAAAATTTTAGTTTGGATATATGTAACTGTTTCTTGCAAGTTTCAGACTTCGTTTTAAAAATAAACGATATAAAAAACATTCGACCATATTTCGTCAAATCTGTAGCTAGATCGAAGTTCTTGACAGTCAATATTAAAAGTGACAATTTAAGTTATATCCAACAGTTTTTACTAACGTTTTTCCCCCCATTTTAACAAACGTGGATATTGCAAGGGTGTGTTATATAATAACAAAATTAAATTTAAACTAAGTAAAATAAATAGTAAAAACTTGTCATTATGTGATTGTGCTCTCGGTATGTTGTCTACTGTATTATTACTATATTTAATTAATCATACGCCATGGATACAGGCGCTCATATAAGTATGCAATTAAAATCACTCATACGACGTGGAAAATAAATAAATGCTAATATCAATTACCTGTTAAAAAACTTATGCTGAATTGCCAGAATTCAGTATGTCTGCAATTATGCAAATCGACTTTATCATGTTAAAGTTCATTTTTAAATTTCAAACCAAGTTCATAATTCGATTAGGAATATAATACCTTTTCATTGATATAAGAATTGGAGAGTCTGCAATTTACATGATAATATATAAATGCGATTGCGGATATATGTTGACAATTTCACTATCAACGCTTTAGTAGATCCAGATTAATTTATATTAATATTTTGCTAACAGAAGTTTTCAATCAAATTAATCCTGAAGAATATCTTACATTTATATAGTAAATCTATGCTTGGAAATCATTTTGCAATAAATTAGTTGTTTTGTTGATTATGTGATTGTCGCACAATCTAGTTTCAAATATGTATCGTCAAATACCATTGCCTGTTTACAAAGGATATGGAAGTGATTTCTACAAAAAAAAAAAAACAAATTTTAGTATATTTTTATTATTATTGTAGGATTTTAGTACAAAGCACAAAACACATTTTAATAGTGTGTAGTTTTTCTAGTAAATATATATCAAAAGTGATGCTATTTAACTGCAAAAGTGGCCAACATATACTACAAAAAACTACCACGATCTTGAAATATTCTGCAAATATGGCATAGAATATAAAAATGTGAATTGTAAGGCAAAGTAAAAGTCATGCATTCATATTCGGCAGAAGCATTCAAGAAATCGCTATTTTGATCCATTTCGTACATAGTAGTACCATGTTTCTTCAGTAAAATGTTTGCATAAATAATTTAGAAATTTCGGCTCACTTGTAGAGGGATCAAATTCTCTATACTTTTACGTATCAGCTACTATTGTAAAGCTTGAAAAATATCAAATACTTTAAACACCTCTGTATGGTTGGTACTTTTAAAAGAACTGTGTCTTCTCTATTTTCTAAAATGTAAAATTTTATGCATTTATCTCTATAATCCAAATACTAGTAATAGTAATCTGGCTCTAACATCAATCCGGTTGAGATTTGAACCCGGACTATATGGGGTGTTTGTACGCGAACGCCACATATTCCATGCAGAGAAATAGCATTGAGTTTTACGCATTCAACATTGAAGTATGACATTTTCCAAACCCTCAAAAAGGCCGCTTTGTAATACAGCTTCTATTATTTTCGAGACTGAAGTTAATGAGTTCAATAGCAACATTCATACCAGAATTGATGGAGTTTGATGGAATACTATAACACTATTATTGCTTATTTATTACATCAATTCATAAATTTTTAACTTTGAGTCAGAGCTAAAATATGCCCCAGTTTTCAAACTGATATACTAGAGGACAAAGATGCCAAAATACTGATTTTTCTTATAGTATCAATAATGGTTTTATGTAACATATTGCATCGTTAATTTTTCACAAACATAAACATAACTCATACTAACTATAAGAAACAACAAGCAGATACAAATTCCAAAATTTTTCAATATTTATAAAAAAGCTACAAGGTTTCATCAAAAATTTTCAAACAGACTTTGCAACTAATATTGAGATGTGCAACTTTATAGCTCAATCAATTTTAATGTAATAATATGCAACATTGAAATTTCCGTCGATTTTAGACAAATTTTTAAAATTTGGTTCTGGAAACTTTATATTTAACGCCTGCTGTTCATACGACAGAAAATATCAAAGACCATCAGCACGAAAGAAGCGATCTTAGCTTATAAAAAATGCATCTGTTGTAAGAAAAAAGTGCAAAAGATCAATACTCTTAAAAATCGGCAAAAATCATATCTAAAAATTTCCTTTAATTTAAAATTAAAGAGTTTTAAAATTTCATTAATATTTTGTATATTTTTATAAATTTTTTATAATTTAAGAAATTTTGATTCATATGATCTTTTTATAGTAGAAACTATATTACAAAAAAAAGTTTACGAATAAAATTATCAACAATAATTTTTATGAAACAAAAAAAAAAAACAAACACAAAATTAATATGTGTAGAAAAAAGCTATTATGGAACATTTTACCCATATTTAAAAAGAAAAGTCATTTTGTTCACGATTTTTTAATCAGGGTATCGTAAAAAGATATATGTAGGTAATGGCTCACGGACGGACGGATATACGAGAATTACGCAATCAATATATATATATTCGTTCTGAATACTTTGATATGCAAATCTTCATCTAATTTAATTCCATTACGCTGTTACAAGTTTGGTTTGGTTTATAAAATTACAGCAGCTTTTTGCAGAAGTGCGCTAGGTTAGAAAAAGGTAAAGCTGAAGCAAAATTGTATGCACTTTATTGCTCATATTACTCAAATTAATACATATACATACATAATTATACATGAACGATTCCATATCAGATTAGCAGTCGATGTAGCAAAATTCAATTACCTAGCTTTTATGCTTTTTATCAAAAATAAATTTACACGCTTTTTTTATTTCGCTCAAACAAATTTTTGGCAGAGTTTAGATTTTTTTTATATTTTTGATCAACTGGCTTTTTTCAATAACAGCGGCGCTTTACAGCTCCAATATCTCCAGAACCGTTCATCGTAGAAAAAAATCTTTCTAACGTAAAATTCGGATTTTCATTTTTCTTTGCAATGCTATATTATAAAAAATTTGTTTAAACAATTTTTTATCACCAAAAGTATTTATACTTTATGAATATTAATAACAAATAAATTTTTCTCAAATTTGGGCAATTTTGAATTTCCTTCTTTTCATCTCAGCCAATTCTCTAAAATCTACCGGAATGCATTTAAATATAATGGATTCAGAAGTAGAATTTGAGTTATAGAATTTAATAGAACCTCGCGAACTTGAAAATTGTTTTAACTTTTTAATTGCTCACATTACATACAACATAATTATATAAATATATACATATTTTGAGTTAAGCTACTTAACTGCTAATGGCATCAAGTGGGCAACACAAGAACCTTATATGCAATTAAAAAAGTCTACACGTTTTATTAAAGCCACATATAGTAGGAATATACAGAGAACAATGAAAGCAATATACCAAATGGATTATTACTAACAGATATGCAATAAATTGTCTTAGGTTGACAATTTAGCTTAGGCTAAGGAAAAAAAGACAATAACAAAATCAGAGGACAGCTACCAAAAGTAAGACGATTTTGTTCGTTGGTAAATCAGCAGGTTGAATGGACACTTAGACGCTTGACTAAAGCGCGTAGACATTTGGATGACTCTTGGCTGTTTGCTGGTTCGTCGGTAGTACGCTTTTATTTGCAAACGGCGAAGAAGACAGAGTGAGTAGTACTTTGCATAACCCGCATAAATTATCCACGTACTAAAGAAATATTATCTTGAATGTCGCGACATTTCTGTGACAAATGCACCTGTTTCCTGTTGCAACGCATAGAGAAGCTGAAATATTCAACAACATTCACTTTATTTTTTTATTTTTTTTATTTTTTTGTTTTTGAACATTAAAACAGCTAACGTTGCTACTTCGTGTGCGCAAGCTCTCGACATACTCGTCTACTTAGTCTCTGAGTCACCCCAACGGATGCCCCGAGGTTTGCCACGAGTATATGAAATGAAATGACAGATTTCAGTTACAATAAGCGCCGACTTAGCTCTATCGCTCAATCCCTCCCTAAACGACTAATGTGCTATGCGCGCGCGGCCGTGATTCAAAAGCCATTTGTCAAAAATGAGAATGGCAAAGGAAAGTAATAGCTTAGGTAAGTAAAAGGTCAGCAGCGATAAGAAAATAGCAAAAGGATTTAGTGCAAAGAGATAAATATTCTTTTCGCTGATTTTAAGTCACATTCAGTTGACGCTATAAATAATTGTTTAATATGTGTGTGTGTGTGTGTGTGTTTTTGATGGAAATTTTATTAACCACACTGGAGACGCTGTAGTAATTTCAATGTGTGACTATGTTCGCGTGAGTGCGCAGCAAAATGATAAAATTCAGAAATTTAACAAACTGGAGGCAGTATAAAATCATAAAGAAAATTTAAAAGAGAATTTAAGAAAAAAAGTTAGCTATAATTCACCGGTGTGGAAGCAAGAGTAGTAAAGCCGCATTAAATTGGGAAAGAAAAAACACTTTTTTTATTTCATTTAATCAAGCAAACAATAGTTTTTTTACTAGATGTAAAACAGAAACGCATTAAATTATTTAACATAATTATTCAAAACATTAGATCTTATCTCTCAAAGCTCAATTTTGAAAACCGATATAGAAGGTAGTGGTATTTTTCACGGACACGTTTTCGAGATATCAGCAGTTTACCCCCATTCAGCTTGTGGTCAATCTTAATGCAAAATATATCATACGAGAGATAATGAAATCCATTAGGTCCAATATTTTGCATTAAATTCGGAGAGGGTTGGCTAGTTAGCTTAGCAGAGCACTTCGGCATAAACCCACTATTGATGTTCGGTTCGGTTTGCAAAATCGCGAGTTTTCAGTTTTACCGACGCTTGAACTGCATGTCTACTAAATTTAAACAATATATATATATTAAATAAAGTACAATTTTGAAAGAGAAGTATGAAAAAATTAAACACTTTTACTACACTGATCAACAAAAATAATATTTTAGTATGTCACATGCACTTTTCTAGCATTTTCTTAAAGTCCAACTAATTATAAATATTTTCCCGGTTGAATTATCGAAATCGGCAAATTTTTAGAGAAGTTGTGTCTATTTAAAAAAAGAAAACTTTAAAGACGGAAAATACGATTTTCACAGCGAAATTAAAATCACCCGAAAACATCGAAAGAAATTGTTTTCGGTCAAAAAAAAAAACCAAACATGTATGTGCCTGATCATTTGGACTAAGAATCAAAATATTCAAGTTCCATGGAAAAACAAAAATATTATCCAAATGGACCGATTGGCTTGAAATGAAAAGGCTCTACTTTTTTCAGGCTCTTTACGATGGATGCATATTTTTTTTACATTAACATTATATTTTTTTAAAGAATTGAATTATAACTTGAAAATATGATATTCTAAAGACTAAAGACTTTTATTTTCTAAAATATTTTACTTAACACTGACCCCTTGCGTGCGCCCAACAAAAATCTCCCAGCATACGAAGATTACAATTTCTCTGATCTCCTTTTTTTTTAATCGACTATTCAGCAATTTTTTTTGATAATTGATAATCGGACACCAAGTAATCGACTAACCGAAATAATTCGAATAGGGACGGCTACTAACAAGAAACTCAAAAAAACTCCATAATAGTAAAGAATTACCAATAAGCATAAGTACTCATAAACGTATAAAAAACAATAATTTATGTAAAGAAAACCACTAGTGGAAAAATCAAAAATGAATGACTATTTTTTAACTATCGGACGGTTGACTTTAGCCAGTCGATTAGCAAGAGCTCAACTGTTGAGGCAGGGGAAGCAATGAATGCGGCTAATCCAATACTTCTCTTACTCTTCCCTCAAATATTTCCTATTTCATTGTCACATCAGGTATATTTATAAGGCCGGTATAATAGTATCAGAAAGGCGAAGATGATTAACAACTAAAAAAAAACCTCCAAAATATTGTGTTTTTACAAACTCATTTAAATTGAAAATGGTAGCACGTATTACACTGGTCCCTAAGCCCGAAAACCTTGGTCAAAATATAAAAAAAAAATTATTATTTATTTACTTTATAACATACCTTTAGACAAAATTTCATAAAAATGAACAAACAAGAAGTTAGCTCCTTGTTTTCAGCCGTTTTCCTTTTCAATAAATTTTAGAAGAAGCTCGTAGTAAAATGAGAAGATTTTTTAGCAAAAAGGTCTTCAATCTTGCATCTTCTCGCTCGCCTATTAAAGGCGCTGATCTCTTTAATTATAGGTGAACTTTCTAGCACCGACGGTATTTAGATTATTGGTAAAGTTCTGCGGGCTCAGGAACCGCTGTGCATGTGGACACTGAAACAAAATGCATGCTTTTAATTATTACAAGTATCGATAAACAATTCACAACTACAGTTTAAGTTTATAAGACTAATTAAATTGAAGTATTTATTTTAATTATTTACTTAAAGAGATAATGATTTTATAACCAGTTCCTAATAACGGTAGGCATTATACATAATTCACAACAAATTTTCTACACCATCACCACAATCTTAAAATATCATTTCGTTTAGCAAACAAGCACATAAATACTAATACAAACACAAATACAAATATTTAACAAATTTAATTTGATACTAAAAGCTAAACAACTCCGTCTTGTTCACTGCCAGCTTTAATTAATTATCCTATGTCATTGTTGCAATCGGAAATAATCCATGTTGTAGTTCTTGTTGTTATTATTGTTTTCATGCTTGCCATTTGCCATTTGCCACTTGCCACTTGCTACTTACTCCAAAAACTAAGCACCTTGGCATGCTCAGCCAATGTTTTGCTGGTAATAACTCGATATCATGGTAAAATGTCAAATCTGCCTAAGCTGCCGAAAAGATGAATGTGGCTTTGCGGCTTTATTGCTTTATTGTACGAGTTTCAGGTAAATTTGTATATCTGCATATGTATGTAGTTGTGTGTGTGCGTACGAACACAACGCTTACCTGTGCCGTGAAATATTCAACTACAACGTTAAGTCTCTGGCAAAATTGCAAACTTAGCCTCTGTCCATGGCTTTAGCGTTCGACCAATTCGATTGGCTTAGACGATGCAACACATTTTATGACATAAATTCCAATATGTTGCAGCAACAGCAACAGCAACAGCAACAACACAAAACTATGTTTATTAAATGTACATGTACTTATGTGTATATGTGTGTGTTTGTGTGTTTGTAGAGAAAGTCTACCAGACATAATGCATTGCAACTTGCAATGGCGTAGCTCTAAGCTGCTGTGGGTGCGCGCATTTTCTTTTTCCTCCCTAGCATTCAATTGCTTTGCCTCATGCGATGATTTCTTGACTTTTTGCCTTGCGTTGACTTGGGCTCACCCACCTTCATCGCCGCTACTTTCAACGCTTTGTTCTTCTCTAGCACATTTTCCAATCTGCGCACTACGAGCTGTTGCTTTTTTGAAGTTGTTGTTGTTGTTTGTTTTTAATAGCTAATTTGTTAGCATTAGCCTTTTGCGTTTCAAACTCGTAAATATGCTGCTGCAGCGGCTGTCTCGCCGGTCTTCGTGAGAGTGTTCAGAATTGCTTTCCTCCAGCCATGATCCGCTTAATTTTGTATCTGCGTGCAGGCGTATGCATATGTATGTATGTGTGTGTGTATGTGGTCATAACTTCAACTTCAAGCTGTTGATTTCTGCTGTTGCTGCTGTTTGCCGCCAATTTCCTTTGTTGTGTTCTTAGTCGCCGCGCCTTACCCTTCGTAAACCAACGCCACATCAAAAGTGCTGCTACTGCAATAACTACTGTCAGTTGCTGTTGTTTGGTGTTGTTGGTTGTAGTTGGTCATTTATTTGGATTTTGTCTCACATTGACACTGAGACATTAGAAACAAGCTGACTACTGGCATACTGGAATATTCACGCAGCCACTTGTTTTCAATCACTCACGTATTTTCTAATAGTTTAAGCCTCTTGTTTTGTTATTGTTTTTCTCATATTCTCTGGGTCTATATTTTGTACATACATATATACTACTGATTCACCTTTTGGACATAAATTCACACTTGAAGCAGATACCTATGCATATATTGTAGTTAGTTCAAAATTTTTTCGCATGGTCCATGTGGATGCATTAAAATTACAGAACGACAGAGCGTGGGCTTCGGACATATTTGGCCATCAAAGTGCGGTTCGGTTTCGGTCAAAAAAGTCTAACTTTTTAGTATGTTTTTCTGTTTTAAAAATTTCAAAGAAGCCTTTCTGATTTACATGAGAGCGATAGGATTTACAAAAATAGTTCTGAAAGAAATTCTTATTATGAGCATCTAATGATAAAAGAAATTGTGAAATTTTTTAATACCTTTCGAAACCGATATTTTCTGTTAAACAAAATTGCTTGAAAGCATCTGTATGCAACTCCAAAGAGTGTATCTAGTGAGCCGTTATCTAGAGCTGAAAGAAGGAAAAGTGATCGGCTATTTTATTAACATATTTATATTGCAATATAAAATTTCGAACATTGAAAATATAAGTTTTTATTTTTATTCTTACAAAAATATGAGTGTATGTGAGTGACATCCAGTAGGTCCCAGTGCATATCCTGTCTGCGGTAAGTAATATTAAAAATTATAGAAAAGTTTTTTCTAAAAGCGGTGGCATCCGCCGTAAAAAAAATGTAAAAAAATCATTTGCCGTTGGTGCGCTTAAAAAAAAAACAATACCCCACTGTCTGGGTGTAGCTTGCAAAATTAGCCAAATTCAACAAAAGTGCTTCATTCATGGATCATTTCAAAAAACAGCCTACGCTAAGTGGTATACAACCATTTTCTTGCCGAAATCATTGACGAAAGCAGAAAAAAACAATAAGAAATTTCGCATCATCCTTCAGGGCATAGAACAGCTGATTGTTTCGAAGGAAAAAAAAATCTCGAAATAATGACTCATTGTCCATATTCTTCAGATTTGTCACCAAATGACTTTTTTCTCTTCCCATTTCTTAAGGATAAAGAGTATGGAGAGCACTTCGTAACATCTTAAGGGACTCTTCAGGGATTTGTTTTTGAGGTAATCACTTCAGACTGGAATAATAATAAAAATTTGTATTTGTTCTATGTTTATTTTCAAAATTTTCAAGATTGCCGTAAATGAAATTAAAACAAAGTACTGCTTGAACTTTCTCTTGAGGGTAAATACGGGCATACGCAATATTTTTAGTATATAAAAATTCACAAAAATTCATTAAATTTCAGAATTTTAAGAAGTTTTTTTTTTGAGTACGCAGTTTTGTAGCCCCACTGATTAGAAATTCTGCTTGAGATGTTCAGCATATGCTACCATAAAAAAGTACATTTTCTTCATCTCATATGGAGGAAAATGTTCAACACTGTCACCAGTTGCGACGTACACTTTATTGTAGTAAAATTATATGGGCTACTTAACTGTACACTCAAAAAGTTTTTAAAATATCTGATTTAAAAGTTTGAAAATTTTTTGAAAAAGTTTGAAACTTAAAAAAAATTAGTAATCATAAGTGATATGCAAAATACTGTAAATAAAAATTTCAAACTTTGTACAAAATTTATAAAAATTACTTACTAAATTTGTATACTCTGGCTAATTTTTTCAAAAAACAAAATTTGAAATTTTGGCTTTGGAGACATTTTTTCATTTTGAAATTTTTATGAAAATTTGTTGAATTTATATAAACTGTATTTCACACTGTATGCACATGCTTTTTGTTATCGAATGGACTACAGAACTGCATACTCAAAAAGTTTTTTGATTAAAAAGTTTGAAAATATTCGAATTCGGTGCATTTTTCATAAAAATTTTGAAACTAAAAAAAAAGATAATAATCATTGATGACCAACGGTATTATCTGGAATTTTGTTTCATATTATTACACGCACAATACTATAAATAAAATGTTTAAACTTTGTACAAAATTTATATAAATTCAACAAATTATTTACTCAATTTTTAAACTAATTTTTGGAGTTATTAAAAAATTTAAATAACTTTGGTTGATTTTTTTTGAAAGGGCGCCTGCCTTATGTAAAAAACAAAATTACCAACTGCCTATACTTGGCGAATTATTAGATAGTAAATATTGGTATTTACATAAAATAAGTAACACAGCAAGAAACTGAAATTTAAATAAATAAATATCGAAATGCCTAAATGCACTCCTGAATACGTTAACGTCCTTTCGACAGGCAAACAAAAATCAATTACTCTCATCTACCAACCGATATCAATAGAACACAAATGCAAACCAAATAAAGTAAAAAAGAAAAACGAACCAACTTTAAATTGACAATACAGGCAAAAGCATCAAATGGAAAAACTTTAAGAAAAAGCCCGGAAAACTTGTATAAGAATGCAAGCATTCATTGTGCAAAAACAAAAGCAAGAAACAATATGACTTGCATCGCTTCACAATGCACGTACATACATACATATGTACATAAATTTATATAGTATAAATGCAGATGCAGATCTCGGAGCATGTGTGTAAACATGTGAGGAATAAGAATTGATTGCACAATAAACCAATGATAGTTAAGGCAAACATACAACCACAAAACCTAGATGCACATCTACTTACTTGCATAGAAACAAAGCTACCTACCACATGTAATGCACTAAAAGAATTTGTAAGTTTGTAGGTTTGTGTGCAAATGTGTTGTGGGAAGAAAACTATAGATCAGTTACGGCATCTGATTACTTGTTGTTGCTTTAGAAAAAAACAAACAAAAAAAAACAACCATTGCTAGCGGCTTCAATTAAATTTTCCATTTATTATTTTAATACGTTTACATATTGCTTGCTCCCCCAACTCACAGCTCTATCAATGTTTCTGAGCTACAGCCAGCAATCAACCGTTTATCCACTCATCCATTTGGCTCGAGTGAATGGCCATTCCAATGGTAGATTGTTTTAAGGCTTACAATGGGGCCAGCTTGGGTAGCTTGAGCAGCTGGTAACTGGACCACTGACCGCGCTTACACCCCGCATGCACAGGCAATTGACCTCGTCTACAAGACTACTCTAGCAGTGTTGCCATTTTGGTTTACATAGATATATAATGAAAGTCAAAAGTAATACTAAATATTATCGAAATAATTTTGAATTTTGATGCCTATAGTTTCTGTTTTATATTTTGAAACCAAATACACTAACTGTTAGAGCTCTTGTTAAGCAAAATTTGTTTGAAAAAAATAGTCGAATTCACCAAAGCGCCTTTTTCATCTAACCACCCATAAAAAAATAGTCGACTACTTATTCGTTTTCGAATTTTCGACAAGTTGTTTTCTTTCAATACTAATTTTTGTTCTATATGTGTTTGAATGGTTGTACTTGCTGATAAAACGCGTTTTCAACTATAATAAAGTTTTTTATGAATTTATTGCAAGTAACTGTCACTATTCGAATAATTTCGGTTAGTCAATCCCCAGACTACTCGATGTGAATGGTTAATCGAATAGTTGCTATTCGACTATCAACCATCAAAAAAGTTGCTAATCGACTAGCCGAATATTCAGATAGTCGATTTTTGGCGAAAGCTCTACTAATAATAAAATATTCTACACTTCTGCAGCAATTCACGTTGAGAAAAATGTATGAAAAAAGTGTCATTCGGCAGTCTTGTTATATCCCTTTCTTAACCCTTACCGTTCAAACTTGTCGTTCGATTTTGTAAAAAGAACAAAGTCATCCCGTTCAGCTAAAAAAATATGAAATTACATATGATTTAGAAAATATGAATTTGAAAAGTCCAAATGTCAGATAAATTTGTTTTCTTTTTTGCGCAACAACAATGAAAAGAAAAATTGTGACGTATGAAAGTTCTCAGATGTGAATTTCATAGAAAAAGACGAACACAAACTTCTAACATAATCTTCAAAGCTTTTTAAAAAATTGTATAATGAATTTATGGAGCGGAACGCCCACCATATCTAAAATTAACCACCATATCTATTAGCCTAAGTTACTTATAAATTAATTAAATGGAAAGGCAACTTTCGAAGACGAGGTAAATCATTTAGGCGCGAAAAAGAAACAAAATGCAAATGTTTGCCCATTATTTTAGTTATTTAAGAAGCTTTAAGCAATGTTTCAAATTTAAGTGAATATTTGTTAACAAAAAGAAAAGAAATAAAAAAAATCTTAAAATTTAGAAAGCTAAGCTAAATGCACAGTTTCTTAACAGAAAATATAAATAACAGCTAATTCTAACACTACTATTAGAAAACAAAAAAAAAATTATAATATTACATATATCTGGTCTCATTCTTGGAGGGATCATTTATGGTTTAATACAATGTACACAATCTTTTGGCATGTCTTTCTGAATTTATAAGACTGCCGTCAGTATCTGGAGTACATTCCTCTATACATATCGACGTAGTTAAAATTCCTGTTCCGAGTTCCAAAAGTTTAAAAATTATATTTTCATTCTGTACTCCGAGCACATAGTATATATAAAATATTATTTAGCTCAATCCATTCCTTTAATAAATACCATTTAACTAAAATTGTATATAAATTAGATGGCTTTGAGAATTAAATTTTCAAACCCTGATTGCTTACAAATACTAAAAAGTTACCCTTTTCACTAAAATTCCCGGATCATATAAGTATATAACAGATAATACGGCAAAAATTAAACAAAAAAAAACCAAAACAATACTGAAATTGCAGAAAATTATGACGTTTATTTAAAGGAATGAAGTTCTTATATATAAAACTGGACGCGTTTATTGTCAATCGGTTATTCGAACGAGTACTATTATAGTTCTAAATCAGGGACCGGAAATTATCGTTATTTTAATTTGTTCGGATAAAATAATCATTGGAAAAAATTCATTCAAAACAAAGCTTGAATATCTCGATATAATCTTTATGGCATATGTCATGCAAATTTGACCTTATTTTTTATTTAGAGACATCACATAATCGATATTTTCTGATCATATTTTATCGATATTTTGTAATCACTAAAGATTAGACCAAGTGTGATTGTTATTTTTAATTTTAACTTTTGATTTTTTTACTTTTTTCAATCAGAAACAATCTTTATTCTGGACTTAAATTTTTCTGATTATATCTGATCAATATTTTGTGAACTTTAGTTTTTCGATTATAAAATCTCATTATTGCTGTTGGCAATTTTTTTAAGCGTTCCTTATGATCGAGTTACTTGAAATCTAAGGATAAAGTTTGTTTTTATCGGAAAAAGAAAAATCACAAAATATCGATAAAACTTTAGTGAAAAAAAAATTAAGATGTAACGGTCAAACTTGACCGAAAATATAATTATCTTTAATTATCGATCAAATTTGATAGCAAAAATAAAAATCACATAATATCGATTAAACCTTTATTTTTTTTAAATACAGAAGTAAATCCATATGAACGATGAATAATTTGTAACTTTAATAGTCTAACGCCGTCCAATCGCACGACAGAGGCGGCCAATTGACTGGGCAATTTCGTGAGATAACTCATTCACCAAACTTAGTTTTCAATAAATCGATTGTGACATTCGCTGTGTGGCTTGTGGTGCCGTCCTGTTGGAACCACATATTGTCCAAGTCCATATCATCCAATTCGGGCCAAAAATATTCGGTTATCATTGAGCGGTAGCGATTCCCCTTCACAGTAACGTGCCGGTCTTGGTCATCACGGAAGAAGTACGGCCCATAAACCGCACCAAACCGTAATTTTTTCGGGATGCGATGAATGTTGACTCATGGAGTACGTGTGAATTGCTGCCTGTCCAATAACGAATATTTTGCTTATTGACGAAGCCATTCAGCCAGAAATGACGACGAATATAAATTGGACGTAGCGCTTTTAAAGTTGAGGCCATTGACTCCGAATTTCGGTAGTAAATTTTAATAACTTCGACTCGTTGTTGGATCGTATATCTTTCCATGATGAAATGGTAAACCTTACTGAAGAGAAATGTCAAAAGAGCGGGAAAAAATATGGCGTCGTTTGCTGTCACTATCGGCCTACTTTTGTAGCGTCCCTATTGCAAGACCCTTTATTTCTCTATCGTCAATTCATTCCTTCCTGGTAGCTATTGAAGAAAAGCAATCCAGACAACTTTTTTCAATTTCAAAAAAAAAGTATCTTTAAAAATTATTTGTATCAAAAAAAAATAAACCATAATGCAGTGTTTTCGAGTTGTGTAAATTGAATTCGAAAATCTTTGTGCAGATCGGGAATATTGCCGTACGCTTTGTTTGTTCAGTAATATGGTTCATTCTTTTGATGTCAATAAGCAAAATAGATACATTTATAGAGAAGAGAATTTACCATCTTTAAAAATGAGAAAAGCGGGAGCAGTATTGTCAACGGCATTCACTATAGAGACCCAATTGAATAAAATGTGGACTGAAGACAAACAATCGACTTATTGAAGGAAATATTTAGTTAATTTGGCAGCGAGGTTTAATTCCACTAGATAAATGTATCTTGGGATATGTGAGGTCATTAATATATGGGATCAACTCGAAAGCTTTCCATCAATAGCTGGATTTTTTTTTTTTTTGGTTAATTTAATAAATTTTTAGTAGAATTTAGAAACATATTTTATTTGGAATTGCGCGGCAACACTACAGCGTCAGGCTCAGACTGCCTCTTTCCATTGCCATACTATAATTGTATTATTCCATATGGTTAAATTGCATTTGTATAGCATTGTATTTTTATTCTGATAGGAATATATTGTGAAAATGTTACCAATCTCTCAATTTGCTATTTTCATGCATGTTTTTGTTTTTCTTCGATTGTCTGCTTACAATCACAGTTACGTAAAAACCAAAAGACTGACATATTTGTATTCAGTAGTTGAGTTTCCAAAACGACACAAGCACGTAAGTAGGTATGTGAGTATTTGTACAATTTGACAGCCACAATATTATGATTACATGCTGCTACTGCTACGTTGTTGTTGTGAATTTAATTTGATTTCCTTTTGCATTTATTGATATCCTTAAGCGTTATTTGACTTTATTTTATTAGGTTTCACAAACGCTACTACTCTCACTAGCATCGAAAATTGCTCGATATATTTCCAATGTTACATATAATATTTTACATATATGTACAAAGCCTTTAACAAACCAACTTGCATAAAGTGGCCTAGTTACTTAATATTTTGCGAGTTTAATATAATTTCAGGTCGAA
The DNA here is from genome assembly GCA_951828415.1 of Anomoia purmunda. Lineage (NCBI taxonomy): Eukaryota > Metazoa > Arthropoda > Insecta > Diptera > Tephritidae > Anomoia > Anomoia purmunda. The sequence continues at coordinate 36,925,771 of OX639997.1, forward strand.
AAGGATCATCTGTACATATATTATTTTATTTGTTTGCTTTCTCATGGCTAATGAAGTTTAGATATTTACTGCAATATTTCGATTCCATAAACATGTTTAAAACTGTGCTAAAATGGCATAAGTTTCTGAGATAATCATATTCGAAATTTGCCCATTCACTCAGTTAACATTTGGTTATCTGCTACTAAGTAAATGGTCGCCCAAAGGCGTACAGGATTATATATTTTAGGTTTTGTTTATTACTTCATTCACCGAATTTGAATTTTATATTCTTCATATGTCCATAGTGATAGTAGCCGTAATGTTTTTTCAGATATTTTTAATTATTTTTAGATAAATATCATTAAATTCCGCTGTAAGCGCCAAATTGTTATTATTATTACTATTATTATTATTATAATGCTCTTCATTTTTAATACTTAAACAAAACTTAATTATTTAAGTAAGTATGACTTGCACGTACTACCCATTTTGCAAAATTTTTATTAAATAAATAATTAAATATACGTATTGAATTTGATCGTATTGTGGAGCTATTAGGAGGAGAAATCGACTTCTGTGAAATTATTAATTTTTACCTCTACAAAAATTAGAATGTCACCATCGCCTAGAACGACAGGTAAGAAAAGCAGCTAACCAGCTAGCTGAGGTTTGCAACTATATCCTTAGCTTTGACTTAAACTAACAAATCTTCTCATCGGACTATTTTATAGTCTATAAACCCTTTTCAGTTTTAGTCAAGAAACTTGCAATTCATATTCAGAATTTCTATTTCATCTTACAGCGTATAACTCACTTCCATTAACACGGCGATCCATTTCCGCTTGCTTTAGTTTGAAAAAAAAAAATTAAATACGACTGCTAGAAATCACATTTTCTTTACATACGTATTTTTTTTTTGTTTTTTTGGAATAGAGTTTTTTAACTTTAAATATATTTACCGAAAATTTCTTTCATTCTTTTCTGATTATTTTTTCTTTTCTTTTTTTGTGTGATTTTTACTCTAAACAACAATTCCATATCCTTCCAACACCCGCGCTCAAAAACACAACTATGTAACTTTAATTGTTGCTTAGAGAAGAGTGCTAAGCATTAGAATTGGAAATTTTTTAGCACTTTGCCCTTTCACTTGATCTTTTATCTTTCTTCCGCTGTGAACAGAAACATTTGAGAGTGCGCATGTGTGTGTGCACCTGCTACACACACACACACATAGCTGCTACAGTATTTCGTTTACTATTTCCGGTCAGAGCGCACACACAAAGCTAGCGTTAGATTTTGGCAGCACTTCGTCGTGTGGCTGGAATTGAAAGCGCTATCGAAGAAGAGGAAATGGTTTCGGTCAACGTTTAGATTGTTAGGTAGTTTAGCTACATATATGTGCATGTATGTGTGTGTGTGTGTGTATGTGTTTGATTTCTAATTCGTTAAAGCTTCATTTCCGGTTCAGTCAAGCATACAACCATGACCAAACCAACAAGCAAGCAGTCAAAGTGCCAAGTTACAGAGCTGCCAACGGCCAGGCGAACGATTGGGGAAATTGGAGAAGGGTTTGATGTCAGTTGTATTCTTTGCGCTAAACCGGTGTATGCTGCGATAGTTCAGAAGGTGTTAGTGCAATTTTCAAACGATTTTCATTTCATTCGCAAGTTTTCGGTGCAATGCGCTGCTTTGTTTCTCCTATTACCGAAAAGCTGCTCTTTTATTATTTATGGTAGTTCTTCTTTTATACTACATTTTTATTCTGTTATTTTCTGTATTGCCTTCTTTTGTGCCTTCTTGTTTGCCACTTTTGTGTACTCCCTTCTTGTTATTGAAGTCTAGTGAGCCGTCATTGTTTGCTCACTCAGATGCCCCACCAACCAACTTCTAACCCGCCCTCCACTGACAATTTGAGTTTCTGTCTATGAACCCGTTTCCGTATTTCTGCCCTGGTGACTTTTCGCCTCTTTTCTCTCGCCTACAGTTCACTGCCAATGTTTGGTCGTCCATTGAACGATTTATGATCGACCAGCTAGCCTAGGTCGCCTTGTAATGACGCTGTTTCCAAAGTTTATACACCTATTGAGCCAATGTCTGCGTGTTTGTGCTCCGCTATATCTCAAATGACCAGCTATTGTTGCTGCTAAATTTTTGATGTTTTTTTCTCTCAACTCTGTGAATATGAAGATTCAGCTCTTTAATTTCTTTCATTCCATTTTTTCTTTTACTTTTTTCTTATCTTTCCTATTCTTATTCTTTTACTGGCTTCTCTGCTGACCGTGCAAATTTGTGGTTTTGTTTTACAATTTAAATCAATTTAAAGTTTGCCGCTGCACTGCTTTGTGCTGTTCATTCGCTCGCTTCGCTTTTATTTTAATTCCTTAGATTTCGTTGTGGTTCAACTTAGTTTAGAGCTGTGCGCTTTTATGTTTCCATGTACATAGTTGGAACTTGGAGATAGAGGCAACTCCGTTTGGACAAACCGAAAAGTATAATAAAACATTTGCGCGTTGCGGTGAAGTTGCTGCTGAAAGTTTATTACAACAACGACAAAAAAAAACCTTCCGCATTGAAACCCCATTTCCATTGGCAGTAAAAAAAAAGCATTAAAAACTTCAACAGAGGTTACTAAATGGGCGCTGATAAAGCATTCATTTAGCAAACTTAATGAACTTATTTTAATTTCGTTAAATACGAGAACTTGCTAAAGCAAAATTTACTGAAAATTACAGCTCTATTATTTCAATAGAAATCTTTGAAGTTGGCTGCGAAGTTGTTACTCATTTCCGTGATTGTCGACAGCCACACATATTTTTCAACGGCATACGAAGTACTAATAAATACATATAAGGCATTTGATGTCTCTAAAAATTTTGTTTCAATACCCCAATACAGATATTGCATTAACTTTTCGCTACGAAACAGATTTTCCTTCGTTTCTAGGCAATTATTTGCGAGCAGCAAAAATAACTTGGATTTTATAAGGGGGACATTCAGCCATCTAATCTGAATATAGGTCGCATATTTTTATGACAAAGTTTTAGGAGACTTTATTCTCTAAAAATTTAAATGGAAGGTTTTTTTTTTGCGGCACGAGGTACGCTCTAAACAAAATTTGACATAAAGTCCTTGGATTTCATATATAGTAGAAATTTTAGGATTTATTTTCCAACAACATCTTCTTAAAATAAATGGCATTTATATTGTAAGTTTTAGGAGAAGTTATTCTTTACAACCTTTATGAGAAATATTTTTGAGCGGAACGTCGGTCACGATTGGGAACGCGCAAAACATAATACAGTAAAACTAATTTTCCTGCCACCGTTGAGGTTATGTTGTTCTTATAAAATTTATTCTCTTGGAATCTCAGATATTTCTTGCTGCCACGATATTCTATCATCGAACCACTTAGATTTGTGGTTCAATCTGTTGGTGCACTTTTATCGCCACGAAGAACTCTAGTGCGTACTAGAGCTGGGCACTCACAGAGATAGTGAAGTGAGTTATATGGAATACTAATTCCGACGCCATATCAGCTAATAGTCTGAATATTATTTACTTAACATTCTCATAAGGCCAGTCATTCTTGGTGTTCAAGAATTGATCGGAATTCAATCGCCACCGCCCGCTTGAGGCGTCAAATATACTTCCTCCGTTACATATAGAGCATTTGGATCATAACCATGGGTCTATACATTGTATCTTTGCCAGCAGAGCAGATGGAATATGACGTTACTAGCTTCCCACAAGATCAGCGCAACATAAGTCAAAATCGGCCTTACTTGTAGAATCAAGTCTTTCCCAATTGAAATCTTACAAGAGTATAGCGTGTTAAGGGTCTTTGTTTTCGCTCTTCAACGTTTCAACCGAGCTCAGAGTTAAGAATTTAATGAGAAAGAAATGAACATTGAACTTTAAAAACGGGTCCTAAATGAAAAAAAAAAATTAGACATGACTCTACGAAACTTTCTATTGTACCAAAAGCCCCACGAAATAATTGTCTAATGTAAGGCTATGTAGTTATTTCTAATGACATATATTGAATTTGTTGTTTTTTCCCCACATAGTATATGAATTACAGTGATTAAAAATATAAGTACACAAATTGCTATAATTTTGACCCAGAACTGAGAAGTATGACGAAAAATCGACTTCACCTTAAAAAAATTAAAACATGAATGCAAACTTTATTTTATCTTAACCTGTGCGCTGTTTCGTAGAATATTTGATATGCTGCAAAATATTTATCATGGAGAGCGACCTCCCTAAATCAATATTTAACCAGGCCACTAACAAAGGTATAAGTAATTAATAATAATTGAATAAAATGTCCTATTAAAAAAAAAAGATGACGTGCAGTAAACTCTTTTGTGAAGCTCTTAAATTACAACTACAACAATCTAAGCATTACATCCATACGAAGGTTAGGTTAGGTTCGGCGGGAGTCCCTAGTGGGACACACTGTTAACTGACCCCTATTCCCTCAGAATCACTTTGTATTCTTAAGAAAACTCGACTGTCCTGCCTCTTCAGGTTGAGTTGAGATTTCGTTCGTTGCTCTGTCACCGGTGTCTAGAGTGCCCATGCAATTTAGCCAGTGGATTCAGACAGCCACCTGTCGTTTGCGATGCTAACAATTTTTTCATTTAGCAATAGCTTACATATCTTTAAAGGGGCGTCGAGTAATCATTGATGTTAGTGTCGGGCAATGTCGTGCCTTGATGACCAAGCTCATCGGCTTCGCAGTTACCCCGCATGTCGCAGTGACCGGGAACCCATACAATGTGTATTGGGAATGTCTCAGCCATCCCGTTAAGATATCGGCAGTATTCTTCAGCTATCCTTGTTCCCCTTAAAGATTTAACAGCAGACTGGCTGTCAGTGAAAATAAGGATTAAATCACCAGAAATCCTATGGCACTGTACCAGTGATGCGCCCTTCGAAATTGCCATTAGCTCGGCCTGAAAAATATGGATAATTCCACTTTTTCTAACCGCATCCAATTTCAATTCATCCCTTTCGAGCAGCTGGATCATGAATTTTGTTAACGTCGATGCGATCGGATGCGCGTCTTCGCTTGTCGTAGACAGTTCCGTGAGTACGGTCATTATTGAACTATGGCCGATGTAAGGATATTCCCATTTCCTAAATGAATTGAGTCTTATTACAGTGTTGCATGCAATTTTCTAAGCATATGGCTCTACCTAATTTATACTTTCTTGGCGAGAGCTTCCCACCAATCTACTGTATCATAAAACCGGATTGGTCTCACAACCGCCGTATAGGTTCATGAGTAAACAGCCGCTATGGCTTTGCGGACCCTTCCGTTAACGTTGAATTTTCCATTAGAGGGCAACCTAAACCTCGATTGCAGCACCAGCGCTTGGTGCTTGCCTATTGCCCTTATGGGACTGTCATCTGCTGCTTTGGATTTCTCTTAGCCAGCTATCAACAGTGATGCTCCACAGTAAAGGTGATAGGCGATAACACACGCCATTGAGGTACACCTCTTACCCCGAATTTCTTTACAGAGGTGTCTCCCAACTCCACTTTGACTTCACTTTCCATGAGAGGAGGTCCTGTGAATGCTGTCACGGTGACACAAAGCCCAGCCTGCGGAGCGATGATATAACTATCGCGGTAAAGATACTGTTAAAGACACCTTCCATTTCGAAAACCGCTTGGTGATACCCCCAGAGAGAGAGAGAGATTTTATCCATACGGAAACCTCACGCACTTAAGGTAAGTTCTCATAAAACTTTCGCGTTGGCGTTGGCGTAAACTAACGTCTGACTATGGAAACACACAAATCGACGGCAACGGCAATCCAAATGTATCCCTCACAAAGAGATGGACTCTGATTGCCATTGTATACTTAATACGAACATACATTAATTTATTGCATTTTCACTTAACAAACGTATGTAAGTAAAAATGCCAAATCTTCTTTACTACATACTTATACAAATACACTTTAAACTAGATTTTCACCACAAAATTGTATCTTTGTGATCATAATGAAAGCAATAGTTGTCAAAACTTGCTAATTGTAGTAAGCATACCTCGAACATACGTTCTGTCAAACCGACCAACCAACGCGAAAGTTTTATGTGAACCGACCTTTACTTTTTCACCAGCCCGCAATTAAAGTGTCTTCCTCTTCTCCTTCAATCGCCTTCGCAACTTAATCAGCTTACGATTTGGTCACCTAAAGTACACGTTTGATTTGTTTCACAAGCAGATTGGGTCAACGGCAGTGATTTACAAGAAAATTTCCTCATCGATTTATACAAACACATATACGATTTTACTTTTTCTCTTCCACCAACGTCTGCTAAGTTATAAATCTTTCTGAAGTAGGTAAAAAATTCCAAAAACAAAAAAAAAGTTGATTTATCAGCAAAAAAGTTTCAATCGGAATACCTACAGTAGCGCGTTAAGATGTAAAGGATTAACTCAGATTATGGTCTGGATGATGATGGGTTTTCTGTTTTTCCATTGTATTGGTAGTGTTCGTTGGCAAGGTAACAAACAAGATGAAAAATATAAGGAATAAATAATAAAAAAAAGTGTGCGTCATCCAAATACTGCTGTGTTTTTCTTCCGCTTTTAAATAATCTTCAGATTAATGCAAGTATAATAGCATTTTCCAAGTTTTCGTTTATTTTCTATTTATCTTCTCTATTTTGTGATTCAGTATATTCACACTCTATGTGTCCTTACTTATCTAAATTGTCATTGTTTGACATTTCAATAGTGCCCAAAATGCACACAATCAATAGATTTGAAATTCAATTACAGCCAAGTCATTGAATAAACTTTTTCGTGAGCTTACCCTTATGGAAACTTTTATATTTTTAGTCATAGCAGCAAATAAAAATCATACGCTGTCACCTTCAGATAACACTACTTTTGGTGCAAACAAAAAAAAAAAACACAAAAATTGGCCATAGTCTGCACAAAATGTGGCGTATTGTGGCAGCCACAAAAAGTTCCACACGTATGCCTAAAACTATTGCTGAAATCAATGATATTCAAAAGGTGCTGCACAAACAAAATATCAAATAAGGCGTGTGAAAAGAAAAAAAATTGGAACTCCGTACCATTCAGTACAGTGGCAACTGGCAAGTGGCAAGTGAAATGGATGAATGAAAAGAAATGCAATAAACTAGTTCTGTGCAAACCAAAATCTCTCGATAGACTCACCATATAATGCAAACGTGTGCAGCGAAAGTGACAACTAGCCAAAATTTTTCCTTCTCTGCTCCTTATACTTCTTGTGGTTTTTTCTTGTTACTGTATGTGTGTATATAAATGAAAAAAATTTATGTTCACTCTGTTTTGGAAAATTGTCTGATTTCGTGCTGCTAAAGAAATGTCGATAAGCGAAAAATACCGCCACAAGTGCCACCCCAGAGTGTCCTGCTGTTAAGCGACTCGCTGCATGGACGGTTAGTTTGGTTTGGTTTCGTTTGGTTTGGTTGACTAAGTAAGTTGTAAGCAGTGTCACGCTATTGACATCGATCCGACGCATAGCGCTCAACTGTGTGATGTTGGTAGTATGTAGTATTGGTGACGGTAAAGTTGATGCTATTTGCTGATGATCCGAACTGCGTGCTCTCGCCAGTGGCCGAAGCGCACGTGTTTGGCATTTTTGATTAGCTGTTGGATGAAGTTCGGATGGTTGATGTAAAATATTCACAACTTGTTTTCTTCCATATTGCAAGTTTTGCTTTTTGTGTGGGTATCACAAATTTTTTTTTTTTCATTTAATTTTCTGCTAAGAATTTGCCTCTCTCTTTCTCTCTCTGCGCCTTTTTGTTGGCAAACCGCAATTACTTCCTATTGAATATGAAGGTGTGGCATTCTAGTGGTATTGAATCTTCACTTTTTCGCCTCACTGACAGTTGTGTTTAGTTTATATGAACAAAAAAAAAACAACATATATTCATACATGCCTGCATTAAATCGCGCTAGTTCAACACTTGTGAAGCTATAACTCGATAAGAGGCGTTACTGGTTCTCGATTTTTCCCAACGCAATGCTTTCAACAATCTCCTTTGACAAAGTGGCAATTAACTCTCTCTGCAGAACTTTAGAATGCTTTCTAAACTAGTTTTGTCAATGGTAGTTCGAAGACAACTAAAAATAGAATAAAGTTTAGTTTCAAAGTTGCTAGTTTAGATCTAGTTAAAAACAGCATATTTATGAGTCGATGTAAAAGAGATAGAAGCGGGCCTGTTATGATTCCCTTTTGATTTCAAAGTTAAATAATTTATAGATTTTACTACTATTGTACAAGCATTATTATATCAACCACATAGTGTGAACTCTAATTATCAGCAGCTTCCGTTACATGGGTTCGTGGTCCTTAGTATGAACAGTATTTCGGCAGACGTCGAAGATTCAAACAGACAAACAGAAATTGCACACTAACGAGAAAATTAAAAAAAAAAACAATCAACCAACCGATAAATCTGTTCAATATTCTCCGAAATTCCACTTTGTACCGGAAATTACAACGCCTAGCGGCTCCTTAAAATATTTAGGCCCCCATCCTTACTTGTTCATTTTTGTGTTTTTTGTTTTTTTTCTTTTTACTTATGCTTTGAACTCTAATTGGAATCTTGTACCTTAATTGATTGTCGTAGTTTACATAACGCTGAATCCTCAAAGTCTATTGTAAAGAGAAAAAAAATTCCCCACAAGAGTCTACTTACCTGACGTACTCAATACTGAAATTTTATACTAAATCGCTTTCCCAATCCAAAACATGTTTGGTGTTCAAAACTAAAGAAATAAAAACTTCCCATTATAAGTTTGAAAATAAATAAAAAATCTTACTCCACAGCGTATTTAAAAATCATGTATCAAAATAAAGGTAAATAATTGTATAAAGTGAATACTTTAACGTATAAATATTTTTCTTATTTGAAAACAATAGTACAATATTAGTTTCAAACAATTACTGTTTGCGAAAGATACTTTTCTTATATCCATTTAAAAACTAAAACTCAATAAACAATTAAAATATCTTGAATAAAAAGGCGGAGATGTCAAGCGCAGCAGCAGCATCGATTGGCATGTTAATTTAAACAGCATTTAGTGCATAACGTAAATTATATTAAGAGTAGTGGCATAGACAACAGCGATTTTTGCAAAATCTTAGTACTACCAACTGTCTCACTCTGCATCCGTATTGCACCAGTTCGGGGACAGTCACTAAATCTTAAGCACGAATATGTGTACAGAAACTAAGACTTAATTTATATATAGTCTTCTCGAGTTTTCCTGAGTAAAAACTGAACTAATTTAAGAAAAATCCGAAGCTATTTGCTTAATTAAAATTACGATAAATTATAAATATTTTGAAAAGTGAACAAAATAGGTGGATAAGTTTCAGGGAACACAAAACAACATTTTTTCCTATAACAACGTCAAACACGGTTCTGTCAAATTAAAAATAAATGTAGCTTCGTTCAAACGCTGCAAAATGATTGCAATTGACATCAATAACTTTTATTTAAATTTTCACAAGAAACTTGACAGCTTACAATTTTTGTTTACTTTTATGCAAAAACTGATCGTTTAACGCCTTTCATGACTTTACCTGAGGAAAAAAAATTCAGGAAAAATTTCGCAACTTTATTCTCTACGCAACTCTCAAAAAATCGCTATCAATGAGAGAATTTTGATACACTAGAATAGTTTTCCTGTAACTTCCTGTAAGTTCGAGTAAAACCCTGTGGATTTTTTTTCATTAAAAACTCTCAATAGAAAATTATTTCGAAGACTTAAAAATTCGCTTTTAAAATATTAGCCACCGAAATAATAGGTATCGATGTTTTCTTATTATTTTCACTTATAATAAGTAAACCTCTCATTTTTATATCTCAACTTTTAACATACATTTCGAACTTATACATTTAAAAGAAAAACCACTACTATTACAAGTATTTTAATAATATTCTCATCTGTTTTTTCAGCATTCAAAAAAAAAAACAAAAAAAATAATCATAAACAAACATCCACTTTGCTCAATGACCCCAAAAACTTCTTCGCAGCAGCATTTGTTTCTACCGCAGTACAGCGCATAAAGCAGCCGCACTACTTAAACTTTGGTAAACATGCTTAATTATTCCATTAAAGAATTTCTTTGCAGCTTTGTCTTTTTTTTCATTCTGCATCTCCTCCTATTCAACAAACTCAACTTGGTAAAATTTCTTATGCGACCGCTTGCATTCAAAAGGCTTCTTCACTTCCTACACACACTACCCCTCTCCTTCGATCATCCTTCACTCGCACTTCAAATTCCAATTGCAGACTTTGGTGCATCGACTGATGTCCTTTCTCTTGAAATGCTTACGTTGCGGTTTATGGGCGGGACGCTTGAACTGAAACTCGCCAAAGTTCAATTAAAACTTCTGCCACTTTGCTTTGACGAAAATTCCACTATAGAGTAAATGAGAAAGAGTACAGCGTCAAATCAGCAGCAGTAGCAGCTGCTGCTACAGAGGAAGACAATTTTATGAAAATTCACTTTTGCGGGGTCCATGGGGTGTACGAGGTGTACTGGGTGCACTACAGTGGCGATGGGGTTAAGTGTAGTTGAGAGAGTTAAAAATGAAAGGCGGTGCAATTGATGTGATATATAAAATATGGCAAAGAATGCTGGTCTATGACAGTAAAGTCAATTGAAGGTGCCAATTTAGTGGAAGTATGAGTGCGCTGCGGGCAGTCCGATGAGCAGCAGCGAAGAGCAGCGAACAGCAAGCGGTGACTATTCCACTTTTGCCTCTTTAGCTTCGAGTAGCCGGGCGCATTATTGGCGGCAGTCATCATTATCGCTGACATTATGATCCGCTCATTGCGCGCATTGTCGTTGTACATATCAAATACATATAAATATATATGTAGAGGTGTGTGTATGTATTAGTAGATATTGAAACTATGCTGATAGCTGCTGGCGATGACAGCTAGGATAATGCAATGTCAATGTGGCAGGCCACCACGAAAATTATGAAAAAGTGGAAAAACTGAAAACATATAGCAGAGTTTTTGCGGAAATTGCAAAAGAATGCAAAGTAAATGAAGCAGAAAAAGGTAGGAAAAGAAAAAATATACAAGCCATACCAGAAGAACTGCTATATCTAACTAACTGCAGACACTTTCGGAGGAATAATATTTTAGGTGATGATGAGGTCAAATTAAGCTCGCAAAGCGCGTACTTTGCCACTAATTTGAATATTTTATTTACGTAAAATACGAAGAAAAATGTACAATCGAGCTAAAGTTTTTAAAATTATGCTATATTTCAAGGATTAAGCTGTTCCCGGTATGTAGGCGAGTAGCGCACAGTGAAGCGTAGCGACTCTGATGATTTATGATATGAAAAATTACAATTGTAAAAACATAGACAAAAAATTATTTATTTGTCTTCACAGCATTTATTTTCCGTTAATAACACTATGCAACACATATTTTAGGCAAACATCGCTCATTCGCCAAGCAAAAAGGAAGATATATTATAATGAACAAACTTAAAATGTTTGCATAGTTAAAAAGAGTGATCGCACCACAGATCCAGAATAATAATTATTTGACCGTTGAGTTTAAAAAAAGTCATCCTAATTTTGATAAAACAGACAAATCTTTTAAGTTCCCGATATTTATTATTTTGGAAATTATATTATAAAAATCGTTCCTTAATAATTAACATCTTTCAAAGACTTTTATTAAACTTTAATTTAAAAATCTTTATATTTTGATAAAGTATAACCCATGTTGCCTGAAGTTACACTCTCTAGCGATCAGCTAAAGTCCCATAATAATCCGTTTAGTAGTTTCGGAGAAAACAGTCAAATAGATAGCCAAAAATTCTACAAATGGTCCAAATGTATTCTATTATATCCCTGCATTACCTTCGGCCATTTTTTTAAAGAAATTTTCAAAGCACAGGCACGGTTTTTCTAAAATTTGATTACCTATAAAGATTTATTTTGAAAGTATATTTACCCAAATCTGTCTTATCAGCGTCACTGCAATCTAGGATTATTTTATAACCTCAGATTATGAATTAGAAATTTTGTATAGGTAATTTATTTATTATTTACGGAGTTCAGTATATCAGCAACAAAAACAGAAAGAAGTAGTTTACACATGTCAGATCAGTCAGATTTTGTTCCTGTTTCTGTTTCTTTTCTTTGCGACACCGCGCCTGTATGATGTGTTTCTTTCGACGGCGGTGAAATAGAAAAGTTGGTTTTACTTAAGATGAACAAATTTTTATCAGTGACGTAGGAAATTAAAAACCCTAGAATTGGTTGATTTATCGTTCATCCACTTGGCCAACTTACTTAACTTAAAAAAGTTCTACAAATTATATCTTTAATTATTTTAAATTTCTTCTATTACAATTAAGTGCTTAAATTTCTATTTGACCCTCACTACCCACTGTGCTAAGGCAGTCACAGACGCCAACAGCTGTAGACGATGGCCAGAAGTAAGCAGCTTTTCAGCATTCCAGGCAGGTGTTACTCGCTCAACTCGCAAAACAAAAAAAAAAAAAAACATAGAACTAAGGCAACCAGTCACCTTAAAATTGCCACAACCTAAAAACTTTCGCCCTTGCAATTTCCATCATCAGCATCAAAAAGGCGGCGTTGATAGATGAACGTGTGTTGAACGTTGATGTGGCATATCTAAGCGTTGACACTAAGTATAACTTTTGCGATATCCATATGGATGTCTAGCCACTAGTTACCTGTCGCGAACGTCCCGCAATCGCTATTGTACCTTCCGCTGCATCAACAGCTTTAAAATCTGTCGGTGCATGCTGAGCAAGAAGAAGCAACGCCAACGAAGTGGTGCCGTTGAATTTTTGCGGCGTGTGGTAAAGCGGTCGCTCATAAATTACGCGTTGTACGCGACGACTTTTTAACATTCAGACATCAACGTCTTTGCGCAAAACTAAAGGAAACAAAAGTAAAATAAAATAAAGCGTTATACAAGCAAGGCATCTTAAGTAAAGTAAGAAAATCAAATAAAAGTGTGAAATCAGTAATTTGAAACTCGCTCAATGTCATTAGCAGTTAAAGCGCATTATCTGCTAGTGAAGAAGATCTAAGTACGAGGAAGTATGTACCAAATATGTGCATATGTTTGCAGTTCACAACAGAACACAAAAAAAAAGAAAACAAAAAACACAAAAAACAATTAAGTGCACTTACGCTCATATTCTTCTTATTAGTTATGTGTGAAATGTCAAAATGGCTGTCACACTCATTTCCTTTGCTTTGCTTGCTTGCTTACTTGTAGCCCTTCGCTTAATTTGTACGCCCCTTAAAATTTTTGTTGAATATTTGGAATGCCAAGAGCATCTCCTACTTTCATCTCAAGTTTCCGCATCACGCAATAACGGCAACGCGCGGTTTTCTGCCAACACCTGGCAATCATCATTTTGTATGCACACAAACATGGCAACTCAAGCAGATATATTTACATGGTCTGTCTTTCCACACTGGCTCCCCCATGAAAATGTCAACAGTTCGCATCGCTACGTTATCACAACAAATCCTCTACAGCGCCAAGAGTTTCGCACGACACACCATTAGCGGTATGTCAACTGTGGTGGCACTTGTGGCAATAGAAGTGGAGAAATGAGGAGCACTCTGTAGCATTACAGTCATTGCCATTTGTTGGGCGGTCGTTTTGGTGGCAAACTGCATGCGGTGCTCAGTTGCTGCTTGCTGGGGCACCCACACACCCACATTCACACACACACACACACAGCGAAATGCATATGTATGTATTATATTAAGTTGTCAGCGAGATAATGGGGAAATGGCTAGCGAAAATGCTTTTAATGCATTCTTTATGAGGTAACAAATGTCTGGCGCGATGTTTAATGTTGACGTAATTTGGTGCTGAGACAAAGAATATGTAGATGGTCGTGTAATTGATATGTTTTCTTCATTTTTTTTAAATAAATTCTTAAAAATTTAAAGGTTCTGACTGATGTCGCAAAAGAGATCTCTCGTCAAGTCTGTCAAAATGAAAAGAGTCGGAAAATAAATACACGAGGCAAATATAGTGATTTACAGATTAAATTGTTATATCTGAAATTGACTTGCAGGTTTAATTTCTGAAACCGTCATTTTAGTATTTACGCAGTGATAGGTTACATTTTCCCGCAATGATTCATAAAGTCACGCTATTTGATTGCAGTGGGCATTTTGTTATTTGACTCGGTTTAAACATAGACTTTCTATATAAAAATTATCAGACGCATACTTTTTCTTTTCGGCACAAAAAAATGTTTTCCGATATTTTTCGGCGATTTTAATTGCGTATTTTTCCGTCCTAGAAATTTTTTCTTTTAATTGCTCATAACTTCTCGAAAAACTGACCGAGTTGTGAAATTAGAGAACCAGCTTATTGTAGGTCGTCTGGGTGGCAAATCACTCAAGCCAACACACATAAATTTTGTTTTTACATCTCAGTTCATTAGTGAATTTATGTAAAGATTACCTACTGTTGTTGTAAAAAACTACTAATAAATGTTTTGAATTTATCACAAACTAATTGATACTAGCAGATTTTTAAACTAAAAACTCAGCTTCGATGAATTTAGAAACAATGCTATGTAGCCAAAGTAAAGATAAGATCGACTTTAAAGTTTTTCAACATAGTTCTTAATGGGATATCTGCATAAATGGCTGTCACTAACTTAAGAAAACTCAAAGTTTACTCGACTTCAACTAGTTCGAACAATCATAAATGTGGGTGTCCTGAAGATCGTCTACAGAGCCATCTAATGAATTAATGTTTTAAATTTTTTACTTTAGTGTCATCTGACGAATCAATTTTTTGTTAAAATACTTCGCGTCGCATCCTCATTATCGGCTCTAATTTCATTAAAATCGGATGAGAAATAGAGATTTGCTGAAAAACTTTGCTCTAGCGCCACCTAGCGCAGCCATTTTGCATAAAAATGTTTTTTTTTTCTTACGCCAGCACCATACCATTCCAATTTCATCAATATCGAACCATAACTACGGATTTTCTGGATAACTTGATTATACTGTCATCTAGCGGATACTATTTTCATAAAAAATATTTCTCGTCGCACCCCTATTATAGGTTTTTAATTTGTATATCTCGACTCATGCGTCAACTAACGGATTGAAATAATGCCAAGTTGTAACAAACAAAGAAAACAGATATATTTATGTATTATATACAATATTTACAGATAGATAAATAATAAAAAAGTAGACAGTAATTCGGAGCGTCAATTCGATCCCATTCTTCTCTTTTTTGATAGTTGTTGTTATATCTTTCATAAAGATGAAATGGTATTGCACCTTTGGTGCGATGTTTGTAAATAAAAGAAGAAGAAAACATAGAAACTTGTGAGACCGATGTATTTCTATAATGTATTAAACATTTATCGGAACCGACGAGACATTATCACCCCTAAGCTGAAATCCGTCGTAACTACGAATTTGCTACGAATCGTAACATCGGTATGCTCAAATCCGAATTGCGGAATCGTAATTTCGAAATTCGTAAGCCATTTTCGAAATTTGTAATGTTGGTATGCCTGAATCCGACGTAGCTGTCATTTCATTGCATTTTTCGGAGATTTTGTACGAATAGCAACTGGTGTCGGAACTTAGCAAATTCAAAACAATAATAATAATAAAATAAATAGTGTACACGGAAAACAACGAACAAATATGTAAGTTAAATTGTGCATAGAAAAAAGTGGTGTATTAATAAATATTTTGCAAAATATTCATGACATGAAGAGGGAGTCTCTGCGCGAGAAGAAACGGCACAATAATGAAATGGACGCCATGAAAAGAAAGGAGCTTGCGTTGCAGGAGAGGCTACTGCTATTGCAAGAAAAAAACCTTCAGCAGTGAGGCCAGTGCGAATATATTTATTAAAGTACTGAATTCAACTGTTTATTTAGTTTTAAGAAATTGATTTATGATACATTGTTTTTTTTAATAAATTTGCATCGTCTCGTAATAATCTCCTCTGCATATTCATGCAACTGTGGCTTATAGCATATTCTTCCTCCTGGGACAAAAGTGCAGCGGCTACATAATCCATTTTATTTTAATTTAATTAAAAAACTTGCTTACAAATAACTAATAATCGCTGGTCTCAAAATTCACTCTTCACTTTGTTTATTTCACTTTATTTTAAGAACTTCGAATTTAATAATTTTAGTTGGCAACGCGGCCGTGAGTTACGAACGGATTTCAGCATACCATTTTCGAATTGTTCGGAACGGAGCTACGAATTCGTAGGCTACGAAAATTCGGATTTCAGCATAGGGGTGTATATAGCTACGATTGTTCAGATATGAGGTCTTCCATTATAACTCCTACACTAAAGCAGCTAAGAACATTTTTGTCAATCCTTTTCCGTATTATTAATGGAAAGTGTGGAATGACAATTATTAAGATCGGATTACTATAACTTATAGTTCCGATCAACTGACATATGATATGAGGTTTTGCGTTATAACTCATCCACTAAAGCAGCTAAGGATATTAAATTTAGCACGCATCTATTATTAATAAAGCATACAACAAAAATCATCAAAATCGAACCACTATAACTTATAACTCTCATACAACCGATTATTCATATAGGAGGGTGTGCTTTAAAACTCATATATTTAGACGATAAAAACCATGAAATTGTATGGGCCAATCACTTATCAAATCATACAAGATCTACAGAGAAAATCATCAAGAATAGGTTTCAGTTGGAGACTTTAACATTTATAGCAATCCTTAGAATGCAATTGAACCAACTTGGACTGCATGCATTGCCAAAAATGTTTCCCCCTGTATAAAAATACAATTTATTTTATCTTAGTTAATCTCCTTTTTTTGATTGTATTTTATTTTTTATGAGAAAAATAAAATTTTAAAATTTAACATCTTTTTACGTTACCAATACAGTAGGTAGTTTAATTTATATATGCAGCATTTCTTTACTTGTTTTTTTTTTTATCAAGACAATTTTTTACTAGAATATATTTGCCAATAAACATATAAGTATGATAAAAATGATGAATGCACTTCAAGCTTTGCCAGATTTACTTGTGAAATTTCATAAATCCGCTAAATATTTTTATTGTATGTTTATTAATTTCCATAGCTCATCGGCAATTTTCCAAAGTTATGTTATCAAAAGATTAACCCAGTTATTTTGAGAGAAAAACTTATGAATATGAAAATCATAATCTTGCACTCAGTAGTTGCTTCCACGTTTGTATGCAAGCGTAATACTTATTTTTTTCATCACGCAAAAGCCAACATTTTAAATGATTCAATGGCATGCCTATGAGGAATCAGTGACCTATGAAATCGAAGTTATTAAATAGGCCACAAAATGGAAATGTGCAGCAATTAATACAAAACTGTACATACCTACTTAGTTTGCTGAGGTATATATTTTGATTTTATGCCAGGTGTGTTTTCTAGATCAGCCACCCAGAAATAATACTTACAAATGGCTGTATGTATGTATGTATGTAAATATTTACTATATGTATGTATGTGCTTGTATTTACACCGCCTACAATTTCACGTTGCCAAAGTCAACAACAACAAAAAATTGGCAAATTAAAAACAGCCAACTTTTAAACGCAATTCACACACACACACACACACAGTTACCTGGTTTAGGTCAATGTACGTGGTCAATAGCGTTGCGTTGGCGAGCGTGTAAAATAGGTTAATTCAAATAGCACAGGCCCATGTTTTTACATGAGTAACGGCTTATGTGCGCATACTGATCTAACCCAACAGTTAAAAATTATATAGAGCTGTTCCATGCGAAAAGAAAATGGTCGATCATTGCTTTTTCTTAAACATTGTAGTTTTTTTCGCAAAATTTTGTTTATTTCGCAAGATGTTAGCAATTGCATGTTTTGAATTTGAAAAATATTACTTAAAAAAAAAAAATTGTATCTCAAAAACTATAAATCCTGCCAAAAATGTAATTAAAAAAAATTTTTTTTTTAATTTAATGTTTTTATAAATGTCATTGAGAAATAAATTAAATTTTATTTTAACACTAGTTTTGGTTTTCGTTCAGAATTCATGATAGGATTACCATGGATTTTCGCAAAAAACAAAATCCATAAAATTTCAATTCATCTCGAAATATACTGAAATTTTCAAAGAGGTTTTTTTGTCATTTGCGAGAAAAAAAATTTGAAGTTTGCACTCCGAGTTAAAAAAGGACTTGCGCTGCCGTACAAAAATTTCTAACTCTGTCATTATAAGCTTTGATTATGAACGTGTCTTATGTAAGCTTGTGATTCTCCTCTGTTTTTTTTTTGTTTTTAACGTTTATACTCAGAAGGATTTATTTTTTTCCAGTTTAACTTTTTGTTAATTCCAAGATAAAACAAACTCAATTCAATTGTAAAAATTTTTAATAATCACCATATTATTTTATATGAGGCGGAGTTTTTGACATGCCTCTACAAAACCTCAGTCCTTCATTTCAGAACTTGTACTGAACTAAAACTCCTTTACTGTATGCCATTTCGAAAAATTAGGTTTACTTATGTCTTTATATATTTATAAATGCGCACATGCATCTTAATATATAGTACTTTCATATACAAAAAAATTAACCAACTATGTTCGTTTTCGCTATTCTGTGAAAGCGCTCGACCGAAATCAGTAAAATTTTGTGAGCGCGTATTATTGGCTACCGCTTGAGACATAACAGAGTCGCTGTTGTCGAAATACAATTTGTTTATGTTTTTCATCGGACATGTACATTCTTTAATTTTTAGATTCCTCATCTAAACCTTAACGTAAGATTGGCTTTTTAGACCCGAGTTGTGGCAGCCGCCTTAGGCCAGCGTGTTTCATGTTGCGTGTTTCACTCGGAGTGCCCTGGGATTGAACCACGATAGGAGTGAGTAATATCCTAAGAATTTTAGAAAAGTATTTTACTAATGTCATACCAGCCTACGATTGTACTTCTCACATGAAAAAAACTTCCCACAAAAATTATCTGCCGGCCGGAATCAGCGATTATCTGTATGTCCCTTAATTTGTGGTACATCATCAAGACATACACCACAAAGTGTAAGAAAACCATATGCCATTATTTTTCTACGGTACTGATGTGGTGTGCAGTTAACATCGAAAAAAGTTTAGCAATTGGCAATGACAAATCCCCAAGAAAAAATTAAAAAAAAAAACTGAATCTACCATTCAGAGACGCATAAAACTGTACCTCCATAGCGTACTAAATTAAAATTAATTTATTTCTATCCTCCTTAAAATAACTTCTTGGCAACGTAACAGTGAAGTTTTGAACATTTTTTTTTCAATAATATAATATTTGATTTTGGCACGGCAAAAATGGAAATTTTTCCGACACTAAAATCTGTTCAAAGTAACCTACATATCAAACTATCAGACGGGGTCATTGCTAAGTTTTTTTTCGCGGTATCCGATATCCGATAATATGGAAACGAGATGCATGGAAGATAATCCAGAAAAAAATCGGTATCTATATAACTAAGTTACACTACTGTATATTTTCCGTATAATGCCCGAAATATTTAACCTATTTACTTGGGTTTTTTTCTTGGATGTGCCTGAATATCTTACTCAATAGATGACATGGCGGTCAAGATATTTCAGAAAACTGTATTAATTTCCCCGATTTGTTTTATATCTGGTATGATCCATGAATAGATGGATTTGAAAATAATTGAAAATAAATCGGAGGCCGAAAAATGCAAATGGGTATAGCCTCAAGCCGGGTCGGGTTTTGATAAGAATTTTCTAAAAGTTCACCAGCAAACCGCCAGCTAGGTTTGTAAAATTACCACAAATTGTTTTTTGTGGCTTAATTATTGAAGTCTTTATGCCCAAGTTGTTTTCAAAAAAGTGGTAAAAATTATTTAAATATATGTGTTACCGAAATGAAAGGTTAAGACAAACAAGAATCATATTATAAACGTATTTTAATAATAATTATGGGTGCGAAAATATATTTGAAGTATTTAAATAAGGAAATACTTTGGGACCATTCCGAGCCTGGTTTGGGATCATTTCGGAACGATGATGAAAAAGGTATGCAATAAACTTTTTTAGTAAATTAAGCAAATTGTTTTAAGTTTAATTTTAATTTTGGCAATACCCCACGACAGCTGTTTTCGTTATAGCTTTCGATTTTCTCTAGCTTTTTTATTTATTGTAACAGAAACAAAACCAGAAATATCACTCTTAGTTATCTTAATATTCATATCATATTTTTCAAATCATATTTATAACTGGGAGAAGATTCAGCGGCTAAACGAATATGTATGTATGTATTTATGTGAGTGCGACACATTTAATGACATTGGCAAACAAATTGCGGTGTAATATTTTTCTACATATTCTACATTTTAATTGAATTACACGAGGTGTTAATAATGCATTGCGAACAAACATTTTGTGGTTTCTAGGCAAAAAAAAATCAAAATTTAGTAGCAATCAAAGAGTATGGGCATATGGTGCCCAAAAAAAGTAATCATACGAAATTTAGTGACATGTAATGAAAAGATATAGTGGCATTCAATTTTATTTAAAAAAATATAATAAAACAAAATAAAGCTAACATTTATGTAGATAAACTTTTCATTAAAAGCGACCAAAAAGCATCTTCTGTCGTTAAATTCAAGCTCTGTACTAGCCGAACTTGCCTATCTCTTCCAGAAATTGAATTTTGTTCAATTGTCGCGCACCCATAACATTGCTGTCCCGATGTATACAACTTTAAATGCCCCTTAGTTGTACTTTGTTGGTGCTATTAGAACTTTGAACTCGCTACCAGTTTCAAAAGGGCGAACACAAATCTGTTTATATAATAACCCATCTACTTCCTTACCTCTCCTTCACACACTCTGTTATCACTCCTACTAAAACTATTTTTTAATTACTTGACATATGTAGGTATATTTGGTAATAGTTTTAATCGTAAGATTTAGTTAAGCTTAAAGTAATAAACTAATCTGTTAATTTCTAAATCATATAAGAATTCTTTAGCAAATGTGACTATCGACCGATTCGAAACATCTCACCAAACAGATCATTTTTTCGGTGGAATTCGAAGAAGAAGAATTTCCGCTACGTTGTTTGATTGTCCCCGATATCTGCACCTTTTGTAAAAATGGTTATTTTTACTCACAGAGAGCTCGGAAATAAATAAATAGAATAAATAGATAAATACCGGTCGCTTCACTCATTCCGGTTTCGACCTTTTTGTGTATAAGGGGGGTCCAATCATGGCTCCTAATACTTTTAGCCATCTGCCTTCTTGTACTGTACCCTCCACATATTCAATGTTTTTGCCGGGGATCGCAAAAATCGTTATTTTTATTATTTCAGATGATGCAAAGAATTCTTTCAAAACAAAACTAGTCGCCCTGTGGAAGTACGCGTTGAGACTAGGCCTGTCCACCCTACACCAGTAAATGGATCGACATCTCGACGTTTCGGTCATTACGCAATGTATTGCTAATATAATTTATTTCTTAATTCATAATACTGTAGCAAAAATTATACAATTACGAATTTTCTGCTAATATCCTTCAAAATATTGACTATAAATTAATTATGGTACATCCCTTGTGATGCTTTTTAAAGAACTGCTTTTGTTGGTTTCTCATAAGAAAGGTACCTTCTCCCCTTTTTTTCGGTGGAATGCGAACAAGAAGAACTCCCACAGCTTTGTTGGATTGTTGCCGGTATCTGCACCTTTTGTCAAAAATTTTATCACAGCTCGAAATTAAATTCTTGCATACCGAATTTTTTATCGACTGTTTGAATTTACTGCACTATATCTTTGTAACAAACTTAAATGCTTCCATATTTTTTGTAGTGGTTACGCAACGAAAAGTGTAGTAATTCAATAGCATTAAATTTTTGCAGCTCCATCAAATCTAAGTTGTGTAGGTCATTAACTTTTTGACAAATACAAATTTAATCTGTTAATTTAAAGAGCCTTTAACTTTCTTGGCTCTCCATTACAGGTAATTTCATTTAAGACAAAATAATATCAATTAAGTTCACTTTTTTATTGTGGTACCAAATTTACGATATTTATTCTGTGTCTCTGATTACTAAAATTTTTTTTTTTAAGTTTTAGTTTTAGAGACCTTTTCTAGAATTTTTAGCGAATTTATATAAAATACATTCGTTTTATGCAAAAATGTTCGTGAGATGAAAAGTTAAAAAAAAAAAATTTCAAAAATCAACAACAAATTTCAGCCACTGTGGACTCTATTTAAAAATTGTGAAAACTGGACTAAAATTTGTTGAATTTTCATTTCTTTTCAATGGGATATTGTTTTTATTTAAATTTCAAATTTTAATTTATATAATTTTTTCATAGAACGAACTAAAGTTCTATTAAAAATTAACAAAAACGGCTTAGCGTTAAAAACGTTATGCATACTCGTAGTATTTGCGTTAAATAAAAACAATATCCAATTGACAATTTAGTTTCAACAATTTCTTCAAAGCCTCAGATATATTTGACATTTACACAAAACCTTAATTAATTTCTTCTCTCATTTTCCTCACAAAACCGCATCTAATTTGTACCCACTAAATTCAAACAAAAAATCAACAAAGTCCAAAATAGCAGATACAATATGGTATAAAGCATAAGGATCGAGCAAGTAAATAAAAAAAAAAAACAAACAGCAAAACAGACAAATCGACAACAGCATCACATTTAATTGAAATGTCGTCGTTCACTTAGCGTTGTTGTTGTGCTGTGTGGCTGCTGTGGCATGTCGTCGCACGTGGTATCAGCGTGGCTCGTTCACTGAATGGTTACGGCCGCGGCGACAACACACCACTCGACGGTTTCATTGCATTTCATTTCATTTCACTCATTCAGTCATTCATTCATTCATTTTATTTCATTTCCGTTTCCGTTCGCATTCATTTGCACACCATTCACCATTAAAACGCTTGAACGACGCCAGCGCCAACAACAGCAACACATTTTTTTTGGCTGCACTGCTGTAGTGGCAGTAGCAACAACTTTATCACTGAAAAAACACTAGTGCCACCAACAACAACAATAACAGCAACTACGACTACAACTACAACAACCGCAGCAAGCACAAAGATGTTTGGCGCTGAGGAAGCCAGCAAGCAAGCGTGCATCCCTCTACCGCAGCGGCAACGACAGCAGTATCGTCGTCGTCACATCAGTTCTATGTCAATCTGATTGGCAGTGATGGCTGTGGGTCCAGCCATTCAGTCATCCAGTCGCCCAGCCAGCCAGCGCCTGCCAGCCTGCCCAGCTAGGGACTACCTCGAAGGTAGCTCATCGAACGCACACGTTCGTTTGCGGTGCGCTAGCAAATCTGCATTCAAATTTTGTACTCCACTCCTAAGCATCCACTCAACCACACCGCACCACACCGCACCACACCACACCACACTTATTCTTCTTCTTCTGCTTCTTCTTCTTCTTCGCAGCATCTGTGATGGTGTTAGTGCTTTCCATTTGGATGCCTTTTTCTCCCCTCAAACTATTACCCGCTCGCTAGCTATGCACTTTTGCTGCGTCCTCCTGCTGCCTGGCATGTCACACTTCCGAGGGTAATTAATTCAAGGACTCGTCTGTTTTAAACGACTTACAACTTGGATTACAATTAGACAAGCGCTTCGTTTGTGCTATTTACAAGTATTACGGTAGTTGGCTTTGCCACATGCATACACACACCCACACACACACACGCACACACACACACACACACAAACACACACATATTTGCATTGGGGACACACATACCTGTCTACGAACACTGGATATGCATTCAAGACGTCCATCTGCGGTTGCACAATTTGAATAGTGTCTGTGTATGCGTGCGTGTGAGTGGATGTGAGTCGTTGCTTATTCGAATTTCGGTGTTTTCTTTTCTATTTTTATTTCCTTCTCTTGCTAAATTAAATGTTACACTAGCATTACACATACATGTGCGTATTTACATGTGTAGAGATTTTTTTCTGTTACAGACCACATAGTACAAAGCAGATAGCGTGTAGTAAGTGGCTCTTTTGAATCAAATTTCTTGCATAGAGTGCTGATAACGCTTGGGTTCTGTTCTTTTTTTTCTGTGGTAAATATTCCGCTTACCCTGCGACAAATTTATCTATAGCAATGGAATGAACGTCATATAGAATATAATATCAGCTCGTCGGGGAAGATAGTGATCGGACAACCGCTTGAGCTTCTAATATACGCACACTTTCCGGGTTTCCTCCGCACCAAAATACCAAGCAATCGACTCGGAGGCAATAACGACCTCCCAGCGGATATTATTACCGAGAAATATGTAAAACGTATTACAATCAGTTTCCAACCATATAAGTTCTTGGGACCACACGGAATTATTACCGCTGATTTCCACTGATTCCGCTGATTGCACCCAGTCTCGTACATATCTTTTTAGCAACGTTAAGACTCAACTGTATATCTCATAAATGGGGGGGAAATTGTGAGAGTAGTTTTCATTCCAAAGAATTCTAGACTGATTAGCCTGTCATTTTTTCATCCCAAATCTATTGAAAGACTGCTAGATTGGCATATTAAATACAAGGTTGGTGGCAAACCTACAGCCGCCCAACATGCCTACAATAAGAGAAGATCAACTGAAACATCTCTCCGCTATTTAGTAAGCACAATTGAAATATCCCTACACTACAAAGAATACACCTCGCCGGGGCTTCCTAGACATCGAGAGTGCTTTCAATAACCCGTAATTTACCCTAATTTTTTTAACCGCTCGAGGTGAATAAGCTATAAGAATAAGCTTAGAAATAACTTCCACTTCGAAACAGCTAGTAAAATTCGAACATGGAAGTTACAACTCTTAATTTAATTTAAAAAGTGTGAAGTTGAGAAAAACCAAAACTAATTATTTAAATTTATTACAATGCGACTTTTGTGTAAGGAAAGAGACAATGCAGGTCAACGAGTTACGCGGACATGCTTTTTATGCTCTTTATGCTCTACTTGTAAGAACATTTTAAAAATTATAGGGTTGTAAACTTTCCGATATTATTCTATCCCTAGAGGTTTGATAAACTCCAATTCTATTAGCTATATAGTTTTGTATTCATTCACTTAAATATAACATACAAATAATTTATTAGATCGTACAAGACAAAGATTTTCATCGCCAGAAAAAGCTTTTAATAAGTTCAAAAAGCATATTTTTGAGATATCGATTTCATAATTCGCCAAATTTGAGCGCATGCAAAATTGTGTGATGTTGATTTTTTTAAAAACAATACAAGATTTTTTACGGAAACATTTTTTTTCTTAGCTGATCTAAAGACTTACTTAGTGGCCTTCCCTATAGTTTTTATTTGATGTAGCTAAGAAGAAACCCCTCTCAGATGCCACTCTTTACAAGTTTCAACTTTCTAGATTTCAATAGTAGGACAGTTTCTTTGTAACCGACTAGCAAGAAGGATGACTAATTGCATGTAAAGCAACAACAGTAGCTCGGAAAATTATGTTATTAAAATTATATCCGACGTGAAACGAAGTGTTGAAAAACTGGGCTGTTGTGAATGCCCCGTAGGAAAATACGACGCAAATTTCAGTTCACGGCCTAATCCGCTTTTATTTGCATGGTGTTTTTAACTATATAACAATATCAACCTAAAATAAAAAAATTTAGCCGAATTGAAGCGTTCTTTTGTTAGTTACAATAACCACAAAAATCTTCAAAATTCTACAGTCACTACTAAAAATGCAGATCTTAAATTTGGGGGGGTACTTGCCATACCAATTAAAAAATTACGCAGTACTTGAATTTCCCATTGGGAATGCTACAAAAAATTAGCATACTTCCCAAAATATTCGCATTTCGAGCAATGCCTGTGTAATCTTCGTTAGCGTACAAAATAAGAAACCGACAACAATTTTTACATTTACTTAAATTACATTAACAACGAACGAAATATGTATGTTCGCACACATACATCCAAATGCAATGCAATACCGCAACGGAACATGTAGCCGACGTTCGCAATTGTTGGCCGTTCGTAATTGCAAATAAATACCACACACATGCACACATACATTGCATACATTAAGGCTTTAGCACTCAGTGAAATTCATGGAAATTCTTATTTTACGCTCTCTTTTCGCTGGTAAAATTTTCGCGGTATTTTTCTGTATTAAATTATTCTAGACGTTAACGTTTCTGGTTTTTCTTTCATTTACAAGCATTTCGAAACTGTGCAAAAAACAAATTTAATTTTCGTTTTATGCTTCTTTGCTGTTGTCTTTTTTGGCACCTCTTCGTGGCACGTCACTTCGCGAAATATTATAAATGTGAAAGTTTGTGAGTGTGTAGGTTATAACCAGTATTAACATAGTATAGAATATTTACTAAAGACATCTGCCGCCTGTTTGAAAAATTAAAAAGAAACCTAATTTCGAAAATATTTAATGGAGAGGCAAAAAATGTATCTTAGTTATTTTTGTTTTTATTTTTTAAAAGAAATCACTATATACCGAGCTAAAGAGTTCTCCTATAAATAAAAACATCGACGTCTAAATAAGCTTGGTGGCGAAGGAAAGCGACTGGGCGTAATATTGAGGAAATTTTTGCCAGAAATTTTTCTTAGTTATATTTTGAATTTCTTCTGATAAAGTAAATTAATAAAGAGAAAGCAAATTTCTTATTCCTAAAAAAGTTCTTTTTTATTCAAATTTGGACATTAACGTTTTGACATACACATATACAAACATATATATGATTTATTGTGAACATTTTATTTGGCGACAATGACCATAGGGTTTATTTACATACTTTGTGAAAAATCTAGATTATATTATTTTCAGTTTAATATTGTTCCATGTAATTTCAAAATGAAAATTTTTGATTGGCTTATTTATTGTTCCATGAAATTTCGATGAATAAAATTATAATTACTTTTTTCTATTTTTCTGAGAAAATTCACTCGTATTTGCTTAGGAGTGAGACACGAAAATACACTGTCATCAAATTTGATTCATTAGATAGTCGTCCGCCTATATATTTTTACGTTTTAAATAATGACCTTAAGGTCATAAGGGCCAAAAAATATCGGAAAACGGGCGCGGATAAGAATAAAAAAAGGAAGAATTATAATACGAGCTTTATAAGAATATGAATTACGAAAGTTGTAAATAAATATGTAAAACCTGTTATAAAAATTTATGTTTAGTTAAATTTATTATATTTAATAATAGCAAAACTTGTTTAACTAAAAAAAACAACAGTTTCCAGAAGCGGTGTGATATTTATTTCCAGAAAATAATCTACTCAACAAAATTTACTTATTTATTTACTTAGTTGGCGCTATAACCGCTTAAGCGATTTTGGCCGAACTTCTCCTACAGTTTTACGCCGAATCCGAACGGCGAATGTTTTTGAGAGAAGTTTTTTCATGGCAGAAATTCACTCGGATGTTTGCCGTTGCCTGCCGAGGGGCGACCGCTATTAGAAAAACTTTTTCTATAATTTTTGGATGAACCTGGGATCCACCGATTGAAGCGCGCACACGCTACACACTCGGCTACGGCGGTCGCCGCTCAACAAAATTTAGGTGGCTATAATTTCAAATTGTTAGGATCAACGGCGTATTAAAATTAAGAGGAGATTCTAATGAAAACCAAGATTCTCTTCTTTAGATTTTCATCATACCTTTGCAAGTTATCTACTAGATTTTATTGAAAATGTTTTTATCTTAATTCTACGGGTATTCCTCCTAATTATATTTAAAAGCTTTACAGTCATAGCAGAATAGGCTCTTATTGGAAAAAAATCATAAGGAATTTGCTAAATTTCGTTCTGATTTATTTAGGTGGTGTTTTCGCTCTGCAAATGGATCTCTCTTTTCTTCCAGAAAAAAAACTTAGACTTTTATTGCCCTTAGTAGACCTTTGTGTGTATTCTGGAGGTAATATATTAAAAAATAAATTCCATAATTTATGTTATACTCTTGGATAATAAAATTGTTTCTTCTTCATTTATGTCGTTGCTGGAAATGCAATCAAGTATTGCCTTTTATGATGTTTACTGTTCTCGAAATCAAAACGCATTTATTCTGCACCAAGCCAGGAGTGTAATTTTTTATATTCTTTTCTCAGCATTTTCTCTGGGTCCGAGAAAAGTGCGGCATTTTCTACTCGCTACCAAACGCGAGGGTTAGGATTAGGGCGAGATCATATAAGGTGATGGTATCCCATGGACTGAATGCTTGTTCTTCTTTTCCAATTCGCTGCGCGAATTCAGATTTTAACACTTCACCCGCAAAATTACACAAAAAAAATACACAACGGATTCGCCTTGGTTATCTTGCTATCAGCTTCTATGGATTCACCTCGGTTTGGATTGTGGAGCTGATTGTAATTGCGTAGTTTATTG
The DNA here is from genome assembly GCA_951828415.1 of Anomoia purmunda. NCBI lineage: Eukaryota > Metazoa > Arthropoda > Insecta > Diptera > Tephritidae > Anomoia > Anomoia purmunda. The sequence continues at coordinate 36,954,248 of OX639997.1, forward strand.
TTTCTCACAATAGTTTGGCTAAAAAATCCTCACTTTGACACTAAATGAAAATTATTTGCCTAATTGCATTGCGTTCGAAGGTGCAAAGTGGAATTGGCAGAGCTTAATTTTTCATGTTTTTTTTTCTCAAAGGAAAAATGTAACAGCAGGATACAGGGAAACATTTTAGTAATTTTGCCTTGGAATGAGGTGACATTTATGTCGGGGAAAATAAACACTATTAGATTGCCAGTTCACTTGTTCATCCACGTCAATTTCTCCCACATTTATGGTTTTCTGTTTAAGCTATTCATCATTTCAATCTTTCGTCAATCAGTCTTTATAATCGACGACTTTTAATGCAAAGCTCTGTTAATTTTTACCTATTGATAGAAATAAGTAACAAATAGTATATGTTGATATATATGTACATAGTATGTTAAAACAAATTTGTCAATGGCTATCTAGTACTTCCATGTGAGTATAAAATGAATATTTATACTATAAAATATTTCGTATTGCATTCTGCTCTCGTAGACATTATTTCAATAATATTTATTTTGCGGGTTTGAATGTTAAATAATATCACAGAAAAATATGCACTTTAATATTCTGCATCTCTGGGTTATTTTGAATATTCAATAAATCCCATTGCTGCAATGAATTTGACAGTTGTCCCAACAAACACCTGTTAAATCGCACACCCTCAAACATGCATACATACATAGCTATTTATGTATTTGTATACAGGATAATATAAGCATGTACATACATTGATAGCATGTTTTAGAAGCTTTGATGTGTGAAATATGTGACAGTCATGCGAGTAGTGCGTCAAAGAAACATCTGTCGATAAATCTTTTTGTAAAGTTTTAATTACTTTTTCGTTGGAGTTTTCAAGTTTGCTCATGAATGAAATCGCAACGAATATTTCACATTCAGCAAGAGCTTCATCTACAAAGCAAAAACGAATTTAGTTCTACTCATGTTAGAAACCCATAGTTGGTTATAGTTACAGAATGATTTATTTGTATATGGCGTATTAAATAGATATTTACCGGAAGTGAGCAATTCATTTGATGAGCATATATTCGGTTTGAGTTACAAAATTAATGTGCTGGGTGTACCAATAGCTTTTTTTTTCAATTTAAAAACCATATTAGCTGGTATGTGGTATATGATTATTGGTGACTTTTTATGCAAATGTTTAACTATTAAAGTTAGCAAATAGGAGATTGATTAATTAGAGACTTTCAATAAAGTGATTTTTTTTTATTGTATACGAAAGTAATGATTTAATTCAGAAATACGAGTGAAAGTCCGCAAAAGCAAAGATTTAAAAGTACGTTGTGTTAATAACCCAACACCTCTATTTCAATCCTTGCATCGACTTCGGTCATTTTTTTTTAAAGAAATTGTCAATGTGCAGATACGGCTTTTATACAGTTTTATTATTGTACCTACAGATTTCTGAAATGCAATGAATTTAATTTTCGAAGCTTAAATGTTGATTATGTAGGTAAAAATAATTAAAAGAATAAAAGAGACGAACAGATACCAACCTTTTTTTTAAACAGAAAATTTTGGAGAAATTGCCACAACATCAGGCAATATGTTACAGATATGAAATTGAAAATAATTACATTGCATAGATTGGACGTTTCAGTAATTATATATTAACTTCCGAGATAGTACATAAGAAATTTAAAAACTTTCTCCTCTGAAATTTATTTTTTAATAAAGGTAAAGGGATAACATTTTATCGTCCATAAAAAAGTTAACATAATATAAACTGTTTAAAGGATTTTAATATTGAAGAATAAAAACTTTTAATAACAGTTTTGAAATGTTTTGCCACAGGAGAACTATGAACAAAAATCTTAGGATTGTATGCACTGTCCCGTTTCATTTGATGACACTACTTCAAGATACCTAAAAAAAATGCAGATTTTCTGCAAAAAAGAACGTGGAATACAAACTTACTGTATTTGAGCTCTAACTTTGCTTGTTTCATTAAATATATTAGTTTCTAAAGGATGAGACTGCCGCGTACCCACAATATGAAAGAGTACTTTTGGATTTTTTATAATTGCGAAATATCAACAGCACGGTTTCATTTAACCTGTTATATTTTCAATCCTTGCCCTTTAATTTTAATGTAATTTACATATATCACAGATTCGAAAAAAACTTGAACTAGAAGTAAATCTGTACCACAAAAATCACTGTATGCGAAGAGTTGAATATTATGACTAAATTTTACCAAGTTTGTTTAATATTTTAATGTAAAGAAGAACCTGATTTTCTCACCACGGAATGAGATTATACAGACATAATATAGAGACGCATCGCTGACTTTATCTGTAAAATTTAGTAACCGATTTCAGCTACTAAACCCTGATGAATATAAAATTTCTTTGAGATTCAAAATAACTTGAATTCCAAATTCTTGCAATGATGAATGAAGAAAATCTATTAGATATAAAAAATTATTTGTGTGATGAATAAAAAATTTATGAATAAAATTTTATTTTTTATTTGAACAAAAATTCAAACGAAAATGCACATTCCCCTTTTTCCCCGTATTAATGCGAATTTTTTTTAAGAACAATTTCAGTTTCCACGCGATCCTTTTAGCTTTATGGCAAGTTAAAGGAATTACGTCTTACAAATTTTCTGGCATATAGAAATATATATTTTCTAATAAGTTAAAGCATCAAAAAAAAATATATAAAAACAAAAAAAAATGAATATTGAGTTAAAAGGTTTAATTTAATATTCCAAAAGTTGTGATTTGTCCAACAAAATTAAATCCATGGATAGCAGTTTTTCATACAAATATGAATTAAATACCATTAGCATTCCTCAAACAATTCATTATATAATTAGTATTTTACGGTTCAATTATTTTACGTAAGTCCATAAAATCTAAGTAGGACATTCGATAAACAAGATTTGGAAGTAAGTTCTTTTTTTAACTTTAGAAAATTACGTTCGCAAATATAAAGCAAATTGAAAGAAATTTGTTTTGTAAAAACTAAAGTCACAATAAAGCAAGTTAACAAAATGGGATACATCGAAAGCGTTTCAAAAGTTATCGAAAAATTGGCCACTTCTTCCGCTTCCTTGAATTCCCATGCAAGTAATATCGATGTTGTCTTTTTATAATTGGTAAATATATAGCAGATCTCTTAAAAAATTCGAAATGCGATGAACAAATAATTTTGATAGATATTTTGCTTGAAAAATGGTTAACATTACTTAAAGTTTTGTTACTACTTGTCGTCAAATTTTTAAGCGCTAAGGAATGACAAAAAACTCAATACTTGGGGTATAATAGCCCGCTTTTAGCCATTGGCGGAAGATGAGAGAATTTAATGTACGAACATTCATACAAAAATATAACAACAATTATTTCAATAATTAATGTCATCATTTTTTATTGCTATTTCTTACCCGCAAGCCACAAAAGCAATAAAAGCTAATTACAACGCATTTTCTTCCTCTTTGTAATCGCCGTAACATTCCCGCAGCTCAACCCCCTAAGAGCAGACGTTAATTTCGTCAATAAAAAGTAAATCACGGATGAACATTTCACGGATATTCCATTCATTTATAAATAAGAACGCGCAAAAGTTTCATGTAAACAAACCATAAATGCCGCCTGCAAGAAATCGCATTCGTTAGGTGTGAATGCAACTAATGAAGGTCATAAAAATGTCAAGCAAAGAAAAAAAAGAGGGAAGCGAAGCAAAAAACAATAAAAAAAAAAACAGCGACATAATAAAAAGAACAAGAAGAAAAGCAAAGATTTCGCGCCAACTTGTGATGTGAGCGTCGTAGTTGGAGCAAAGCGAGCGGATGGATGATTTTCAGCTCATGAAGCTGAAAAAAAGGGAGCGGGGGATGATAAAAGAAGGTGCGCTGACAGGCGCGTAGCAATGTAAGCGACACGACGATGATGATGATGATGAGAAATAAAAGAAGAGTAATTGCATGATATAAAATGCTCAAAACGGATTTAAATTTAAAAATTTTTTTTATGAGTTTGTCATTTTCTGGAATTCTTTTTATTTTACTTGTATTTTTTGCGCTGCTTTGTTTTAAATCACGGCTTGCATATTTTCTCCTTCATGACGCAATACACAATGGGCATGCTAGATAACAAGAAATCTGACCGAAAATGAAATGAAACATTGAGAAATGCGATTCGAAAAACTTAACAACAACAACAACAAAACGCCCATAACTTTTTTCTGCTTCTCACTCTCTCACTCCCTCTTTGCCTTCCAAAAAAATGTTGTGCAGCATCCTGCATGGAAGCATGGAAATAATGGCCGAGACAATTTTTTATGACAATCGAGCTGGATTTTTTGCCCAGCTAAAGAATGTTGTAGTTTTTGTTGGCGCTCAAATTTTTTTCATATTTTTTCCACTTCTTTTTTTTTTGTGTATTTTTTTTTTTTTGCTCGTTGTCATACAACATTCGACTGGCCGCTAAGATGACAAATATTCTAAAGTTGCCAACAACAAACAGCTAGTGCTTCTACGCCACAAAAATGCACACCAACACATACTTGCCAACATGCACACGCATACACACAAACATAGTAGATACTTGGCGAACGTCATATTTCCTATGATGCGCTCTGTTTTTTGCTTAGCGTTATTTTTAGCCTTCTAACTTCCTTTGTTTCAATATTCACTTTTGGTAGCATATTTGGTTCAGTTTTTTATACGCTCCGCATAGTCGCTGTAAAGTTCTGTCGCTATACAAAAATTTTCAACACAGTGATATTTCAACTGGTGCAGCGTGGCTTGCTACCTTCCCGCTAACTTCATTCCATATTTTTTTTTTGTCCTTTTCTCGTTTTCCATTTTGGTGTCAGTTTCATTCTCTTTTCAACCTCCGTTTGCATTATTCCGTTTTCCGTTTCTCGTTTGCCGTTGTTTTCCTCTCTTGTTTTTTTACTTATTTTTTTTGCAGCCTTTTTTTATATTTATTTGTTTGTTTGTTGGCAAAGTTGCCAAAAAGTTATGCTTGGTCTTGGCTCCAATTTCGTCGGACCCAACTTTCTTCGCTAGCCGCTTGATTTCAGCATCGCCACCACCACCAAAGATTGAGGAAGTTTTCCCCATTTTGTGTTGTGGGTCATTTTACAAAAAAATATCAGGCTTTTTTTTTGTTATAAATTGCTGTAAGTTTTTTCTTACAAACTCCTTCATATTTTTTTCGCGTTTTATTTTTCATACTCCTGGATTAACTTGCGTAATATTTGTGAAGTATGACAGTTTTGCATTTGGAGTTCTCTTTCGATCCTCGTCAGCGTAAATATTATTATTATTATATTTTAAAGTTTCATTGGATTTCGTATTGCAATACTTCTTTTCCCTACTTGAAGTACCAATTTCTCGAACCTCTTGATAAATGTTGGTAGAGTAGCAAATTTACTTAAAAAAACTTTATTTAATTCATGAGAGTTGTGATTAGGATATTACCTAAGTTTGATACACTTGCTTTTGGTGGTAAATATTGAAAAGGTAATGTACGCTAATATGATTTGGAATTATGTATTTATAAGAGAAAAATGTTGGCAGAAAACTGCCATGGGATGCAAGGTAATAAGTACTAATTGAAAAAACTTTGCTTTCATAAATTAATTGTTCATCTTATCTTATTTGAGACTAGAACTAATATTAACATTAATATTCTAAAACTTTAAGTTTGGGTTGCATTTTTCAACGGAGCATTTTATTTCTTTCAACAAATTGAAAATTTTAAAGTTTTTTTAAGAACTGTATGCAAATACCGTATGAAGTTTCCGATTCTTGTGATACCTATAACACAGTGCAACATATTTTTCTGGTCAGCATCACTCATACATCAAACAAAAGAATGGTCATCAAAAACGGGAAATCGTAGTAAAAAGTAAGCGTAAGTCTTTTTAATGCGCTTTCTTATTTTCTAAAATACATACAGTGGTTCAGAGCTTAAATCGAGTAGTGTCATTTTTTATATTATTGACAATAGTTTTCGTGGAATTTTTTTTTTTTTCGTTTACTTTTTAAAAAAATTTAGTTCATTTCAATAACGTAAAGAATGAAACTCGAAATTTTTTCCTTTGTAAAAATGTTACCATAATATAACAAACTTAAAATATATTAATTTTTTGTCAGAAATTTTAGAAACATTTCGAGTATGGGCTTTGCTTAGACTATTTTTTAATTTAATATATATGTACGTATATGTGTCAAAGTAAGTCGAAACGCATGCCCAACAAAAGTAAGCTTAAATCGACGGTGATTTACAGAATGATGTTTGATTACAAAGTCTTGATATTATTATATTGCATCATATGATCAAATTCATAATATCATACCATCATATGATTTCAATACATGATCCCGTGTAATATTGGATCATAAATTAATCCTTATTGCCATACATCTCGCATTAACATCCCTTATACAGTACGGCAAAAAAGTTCATAATAGGAATAAACAAAAAATTAGAGCAATAGCTACAAAAGCTACGAATACAACGTCCGCTTCTCAGAGTGACCTAAGGCGAAGGGAACTGGGACCCTAGAAAGAACGTACGTTTGGCCAGGGGTTAGCGATCCGGAAATTTGCAAAAAATCGGACTATATGCTCTGATTCAGCACTTTGTTCCCTCCAAGAGGAAAAGGAAGGATATATTATTCCAAGAGCTCTTCGCAGTATCTGTTTTCAAGAGTGAATCTAAAGTGGGTAGTGGAGTAGGTGTGGGAATCTACTCATTATACCTTCAAATAGAGGCAACTCTGCGTTTCTAGGATACTTCGAGTGTTGTTTTAGTCAGAGGTCTTTGCCATAGAGCTCTTCTGGCGTCAGAACGATGTGGCTCTATAAACGTTATTTTCTCAGCTAGACAGGAGACGAGATTAGCTCATCACCGTAGAGGTTGTTGTGCCTCTGAGTTTCATCAGGGGGCGGAAATCCCAACATTGAATGAACAAAGCTAATTGTAAGTGGAAGAGTCTAGAATCATGCAGAGAATGCAATGTCAAAATCTCTTCTATTCCCATTGAAATGAATCGAGTGAAAGTTTCCAGGTCAACCGCTAATTTCACCGGTCGCAGCGCATTGTGCAGTCATATTATCCGATTGGGTATAGAACACAACACCCACTGCCGCACTGCAACTCCTCAAATGCGAAAGAAATAGTGGTACATCTCCAGTGGAGCTTTTCAGGTATTTGCAAAACTAGAAAAAGATTTCCGTGCAATTCCTATTTTGGAAACCTCAGAGATGTAAGGAACGTGGATCCAAACTTGTTGCTTTAGTTCTCAAACTCTACGGATTGGGTCGTAGAGAGATTTCATCTCTTCTCCCTTCTCTTCTTCACTCTCTATTCTATCTGTGGTTCGACGAAGACTGCGTAAAATTAAAATCGCGCTCTTAGTGCTAATTGGAGTTCTTCACCCGCCACTGCAACCAACTAACCAACGGCGATTGAAATTCAATCACTAAAACTGTCAGCATCGTTTTACCAGACAAACTTGTATGTCTCAACCATACTTTGCGCAGTAATTGCTATTCAAAACAATTAATTTCAATTTTATATGCGCAAGTACAAATATTTTCGTTTTTAAGGTCTTGATATCACCATCACTACATTCCATCATATGATCTTATTATATGATTTCATCACATGAAACCAGTAGTAGTGCAAAAGGGGTTCGATACTTATCCACGTCGTATGTTATGGTTTATTAATTATCAGCAATATATAAATATATATTGGGATTTATCATATGATCACATCACGTCGTGGGATCATGTGAAGAAAAATCAAATGTGATGATCATGTGTATGGCAAAGTTTTTAGGCGCATTAAAAGGACTTGTGCTAACTTTGTAAAATAGTTTGCAGTTATTGATTTGATTACTTCTAAAAGGCAGTCAACATAATGGTAAAGAATTAAGGAAAAGAATAAACAAAATGGTCAATTGTGAGACTATTTAAATTATTTAAAAACTGGAAGCTTCCCACTAGTTATATCAGTTCAATTTGTTTTATTCTTCTGCTGCTTATCAGTACCTGCCAAAATCGAATATATCGAATATATCGAATATATCCAGGCTATTGTGATCTAAGTCGTAGCAGAGCAATTTAGATTTTAGCATTTCATCGGTGTATGGGGTAAATGGGAAAGAATAGTAATATTAGTTTTTTGTATTTCAAAATAGAGGCACATTTTTTAAAAGAAAGGGAAGTTACTAATAAAGCCGAATAAAAAAACTTTATATCGGGCAATATAAAAAAGGGCTCAGTAAAATGTGAGGTTTTGGTTGTACCTAGCTGATTCCATAAATCCGCCGACTGTCTGAAGGTATGTCTGTTTATTTAGAGCTGTCCAATAATGCAATTTTATTTAGTCCTTTTTTTTTGTAATAACTTGAATACCAACAAACAATCGCTATACGAGCAAACCCAACTAACCCTGCCAGACTTAGCAAGTGCAAAGCGTTGAATTTGGAAAAATAATTCCGTTTGATCTCCAGAAACTATAACTACTTATACTCTAATTTTTTTCTCAAGTTTTCCATATAAAACAAAAAAATTTAATAAGCTCTTATAAAACTTATTGCTATCTCATTTCTTCATTTCTTCATCTGCCAACTCCTCCACGCCCTTCGGTTAATTCCTCAAATGGTATGACCAAGTTATCCCACTTTTTTCCGTCTTATCTCAATTTACTTTAATGTATTTTTTGAACTTTAATTTCTGTCAATGAGAAAATTTGCTAGCGAAAAGTTTTTAGAATAATATTTCAAAGCACCAAAATGTTTATTTGTTTCAAACGCTTGGCAAAAAACTCATTAGAATATGCCATGAAGAGATAAGTCATCATAATTCCATTCACACTGAATTCCACTATCAACAATTCACTCGAGTCATCCATGGCAAGCAATATTGGGAGCTGGTTAAAAATTACACATATAATATTTGGAATATTTTAATAGTTTCTAATATACTCGTATCATAATAATTCTAAGCACTTACAATTCAAACTCTAATACTACTATAAAATACTTGAAAACTTTTAAATCGCATAAATTGAACTGCTGCCGATTTGTGAGCATCAAGCTGAAGCTTATCTGACAAACAACAGCTCAGCATACATATATACGTAGTGTGTATAATATTGGAAAATACTTGTAGAAAGCATGACAGATGACAGGAGTCAAATGCTAACACAAATACACTATTTGCACAAATCAAACGAGAAGTCGTGCATAGACAGCCTTAGCTCAAAACTCATAGCAGATCAACTGGAATTTAGTTAAGTTATATCTGCACAGATAAGCTAAACTCACCGCTTAATGATTGCAATTTTGCAGTAGTGGATACAAAGAAATTTAAATGCACACATTTTACATATACAACATATGCACAATGTAAATATGTATGTATGTAGAGTGTGCATGCATTTCCTGTGTTGCTATGCTTCCAGAGATATATAAAATGAAATTTAATCTCTCGAATATTTCATATCAACTGGCAAATTCATGTTGAAATATAGCTGCATTGCAGTGCATACGCATACACATACATTTACATACACACACACATACATAGTACACGCATACACGCACAAGTGAGCTGAATATCGGCTGGCAGCCATGTCGAATTTTGAATGCCTGCTGGCCAACAGCATCATCAGAGTGAATACATCGTTGTGCATAGCAGCGGCAGCTGCAATAACAACAGTAACGTAGAATATGCAGAGCAGTTGCAGTATGACAATGTTGCTATGCTGCAATGCAAATTACCCTGCTCTCTGTCACTGCATTGACTTTGGCATCACAGCGCGCAGATATTCGTACATAGAAGTGCGGTGATCGCAAATCGCTAAGACTAAGGCAAGCGTCGCTGTATGCCAAAATGCTTCCGGCGGCTAAAATGTATTATGCAACAACAATGCAACAATGGCTCTAAGTCAATGAAGAAACACAAAATTTGACAGCATCATCGACTTGAAAACAAAAAAGGAAAAACAGAAAACAAACAAACAAAATAAAAAACACACAAAGTGATGCAACAAAAGTCAAACAACACGATTATGGAAGCAATAAAAACAGCAAAAATAATCAACAACTAAATGCATAAACAGTGCAAATCAAAACAAATGTGCACTACATTAGGGGTAGCAAACACGGAATTCCGATATCAAAGTTTTTTTTTGAATTGAAAATCCCGGGATTACTTGCCAACAACCGCGTGATATTTGGGCAGCCAAAATAATTTTTTTTTTTATTAAATTTCTTAATTTCATTTGTACAAATACTAGGAAAATTCAAAAAAAAAAACACCTTTCATTTTTTTTACCTATTTTGAAACTTTTGATAAGATTTTTAAGAAATATTTCTAGTATATTTTGTAGTCTAGTAAGTTTTAGTATAATGAGTTGCAAAATTACTGTTGAATTTTAACTTTTTTGTTTGTGAACGATATTGACCATTTTTTAATGCAAAAACTAAGCTAGTGCAAAGTTCGAAATTTTTCTGTAAACGAGTTTTGAACTAATCACCTTTGCGTGCGATGGAAATGGTACAGATCTCCGGAAATACTAAGTCGTTTCAAAAAAGCCCGTATTGCAGTTAATAAAGCCGTGATCGTGTAAATATTAATGATAGTATTTTTTGCTTTTCTAAGTGTAGGTGATTACGACACTGTCCAAGCCATACTCTCCATTAAGAGTCGAAAACAGCTGCTCTTGATGAAATTAGCTCAGTTTTTCTTAAGATTTTTCTAGCAAATGTCACATTTGATTTTTCTAATATATTTTGCGTTTTCCCGAAATCCTGGAAAGTCACTAAGGTTATACCAATTCGGAAGACAAACAACGAGTTCCGGCCTATATCTGTTGTGCTTTTCTTGACAAAACTAATCACGTGTCTCCTGCATAAACAAATCTGTATGTATGTGTATGATAACAGTATCTTTTCTGGCCGTCAATTGGCTTCAGAGCTAGTAGTAGATAAACCACTGCTCTTTCGAATGTAACAGAGACCATCAGATCCCAAATTGAAACAAAAACAACACCAGTTTCCTGGCACTTCTCGATCACTCGAGAACTTTTAACACTGTGGATCACAAACTACTTAGCCTTAAATTCGGAAAGTTATTTAATTTCTCTGGTCACGCAACTGCTCTGATCGAATCGATATAATTCTAGCAGTGAATATTGTCAGCACTACGTCTATTTTCTTGCCCATTGCTAAAAGAGTGCCGCAAGGGTCAGTCGTCGGCCCACTGCTATTTGTCTTATACGTTAATGACTCTCCGAAAGTGTTGAAAAACTTTGATGATGTCCACATTTTGCCGGCGATGTACTCGTACAATTGTATGTAGGCTGTTCTACTAGCCGTGCCCGTAATTGTATTAGTGAACTAAATTCTGACTTGACTATTGTAGCTAATTGGGTATCAACGAATGAGTTATGGCTTAATAGGGGCAAATCTAAATGTGTAGTAGTTCACAAAATAAGGCTAGTTAAATTTGAAATAGAATATGTTGACAGAGATAAAAACCTTAGCGTCATCTTTAACAGTACATTGGCATGGCTTTAGCACAGTAGGTAAATTGTGTGGAATGCTTCGTAGCCTCTAGGCGGTACTCCATTAAATAAAATATTGGCCATATTTCAGTTTTTTTCTAAAAAGATATTCAGCATTTCGTTTGATGACTTATTAAAAGTTAGAACACTTGTTGTCTTACACAAAACTATAAATTCTAAGAAGCCTAGTTTCTTATACGAAAGACTTCAAATTCTCCAATCACCGAAGTTTGAACTTCTTTGAACACATAAACAATAGATAATATTGAAAGCACTGCCGATCACACTACGCAAAGCCATACAAGCAAATTATGTGCACACTCGAGTTGAAGCTCGAACACTCGACTATATAGATCTGCAAAGCACCCGAACCCAATCAAATATGTACGAAAAGCACTCGAGTGTTGTGACCAACATGTTCGCCTTGAGCTCAGTCGCTAACGAAAAATACTTGTGCTCGATTAAATAGATAGTTACAAAACGGATTTTGTTAGATGCTCGAGTATACACGAAAATTATGTATCCGTTGCAGCTCTCTGCTCTGTATGTAGCTAAAATTTGAACTTATAATATATATGTATATATATATAAGTTTTTTTTTCATTTCCTCTTTTCCAAATATATTAAAACTTATCATATATTGTATCATATACATATGTTTTAGCGATTTAATCAACAAATTATAGTAACGTTACTAGCACTAGCAGTATAAAATAATTGTAAAATTGTAGTGTTAGGATAAATCAATAAAATAAATGAGTCAGTGAATAGTATTACAAAATAAGCATGGCAGTAAAAATCCAAAAAATTAATATCCCTAATGTACATTCATATCAGCATATATATGTATATATATATATATATAGATGCACATATATAAAGCCACAACGGGAATTGCAACCAATGCAGACATAAACAAAAACAATGTCAGTTATAGGAAAACAAAAACATAATACGAGAAACGACGAAAACAAGCGAAATTGCTGCGAGCGCTCATGAAGTCTATATGGGGTAGTTAGTATGTATGTCCGCACCCGAAAAACAGATGTTTTACTGCTATAGTATAGGTACATAGGTATATGCGTATGTGAATACCAAATAAGGTGCAACATTGTCGACAAAAAAGTAGCACTCCACTTAAACGAATAAGTAGATGTTCATGCATCTATACTTATTATATAGGTTAGGTTAGGTTAGTTTAATGTGGCTGCTCCCAGGAGGTTACGTAGATCCTCTGGGACCCACTCTGATGCCACAGTACAATCGTAAACAGAGCGGCATTCTTACAATGAAGCTGCAAGGCTGGCTCATCTCTACTCCCGATATGTCCACTGAGGAGGGATAAGGTATGATTCTAGATATTTAAGGCTTAGTCTCGCGAAGGTAGGGCAGCTGAATACAAAGTGCTGAGCTGATTCCACCTCCTCAACCTCCAAACACCTGCAGTAGTAGGATTTAATATTGATATTGAGGCGCACCACATGGATTCCCATTGGGCAGTGCCCTGCCAGCAGCCCCATAATCGAGGAGAGCTGCGGATTGGATAACCGTCGAAGCTCCCACGACCTTCTCCGTTCTACCTTCGACTAAAAGGACAGGTGGCCAGAAGAAGCCGAAAAGTTCATTGCTTAAGAAGTCCTTTTCTAGGATTCCTTGCCTAGGCAAGTCATCTGCTTCACAATGCTCTGAAATATCACTGCGCTCAAGTACACAGATTAATTTAATGGAAAAATATTCCGAAGCACTCGAAAGAAGAGTTCGGCAATCCTCAACACTTTCGAACGCATTTTTGAGTTCATATCTTCGATTGCTGCTTGGCTATTGCACAGATTGCACATTTCTCAATCCTCCCTAGAGGGAGTGGAAGTATCCTTTGTGATCTACGGTGGGCATTGTGAGGTGGATGAAGTTGAAACCTTGTAAAATCCTCGAATGAACATGGCGTTCAGCATTAGAATAGGAGTTGTCCGAAGTGTTCCACTGATTTCAATAAGAGCCGCTCTTTGCACCCTTTTCCAGCTTAGCGACTACCACAGTCTTGTTTCGAGAACCACACCAGATAAGAGTGCCATACAGGAGTATTGGTTTTACTACCTGGTCAACTTTGTCCGAGAGACCCCAGTGCTTGCCGAAGGCTCCTCTACAGCAGTACAAGGTAACCATCGCCTTCTTCGATCTTTCCTCAGTATAATGTTTCCAACAAAGTTTAATATCCAGTATTAAACGCTGATACTTAGCCCTATCAGAAAGCACAAGGTGGGCACCACGAAGGGGGACGCTAGGAATTTTGTACTTTCGAGCGAAAATAAAAAGCTCGGTTTTTCCTCGCTACTCGTTACCCAATTCTCTGGTTCGCCGCTCAGACACCCCAGCCAGTAATCCTAAGCGTGCATATGAACTGCTGTTGATTTTTATCTTCTTTTTTTATAATTATAATGTGTAATTATATCAAGATTTGAATTTCGTAACATGTTTATATTTTTGTAGCCTAATACTTCTCTGGAATGACATTCGCCTGCAGAAGGCGATTGGTGTATCATGGGGGTTTTTGCCTTAGATAGTCCATTGGCCATCTATACGGCCATCATCCACCCGCTACTTTGCTATATGGGCCCATTGGTAAATCGACAACGCTCAAAGAGTTCTACAGGGTACAAAGAAGCGCGGAGTTATGCATAAACGGAGCCCTCATGGTCCTCACTTACTGAGCTTTGAATACGATTCTCCATCTCCCTCACCTTGACGTAGTGGCCTGAGAAATAGGTGTAACCGCAGCTTTAAAACTCAGAGAGGTCACTCGAAAATTTTAGTCGCATCTATTCACTAGCACCCAACATAGCCTAAATGTACGAGAATAATTTGTATAAAATTTTTGATGTGCGTCTTGCTGTTTACCACAAATTAAGAGGTCTACAGTTTTGGGCCGACTCCGAATGGCAAATGATTTGGTGAGAGGTTTTTTTATGCCAAAAATACACGAGAGGCGATCGCTATTAGAAAAGAGTGTTTCTATGATTTTTTGATCTTACTTCTCCCTGTCAAAATTTTAACCCCGGAATCATAGAATGAAGCGCACACAGGCTTCACACTCGACTACAGCGGCCGCTGTGAGTTCAAAAAAACATTACTCTACCACATCAGAAGCTATAGCCGTCATTTACTGTGCACGAAGGATTTAATACTGCCGTTCTGTGAAAAAAGTTTTCACTTCTCACCAAATATGGTTAAAATTTAGCATTATTATAAAGATAAGGAGTTGTCATTGTGTTTTAAAAATGATCCCCCCCGCCTGGCTCGAAAAAATTTCAGCCGAGAGGCCCAATTTTCGACTTGTTACTTTTTGAAGAAGTAACGGCGTCTCAACAATAGCTTGTTGATTATCAGCACTTCAAATTTTGTTTATACCGTACCCATTCAACCAAAAGTGAGCTCCGTTGCAGAACAAAATTTTTTTTGTGAAAATCGGGGCCGTCCCACCGTTTTGGGCCCGATTACCAAATGTGCGACCCGCTTGATGGTCATTCGGCTTCAATTCTTGCAAATGGCAAACTAAACTGCGTATAAATCAAATAACAGCTGTTAAAAAGAACAACTTCGAAGAAAGTATTGCCTCATTGTAAACCACAAGTCTAAAAAAGCACCCTGTATATGTGGACGTACTTTATATACAAAGCAGTCACCCAAAAGACAAAGACAATCTTTAACAAATATGCAAAATATGACATTATATATAATGATGAGAATATGCAAACAGAATTATGAGTAGTAGCATAACTTTTCATATACCACTGCACGTGTGTGTGTGTTTGTGTGCGTAAGTATAAAATATTTGGAATAGAGTGGGTAAAACCTCAACAGCAATATGCTGCAAGAATGTAACAAGCAAAGCTACTAAGATAAAACAAGTAGAAGTGAAAATAAACGGCAAATAGGTTGGCTTTGCAAATGAGGCGGAGGGGTAGCACACGGGCACTCGTTTGTAGTGGCAAACGAAGGGCGAGGAGCAATACCTTTTACGAGTACAGGAACTATTTTGTGAACTAGAGTTTGGGAAATATTTAGACTACCGAGTAGCTTTAGAGTAACTATCGAACATGTGGGCAGCTTCAAACTTAGCAACTTTAGACCAAAGTGAATTTTGGTAAAAAAATATCTGAGATATTTTGCTTGCCAAAGTAAGCAGTCGGATGTTTGTATGTAGGTACATGTGTAGTGATTTCATCATTTGTTTTTGTCTATCCAAATGCTATGCAGCGATGCGCTAAGTTCGAGAGGTTGGTGGCAATTTAGCTGTGCAATCGGGAAAATGACAAGAGCGCACAAAATGCATCCATCATTCGATGCAGCAGCAATGAACGAAAAATGGTAAATACATATTGCATCACACACAGCTACACAAACACAGCCACACACACACACATAGACAAACTATTTGTACATGACAGCTGACAAGCGCAGCTTCTCGTATTTTCTACAAACATAACCTACGACTTTTCGCTGTCAAATAAATACCACATTCGCACGCACACAAACCTACAACTGCTTACATAGTGCGCATCATAACTATAAGGCAAGTGTCGACGCTTTATTTGTTTTGTATTGAATTTCAACGTTCCGTACTCATTAAGATGAGTTATATCTAAAAATAGGAATTTAATATTTTAAGATTTTAAAATTTGCAATCAATAATAATAAAAAATTTCTGTGTTTTTCTCCTCTCTGTTCAAAAATATAAATTACGTATCGAGTTATAGTTTTTTGAACAAAAATAAAACTCATTCTTTGAGTGATGTACATATTTGGCTCTGAAATATAAATTTTTGTGAATTGTTATTTTTCGATAAAAAAAAATTTAATTTTATATTGCTGGGGTTTTGAACAAGAGTCTTTTTTCAGGAAATATTTTTGCGTTCAGAAAAAATTATTTTGAATTTTTTTACTTTTATTTTTTCATCGAAGGAAATCAAAAATAGAGATTTAAGATTTCAAACTTTGCAATAAATAATAATAATACATTTATGGGTTTTTTTTCTTTTATCCAGAAATAAAAATTATACATCGGATTATAATTTTCAAAAATTTTGAATTGTCATTTATCGATTATAAATAGTATATGTACATATATATTTTTTTTAATTTTTTTTTTCTGTTCAAATATTATCAGAATTTTGTGAGTTCTTTTTTTTCATGAAAAAAAATCAAAATTTTTTGAGTTTTTCAACAAAAATGAATCTCCTTTCCTGAGTCATATTTTTAGGTTCTGAAAATTTTTTTTTTTTATGTGAATTGTTATTTTTTGTTATATTCATATTTATTATATTTTTTTGAGCAATAGTAAAGTTCAGTTTTTGATCGTCATCTCATCTCTCAGAAATAAACATAAATTAATATATGTATGTGTAAGGTGAATAAAAAAAAACGGGTGGCATCCGATATTCTAACGCTTTTGATTCTTTTTGTTGAAAATTTACTAATAAGCATTAAACTTTGTGCAAATTTCAATAAACTTCATTAAATTTGCATTACAATTTCAAACGTTTCAGAATTTTAGAATTTTTATACAATTTTTGGGTATGTAGTTTTATAACTACGCGCTTAACGTTTTTATGAAAGAAAATGCGAAACACACAGTCAGCAAAAAAAAATTTCAAAAAGCAGAGTAATTTTTGAACCTCTTCAAACTTTCATTATAAAAGTTCTGATTAAAGAGTTTAAAATTTTGAGCTTGGGTTTGAATGTTTTTTTGTAGTAGAATAAGCTATATTCTTATGAAAAAGAAATTAACTAAAATTTAACTTAAACTAATTAGGTGTGAATAAGTCCCAGTGGCATAGTCATGATACGCACTGTAGTATGTATGTACATATGTATGTGCGTCTATTATAGCACATTTTATAGTCTGTTGCCACATGACACACAATTTAGTTGTACACACACACACACACACGCACACACGCACACAAATTCTCTCGCGCTTACTTTATGCTTTGCCAGTTTGACGGCAAATGTAGCACGACATGTCACATGCTGATACCACTGCGAACTCGAACACAAGCACACACACACCAGCAACAACAATAACATCGGCAAACAAATAACCAAAGTTGCAGCGATGCGCTCGCTTGTCGTCCATGTCATGGTACTACATATATGGCAAAAGTGTTGGCAAGCGACTATGTTAATGAGTTGTTGCTTAATTTTTGTTATGCACCACTAAACTTCCACTAAAACGCACACACACACACACACACACACACACACATGCATACACAAATACATTCGTAAATATTGTACATAATGCAGCTTCGAACTCTACTCACAACAGCACATTGCGAAAGTGCAGCACTTTGTTGCTTGTGATTTTGGTTTATTTGCAACATTGTCTGCAAACAATTCTCAAACACACACTACATGCGTATCTACATATACGTATATCTACTTCTGATGTTCTTCATTGTTTTTTGTTCTTTTTTTCTTTTGACATTTACCACATATGAAAGTGCCAGAATTTCCAATTTTGTCCTTTGTCGTTTTTCTTCCACTCGCCTGCTCGCATATTTGAGTTGTAATTTTGCACGCAAATAGAAATTAAGATGTTTTATTTTTAACATAAATACTTGTAGTGCCTCAGCATAATGAATGCAACAATTTGTGGCGCACCGTCAGTTGCATTGACGAAGGGGACCAAGTGTAGAGTGTCAATTGTGTAGCCGCAAAATGTTTCCACATATGTGACCAAATGTCAAAGTTTACTCAAAAGCGTGTTGCCTTTTCATCAGCGAGGTGTAGTGAGATTTGTGGCATAATATGGATTAGGTGGAAGGAGAATTTCATGCAGATGTGCGTTAGGAAAGCCAGTTTTTTTTTTTTAATTTTCATAAAACATAACTTTTGTTTGTATATTGATACAACCAAAACCTGATTCTATCATGAAAAAAATTTGGTAGTTTCAAATAACCAAAAATAACCTTTGATTTTTGATGATTTTTTGTTTGTTTATTTTTTTTTTTTTTTGTGCTGAGGCTGCACTTTATTTCGTACAAAAAACGCTTGAAGAAAAATTATTTTTGTATGGCAAAAAATGTGCAACACCACCAGCAAAAACAATTGTACAAAATTAAGGGGTAACTTGCGATTTGTTAAATATGATGGGTTATAAAACTGAATTTCCGAAAAGTTTCTAAAAACTCTGATCACTTTTTTTTTTTGAATTTTAATAAAAATCTTTTGAGTTTTCGTGCATACTGCATAACGTTTGAAACTTTGATTTTATAGTTTATATTAAAAAATCAACTATAATTTAATAAAAATAAATGAATAAAAAAATATCTATAAATGTTGTCCGTTATATTTTTCATAATTATAGCTTTACGAAATATTGGCAAGTTTTAAATATTCTTATTTTATTTCTTTAGTTTCCTTGTCTAATTATTATTTCTTAAACATATAGTTTATTCTACAACAAAAAGCATTTAAGTTTAAAATTCAGACATTGTGCCGAATTGAAATAAAATCAGAAAATTTTGCTATAAATTTAAAAATATTTAATCGGAGCTTTTAGAAAAGATGTGGGCATGCATCTTTTACAATTTTATAATAATACTAGTATAATGAAAAGGATGTTCAAAGTGGTTACAAGTTACCGTTGTTTTTTGACGATATTTTTCCCCAAACGTGTTACTTTTTCTCCTACAAAAAATTATTTAAAAATTTTTAAGATGAAAGACAATTCTATAGATGAAACAAAAAATGTGTCAAAACTGATTGTAAATCTCAAATATCAAATTTTAATTGCATTGTACCTATGCTATGAATATCAAAGAGAACATACTTATCGGATGTAACTTTTCACCAATTCTCTTGAGCTACAAGCAGGTCGTTCGCTGAAAAAACAGCCTTAGATAACATTCACCGAATTAATTAAAACGTTGTTCTAGGTTTTTCATAGCCAGCCGTAATGATTATGAATTAATTAATTTAAAAAAATTTGTACCTTTAACTCAAATAAAGATTTTTTTTAATCCATAGTCATAAAATAGGTTTGTGAATGGTTAAGCCTTTTATTAGCCTTAAACTAATATGCCGATGAAAATGCCGATAGTTATTTTTTACATTTCATTCAAAAATCTAAAATCCAGAACTAAATTCATTGATTGTACATTAGTTTAGACATTAAAAATTTGCCGAAGTTCGATTCGGTTCGGCCCTAAAAATCAGTGTTCGGTCGTTCTCCAACTACATGTCAACCAGTTACTCATACGCCCCGGCAAACGCGCGTCGTACTATTTTATAAGACAGCGAATAGCATTGCGTAATTATTTAGTAATGTTATTAGTTTTATATTATTAGTGAAGTTTTAAGTCGTTAAAGATATTAAACGTACTACAAAATCACAGTAAAATTTTAGCCCCTTATGTTGGTCACTGAATCACCATCTGGCCGATTCAAGATCTTAAGCATTTTTCAGAAATCGCTAAATTATATTTCTTAACTTATAATAATGAATAATGTAGTACATTTAAACATTTAAATCAGATGAAAAAATAACAAAATTGAGTGTTGGAAACCTAAGGAGGCAATTCCTGTCCTCTCCACATGGACGAAACTCGAATAGTAATTACGCGGCTACGTAGAAACAAAATCGCTGTCAGGTAGGCTGTGCAGTCAAAATATGGTCGAACGAACGCATACCAACTATTTTGAATTTCAGTGTACTCTACCCAATTCACAACAAGAGCGATCCTACAATATCCGCCATCTGCTATATAAAATGACGTTGAGCAACACTAGAAAAGGGAAGGAACTTTCGGAACTATTTGGTGCCAAACGAGGTTTCAGAGACTGCGACTATTTTATTTAACCTTATGTTGGAAAATATAATCCGAGCTGGATTCAAGCAGGATAAAGAAGCGTAGCGAGTAATGGGTCTGGAGCTGTGCGAGTACACTCTGTTGTCAAATAAACAGTCAGAGCATTTGCGTATTGTCTCCTTCATCACTTTTAAAAATGGGCATTTTAAATTGTGGGGGGCTTTGTTTGGCTGCAAATTAGCTATAATAACAACACCAATGCTAGCCTCGAAACTGAAGAAGAATCTTTCTTTTCAATAATTACTACATTGAGCTGGGTAAGCAATGCAATAGAAAAGCCCACGAGACCAACCAAACCCAAGCTCTAGAAGCCCCACATCATGCCCGTGCTATTGTGTGGTGCAGAATCATTTTGCCTATCAGTATCAGCTGAGATGGCCCTTAGAGTGATATAGCAAAAGATTATGAGAGACTGCATACTCAAAAGGTTTTTAAAAATTCTGGCAAAAATTTAAAAAAATATATCAAAAATCAACCAGATTGGTTTGTCATTAAATTATAACATTAAACAGCATAGCTACTCGAAAGATTTTTAAAAATTTTGAAAACAAAATTCCAAAAACCAACCAGAATTTTCAGCCCGTTGAACCTTGCACCTTATTATAGAAAAACTAACTAGTCTTCGAAACCGCACACTCAGAAGGTTTTTAAAAATTTTGATTAAAATTTAGAAAAAAAAAAGATTTTCAAAAATCAACCAAAATTTTCTGCCCCTTGAAACGTGCACTTTATTATAGAAAAATTGAATAGGCTACAAAACTGCACATTTAAAAAGTTTTTAAAAATTCTGATTAAAATTTAGAAAATTTTTTTTTTTCAAAAATCTACCAAAATGTTTAGCCACTTGAAACTTGCACTTTATTATGTTAAAATTAAATTTTAAATGTGTAATCAAAATTGTGAAAATTTTCTGAAATTTTTTATAAATTTTGAAACTTGTATTTATATAGTTTATCTTCCACAATGAGTATTGTTTTGTGAAATAAAATTATTAAAAGTAAATTAATTCACATAAGTATTCAACTATATTATATTTAATTATATTGCTTATGATACGCACAATACAGTATCTGTTTGTTTTTTTAAGTGCAACATTGCAATGCATTGGTTAACATTTATCAATTCGACAATCAGTTCAATGGATTATTTACAATTTTTGTGAATAAAATCAGTAAATACGATCATTTTTTAGTTCATCGCCTATTACACATATTAAAAAGCAAAACTTTAAGTCAATTGACCCATTATTTGAATGGCAAGCTTTTGATCAGATGAAACTTTCTTGTTTTTCATATAAAATCTCACATATTTTCGAACTATGAAACTTAAACCCTCGCAGGCAATAAATGCGACATTTTATAACCGCATTAATAGCACCGCAAAAACTATGGGCACAAGGAAAAAGAGTTAATTTTTCAAAACATACTTACGACCCAACTTATGTGCAAATCCTTGCAAATGTGCCCGCACAGCCAGCATGCAATCTAAAATCCCTTATCTATGCATTGAGCGTTTTCCAATGTTTGTTTGCAATTGGAATGAATGCGCTAAATATATTCTTTGCTTATATGCATTATAAATGCATGTGTGCATTTAGTTTGCATTTGTTACAAACTGCACACAACGGCGCATTGCGCATGTTTGAATAGCCCTAAAGGGTATAATTTCTCAAAACTTAAACGACAACATTGAATATAGAACAAAAACATTGGCAACAATAACTAAATGCAAACCAGTTTAAAACTGCGACATAGACTCCGTGTGTGATAACAAAGTGTCAAAGCAAATGCGTAAATACGTACCTATGTGCATATATGTGTGTGTGTGATTGTATATATGTGCACGTAATCTGGCATTAGTAAGTATATACGGAAAAAAATCGAAATTCATGCAAGCTTTTCCAGAAACCAGCAATAGCGTTGAGATCAACGCCGCCATTTTCAACAATTTACGATAGCCTAAAATTGCGGCGTACAGGAAGGAGGGGAAGGACAACATTGCAAAGCAAAAAGTGTTATGCAGGCAGATTGTGCGAAAGATAACCTTCTTGTGCCCGTATGTGATTTTCCCCTATTTTCACTGCCACAACTACGCAGCGCTGCACTTTTGCTATGAGCTGACTGCCGGCAGCTGCCTGAAAGCTTTTACTATTTTGTGGCTGGTTGTCTGCGCGCATGACAACTAAAAACACTTTCATCAAAATTATTATTGCAGTAAATGCTCTACAGTCATTGGAAGGGCGCGCTTGCAACACCCTGCCCATTTCGACCACTCTAATTGCTGTGTACACCCGCAAGCGTATTCTGCGCTCTTCCTGCCCGCACGGCGCGTCTAAAACTTGCTCGACGTTAGCGACGGAGGCGCCACTATTTACGCTCAATCATTGTTCGTTCTGCTTACAATACTACTGCGTGCCGCAAATTGTCGTTTTAATGCAAGCGTACATGCTGAGGGCATTGTTGTTGCAACAGTGCAACAAAACTTTGCATTTACATTGGCGGTGGTGCAATGGGTGGCTGAGTAATACTGCAACTCAAATACCAAAATTTTTGTGTATATTTTTATGTGGCACTTTTCTGAAACCATTTTTTTTTTTAGTTTTAACGCAGTGCTGTCACACCCCTCCCATGTTGGCAGTAATCACTTTTTTTCTCGTCGCTGCTTCTCCCTGCTATCTCGTAAAATTGCAACATTTGCAACTCCTCATTTCCCCTGACCTCACTTTGGCGGGCACACCTCTATTCACACACACTCTCTTTGTTCCAACTAAATGCTCCAATCTCTTATTTTACGCTTTATGCTTTTGTGTTGTTGCTTGTCGGTCGGTCGGTCGGTCGGTCGCTCGCTCGCTCGCTTGACAAACTGCAGCTGATTGCGTATCGTTGCTATTAATGTTGCAAACCAGGCGGCATATGCCACAACGACGAACGCCTTTTCACCGCTGCATTTTCTGCCATTTCTGCTACTTTTTGCTATTTTTGTTGCTTTCGCTGTTGTCGAAATGAAAACATTAAAAATTTAATTGCGATAATACAAGTGCATAAAATGTTAATGGAGTGAATGTAATCTGCCGACAGAAACACACAGCGAGCAATGCAACGCAGTGGAGTAGTTGCTTCGCTGGAATGTTTGGATTTTGTTTTTGTGTTCTTTTTTTGTGTTTTTGCTGAAGGGGGAATTCAAGTGAGCGTCTGTTATTCTATGAAGAGGAAGGAAAAGCAAATGTTGCATAAAAAAATGGTGGTGTTGCTCTGGGAATGGTAGCAGTAAAAACGGCAAAGTATCATCAGTAGCCTCTGCGGCTGCGCAGTAAAAGAAAAACCATAAATATGCGTGCTTCCATTTACGTCTGCTTTGCTTTTATTTTTGTGCGATTTAACATTTTGATACTCTTAGATATCTCTGAATTCCGTTGGTACTTTTATAATCATCCCATGTGAAAGTCTTAAATGACCAACACCGCAAATTTGTTTGTGTAAATTATAATCTATACTACAATGAAACTATAGAAACCCCGATTGCTCCCACGAATTAAGAGAAAACAGAATTTCAGAAGAAATGTCTGTCGTTGATATGCTGACCGCCTGATTCCTTTCTGAATTTCGACTTATAAACTGTCGCAAAATTAAATATTTCTTTTTCACTTTTCAAAAAACATTTGGAGGCATATTCGATTATTAGGGCTGCAAACACAACACAAAACCTGTTCAAATTTCATAATAAAGCTCCATCAAAGGTAGGCACAAGATTCGAACTGCATGTGGACTACATCATATCGCAATTTTAATTTAATAAAAAAAAAAAACCCAAACAGGTCTTAATAGAAGCATAACTAAACTAAAATTCAATATAAAATATAAAGCTTTCGATCAGCGTTTGATTAATATTGTAAACTCATTCCAAAAAGATAAGCGCGAAAGTGATTTCCTTAATTGCATGCTTGCCATTGCGTATAATTTATAAATTTAAATTGTGTAGTAAATGTTTCTGAAAAGTGTTTTCTGAATAAATAAAAAAATAGCGAATATTGTCAAAATTTCACCCAAAAAATCATTCGTAAAGAGAATTGCTACCTGTATGTGGATTTGTGGCAAGTACTATATTCAATGATATTGATTTTTATTTCTTTGGGTTTAATATAAAACTATCAAGTTTAATCGTTGTTTCTTCAATTTTATTTATTGCTCATAAAACGAAACTTAATTTGTAGGGTTTTTTGACGCAATTTTCTTAGCAATGAATTAACACAAGAAATAACGATTAAAAATTAAATTTTTTAATAAAAGTTATAACTGTTACTATCCCCGAATAGAATAAATTTAGACCATTTTTGCAATTTGCGTCTGTCTATTTATTTTTTTGCCGTTTTGAACGCACTAATCTCCGAAAGCACTGAATGTATTTTTCATGGGGTTTTAACTAATGACTAGGTGATATATTACAAGAAAACACAAACAAAAACAAAACATTTTTGTCTAGAAATGATTTAGAATAATTTTCTTCAAAATAAAATTTTATTTTTTCAACGGCATCAACGTATGCCGAAGTTAAAATTAATATCAATTGCCCGGATAAAAACGGTGAATCCTTTTATGCCACTTTTGTTTGCCGAGGGCACGCCAAAAATTATTTTTACAGAAACAAAAAATTAAATTGCATTTTTTTCGTTATTAATTAATTCGAAAAAAAACGAAGGGCTAACTTGCTTGCAGTCCAGGATTTGTAATATGTCCACATGTGATATCATTTTTTTTATAAAACTGTAGATCCAAATTTGCTTTGCATAATCAAAAAGACAATTCACAAATTGTAGGAGAAGTTTGGCTAAACATCAAACTATGTTGTAAGCGCCACAATATTATCATTATTGTTATTATTATTATTATTATTATTATTATTATTATTATTATTATTATTATTATTATTATTATTATTATTATTATTATTATTATTGAAAATTATATCGCTAAAATGGAAATTCGAAATGCTTATATGAGTTATATTCCATAGAGGCAAATTAAAGCAAAACTTTTTTTTTTTAAATTAGTGTATTTATAAAAATTTACAAATGTTCGGCGAAAGCTCGGTTTTTTTACGAAGCTGAACCGAAACCCGACCGAACTGTAGTGGCCGAGCTACGACGAAGCCGAAGTTCTTACTTATCTGTATTTATATCTTATAAAAAATAAAAAAAATATATTTATATTAACTTTTCAGCCTATTTATGAATATCAAACAATATTTTTTATGAGCTCACGGCCATTTTTAATAGTTAGAAGTTCTAGCTTTTTCAGAGCTCACCATATCATTTCATCAGACTTTTTCCGGGCATTGATTCCACAACCTCCACGGCTAACTCGTACTCCGAAATAGCTATAACTTCTACCACTTTTGTTTTTAATTTTTCGTATCAGGAGTGGCTTTGAGTGCATAAAAATAATTTTTTGAAATAAAAGTATCTTTATTAGGGCGGAAAGACCGACTTAGCAAATTATTATGGAATTAAATGTGAACATATCACATCGATGCTATATTTTTCTTTTTAGGTATATAAATTCAAACAATTTTGCTTCAAAAGGAGTACTCCATTACAAATTGTATGTTCTTGTAAAATTTGAGTTTATTTTGAGAACAACCAAAAATCAACTGGCAGTCATTATTTAATTAAAATCACAACGTAAACATCACGAGGGCAAAGATAAATATCAAAAGTAATCATTATACTTGGCCGTAAAAAATAAAAAAAACCGAAAACTGTAATAGTAATATTCTTGAGTGAAAAAAATAAAAATCAACAAATAATTTTCAGTTATGCATAAAAAGAAACAAGAGCTAGATAGTACATATTAAATTTTTATTAATATTTTTTAAAATTATAGTGATTGCTATCTCTGATTTTTAAATTTAACTTAAATAGTCTTAATTCTTTATGTATGAGTGTACTAATTATTTCTATATTGCCAATACTAGGAGAAGGTTTGAGATGCGAGCGGGAAGACAATATTCTCTTAAAGGAAATGTGAGCATTTGGAACATAACTTTTATTGTCAGCGAAGAAAATATTTTACACGCGTAATAATAACACTAGTTTACAGTACATTTGTTGCCGAAGAAATTTTAGCTGTTGCTGACTACATATAATATGCTATTTTCAAAAATATAATTAGAATATTTTTATCAGCTCTAGTTTCTGAGTTTCAGCTATGTAGGTATTAGACAGAAAAAAACATGTATTTAATAAGAAAAACTTTATTTAAAGAAACAATTAATCATTGAGTTCTAAAAAACTTCGTTTTAAAGCTTTTCTCCGATGTGTTGACTTTTGAAAATGACGTATTAGAGACCAACAATAGTCAGACATCATATTTGTATCCCAGAAACCCTGATAGCGCTCTTCCATGACGCGTAAGTCTTGATGCATACGCTCTCCCTGCTCTTCGCTCATATCTCCTAAATTTTTCGGAAACCTGTCCAGGTGACTATGGAGAAAGTGGACTTTTATACTCATATTGCATCCCATATTTCTTAATTGTAGCAGAAGGTCTTCTACAAGTTCAACATAATTTTCAGATTTCCGATTTCCGAGGAAATTCTGCATCACAGATACAAAAGCTGTCCAAGCCTTTAGTTCTGACTCAGTCATAGAATTTCTAAATTGAGTATCATTCGTAAGTTGTCTAATTTGAGGGCCATCAAAGATACCGGCTTTAATCTTTTCCATAGTGAGCTGAGGAAATTTTTGGCAAATGTAAGAAAAGCAGTTCCCATTTTTATCTAGTGATTTTACAAACTGTTTCATGATGCCCAGTTTTATGTGTAATGGTGGAAGGATAATTTTGTCACGAGATACTAATGAATTGTGGACTATATTGTGCTTTCCAGGCTCCATATTTGCTCTCAAGGGCCAGTTTTTTCTTACCCAATGTTCTTGTTTAGCTCTACTGTCCCGAAGACATATAAAACAGGGAAACTTGGTGTAACCACTTTGTTGACCGAGAAGAATGTTGACCATTTCTAAATCGACACAAATTAGCCACTTATGGTCATTGTATTTTATTTTGTTCAAGACTAGCGAAATGTTACAATATTCCTCCTTTAACTTTGTACTGTGGGCAATAGGTACCCCAGCATATTTATTTCCATTATGTAATAGAATACATTTTAGGCTACGTTTTGAGCTGTCAATGAATAAACGCCAGTCATTTGGTTCGTATTGCTTCAAGCCCATTTTTATCAACAATTTTTTGATATCTGAACAAAAGGTAATGCCATCTTCTTCGGAAAAATAACACCGTAATTCTGTATCTCTTTCACGATAAAAACTTATTTTAGTATCCGAGGATAGCAAATTTTTTTCTTTTAGTCTTGATGCTAACAATTCTGAAGCTTGTTTAGAAAGATTTAAATCTCTTACAAGATCATCTAACTCATTTTGGGAAAAGCATTTTGGCTCATTGGACATAGCTTCAAAATCAGGATCATTTTGTGATGAGCTTGGTCCTTCAATGTCTTGCTCTAATGGTTCAGATTTGAAGAGTGAGGTGAACTCTGCACTGGACGTAGAACGCAACTAGTACTTGGGTATTGCCATTTAGCTCGATTTTTAGTGTTTAAACCGTTTATGTTCACACTACAAAAATAACAGTCTATGAGATGGTTTTGTGGTTCTCGCCAAATAGTCGGTGTTCCAAATTTAAAGGCACTTCTTTTACCACTTTTCCATAATCTTAAATATTCCACACACGATTTACAAACACAATTGGGAGCCCAATACTTCTCATTTTTATCCAAGAGCATCCCAAAATACTCAAAATAGGTATTTTTCACCAACTCTAATATAACTTTTCTACTATTGTTAAACACATATTCTCCGCATATATAGCAAAAATGATCTGGATTGTTTAAACAACGTCTCCTTGAACTACTCATGACGCAAAAACTAGAGAAACTAATTTTAACACAGTAAAATATGCCTGTTATCGATTAATATATATGATATAAATTAATATAAATGATGAAATCAAAAACAAAGTAACTCGAGCTGCTCAAAAAATTTTGAGGGTAGATTTGACAAAAACAAGTGATGAGTAAACAATATCAACCACAGGATTCGCGGCAACAGACAAAAAGTTTAATATTGTAAACCAGTGTAATCAGGCAAGTTAAGGAGCAAACGGCAAAATATAACTATTATCGGCGAAATGAAAAATAATTTCGCTCAATAACTATTATGGAGTAAAACTTATAACAGTTATGTTACTGTAATATATGACCTCTTTTAAAAATTAACTCTGAAAAACTTCTTCTATAACCGCCTACGAATTCTTTACAATAAGCAACTCTCTACTTAATGCAAGCTTCATATCAATTTATTTAAATTTCTGTAATTTAAAAAGTATAAGTTCTTTAAAAAGTATCATAGTTAATAATCTATAGTCTATAACAATTTGCACATGAACAACTCTGAAAAACAACAAAAGGCGACACCTTAACAAACCAGCTGGTAAACGTAAACAAACTTAAATGCTAAAGAAAATTGAAAACAAAAAGAGAAACACCAGGAATCCATTCAAACGCAAAATAAAGATGCTAAGGAAGTAAAAGAACTTTGAAAAGCTAAATATGAAGCAGCAGCAGCAGCGGCAGTAGCAACAGCAAAGTCGAGCAAGTTTGCAGTATTTCCAGTGTCATCTGCGTGCCACAACACTCCACTAAACTGTTGACTTCCGCCATGGCACTTCACAACAACGACCCGCAACGCTTAAATGCCAAAACCAATATCGAAGAAAATACCTTGTGCACTTGCTGTAGATGCTACGTCGATCGACTCTACCATTGCAATTACGTACGTATGTATATATGTACGGTTGTATGTATTTGTACATATGTATGTAGGTAGCACCACCTACATAACTGCACGAAGTTTCAAGTTTATGCTGAAAAGTTCACAACTGCCTGTTTTTATTCGCCCACATTTGCAGCAATCTCTTCTTGCTGGCGTTCTATTGAAATTTGCATCAATACGCAGTGACGCATATTATGAACAACAAGATAACAAGCGGTAACGGCAAACAGCAACAACAACAACAACAACGACGACAAAAACATCGAAACCGAAAAAATATCAATGATGCCATAACGAAGCGAAATGCGCCAGGATAGAGCTGTACATACTTGAGGTATATTAATTCATATAAATATTTAATAGCCTGATCTAGCGCATTTTAATATGTCTGATATTTTTACTTACTGAACAGCTGAAAATATTGATTCTTTTAATCAGAGTCTACCATATTTCTTTGTTCGAAAATCGTATTGGAAAATAAATGATTAACTAGAAAATATGAAACAGCCAGGGACCAATTTTTCGGAACAAAAAATCATATGCAAGGATTCGTTGAAAACAAAACTCGAATATATCGATATATTTATATATATTTCTTTTTTTTGATCATTGCATAATCGTTATTTTGTTATTTTTTTTCGATCAAGTTTGATCGTCAGTTTTTAATTATAATTTTTTGGATCGAGTTGCATCATTATGTTGCGATTCTTACTTTTTCGATTAAGTTTTATCGTTATATTATAATTTTAATTTTTTCGATCAAAAACAATCGCTATTCTCGGGTTTTTATTTTTTGATCATTTTTTAAATATTATTTTTTTTGATCGAGTTCGATCGTTACTTTGTAATTTTTATTTTTTGATCAAAAATCATCGATATTCTTCGGTTTTTATTTTTCGATCAAGTTTGATCCTTATTTCGTCATCTTTATTTTTCCGATCAAAAACAATCATTATTTTTTTAATTTTTATTTTTTCCATCTACTTTATCGTTATCTTTTAATTTTTATTTTTGCTATCAAAAATAATAGTTAATTTTGGATTTTTATTTTTTCGATAAGTTATGATCTTTTTTTTATTATTTTTTTATCGAGTTAGATCGTTTTTTTGCGATTTTTATTTTTTCGATCAAAAATAATCGTTATTTTTTAATTACTACTTTTTTTGATCGAGTTTGATCGTTATTTTGTGATTTTTCATTCCATCAAGTTTTTGATAATAATTGGCCCGGAACGCACATACAAAAATAAGACCTACCTAAGCCATTTTTTTTTATTTGCGATTTTAAGGTGAAAGAATTAAGCAAATACTTAAATGTTTTAAGTATTAAAAGTTGAAAATTCAAAAAAATTAAAATTTTAAGGTGAATTTTCTTAAGTTTGTCAAATTTTCGTAACATTTTTACAACGTTTAAAATTCTTGTTTTTATGGTTTCTGCTACTACATAAACTTTATTTAAAAACAAAAAACAAGCTTTTAAAAAATGTTAACGTGGAAAATGGTAATATTTTTAATGATGTTGCTAAAAACATTTTTTTTTTATCAGATTTTTTAATGATGTAATCTCCCAGCATGAAGTCAACCCTAAAATTAAACGTTTCAAATTATTCCGGAATTTCAAAATTATCTGCGGAATTATTTCGGCTAAAACCGAACTCCAAAAAGCCATTGCACCTTTTTTAATATGTACTACTGTATTCTATTCTTGTATGCCATAAATCCAGTTAATATAATGCTTTTCATTTGGCAAGTTTAAACGTAGGTATTATTATTTATATATATGTAAATGAAAAGAAGCTTTAAGGCTTTTAACATTTTTCAAAATATTAATTTTTTCGTATTTCCCCCCTCTATATAAATTTATCTTACCAAATTTGGGTGCTATTGATGTTGATACATAACTTAATAAAATATGGAATGCGAAAGATGTGTGGTGTGGAGGTGTAGATGAGGGAAGCAAATTATAAAAATTAAAAATGTACAATATTTTCAATCATTGCTAAAACTAATTTTCTGTATTTGATTTCTTTAGATTTTTAGTTTGTGAGCAGCGCAACCAGAAAACAATATCCGCTTGGGTGATTAAATTTTTTTTCACTGATTACACACGTTTACATAAATTTCAAAACTTTTCTGATCTGCTATGTTTTTGTAGTATTCCTAATGTAAAATGTTACGCTGAAATTGAGTATGAAATTAGAATATGAAAAGGTATAACTTTTGATATGTAGCTAAATTTAAATTTTTTGAGATCTGAAGAATAAGGAATTTACTTAATTGCAGCTATGTTTGAAATATATTTTATGTAAAAATAATAAAATTTAATATAATTTGTGTGGAAAAAAGTTTTTAATTGGATTATTGCCCAATTTTTACGATCATTTTAGAAAAATTTGTACCTTCGATATCAATACCATCATAAAATTTGAATAACAATTAAGTGACTTATCTTTTTCCAGACCTTAACATATACAAATTTAGCTATATCTCCAAACTGCTCTACTTTTTTATGTTCTAACTACATTTTCGTATTTAGCGGACTGGACTTCTGAAATGATTACCCAGGTAAACGCAAAACACAAAAGTTGCCTTTCTGCAAGCTGAAGTGCATTAGGGTGAGTTTAACTCTACTGAAGCCAAGCCATAATGTTGCCTGCGAGCCCTCTTTCCCACTCTGACCAGCCGCCGATACTGGGGTATCCCTCCCCTTCATCATAAACCTATTTTTACCTACTTTTGCCATGGAGGCATTTTTTTTTTTAAATTTAAATGATTAAATTGTTTCTTTGACTTAAAAGTTACTCTTATTAATACTTTAAATAAAATAAGTAAGTATTATAGGAAAAGTTTTAATACCCGAGGAATATCTAAGGGAGATTGATAAATTTAGACTTTTGATTTGTTTTAAAAACATAAGATAAGATTCTTAATTTCAATTTTCATAAAGTCTTAAAACTTGACCCTTAAGATGGATATGGGGGGTTGTTGGGGCAAAATTTAAGGGTAATGGGAAAATTTTGATTTCATATTCACTTTAAGTCTATCAAAAAAAACGTACCATACCATATTAATTTGGAATTTTTCTGTAAACTAGAAATTTTACGGCGGAGGGATATTAGGGCAAAATCTAAAGGTAATAGGTAAGTTTAAACTTTCGATTTAGAACACCAAAAAACGTAGGTTAAGATTCTAAATTTAAATTTTCACAAAAAAATAAAACTTGGCTCTTCAAAGGGGTATTTGGGCAAAATTTGATGGTAAAGAATAAAAATTTTGTTCAAAGATTCCTTTACAGTATACTAAAAAAAAATAAGGGAATAATATTAATTTTCATTTCTTATTTTAAACTAGAAATTTTACCCTTTGAATGGTGGAAAGGGCTGCTAGCCCAAAATCTGAGGGTGATGAGCAAATTTAGGTCAAATATTCGTTTTAAGCACACCGAAAACTTACCCTAAGGTACTTCACCTTTCAGAAACAAAACCGTTTTATGTGTGTGCCTCTGTTATTAGATTCTTGTCGGTTGGTAATAATGATTCGACGACCTACCCTAATATCCATATTTGTCTATAAATATTGGAACAAAAACATCTCAAGTACATACTATTTGTAAACAAAACAAGAACGAAATAAAATGCTAAGGAAATATATAGAAAAGCAGATGTATTGTAAAAGCGTCAATGCGAATTTGAAAATACGACCGATGTCAAGCACTAAGTACGTGGGTGGGTGAGTGAGTGAGCGAGCAGCGGTTGTTGAAAAACAAAAACAGGAAATACCTTGCGATGCGCTTAAGCACTTCCGTTGCGCTGCAACAGAAACAACAACAGCAACAACAACAACAACTGGAACAACAGCAAAACACTGCGTAGAAGCCAACGCAATGCAAGGGAATGCAACTAAAGCTAGAGAGCAGCGTCGTAACAGGGGAGGGGGCAAGCAGCAGTGGTGGCAAGAGGTGGCAAGGGATGACAAGAGGCACCATCAATGAGCTGCAAAGACAAAACGGGCGCGTGAGTGAATGAGTGAATGAGGATCACATTGCGTTAGCATCCCCTGATATGCAAGACGACGCAGCTAAGTTACAGTTTTTTTTATAAAATACAAACACCACTAATATATACACACATATACATACATGCATACATACTTACAAACACATACTTTCATAAAAAGTACGATTTAATTTAAAATAAGAATGAACAAAAACAGAATAATGTTGAAAAATAAAATGAAAACATTTGCTTGAAAAGTAAGGACAGAGCAAAGCAAATGCTCACGTACACACACACTCACATACCGATGTACTTATGTACGCATGACGAATACAAAAAAAAAAGAGAAAGAGGCAAAAAATGAATATCAACCTATTCAAGTGCATTTTTACTTATATAGTTAAAGTAGATCACAGAAAGACGATTTGAGTATTATTTGCATTGATAAGAAAACCTATTGAGAATTTATGTGGCTCAAGTTTCAAGCTACAGAGCTTTCTACTCCTATACAAACTTCGAGTGGAGTTTGCATTCCTAAATATACTTAGGAGTTTATGTCATTAAAATTTAAATAGTAAATAGTAAATAGTAACAGCAAATAGTTTAGAAAATAACATACAGAACTCTGAGAGCGTGGTGAAGGAAACATTAAAAGTATTTTTTGCCAAGTGACCAATTTTGTGTTCAAAATTGGTGGACAACTGTGGATAGTTATTAATTTGTAGACATAAAGTCTTTCGTTGTAAGTAATTAAAATTATTGAAATAAAACATTTTTACCAGCAGTGATTTTTCACATCGCGTAACGAAAGTCGCGTCAGAATCTCTTTACTAATTTCAACCATTATTGTTACTAATGCTACTACTAATTTTTGACACTATTTTTACTAATTTCTACCTCAATTTTAATTAAGACTACTACTAATTTTACTAATTTCTTCCGTTATTTTAATAATTTCTACCACCATTTTTACTATTTTCTACCACTATTTTTAATAATATGTACCACTATTCATACTAATTTCTTCCTCCGCTTTTACTAATTTCTACCACTATATTTACTTATTTTTACCACTATTTTTTAATATTTTCTTCCACTATTTTACTAATTTCTACCACTATTTTACTAATTTCTACCAGTATTTTTACTAATTTCTTCCACTATTTTAGTCATTTCTACCATCATTTTACTCATTTCTACCACCATTTTTACTACTTTCTACTACAAGTTTTTTAAATTTCTACCACTTTTCTTACTAATATATACCACTATTCTTACTAACTTCTTCCACAACTTTTACTATTTTCCAGTACTATTTTACTAACTCCTTCCTCTATTTCTACTCATGGTACTACTATTTTACCACTATATTTGCTTATTTTTACCACTATTTTTTACTAATTTCTGCCACTATTTTTTCTAATTCCTTTCACTATTTTTAGTAATTTCTACCACCATTTTTACTAATTTCTACCACTATTTTTACTAATTTCTTCCACTATTTTTACTAATTTCTACCACTACTTTTACTAATTTCTTCCACTATTTTTACTCATATCTTTCAATAATTTTTTATAATTTCTTCCACTATTTGACTCATTTCTACCACTATTTTTAGCAATTTCTGTCACAATTTTCTACTAATTTCTTCAACTATTTTTACGTACGGTACTATTAATTTCTACAACTATATTTACTTATTTTTACTAATTTCTACCACTATTTCGACTAAGTGTACTAATAATTTCTACCACTATTTTAATATTTTAATATTTTTGCATTTAGCATGATATATAATTTACAATGAATTTCTATGCCATAATTCGAAGAATGCTTCGGTTGATTCGGAGCTTTTCTGTTTCTCAGAGGCAGTAGCCTTAAATTCTTTCACATAAATCATTTATTCAGTGATTCATCACAAAAGGTCAATAATAGATAATAAATGATGGAAAATAATATTGAATTTAATGTGGACCAGTTATGTATTTTCGTTATCTTGTTATAACCACCAACAACCCCACACTCATGTAACCAATAGCGGTAGATTACTGTACTTTAACTAAACCGAAATATAAATACGGGGTCTCTGTAAATCTCGTCTACTCATCATCTAATAGATTTTTATAAATATTTTACATATATTTTTTGCAAAAATAGTATACGTAAACAACATATATACATATATGTATACTTATGAAAGCATTTCTAATCGGACCTGCAACATACATTTCCTAATATCATCTATATTATATCATAAAAATGGATTTTCTGAATATATCAATTATGACGCCATCTAACGGATGCGTTTCTAACTTCATCAAAATTGTCATAAGTAGGTATCCATTTTTGGTAAAAGAGTTTCACGCCGTACACTTATTACACTTTATTAAGGTCATCAAAATCGTATCAAAAATACGGATTTTCTACGCCCGTGCTACGAGTCTAATGAATATATTGTTTAAGTTTGGCTTAAATCCGTTCCTCGGTTTTTGAGCTAAGTTTTTATAAATATATACAGATTATATTAATAAATTTTTTTTTTAAATTCATATCGTTGAAATTTTGGCAACAAAATGTCTTTGATTGCTTCCCAATTCACCGAAACCGACCGAAAAATTAGTTTTCTTTAGAAATTTCATTTTGAAATAAGAGTTTTGGTTTATTTTTATGGAAGTGCACTAAAATTTAGCCTCTATCTACAAATTATGGAATATATTTTTAACGATAGAGCAATGCTATTTATTATACCCACGCGTACTGGTGTCCAGTTTTTTATAACTTTTTTCACTTAATGATTGTATTTACATAACAGCATAAAGCAACCGAGATAGATACAGATATTATATACAAAAATTTTTTGAATAAAAAACGAAATCGGTTAAACCATGTCTGATATTGCAAATGGGCGAAAATCAAAGTGTATCAGATATGTTGTTATTTTTTTTTCAGGAGAAATGGTCGTGGTACCGCCAGTGTTCTATCAAATAAGTAAATCTCAAACACTATTTCACAAAACTCTATCAAATTTGGTACACATAGAGAATTTTTAGTATGTAAGCAAAGTTCGAAAATTGTTACAATCACAAATCAAAATATTCAGTATTTGACTAAGTTATGTCGCAAATTCTTTCAAATTTGCAACAAGGAATTTAATAAATGAGTGAAATACTACTCCAAATTTCTAATATATCCTTACTTCTTTTTGTTTTTATTTAAGCAACTAAAGTCGTTGAAATTTTTTTTCTGCTAAGATACTGAACAACAAATATTTATTACACTATATACTATATTAGGCCGTGAGGTCACATGAACCTACAGCACAAATTTCATAAAGATTGATTGATTAATTTGGACACCTATAAGAGACTCACAGTACTTGTTTTATATAAGATTAACTTTCTTCTTGCATAAAAAAGTGATGTTTTTTTTCAATTAGTAGAAACTTACAATGGGTATTTAAAGTTCGATTTTACCCAACCTAGACTCTGTTTACTGTTTATTTATTTTTTGTTAATCCAATGGTACGAACACTGTGATCTTAGACCTGAATTGAAGCAGCATTGTTTTTTTGAAATACGAACCAATATCATGGAAATAGGATGGATGGAAAACTAATTGGACTACAACGCAAAGCGGTAGTATCCTAGTCCACAACTAGCAGCTTTCCCTGCGGCAGAGAAGTTGTGTAATGTTCTCGCCGAATCGATACGCTCGAGTCTGTGTGCGCAGCTCATTTTCGTACGCAAAGTAGAATGCCCACCAATGGGAACCAATGCAGCTACATACATACAAAAGGGTAATCCGTGCGGCATCATAACCGACCCAAATCAAGGACCTAAGTGAGACGGTCATTCCTTATCAACTTCACATAGCGCCTAGCGAATTAATTGTGAAATAAAATAAACGATTAACGCCTCACAT
Source organism: Anomoia purmunda (assembly GCA_951828415.1). NCBI lineage: Eukaryota > Metazoa > Arthropoda > Insecta > Diptera > Tephritidae > Anomoia > Anomoia purmunda. The sequence goes on from OX639997.1 coordinate 36,991,462, forward strand.
ACCACCACTAGTTTTGAGAGATTATTTCAGTTATGTTAGTTTTTTTTTGCAATTGCTATTCTGTGCTTATTTATGTATATAAATATCATACAAAAGTAATAATAGTAACTCAGTAGTATGTCACCTTCTCGATAATTTATTACTTAAATTTTAACCTAATTTTTATTTATTTTATATTTTGGTTTCCATTATTTCCTTGTTTACTTACATATATCTAATTTCAATCTGTACACGCACAGCTGGCCATTCGCACAAATCCGCTCATAAATTAGCAGATTAGTGTTGTTACGAAATTGTTGCGGCAGACATACAAATATTATGAATTCTCCAAGTCACAAAATTGTACGGTGTTAAGGTATTCAAAAAAAAAAAAAAAAATCCAATAATAAAATAAGTCACTACGTGCAAAAAAGTTGCTAAAGCGGATTTAAAATTAAAAAGCCTCTCTTCCTCTCTTTGTGACAAAAACAAAGTTTCAGGCGTCTGAAAAGTTCCAAATGGTAGTGATTTTAAATCGGCCACAGAGTCCCTATGTGTACATGTACATACGAATATATTATATATATAAAAAGTATGACTCTTTTGATTTTTTTTAGTTTTGATGTCGTCTCGCGCAATGGAATTTTTTATAAAGCGCTGGAGAATTATACTAAATTTGCTAAAGCATTAAAAAAAGCTTCAGCGTTAATCGTAGTAGGTATAAATTCATCAAGAAAAAAACTAAGTTCAGAGTAAGTGGAAAAAAAAGTTGTTATAATAAACACAGACTATTAAAAGCACTTTGTTGACTGTCTCCGATTGAAATTAATTTTTTTTTATAAACAGCGGATCAAGTATACTTTTACTTTAAAATGCGCTTCAGGCGACACGCAAAAGGCTGTTAATCATTTAAGTTGTTAATAATTTAATATACGAAATTTTATAAATTTGTAACACATTTTTCAAATATATATATATATCTGCCGTATATTCGCGATAGACGACGGTTAATTTAAATACTTTTGTTTTCCCATAAAAAGTGAAATTTTTTCGATTTCGCAATGCGCTTTGGCCTGTTTTTGTATTTGATTGAGGGACGACGTGACTACATTTGGGAATAGAGGCTTCTTATAAAATTCTTGCTATTCCTCACGTTTAATAGATCAAAATGTTCAACATACTTTTTTCAACATTCGCTGTTATGTTAAGCAAACTTTTTTTTATATTGAATTTAGCACATATGTACATATATATGTAGCTAAATTTGGATAATAGTAAACTGTAGTAAACTTTTACGTTAGAGCTGCTTTTAAAAGGTACTAAACCCGGCCACGTTAGTCGAATGGTTAGAATTTTTTCATATTTTTACATCAGAGCGCGTCTAGGGACTGACTTTCAGTAAAAATTATTTGCAGATTCATATTACTCATATACAGAAACCCCAGATAAATTTTTTTGTGATCAAAATTTTCATCAATTCAAATTAATTCAATTCAAATTAATTCAATTCAAATTAAATGTGGGTAATTTCCAATCGGTCCAGCTCACCTAAATTTTAATATTATTGTAAAATAGTTTGGTTGATGTCTTAAAAACATACATTTAATAATTCCGTTGGCAAAACAGTAGCGTATTTTTTTGTATTATGCACCTTAGTGTAATTATTCTTTAAAAAATTAAAAAAAAAAATAATACGTCACTCTGCCGTTGTTCGCAAGTTTCTCATTCAAAAAAAAATTATTAAAATCAGTTCCGTACTTTGAAAACCAAATGATTGCAATAAAAAAAACACTTGTAATCAATTTTATGTAAATCTGGCCTCATTCTAGTTAGAAGGTTTTTTGTTTTAAATCACATATTTTCTGCATTTTATTTTTTCACTCAAAAATTATCGTTTTCTTGGATTTAAATTTTGCCAATAATTTTTGATCGATACTTTGTGATGTTTTTCGATCATACTACATAAATCGTATTGTTGGTGCTGTTGCTATTATTTTCATCGCCGGGAAATTTGTTTGCGTTTATTATGATGGAAAAATTTTCAAGAAAAACGACTATTTTGATTGGAAAAATAAAAAAAAAAACCCTACACAAAATATAGTTCATATTTGATCGAACAAATAAAAATAAAATGTCGATCAAATTTGATTGAAAAAAACAAAAAACCATGATATTTTGTTATATCTTATCGAAAAATAAAAAATAAAAATGTAAAAATAACGATCAAACTTGGCTAAATAAATCCAATCACAAAATATCGATTCAGTTTGAGTGAAAAAATTATAATCCAATTACAACGATCAAGTAAGGAGTTTAAAGAAAAAAAATTACAACCGTTGCGGTCTCTGAACTAAAGTAAGTCTAAATTCGCTTTTCGTTAAACTACTCCAATTTCGTCAAACAAAAGATTTTTGGCGAAACAACTCCATGCTTCCGACATTTAGCCATATCATATCCGCCTGAAACTTTAGTTTTAACTACTTTATAAGACCCTGGCGATCTTTTCAGATGTTTTTTGACAAGGAAGTCTCTGCTCACAAAATTTACATTCTATGTTTAATATGTATTAACATTTAAACATTTAAACCATTCCAGTTTTGAGTACAGTTAGCATGCTTAATTCTATTTGCTTTTATTAATTAAATCAGCGAGATTTATTCCATAAATATTCGGCATTCTATATATGTACATATTTACTTGCACGCCTGCTGAAAATTATCTGCCTAAAGTTAAATTAACGGATGTTTGTGGAACAAATTCAAAATGTACTCATTTACACACATACTTTACATACGTGCATTAGCGTGTGCGTGCGTGTCTGTGTGTTCCGCTTCGCATCCGCTCATTTTCATTCGCATATCCTAAGTAAAATACTCTGTATGTATGTTTGTATGTATGTATATCGATATAATTATGTATTGTATAAATTTATTTATGTATTTGTGTGTCATAGGAAGGCATAAATTGAATTAATTACCACACATAGCTAGCATCCTTAACCGCTACCAAGAAATAATCTAAAGTGCGGTTGGTGTTAGACTTTGCTGCTGCTGCTAGTCTTGACGCCCTTCTCTCCCTCTCCACTGCCCCATTTGACTCTACTATTCTGCTCTAAGCACGAACATTTCGGTGTTGTACATATAATTAACTGTGTGTAATTTTATGCTTGCATTTGTATTTGTGTTCCATATATGAACTGCTGTGTGGCTGCTAGCGTGGCAATGATTTATGTGCAACACACATTAACGGAAATGCAAATGGGTGCTGCTAAGTAACAAAAAATTATTTGAAAAAAATACTTAAGTTTACAACCGTACCATTTAGTTTGCGACAGGAAATAATTGTCGCTTTTCAACAGAGTTGTTAACCCTTATTTTTTATTAATTTAATATTATTTTAATATAATATAAATTTTAATATTATGTACTAAACATAGCCACAGTTCTCATATCAAGGTGAAATTTGCTTCTACAAAATTAGGCATGACCTCCCAATATGATTTACACACATAAATGACGTGCAAATTTCATGATCATTATTAGCTTAGTTTTTTTTAATAGTTGTGTCATCGACACTTTCATTTCAGCAGGATAACTTTTTCAATAACGTCGCAGATTATTGCCGATGTATGACAGGACTGTAATAATCAGGGATCTGGACTTTTATAACTTGTATAACAAAAGCTGTTAGAAAAAGATATATTTGAACTTTTATTTTATTTGAAATTTGAAATAAAATAATCGGTCAACCGGACTTTTATTTTTTTAGTACAGTAATAACAGTTAAAATCGTTCTGCATGTTTATGGTGTTATTTCGATTGACCTGTAGTGCGATTCACTAACTTTAAACGGTGCGACAACTAACAACACTAACTTATTCTTAACGACACTTAACGACACTTAATAACTGTTTCGTTGTATTTATTCAAAGTGATAAAGAGTGGCGCACCTCTGTCAAACTATAAGAAAAAATAATATAAAATGATATAAAAACTTGATAAAAGTTTGCTTTTACCGTTTGCACATTAATTGAATGGTAGATATGGTGGTTGGCATAAGCCTCCTCATGTTACTGTGGTGGCAAAATTGATACACATATGAGTACAAGCCAATAGGGCCTCCCACAAAGGGCGACGAGCATTTCTTTAGCTGCTGGGGTCATAGGATACCTCACTTTCTGTTGCATTCAAATGAAAGGGATTGTCTACCACCCGAAGCAAACTTCGATCTACTGTTGGAGCGCCTACTTCTGCGTCACGTGGTGATTAATTATAGCCAAATATTCAAAGGACATTATTGAATGTTCCTTTTACAATTTCAAGAAAAAAAATCACCAAATTTAAAATTTTTTCCTTTATTTAAATTAAAATCACGAATGTTTATATTTTCAATTAATTTAACAACATCAAATTGGTTGTCGTTTAGTTTTCGGTAATCGACTAGCTAACAACAACAGCTGTTCGGGCGAATGCGAAAATCGTTAAAAAATGGTTGCTGAATAGCAGCATCGTTAAAATTTTCGTTAAGATGAGTTCACCATGCGAATATCGTTAAAATAAGTTAGCGAATCGTAATACTGGTTTGTTTATTTTTCTTCAATATAGACGTCATAGTCCTATAGATAGTTGAATTATCAATCCAACTGTTGGTGCAGATTCGCACTCTAGATATTTTTTCCCTTTTGGGTACTTGTGGAATGGTCCTTTGTTTTTCTGTTGTAAAACAAAAAAGTTTTAACAGAAAAGTATTAGATTAACTCGGATATAATATTCGCTTATTTAATCCTACTAATCCTACTTATACTATAAATGTGAGAGCTTGTGTGTGTGCGAGTATGTTGTTACCTTTTCAGACCCAAACGGCATACCCCCTACGCTTTGGCACAGGTATATTATATATGGAGGATTGGCACCTGTTAAACAAGTTATGCTCAATTTAATAACGACTAGATAGAACTGGATAAAATTTGGCACGTATGTAGTGCGTTATATAGAATACCATAAAATCAATTTTTTATAGGAGGTTTCCACCTGTTTAAAAGGTTACATACAATTAAAGCAATGAATGAAATAAAATACTGTAATATGGGTATCAAAAGCTTCATTTCAAAGAAGTTTGCCGCTGGTTAAAATGCAATCCCAGTTAAATTAGAAAAATTAATAACATTTTACAGTAGACCGTAGACTCTATTTAATTGGTAATGTACCGGAAATTTTACTATACTGATGTCAAATGAAAAACGTTTAAAAAGCTATTTTAGAGAAATCATTCGTAGAGTAGAAAAAATTTAAATTCAACTGAATTTATAAGATAAATAAGGCGTTACAATATTAGTTTGAACTAGCAGAGGTTTAGAAAAATTTAAAATCGAACAAATTTGCTCACTCTTTGAACACTAAATGCAAATAAGGATATTTCATTCATACACACATATATTTGTGTACTTTTTAAATGCTGCTCAAAAAAAGTTGCCACGTTTCCAAAACTAAAGAAATTTTTCTTAACATAAATTCTAACAAGCATTTAATGTGAAAGTTTGGGTGCGAGTATGTTCGATAGATTTGTATAAATGTATGTAGCTTATAACCTGGGTTAATATATAGCTTATAGTCAATTAAATTAGTAAGATAATTCACGCATCGCTGACGATCGAACAGATTGAGGTACGATTTAACTTTTATTTTTAAAAGAATCAATTCACTTAAAAGAATCAATTCACTTCAACAACTTGATGAAGTCAAATATTGTAATATAAGTAGTAAACGAAAGGGGTTCAATAAAACTGCATTTCCAAAATGTTTTGAGTGAATATTACCAACCGCCTAAAGCTAAATTTAGTTATATTTTACAATATGAGTGGCAAACCAAAAAAACAAAAATAAGAGAACACTAAATTTCAAAAATTTTCCTGGTGAGGGTCTAAAAACACAATTAAAATTATAATAAGTTAAATCAAATATTGAAATATTAGTCTAAAACGGAGGATGTTTAAAAAAGTTTTACTTCGAAAATACCTTCGAGAGGGGTTGCCACCTACTTAAAAAAGTAAATAAAATTAGATTATTAAGTTAAAGGAAATTTACGGCATTGGATTCAAAGGAAGAAGACTTAAGAACACTTAATCATGGACGTAGGGCATTTCTGGCATAATTCGCAGTTGCCAATGACGAATAAGTTTCAGCTACCAACCATAATTGAAAATCACGAACTAGGGGTAGATTTTGATTTATATAGTTAATAAAAACCTTAACTGAAAATGAACTAAAATTTATTAACTTTGGTGAAATTATTTGTTTTCCTTTCCGTTACATGTCATGACAGCGAAGCTGCAGGTAAAAACTGGTTTTTATATACTTCAATTTTATTGCGATAATATCTTCTTTTTTTTTAAATTAAAGTACAGGCCCGAAAGCTTCTAGAAGCCGTTGAGTGAACAGTTGAGTGAAATGCGATTATTTCAGAACGTATCGTCTAATTTGATTATGGCAGAACACAATTTTCGGATTATTCTCAATAAAATTTACAGCCGACACTGATTTGCGCGTGATTTGGTTATTGATTTATAACAAAATATCCTATTTCATCTTAGTTTATTGGCTTACCTTTAAGAATCGTTGTGAATACGTAAAAAGCAAAGCTGCTTCCTGGCTTAGTCTTGCTATATATCATAATTTTCATACGAAGATCCATAATTCTATTCAAAATCGACTACAGTTCGGGTACTTACAGCAACTGCTCCAAAACTAACTTCAACAAAATCTAACCACCGCACCAGACCACTGTAGCAATGTTAACATTTTCAATACCATGGAAATACCAATAAAATAAAAGCGCGGTTTTTGTCGTTAATTTACCTTCAATAAAAAAAGTCAGAAATTAAATTACGGCCTTAGAACTTAAAATCAAGTACTTTTCTCCCTGACCTTCTCAGGCATCCGAAAAATACCATATCGGCAAACAAATACAAACAACTCTTTCTAAAAACAAAAGCTAAGTTAAGCAGATGGATCAAAATCCGCATGCAACACATCTTTTGCAGTCGTTGATAGCGAAAGTAATACTGGGCCTGTTTCTTTGTAACCGACTTGCAAAAGAACACTAGGTAGGATAACAAAATGCATGTAAAGCAACAACATTAACATTAGCGATCAAATGATATCCGAACTGAGATGTAGTGTTGGGAAAAAATGAAAAATGAAAAAATTGTGCTATTGCGAATGAGCCGGAAGAAAAAGCATTGGACATTTCAGTTTAAGACCTAATTCCTTTTTATTTACATAGTATTTTTAAATATATAACTACGTCAACTTAAAATTTGTTTTCACAGCGATTTTCCGTTCTTAATTAGCACTAAACCAAACGCATCTTTCATGAAAGATCCCAACAGGGTTGCTTTTGTAACTAAAGGAAATTTGATCTGAGTTGGAGCAGATCGGGTACAATAAAGCGGACCCACTATGTCAACTGGACACCTCTAACTTTTTTGTTCTCTTTTCACGGCAGAAGCAACGGCAGTCTTACAAGCAACTATTTTCGCCACCAACTCAAAAAGGAAAGTATACAATCTACACAGCTAGTACCGAATACAAGATTTGTTAAACAAATCCAAGTAACAGGAACTCCCAACATCACCGCTACATGCAACTTGGTCCATTCAAAACTAAGCCAGCATAACCTAAAAATTATCCTGCAAAATCCTTGAGTTAGTTTTTCGTGTTCATATCACTCAAACAAATTTAAAGCATACACATCTACTCAACGTGGAGAATAAACCAGTCTGCCCATTCAGTGATAGCAGAAACCTTACTATTAATCGTATCCTCAACAACTGTCTTAAACTAAATGATGCCTACCAATCCATATTTCATATTTCCTGCAGCTACTCCTTCCGATCTCCTAAAGTTAACCGACATAATACATATCAAAATGTTTCACTCCTTTTTTTGTCAAATTTGAAATACTGAGGAAAATTTAAATGTATTGACAAGCGAGCCGAAGGCTTTGGCAGATAGTGTTTCTATTTTCGATTAAAATAATAATTGCATTATTGTTCTTCTGATAATAAATAAGTAAATATTGATACAGATTTTACACGGCCAAAATTACTTGGTGTAGTCGCAATTTGATCATACAATAAGAATGGGATTGAAATAACGATAGTGTGTCTGGGCTTTAAACCCAAGTGGCAGATTGCAGAGTTACCAATAGCAAATAATTTTCAGCAATTACCCATAATAGGTAAATATTGAGTAGGGTTAGATTTTTTTTTACGATTAAAACAGATTAAAAACTAAAAATGCATTTAACATAATTTAAAATTATTTATATAATTTTTTGTTGAAATTGAATTCCTTACCCGCGAATAAAACCGGGAAACAAAGGACAAATTAAATTCATTCAACGACTACAGGGTAGGTATGTAAATATGAATGTAATTAGAAATACTCTTCTTTTACGCAGAAACAGAGCTGCCTTAGTTTATATTTATATTTGTCATTTCGACACACGTGCACATTCACACATACACATGTAGTATGTTTGTAAATTTTTTATGCATGTGAACTTATAAATGGGGTGCTATGTGTACGTCTTCACCACATAACTTTGTCGGGCTGAAAGTTTTTGTTTTATAGACTTCGTTGTACATATATAATTAGTACATATGTATGTATGTACATATGTATATGTATATACCCTTAGCTACAAACAAGGGTGTGTATGTGTGTCATCGAAGGTACGTCAGTATGTGTTCGTACATTTTTGGCAAGTGCCAAACTAAACCAGACCAAATGGCAAAACCCCAGCCACTCTAACGTTAAACAAACCGCCGCAGACATCTCAATTCAACAGCGATTCATTTTGGCCAAATATGAGCACACGAGTATTGGTATGTTGTTCTTGTTACGTGAGTGTGTGCGCGTGTGCGTGTGTGCATTCAAGACGTTGCAGCTGTACGAAAAACTTTTCTCAGTTTTAGTCAAGTTTTGAATTATGTGCGTAAAGGCGGCAAGTGTGAAAAAACAAAATTCGCGCGTGTGTAACTTTTTTCGTTGTACTTACTTACACTCAGAATTTTCGCGCTAAAAATAAAGTTTGCACATATAATGCGTTAGACTCTTCAATGTCTACCGAAAATAAAAGCAAAAGCAAGAGCTCACAAATGAGAACTTTAGCAATTTCACTTGGGGTCAATGGGGAAATTATGCAGACTTTAGTGACAATAACTCAGAAGAAAAAGCGAATGAGGCAAGCAGGGACAACATACGAAATGTGCACGCATGTGTGCTAATATATGTTTAAAATATGAGTATATATATATATATATATATATATATATATGTATGTAAAATGTTTGCTTTCCACCGTTACATCGGTGCCAAATGGTTGGCGAGTTTTGACAGCAGCTTCCTTTTCAGAATATAGAAGAATTTTACTTTCGAAAGCGCCCCAAAAACATTCCTCTCTACTTGCTGCAATTTTTTGCTGGATATTCGCTTGATTAAATCATCTGCGTAGTTCGACGTTCAACCCAGCAGCAAGAGAACTCGTAAACCCTCCTGTTATATTACAGCATATTCAAAGTTTGTTCCCATACACATACACTGACGAGCAAAAAGGTTCGAATACTATATTTTAATCCTTTAGGTGGCGCGTGAGTCAGAAAATGGGTATTTATGGTGCGGTACTGATGATTTTTTAAAGGGAGATAGTGCTAGTGCAATACATAATACTTTTATGAAAAATAAATACGCTAGGTGGCGCTAGAGGCGAGTTATTAGGAATATATGTGTTTGCGCTAGATGGCGCTAGAATCGATCTATCTAAAAATCTCTGGTATTCATTATAAAAAAAGGTAAGGTCAATATACTTTTACGAATGGATGAAGTTATTCAACAAATTTCTCTTTTGATCTGATTTTGATGAAATTGGAAAAGGATAATGGGAGTGCGATGAGAAGTACTATTACTATTAATTGGAACCGTTAGATGGCGCCAGAAAAGAAAATCCGTATTGTTGCTACGATATGGATGATATTAGGAAAGTATGCAGCAGTTGTGTGTCAATTGGTTCTATATAAATAATATAGTTCGTATTTTTTTTGTAATTATTTTATATGGAGACAGTCTTGTGAATTTCTAGCATATAAAATTTGAACAGGTATTTAGCCGATATATGTATGTATGTATATAGGGCAACATTACTGTTAAAAAATGCCTCACTCACACAGTTGGCAACTCCTAAAATTTTTTCCGAGACTACGTTTTCCTAAATCTCTATTAGTTCAAACCTGGATTTGAGAATGAGCGTTCTTAAAAACAGTGGCAACCCTTTTCAAACATGATTTTGCTTAAAATCCTTCGTTTCACGTCAACACAGTTAACATAGAATTTTAATGCAAATACTATTTTTATACAGGTGGTAACACTCTTTGAACATATTTTCATTATTAGATTTTCTTAAGCCTGCTTCCTTAGTAATTTAATATTGTTTGCTTCTATAAGCAGATGGCGACCCTCTTCCAAAGTTATTTCTAAACAAACAGGTGGCAACACACTTTGAATTCAAAAATTATTTTTAAATAGGCAGGCGTTTTGCCTCTCTAAACAAATTTTGATGGTTTAGTTTTCTGAAGCCCACTAACTTTGAATCCAACACCGCAGCATTTTATTTAACTTAGTAAGTGAATTAGCTTTTTTAATCAGTTGGCAACCCTCCAAAAATTGCTTTTAAAATAAATCTTTCTTAAAACTCCTTATGAGGATAACATTGTCATTTTTCTTTAATTTGTTAAAATTTTAACAAATTTTTTAAACAGTTGGCAACCCTATCTAAATGTGGTTTCTGCACTTAGCTCTTTTTTGTATGAGATCGAAGTTTTAAATACAAATACTTATTATTATAAATTTAATTAGTTGACTAAACCCGTAGCAACCCTCCGCAAAAATAATTTCATAATAAAGCATTTCTTAGAACTTTTAGCTTGACACTCAAATTGTACAATTTCATGCAGCTTATTAATTTAACTTAATTTACCAATAAACAGGTGGCAATTTCTTTTCAAAACATTTGGGAAATTAAATTGTATTACACCTCTTTCGTTTAGCTACCATATTGCAACTTTTAATTTCACTAATTGTTTTAGTTGATTTTAACATTTCAAACAGATGGTAACCCCATTGCGAAAATTGCTTCTATTGTAGTCCAAATAACGGATTAGATGAATACCAATCCTTACACAAATCTGTTCAGCCATCATATAGCAATATTGTGATTCAACTTATTTATTTAATTGACTACTAGTGGCAACTACCCTTAAATGTTAACTCAGATCACAAGCAATTTACGTGCCGTATTTTATATAAATCATTTTAACTGTTTTAACATTAGAAGATAGCAAACATACTCACACACACATTTTCACATTTATAATATTAGTAGGATTAACAAAAAAAAAAAAAAACCAGGGGCCATAACGACTATAACTTTTGTTTAAAAAAAATACTTATTATTTGGTGTTTGTTTACAATCACCATTCGTCCGGTTTTGCTCGCCAGTGTACATATATATGTTTTATTTATGTACTTATATGAATATTCGCTTAAACAAATGCGTAAATTGATATTTCCCGAAATAAACCACACATGTCTGCAACAAATCCTCTAAAGCAATCACTCAAAATCCACGAGAGCAACGGCTTCCTCTTCTTCTTATTCTTCTTCTTCTGCAATTTTCGTCTACCAACATTTATAAGTAGTATTTATATACAACACAAGCTGTGGCGTATGAGTAATATTTTAAGCTCTAGCGGCAAGCTATTTATGTTGCCAACTATGCTGCCTCGATTGCTTCGAGCAGACAAAATTCAAAGTTTCAGCTAAAGCTGCTATGGCACGCGTTTCAACCACACTCAGAAGAGCAACACAGAAAAAATATAACTAGGAAAACTTCTGATAAGAGACTCGCTCGCTTGTTTCGCGCCGCTGCTGCTGCTTTGCAACTTTGAAGGTTTCTTTGCGGATTTCGAAATTTCCAAAAATGTTTGCAACAATTTCTTGTTGATTAGTTAATGCTGCATAGAAAATAAAAAAAGTATAAAAAATATTTGCGCTTATGTGTTTTGGAATGAAGTCCGATTAAGTTATTATCTGATTTTGGAAATTTTGTTGTCGCAAACGTGGGTGATCGATTACTTTAATTGCGAATATACTAAACTCAAAGACGCAGAGTTGCCTAAAGACCAGACTTTTTTATAAGGGGGGTTTTTTTAAGGCATGAGTTTATGTCTATCGATGGACTCAAAGAGAAAAATAGTCAAGAAATGCTGAACTTATATTCAGAAATCAACCGGCATTAACTTCAGAATATAATGAGCCCGTTCAGAACGCGCTAAAACTTATCAAATACTTCATACTCACCGCGGCCATGTAATAAGCGTATGAGATTGCAGCGCCGCTCAGGAATAAATCTTGTTTTAATTTTTACATAATCGCGGAGAAGAAAACAAAAAAAAGTGGCAAAATTTGAATATAAAAATTTTCAATTTTCAAAGGGAAATATATAAAGATATAAATTTTAACTGAGAGTTAATCAAGCCTATGCTCCGCTTTGTTTTCTCAACCTCGATTTAACTTCTCGCAGCAAGAAATCAAAGGATTTTAATAAGAACCGAAATTAATCGTTACTTTAATTTTTCGGAACAAAAAATTATATTTAAGAATTCCTTCAAAATAAACCCGTAATATATCGATATAATCAATATGTCAAAAGCTATATAAATCTAACCTAAATTTTATTTGGAAGTTTCTTGTTTTAAGTCATTGTATAATTTTGTTATTCTTGGAATTTTATTTTTCGATCAAGTTCGATCATTATTTTTAAATTGTTATTCTTTTGATAAAAGTTGATCGCTGTTTAACTTAGATTTAAATTATTTCCTATCATATTTGATTGATACGTTGTGAATTTTATTATTTCTTTCAAAAGTAATCCTCATCTTAGATTTTTATTTTTCTTATAATATTTAATAGATTGTACTTAGTTTTTAGTCTCTCAATCAAAAGTATCCCTTATTCTTGGCCCTGCTATCAAAAATCGTAGTTCGTAGTAGTAGTGGATTCTACAACAAACTGCGGTTAAATCTAAGTTTCAAATGTGGATCAACAACAATTTTACAATTTTCAATTCGCATTTTTCCAAAAAATTGCGGTATTCAGTTTTATAGCGCATTCAATTTTAATAAATAAATTTCAAGTTTTAAGTAGCTAGAAATTGCCGTTGGGTTTCGAAACCTTTTTACTGCCGATATTGCGTGATTCCGAGCATTTTTAGTAAACTTGAATTTTATTGAGCTAGAATTAAATGGACTAAAAAACTGCATATCGCAATATATTTTTTTTTTTAAATTCAGACTAAATATTTTAAAATTGTATGTAAAATTTGTTGAGCTTTCCCCCATTTTAACAAATCTTCAAAGGTAAATTTAGCGGGTGTTTGTTGTTGCGAGAGCTATATTTTTATAAAAAAAGCAAAATGATTACCATAAAATTAAAAAAAAAAAGGCAAAACTTTTACTATCATTTATCATGCATGTTAAATATGTTAGTTTTTCTAAGAAGATAATATTTTTTGCAATCAACTCTTTGCAATCCCGTCCATTTACTTTTTGCTTTTTTTCTTTAATAACAGAGCAAATCCCCACCAATCCGGCCCCACTGGCAATAAGTAGCCATAAAGACATACAGGGTAATTCTTATTAGGAATGAATGTGGAGTTATAAATTCTATAGTAAAATTTGGTTCAATATCGGGTTTCGATACGAGTGCTGGGCTGAAAGTATCGATATCAAAATTACTTGGTATCCAACTAAAAGTATTGAGTAGGTAGACATTTGTATTTACTCCTCCATTCTTTCAACCATTCGCACAGACGCGATGTCGCCTATTTTTAAAGGCTATGGATATGTTGTTAATGCTGCGAAAAAGCTATTGAAATAAATGGAGGTTTTATTGAAAATTGATAATATTATAAATAGTGTTTAATTTTAAATTTCAAACAAGAAACTTTTGTGTATTGTAGTTATATCTGAGAACTCGCAACGCGCTCATATTTGGCGCTGTGCTGTGAAAGTAAAAAAAAAAATAAACAAACATAACTGTCAAGTCATAACTTTCTGACATTTCCGACTTAATTGAGGCTATCAACAGTGGCAGGGGGAAGAGTAAGAGCAATAGCAAGTATACATATGTATTTACAACAACAACAAGCACAACAACAACCACAACACCAAGCGTTAACACATCGAACGTCAAAAGTTGAGCACACAAGTCATTGCTCTTGACGTTGACTACCGTTCGTTTTGACGCTGACAATGATGAGCGTAGTAAGTAAGCGGTGTGTAAGCTTGTTTTCCCTTTTGACATTTCGCTGTACATACTTATAACTGCTTGTACAAAATGCAATATGTTTGTATGTATGTATGTATGTCGCCGGTACTTAATTGTATTGTTACAATACTGCATACGCCCATTACATTGACACTACTAGCGGCAAAGTGGTTTACTTAATTTCACTGATAGCGCACGTTAAATGTAGAGCCACTCTTGGCGAGAGAGAGAGAGAGAGAGAGAGAGACAGAGAGAGAGAGGGAGAGAGAACGAGAGAGCGAGGAGGATAATAGCGAAACACAATATGAAAGTGGCTTTCTCACGCTGCTTAAGGAATATTTATTGCCACATTGAAATTATATTGTGGCAATTTTTCAATGAGTTAATTTCCATAATTTTATGCTTTTTACGAGGCCATTTTACTTATTTTCAATTACTTCGAGCATTGTTATTGGCTTGATTTACTGATCAACTGCTTACCTACTTACCGAGGGAGAGTGTCAGTAGTTGCACTTTTGTTTAAATTGCATGGTGATTAAGCAACAACAAAACATATTATATATTTTAATCAAAAGTAAAAGTGACTTGTAAGTCGTAAATTTTATAGCGCTTGGGAATTTTAATCTTTTTTTTTAATGTATTGTAACTGCAGGCGATAGAAAAATGCATGTGGCCATATATAAAAACCTACAAACATATAAAAATAAAATTGAATCAATTTATATGCGTCAACTGTTGGTAGTACGAATTCCATTTTTAAGTAGGTCAGTGGGCTAAAATATGAGTGGCAGTTGTACAGAGCAATTAACTTTAAGGCGCAGTATTCATTAATTACACAACTTTGTGCTATCCGGCCAGTGATAATCAACAAAGACTGCGAAAGTGATCGAATTATAGATGGAAATGCAAAAATAGAAGAAGCTGAAAATATTAACAATAGAAATTTGTCAAAGATGTTAAAGGGCAGTTTGAAGGGAATAATAATAATAATTTTTTTTTTTGCTGGGAGAGGTGCTACGTATGTGGTGTGTCCACTAAAAACCCCCTCTCTCTGAACTCTTCGCTACCCTTACCAGGGAACTGCTTTCGCATTACTTCGGGGTAGAGGCCCAGAGGTCGTATTAGACTCTTCTACTCTCCTGCGTCCAGGACCGCCACTTGTAGTTCATTGTACTTTTGATTGTTCTTTTTTCTTGACTCTCAAAATCCTTTCTGCAAATTTTGCGATATCATTCCACAGTTCTTTGCAACTTAACATTTTATGAATTTGAAGAACTTGTGTTCAGCATCGTCTACTTCGGAATCATATATGCAGCTCCGGTCGTTTGTCTAGCCCATCTGATGGAGGTATTTTCGGAAGTATCCATGGCCGGATAGGAGTTGGGTGATGTAGTAATTTACATCGCCAAATTTTCTATCTGCCCATTCTTGAACTCTCGGGATAAGTTTTGCTGTCCACCTTCCACTTTTTTCTTCCTGCCATCGTTCTTGCCATAATGCCAAGTTGCTAGAGCGATCATTTCTTGTTTGAGTTCCCACTTCATTTTTTTTTAGCCGCCCGATCTATAAGTAGAATTCCGCTGATTACGAGAATCGTAGCTTTAGATACTGTACGATATGCTGATGCCACTCTAAGCGCCGCTGTTCGCTTCACTGTTGATATAACCTTCCTCTTTTTTTCTGCAGTCAGTGCATCAGCCCATATTTCACTGCCATAGAGAAGGATAGACGTCGTTGTGTCCATTAGAAGCTTTCTCTTGCTCTGTTTTGGTCCTCCAATGTTTGCTATTAATTTGCGGAGCGATGCGACCGCTTGTTGTGCTTTCTTAGCTGCGTGTTTTATTTGGGCCCAGTATATCAGCTTTGGGTCCAATGTTAGCCCCAGGTACTTCACTGCTTTCTTAGAGATAGTTTCTGCATCACAAACTCTTATTTTCATCTCAACAGGGATGTATTTGCGTAAGCATAAGTATTTCCGTCTTTTCGGTGGCAAGCGTTAGACCGTGCCCGTCTAGCCATTCTTTGGTCCGCAGCATGACTTGGTTTAGCTTTCTTCGTGCTTCTCGAAATATTCCTGGCCGTAATTACTGCTGCGACGTCATCGGCGAAAGCGACTAAATGTGTTTCCTTCGGCATTTCTATTTTTAAGATTCCATCGTTATTAATGTTCCAAAGGTCTTGACGCAGTATAGAACCTTGAGCTGCACCTGATGTTATCACCTTTTCCATAGTCCAAGTGTACGGTCTCTGAGGTAACTTCGTATCACTTTCATAAGCTGGCTATGTACTTAAAAGCGGGCCTCCAGACTTTCGATTATGTCAATCCATTTAACACTATTAAAGGCATTTCTCACATCTAGTGTTGTCAACAGGACTATTTTCCGCAAGTAGTGGTTGCCCCTCTGCGCATCTCGAACACTCTCTTTGACGTTTTGGATGGCTCCCAAAGTGGACCTTCCTGGTCCAAAGCCGTATTGTCTGGTAGACAGACCTCCTGCATCTTGAACTGCGGCTGATAGTCGTGGTTTTATAAGACGTTCATAGAGTTTTCCCGCCGTATCGAGCATGCACAATAGGTGGTATGCCCCCGGGGATTCAGGATCTCCTTTTCATTTGCTAATGAGCATTAGTTGCTGTTTCTTACATTTTTCAAGAAAAATTCCCTCTTTCAGGTAGGCATAATACATCTGTAGCAGTATGTTTGGATTTGAATTCCCGATTTTCTTCAACACTTCCACCGGAATTCCGTCCGGACTAGACGCCTTGTTACCATAATAATAATAATAATAATAATAATAATAATATTAATAATTCGGGCTTATATATATACCTTGATATTTGGCCAATTTGAGAAGATTTCATCATAAAGCATAAAACACAGCGAGGTTTTGTAAGTTTAAGGGGGCCGCATAAATCTCCTATCGATTCTTTCCAAACTTTGGAGCTGTATTGTTTTAATGAGAATTTAAAAATGTGTGTTCAGAAATAAAACTCAGTTTTTTAGCTATAAATACATAAAACAGTTTGACACTCATATTTTACTTATATTTTACTTTTCAAAAAATGTGGTAACCCTCTTCCAAATATACATATAAACTTTCTGCTAACAAAACGAACGGGTTTACACCCATATTTTAATATTTCACATAAGTTGGGTAAAATGTTATTAAATCAGACTTTTCAAACAGATGACCACCCTCATAAAGCTATCTATGAACTTGTTTACTAGACGAACTTCTTAATATTCATTTTATTATATTTCATACAACTTTATACACAAGTTAAATCAATTTGACTTTTCAAAGAGGTGTCAACCATCTACTAAGCATAAAATATACTTAAAGACCTATTCTCATGCCTCCCAAATGCATATACAAAATTATTTGTTATTGACAACAGCGTAGTATTTTTGTATAAACTGTTTCCTTTCCGAATAATACTGTTATATTTCAGTAAACTTACAAATACCATTAAATTAATATTTTTGAACCCGTGGCAGCACGCTTTTAACATATTTTCATAATTAAATTTTTTTAAGCTTAACGGCTTTGAATTGCGTTAAGTGATACTTCCTTTAACTTAATAATTAAATCTAATTTTTACTTTTAAGCAGGTGGCAACTCTCTCCACAACTAATTTTCAAAATAAAGTTTATCAAAGACTTTCGTTTGAGAGCCATATTTTGATATTCGATTTAGCTTATAATAATTTAAATTAATTTCTTAAACAGGTGGCAACTCTCTAAAAAAAATTATTTTTGAAGTTACGCATTCTTAAAATGTGTAGTTTGTCACTCATATTGTAAACTATCATTTATTTTCTTTATGCATTTAAACAGGTGGCAACCTTCTTTTAAAACATTTGGAAAATGGAGCTTTATTAAGCCTCTTTCATTTGACAAACATATTGCAGTATTTAATTTCAGTCAATGCTTTCATTGAATGTAGCATTTTAAACAAGTGGCAACTCATTATAAAAATCGATTTTTAGGTAACTTATGCAGCGGACCGTATATAGTCCAGATCTACCTTATCGTTAAATAGCAATATGTGATTCAACTTAATTATTTAATAGACTATAACTTTTTTTAACAGGTGGCAACTCCCCATATATATTTTGTTATAGCATAGGAGTAGCTATTTATGTTCTAATTTTCTACAATTCCTTCCAGCCGTTTAGGTAATAATATACTCACACACCCGCAAACACACAAGCTTTCAAATTTATAATATAAATAGTAAGGATATACGAGAAAAATTGTTGATACTTTTTTATGTTTTTGTTTTTATATAGAATTAACCAAAGATTATTTCTCTTTAGATATTAAAGAATTATAAAGCTTTATCATTTAGCTATGTTTTGTCACGTATATTATAACCTTATTTTGAAGGGATATTTTCAACAGCAAGATAAAGTTATTTTTTTTTTGCAGTAGCTTAAATTTTTGGCCAGTTGCATATCTACAATTGGGTGCATAAAAACTTTCATAAGTAAATTTACTTAAACCTGTTCTCCAATATTTGGCACCTTTTGATTTTTCTCTATACAAATTTAAAAAGAATCATAATTTTCGGTTCCAGTTGCCGGTTTATTTTCTGCATTTTTTTTTTTAATACTATTGTTAATATCTTCTTGTTACGCTTAAAGATTTTACTCATCCTAAGGATCTTAAAAAAACTACTTCATTTTTAATATTGCACAGTCATTTCGATTCTTACGTACAAAGCGTAGAAAATTTATAGTGAATATAACTTACAAGTGTTGTATAAAAACACATCAAGGGCTCAGTAATTGCAATTTAAACAACTGAAATAGTTGAAAAATGCGTGGCAAAGTACTCACTCATAAAACCAGAAAGTAAATACCTTGCAATATGAATATAATACATACATACATATGTATATACATAACATACATTTATATACTACATTTATACACTGCGCAGACATTCATTTACACTTCCGCTCAGCGTTAGGCCAACGGTTCCATCTGTGCTGCCGCGCCTGTCACCGGCACCACTGCAAAAGCTATCATCCTTTTACCAATGCGTCGCTGTGTTCCAGTTAATGGTGGCCATTTATCAGCGCAACTGGGCGAATAAATGAATAAGAGCGGTAGTGGATATTGTAATGGCATTTGTGTGAGAGTTTGTTTGCTTGCCAAGCACATGCCTTAATGACAGTGTTGTTGTGCAGCATTTAGTATGTATGTATGTATGTTAGTATATGTAGACAAATATGTAGACAAATATGTAGATATGTATGTATAGTTTCACTCGCATAATTACGTCTTTAAAAATGGTAGTCATTAATTTTACAACTCAGCACTAGCAGCGTGCACTCAAGGAAGCACAAACACACACAGTATGTATTTATGTATGTACATATGTACATATGTATAGGAAAACAAACCCAGCACGAAAGGGTAACATTTGGCAATGTAGCTGACATTTTTTAGGTGGCGCGTTTTCTTGTACAGCGATGTCCTAATGTAGAAATGTGCCACTTGTAGCTTAATTAAAATAATTGTTTCGATACAAAAACAAAACAACTTTCATGCATCAAACCCGACTTCAGCAGAGCGGCTATCTAGCAACAATCAATTCGGCTACAACTGCTTTTTATATGTAGAATGGCTTCTATTTCAAGTCACTTTTGATTAAATTTTACATTAGGGTTCACTATATTGGCAATTTTAAAGTTATCCTTAAATAAAAAAAAAAAATTTGAGTAAGATTTTAACGTATCACGCCTATTTTCATAAACTTTGATTCTCACGCATTTTCCTTCCTAATTAAAATTCATCTGCTCCTTAAAAAACCCTTACATTATCTACACTTCGATGCATAAGGAATATTTAAGCATTTTCTGTAGCCAAAGTGAAACCAAAGACTGAAATCAAAAACCTTGAGACCGAGGTGGATCAACCCAATCCCCGTTGCTTTAGTCGAAACTGCTGACAACTAGCTTGGCTAATCGGGTGCCTTATTTTTTATATTTTGTTCAAAAATACCCAAATAATTTCGTCACTCGCAAAAACTATCAGTCGAAAGTAGCTAGCGCAACTTTTCAAATAAAATGCAATAAAAACGTTTTCATGCAAAAAAAATATTTCACATCAATCAAGCCAATGATTTAAAACAATAATTTCTGGGGTCGGTATTTATAAAAATTTAGTTTTCGACAAAAAAAAAACACATGAAGCTTAAATTCCTCGTGTCAAATTTGAGCGAATTTTTTTTTAGTAAAATAACGAATGTTTTGATTTTTTGTAAATTTCTGTAATTTTCCTAATTTTGCTTATAATTTTGAAATGCAAAGTTTGCACCAAAATGACTATAAAAAACTTATCACTCCCTAAAACCTTCTTACTATACCCAAAGCGGCTAAATTTTACATTTTCGTACAAAATTAATACCAAAATATATAGACAATGTTTGGCAATTTTTTTTTATTTTTATTTGAACTGTTTTTTATAAAAGTATAGCTGATTCTAAAACAGAGACTATTTAAGTCGAAGCATTAAACTTTCTAGAAAATATATAAAAAATTGTCATCAAAATCCGATTTTTTAGAAAATTCTCGAGTTTTTGTAGAATAAAAGCTAAGAACATTTGAACATGTTTGGAAATTATTTTTTGTTGACGGGGAATTTTCGGTTCTTTGAATATCCTCTTTGCCTTAAGTATGCCATTTGTTTTTTTTCATATTGTTCTTCCCTCCATGTACCCTGTGAGGAGGTGCAAGCAGTGCCCACGCCGTAGCTAATGAAAAAGTTTCCTTGGAGAGGGATGCATTGAGCAATACAAAGGGGAAAGTTCGTATCAATTTCTCGCGATTTCATATTTCCAACTCAATACTACGTATGAAATTTGGGCAAATTATCTTATATGGTTAGCCGCCCGTAGGTCGAATGCCATATGTCTTTCACGTTTCGTTGAGGTATCTCAATTTTAATTCGAGCGATTCGACGCACGGAAGGATGGACTCAAATACAGATGTGTCTTTATCTATCACGGTTACACTAGGTTGTTACAAACAACCGTTATATGAACAAACACATACTACCCTGAACGCTAGTGCGCTATGGCATGAAATATAATATTACAGGTACAAATGAGTCACACGTTATTGATAACTTTTTGAATGTGGGCTTAACCCAAATTAATGGCATAGCTAATCATTTGTGCCACTTTCTTGATATGATCTTTATAAGCAGCGACTTGATCTTTCTTTTGTCAAAAGCTGCATCTGGAATACCGACATATAACTCACATCACATTCCGACAAAGTTAAAGTTTGCATTTTTAGAGTTTTTCAATAACTCTCTTTTGATTAATGAGGCGGCTAATTCTTTTGCGATTTTTTTCGCATATAATTTTATATGTGATTATGATTTGCCTCTCTCACCATCCTCGTCTACTGTCTTTGGCTCTTCGATATTACGGAATTTGATCAAATCGAAGGGTTAAGAAATGTTTAAAGGCTTTCCGCAGACCGACGTGGATGGGCTTTGCATGAGCCTATTAAAGAATACTACTTCGCTGGTGAAGCTTTTGTTATTTTTTTTTTGGAATTTGTCTTTAAATACCGGAGTTTTCATCTATGAGTAAAAACGCAGATTAATCACCCCAGTTTTCAAAAGTGGCAACAAGAGTGAAATATCAAATTACTGGCCAATTCCCAAGTTATACTCTATAGCTAAGCTGTTTGAATGCATCGTAAAGGACAATCCAAATTGTATGAAGAACCAGTTCATTTTTTCAAATCAACAGTGATTTGTATAATCTTTAAGGTTTTAGTGAAAACTTTTCTTTATCTTTTCGTAGTGATTTCAAATTGGCCCAATTTATACAGATTTACAAAAGCATTTGATAGAATTTTTCACTGTATTTTACTTGCAAAACTTGCCTGGTTCATAGTTCACATATATATTAAGCCGGACTTCATGATATAGAGAGTGTTTGCTCGAAATCATTCATTTCCGTAGGAACCGGTATCGACAACCACATGTTAACCCTAGCAGGACGTTTCTACTAACTCTGGTTAGTACGAAGGAATACGACTCTGACCCACGTATATTGGCAACCCCGATTACTACGTGGAAGTCAATGTGTAAAGTGGCGTTCGTCTAACTTAATATTAAAACTTTAGACACGCTTAATCAAATGTGCATTTTATTGGCAACCGATGATCTTAAAATGTATTATTGCTTTTCCCCTGTTAAATTCCTTCTATATGCCGATGATCTTGAAATTTATTTTGAAATCAAAGATTCCCATGACTCTTCGATGATTCAATTAGAACGTAATAAGTTTCATATGTGGTGTGTTCAGAACCGGCAATTTTTAACTATCAAAAAGTTTCAAAATGTAACTTACTCATGTCGTTAATATCAGATTTAGTTTCAACACGTATTTAAATTACATTATTTTAAATTCATTAGGCATGCTTGCATTTGTCGGACGACCCCTTCCTATTTTTCCAATCCATAGACTAACAAAATGTTATATTCTGCTTCTCTTGGTTCCAAACTTGAATGTGATTCACATAAAGCGGTCGGCAAGAATCCAGAAAATCTTTCTTTCTCTGCGCTCTCTTTACTTTTCTAACCCGACTCCGTCTTACGATTCACATTGTCGATTAATTAGCTTATTATCACTATCAGATACGAGATTTTTCTTGTCAGTCTCGTTTTTGGTTTTGATCTTGTTTCCAGCAAGGTTGATTGACTTCTTTTTCTTCATAAAAAAAATGTAATTTTCCATGCAGAAATTATCGTTGGTGTTAACAAGATGGTCTACAGTGCTAATACTTCGATAAATAGAACTCTGTCTGACTTTAATTTGTTCTCAATTTTTTTAGAATTAAATTTATCTTATACTAAGTCAGTACTTTAATTTGAATTAAATTTTTTCTGAGTTATAATTAATTTAATACTTTTCAGTACTTACATAAGTCTCATGAGGTGGTGTATATGTATATTAATTAGGCTTAAATAAATAAATAATAAATACATGCAAATTTGATTGAAGCCCGTGCATTTCCAAGTTTCGCCATTGCTCGCTGTCGCGGGTACCAGTGTGAATGTTCGTATGGCACGTTATTTTATGTATCGTCCTTTTCGTTAAGTCGCTCTACCCTTATTCCTCATCAAGCAGTGAGTTGCATTTTTAGTAAAAGAATCATTTTTTCCAATGGAATTTTAGTATATTCGCCTCGTAGTATTGTCCATCAGTCTTCCCCAAATCCTCGCACGGGACAAATTGTACCATTAAGATATGTTTAATTTTTGTACCAAATTTTATTTTTACGCCTACCAGCTATGTAATGCAATGGCTCACATTTAAACATTTCCATACACAATTCCAAGGACCTAATTTAATTAAATTAGTAAGCGCGGTTTCCTTCAATCTTTTTCGTTGATCTTTTGTGTTCGAAAAATGTAACTAATGTACATATTACTAATTTTCCAACTGGGTTTCGCTGGCCATACTTGCACACACATACACATAAATTTCTATCAAGTAAAACAGCAGCAATTTTCATGCATTCATTTGTGCATTTGAACACTTTACATGCTCTTTGGGCTCTCGCTCTTCACAGCTGACTCGAATAAGCGGCACTCATAGTTTTATTTATTTATACAACCCCCCTACCCTTTAGAAAATTGTACACATATTCGCAAGTTTGTATATTTTTGCAATTCATATTTTTAATGGATTTTTATACTATATAGATGAGCAACAATCCATTTTTATTTATTTAAGTTAGTTGAATGCTTTAGTATTGTACTTGCAACTAAATGTATTCCCATGTGATTTTTGTAAATTTATTTCTTATTCTTATTTTCTATAATTGCCAGAAGTCCCAACGCAGTATGAATAGTTACGTAGTTTAATGAACGTTAAATTAAGGAGTAAATTAGAATTTATTCTTAGTTTAAATGCCATTGATTTGTAAATATGTGACGGTAATTCATTTGTATTGAATACAAATATTGTATATGCAATCACCTTAGATTCACAAAATATTTAAATTAACAAACAAAAGCATGTTGCGTTGGTGTTTAGAAAATTGAAGTCCTTGTTGTAATAATACTACAAAAATTTAACGCATCGATGTTTGGCCAAACTTCTCCACAAATTGTAGGGCCTACACGGATGACGAAAGTAAGTTTTTTTCTTAAAAGCTTTTTCATAGCAGAAAAACATTCGGATATTTGTTATTGCCTACCTAAAGAAATATTCTCGAAATTCAAATGATAACAAAAATTTAACTATCAGCTCAAATATGTCGGAATGTGGATCGAACATACATACATGTCGTTTGTAAGAAATTCTGCAAAAGTATGATTTTGGAACATATAATAAATGCAATTCTTTTAAACACAAAAATAATATAATGCTAATAAAATTTACGCAAAGCTTTAAGAGCAAAACGCCAAATTTAAACCCCTGATTGATATTGCGCCAAATGCCTTCGAGTTATGTTTTTGATATCCCTCAATTTGTAATGTAACTATATTATTTTGCTTCATTTCTTCTTAATATAAGAGTGCGCTGAAGAGGCCCAAGAAAGTGTTGTCATGTAGGAAAACTTTATATTCATTCAGGAAACTCTCAGTGCAGTGGAACTAATTAGAGAGTGGGACGACGCGGGCACCAAGGCTCGCATCGACACTAAATTTTTTGAACTTGAACGATCTGTATTAATGTATAGGCCTACTTTTCGCTTGTAACTTTGAAATTAGGAGGCAGATTAGAATCTGTAGTGACATTAAAGCTGTCATCAAGCATCTGAATAATGTTCATATCTTTTCAAAAAATATATTCGGGGTCAAAATTCGCAACTACAGAAACTAATTTTTTATTGAATAAATTGGACGATGAATATTTCGAACTCAGCAACAATACTCCTCGACTTGTTTAGAAATCATGTTTTGTTTTCCAAACCTACTATTCCTTAATTTTTTCCTGCTTACACCGAAAATTCATACCTTTATTTCTTATTAAAAAATGTATTTTAACCCATAGCCCTTCATAAATGTTTAATTCCCGATCCCTGTCGTCGTACGTTGCGCATTGACGAAAACAATGACTCGCTATTTATCTCAACAACTCAACACTTTACGCACCAGCCTAATGCGAATTTTTCAGAAATATATCGCTCCGGGTTCCTATCTAAGTGCGTACGCCCGTAATGTCAAAAATTTTTTGAAAAAGACTTTCTTCGAATAGAGATCGCACTTCGGCAGACAATGCCAAACCTTCGAGTTTATTTCCTCCATGAAAAAGTTTCTCACAAAAATTTGGGTACAAATTCGTACACTCTGAGTTATAGGAGAACCCCGGACACTTGGCGAACTGTATGATGTAAGCACAAACTTAATTTCAATATTTTTATTGAAGCTACATATATGTCGAATTTAATGTTCATGTCCATCCATAGATATTTAAAAAAAATAAAAAGTTTTGCTTATTTCTTGAAAACGGTATCCTTACGTTTGCCTGTATCGAATGTGTTCGAACTATCAATACTAAATGAAATAACTGACCTTGGTTTAGCTTTTAATTGGTAATTCTTACGTCATAGCCATTTAAACGATTGAGCTTCGATTTCACGGACCCAATACTCTTAAGTTATTTTTCTGCACACTGGTACGCCCTAAGTTCTTCGCTTGCTGAACTCTGGTGATCTGATTCCTTCATGCAGAACTAGATGTAGTACGTTAATTAACCTGTGATCGATTCCCCTTTTCTCCTTGAGCGCATTTTTTTCTATATCCCCAATAGGTCCGCCGTTATTTGATTTTTTCTTACAGATCGGAACATTTTATGCCTCTAATGTTCATATATATTTTATGCATTGAAAGAACTCAATGTTCTCTAATATTATCTACCTTCAGATTTCTCATTGCCAAATTCAAGGCGTATTCATATAAGATGGTACTGAGAAAGCAACTGAGTGAATTCGCTTGCAGGACTTAATGTCAAAACTATGTATGTGTTTGTTGTAACTCCCACCGATTCTCACTGCCATTGCGCGTACAATTTTTTAGTGCACATTTTTGTTGTTGACCGCCAACCGCCACCTAGTATGGAATCACCTTGGTTAAAGTCAAACATCAAATTAATATAAGATCAAGAAGTTTTATAATTTTTAACACCTTATATCCATGTAGTAAAATGAATAAATAAATTAATAACTATAATTTTTATTTATTTTGTAAAGATTATTTTTTCCAAATGTTTACCATAACTACAGCGAAAATGATGAATTCTGGAGTTCTAATTGTCGAGAAGGAGTTTCATAATTTGACGAATTACACGAGTTATTTTCAAGGAACTCAAACTACGATTATTGTCCAAAATTCAACAAGAAAGAATTATGTTTAAAGAAAAATGATACACGTTAAGGATCAAGCAACATACTACTTGTAATAAGCACTACCTTCAGATACATTGGTTCTTACATAATTAGTTTAATTTAAAACAATCAAGTATAGTCATTATTTATTGAATTTTATTTTTCGATATTTTTTTAGTTTTTGCTGAGCAAAAAAAGTCAAAATATAGCGCTAAAATAGTAATATTTTCAATAAAAGTTTTACTGACAAAAGACCCCTGGTCATTTTGCTTTTTAACTCCTCAATTTCCGGACTATATATGTAGACTTTGTACTATAGAGTTAATGTCAAATATCATCCAGATTCCAAGTTTTATAAAATAAATGACTCAATAGTGGTCGCGATTTCAGTTTCGTTATGTACAGCCTCATTTTTAAATATATATAGACCGATGATTCCTCTGCCCATAATCAATACCAAACTCCACAGTTGTTTTTTCTGAATGCAAATAATGTTCTTTAATTGCTTCGGGTTTTTCTACAAGCCAGCAATTTTTCTAGGTAACGCAGCCGTTAAGAAAAAAATTTTACGGTGTTTGAACCTGATAGTGAGGCTTTGTATAAAACTCAAAAAAGAATAGCCGACTCTTAAAAAAAAAGAACAAGCAAATATTTATATTTAATTTGTTATACTATAAAATATTTTATTGCACTAATAATTTTAATATTCCAGTAAATTAATAAATGAATAAAACAAAAATATCTTAAAAATATTTCAAGTGGCCTGTACCTCTCAAGCCATGCACCGAAATGGGAAATAGAGGCCGATGTTGAATGTGAACCACACCTAAATGTCAAGTTTTTTTCGGCATTTCATTTGACATTTCTCAATTTCAGACCAACTCAATTTGAACAGGAAAGATACACAATCGAGCAACGTGTTAAAGTTATTCAGGCTTATTTCGAAAATGGGCGTTCAAATCAAAATGCATATTTCACCTCACAAAGGCATATTTTCACCTCAGTGGATTCGTCAATAAGCATAATTGCCGCATTTGGGCGAATGATAATCCAAGAGTGATTGTCGAAAAACCAATGCACCCACAAAGAGTGACTGTTTGGTGCGGTTCATGGGCTGGCGGCATCATCGGGCCGTATTTTTTCCAAAATGAGGCCGGTCTGGCAGTTACTGTGAATGGTGTTCGCTATCGTTAGATGATAACGAACTTTTTATGGCCCGAATTGGAACATATGGATGTGGACGATATGTGGTTCCAACAGGATGGTGCCACTTGCCACACAGCCAACGGAAAAATGGCTCTTTTGCGCGACAAATTCAATGGCCGTGTTATTTCACGTGGTGGCGATCAAGATCATGTGATTTGACACCGTTGGACTACTTTCTTTGGGGTTATTTGAAAGAAAAGTTGTACGTCGATAAGCCAGCAACAATTCAAGAGCTAAAGGATGAGATAATTCGGCACATTAACGGCATAGAACCTCAATTATGCCTCAGCGTCATCGAAAATTTTGACCATCGGATGGAGGTGTGCCGCCGAGGTCGCCGCGGACATTTGGCCGATATTTTGTTTCATGTTTCATGCATAATTGAATCACACCATGTTATCATAACAAAAAGAACTTACAATAATTTCCAAAATAATTTATGTTTTATTCAAAATCAACATCGGCCCTTAAAATTTCTTTCTTTTTCCGAAGTACACATATTTTGAAACTATTCTGCTTCCTGCTTTTATAGCACCAAGCACTTTAATTTCCAATATTTTTTTGTAACCACCTACCTTCATATCTATTAACAACTGACAGTCAGTCGTCGGCTGGTCACTCATCTTTGGTCAATGGCCGTCGTTTGATTATTGGCTGGACTGCATTGCTCTGCTCCAACAACCAACCTCTTGTCGTGCGCATAGCGACAGCCACATAGTACCAACTATCATCACCGGCTGCCAACTGTCAGGCAGCAACTTTATCAGTCATCAAACAAAGTAACTACTGTTACAACACCGTCAACAAGACAGGCGGCAACTATTGCAAGTAAAACAACAACAAAAGAGTGATTGTAACAACGATAAAATAGCAATACGTCCAGGCAATGTAACACAAGCAGCAGTGAGAAATGAAGCAAAAACAAAAAAAAAGTATTAAAAAAACAACGCAAATAAAAATATAGCATATTTATGTGTGCACAGTCTGTGTAGTAAATAAGTATGTAGGAGGAGAAGCAGTTGCAATTTTGTGCTTGTGCGCGCGTATCAGTCTAATTACAAAAGTTTTTTAATAATCAAGAAAAAAGCCATCATTTTTCATCATTACGCCTTGGATGCGCAAAACGATAGAACAAGTGTGGATACGACTGCGGCTGAAGCGGTACCAGAGGTAGGTACATTTATAATAGCAACAGTAACAGTAACAGCAACAGCAACAGCAGAACAATCAGTTAATAGTAACAGCCAACAGACGGTACAACTTTGCGGTGCACATAGCTAACGGTATTGGATAGCTAGCGCTAGTAAAGGCCACAATTGCTGCAACAGTTGGAGACACATTCAAAAACAACAACAAAAAACACAAAAAAACTAAAGCAATTGGCTGCCGCGTTGGTGCGAGTTTCCGTGAACTATACTTTGTCTGGCAGTTATATTGTGGGTTATAATTTAACGACAATGCGTGCATTTCGCGGCTATGAATGTCCCAGATTGATCATTATATGGATATAATGTTAAATGGCTGGCGAATTGGCAGGCAACAGGAGACTATGCAATTTAAGTGTAGCATATTTGAACGGAATAGAAAATGGGCAATGGCCAAATGCTTATCTTTATCTCATCTTAATTTACTCTCTTTTTATGAGTTGTTTCGAATTGTTTTGTCATGACAAGAAATCGGTTTCCTTTGTGACCCGAATGATCAGTAATATAGTATACGTATTTAATATTTTGCTAGCGTATTTAAAAAAAATAAAATAACACAAAATCGTCAAATGTATTTTTCTTTCAACTTTTCTTTGTTACTTATTTATATTCAAAGTCGTTTATACTACACGATAAAGAATTAAAGGAGCGAAGCATATCCTGTGTTATAAAAGTCAACTCAGATCTGTTGTTTTCAATGGTGCTAACAATTTTTCTATGTTAGATCATTTAAGAGAGTTTTCGAAGTAAAACTTGATTAACGGCATGAGAGGGATTTTTTACATCGCGTAACGAGGGAAGTGTTGATATCGTGAGACGAAAACTACGACATGATAGTTATATGAGAAAAAACAAACATAAATACTGAGGTAGCGATATATCAATGTATATGTATGTATATATATACATATATATATAAAAGTACTATAAATGTCCTTCAATGCAAACATCTATATAAAGTTTGGACTATTTCGGCACTAGTTCAGTACCATTTGAGGAGAAGTTCTGGACCGCCTTTTTGACTAAATACTGGCTGACCATTTCCGGACCTTTCAGCACGTCGAGAGTGCATCACGACAGCTACTACTACAACTCTTATTTCTACTACTACTACTACTACTAATTATTAATACTACTACTACTGCTACTATTACTAGCCCATATCACTGCAACCACTAATTACTTTAACTACTACTACTCCTACTATCAATTACTATTACTATCACAAAGAGTACTTTTTCTCCTACTTCTCGTTACTACTACTATTTTTACTAATTTTTACTACTACTTTTATTAATTCTACTGTGGCAGTCAAATAGTAAACGACTAAACATGTATGTAGGTTTTAAAAAAATTCATATTTTTAGAAATCTGGGAACACCACAACAATTGGCATTTCTTTTTCACTTTAACTTGCCCATTTTCTCGTGGATCGTAAGCAAGCCAGTTCGTGTAATACGCTAAAGTTACAGATCTGAGTTGCATAATTAAATATAATTGGTTTCTTTCAAAAAACCCGCAAGCACGAAACATGCTCAACTCTTCGTTAATGCGGGACTGTGAATAGCTGTAGCGCGTAAATAACATCGGCGTAGTGCTACCGCAGGTGTGCACAAACACTACTACTAATTTCTACCAACATTTCTACCAATGTTACTATTAATTACCGCCACTATTTTTTAGTAATTTATACTAATATTTTTAATATTGCTACTACTAATTACTACTACTATTATTACTAATGGCACATCGCTATATTTACTACTACTACTACTATTAAAACTACTACTAAAACTACTAATTACAACTACTACCACAACTATTACTACCACTACTTACTACTATCGAATACTACCTTAACTACACCCATATTTAATTAGGTATAACTGTGTAGAATCGAAAGAAGTTTTACTTCTGGCTCCCGCTCTTCTTCCACTACTTAAATACAAAGCTAAGTTATTGGTATTTATAGGTAAAACTTGTTATGATCCTTTTATGACCTGTTTTCTCAATAAAAGGTAATCTACATAAAAAAAATGAGATACACGTAAAAGAACCTGGTCAGCCCAAGTTATGTGCTATAGAAATTAATTTTTCACCAACGCGATCTGTTATTTCCTAAAGATGGGAGTCTTAAGAAAATCGTCAGACACAAACTCTTAAAATTTGCTGAAACTCCTTTATAAATGGCGCAAATACTTTTTGTTAATAAAAATAAATATAATTAATAAATTTATCACGGCAGTTACCAAAAATAACAGTGCTGGCCCAGTAATCCTAAAAGCAATTAACAGTTATTCATATTCAGGAGCAGAAATCTGTAATAACAGAAGAATCTCCGGCCATTTTCTACCAAAAATATAGACGTCACGATAAAAAGATTGTAAGAATACAAAATGTACCTAAATTTTTTATGAAATTATATAGAGGGCATTCTGTGCCAAATCGGAACCTAATATTTGCTTACAATTTGTTGAGTTATAATATTAATCGAGGGGTTCTATTTGCTTTGTTTAAACTTCTTTGGAGAGCCGTTTTTGGGGTATCGATTTTTGAAAAAAAAACCTTTGAAATAATTGATAGTCTATAAAAAACATTCCCGAATATCGATATGTTTGTGTTTATTTCTAGTTCAGCATTTGGTACAAAAAAGATTAATTTTACAAAAATAAGGATTAAGAATTTTGTTTTTAATACAATATTTGTTCAGGTCTAGTAATTTCTTTTAACTTACTATTACAAATTAGTTAATTTTCCTCAAAGTTGTTGGCATTAAAAAAAGTTTTTATTAGAGATCGATATACTAAAAATGCACTAAATTCTGTTCTTTTTTCTTCCCATCTTTTGCACACTTAATATTCCTTTAAATAAAATTACTTTTTAAGTTTCCTTTAATCTGGAAACGTACGAGTGAATCATTTTCTACACTTGGACTTTTACTTTTTTGATCAAATTGGATCGTTATTCTTGAATTTCTATTTTTTCGATCAAATCTGGTCGATATTTTTTATATATACGCTATACAAATCTAACCTTATTTTAATTTTTTAAATGTTTTGTTTTAAATCAATGCGTAATCGTAATTTTTTAATAAGTATTTTTTCGATCAAAAATAGTCGTTACTCTTGAAATTTTACTTTTCGATCATAATACACACAAACAAATTTGTCGGCAGTGGCTATTACCATTGGTTTCATGACCAAACAAAAGTTCACAAAAAACGATCAAACTTGATCGAAAAAATAGAAATCCACGCATAATGATAATTTGTTATCTAAAAAATAAAAATCACAAAAAAAGATCAATCTTGATGGAAAAATAACAAATCGGAAAATCACGATTATTTTTGATCGAAAAAAACGATAACGATTAAATCATAATTTTTTTATAAGAATTATAACCACTATTGTCGCTGAGTCAAGAAAGTCATTTGATTGCTTTTGCATGAGTCATCCCATTACAAAATTAAAATCATGCTCTGCTAGAATATTTGCTCCCATCTCTTCAAACACTAGCAGATACTACAAGACAAAATTCACTTATTTTACAATTAACGTAATATACATATCGACTCTGATTTTATGGTATTCGATGTTTCTAATATTGAATGTTTCATAAATCTTACTCGAATTTTTTCCCCTCGTACACTTTGAACAAGTACATAGAGAACAAAGGTAATTACCGCAATTACCGCAAAGCAACTACAAAAAATTAAAGCTACAACTCCGCAAATGCCCAAAGAAAATATGCAAAAAGTACATGGCGTCCAAAATATACTAAAATGATTCAAAAGAAAAAAAAAATAAATACTGTTTCCCATAATTCAAAACATTTTAAGTACCGTCTGCTATTGCCGTGTTGACCTTTTCACTTTTTCATTGCATATCTGCAGGCGACATTTACATTTCTGTAACAACAAGTCACGGCCGACAGGTTGGAAATATCTCTGCACAAACACACACACGCAAACATACCGAAATAGAGATACACCTGCATGACAATAGCAATAGCTTGAAAAGCACTAACAAAGCGTTATAATTAACTTTCGTTTGGGTTAAGTAATGTTGCCGGCGGAAAGTGCACCAACATAACTCTGCCAG
Organism: Anomoia purmunda; assembly: GCA_951828415.1. NCBI lineage: Eukaryota > Metazoa > Arthropoda > Insecta > Diptera > Tephritidae > Anomoia > Anomoia purmunda. The sequence goes on from OX639997.1 coordinate 37,024,704, forward strand.
CCCATGCACCGACACAATGCCAAGCTTGGCAACCGAAGTGGCAGGCAACAACAGTAAACAGCTCACTACTACACTAGTAGTAGCAGCGCCACTTCACTTGCCTAGCAAGCACTTGCCATTTTGGGAGAGGTTGAGGAAGAGTCAGTTCAGAGAGCTGCTACTTGTGTGGCAAATTGACGCTTGAGGCGTTGCTGCTGTCGAGAGCGGTGTGGCCAAAACATTTTCGAATCCAAGTACACACACACATACAATCATGTATGTACGTATATATGTATGTATGCATAGACGCTGTTAGTACAATCGCAATTATAACAATAGTTTTTGTTGTTGCTGTTTTTTTTTTTATTGCGAATTTGAAGTTACCGACTGGCAGGTGTGCCGCAAATACAGCCATCACAATCAAAAGCTACAATTACAACAAATAGCAAAAGGTAACCGCTGTAGATACTTGGTAAATCTAATTGCTACAGTAAATGGGCGAATTCAACAGTTGGGCAATAATTTTATATGTAGAGACTATTTAATATGATTCAAAAATTTCTGACCTGAGCTATAAAGCGAAACGCAAATTCCAAATTATAATTATCGTTATTCAATATAATCTCTCTTCATTTCATCAAGGCGCTTTACCAATTTTTGCGCATACTTACAAAATGTTCGTCAAGCAACTGATTTCACTGGATTTTATTTTGATGAATTTTTCCTTGGCAATTTTTATCTCCAAAAAGCGCGTACCTGCAATCCACCGCGGAATTAGTTTTCCAAGCATTCTATAAAAATGTTTACAGAGATCATTGCGTGAAAGAGTGAAGCGAACTGTCAACGAACTGTTTGAACCTTATCAGTGTGACTTTAAATATGGAAAGTTTGCTATCGACCAGGCAATCACGAGAAAACAACCCAAGGGAAGAGAATTTATACGAACCATCCCTTTGTTGACTTCAAACCTCTGCCAAAATTGACGTTGAGCAAAACCACCATCTACGCCAGAATATGGAAGGATGCCTCCAAGCCGCTTGATGCCAATCGAGGTTACTTTGAGATTGACCCCCTAGACTGATAGATAGATAAATATATTGAGGTTTGCACTTCGATCTTTCCGATCTATTGTGACCACTGAATGTAACAATACCTCGTATAGCCTCAGCAGTCTTAGGATGTCGGAGATGATTTATGGTGGAAGCGAGTGTTCCTTTTCCGGTTTATATAAGCCAAGGCGTCACACTCGAAAAGCAGGTACATCGGGGTTTACGGAGCCTAGTGATAAAAGCCTGTCAGCATCTTCAAGTGGTTCTTTAAAAACTCAATAAAATGTTTAGCGAGTTTACTATAGTATCTTCACAATAGACACTTCGCCTGACCTAACCACGTCATATGGTTCCTATATCTTTGTTTTAAGGTATTTTCCTAAATTCTTTTTTAATAGAATATTACCCTATTGCCAGAAAAGACTCTGGTTCTATAAGTGTTTTTGTCACCGCATCTCTTGCTTTTATATCGGTCCTCTTCGCAACTTTCGACGCCTTCGTGAAACGGAATTCAGAGGTGCTCGATGTGATGATCAGACCTTGAGTGTTGATCGGTACACAGGAAGATGGAAGGTATATTCTGCTTAGCAGATGCTTGGCATTTTACCCATTGGCATAGGCATGTTTGTTACGAGCCCAAAGACAGCGATCTCTTAAGCCTCCAGAGTCTTTTACCCGTCCGTGTATCAGTGCTCTTTGCTAGATAGATGTGCGCTTCTAGTGTGAGCATGGAGTGCGCTGTGTGAAGCTGTGTTGTTAAATACACTCTGAAATTTAGTAACCTGAGGAAGCTGAGCTAATGGGGGCCGGGCGTTTCCTTTTTCTGGAGAATGGAATGATGACCGACCATACCTGCGCCAGGAGTTTTTTTTCAACTCCCTGCTTGGTAGCATGTTCGCCGCGCTTTCTATTTACCTGTGCTACCCCGCTTTTCCGCTCTACAACGGACGAGGTTCTGCGGGTGCGGGTTCTGGATCTGGGCTCGTTCTTAGTCCAGACATCTCTCATACATTTGCAGGAGGCTAGCTCTGTTCCTTGTATCTCAGATATGACATGAAGGCTGACCCAGTGAACCCGCCTCTTCTTTGTTAATCAAAGGCATGGGGCTATCCAGGAGGAAGCAGAAGCCATCCCCTGTCCGTGGCCATATGCCCACTGTGTACTTTCCCTGGGGTCTTGCTGCTTCCCTGCTTTTAAAAGCACATCGCTGTCATTCCGAGCATCTTCATCTTTTCCTACGACCGCTTTCTCTTGAGCGAAATCCACGGTATATATTTATGTGGTGGTTTCGGGAGTTCACCGCAGAAGCGCCCAGTTATTGCGGTATGGCCACCATTACTCCTCGATTCGGTCCGGTTTCGAGAAATCTCCGCTCTTGGTCCTTAACATCCGGGATTAGTATGAGGAAGTTCTTGGCCATCGTTCTCTAGCGCTACCTACCATCCAGTTGAGACATCACCAGCGGTGACTCTTCTTGATGGGAGGATAGCTTATAAAGAAGTCCTGTAGATCGTCAAAAGGCCTGCTTTTACCTTGTGACCGCATAATGCGAAGACTTTGTGCAAAATTTGCATAATATTTGTGCTGGAAATGTTAAATTCACAATCTCGGCTACCGCAGCCACTTTCCCATCCAAGTACTTCACATAACGGCGGGGCCTTCAATGGTGTCCACTAGCATGCAACTTTTTGAGCAAACTTTTGTACAGCAAGCATGGTAGGTACTTCATTTCGGTCAAAACTTCTTTTCAATAAACCCGCTGTTTAGTTTGCATCAATTAATTTAGGACTAGTTTTGAAAAAAAAAAAAAATTGCAACAATATTATAACAACAGTTATAATTTTTAATAACCCTGCAAATAATAAATTGGAAACGGGAAATTTAACAATTCAATTTTCAATATCAAAATTTTAGCGCTCTTTTAGTTAGCGCACTGCTTAACGTCAACTAGCACTTGTTATATAATGTATGTACGTCCAAAGGTGATGTTACTAAACATCAAAACAAATTGTTGTTGGTCTAACCTTTACTTTGACTTATCTAGCATTCGGCTTTGTTACGATTATGCTTTGTAGGATGTGAATTCCTGGCTTAACTTGCAACACGAGCTAAGAGCAAAATTTCAATATGAGCACAAATAAATACCACTAAACATAGCGACCGACTAGTGAAGCATTATTACGTAGGACCATGCTTTTATGATGCAAGTATAAGCGCTTTACTCTGTAGCGGTTTTTGCTTTCAACTCCCACAAATATGTTCCTTTTCCTCTATCCGCTCACTTGGCCAAGCGCTGCTGCTTGCTACATACCTTTACCATATGAGAAGTTATTGCATTAGACCTTGATATTCAAAAAAAAAAATATAACGGGCATAAAACTAAATTTCAGCGAGCATATAAATACATTAGACTGGGGGGAAAAGGTTCACCATTTTTTTTCCGTTAATTTAATTTCTCCAGGGTTAACACAATTTTCCATTTATTAAATCATTTTAAAAATGTATAAATCATTAATTTAATTTAGTGTATTCAGTTGCCGCACAGGACTTGAATTGTGTGAAAAACTACTCTTTGACAAAAAATAAAAGCAATCGAGATGCATTTGACATATTAACAAAATATTTATAGTTTAGCAGAATTTTTATCAAGCAAAAATATTTTGGTTATTTTGTCAAACTATAATCAAACTATAAGGTCCACTTGCGGGAAAACCAGAGCTAAATTTATAACTGAAGAAATAAATAACTCAGAATAAAATTTGTAGTTTTATAACCCAGGCATAGCCTTGCATCAAATATATTTAGTAACCCAAGCTATGTACATTGCTTTTTCGACATTTTCTTTATATTTGATGCATTTCTTTTACATTTAAAATCAAAACGATTTTTTCATATTTTTGTAAACCAGCAAAATGCTTGGTATGCTTAGTCTATAATGTCGTGGAAGTGATCACTTCGCATTGTCAAAGCTCTGCTAAAGGAGTTCGAGCCAACGTATTCGATGGCTTCATTGATCGAAAAAAACAATTCGCTGCTTATTTTTTACTACGCTGAGTTGATGCTTAAACTTCTGCTGTACAAGCAAATTTATAAATTTAACCGGTAAATTCTGAGTTAAATAAATAACCTGCCTTAGACCCACTATCTATTAAACACAGAGTTTACCGGTTAAATCGATAAGGTTGCTTGCACAGCAGAATGTTAAATACATATGTAAATATTTAACCTAGCAATTATTCAGCGTTAAATTTTTAAGTTTGTGACGTTCTGCCATAAATAAATAAAAAATAAATTTGTCAAACAAATTTTCTTGCAATAAGAAAAAAACTTAGAGACGAATCGCTTTTTTCTACAAAACTGAGGATGCTCCAACTATTTTAACAGAGGTTCGGCAAAGCCAAGCGATCACTTTCACGAGATTTGAGGTCAAGCATACCAAACATTTCGTCGTTTTAATAAATCCTGCAGAAATTATTTTGATTTTAAATTTCAATAAATTCATCAAATCAAAAGAAAATGTCAAAAAAGAAATGTACATAGCCAAAGTTACTGTATTTATTTGATGTAAGACAATGTCTGGGTTATGAAGTTACAAATTTAACTCTGAGTTACTTATCTCTTTATTTATAAATTTAACTCTGGATTTCTCGCAAGTGACCCTTAGTGGGCTTAAGTTTCTGTGCATAAAGCTTTTGGCAATTTTGTAAAAAAACAGTAATGCTCATAGTTGGTTTTAATTTCAATCCTTCATTTATTAAATTATGAAACATGTATTTTTAAATATATGTTAATCTTCATGGCAAAAACTGTGATTTGATGTTGTACGCCAGAATTTATTTCCTCGGTATTAGTTTTCTTCTGGTATCCGTGTCCCTCTTAGTTGTTCCCCGTACACTGTAGAACTTGCTTCTGTAACTGCCCTGTTGGAATTGAAAATAGTTTTAAAGTAATTTACTTGTCATTGAAAGTAATTGCCATTCCCTCCCATAATAACTGATTTATTTAAAATTTCATAGGAAACACTCAATTGCTTTATCTCGCATATGTTTTCAATTACTTTATTTGTAATTTAAATTCAAAAACGACAGATTTCGTTACTTACCTGGGGAAGCGTTGGATAGAAGCCTCATCTGTAAAGGCCACATAGATAAAAGGATTACACAAACAAAATTAAAAATCGCAGTAATTTGCTTTGGATTATTGGTATGTGAAGAACTTCGAAATTCACAACGACCTTATGATTAGCACGGTGTTGGATGAGATAGAGATAATGCATTACTAGTTAAAATTTTTAATCATCCAAATAAACTTGTTAAAAATTTACTAATACAGAATCACCCTACGCGATTAAAGATAAATGATATAAGATTAAGTTGTTATGCAAAAATCCAAGATTACTTCACTAACAGGCGGTGGCTTCAAAGCTTTACCTCGTCTCTCTGAGGGTGTAAGCGTGGAGACATGACCTTTCAACACAACGACAGGTTATGGATCGGCATTCGAGAATTCCATCAACCAAACGCATTTGTGATCAGAACAAATTTAAAAATTAGGACTTACTCCTCCAAAAGGTAGCGGCTCGGATTATCGTGCCTTACGACCGCCAAAAACGCGGCTTGGAAACTGAGGCTTTCCAACTGCCTAGACAATGGAGCTCGGAAGCGCGTCATTCTAGCAAAATGCACAATGGCCGAGCAGATCGGGATCTTGTCCTTTCAATGCGAATACAGGAAAATCTCTGCTCTTCTTCTAAGGTATTCACTCTCATCGTGTAACGTAGTTATCAAATGATTTTAGAATGTGCAAAGAACGAACTTCTTTCTATAGTTTGAAGTACAACAGCTCGCCATGTCAGGTCAGACGTCACTTCTCCTTGCGAAAGTGGTTTTTGGTACAAGTAACTGTGAACTGAGACTTGTTGGATCCACATCAAGCTAAGTAGGTTCGTTCCCGTTGCAATTAACTCCGATCTAAATTTTCGAGCTGGAACTCGATTCCAGCTTATATTTGTAATAGTCTGAATAAACGTAAATTTATAAATGTTTTCTATTCGTACTTTAGCTAAATTATGAATAGCGTTGTATGTCTGTTGAAGCTCGCTATTTAGTTTTTGAAAATGTGGTTTTATGTTACTTGTCAGACATCGTTTGGCACGGTACATCATATTTTTTATTATTTTTCACTATTTTGTCTCTATTCTTATCTTAGTTTTAAGTTACCGTTGCGCTAAAAAAAGATAATTGTAATCTTATCGTGACAGTTTTATATTTTCCACTAAATAAAATTAAATCGAAATCTTCGTGGCGCATTTACAAATATCAGCGTCGAAATATTTGCAAATAGAAATGTCCTATAACTTTTGGTTTGCATTTTTATATTCTTGTTCTTATTAAATACTCAATTAAGCGGCTAACGATCCGTTGGTGGGGTGTTGTAGGAATAGAGGCCTTCCTGCAAATTTTGATTGAACGTGAGATAAATTTATGAATTATGTGATTTTTCGGCATTTAAAGTAAATGCTTATATTCGAACTAGCGATTTGACTCAATAATACATTTTTCAATAAAACTTTGAGCCTTATGCGCCGACTAAACATGAGGTTGCAAAAAAAATATGTTTTTATAATTAAATATGCACTATAGTGGGACATATTAATTACCCAGAAAAAGTAATCGCCCCACCCTAATATTGTGCATGGGCTCTTACGCTAATCTATGTACGTACATATGTATTTCTGTACATATGTATGGACATATGAACTTATGCTCACGCTCATGCATAGCCGATTAGTAGAGCGCTTGCTAGCTTGCAACAGACCAGCTTACTGCCGCTCGATTATCACAGCATAACCATTAACTTTTAGTGAAAATATGTATATAAAAATATTCACGAGCTAAACTATTTTGAATAGCTGTGGTCAGTCAGTTGCTGTAGTGTTTAGCTGCGAGTAAAACAAATGTCCGGTAATAGCTAATGTAATATTTTGTTGGCAAAATGTGCGCGAAATTTCGGGAGTGTAGAGTTGCTAAAACTATAAGTACGTAAGTTGGAGTTCATGTGATCATAAGCATGAAATTGTGTGGCAAGCGGATAGAAATAGAGTGTGGTGTTTGTGTGTGTTTCGCAAAAGGTATTGCATTCTATAAATTATTTATTTTATATTAGATTTATGCTAAAATTTTACACTGGTCTATCGACAGTCACAGTTATATTAGTATAGTTTTAATTAACTTTCACATAAAATATTTGTAAGATATGTAAATGGCAGTTATGAAATTATCATAAATTATAATTTATTTTGAAATATGTTACACCATCTTTATTCGCTTCTCACAGATTTTCGTATAAATATTCGGATAAAAAATAAAGTATTAAACAAAGGAGGAGAACTGTATTAGGAAAATCCCAGACCCACTAGACCTAAAGCATAAAATCTCATTACAAAACAGATACCTACGTTTCTTTGATTATAGCTTTTAAAATATTAATTTCGCATTAAAAGGTTACGAACACACTCGGATTACCTTCCAAGCAGATGGAGGAAGCTTTAACCCGCCAAATAACCAGGCTCAGGATGTGGAATACTAGAAGGTTGGGCACGGACAATAACAGGCGAAACCTAGCGACAACACGGCAAGACGTCCAACAATAGGGCAAGACACGTATAATACTTATCGGCTTGGTTGGACGCTGGCTCAACGGGACATGGACTCCAAGCCCGCTACCGCAACTTTTATTACTCATTTGTAATGCCTCGTCTGGCACCACTGCTTCGAAATTAAAAAAAAAGAAACACCTGCTTAAAAAGAATGTGTTTACACTTTCACAGCAAGACCGAATCTCTTTTGGCTCACACTTGCAAGCCAGGCCGCATGCTACTGCTCGCCATGTCGAAAGCCTAGTTAGTTGCTGGTATTGTCGGTGCTCATTATTATGGCTCCGGCCCCTAAAGTCTCTTATCGAATCCGAAGCACCTCTCATCGCGCATTTTCGTGCTACTCTTGCGTTCCTGCTTTGGCTGGACTTTCCCTTTGGAAACTTATCCTCTGGTTGGCAACGCACGCTAATCACCAGCTTTGCCAACACCTGGGCATTTTTCGGAAAAGGAAAACTATCTTTTGCTCAAGCCAATTATCGTGGGTCACTATACCATAAACATCACCTAGATTATATGTTCAAAGAGGTTTATTTTGAACAAAATAAAGGTTTTGCGCACTTCGGCGCAAACAATTCGCTGCATCCAATAGAACAAAATTCTAGCTCGAAATTAATTCGTCTGGCATAAGGAAACTTCCCTATGCCTAATGCTATAACTCTTAGCTAGCTTCGAACTTACTTGCTCTAATCTAGTTGTAAGGTTCACCTTGTTCTCTTCGAGCCTTTTCTCTCGGTCCCATACATACAACATGCATACATATTTTCCCAATTTCTGTTTTCATCCATCGCCAATGAAATTTTTGCGAAACTCGGTCGCACCTTTCGAATTGCCGTAGATAGAAAGAGTTTCTACCAAACGAAATTATACCCTCCATGGTGTTACCCGCTAATAGCTCATCCCAACTACCCAGGCACCAGTAGTGGAAATTTCCACAAAAGCAAGACTCCTTCCTATCTTAATCATAATCTCCTGCTCAATATGTTGGGTTCAACCTAAGCCAGAAGGCATAGCCTCAGACACCCCAATACCTGCCTCGGAATGATCCATTATCGCAACCAAGAACTCCTTATCCGTTTAAAGGAACGACCATCTCAAACTTTCTAAATTCGGGACGATGTCCGTCTTGGCCGACACTTCTAAGGTAAATCAGAAGCTACGATGAAATTAAAATCGGTGGGCTTGTCCTACACCTCGATAGGCAATGAAACCAAACCTAACACCGAAAGGTAATCTCTATACATCAGAGTCACTTTCAAACCTTCTAAGAGTAAAACACCCTGATGCACCATCGGCTTTAAATTCTTCTATACAAAAGCCGACTTTTATCGATGCTATCAGTGACAAAAGAATACGACTAATGGATATTTGAACCACCAGAATCTAACTTAGCCAGCTGAGTGGCAGTGGGAGCATGCCCTGTTAGTCCAGGAATCCTACTATCCTGCTGCCCCTGGGATCCCGTTTCCATGTTCCCACCTAAACGGATTGTTCTTACGCGCACACCGTATCAACAATGACCAAACAAGTTCCATAAAAATAGAATTTGGGAAACTCGAAGTCCGTTATAGTTCTATAGTGATTCAAGCAGTTCAAATGGTGATACATATTTTATAATATTTATAATGCAGAACATTTATTTATTTTGAAGTTACTAAAAAAGAATAAAAGTAATATTTTGGAGATCACTACATTTTCTCAACAGGCTTCTTCTTAGTAGACTCACATGGGACTCGAACCCCCGATCACCACGGCAAATTCGTACTCTTTAAGGCAATCACGCCAACCACTTGTACCAAACACAATATTTTTAACGCTAAGCCGGGTCTGTGCGCTCTATAACAAAAGTATATAAATTAAAATTTCAAACTCAGATTTTTTAGAAGACTTTTGCAATTTTGCAACCCATTTAATTTAAAATGTAAGTCTGAAATGCCTGAAAATTTGTGTTGATTTCCATGTAACGTATAGATTTTATTTAAATCCCCATTGTTGTTATTTTTTTGTAATGTCGGTCTGGCATATATTCTGCCATATAAACTACACCGTCTACACTTGGATTTTAGAAAGCATCAGTTAGATTTTAAAAAGCGTCAATTGGATTTTTTATGCACTATACATAGCCAGCAATATGATATGTATTGAAGTTGAACCTCTGCATCTAGAGGTATCCGATCTATATGAATGCAATTTACAAAAAAATTTGGATATTAAACACTTGGGCGTAGTGCGAATGTTATAATATATTGACTATGTACTTAGTTAGAATAAAAGTGCAATATTGCTATGAATTTTTACACATACAACGTTCGCATGAAAATTAGTATTTTAGATAAATTTGCATTGACAAATCCCGCAGATAAGAAATTGTGCAATGAAAAATTTATGTAGAAAACTTAAATTTCCTGGAACCCAATTAACTATTATAAAATCGACTTTGTGTTTTTTAAAATCCAGTATATATTTTCCAATAGACTATTCCCACTCCAATTGACATTTTCTCCAGTCATATTGACTATTCCGAAATTTAATTGGCGCTTTCTAACATCCAAATGGCCCTTTCTAAAATCTTACTGGAAATGGTAAAGATGCGTTAAATGTAACAAAAAAAAGTTTTCAAAAACACAATTTTAAAATTTTTTTAAAATGAACCGGAATTTAAAAACACTTCAGACTTGTTAAATCAATTGAATAAGCCATTAAATAATTAGCTAAAATCAGCCTAATTAACTACAAAAGTTTCCAAAAAACTTCCACAAAAAGTTTGAAAATTTGTACAAATGTTTGAAATTCGATTTATATGCTTTTCGTAATAGAAGGAACTAAAGTTTTATAAGAAATCAGCAAAACCGACTTAACGTTAAAAGCACTACATATATTTTCAAAATAATCACCATGTCACCATATGTTTGGCTCACCATATATCGAAGAATATTTTTTTTACGCAACAATAGGCGGACTCATATTTTCCACAAAGCTATATCGTAAATCTGTATGTCATATAAATCACCCCGTTCTGCTGCACTGAGCGTACATATTTTCTCCCCATTTCAATTAATTAAAAACATCACCAAAAAAGAATTTATCAAAAAATTTTCAAAGAAAAAAAAAATGTAAGTAAACTTTGTATTTCAAGAACTCAAAGTTAAGCAAACTCAACTTTTTGCCTATCATTTAAAACAACAATAAATATTAATTTGTGTACATATTAGCAGTGAATATATTGATAGATTGTTGTAAATAATTCATTCGTAAAAGGCCACGTTTTTAGTCATTTCAGACCCCTCCTCCCCTCTCCAAATTAACAGCACTTTATTTATAATTCAGCAGCAACAATAGCAGCAACAATAGCAGCAATAGAGCACTCAATTCAGCACCCATTACTGAGCTTAGCAACTCTAAACCATAGCTGCCGCCATTTTCTTCTTTCTTCACACCCATTTGCCTCGTTAATGGTTTCAATTAAATCCTCCGACTACAAACTGGCAATTGAATGGTTTATCAAACGCAAACACTTTGCTAAGCAGAGTTGGACAGCATCTCGTTTTGTTTGCTGTTTCTAATTGTTTTCAACTCATTCTCTTTCAACTGCTGCTGCTGCTGCTGCTGTTTGTTGTTGGTGTAATATGTAGGGGCATAATATGAACGTGCCATGGTCGGTCATTAATGCGATGTGCCAACAACAGAAAATTTGTACAAATTAAATTTCATGAATATGCAAAAAGGCGTGAGATTCTCCTCGCATATCACATTTAATATGCAGATTAAAGGATTTCCTGCGGCAGCAGCGAACAGTCAGCGGCTACTATATACATAGCCAACCAACAATGAGCAATATGAATTACTAGCTAGCTGAGTGAGTGTGAGTTTAAAATAAAAATGAATGAAACGAACAGAAGTAAAAATATGCATCTAATTTTGTGATATACTTTTTGTCTTTTTCTGCGCAGATAGCAAATGACCAGCGATGTGTGACGGGGATGGGGGAGGAAATGTGGATAGCGAAACCAAACGCGCAATGCTGAGTTTTCTCTCGCTAATGTTGTCATAATTGTCCGTTGCGGCACTCGGTTACATACAAACACACCTACATATGTACATATGTATATATTCACAGGCGTTCACACATACATCTACTTACCCAGATAGCAAAAAAATGCATGGCTGCGTCTTTTCCGTATCCGAAAGAACTCACCAAATCGTCATGTTGGGTTGGTTTCCAAAGAACGGAAATTGCAAAACGGAAAACAAAGTATAAATACTACTGAACAAAAAAAGATTTCTTCCTAGCAAATTTTAACTAACAATGACTCTGCATGCCCTCCTGAACACATTCCCGTTTTTAGGTTTGCTCGGATTTGCGGGATATCGCTAAATTTAGTTGTTTACGTTGTTTACGAATAAAAAGCTGTATTCCCAATTTGAAAAAAAATTTATTTAAAATCCCTTTGTTTTTGCCCTTATAACTGTTTATTCACAGCAGCGAATTACCTGAAATTTTGCCTAGAATTTGGTTTTTAGCCTGGGTCGAATTTAATCAAATTATACACAAGTTTTTTAAAATGTGGGTGTCAAGCGGAGAAAAGGTTCGCCTTTCTATTTTGAAGAAGGTTGCCAGCTGTTTGAAAAATCGATATGAATCAAATTTTTCACAAGTTATATGAAAGTTTAAAATATGGAAGTCAAACGGTCCGTATTGGCAAGAAGAAGGTCCATAATGCTACATTTATATATTACGAAGAGTTGCCACCTCTTTGGAAAGTCAAGTTTAATTAGAAGTATGTCTATCCGACATTCGGTCTTAATGAATGACATATAATTGTAAGCGTATTAACTTAAGGCCTTTTTCATTTCTCTAACACCAACGCTTTATATTGAAGACACTTTATTCCAAAAATAACCTATATGACAATATTGAGGATGTCTATAGCCGAAATAATTTTTTGTTTAGTAACTTTACGATTACGAATCATTCATAAAGATTGAAGATTTAATAGAAAAATTATAATGGCAAACCCAGTTTAGTTACTTAAAATTGTGCCGAAAAAAATCTGTCATTTTTGAAATCTTCACAAGCTAAAAGTTCAAACCCGAGCAGCACTTTTGATTGGTAATTTTTTTGCACCTTTCTGTTGAAATCCCTAGTAAAAATACTTTATTTCATTCTTAGGCTGAATTCCACTCGGATTCAAACTCTGATCATGATTCTAAGTTCTCTAATTTTTCAGAATCGTTTTCAGTGTTGGCTTCAGTCGTCCGATTTTTTTTTTTTGTGAACGGATTCGGTTGTGATTTGCCTACTAAATGTTGATGAGTGATGATTAAGGCGATGTAGCTTCAATTTCTGCAAAATCAATGTAAATAAGTATAGCAGCTACTTAGTCCTGCCATAAGTTCTGTAACAAGTTCAAGCCGTTATACAAATGAAACTATAACACATTTTTTAAAAACTTAAAATTTTATTTCTTAATTCATGCATTAAGTGAGCGATGTACAAAATTGTATTCGAAATATTCACCTTTTGCTTTCGCACAAGCCCTCAAACAATTCGACCATTGATCAGTAGCAGCACGCTTAGTTTTTATTGATATTGATGACGCTGCTCGAACCAAAGATTTTTTTAGACTCTCGAAATTTTCGTATCGTATTGGACAAGTGATGTTTTCCAACCCTAACTGGAACCTGTAGCCCGCTGAATTCAACTCTGGACTTCCGACGGCCAATCATCTGCAGCTATGAAACCAGGAATATTGCTTTTGGCCCACTGCTGGGTGGTTTTTGCCTTGTGTGCTGGAACAGAATCTTGCTGTTAGATCCAATGCTCTCCATCAAAGAGAGTATTGTTAAACTACTTTATCACCCCTTCTAAAACATTCCAGCCATTACAGGACACTTCCCACCAAACCATTACACCAGCTGGATGGTGGCCACGTTGAATCCTTGGAATAAAATACCATTTTTTGTGTCTTTGGAAGTTGTTACGTAGATTTTATCGTTTTGCTTATTAAAAACTTCTTCTACAGTGAAAATTTTCTTATGTGTAAAAAGGAGATACTTTCATGGCCATTGACCGCGTGCCACTGAAGAAGCCGCCAGCATCTGTTGAGCTTAATTTGCTGCAAGCGCGTGGTCAGCAGATGACCAGTTGATCGACGATAGGCTTTCATGTGGAGATCATTTCGAATAAGTTCTGACATTGATCTGGTCTGCGTTCACGAATAGTTTTAATGAGTGAATTGGTTCGAATCTCGCCAGGACTACCACTGGTCTTTCTGTCATCAACTGTAGACGTTTTGGCAAAACGATCAATAGTGCGCGGTAAAAAAAACATTCTCGGAATATTAGGTTTTTCGAGAAATTCTTAAATTTCGCTTGCGCTTATTCCACACTCATGTAAAGCAATCACCGCAATACGATTTGCTTTAGCTCCCCAGACTATTGTTAATAAGCGAAAGCAAACACTGAACTGATTATTATATATAAGTATGAATAGACACTACATACAAGTTATAATCAAAAACAACGGCACTTTTTCCATCGAATTTGTTCTCGCTGTATTCATTGTAAACTTTGTAATAGAATTTAAGGCAAGTAGGTTACCACTTTATTCCATGCATCACTTTTGGTAATTTCTTTTTCACAAAGTTTTCAATGTACAGACTCGTCTTTTCTGCCACTACTATTATAACTACTAATTTCTGGTCGGTCCTACTACTACTACTACTCTTGCAACTTCTATTATCACTACTAACTACTATTGCTATTAATTACTACTACTGCAACTACAACTGCTACATCACTACGACTACTACTACTACTACTAATTATTACTACTATTTTTACTACTACTAAATTTTACCACTGTTTTTACTATTTTTAATGATAATTAATGAAATTTCAAGTAAATTTATTAATGCTACTACTAATTACTGCCACTATTTTTACTAATTTCTTCTACTATTTTTACTAATGGTATTACTAACTACTTTTACCACTATTACTACCATAACTACTAATTACTACTTTTACTTACTACCAACGACTACTACTACTATTACTCCCATATTAAACTCTCTATCTCTGTGCAGAATCGTCGTAGTTTCTTAGTTTTACTACTTCTTCGCGGACTTAGCCATACGCGGTTGTTTGTTGGTTTTATTTTTGGAATGGTTTTTGGTTATAAAACATTTTCTTCATAGTGAATATTTCAGAATGGTATAGTCGTCAATAACTGCTATTTTTTTATCCTTGGATGGATAATTCTATAAACAAAATTTTGTTTTACAAAATATTGTGAATAAATAGAGAAAGCCGAAGCAAAAATAAAAGCTGTCCAAGCAAATGCGTAAAAGCATATGCCGGTCAAATGTTGTGTGCTGCAAACGAGTAAAAGTCTAAATCAGGGTATTGGCCGCTACATAAATATTTTCTGATGTTCAAGCAATATATATGTATACATACATATGTTATATATACAAACAACCGTAAGTGTATCAGTGTAATCATACACTCTCCTGTGCTTAACATATCCATTAACAGATTTAAAGCGCCTGAGATGCGTGCGAATTGTAATCCCTTCATGCTTTTGTAAAAGCTCACTTTTTTTATTTTCTGCGTTATTTGCTGAAAAGAGAATTACTGGAACTTCGCCTTTGGCGTACGAAGCAAGTGAAGAGCAGTGTTGCGCTTATAATTCAGCGACAAATATTAATTACCATTTTCGCGCCTTTTACCCACACTCCGGATTCTCTACCATCCTGTCAAGAGATATATCGCCAATATTGCCAATATTACACTTTACTTTGATTCGTTGTGTTTATTTATGGTGTTGTTATGGGTGTTTTTGTTGTTGTTATTATTGCTGTCGCTGCGGTTGCATGTGCCAATTTATTGCGAAAATATTTACGCAATTAACTAACCACACAAATAACCAAGCAAACATATGTGGCAATATAAATGCCAGAAAATTTACTCCCAAGTCATTTCGATACCGCCTGCGATAGTGTGGGGCACAGTTTCATCGTTTTAGCCTCAAATGCCGCCGCAGAACGCCTCAAATAGCAAAATGAATATGCAAACTTTATTTATTTTAGACATACGCCCTCGCGTTATAGGCACGCAATATCCGCCATATATCCGCGGTCGCAAGCACACACAAGCACACATACACACACACATACGCAAAAAACACTCTCCAACACGCAGCCTTTAGGCATCCGCTCGCACATATTGTATCCGCAAGGCAAACAAGCCTACTTTATTATTTGCGTCAGATCGCATGCCGGATTTGTTTAGGTTACTCATACGCCGTGCATGCCCCACAGCCACACACACTTCTGTCCTTCCTTTGCATGAACACCAATTTTATTAGCCTGTATGTAATTTATACGTAATCTTGATATAGTTTCGCACGCATAAATTACCGCTATATAGCATGCATACATATTAATATACTTGCATACATATATGTAGTAACTCTTATTGGTTAGATGTGGTGTTGATTGGCGGCTCACTGGTTGCTTCATCGGTTGCCCCAAAAAAAAAAACAATATTTTAATTTTCGTGGGTGGCTGCAATTTCTGGTGGTACTTTTTCGTTTGCATAAAAATTAATTTGCGCTAAATTACGAAATACGACTATTGCTGTTACAAGGATTTCAGCTTATTTCTTTGATCTACAAATCCAAAGTAAATATACCCTTAGCCGGCGGTTCAAATCAATTGATTATGTTGTGAGCATTGGATGGGGTGGATTATTTATGATAATTTTAAGACAGTTTAATTTCTCTTTATTTTTCGTACTGAGCCTCAAATGGCTTCAATGTATTCGTAGCTTTCAAAAAAATATTTAATGTTCTACGTAATAATTTTCGAGCCCATTCGAGCAGATGAACGAAAACATCATTGGAGGAAGACAATTTACAAGGATTATAAGAAATAGTTAACATACGTCAGCTAAATATAGTTCAGGACTTTAAAACTGTAATTTTCAATACCTGGGAAATTATATAATAAAGTGCAGTTTTGAAATCACAAAGCCCAAAATACTAAAAGGTAACGATACTTCAAAATGGACATCATTCATATTAGCATTTTGCTACAGTATATACATATATATTATAAGCAGCTGCACGCTCATAAATATTCGAAAAGCACAGGTGCTCGTATAACAGTTGACTAGCTGGCAGCGAGAGCAAAAAAGCGAACGCAACAAACAATCAGCAATCCATTGGGGTAGTTTGAAATGCGCCAAATGAAAGCATTGTGTGGCGTAGCAATCTCTACACAACCACACAAACGAGTGTAAGCGCAAACTTTTGCATAAACTTGTATTCATAAACACATACAAACATACATACATACATATGAGTGTATACATATACGAAGGTAGATGGGTGAAATTTTATCTTGTTGGCGGGCAAGGGACACCATTGCTTTTGCTTTGGGGGTCAATGTGCTGACGCAACACACGCACACACATACACACACACACACGTAAATACTTGTATATCAATGTGTATGTGTGTGTGTGTGTGCCAAGTCCTACATCACTATTTTGAATGCTTTAATGTGAATGCGAAATGTGGATTGTTGCCAAATTTATTGTATAAATAACTAGGTCGCTGAGCAAAAATAAATGTTATCCCGCTTTATTTTCTTTCTTTCCATAGTATTTTAACTGCATTAATCCTTCTGGTCCGGGCGAATAAAATATATATGATCTGCTTTTCATTTGCTTTCAAATATTCTCCTTTTCATCCACGCAGACCTGCTTTCATTTAATTTAATTCCTCACTTTTATATTTTAACTTGATGTCTACCACTCGCCATCGCCGCCACCATAGACTATACTCCAGACTGCGAAGCTTATAGCGCTTGGGGCTAAATCGAATTTAAATCGCAATCACAAGTCACTTGTAGCGAAATTGTAGAAAATCTCGAGCAAAATCTCAAATACGCAGCAAAATTTAATATTAGCAATAGCAACAAAAGTAGTTAATCAAATTTGCGTCTATAATACGCAACCATAATGAAATCAAGGCATTTTCGAAATTCTATTATCCTCTTTACTCATACACCGCGCGGTGCCGCCAAACGTAACGTAAAATTCTCGCAACGCCGCACTATGTAACGCATTCAACTCTGCTCGCCGGTATTCGAAAGTTGCTTTCGTTTATACAGCGGCGGCATTCATTTGCCGCCATCAAATTGGCAAAACGCTCAAAAGACGCTATCACAAAATGACGCCGGCGCACACTTCTGTTCTCGGCTGCGCTCTTTTTCATACGAATTTTCGAAAATGTCGAAAACGAGGAGAGTAGCACAAAAGAGTGTAACATTAAAATACTTAACTAGAACGTGTTCGAAAGCAAGCAGATTTAAGAGATTTTGCTTGAATCGTATAAATTGTTATACATTTTATAATTATCTCAGTATATTTTATAGTGTTATAGTTTGGTTTGCTAGAAAAAAAAGCTTTGCAGAAAAATTCGAATATTCGAATAAGTACGCGAAAGCCAACATCTGGTAGTTGTTTAGATTTACTGTATCTTTATCTACAAAAGTAAAACTCAAAACAAAACAATTTTTTTTTTTAGTTTTCCTTGCCCAAATGCTTCAATTTATTTAGTACCTAAAAGGTAGCCAGAACTATTTTTAACTGGAAACAAGCTCACCGGTACCCAGTAACTTTGTTCACCTAACGTTTGTTTATAACAGCATAAAATAATTGAGATAGATATAAACATATATACATATATACCAAAATTCTTATAATTAATAAAATTCTTATAATAAAAAATTCTTACAATTACGTTATGTCTATCCGTCCGTCCATTCGTGCAACGGATAACTCGAGTAAATATTGAGCTATCTCAACGAAGGTTGGTATTCGCATTGCCCTGGATCCAAGGAAGTTTGGTATTCATGAATTGAGTTGTGGAAAGGAATACGTGTGTATTTTTTTGTAATATATTCGTTGCCCCGCCCACATTATAAGAAAAGGTTATATCTCCGAAAGTACTTGACCAAACTCTACTAAATTTGATGCACATATTGCATTTCAAGTCGGAAGTAAAATTTCTAAAAAAAACATTTAAAATCGGACAAAAACAACGCCCGCTTTATAAGGATAATTTTCAAAAATCAAAAAATCGACATTTTGGTTAAATGGAGGTGCACTAAAAAATACATCGAATCAAAAAAAATTAGAAATCAGCGTGGCACCGCTCACTTTAGAGTAAATAAATATATCTCCGAAGCCATGCTACCAAACTCTACCTAATTTAGTACACGTATCAAATTTTACCACAATACGTACACTTGGCATTTCAAGTCAGAAAGCACAATTTTGAAAATTATAGAAATCAGACTAAAGCCACGCTCATCTCTCATATAACGGTAATTTACAACATATCAAAATATTCAATATTTTACTAAATTATGTCGCGAATTCTTTCAAATTTGGTATACAGAATTTAATTGGAGAGAAAAAAAATAAAGAATCAAAATGTTGGAAAATGAGTGTGGTACGTTAAGGTCATACTAACTCCCTTTTTATTTAAATCAATATACGTCCTTTATTAGCAAACCCGACTTGCGTTGATACGGCAATAAAGACAATTTTGTTTAGATATTGATCATGATCTAAAAAAATATATACATATCGAATATCATACTCGTATATCTACGTAAAATAGTTGGATAGATATTGTGAATAATTTTGTCGTCTTAAATGGGAGTGAGTCCGCCTTTTCCCGAACAAATATTGTATATGAGCTTTGTACCAAATATTTTGAATCTACTACATCAAATAGTTGCGAAGTCATAGGGAATTTGACTATTTTTCTATTGCGTAGAGCATGAAACCGTCCATTTTTCTAAAATGCTACACTATTTGATCAAAATTCTACCATTCTGGCGGGCTAGGTCCGAACAGTGGATTTGGAGTCACAGTTTATCGCCCTCGGAATTGCGAGTGACAAAACTAAGAACCACCTCATCATGGCGGCAATCCGTCTAGTATCGACTTGTACCGACGGTGAACATGGGCCCATCACAACTCCTACGCGAAATGCGCAGTCTAGCCGGTATCGAAATAAACAACAACATCTTCCAGTACATATGGGCGAGCACTGCTCGCCGACAGGTAAGTGACGTTAGCGATGCTCCTCATATCAGCGCTGCCGAAACAGCACATACATAATCTAACATCTAGCAGCAGCTGGCTTTAATGTAAATCATCGATCAAGAAGTCGAAGCAGGTACTGTCCTCCGTCACGCTCCATCACGCAGAACAACAACTCGAACGGATTATGCTGATACCACTTAAAATTTGGAAACGAAGCAAAACTGTGACGCACCCCATGCTCCAAAAATTAAAATTAATCAGTCTGTCGTCAATGGTAGTCGACGACTGGCTCGACAGTACCAACCGCCTCCTCACTATCGTGGACAAGAACTCTGCAACGAAGTTCCTTATCGACACGGAGCCGAGGTGAGCGTTATTTCGCCGACGCAACAACAATACAGACATATTGACCACGTTTGGCGAAAAGGTTATGTATGTCAACTTGAGACTACGCCGCCATTTTCGCTGGAATTTTTATAGTTGCCGATGTGCCATAACCAGGGGCGGATCCAAAAACGATTCTTAGGGGGGAAATAATTTTATACCTCAAATCTGGAGTAAGTGTTATTCGGAAGGATAGTCCATATGAACTTCAATCGAAAGCAGAAAAAATCCACAATCCCTCTCTTTCCCCTACTTTTCAGAAACATGTTTCTTACAAAACAATTTTGGTACTAAATGGCACTAAAAATTGCAACTAAAATTACGGTTTGCATTTTAGTGACATTTTTATATGGCTTTTTCCTGAATGATTCCAAAGCAAATTTCTGAATTCGGTTTATCTCAAATGCAATATTTTTACGGTATACAAGTAATCTATCAGACTTCGAGCTCTTGGGGGGATGCTAAAAGTCGCGAAAGCAAAAATTCAGTTTTTGGTGGACGCCGGTATTTGTAGTCCT